>JAULSV010000001.1:2457857-3686785 GCA_030512285.1 Cercophora newfieldiana
GATGCCTACAACGCATACAACGTGGTCGAATGCCTAGTGACTTTGGCAAAGGCTTACAAGCGGACGGTCATCTTCACGATTCATCAACCCAGGTCTAATATCGTCGCCCTCTTTGACCGTTTCATCCTTTTGGCGAAAGGCAAGACTGTCTACTCCGGCCCGCTGCACCAGTGCCAGGACTACTTTGAGCACATTGGGTATAGCTGCCCCCCAGGCTTCAACATCGCAGATTATTTGGTCGACTTGACTATGCACGCGGGTAACACCACTTCGTTCGATGATGGCTATCTTTCCACGGATGGGGCAAGTATCGGTCCCAGTAGCACCAGGGCTGTCAAGTCCATCGCCAGTGTCTCTGGTGCCGGGAGCATCGGGGAGGAAAGTGGTGCGGAACCATCATCTTCCCGTCCCAGGAGCAAGAGGCGGGACTCTGTCAGGCTCAGACAGGAGCGGGAGCTATACACTCGGCGTAAGCAGCCAGTTGATACTGCCGCATCCTCTGACGCCGGTGACGAAATTGGGGCCTACAAGCTTCAGAAGCAGTCACCAGGGGCCATCCCCCCTCGGACAGACGACGTCCACAATCTGCCACCCTTTGCGGGTGGTGAAACGGACCTCGACAATCTGGTGTACTCCTTCATGCAGTCTGACATCGCCGGGAACACTCACGACGAAATTCAACAGGCTGTCACCGCTGCTACCGCCAGTAATGGCCAAAACGCGAATGGGTATGCTTCCAATGGCCCCAACATCAATATCCCCACCATGGGCAAGGGCTACACCCGCATCGGCTACGGACGGCAGTTTGTGATTCTGTCTCAGCGAACGTGGAGAAACCTCTACCGGAATCCTATGTTGATGCTGACTCACTATGCGATTGCCATTCTTTTGGCCGTGTTCGCCGGTTATCTGTTTTACGGCCTTACTATTGATATCGCCGGCTTCCAGAACAGACTGGGTCTGTTCTTCTTCGTCCTCGCCCTCTTTGGATTCAGCACACTCACTAGCTTGGGTGTTTTCTCCCAGGAGAGACTCCTTTTCGTGCGTGAGCGAGCCAACGGATACTATCACCCCGTCACCTACTTCGCAGCCAAGGTACTTTTCGACATCGTCCCGTTGAGAATCATCCCGCCAATGCTCCTGGGTTCTATCGTCTACCCCATGACCGGACTTTACCCTGATGCCGGAAAATTCTTCATTTTCATGCTGGTCTTGGTCCTCTTCAACTTCGCCGCTGCCGGTGTCTGTCTGTTCATCGGAATCGTGTGCAAGGACGGTTCGGTGGCCAACTTGATTGGCAGCCTGGTTATGCTCTTCAGTTTGCTGTTCGCGGGTCTGCTCCTCAACCACAATGCCATTCCGGCGGCCGCAATCTGGCTGCAATGGCTGTCAATCTTCCACTACGGCTTTGAGGCTCTCATCGTCAACGAGGTCACTCCGCTTACCCTGATCGACCACAAGATCGGAGTTGATATCACGGTACCTGGAGCTGCCATTTTGAGCGCCTTCGGCTTCGATAATCAGGCAATGTGGCCGGATATCATCAATCTTGGTGTCTTCGGTGTTGCCTTTATCATCCTGGCCTATGGTGCAATGCATATCCTTCTGGTGGAGAAGCGGTGATGGGATGTACGAGAAACAGGAAGCAATCTGAGGCCAGGGATCACAAGGCGGCATAGAGTTTCACGGATGGGAACTTGTATTGTAAGACTTTGAGAAGGATGAGATGGAACCTGGCCCACTCGCTGCCAGGCAGGGTGTTTGTTTTCTTGTATCTGCTTTCCCCTTCCGTTGATTTGAAACAGTATCAGCGTGTTATCTTGGGTATTGGCGTCTCTACGGGTCCTAGCATTTCGATCGAGGTCGCGCTTAGAACAATTCGAGAAATGTCAATCTTGCATAGAAGTACATTGTTTGGTTTATGCATGGCTTGCCCGCATAGGCACGCCTCTATTTGTACATGGTAAATGTCAAGTACATGGGAGCGATGTCGGTTGCCGAGGTGAGAGCGGAACCGGCAGTCCGCCCTGGTAAGTTACAGAGTGTCTTCTGGCTGGGGCTGAAAACGCAGAGATATTAACGCTCCTCAGAGCTTGCCGCCAGTCAACTCTTCGGCCACCCTCTTCTGCCGCTCCGCGGTCCTATCCTCTGCGGATTTGTTAATGGCAGCAAAACCTGTCGCCTCACTGCCTTCCAGGATTCCGCTGAACATCTCCGCCTTCACCTCACCCACACTGATGGGAATCGATCCTGAATCCCATATGCTCTCGGAACTTCCGAGCAAGCCAGCTGGATTTACGAAACCCTTGGCGAAAATGTCGTTGACGCGCTGCTCAAGCTCCTGCTCGTCGACGATGAAGTCGCCCGCTGCAACATAAAGCTGCGTGAGGGCGTCCCGCCGAGCCTCAGCCTTTTTCGCCACGATGACTTCGTGCCGCTTGCGTGCTTCCTCGGCCCGCTCGAAGCGCAAAGGATCGAGTTCCACGGCGGTGTTGAGCAGAGATGGGGGTCCGAAGGTGCTGCGGGAGAGGATATCGTCGGGGCGCTCCGGCGCCATGGCAGCCTTTCGGTTTCGCTTCAGGCGAATTATGGTTCGTTCTTTTGCCTTGGTGGTCTGCACTTCCTTGCGCTCCCAGAGGCCCTTGAGACCGGTTGCGAAGGCGTCGCGACGGGTGGCGGCTTCGACTCGGCGGCGGGCTTCGCTTTCGGACTTGGGAGGGAGGCCGGCTTTCTCGGAGGCGGATATGGGCGCTGCGGCTTCGACGTAGCCGGGCTTCATCTTGAGGCGGCCTTCGCCCTTGGGGAAGACATCGCGGGGGACGGGGAGGTGACCGCGGACGGGGGGTAGCCGTTCTTCATTTGATTGCGGAGGGACGGGCACCCGGATGTACTTTGGGGACTCGGGAGGGACGGGGAGGTGCGCGGCGGCGGAGGTTGTGGAAAAGGGGGAGGCGGTGGTGCGCGATTGGCGGCGGGCGCTCCACGTTACGGATGCTGGGATGGTCGTCGTCGAGGTGGAGGCGCGGAGGCAGGACGTCGAGGAGAGGACGCCGCCCAGGGTCGGCCGAGGGAGATGGGGCGGCATCGTGGGGTGTGGCGTCTGCGGTTCTGTCCCCGGGCGGGAAGATGGGGGCTGATGGGGAGTTGAATTGGCGATGCGAGTCGGCGTCCCCCTGGAGTTGAGGTGCGAGATCAAACTGAGTCTGGGAAATTCTGAAGCTCGGGTGAGGTTCCGCCGCGCTACGCCCAAATCGCGCTAGGCGACCCACTCAAGGTTTTTGTGCCATGGCAGACCGCCAATTTATTTTTCTGTACTGTATGCTCCACCCCGCCGAAAACTTCCCTCTCATAAGCTCGCGCCTCTCCTGCATCTTTGCTCGAGATTCTCCTCTGCATTCTCTGTCTTCTCCGAGCTTTCTCCCCCCCCACCCGCCTTTCACACCTATTCTTGATACCCTACCTCTCGCGGGCGAGGTTTCTTTTCTGTTATTCTTTCCTAGCCACTCAGCTTTTAGTTGGCGTGAAAGCGACTCGCCAAGATGGGTACCGGTAAGGAAATATTTGCCATTCAATTGCGCGCCGCACAGGAGCTGATGCATTGCCCACAGGAAAGAAGGAGAAGAACCGCCTCGAGCGGGAGGGCAAGACGCCCCGCGGAGACCCGAAGTTGAAGGGTGAGAACTTCTACCGCTCGGCGAAGAAGATCAAGACCTTGAACATGTTCAAGGATGGAGGCGCGATCAGAGATAAGAATGGAAAGATCCTCAAGGCGGCATCATACCAGAGCAGGGAGGCCCCCAAGGCTGTCATTGAGCCAAATCGGAGGTGGTTCACCAACACGAGAGTTATCGCCCAGGACACCCTCAAGTCCTTCCGGGAGGCTATCGCGGAGAAGGAGAAGGACCCCTACTCGGTTCTCCTGAAGAGCAACAAGCTTCCCATGAGCTTGATCCGCGACGGGCCCCAGGATACTATGAAGAAGCATGAGGCGAAGATGACAATCGAGAGCGAACCCTTCTCAGATACCTTCGGCCCGAAGGCACAACGGAAGAGGCCCAAGGTCAGCTTCAACAACATCGATGATCTCGCCGCGGACACGGAGAAGAGCCTTGAGAGTTATCACGCTCGTATCGAGGAGATCAAGTTCCTGAATGGCCAATCGGGTTCGACCGCAGGTCCTGCACCGGAACTTGCCGATGGCTACGTTGAGGAGGAAGACTTCAGTGTGTCGTTGGCCAAGGAGGCTATCTTCAGCAAGGGCCAGTCCAAGCGTATCTGGAACGAGTTGTGTACGTCTCCTCACATTCTTCTCTGGGCTTCATCTAACATTTTCGTCCAGACAAGGTCATCGACTCTTCCGATGTCATCCTCCACGTTCTGGATGCTCGTGACCCTCTTGGCACAAGGTGTCGACATGTTGAGAAGTATCTCGCTGCTGAAGCGCCACACAAACATCTCGTGTTCGTCCTGAATAAGATCGATCTCGTCCCCTCAAAGACAGCCGTAAGTTCAACCATCATTTCGTGCATTTTCTGTTCTCCATGCCAGCCAATCCGTCCGCAATTGTCTGGAACCCCAGGGGTTTTGTCAGGGCTTCTTCCGCATTCATTGCACACTACTATGGAGGTCGTCCGTTACACCGCTGGGAGAACAATATCCACATCCTATGTTCTTGGTCTGGTCATCAGATCGAGAGCTGAGGGTCTCCGTCTTGGAGGTCGTCACGGGATACCGGACGTGTTTCTGATGAGTTGAAGGCCATCTCTGGCCATCCGGCTAGCGAATGGTGGTCTTCTTAGTGATGATTCACACACTTCTATCCAATGTCTTATTATTTATCATTGGTGCCGTGAGCAACTGGCTAACGGTCACAGGCTGCTTGGATCCGAGTCCTTCAAAAAGATCACCCCACATGCGCCATGCGGGCGAGCATGAAGAATCCCTTCGGCCGTGGCTCTTTGATCGACCTCCTCAGGCAATTCAGTATCCTCCACAAGGACCGCAAGCAAATCAGTGTTGGTCTCATCGGCTACCCCAACATTGGCAAGTCGAGTATCATCAACGCGCTGCGCGGCAAGCCAGTAGCCAAGGTTGCCCCTATTCCAGGCGAGACCAAGGTGTGGCAGTATGTCACCCTCATGCGCAGGATATACTTGATCGACTGCCCCGGTATCGTTCCTCCCAACCAGAATGATACGCCTCAGGATCTACTCCTCCGCGGCGTCGTTCGTGTCGAGAACGTGGATAACCCTGAGCAATACATCCCTGCTGTATTGAAGAAGGTCAAGCTGCATCACATGGAGAGGACATATGAGCTCAAGGGCTGGAAGGATCATATCGAGTTCCTTGAGCTCCTCGCGAGGAAAGGTGGAAGATTGCTGAAGGGTGGCGAGCCAGACGTCGATGGTGTTGCCAAAATGGTTCTGAACGATTTCATGCGTGGAAAGATCCCATGGTTCACACCAGCGCCGGCGAAGGAAGAGGGAGAAGAGGGTGATGCCGTCATTGAGGGCCGTGAAGGCCGTCTCGGTGAGATGCCTATGAAGCGGAAACGCGAGGAGGCAGAGAGTGTTGCCGATAGCACATCGGCACCGGGGGCAAAACAGTCCAAGTCTGCGGACTCGGACGATGAAGACTTTGCTGGCTTCTCGAGCGACAGCGACTCGGAGCAGGAAGAGGAGAAGGAAGAGGCTGAGGTAGCCGGCGCAGAAGATATGATACCCCTGGAAGATTCGAGCGATGAGGAAGAGGTTGAGGGCAAGGAAGACGATTCGTCCTCGGAAGGCGACGTCGAGGATGACGGCGAGACCTCCGACGTTGAAATAGAGGGAGCCAGTGAGCTCATAGATTCTGCGGACGAGGCAGACGAGGCACCACCAGTCCCGAAAAAGAGGAGAAAGGCGAGGTAGTCGTCAGATAGCAACCCACTGGCACAACGCCGGCTTGTATGAATGAATGAATGACCCAAACTTTTGTCAAAACCTCAAATGGTCAAGGCCTCTTCAAGGCTCCTGTGCGATTGGTGCCCCTTAATGCCTTACAAGTGACGCCGCCCTCTTCTTTCCCCAAGACGCCTCAACATGCCGTGACCCTGTTGCTTTTCTCCTCGGCATAACCGATGATGTTGCGGACAAGACACAGCGCAACAAAAAGTGGCATTCTTTTCATAAGCTCACGCCGCCAAGCAAATAGGATAAAAGAGCTCAAAGTCAACCGGATACTAGCAAAAACGCCTCCGGAGTGTGGAGGAATTCTTGATTGGAGGCTGAACTAAACCCTCCAGCAAATCATCAACATCCCTCTAAGCGCAGCCTCCGGCTCCCTCCGATACGACGCGAGATACCAACGGCATGTTTTTAAGGCGTGGTGGCAGAGTGGTCTAATGCGCAAGACTTGAAATCTTGTTCCTTCGGGAGCGTCCGTTCGAACCGGGCCCACGTCGAAAAGAAGAATATCTTCTAACCTTTCTTTTTGAAGATTAGGCGGTGGGGTGTGGATATGGAGGAGTTGTGGGTGGGTGGTTCCCAGGCAGATGGCTGCTGTGGATCACAACCGCTCTCTGCGTACCCTACAGTGCTGGTGAAGGTTGGGTTCAAACCACATTCCACATGCTCAGAAGTTGGAGTTCAGTTGGGCTGTATTTTCGACTGGGACTTATCAAGCGCCTATATGTATTTCACAGTGCAAAAGAAGTATGAACGTCTACAACGGAAATACATTCATACTAAACCCCTTCCCTATTCCCCATCAGTCTGAATCCGGATCTGAATCAGAATCCGAGTCTATCTCATCCTCCTCACTATCCTCATCTAGATCCGCCCGTCTCGCACCACCGACCATCGGTGTCGGGGCATCCTCAGCCGGACTCTCCGATGCCTCAGGCGTCGCATCAGGAAGCGGCTCAAACTCTGGCCCTTCAGGCTCAAGCTCATGCCCAGGATGAACAAGCTTCCTTGTTCGAGCGCATTTATAGCAGAGGTTGAACAGGCACTCGCGGCATTTCCAATTTAGACCAACGATGTTCTGTATGTTCGTGTTAGTTTCCGTCTGGGAGGGAATGTTATTGGGAGACACCTACCATCAAGCAATGATCACAGGTCCAACCTGGTAGATAGACACCCGCTCTGGTGGCATGCCGATCATCGTCCCAGACCTCCCTCGTACCATCTGGTTTGACCCTTGTCTTCTCTTTCGGCGTCAGCGCCTCATACGTCGCTTCAGACGAGCCGTAGTACCGCGCCGCCTTGAGAGGTGACCACTCCCGATCGCCGCCGAAGATGTCGAGGACTGGCGCTGTCCACCAGACGTCGGCGCCGGCCTCGACGAATTTCTCGATCGTGTCGTAGGCTGAGTAGTTACCCTTTGCCATCCACATCAGTGGTGTCCAGCCATCGGCGTCCGTGTCGTTGACATCGACATCAGGATGGACCCCATTGGTCTTGACCTTCAGCTCTTTCTTTGGCGTTGGCTTGGTGTCTTGCCCTTGTGCGCTAGAATCGGCATCGCTGTCGCCTTCATTCTGCTTTTTGAAGTACTTTTGGAGGTTTTCGTAAAACTCCGTGAAGTAGCTGGCGCTTGCAGCGGAGAAGTGAAGAGGCGTCATGCCCGATTTAGCCCTCGGCATAGCCTCTGCGCCCTTCGCCAACAACGGCTCCATGAGGTCCCAATAGCGATACGCAGCCATGTGTACAGCGCGTCTCCCCTGGTTGTCCGCAACATTGGGATCGGCTCTGTTGTCTAGAAGCAGTTGGATAGCATCATTGTTTTGCAAGGATGCGCACTTGATCAGGGGATAGCAGTAGAGGTCGTCGTTGCAGCGCTGGTTCGGGTCAACCTTCGCAGTTTCGAGAAGATAGTGAACTATCTTGGTTCTGTCGTCATCCCAGTAGCCTACCATAGCGGTATGGAGCAATGTCTCCTTGTATCCGTTCTCGTGGGCCAAGTGGATGTTGGCACCGGCTTTGACAGCAACTTCGAACACCTCCCATTGCCCGTTTTCGACAATAGTATTCAGAATAGTTCCCGTCTCTGGCGAGTAGATGTCCACAGTAGCGTTCTTCTCTATGAGGAACTTGGCAACTGCTGAATTGCTGGCTTCGACAGCCAGGGCAAGGGGCGACTTCCCGTCTTTGTTGAGACTGTTGATATTTGCGCCGGCTGTATAGAGCATCTTCACCACCGCGACATCTGTTTGGCTGTTGATATTGTGAAGAACCGTGTTTCTGTGGTTGTCCTCCATCTTCAGGTTAGGTCTGAATTCCAGTAGCGCTTCCATTACAGCCGCGGGATCATCGCCAGTGGTGGCGAGGGCGAACTCGAGCGGAAAGCTACCGTCCTTTGTCCTATGGTCGGCTTTGGCTCCGTTCTCGAGGAGGAGTTTGATGATATTGACGTGTCCGTTTTTGCAAGCGATGCACAGCGGCGTCATGCCATCTTCAGCCTCTTCCAGACCTAGATCGCTATCATCCCGATAAACGAGCTCCAGCTCTAGGTTTGGCTTGGGGTCATGTGCCAACAACACGCGCAGCGTGTCCTCTTGGTTGTGCTTCGATGCAAGATACGTGACCGTACCATTCTGAGACTGTTTGTCGATATCTGCGCCGCCTTCTAGCAGGGCCTGGACAATGTCGGCATGGTCGTAGCTCGCATGAAGCGGCGTCCAGTCCCAACTCCCCATGATGTTGACATCTGCTCCGTGCTTCAGAAGGAGCTTCAGTATCTCTTCGTTTCCATCATAGGCCGCGACATAGAGCGGAATCTCCGTCAACCCGGCCCCGATGTTGGGTGATGACCCCTTGTCCAGCAGGAACTGCACCAACTCCACGTTGTTCTGTCCAGCCGCTCGTGAGAGGGGATTGCTCCGCCATGTCCCAGCTACGTCCTGCTGATCAACACGTGCACCATGTTCAATGAGCAGCTTCGTCAGCTCCATCACAACCGAAGAGTCAAGACTCGAGCCAATTACGGCAACCAGAATAGGATCAGCATCTTCAGGGTTCTCGTTCGGATCGGCGTCCTTATCGAGGAGCAAGCGAGCTATCTCAATGTATCCGTTGTAAGCAGCGTGCCAAAGGGCCGTCTTCCCATCCAGAAGCGCCTTGACGTCGGCTCCATGCTCGAGAAGCGTGCGGACACACTCGGTGTACCCGTTCATGGCAGCTAGCGGCAAGGGCTTGGCGTTCGTCCTATCGTCGTTCGAGTCAGAGTCCGGATCGACAGGACGGTCAAATCCCACTTCTGTGTTGGCCCCGCCTTCCAGCAGTGCCCTGAGGGCCAAAGGTCGCGCGTATCTCACTGCCAGCTGAACAGGTTTCAACCCGACACTCGTCTCGGTTTCCGTATTGGCGCCAGCAGCGAGAAGCAATTTGACGATATCTGGACAGCCTTGCGACGCGGCGCGTGCAAGTGCAGGGTGGCCATTCTCGTCAAGTCCTTCGGCATCACACTTCGCGTTCAAAAGCAAGCTGACCATACTCCTGTGCCTCGCTTGGATCGCACAATGTAGGGGTGAGGTCTCCAGAGTGTTGTTGGACGCGGGTATCTTGACCCCTCCGTCAAGAAGCAGTTTGGCCGAGTCCCCAAAACCCAGCCAGGCGATCCGTGGGAACAGGCCGGCCGGCCACAAGAAGCCGTCAACCTCAAGGCCCAGCGCAATCAGACCCTTGAGCGTAGCGCTGTCGCCCTGAGAAGCCGCAGCCGATATGGCATCCCGCAAGTCGTCTTTGCCAGGCTTGGACGCCTTGAGAAGAAGCTTCGCGGTCGAAGCATGCCCAGCGCGGACAGCTTCCACGAGCGCCATGCCAACGTTAGCGGAAAAAGATGACTTTTCTTCGTCTTGAAGGAGAGCCTCCACGAGATCGTCTAGGCCGGTCATCGCGGCTATGGGTAGCGGGGAGAGGTATCCTCTGTTCCATCGGACCATATGATTTGAGAGGACATATCGAGTGCTCCACCAGGCAATTCTTGAAGCTTCATTCTTCAAGAACGCAACTGCCTCCTCCTTGGGTCGGTTCGAGCCAGTGGCCAGAGCGTAGTGTTGCGGCCAGTAGAGAACAGCGTAGGAGATGAGGTCGTTCCTCGGTCTCATCGGAGGGGGTTGGTCCAGGTCCAAGGAGATGTAGCATCCACACATTTCCTTAGCCTTTTGGATTACTTGCGGGAAGCTCAAGTATCGAAGACACAGGCGAGCTAGCTCCCCATGCGCCGCAGCTGCCTCGTCCGGCGTTGGCGGCTTTCTCATCCCGGAAAAGACGTGCCAAAATTTGATATCATGCTCGCGATATGCAAAGAGCAGCGAGAACTGCCTGATATCGTCTTGGATGTCATCGAAGAAAATATCCTCCACGTCCTCTTCAGTTGCGTCCTGCGACAGCTCCACTCCGATCCCGAGCTCGAATGTTGTCAGGGGCTCGAATGCAAAGGTGGTCCAAGTGAGCAAGTCTCGCGCTCGCTTCTCCCGAGGCCCAAATGTCGCGAAGATGACCTCCAAAAAGGACTCGAAGGTTGGAGTGGCGAGCGCTGCAAGGGTCTTTTTCACGCCACTTCTCGAGCTGTCCTGCTTTCCATTGACGAGCCAGCGCACAATGAAGTCACCGAGGCGGTCTTCGGGACCAAATTGGGCCAGCCACTCTTTCAACTGGCCTTCCAGGTGCGCATACACCGGCTTCTTTTCCTTGAGTCGTCCCAGGTCGAAGCTGTAGCGGCCTTCATAGGAGTTCGGCCACTCCTCTCCAGTCTTTGGGTATTCTTCGAGGTCGACAGTTGGCCAGGACGCGAGCTCCTTGTCCAAGCGCTCATTGACGCCAGTTGTTGATGTCAGGATGAATTTGAACGGCTTCTCCGACATCGAACTCAAGCCCGCAAAGAGCTTGAGGGGCAAAAAGACCGACTCGTCACACTCCTCGAGGCAGGCAATCATGAACGTCATGGGCCGAATCTCTGGAGAGTCGTGACATGCGAGAAACGTCTGGACCAGGTCTTTGGTCGTCCAGGCCCTCTGATTCCGAATCATGTCGTAGATTGGGCGGATAGCATCGAGGCTTTGGTTGCGACCAACAATGCTTGCAATCATGAATGACAACAGGCGTTCGACCGTGTTGAAACGCGCATCATTGCGGTTGAAGGCAAAGTAGGCGATATTTCTTTGGATTGCCTCGTCCTCCACGTCGTAAAGAATCCACTGCCAAAACTTATCTGAACGGAGCCTCATCTGTGAAGCCCCGCGTATGTGCAAAATGCTCAGGGCGCGCTGCTTTTGCCAGTCTTGGTATTGCACTGTGTCGCAAATCCAACGGTCAAACGAGTACGGCTGCCAGCCAAAATCCTGTGAAATGGGCGGTAGTGCTGGTGGTGACATTGACAAGAAGGTCTTTTGTATCTGCGCCACGCTGCTCAGGGGGGTAATATCTAGATGGTGAAAAAGGGACAGTCAGTGCGCTGCTGCCACATTGTATGCAACACTATTGAAAGAGAGGCCTCACAGTAAGGAAACACTCCCAATTTGGTCCTGATAGAATCAGTGAACTTGTCCCAATCATATTCGGCAGCAGCATCTCCGTTGGCGAGCTCGAGATGAGGGATGCTCGTCTCCTTGGAATACTCGTACGGAAGGACGTAGTAGCACTGCAAGACTTTCCAGGGAAGCGCCATGCCGAAACCCTCACCAACTCCGCGGTTGACGATGTTGAAAACAGATGCGTGTAGCAAGACCTTTGTATCGAGGAACTCTTCATTGACGCAATGGATGGTGCGTACCAAACCATGGATTGCTTCCATGATCCAATCTTGGAAGGTGTTCTCTGTCAGCAGAAGCATTCTAGCTACTTGGTCCTCCAAGTCAACCTTAGTGGACCGATGGGGACATCCAAGGAATACCAAGTTGGTGGTATGATACGGTATGTCACCGTATTTGGACGGATTAAGTGCAGCAATCGTCAGAGCCTGTGGACAAAGCGTCAGTCCTGTTATTAAGGGGCATTTCGCCATGACGCACCTTCTTGACAATGATGCCGCCAATATCGTGAGCGACGAAGACGATGCCGCGAGGCGTAGGCTCCTGGCCGGACTCGACGGTCTGCATGTCATGCTGCTGCCGAATTTTCAAGAGATCATCGATCAGCCTCTGGGCCTCGCGCTCGATGCCGCCGTAATACAAGACATCAGCGCGATCATCGCTAGGATTCTTGAACTCATAGTGAAAATGAAGAAATCGGCCTCCGTTGAATCCAAGAGAGCTGGAAATCCAATAGGTGCTTTGCTTGTATCCTGAGTTGGCTGTCCAACTTCCGTCATTCCACGAAGTCTCGCGGATGCCGTGGACAACAACAATGCTAGAGTGGGCGTTAGAGTGACAGTATGGTATGAAAGGGGAGTTGAATTACTCGAATTCTTGCCATACTGTGTCATACTCCTGAAGTAGGCCAGTTGTGGGCAGAGGTGGTTCTGCTTCTTCTTCCTCTTTTCCTTCTGCGTCCTTGCCATCTATCTCTTCCCCAGCAGCCTTCGGCTCCTCACTGGGTTCAGCCGGGGCCGGTGCTGGGGCTGGAGGCGACGGATTACTACTGTCAGCCTCATCGCCCTGGTCGGAGTCTTCCTCGAGGTCGCGCAGGTCCCCCGACGAACTCGACTCCTCAGAATCAGACATGAAGTGCGTGTCCAGGTAGGCTCAAGCAGTCAATCCAACGTGGTTTGGTGTTTCGTCACTTGGGCTGCCTGCGCTTCGCTCGCGGGAAAGAAAAAGAAAGGTTTGAATCTGATGGTGATTGAAGCTGACATCTGATGAGACCCTATGGTGTCCCCGCCATCCAACATTGGCGCCGTCCCCAGCACCATGATTGGCAAGAGGGAATGGGCGCCGTAGCTGCCCCGTAAGGCAAGTGAGGTACCGGTACAACAACGAGATGCAGGGTGTGTGAATAAGTACCCAATAACGTTATCAGCCGCCCGAAGAGCCCCAACAAGGGGGGGGGGGGGTGTCCTGTTCTGCGGAGTTAAGTGGAGGATGTCACCTCATCAAAGTAGTGCCAGCCAACAAGTGCGGGAGCGGTTTGCCAGCACGATACCTATCCACAACATGCTGGTGAAGATTTAGGTTCGGCGCTTGAAGCGCTTTGATGTTGACATCCGGGGTTTCCCACTAAGTGCTGAAAGCTTCAAACAGAACTGGGATTCAACTGAGGGGAAGGTCTTGCTGTGAAGGTCGGGCAGGCTGCGGGCCCACTATGAGGCCTGTCATTCCCGTCCCCGTCCCGACCCTCCTGCGCCTCCCCAATTTCTCTCGGTGGTCGAAGTGGGGACAGCGGGGTAGAGTGCTAGCTAACGACAAGGCAGCAGCATCCACGACGTTACACAATCAAGTCGCGATGGACACTGCAACACGGATTTCATGGCATCATTCCAAAATATTCGACTGATTACAGCAACATGTGAAATTCTGACTAACAACTCCATTGCATCTACCTAATCGTTCTGGCCATGCGATCTCTTGATCGTGCCACCACGGATTTTGGTAAAGACAACGTCTTCAACGGTGCTGACATCAAAGCTTCCAAGCTCCGCCGTGTCATAAACCTGAAGCTTGTTGGTCGGCTTCAGGTCGGTACGAAACAGGATGGGGTCGTCGGCTTCCCGTTTGCCAAAAAACTGTCCCACCCGAGTCTTGAAGTCGACTTCGGTCTCGATCTTGACGGTGCACGTAAAGTCATCATCAGTCTGCCGCTTGAGTAATATGCCGACCTGCATTGCCGCCGGGATTCCGCTCTTTTGAGATTCGTTCTCAGTCAAGGTCCACGAGGCCGAATTGTCGGGTCCGACAGTCGCACCGAGCCGGTCGATGGAGCCGACAATATGTGTCGCATCAGTCACTTCCTGCTCCACAGTCTTCTCCCAGCTGATCTGGGCGGAGAGCTCCGCGCCGAGAACTCCCCCGCCCACGGATGCACCCCCTCCTGTTGTGACGGAGTCGATGCGTTTAGTCGGCACCACGCTCAGGCTCTCATTGAGCGAGATGTCGACGACCCCGGGGTTCAGGCGGTTTCGTTTGCTGGCATCGAAGAAGCTGAACTGTAGCTGGGCCGACGCAATCCGCCTCGATCTCCGTCTTGGGTCGAAGCGGAACAGCAAGACCACCAAAGTCGCCTTGGCACCTGGCTCATCGGGTCCCCACTGACCATGAACGATATCGATGAGGGAGCATTTCACATCGACAGCCCCCTTGCGCTGCGTCACTTTGGAGCGCTGGAAGGGATCTTCGGGGTCGTTTTTAGTGTGGAAGCCCGAGTCAACATCTCCATCCTCGAAAAGTCCCACGTCGAAGCTGTCTTGTGCATTCTTCTCAAGAGCCTCGAGAGCCCAGATTTGCTGCTCGTCTTCCGAGTCCTCGTAGTCGGAGTCCTCGTATTCAGACATTGCTGGCTGTTCCTTGCTGGTATCTCTGGCAGTCTGTTTTTTTGCAGTACCGACGCAGGGCAGGAGGGCGAGCTCACGAGCGGCAGTCTGGGGAGGACAACAAACCACATCAAGACTTATATCCGCCTTCCAGCCCTCGCCCCCACCTGCTGGGCTGGCTACCACCGATGGCCCTCCATCACGATCCGCGGGGTTCAAACAGTTCGGGGGGGCTGTGCAGCAGCAGTGTCAGCACAGAATTCCACCCTAGCGCGAGATGGCCGCACCAGCAGCAAATGGCCCCCCTGTAACGATGCATGTACCTATACATCACTTTAGTTGCCGAGACATCAATCTATGCACCCCACCACTTCGAGTAAGACCAGGGTGGGCTGCTTACAAGGCTCTAGTTCTCTTCTCTTCACAAAAGCAACTCGAGTCGGCCATCTCCAGATTCTTCATCCACACAGCAAAGTGCGCCCAGACGAAAAGCTCAACGCTCACCATCGAAGCCAAAATGAACAGTCTCAGATCACCCTATCCCGAGAGCGAGGAGGAGAGCGAGGGCGAGGACGACCCTCTCATGAACGACGGCGATGAGGACGATGAGCAAGAAGAGGAATGGGAGAAAACCTCAGTGCCCACGCACCCAGACAATAAGGCACTCATTGACTTTGTGGACATCGTGGTTCCCTCTGGCGAGCTGGACTGGACCAAGGACGCCGATGCCATCTTCGCTCGATATCCCGCCTTGGAACGGACCTCAGAACTCACCAGAAAGACAGTGCTCCACCTCCTTATTGAGGCGTGGGTTAAAAATATTGGCAGCAATCGGGGGTACCTGCCGATCAAGAAGGCCTTTGTAGCCATTTTCAATCGGTACCCAAAGCTGACCAAGGTGCGAGACGGCGTTCCAGGCGATGTGAGCGGGCAGACGGTTCTGTACAGCGCCATTGCTGACGGCGGGTCCAATCGTATTGTCGATATTCTATTCAAGGACCGAGGGAAGAAGGCCGACCCCAACGACCCCATCTCACAAGCCATCTCAGTCATGTGCTGCATCCGCGGGCGTGAGGAGAACGCGTTGCATCTGGCTCTACGGTCCAAGCCTGAGATTATCTCACCCACGATCCTCAAGCGGATAGTCAAGAGGGCAACCGAGAGCGCTGTTGCAGCCGTCGACAAAGCAGGTTTTACTCCGCTGCACTACGCTACAGATTACGCCCGGTGCAGCAAAGAGCAATACAGCATTGTCAAGACCCTGCTCAAAACGGGCGAGACACGCAGCCTCATCAAGAAAGGCAAAGCTGTTCTCGATTTCGTCACCCACGCAGAGAAGCTCTCGGTTTACCAGTACCACGTCAAAACTCGGGAAACATACCGCGAGAAAGCGCCAGGGTTCAAATCTGGCCAGCAGCAGTCCAGCAAAAGAGAGGAGGATCTCACAGCGCTCAAAAGAAAGCAAGAGCAGGAGAGACTCGAAGACCGCAAAAGGGAAATCAAGCGCCGTCAGGAGCGCGAACAGCGAAACAAGGAACGAGCTGAACGTGACCAGACAGACGATGAAGCCGAAAGGGACAAATCGGGTCCGCCTCGCCGGGCTGTTACGCGTCCGGAAAAGGGCGGCAGTGCCCCAACTCATCCCCGAGACGACCCTCGGAATGAACCGAGAGCCCAAACCTCAGTCCCAGCCAAAGGGCCCCCGAATCCACCACGGGATGACCCGCGAGGACCGAAGGAGGGGCCTGGAAAAGAAGGTCCAAAGGAAGGTCCTGGACGGGGCCGCGACGCTCGGCCGGACCAACGGGTTGCACCGAGCGCGAGGGACGACAGTCAACGGCCCCGTGACCTCCGCGATATCGACATTCGATCCCCGCTGAAAACAGTTGCCGCGAACTCCCCCAAAGACACCAGGTCCAACAAGGACCCTGAAGAAGAGGAGACGCTGGAGGACCGCAAAGCCAAGCGTGATCAGTATTCGGATAAGATGAAGATGGAGATCAAACTTCAGTATCTCCGGACCAGGGCTCATCATCAGTCAGTGGAGTTCCTCTATGGGAAGAACCAAAACGGTATGTTGTGTACGCCGGGTGTATATGCCGGATTTCGCTGACATGTATCTTGGACTAGACATCCAGATCTCGTTTGAGTACTCAGGTCTCGCCCTCGAGGCTGACGCCCTCAGTTTCAGACAGTCCTTCAGGGACGTCGTTTTCGACGATGTACTCAAGTACGTTGCCTTTCCGGCCGTTCACGTGAAAGACTGGCGAGACAGACCCGAGGATTACGGCGCGCTCGAAAAAGCCCCTGGACGGTTCGACATGCTGTTCTTCTTCCATTGGCTACGCGAGGAGAAGAAAGTCAAGCGGATTCTTAAGGTCATCGTGGAGGATTGCGAGCAACCACCACACTCGGACCAGGCCATTGAGCTGTGTTTGGACGGCTTTGGTGTTGAAACGCTAGACTGGAGCAAACCTGACCTTGACCCCGATACGGTCTGCAAGGCGAGCAGCGACCTGGGCGAGCTTGTTTTGCACTGGAATGGTAACAACGCGGTCCTTCGCGCCTGGAGCGACCCTGAAATTCGTCAGCAGCTCTCGAACCTCTCAATGATCAATCTCATTGTTGACAGCGTACGGACAGCCCCTGAATAACGGTTGTCATGACCTTGTGCTAACCCCTGTATCAGACCCTCGAAACATCTGACCGGACCAAGAAGTACATCGACGACTTTGACAAGAGGCTCAAAACACCGTATGCTGCACTTGTTCCCGTCAAAGCTGCGGCGGAAGATGCAGCCCCTGCGCCAGTCGACGCAGGTGTCGAAAAGAAGGCTGCCAAGGACAGAGCCATGATGCCACCTCCTCCGGTACCAAACACCGGCATCCGCCGCACGACTACCGAGGTCTTCGTCAACCTGAGCAGCAAGGCAGATGCAGATGAAGACGGCTCGTCAGAAAAGGGACCTGAAAACTCCAAGCCTACAGTCGCGAACCCGGCCACACCGGCCGCGTCCTCCGAGCTGAATGCAGTGAAGCCGATGAAGCCGGTTCAGGTCAAGGCAGGAGAGGGCCTTCTGCGTCGGAACAACGGAGGTCCCGGAATCGCGCCGGGAGCCGAGGGTGCCAATCTATCAACACCCCCACATCGCTGGCTGGACGCCACTGATGCATTTGCTGAACAGGTGGCAAATGTATGGAAGAAGATCGTTGATGAGCGCAAGAGGGTCGCCAAGGCAGCCATCGACACCGTCATTGCATCAAGAGGCACCATCACTCCATCCGACCAAGCCGAGGTCGAGGCTACCAAGGGGCCTCCAGCCGACATCATTGTCGCCGTCATTGATGATGGCGTGGACACCACGGTCGAGCAACTCAGCCAACGCGTTCTTGCTGGCCGCACCTTTAGCTATGATGAAGAGCGTGACCGCGTGCGGCCCTGGTATGTCTCGGAGAACAATCACGGCACTATCATGGCCAGCATGATCGTCCGCGTCTGCCCCATGGCGAAGATCTACCCGATTCGTCTCAGTACCGGCCGCGGAGGCACCATCGATCCCATGTCCGCCGCCAAGGCCATCGAAGCTGCTCTCGACCGTGGAGCGGACATCATCTCAATGTCGTGGACCGTCTCCCCGCCGCCCGCCCAGAGCCCTCTGAAAGCAGCTTTCGATGCGGCCCTCCAGCGCGCCATCGATAGCAACGTCCTCATGTTCTGCTCTGCCAAGGATTCAGGCCACGTCAGCGATCAGTACTACCCTGCTGGGTACCGCCCTGATTCCGTCGTCAAAGTCGGGGCCGCCAACCCTACCGGCCTCGCCTACGACTGGGCGGGCTCTCTCGACCGCCTCGATTTCATTTTCCCTGGCGTCGAAGTCGTCCAGCAACATGGCGCTGGCGCCCCTGCAGGGATCTCCAAACTAACTGCCGAAACTGGTTCCTCGGTTGCCACTGCTCTTGGCGCGGGTCTTGCTGCGCTGATAATGTGTTGTGCGCGCATCGCGCTGGTGACGGGCACTGTTGGTCTGACGAGCGCGGATGTCGAAAGACTGAGGAAGAGAGATGTCATGGTGGAAACCATTGCGAGGTTTGGCAGGAGCACGAGTGACAAAGCGGATGGGAAGTTCATCGAAGTGTGGAACAAGTTAAATACGAGGACGAAAGCCATTTCGAGGGATGGGGCAAAGAATGGGAGGTTGTCAGTGGCGCAGTTGGCGAGGGACTTGATCAATATCTCTGCGTAGCCTGGGGCGTGGGGGTGAGGGGAAGGGGGAGAGGTAAACGAAAGGGGTGGAAAAGGGCGGCAGAGAGGGAAGAAAAGAAAAGGTGCGAGGGGTGGGGGTTGGATATATCAGCTGCGGCAGGAAGAGTAGGCATGTTCCAAGTCTAAAGTCGGGATAAGCAAGGGATAGGTAACTACAGCTCCCGAATGAATACAGATATACCCCGCCATTCTCACTCTTCAAGTCCCGGTATCAAATCTGTACTTCCGATTCATCTTACACAGGAGGCAAGCTCATGGTACAAACTGTTGACCCTAGAGTATCCCACACGCTCACCCACCCTCTTAAGTTGTGTGAACTCTTGAGTCCAGCTGCCCATCTCGGAAGATTGGGGGCGATATGTAGCGTCCAGTCAAAACGTTCACACATTGCGCGAACTCGCTGAGACATACACTAGGATCCTAAATCGCTATTTTTGAGCAACAACGTTCTCCATGAGTCAACTCCCAACTTGTTGCGCGGGATATAGACCCATACAAGCGGTATGAGAATGGTTTGTTCCTCAGCCTTGTCGAGACATCTGAGTCACTGGTAACTATCAGACTCACAGGGTAAGGTATGTGCCAGGCATCTTGGGGAATTCGTAAGCTTGGGGGCCGCATGCGAATATCCCCAAAATGTTGGTGGCTTGCGAACCTAGGTCATTCACGAACGGTAGTCTCTACGGATTTAACTATTGGATATCGCCGGTTACTTCGGCGTCAAGGTCGTGATGGTGAATGAGGCCATGGGGTTTTCGGGACGCGCAGGAGGGAAGATTTTTGAGCCTCAAGCGGTGTATAAATGGGAGGGAAGCCGAGCTGAGATCGAGAATGAGTGTTGATGGTTTGGTCGAAGCTCCCGACTCATCACTCCCACGTCATCACTCCCACCATACCCTCAAGCCTTAGGCAACAATAGAGCAAGAGACTTTTCAGCATCCCACATGGCTTTGACAGCGCACTCCGGCCCAGACGAGGTCTGACCCTTCCCATGCCCTATCCGACATACCTAGGTATTGACACTTCCGTCTGAGGCTACCGTCCCTCCCAAAAAGTAGACAGCTATATGTGTTGAAGGATACATCAGCGTCTGTCGGGAACGGAGCGCCTCAGCAATCTCTGATTCATCTGCCAGACAGCCACCAAGTCATGGCAATAGTGGTATAGCGCGTTGGCTGGATGAGAGATTTGTTGAAGGGCCTTTCCATAATATTTCTGCTGTGAAATGGCCATGCAGAGAGGTTCATGACAATGTGGTGAAACTTGGAAAGAGTGATAGTGACCAACGAACAAGGGGTGATAAAAGTAAGACTGAGGAAAGTAGGTGATCAACAGATAATGTACACGATTGAAGGAAAAAGAAAATTCCTTCTACTGTCTAATGTAAGGTAGCTGACAATGCCAATCAATGATTTCTCATGCCAGCTCTGCATGTGAACCCCGAGCCCGAAGTGGGGTGAGTGTTGTGAGTGATGCAACAGCAAGAGTCCCTCACCCGCTCCCTCCCGCAGACTATTTGGAAGCTGCTGCGGGGCCAACCGGGTGTCACTCAATGAAAGAAAAGTTGCATGCCATCGGCAACCCGAATTGCGATGATGTGTAAGCTCCCTGCCGCATAGCATGGCATCATCGCGCTGGAGCCCTTTATTCCAAATGCAGAGCTTCATCCCATTTCCGTAGTCTAAGAATAAGCTACCACCTGCCTTAGCTGAAGACCATTAAATACTGAAATCACCGCCCCTCCCTGGCCATCAGAAGCTCTCTTTCGTCATCGAACTTGGCAGCTTTGCTTCACTTTGCTTTGCTCACTCACCAAAGCTCCAAACCACCTCACCAAGGCAAACTCAATCACACCAATTCACCCCCCACTTCTCACCACTCCGCCTCAATCAACCACCAACATGGCCCTCCCACCCAAGTTCACCGCCCACCGCCTCCTCTTCTCCAGCCCATCCGCCAACTCGGGCTCCGTCTCCCCTCACACCCTCGAATTCTACGTCGACTACGTCTGCCCCTTCTCCGCAAGTCCGTCTCCCCTTTCCTTCAGGTTCCTAGCCAAGATACTTTCTCTAACCACCCAACAGAGCTCTTCAACACCCTCTACACCTCCATAATCCCCCACCTCCAATCCAACCCGCCCTCGGCCCCTCTACAACTCATCCTCCGCCAACAAGTCCAAGTGAGTACAATAAGACAGCTAGCTACCTCCTCCCCGACAGTGAAAAGCACCCCCAGACCCAAACATCCACTAACATCACCACAGCCCTGGCACCCCTCCTCGACCCTAACCCACGAAGCCGCGCTCGCCGTGCTGCACCTGACCGCCTCCTCCCCCGAAAAATTCTACACCTTCAGCGCCGCCCTCTTCAAGTCCCAGAAATCCTTTTTTGATGTGAACGTCGTCAACGAGACGCGCAACGCGACGTACCGGCGGCTGGCGAAGCTCGCGGCCGAGAGCGTAGGCGTGGACGAGGAGGCGGTGTATGGGTTGTTGGCTGTGCCGGATAAGCCCGCGGAGGACGGGAGTTTGAACGTGGGGAATGCGGTGACGAATGAGTTGAAGGTGCTGGTGAAGATGGCGAGGTTGGTGGGGGTGCATGTGAGTCCGACGGTGATTTTTGATGGGGTGGTGGCGAATGAGATTAGCAGTTCGTGGACGACGGAGCAGTGGGTTGAGTGGATTGGGAAGAATGTGGTTTAGGGATGGAGGCTAAGATGGACCGGGGGGAGAGGTGATGATAAGGTCTACTGAAAAGCAGGCAAGGTTGTTCGAGGTTTTCAGGGACATGTCAGTCAGAGATATTGAGATGTTATTCGGCCTAGGCCATTCCTACCAAGGTACCAACCAGCAAATCTACCAGCCCGACCACCCCCTTCTATGTCCGCGTCTCATGACCAAGTGAGAAGAAACAAACGGACGGGAAAATGCTAGAAACTGACCCGTATTATGCAAGACGATGCTGATGCACCGCAATGTCGAGACCAGGTTCGAGAGAGATACGAGGAAAAAAGAGGTAGAGCGGATATTTACACAACCAACAAATGGCAAAACACCATTTACAGCCTATCGAGCTTGCGGCGCTCGTTTCTCGTCCTCTTCCTGAGCGCCTTGTACTTCTTCTTCTTCATCTTCAACTTCCTGATGCGCTTCACGCTCATCGTGTGCATGGTGCGGTCTTGCGTCTGGCGGGAGTCCTCCCACCGCAGCTGGCGAAGAGCCATGCGCTCCAGGAACGACCGTGGCTGGGCCTCATCCTGCACCAGCTCTGGGCTGTGCGCCACCACTCGGACTTGCCCGTCGCTGTCGACCGTCTCCTCAATCGTGACCATGGCTTTGTAGACGCGCGTCTGCGGCTCCTGCTCGGCCAGCTGCTCGGCGGTTGCCATGGTCTCCTTGGTCGCAGCATCCCCGTCGATGAAGGACCGCGGCGGTGGCGGGGGGTGGAAAGGGAGGTAGTTGCCTGACATGGAGTCGACCGGGCCGTAGATATCCACCTGAGATTCGGTGCCGTCCGCACGCTTATAAGTGATCTGCGTGGCGTTCTCGCTCTCTTGCTGCTTGCCCTCCAGGCTCATATTCGACATGGGCCCCTCGAGGTCGTCGACGGTTGCCGAAAGGGTCGAGAGGACATCCTGCACTCGGTGTCCTCTCTTTGTGTTGAAGATCTGGGCAAAGGCATCGTCCGTCACGGTCTTGGGAAGGAGCTGCGTTACGGAGATGGGTCGGTGGAGCGCGAAGAAGGTGGAAAGGGCGAGAGCTAGATAACCAACGTCAGCATGCTGGCCGGTACGAGTGCTTCGCAACCTCACGAATCCTACCTTCATCCTTGATGTGCCTCGTGCTGGGGACGCTGGGAAGCTGGGGCGCGACCTCCTTAGCCTTTCTTTTCCTCTTCTCGCCCGTGGTCTTGGAGCTTCCCGAGGCGGGAACGGATGGGCGGGCGGCGAAGTCGCGGGAGCCGTCGTCCGGACTTGATGGCTTAGACGAAGAGTAGCGACGCTGGTGGCCATTGGGCTTGTATGTGCGCCCGAAGGCGGAGGCAGCGGCTCGGGGGGCGGACGAGGCGAGGGAGGAGACGACGGGCGATAACGGCGCCGCCGAGACGACCTGTCGCACCGAGGAGGGCAGCATAATGGCGATGCCGCGCTAGCAAAATGCTCCCTGGGGGGCTATGCGCTGCCGAGGGGAAAGAGGAGGTTCGGTCTGACGAGATGGCGGGCCTTGGTCACGGTCCGGTCTCTTCGCACGTCACGCTGGAGGTCGGTCAAACTAAACTTCGCTTGGCCTGAAGACCTTTGTTGCCGATTGTCGCCCGCGCGCTAAAATTGATCGCCTGAGGCTGGGTAATTGGTCCGTGCCTTCCACCAGTCAGCCACCCGGCTTCCTCCGCTTTCGTCTGAATCTCCACTGTGCTAAAGCCACCGAGTCGACGACATGAGTGGGAACTCCGAATATCCTCTTGCGGGGGCAATTGGGCCTTGATTGAGATATGAGATATGTTTGAAGAGATGAGATGGGACGGCACTTTTGTCTTGGGTCGAGAATCTTCGATAGCCCCTCGTTGTGGCACGCTTGACAACCCTTCCGCATCCGGTCCCGGTTTCGTTTGCATCTGTGGTTCCGTCCAGATCACTGCGTACAGAAGTACCTTAGCAAGAACAGGTCGCATGACATCACTTGGCGCCTTCACAACCGTTACGCAGGTGAAGGAACAACGTTTAGCCCGCCTTACAAATTGACAAACACAGCTTGTTTACTCTCACGATAAATACTGATAAATATTACGACTTGCTTCTTGAACTGCTCGCAGTCTGAATTGTCCTCGTGGAAATACAATCGCCTCATCCTTTCTGTCTTTTTCATCTGATCGTGATTAAGCGCGAAGCCGCCTTCACGAAGTACCTCGCTCCACTGTCCACTCTATTCCTCGAGTTCTTGTTCTTCGAATTTGCCAGGAGCCTGATCACCTGGAAAGCTACCTGCACCTTCCAGTGAAGAACGATGGCGACTAAATTGTTGTTGTAAGTGAGATGTCACCGAATACCCCGTCTTCAGCAACACTGATACATTGTATCTGATACAGAACCGGAGTCACCGGTAAGTTTCCTGGTGCGATTCGCAAACCTCCGAGTGAAAGCAACTCACTGTTGAACAGGATACATTGGTGGTGATGCCTTCCACGTTCTGAAGGAGGCCCACCCGGAGCTGGAGTACACCCTCATCGTCCGCAGTGAAAAGCGCGCCAATGCCGTCAGGGAGAAGTATCCCGATGACAAGAATGTGAAAATCGTCGTCGGCGCTGCAGACAGCTACACCACCGTCCTCGAGGAGGAAGCCAGCAAGACGGACATCATCCTCCGTAAGACCCTCCTCCCTCAACACGGTCCCTCTGCAATCCACTAACACCCACCAGACACCGCCGAATCCGCCGACGACGTGCCCTCCGCTCAAGCCATCGTCGCCGGCATCCTCCACGCCAAAGACCGCACCGCCACCAACCCCATCGTTTGGATTCACCTCTGCGGCACCGGCATCCTCATGTGGTACGACCAGCTGCACCGCCGCTACGGCCAACCCCCCCTCCCCTCTGAAACCTACGACGACATCACCTCCCTGCCGCGCCTCCTCACCCTCCCCGACTCCGCCATGCACCGCGACGTCGACAAGATCGTCCTCTCCGTCAACCACCTAACCCCCGCCGCCAAAACCGCCATCGTCGCCCCCCCAACCATCTACGGCGTCGGCCGCGGCCCCATCAACACCATCAGTCAACAACTCCCCGGCCTTGCGCAGTTCATCCTCAAAAACGGCTTCGCCCCCTCGCCAGCCCCCACGGGCCTAACCGAGTGGGACAACGTTCACGTGTCCGACGTCTCGTCTCTTTTCCTCGCCCTGGTGGAAGCCGCGGTGAACCCCAACCAGCGGGACAACCCGGAGATATTCGGTCTCTCCGCGTACTACTTCTGCGAGAATGGAAAGCCGCACGTGTGGGGAGAGGTTTCGGCGAAGTTGGCGCAGAAGGCTGTCGAGCAGGGATACCTGAAGGAGGCGGTGACGAAGTTGGTTCCGTTCAAGGAGCTTACGGTGAAATCCGCGGCGTTGAATTCGAGGAGTGTTGCGTCGCGGGCGAGGAAGTATTTGGGTTGGGAGGCAAAGGGGCCAGAGTTGGAGGGGGAGTTGGCTGGGATTGTGGAGACGGAGGCGAAGAGGTTGGGGGTGAAGAAATTGGAGGAGACTGTGTAAGGTCTATTCAGCGAGGAATTCACTGGGGTGCGGGCTACCATTTGTCATGGGAATTTCTTATTCCCTATGACCGAACGTCAAAGCTTGCTAGCAGCCGATTCAGTTTGATGTTTAATACCCAAATCTAAATGTCCAGTCTTCCACAAAGCAGAAGACCGTCTATAATGCAGTTCAGGAAACTGGATGGCAAAACCTGGATCTTACAGCTTGTGTAGAAGCTGTATGTGATGTTGCCAAATCCTTCGACGGTCTGGAACCTCCATCGAGCTCAGGTATCCCACTCCCTACCTAAACCCAACATTCCTTCTTCTACTCGCAAACTCAAAGAGGGAAGTAAACTTTGACCTCTACCTCATTCGACCATCCACTCTCCATCCCCATCTCATTCCACGCAGTCTTAACATCCACCTTAAGGATCCGCCCATCGACCTCATCAACAGAGACGGTATGAGGCGGGATCACCTGCCCCTGAATCGTAGCCATAAAATCGTCTTTGACAGACAAGTCCGGAAGCGTCGAGATGTAAATACCTTCACAGAAAATGTCAGCATTCCTTTTGCGCCATGAACCCAGATTACGCGGGCAACTTACCAACAACTCCAAGGGCCTTCACATTAGCAGCCACCAGCAGCCTGCCATTCTCCTGCGCAGAATACTTGCTGCCCAAAATCGCCGCGCAGCCAGTCATCTTTCCGATGAGACCGAGATTGGTAACAGAGACTTGGCCTCCAATCTTGCTTTGAAACGTGGTCAAGGGGAAAGCGGAGAGAACGTCGTAGCCCTCCATGCCCAGGGACACCGTAACCACAGACCCAGACGACTCCGGCTTCAAGGGGGAAGAAACCTTGCCGCTCACGTGGGAGCGGATGATGTACTCAGTGCCAGGGACAGCTCCAGAGAAACGATACAGGTGCACCAGCTCGGTGATGGGCTGGGTGGTGACGTTGAAGACGCCCAGTATCGGAGTCCCTGTTGCTGCCCGTCCGTGATACGCGCCGATCTTGAGGAGGGAGTGGTCTTCGTAGCCAGCGTAGGGGTCGATGGCCCTTCCTACGACGCTCGGTCTAAACACAACGGTCTTTCCTCGGGTGGTGGTTCCGGTCATCTGCTTGATCAAGTCGATGTTGTGCTGGCCTGGGACATCAGTAATGTAGACAGGTCCTCCGCTAACGCAACGAGCAGCAGCGTGGAAACCGGAATATGCGTGGACCGTTTGGAACATGTCCCAATCGGGAACGATGTTGAGGTGCATCGTGAGTAAGCTGTTGTAGGCGTTTGACCAGACGTGCCACGGGTGCGAAGACGGGACTTCAGGGAAGAAGTCATCCGAGTTGCGGACCACTCTCGCCGGTGTGTTGCTGGGAAGGTGGGAAGAGAAGATCATCTGGGGGGACAAGGACATGCAGGATATGACCTTGTTGCTGAAGAATCGAAGCGAGGCATTCCCCCATTCTCGCAGATAGGTGTGGAGGAGCTCTCTCCTTGTCTTGGCCGACACCAGCAGATCGACCATGTATTGGCCGTCGGTCTTGACACCGTCGATTCCGCATGAGGAGAGGAATTGGTAAAAGTCATAGTAGAAACGGCCTACGTCCTCTTCCGCAACAACTGTCATTGTTGCGTCGATAGGCAAGTTTCGGGGGTCGACATCGTCGCGGACGACTTCGATCGTCTTGTATTTCTTGGCCAGCTCGCCGCCTGGAGCGAGACCAGCCCAGTACCCGAGAAGTGCATGCCTGTTTTCAGGGGTTAGTTGTCGTTTCCATCATTGCATGCCACGGCACCAGCAGCGGTGACCCCCAATTGTAGCTTCAGTCGATCACGAGCAGCCCATACGTACCAGACAGCAATATGCTGGATATTTCTGTGTTTTCCACGGATCTCAGAGACCAGACCCTTGAGACCTTTGGGAAATGTCTTGGGCTCTGCCTCGAAGCCATTCCATCCATACTGCCACTGACCGTCTCCCCTGTAGTCGATATCTTGCCAGTTGTCGTCAATTATCAGAGTTGCTATCTTGATACCGTTTTTGTCGAGAGTGTCCAATGCATCCAAGACTTTTTCCTGGTTTAGTCTCTGCCCTAGGCCATTCCAGGTGCCTAGTGATGAACGTAAGTCAAACGACGCTCCAACATCTCTGATAACTGAATAGGGGTAAGTTGAAATACTCACAGTATCCAAGACCTTCATACCAGTCTTCATACCAATTTGGCTGGACGTCGCCGCTTGACGGTGGTTCTTGAGCTGGCGCAGGCGCAGCATTTGGGTTAACAAGGCCGCGAGCATGGTACATGACCGCCGCATTCGCGCTCTCGAAACTGTCTCCCACAGCCACCAAGACAGTCCCCGTCGTTTCCTCCAACAAGTCGCTGCGAATCTGCGCAGAATCCAATCAGTATCAACCTCCAGGCCTCCAAAAGCACAAAGCAACGTACATGAAGCACCACTTTGCCCTCGCTGTCACTCCTCAACAGAGTAACCACATCTCCAAGAGCCAGTCCCAGGAGAGTCAAATGCTTTCCCTCAGGCGAGAGAAACGAGCACAGAACCGCATCCTTATCCAGCCCAAAAGTTGACTTCCCGTGTCTGGGAGCCACCCAAGGCGTCCACAACCTAACCAGAGCAAACCATCTGACGAATTTCCCCCAGGGGATGCCAAGCGGAATATCAACAAAGGCTGATGTCTCCCCTGTCGTCCCCGGCGCAGCCGCTTGTACCGACCAGAGCTGCGTATTCGGACACTGGCTCATGTGGCTCTTCCAGGTAAGCGCCGGGTTCAGCTGCTGAATCAGATCCGGCAGGTTTTCCCCTGCCTTGACCGCATCCCCTCCAACGATAACCACCCCGTCGCCCATGCCCTGCTCGTCTCGAATCCACCTCCACTCGTGATCCGGCCGCTGGCGAAACTTGACCGTAAAAGCCGTAGACGTCCGAACAGAAACCGGCTCCGTGGTGAAATACAGCCTCTCCAATCCCTCTCTCGACACATGAAGTTCCCCCTCCCCCTTCCCTTCCCCAACCCGACCAAACCGAGCCTCCGCCCACTCACCACCCTCACCCTCATACCACAGCGCCACCTCCCACGGCTCCGCCGCAAGACGCCCCGGAATCTCCAGCAGCGCCGTAAACGTCACATCGGGACCTTGAACCTGCGAAACCTGCTCCAGCGGCGGATGCGTAGCAATAAAAGCGACCATATCGTCTTCCACGACCTCGGGCGTGCTTCTTTGCTTGGGGATGAAAACGGCTTGAAACACCTCCCCTTCACCTACAGAAGCGCCGGCCGACATGATTACAACCCAAGGGTGCCCAAATTCGGGGCTTTTAAAAAAACAAGGTGGGCGGGCAGACAAACGTCAAAAAACAAGGAAGGTGCAACACCAAGTCCTCCTTCCTCAAACCAGTAAAATAAGCCACTCGGTCGAAGAACGACAACGCTTCACTAACCTAACCTGCCCGCAGTCGGAACTCCTCCCCGTCGGTATTGCTATGCACCGAATCGAATCGACCCTAGCAGCAGCAAAGACTCCAGCACAGAGCGTCAAACTGAATGGAATCTCCACGTGTGGAAACCAGAGGTGCTAGCATGCATATACGCCCCAATAGGGGGATTAGACAGGCGGGTTTGCGCCGTGGCCCGTCGCAGACGAGACCCCGCCCCGGACGGATGTCGGCCACGAATGATAACGAGGGGCTTTTTGAGGGGGGCTCGCACAGTTGCATTTGGCTCGCTTTTGGGGCTTGTCTGGGGTCAGACATACAGACGATGTGGAACGAACGGCTGCCGGTGAGTAGTCTCAGTATTTACAGTTTCTTCCTGCTGATTCACTGTTGGTGGAAATTTTATGCCGAGGGATTCTATGATGTATTTTCCCCCTCTCCCTCAAGCTTAGAAGCAGATCGCCAAGTATCGCTCCGCTAGGTCGCTAAGTACTAAATATGTAGCACGCCCCGATACTGTTTTTATCGACGAGGAGAAATCGTGTGACATGTGTCGTGGCTAAACTCAGGGATATGAACCATGGCATTCATGACTTTGCATTTCTGTCCCATCCGGGCCCTCCCCACCAGAACAAACCATCCCAACCAATGAACTCCGGCGTCCTTGTTCGACTTTCAGGAAAACATAGTAATGTCGCGCTGCTGCAAGTGGTCATTCGTCATTGCCGTCCCCCATGACTCAGCCACCACTGTCAGTCGCGGGTGGCCGCTCGCTGGTGCCCCCTATCCCGCCCCAAAAAATACCAACTGGCTGCCATCATGGCGTGAGGAGTGATCAAAGCGATCTGATCCGATACGATCCGCAGTATGCTCAGCTGCATCGTTTCCTCGTTTAACAGGGGTTCAGAGCAGGCCAGATTGCACCTGGCAAAAGCAAACGCCATCGGGCATCAAGTTACTCACAACTTGTTTCCGGGGCCAAGAGCAGACGTAGTAGGCCACTGGTAACCGGCGGCGTCGCTGAACTTGTAGCCATACGACGCCGTGAAGTCATCCAACACTGCCGGGCCACGGGAACCTGTTGAACGTTAGTACTGAGTCAACCAGCCGGAATGCAGCTCAAGGGGTGCTTACCGTAGGGGTACTCCATGGGGATGATCTCCTTATTATCATCCAAGTAGTGCAAGAGAGGCGTGAAGATTCTCCAGCTCGCATCCAGCTCATCGTCTCGGACAAAGTTGGAGTGATCGCCCTTCAGGCAGTCGAGAATGAGAGATTCGTACGCCTCGGGGATCTTAAGGTCCGAGAAACGCCTCCTATACGTCAGGTCCAGCTCGGTGACGACTGTCTGCATGCTTAGACCAGGCAGCTTGGAGTTCATCTTGATGTAGACACTCTCGTTCGGCTGAATGCGCATAACGAGCTCGTTCCGGGGAATGTCCTTAAAGATTCCAGAGGTCACGTCCTTGAATTGGACACGGATCTCAGTCTTCTGCTCGTTGAGCGCCTTTCCGGCCTTCATGATGAAGGGGACGCCATCCCACCGCTCGTTCTTGATGTACGCGACGAGCGCGCAGAATGTTGGGCAGCGGGACTCCTTGGGAACTGTGTCGTCCTCCTTGTAGGCCGGCTTGCTTCCGTCGAGCGACTTCCCGTACTGGCCAATGATGACGTTCTTCGGCTCGATCGCGGGGATCGCCCGGAGAACACGCACCTTCTCGTCTCTGATGTCTTCCGAAGAGAAAGAGATGGGGCGCTCCATCGCGAGGAGTGTGAGTACCTGGAGCAAGTGGTTCTGCATGACATCGCGGATGATGCCGAACTCGTCAAAGTAGCCGCCACGACCCTCGGTGCCGAAGGGCTCCTTGAATGTGATCTGGACGTTGTCAATGTGGTGCCTGTTCCAGGTAGCACCGAGGAACGAGTTCCCAAAGCGAAGGATAAGGATGTTCTTCACCATCTCCTTTCCGAGATAGTGGTCGATGCGGAAGAGCTCATCCTCCTTCCAGTCGGGCTCAAGCGACTTTTGAAGCTCCCGGGAGCTCGCCAAGTCTTTCCCGAATGGCTTCTCGACCTACAATGGGGGTAAGTAAAGGGTATTGGTCGGCAGCAAGGCTCCCAACAACTTACGATAACGCGGGCAATACCCCTGGAGGGGTAGCAGCACTTCTTCAGATGTTGCGAGACTATCGTGAACACACTGGGGGGCAGGGCCATGTAGAACAGCCTGTGCGTCTCCGCCCGGCCCTTCTCGAGATCCTCTAGGTGCTTGTTGAGCTGCATGAACGACTCGTCCCGGTCATATTGGCCGGAAACGTATGTGCAGAGGGCAGCGAAGTCCTCCAGCTGCTGCTCGATATCCTTGGTGGGCGTCTTGATGTACGACTTGATCCGGCGCAGGTACTCTTCGTGGTCCATCTTAGTTCGCGCATAGCCGACGATTTTGATGTCGTTGGGCAGGAAGCCATTTCGATACTGCAGCGGGGGGTCAGCCCCTCCCCTCCCTCACCACCCACGATCCGTCGCCATGTAGCGGTCAACTTACGAGTCCGAAGAGGGCGGGATACTAGTACGAGGTCAGTCAATTGCCTTGCAAAACGGTGCGCTGGGTCGGAGACATACAGTCTTCTTTTTGGCGAGATCGCCCGAAGCACCGAGGACGACGATCACGGTGTTGTTCTTGAGCTCGATCGCACTGCGACCCAACCATCCGTCAGCGGGAGACCCATCTCGCACGCAATTTCCTCAGGTCGTCGGGCACTCGCTGGTAGCACATCGGAATGCATATCAAAAGTGGTATCGGCGGACAAGGAAACAGCCTCTAGGAATGGCAGAGCTAGGGAGAAGCTCTACCCCCGTTGCCGGAGCTTGGGCGGTGATGATGCGAGATGGCGGGGTTCCAGCTACTTACGCTCCATGCGGGTCGGCGGCCATCTTGTCAGGCACGTCGGATAGATCTCGAAATCGGGGCGCAGGTGCAGATGGAGGGAATAGATGCGGCTGCGGGCAGTTGAAGTAAAGTTTCTGTGCCAGGGGGAGGTATGAGGAAACTAGAGTACCCAGCAAGTTTCGGGGATAATAGTATTTCTAGGTCTTGGGGGGCACCACCTGTGTGAGTGATGCGCAGACTGGAGCTAAGAGGGGACCAGGACGGCGGGGGGGGAGCTTACTCAGGGGCCCCCGCTTTCCCTGGAGCGCTTCCGCAAGTCGAGACCCGCGAAAAGCTAGGGTCCCGAACGCCGCGCGGTTAAGACGCCTAACAGCTTTTGGGTGCCTCCCGCTCCGGTCATCCCGGCCCATTCTGGCTTGTAATCCAATCTAAACGCAGCGTGGCCCTCCCGGGGAAAAGGATGATGCACAGTCTGACGCGGGCGAGGAGAGGCGGCACCTTTGTATTTGCAACAAAGAAAAGCGGCCGTGATGCAATCGGTGGTTGTGCAACGTCCAGATTCAAGCTATATCACGGCCTCAGCGCGCTGTTGGAGATAGTGTCTCAAACAAATCCGGACCCGAGCCGATGGGTAGCACTCCAATTGCATAGCGGCAAAGGAATGTGGCCGCTCTCCACCAACAGGGAGCCCTGGGGGTCCGGTTTTAAGTCCACTGGGCCCGTCATATCACAGAGCGCAGCTATTCGGCCGGTCTGCAGCGATAGTTGGAACGGCTCCTTCCCCTGGCCATCGGTTTCCTCAGCGGAAACCTAACGGTGAGGATCGTGGATGCGTTGAAAGAGCTCTTTGGTCAGAAAACCAAACACGTCGCAGATTCTGCGCCAAAAGCGTCGGGAAAAGCGGTTCCTACACATCAGTGCGAGTCTCAATGGGGAGCTGCTTGGAAGAGGGGCAGCTTTGCTTCTGTTGGGGATGGTGGGGTCCCGCAGCTCGTGCGTCATGGGCAAATCGCCGTTGGAGATCCATCTTCTTTTGAGTTCAACAAGCTCACTGGGTCGTCTCTCCAGCACCTACATCTCCGGGAAGAAATAACGCAATCGCCATCCCGCGGGAAGCCGGGGGTTGGGTGTCTGCCCTGCGTTCATCGGTCGTTCAGTGTTTCTAATAACAGGCAGAAATGTCAGAGCGGAGATCCAGAAATCTGTCAGGGCCGATTAGCTCAGGTCTCCGGGAGAATTCAACAGCCCCCCCACCAGCACATCCACTCAACAACATTATCCAGACTGTGGTTTATGAATTCCATCCAAACCCTCAACTTCACTCGCCGTGGCGTACAAAGCCAGCGGACGGCAGTATCAAATTACGGCCCGCAGCCAGAACAACGGCCACTACGCGATGCCGCACTTATACGGAAAGGTCCCTGCATAGAAACATCCCAAGGGGCATCTCTGAGGCGTGCACAAACAGACACTCAGGTCGAGCCAATGAAGAGTCTTGCTTCTTCGTGCAAAGAAAGAGACATTTACGGAGAGCTTCCAACAAACAATCCATACCGAATAACGGCCTGAGTTGCGTTGCAATAGGCCCTTCCACGGACGATTCCAGGTGTGTGGCCGAGCTCTGCTGCGTGCGGCCTTATATAACCCCGTCTCTTGGCTCGCGATGGCACACAAAAGCTGATATCTATCTCCGTCGGTTGCGCGAGAGGATTGCACCGTCCAGCCTTGGAGATGGCCAAGCTAAACAATCTGGCAGGATTACGCAAGACAGATACTGCAGCTGGTGCCACCGAGCATCCGAGGTCGGCCTGGATGGGGGAGACCATACCACTACGTGATACCAGGGTTTGATTTCCATTTGCAATGCCAGCTAGGATCCCATCCCCGCGAGAAGCGACCAAGTGTTGTCGTGCTTGGCGCAAAATTCTCGAGCGGGTGCTGTGCATTGTAGTGCTAGTGCTAGGCCAGCGATGGGCCAGTCGCTTCGGACGGCCACAAGCACAACCAGACTCAGCCCGGCAAGGCCCACTGGTGTGATGAACCTTGGTGTGATGAATCATCGCGGTAGGCTAGGGGAGGTTAGCCGAGTCTTGAGACTTCGTGAGAAGCTCTGGGCTGTGGACCAACCCTTATCTGATGCGAATGTGGGGTAGCTCGGTATCTTCCGCCTATGGTGGGGCAAGAATTGACTGCTTGTGGCTTATCAAATCACCAGCCTCACCCCGCGATTGACTGTGGCGCACTCTGCACGGAACACACGGGGCCACAAATTATCCGGAACCGCAAATTCGCACGAAGCCCTACCAAATCCCACCACCGCAATTTTCAGAATTATCTGGAGATCAGTAAGTGCAGAAGCCACAACCACGTCGCCCAACGAAGGACTCCCGGATCAGCAAATAGTCTTGTGCAAAGACAACTTGCTGAATTCACCTTTCCGGATATTTTGATCAAGAGCAATCAATCTCCACGATCAAGATGCCTACCGAAGCTGGTCACAGATGTAAGTTGCTCCATGCAATATTCGCGATCTTGAACCGCGGCGTCGCGCTTCGCGACTCCGTCGACAATTGCTTCGCAACCCCCCTCTGACTTTGATCGTCACTAACGCGTCCCTAGTATATGTCAAGTGAGTACCACCGCCCCCGACAGACACGACGATGCGAGTTGCACGAGGCAAGATCGACAGTCGACCGAGAGGAGGATGCCGCCATCACGATGCACTTGGAACACTAGGCTAGGATTCAACGGGTCAGAGGGCAGGAGGCTGATGCGAGTATTCATTAGGGGTCGCCACCTTAGCTACCAGCGCAGCCGGCACACGACCCACGCCAAGACGAGCCTCATCAAGATCGAGGGCGTCGATGACACCAACGCTGCCAAGTACGTCGTACCGCCCGCCTCCGAATAGTGTTGGGTCAGGAATTGACTGAGAATCTAGCTTCTACCTCGGAAAGAAGGTCGCTTATGTCTACCGTGGCCAGAAGGAGATCCGCGGCACCAAGATCCGCGTGATCTGGGGCAAGGTTACCAGGCCACATGGTATGTTGTCCGACGACACCATCCGCGACGACGGGGACTGACTCTTTCTAGGCAACTCCGGCGTTGTCCGCGCCAAGTTCACAAACCCCCTCCCTTCCAGATCTTTCGGCGCGTCGGTTCGCATCATGCTCTACCCTTCTTCGATTTAAGTGAGGGGGCTAGATTGGCGTTGGTTGGTAAAGATGGTTCATGATTTCGGTGCATCAGGGTTGGGCAAGGACTCTAAACAGCCTTGCTTCTAGCATTAAAATCAAGGCAAATCCCAAAATATCAAAAAGCCATTGCGGACCGCGAACTTGTTATGCGAGTGAAGTGTCACTGCGGGTGAAGAGGCTAGGATGGCTCGGCGAAAGAGCCGCAGGGTCTAGCGTTCGGATCATGATCAGCGCCGCGGCTGATCCATGCTAATAATTTATAGACCGCCAGTCTTCGGCTGCCCGCTGAGAGCCTCGGGAGCCAGCTCGTTTCCGGCTTTCCTTTGCGAGACGGATTGGCTCAACCTCATCTACCTCCGAGGCCAGGAACAGGCCATGTTCGGAATGAGATCGACCATACTCAATCAGATATGTAGCAAGACTCGAACCCGCAAACCCACGTACCGGAACTCCCATGAGCCTCTAGGATCTCCTGACGGTCATCGACTGGCCCTATATCAGACAGCACAGCGGATGTCCGTTGCAACGTACAAACTTTCCACCACCAACAAGCGCCAGGGACAAACCAAACCCATCACGCCTTGTTTCTCCCCCTATCCGACCCGGACGAGAACATACCGACATGTTCGTGCTTCTGGAATCCCCTCCGCGGACGACTGCGTTTCAGTACGGAGCACAAGGCCGCCGATCAAGCTCACGGCGTGGTGCAGCTATCCGCGCCTTGTGTCCCTCCCCAGCCGTTCGAGGCACGGGCAATTCCACGTTGCAACCACGCCGGGCGAGTTCTGATACCTACGCCGCAGGGCGCAAGGCGCAGTCGAGGCCCGAGGACCGCAGCTTGGGCGCTGGGAGATGAAGAGCTTGCGTGTCGACCGAGACATTTTCCATCGGACTCGGATTGACTCTAGGATGTGTTCTGAGAGGGAATGCTCTTTGATGGGATAGCATACGCTTCCTCGTTTTATCAAGGAGGTTGGTTGCTGATGGACATCAGGTCGGACGTCACACAGGTAGCTCATACATACATGCTTCGTGCGCGGCGCAGATGTGGGAACACGGCGGTTTAGTACACGCATCAGCGAGGAGTTGCGTTCCGTTTACTTCTACGAGTTTACCTTAATTGGTTTCCTAATTTGGTTGTGTTAGAGCCGATCCGGAAAGGTCCCGTTCACTATGAATATTTTGACGCTCAGCCGGACGACGATCCGCGGGTGACGTCCCGGGGTACAATACGAAGATCTTCGGGTGTGTTCGTTGGTTTGGAAGCTTCGTGATGTTCTAATGTACTGGTAGCAGCTTTGGAATTCAGGACTTCAGGTCCTCATGCTGGTTTACAGCTGCCTAGTGCGTCTTGTCAACGACGTTGAATCCCATCTAGTAATAAGACAGCCTCAGGAGCGACCGTTGCTAGGGGGCAGAGACGGTTGCCTCTCGTCAACAATTTTGCTTGGGGTAGCATCTAGGACACAGCTGCAGCCAGTTGCACCGGTCATCGATATCATCCAATCTAACTCACAGCATACATTCAGTTACTAGGTGTGAACTTCAAACCTCAACCAATAAGAAAGCGGAATGGACAGAGCAGCAAGACCCCAACATGTGCCATCCTCGTTACCTCGACAGGAGGCTGGGACGGGGTAAACGGTTGAGCTTGCTTCTTGCACTAGCCATTTAATATCCCGGCTGAGCGTAACGTCAGGCGCTTTCAGGTTTTGTCTCCTGAGATCCGTGCCAGCGGGTCGACGGTTCCGGACTGCCAGTGCGTACCTTGATTACTGCCGCTGCCTTGGTCGCTCGCGCCAGACTCCCGTGGTTTGGTCTTGATTGTAACCCACACACCTGCGCCTGTAGTTCCAGGTTTGGGCTCGGTTTTGGGCCGAGGCGATAAGCTTGGTTTTGCAGCCAATATCGCGTTTGCGTCCACGAACCAAGATCCGCCTCGTTACTTTGCACTCCAATCTATCCGGTTCCTGACTCGACGGTCATGAGAAGGATAGCATGGGATGGAGATGCTCACCGCAGGCCATTGACAGTAGTAATCTGCAACAGGAAAAGGCAATTCATCACTCACTCAGGTACCGTAATTGCCCTTCCCCCGCGATATCGTCATTGCTGGAGCGATCAGCTGCCTATCAGTTCCGGACGTTTCCTCCGCTCCCCTTTATTCCCGAGGCTACGGCGAGTGAGGCAGGGGAGAGGCGCTGACAGCTTCGCCTTGACACCACTGCAGCTCTGCAGCTTGAGCGGTGGGCCATGGGCCGTGGGATGTTCGCTCGTTCCTGCCAGGACCAGCCGTCCACTTGCTTCCCGATTGTCGACACAGGTGAAACGCTTAGAGAGGATCCCGTTGGAATGTTGCGCGTGCCAAGAACGGACATGCACTTCTCGGAATTCGATTCAGAAATATCCCCAGCTGAGTCGACGAGCTGCTGCTTGCTGCTGAGCAGTGAGCTTCCACCCATTCCATCCATTCCACAACCGTTCCACTGCGATGCCCAGCTGAAAACACTGCAATGCGTGTGCTTGGGAGGTGTGCATTCCGCGATGCGATACGTAAGTATTGCACCCGGCGATAGGTTCCGGACGGCAAAATACTCGCATGCTGTGGGTGGCAGCAGCTGTTCGTGTTTCCGAGGCGCAGCACCCGTATTTTCTTGGCTGGCCTGCCAACTTACCTAGACCGGCATTCGATCCATATGGTGTGCCCCCGTGTTGGCGAAGCGGCGTGCCGTGTTTTTGGTCGGGTCGCAAGCGGATCGTGGCGAGTCGATGATACATGCGGGGGCGCCGATTCCTGTTAGCTGTTCTGTATCAAGAATCCTGCCACTCCTGCCAGTCACCCAGGCGAGCAACAGGCGAGAAAGACAGGATTGCAGCGCGAATCAGCGAAGATCGAACCTCTGCCTCCGCTTGCAGACCAGTAGCCTCATGCAAGTCGCCCACCCTCCACGCGGCCGGTCTGCATTCGGATCGAATCATTCTCCTTAAGAATACCAGCAGGCCTGCCACGGGCTTTTTACCCACCTCTGCCATTTTGGAACTTTTTGGCCACTGGGCAGCTTGTTGTGTCCCATAATACGGTGGTCTCATCAATCTCGAGGCACTGAGCCATATCTCCCTCGTTTTCGCATTCCCACGTCCTCTCGCTCTTCTGCGCTTGTCGCACCTGTCGAACTGCTCGTGTAATCTCTAATCTGCCCTTCATTCAATTGGTTTGGACGGAACTTTCGGCCCGCCCGCAGGAGCTGCCGACCTGGGAATAGGTCCTGTCATCGGTGAGCACCAGATCCTGCTGTGGCTAGTCATGCAGCTCTCGCTGCGCTGCCCAACACGCGTCAATCAACATCTGTTCAGAGCTCGGACGATGCGCTGGCGGAGGCTAGACATATGCTGACTAGGCCTGCCAGGTTCACTGACTCTTTGTCGGCGTCACGTCAGTCCAGCAACTTTTTGCTAGGAGTGGAAAACCAACCAGCGGCTTCTCCAATTTTCCTGGCCTGACAGTTCGAGCGAGCCTCGGAGACAACAACCAAACCTCACAGGACGCCAAACCAACTCGTCGTCCCTGCGCCGTCAGCCTCATACTTACCCCTGCTTCACCAGTCGTGTATTTTGGGGTCTATCAGTGGAGCTTCTGCAATTGACGTCAGCGAGAAAACGCCAGAAACTGCATCTTGCCCCCGGCGATCTCCGCATTCAAGCCCATTTCTGGGGTAGAACATTTGGCCATTTCAACAGTTCCAGAACACCACCAGTCTCCCCCGCCGCATCGAGCGGCCAATTTGCGCCTTGCAGCAATCACATCCCAAGCAGGACAGCAGAGCAAGTGCTGCGGAATATTTCGTCCGGAAAGCTACACCTCAGCTTGGAAACGCGCGTACTGCAACCCGGGTTGACGAGAGGCACCGAGACGTGCTTGCAGCTTGCAGCTCAACTAGCTGTCCGTCCCAGGAATTCGTCCCTGCCGTTCAGCGCGTGCATCCGTATCCGTGTGAGCAATCATCTTCCGCTGCGGAAAGCGCTTCTGCGTGCACCTTCGGCCCGTTTTCGCTAGGCGCCCTCTCCGTTTCTTTTAGTTTCGTTGTTTCGATACAACTCCCGTCCCCAACGACAAACACACGACACGGTGCCTTAATTTTGATCTGCCCAGCATCTTTCGGCCCACCGGCTCCTGCACGAAATTGACAGCCCTGGCTTCACAACCTGGAACACGCAAGGATACAGCCTCTAGCGGCCCGCTTTGAACGCCTTCTAGCAGCTCCATCGCCCCATCGTTCCCGCCACTTACAGCGCCTGAAACGCTGGAGCGCAGTGCCACGATAAGAATCCCGTCCCCGCGATCGTTTCCCACGGACCTGCTCCTGTCGTGCCCCAGCAATATCATATGCGTCTGACGCCCACTCAAAGAAGTAAAGAGCAGCTGCGATAAAAGCACCGCGCCTCCCCGACCAGCAAGATGGCAACTTCAAACGACCTTCCTCCGCCTCCCTCCGTTCCTCCCCACCAATACCAATCCCAATACCAATATCAGCAGCAGCAACAGCAGCAGTACCAGCAGCAACAACAGCAGTTCCAGCAAATCCCGCCGCAGCACTCGCCACCCAAGCAGACGTCAACAGCGTCACAGCAAAGACCTGCTACGCAGACTCGGAAGTCTAGGAGCTTCAGCTTCCGGTCAGACAAGTCCATCGGCTCCGGCAACCATAAAATTGACCTTCACGAGACGTCGGCGGAGAAGGAAGCCAAGAGATTGCACAGCAAGGCAGATCCGACGCTGGCCATGAACGAGGCCGAGCCTGGTGCGTTTGCATTGCCATCCTCTACTTTTGAGCCCGCTGCTGACAATAACTTACAGCTGAGGTTGCCGCGACCGTCAAATCATCCCTAGCACCCCTCCGCAGCATTCAGCACAAGGATGCCTATGGCAACCCTATCGGTACGCAATGCTGCCCCCCTCTGACTCTACGTATCCCTTGGCTAACACCAAGCGCCAGCCGATCCGGACAAGTCCAATCCCACGCGCAGCCGCTGGGAGCGTCCACTAGATACGATCCGAAGCTTCGAGGCCGCAATTGACGGGCAGTACAGTAGCCGAAGGTCGATCCTCCGCTCCGACTCTGAGTCGGTCGCATGGGGAAACAACAGGCGGAGTAGCTATTATGGTGGTGGCAGTAGGCAGCTCCCTCGCAGCATCGCAAGAGCAGCTCTGACATTTACTCAAATAGACGGCGGCCCTCGCTTCTCCCACGAAAGCTACTACGGTAGCCGGCCACCTTCCATGATGTACGGGTCACGACCGGATGGCTCCAACAGCCAGCATGATTTACGAGGAGGCGGGCCTGGTCCACGAGACAATTACTACGATCAGCAGGGTCCAGGGGGCTCGTATCCCCCGGGCCCATATAATCAAGGCAGGCGGGGATACCCCAGGATGTCGTCAGAACCTCCACCGTTTGCCCCCGGAGCTCGACAACAAGGAGGCAACGGTGAATATCCGATCCCCTCTAACCACAGATCCTACGAGACAGTAGCGTCGGCATCGGGAAGCGGCTCCTCGGCAGAACCCTCAGGATACCAGACCGACCCGACAAGCAGCGATAATAGCTCGATCGAGCGAGTCCAGGCGGCGCCCAAGCCCCAGCCGCCCCCCAACGACTACGGTATCGGCTTCAGCCCAAGTTCGACATACCAGCCTCCGGCATTCACGGTGGGCTATCAACCCGTCGGTGCGAACGGAGGAGCAAACGGCTACCGTGCGGCTGGAGCTGGCGCCCCACCGCCAGTTCCACAAAAAGGGCCAATGCCGATCATGAGAAAGCCGACAACCGAGCAAGTCCAGCAACGCCCCGCAGCTCCGGAGAAGCGTAAAAGCTGGTTCTCTCGTCGCTTCAGCAAGGCCAGCTGAGGTTTCTGTCGGATTTGAGTTGACTTGAGTGGGCTTGTTTGCTTTTTGTTCTTGCGATACCCGACAACCTCGACCAGATATCAGGTATGCTGGGAGGCGTCAGCAGATTCTTTTCGGAGGACTTTAAGGCTTTGGGGGATTCGAACCCCAAACCTCACACGGATGTTGGTTCACCCGCTTGTTAGCGGGTCAACGGGATGAGAAACGGTGGAATATGGTTGTTGGTTCGGTGCTTGATTATCGGGATGTTTCCAGTTCGAGCTGAAGACGATGTGTTGTGTGTTTGACGCATGGCGGCAGCCACAACGGGACGGGGGACATGGACTTTGCGATGGGATATGACGAGATGGCCCAAATGGGGATCCATGAGTGAATAATGAGCGGATTTTACGTGGAAGTTCAGGTCCTCGCTGTCCCTAGGGTATGGCTCACATCCGTCATTACTAATTGCCTGTGTTTCGTTTCGTTTGTGCACCCTCATGTATCCATGGCAAGACGTTGGCATGTATAGCGCGAGTCGTGAGATATATAGACATGGAGGAGGGCTAAGATATGTACGCGCAGCTGACGTAGTCTGGCCTTAAGCAACGCTAGATAATCGTACAATGGATGAGAAATTGAGACTTTGCATTCATCCTCACTACCCGTACTCCAGATTGGAATCCAAGAGCTGAGCCAGTGCTTCAGTCCCGGATGTCCCGGAGACATACTCGTTGTCACCACCAAAGTAAAGTTCGGCATGAAGGAGCATGTGAAGTACTGCCACCGACAGACGCTGAACTCTGGATGTGAACACGACGCCTTGAGAGCCTGGAAGTAACCTACGCAGACAAACATACAGAAACGAAGCAAATCAACGACCCTTCTTGGTATCCTTTACTGCTTCCTGCTCAGATTGATCCTCATTCATCGCCACTACAATGTAGCCGATGAGAACCATATTTGCCATGATTGCGGCCAGTGCTCCAGCGTATGTCGAGTTTCCTGGCACCGAACGTCAGCATGCCATGGCCGACTCACCCTGAGAGCAGGTATGAAATACCTTTGAAGAGGGTGTGCACTGTTGCGAAGTATGACCCGATGGGTACTACGATCATGGCGAATGTGAATGCGAGGAGCTTCATGATCACAGCGCTGGTAAGGGTCAGTGAGGGTCTTGGGGTGATGAGGTGGGCAGGTAAGGGCGCACGTAGGGACGGCAGGGGCGATGTTGGACTTTTCGCCGGCGGCTGGGCTGGAACCGATGCGATCATCTTTTTCGAGGAGGGATTTCTCCTGGGAGATGATTCTTCGCGTGGCCATGGTGGATTGGTGGTTGTTGGGGTTGTGTGAGAGGCAAGTGTTTCTGTTGTCTGTTTTCAGGGTTCTGGGAGCTGGGAACCGGGAACTGGGTTTGGGGAATGCAGCCCCGGGCCGTTACGGCTTCAACGTTCTCATGCACGTGCTGCGCTTAAGCTAAACAAGCTTATGGGAAGGTTTTGATTCGATGGAGCTGCTTGGACTTGGACATGCACCGTGATGTTCGGTCTAGAGTAGATATTTAAGGCGGGAACGAGTTCTGGTCTTCCTATCACAGAAGCTGAGCTGTTCCTGCACGCCGTTGCTATGCAGTGCGGATTCAGCCAGCGCTTTGTGGTTAATGGGTTGCTGCCCCACGTGGCACCGCGAATGGCATTCGCGTTGCACGCCAAAATTTCGCGGCGTGTCGCGTGTGGGGCTTGGGTAGGGCCGCCTTGCTATCTAAAGTGGTGGATCGCGATCTCTCCGTTGTGTTTCTCCCGCAACCTCACTTTCTTTGGCAGACGCGCGATCAAAGAGCAGCGCCCTGACAATAAATTCGTTGGGCTCTTTACGATTCTTTCTCTTTGTGACTTGTTTTTCAGTTTCCGCCGGAGAATCTTCTTTGGGGCGCTTCCTATTGACCGTCACTTTCCCCATGCCCTCGAAACACCAACCCCCTAGAGAGAAGGATTCGCTGTGACCACTTCAGGCCACCTGCTGCAATCCTGTCTCCTCCAAGGTCTGCTCCTCATAATACCCTAGGTTCTCGTCTGTCGACCACGTCACAATGGCCTTTTCATCCTCGCCAGCCTTCGCTGGCCGTTCCTCAACCGCGATCCTCGATAGCCCGCGCAAAGGCAATGTCTCCGACAGCATGGAAGATGACGATGACTTGAGCATCGTTTCACAATCTCCATACTTCACTCAGCCAACCCAGATCGTGGAGCGAACCACGCTGAAGCCTACTGCCGCGTCAATGGCGTCATCCCCCCGATCGATTGTCGAAGTTCCCGCTTCTTCACCTTTCAAGCCTCAGTCGGCCCTGCGAAACGGCGGCCGCCTGGCGAGCGTGATGGCACCAGCAGGAACTGCTTTTCGAGCGCCGCCGAAGGCGCAGCAACCGCCCATGCGGAAAATTTCGGCGGTGGAGCGTGGTGTGAAGCGACCAATCGAGGTTATCATGCTTTCGGATGACGATCTGGACACCCCGGCATACAAGAAAGTGGATTCATCCGGTGATGAGAGACCAGGCAGAGGCGATATCAAGCCATCTTCATTTCGGGCTAGGGAGCCGAAACCAACAACCAATTTGGCGGGAGCAAAGCCTTGCGCATCGGAAGCCGTAAGTGCTCTGGATGTGATGCTACTCCGCGAGTCTGAAGCTAACCTATGTGATTGTTGAATACAGATGTCCAAGAATTCCATTTCTGCTGGGAGTCCCTTGACAAGTCCACCGCCGAGGAAATTCGTCCCAGTCATGGATTGGGCGAGCTCTGATTCCGACTCCGACTCGCTCCCATCGCTGAACCGCCTCACAAAACCTTCAAAACAACCCGAGGCAACACAGCCGCCGAAACCAGCCCGACGCCGACTCATGCAAGGCCGCAGGGCCAGAGAACCGTCACCTGCGTCGTCTCCCGTCAAACCCAAGCCTGTCCAGACCACACTCGATGCCATCGTAGCACGACCAAAGAAGCCAGTTATTGTTCTCAGCGACAGTGACGGTGGCGAAGATGAGTACACGAAGGAGAAGTCGCCTGAGTCTGACGACTCGCCGGAAGTCCTTGCAGAGGAACTGGCATTCAACGACAGAGTGCTGAGATATCTCAACACCTGCAACACGATCCAGCTCATTGCGATTGCCAACGTCAAGGAGGAGAGCGCACAGCTGATGCTTGACCATCAACCTTTCAGTAATATCGAGGCCGCGAAGAACGTGACGATATCGCAGAAGAAGCAGCGAAAAAAGTCCTCCAAGGTGGCCATCGGCGAGGAAGTTGTCTCAGCCGTGAAGTCTTATGTTCGGGCCCTGGACGGTATCGATCACGTTATGGCAGTCTGCGACTCAAAAGCGGATGATGTCAAGCGCTCAACCTCAAGATGGGTCATGGACACCACAGGCCAGCCTCGAAACGACGCTAAGAGCGACGACGAAAAGCCTTTGACACCCAGAAGTATGGGGGAGACGAAACTGGTCGACCTGCCAGTTGGCCAGCCAAAATTGATGAATGGACATTGCACAATGAAGTCATTCCAGATCTACGGCCTCAACTGGTTGTTTCTCCTCTACCAGAAGAACCATGGTGCCATTTTGGCCGATGACATGGGCCTCGGCAAAACCTGTCAGGTTATTTCATTCATCTGCACAATTGTGGAGGATTGGGAAAAGAACGGAAGAGCGCGAGCTAAGAGTCATGCGTGGCCGAACCTCATTGTCGTCCCACCGTCGACCTTAGCCAACTGGAAAGCCGAGTTCAAACGCTTCGCTCCCGATTTGAACGTCACACTGTACCAAGGATCGCAGAGCGTTCGCGACGAGATTGCCGATGAGATTCTGGATGACCCGTTGAAACACCATGTCATCTTGACATCCTACACCCAGGTTTCTCGGCAAGAAGACATCTCCAATCTCAAGTCCTTCCAGCCTAATGCCGCAATTTTCGATGAAGGACACAAAATGAAGAACCCGAAGACAAAGCTGTACAAAGATCTGATCCGCGTCACTGCTGATTGGAGATTGATTCTCTCGGGCACGCCGGTGCAGAACAACCTGATGGAGATGATTTCCCTTCTCCAGTTCATTGAGCCCGATCTTTTCCGCGATCATTACGACGATCTGGAGGCTTTGTTCAGTCAGAAGGTGTCATTGACAGCTGTGTCCAAGGGCGCACTTCTCTACAGCGAACGTGTTGGCAGGGCGCGGTCTATTCTGGAGCCCTTCATTCTACAGCGAAGAAAGGAGCAGGTTTTGAAGGATCTTCCACCCAAAACGGCCAAGGTGGTTTATTGTGAGATGGACGAAACACAATCAGCTATTTACAATGAGTATGAGCGGCGCTTCAGGAAAGCGGACTCCACACAAACCACCGCGGCTGAGAAAACAGGCCGCGACAACGACAACAACAATGTCTGGATTCAGCTTCGCAAGTCAGCCATACACCCCCAGCTGTTCAGACGCTTCTTTACAGACAAGAAGGTAGACAAGATTGCGCAGGTTCTGATGAAGAGGGTTCCGCAGAGTGAGCTCCGACAGCCGAACCTCACGCATCTTGCAAACGAGATCAAGGCGCTGTCAGACTTTGAGATCCATCTGTGGTGCAGGGACTACAAGTGCATTCGGGAATACGATGTACCCGATGGCTCGTGGATGGAGAGCGCAAAAGTTCAGTCCCTCTTGAAGTTGATCCGACAATATCAAGCGAACGGAGACAGGGCACTGGTTTTCACCAGGTACGCCAAGGTCATCGAGTTGTTGGGTGAATCCCTCGCCTTTGAAGGGATCGAGTACCTTTCTCTTCAGGGCAACACAGATGTCAGCGAACGCCAAGAACTCATCAACCAGTTCAACTCAGACAGCTCGATCCCCGTGTTCTTGCTCACGACCGGTTCTGGTGGCACAGGTATCAATCTCACTTCAGCAAACAAAGTCATCATATTTGACCAGAGCGATAATCCTCAGGACGACATCCAGGCTGAAAACCGAGCGCATCGACTTGGTCAGACAAAACCTGTCGAGATCATCCGCCTGATTTCCAAGAATACCATTGAAGAACTTGTCTACAAGGCATGTCAAAAGAAGCTTGAGCTTGCCAACAAAGTTACCGGTTGGGCCGCAGTTGAAATGACTGCTAGCGAGATGGAAGCCGCAGTCCGTCAGGAGTTGTTGAAAGGCGGCGGAATCTCCACTCCGCCTAACGAATCCGTTCGCAGCAGGTCTTGAAACGAGGAAGCCGTGTTTGCCCTCGACAGCCACCATCATGTTCGTCCCTCGGCCTTTTGATCAGCAACACGCAGCCCCCTTTTTTAGTCGCTTGGCTTTATTGCTGGATGAGAGAGATACCCGCATTTTTGCGCAACGAAACGGATTGTATCGGGGAGGTTAGGTGTGTTGCATTGTGCGAGGCTTTCAGGATTGATCCTCGTACTTCAGGCGTTTACGGCTTGGGTTTGCTCACAACGGCGCGGTAGGAGAGGGCATGATAAAGCGTCACAGCATTGAGGATAGAGAAGATTGGGGTCCTGTACAAGCAGGCATTCGGCATTTTTGAGCGTTGCCCCGAGCATGTCCGGCGCTGGGAAATGAAGGGGACTGAATGGAAACACAGTCAAAACATGTGCTTCGTAATTGAAGGCGGTCACTCTTCAGTTTACCAGGAGATTTGGCAGTAGGTAGAGCATATCTAGGTTTCTGCCAAGCAATGTTTTCAGGGGACTCTCGGGTCTTTGCTTTAGAATGTCAGCACTGTGCTTCTGTACCTGGGCTAGCTTATCTTCTAGGTTGCCATGGCTATCTAGCATGTCTTGACAACGTTGAAAGGCCCGTGTGTGGCCATTCTGATGCTTTCAGGGCTTTCTTTGACATCGATGTTCTAGGCATCTAGGCACTTCCTGGTCGGGTGAGATACTCGTATGGATATAAAAACAGCGCGTAGCCAGATATGATGCAATACCGAACACAAGGTGCAAATAGATATCATCTTTCGTGTTTGTTTGGTGTTGTCTGACGTTCACGAAGTCCCAAGGACATGGGCCCCAGAGTGACGCCAAGGGTCGTCTAACAAACTCAATTGGCTGTGGGGCCCCGACAAGGTTTTTGCGGGGTTGCCGCCACTCCCGGCCCCATCCATGCCTTCCAGGGCTGGGATGGCGGCACTTTCACATGCCAACCACACAGACAGCGAGGGGTGGCGTTTGCGGGAATGGAGACACAGAACGCCGCATGGAACAAAACCTCGATGCTCGGCTGACCTTGTTACTTGTTCCCCTCCTGCAGTACACACACTCCCTTCCTTTTTTGCGAAGTACCTATTAACCACGCTCTCCCTACCGACACTCTCTCTTGGCGATAGCGCCATGTTTTTTTGAAAGCAAAATCCACTCCCTTGCGCTTTTGCTTTGCTTGTTGGAACAAACTCTACCTTTCCTTTCGTCCTTTGTTGTTTGTTGGAAGGACCATGCTGCTGCTGCTCTTGGCTGAGTCCAGCTGCTAGCTCCCAACCCACCTACTTACTTTCCTTTTTCTTTCTCTTTTTTTTACACATCTTTAAACCTGGTGGTTTCTTAACTTTATACAATGGGGTCGCTGACGAGCATCTTGTCGGCGATCTTTCGCATGGTGACGGATGTGGTGTTGTTTTGGCACAAAGTCAGTCTCCTCCATTTCCCACGTGGTGTCGGGTCACCGCGTCCTGACGCTGACGACGCTGGCAGAAATTCCGCGAGTGGTACCACAGGCGCAGCCCCGTCGATCTCTGGCTGGACACGCTACACAACACCACCGAGTTCGAAGAGTGGGAGGAGGCGGCGCTGCACCTCGACACGCTGCTGGGGCTCGACCTCTGGCGCAACAATGCGACGAGCCGCCACTATGACTACCGCCTTATCAACGAGCGCCTGGCCAGCATCGAAATCGCGCGTGAAACGGGCGATATGAATGCCCTGGTCAATCTTTTACGCTGCGGACTCGTGCGTAACTTGGGGAATATCACAGCGCCGAAGCTGTACAATAGGACCTTTGCCGGGACCAAGTTTCTCATCGAGCAGTACATCACGCAAGTTGCCGAAGCTATCGAAGACATAGGCTCGCTCCCGACTTCCGCAGCGGAAGCCGCTGCGATGGCCGCGCAGGTACCGAACCAGACGCTGCAGAGTCTAGAGGATGGATATGTAGGAGGGTGGCGAGCGGGCGAGATGATGCCGCCCATCATGTCGACGCAGAACAAACTCGACTTCATCCACGATACCAGACAAGCCTTCGGCCGCAGCAGTTTGGTCCTCCAAGGGGGAGCGATATTCGGATTGTGTCACCTCGGAGTGGTCAAAGCATTGTTTCTCAGGGGGCTGCTACCGCGCATTATTACAGGTACTGCGACGGGCGCCTTGATCGCCGCACTGGTGGGGATTCATACCGAGGACGAGCTACCGCGCGTCTTAAAGGGAGACGGAATCGATCTGTCTGCATTCTCGGGGAAAGCGAAAGAGCCTGTGAATGGCGGAAGGGGGGTCCGCAAGGCCTTCTGGCGCGGATGGGCGGCTCCGATGCGTAGGGTGCGTCGCTTTAGAAGAGAAGGCCATTTCCTTGACGTAAAGGTATTGGAGGATTGCGTCAGGGCCAACGTGGGTGACCTGACATTTGAGGAAGCGTATCAACGAAGTAAGAGGGTGTTGAACATTACGGTCGCGACCGCCGGGCAGGGCGGCGTCCCGACTCTGCTGAATTACCTGACCGCACCGAACGTGGTATGTCCCTCCCCAGGCAACCAATATCCCCGAACTTCACTCGGACCGCACAGGGGGTGGGTGTGCTGACAAAATCATAGCTGGTCTGGACAGCCGCCGTGGCGTCGAACTCGAGTGCGTCCTCGTCAACCTTCTACGGCCCTAGTAAAACAAAGATATTATGCAAGGACCCGCAAGGGAACATCGTTCCTTGGAAACCAGCAAACACGGCTGACTTCAAGCATTGGACGCACGCATCCTATTCCGATTCGGATTCACCGCTGTGCCGAATCGCCGAGCTGTTCAACGTAAACCATTTCATCGTCAGCCAGGCTCGGCCATATCTCATCCCCTTCCTGCAAAGCGACATGCACGGCCCATCCCTGGTAGAGACGCGCAACAAAACGACGTCTGCCACGACCTTTGTCGTGCGCATGATGGGTCTCGAGATCCGGCATCGACTCCGCCAGCTTGATACCTTGCAGTTGCTGCCCGCCGGGATTCGCCGCTTTCTCGTCGACGAGGGGGTGCCAGGGGCAAGCATGACCCTGGTCCCCGAGGTGACAGCCAGCGACTTCGTGCGCTTGATGGAGGTACCCACCAAGGAGACGCTCGAGTACTGGATACTAAAAGGGGAAAGGAGCGTCTGGCCCGCCGTTGCAGCGCTCAAGATTCGCTGCGCGGTCGAGACCGAGTTGGACAGAGCGTACCAACAAGCAAGACGGCTCAAGGCTGGGGGGCTTCGTCGGAAGGCAAGCACCATGGCGTCGACGCCAGCGGCAGGGCCTCCCCAGCTTGACCATGTCGAGTGGCGGGATAGGACACGGGATAGAGATAGAGCTCACAGCATGGGCGCGAGATGTCTACCCACAGCCTACTAGCCTCTTGGTCGCTTCCGCTCCGGAGTGCAGTTGGGGGATGTTAATTTACGGGGATGTCATCGTCAAGGATCCGAGAGGGGGGAGGTCAAAGACCCCTGCAGAGCTGGGTTCAGCGCCTGCATGGAAGGTTTCTGGAAGCCTTCCATTCGCAGAGACGATTGTCCACTGACCTCGCATGTGAGAAAACGCGGATCATTTTGTATCTCGCACCAGTAGGAAGCGCCTGCTGATGGACGGTCTCATTTTGCATGCAGCTGCAGGTGGTAGATGCGAGGCCCAGGCGAAACTTGTCCGGTGTGAGGCGGCTGAGAATGTGACCTTAAGAGGGTGAAAGGTGAATTCGAGAAGTGACGGTGACAAGGGCAGCGGGAGGGGGAGACCAGGAGACAAGACGAAAAAAAGCCAAGTCTGGTTGGTTGGGGGCGAAGGAAACAGAGAGATATGGAGATTCCCAGCGTTGTAATATCCCAAATCCTGCGCGCGCGCTTCCAGACGCAAAAATGGACACAGCTGACGACGAACAAAACGGCTTGGTGGAATATTCTTGCGCGGGACCCCTGGAGGCGAACGAACCCTTTGTTGTACGACCTAGTTCTGCAACGAGCACGTAGAAAACGTTCCGATGCATGGCTGCCAGCACAGGGTGGGATCTTCGAGCCTGGCCTTGAAGATAGACACAAAATAGGACTTCTCTCTTCTCGTGGCGGCGGAGGCTAGCCTTGAGTCCTGGGATGTAAGGTTGCGCGGCCGCGCAAGTGCGGGAGACGGTTAGGCCACAAGTCCTACGTACACTACGGTGTCAACGAGGACTCCAATGAAAATCCGACAGCCGAGATACTCGCAGCCAACCTCTGAACGGACTCGCATGGGTGTGGTGTGGTCAGAAAGCCTTCCAAAAGGCTTCCACACGGCTTCCAACGCGACATGGGTGACCCGGATCTCCGACCAACCCTAGCGCCGCTTTGACAGGCGCAGGGCGCCCTCGCACAGGCGATTGGTGCACACAGGGATGCCATGGCCAAATATTTGGCGGGGAATTCCATCACCGGTCCACGATCGATGTCCAACTCCCAGGAAAGACCGGTACGGGCGATATGGACGTCACGGCTCCCACTTGTGGGAACGGCTTTTTCTTCTGATAATCAATGAATTATCCATGCTCGCGTGCTTCCGCTCGACGCACGCTGATGAATACGGCTTGATCTCAAGCAGGGGGTGGGCAGCTGACCTGAGTTTGAAACACACACGCCTTCCCGGATACTGAGCAGGCTGAGCTTGAAAACGAAAGAATAAAATGTTATCGACCGGGATGACTGAACTCCGACTGAGATTCGATAATGGACCCATGCAACCGACATTGGCGTCAACGCGTGCTGCCGACGCAATTCGAGGCAATGTGATCCCAGAGGGCGGACGCCAGCGCATGCTGGGGTCTTTTTCTCCACACCAGCGACGGGTACCATGGCCTCACTCCTAGGGGGTGGATGTCTCGTTCGATCTTTGGGCCATTTGTGACGAATCAGAGCATCCTTCCATCCTCCTTGATCAACGATCGTGGCCTCTCGTGCGGCCGAATGAATCTCCCCGAAACGGTAGACTGGAAAGGCCGAAAACGATGGCCAGCACATTTTTCACGCCGTGCGACGCGACGCAGCGCTGTTGCTGGCCACGAACGTCAATTTTGGATTCGCTGCGTCGAGCGGGTCGGGTGGTGATGTGCTTGGGTGGATCGCCCATATCCCTACAGGGCTCCAGGGGCTCTGTTCCTGGTCAGGCGTTGATTCGCGCAAACCACCTCCACCTTCGACTCCTCCAAGAAAGCACACCAGCTAGACGCCCTTGTTCTCGCCAGTAGGCAATAAAGAGTATCAGAAGACCGTAGTGCCTCAATTCGAGGCTCGCTCGCCTCATTTTCGAAGTCTTTGTCCCCAGTCCTCAAGTCAGAATGGCGGGGTGCGGGAGCCAGGGACATGGTGGCTGATATTCCTGCCAGTTAATCAGAACTCGGACGTGACACCCAGCCCACGCCTTTCGAGGCCAAACTGGGGGGTGTTGGGTTTGGACAGTGGCCCAATCGTCACCCTCAAGACGACCGAGGCGGAAGACCACCCGAGACATATCCACTAGAAGAGACAGAGTTAGCTTCAACGGCACGCGGTAAGGGCTTCTTCACTGTGAGCAATCGAGCCCGAATTTCAGCATGGGTTATCTCGAGTGCTCGTATTTTGCATGAGCCTTCGGTATATCCTCGAATCGTGTCGCCCAACAAGAGATGCTTTCCACAGAGTGAACGGCACTGCAGGTTCCATCTCCGGTCGGGTAGGCGATCGGGGAGGAGGAGAGGCCGTTGTTTGACCAAGCCTGAGGGTGGGTGGTCATCGTTAGCACCCGCAGTCTCTTCGCCACCACCCAGGCCCACGCCGGTAGCTGCTACGCACAGTACCTGCTTGCCCGAGCTAGCCGTATTGAGCCCACCTTCATCCTCTGGCGCGCCAGGCTCTTTTTTTGCTCGAACCAGCAGCACAAGGCTCTGGGGTGTGTCGTGCCCCCGGCTGTCAGGTTTGACGTCAACAGGGGCCTCCAAATTGAGACGAGAATGGATCTGAGGGTGGCCATCGAAGCGTGGAGAGTTGAGTGCTCTCCGCATCGGGTGGTTGCATTTGCTGTCAGGGCTGGGCGTGTGATGTGGGCGCCGGCTTCCAACTGTGGGGGACGACTCGAAATTCGTTTTGAGAGGGGGGTGTGCTTCTATTGCCCGCAGGCGGTTGGCTGCTGATCTCTGGATGTGAGGCCAAGCAGGCGGAAACTACCTGTAACGGCACTACGATTAGGACCTGCTGAATGGCTTAGTCTCCGTCAACAATTACACAAAGATCTAGGACTAAAAAAATACCTCATCTGTCAACTCTTCGTGGAGGCATGCAAGCCAGATCGCTCCCTCGCACAGAGCACGCGGCCCCGCTCAGACGACGATGAAAATAAAGTGAGGCGACAGCCGATGACAATCCAATGGTGAGTGTGAATTCGCTTCACCTAACTGGCGCTGGCCTCGTTAAGGTGTGGCCGATAGGTTGCGGATTGGCAGTCAGGGTCGCCCTTCCAGCCAGTGCAGCGACGTTTTCGCGGAGGGTTCGGTGGGAGCTTCCGAACACAGGCGTGCTCTGCTGCATAACGAACACAACGAATTGCATACACTCATCCATGGAGCTCCATGGATGCTGACGACAGAGGAAGAGACCTTCCAATCGACGAGCGCAGCAGTTGGTCTGGCGGCCAGTCAAGACGATACTGAACCCATTCGCACCTTGGGGGGGGGGCAGGTATCCGCGAATTCTGCGAGGCTTGGGGTTCGCCTACGACACCCGTATCGACGAGCAGAAGAAATGGCGATGGTCGTGTATCATTCATCAACAGGCCTTGGAACATTTCCGCAGTAAGTTGTTTGTAGAGGCGCTAAAACTGCTGTGCCGCAACATGACAGCCGAGCTGGCGATTCCCCTTCCCCACCCCTCCTTCCATCCTTCCACAAACTCCCCTCTCAGCAAGGGACCGGGTTACCTCCGCCATGTGACTGGCTAGAAGTGCCCTGCCAGCAAGGTGGGAGCTCCAGCCCAACGGCTTTCTGCTTTTCTCTTGTCTCGTTTTCCTTTTCATTCCGTTTGCCTGCCGGAGCTCGACGGTCAAGTCATCGTTTACCTGCAACGGCCCCGCAGGTATAAGACTGAGCCACTCCCACTCCCTTTCTCTTCCAGCTCTCCCGGATCTTCCAGATACTGTTTCTCCTCCCGCTTTCTACTCTTTTCCTCCTCGCCCGACGTTATCAGACCTGTGCCGCTAGCACCCGACATCCTCCCCCCGAACAACTCCCACTTGGTTGTGCTGCCGCCACCACCAGTGCATTGTGTGCGAGGCTCCTAACCGGAATCACCACCGTCGTCGAGCACTTGATCGAACCTGGACGGGCACATCGGTACGCACTGCACCTTCCTTGTAGCCCGATGGCTTTTGCTGACAGACTCCTGCCCAGTCATACCCTCGGATTGTCGACGCCATGACATCGAGAAGAGACCCGACCGACTCTGTCGACGGCGAGAGCTGGGTCTTGGTCAGCCACGAAGAACATCGCGACGAGAGGCATCCTCAATACAACGAAGACAACGAAAGCTCCACTCAGATGGCCGGCGCTGTCGCTGCTACTGACGACAACCACGAGCGCCGCCACGTCAACAATATGAACGTTGAAGTGGAGGGAGGCCACTTGGCCATGTCTCGTAGGACCGAGTCCAACGGGGAGACCGAGACGGCTTCGACCGACACCATGACTGGTCTCAACCTGGGCGACACACAGGCCGTCAACATCCATCCGACGGGCAGTGCGTTGTCGGAGAACTCGTTGCGTCGTCATGAGAGAGAACTCTGCCAAGGCTTCACGGCCAGCATTCCACAATGGGTTGAGGGTACCACTGGATACAGCCTCTGTGCCCATAACAACGACCTTGAGTCGAGCATGCTAAACAGCATGGTGATAGGCTCCGGAAGGTCCAAGGCCAGCACAGTCATGAGCCTTGACCATGACCTTTCCCAAACAGACATGCCTCAAGCTCATGACTTTTCCGGCATGGGAGGATGGTGCTGACCATTGCTTGATGTGCCTTTGTGTCGTCGGGGCGGCTGGATGCCCTTTTCCAGGAGTTTGTTTCGGTTCGGGTTGGTGTCTTGGCAGTCATGGCCAGTTGCTTCATCTTTTCGTTTCTTTCCTTTTGGCATACCTTAGCGGCCGAGGGGGGACATATGTCGGCGTGGGAATTCGGGCGTCTTCGCACAGTTGTCTGCTCTCAGAAACCCCCCCCCAATCTTATTTCTTCTAATCGTTGCTTATGAATGGTGTGTAAGGATGGACAAGTGTCGCGTACTCCGGGGCATCATGATGGTATTTTGGCGGCCGAAAAATAGATGGATGGACTGGAAAATCTTGTTAGGGTTGGCCGGTTCTAGGTGTTGGATAGCGGATCCCCATGTCTTGCCCAATATGATGGCCGAAGAATATTTTTTGAACCAAGTTCTCGTCCCGTGGTTCCCATTTCTGCCCCATGACGTCTTGAGGGAGACTTTGGTTCTCCAACCGACCCGGGTCCTGGGTGCTTGGATGCGGGGTACACTGGAGAATCGGCGACATGCGAGATGAAGTCGCAGTTGCATATCCCCGCCCGATTGTCTTGCATAGCGGACCCTCAGGGCTAAGACACTTGGAGATCCTTGGAGACACAGGGTGCCATCTCCAACTTCGATCGTCGCTCCGTTGTCCCGACTGGCGTCTAACAGCATCTCAACCCTCGGACCCATTTAGCCTGAACGAGCCACGGCCCAAACGGCTTCATTCGGACTCGTAGCGATTGAGCTCCATTCGGACGGTGCATTTCCAGCAATGGGGGGAACTGTTCCTGCATTTCTTGTCGCAATATGCGTAATTACGCATCAGCTGGGAGCGACGTTGCCGGCCACGGCGGGTGATCGGGATGGCGCGTGAAGCTGGGTATGAAAGACGATGGATGGCCCGACCTTTGGATGTCCTGCCGGTGGTGGTTCTTCTCAACATCGTCCTGGCTGGTGTTCCCCTCGTTATCGATCCACCGCAGTCATGTCGAGCTCACGATCGTCAAGCTTCGGGTTGAGGAGGGCCCTTACCGGGTTAGTGATCTCTTCGACGCTGGCCCTGGGGAAATGCTCGCATTGGGTGGACATCTGGGCCTCGATGCCGCAGCTTGTTGAACCGGCGAACCTGCCGCCTGCTCCATATGTAAGTTCAGCTGACGTTGGGTTTGGCTTTTGATGAGTCAAGCAAGCCCTGTCTTGCAGTCATCGAGCGACATGGGTTGTTAGTTCGTCGTGGCTCACAAAAAGCAAACAACAGAACGGCTCTGCTGGGGTCTTCACGAACGCCACCCTTAGGCAGACGATCTACGTCACTCAGGACGCCCCTGTCATTCGCCTCACTTTCAGCAACAGTTTTGGCGCGACCGATCTCCCCATCACTGGGGCATCCGTGGCGCTCCCCTTGAATGGAACGGCGGGTGCCAGCGCTGTCCGTCCTGAAACTGTTCTGCCCGTGACCTTCTCGGGCAAGAAAGACTTCATCATCCCCCCGGGAGCATTGGCCGTTTCGGACCCCCTCAACTTCACCGTCAAGGCCCAGTCCGTGCTGGCCGTCACGATATATCTCGCCCAGGGACAGACTGGATTCGCGATCACCGGTCACCCTGGAAGCCGAACCACCAGCTTCGCTGCCCCTGGCGATCATGTATCGACGGCGGACCTCGCAAGTGTTTCTGGCTCCGGAAAGACCGACCACTGGTACTTCCTCTCGGCAGTCGATGCTTGGTTGCCCAACAACCACGTCGCCTTTGCCATTGTCGGCGACAGTATCACCGACGGACGTACGTAGCTTCCCCAACAACCCTTTGACCCGAAGCAAACACTAACCACCCCCAGGCGGCTCCACAACAAACGGCAACAACCGCTGGCCCGACCAGCTCCTCGCCCGCATGCAAGCATCCCCATCAACGTCCTCCATCTCCGTCCTGAACCAAGCCGCCGGAGGCAACCGAATCTTGAACGACGGCCTCGGACCCTCCGCCCTCTCCCGCCTCGAACGCGACGTCATCTCCCAGCCCGGCGTTCGCTACGCCCTCATCTACGAAGGCGTCAACGACCTCGGCACCTCCCCCATCGACGCTGCCTCCGTCACGAAGGTCGGCGATCGCCTCCTGACCGCCTACGACCAGATGATCACGCGCCTCCATCGTGCAGGCATCGTCGTATTCGGGGGGACCATCACGCCGATGAGCGGGCCCGGGCAGACGTATAGCGACCCTGGGAGGGAGGCGCAACGGCAGAGGGTGAATGAGTGGATTCGAACGAGCGGGCGGTTTGATGCGGTGGTGGATTTCGACTTGGCCGTTAGGGATCAGCGGAATGGGACGCAGTTGAGCCCGACGTATGATGTGGGCGATTATTTGCACTTGAATCCGGAGGGGTATAGGGCCATGGCGGCGGTGGTGGATTTGGCGCTGTTTGAAAAGTTCGCGGGCGGTGTGAATGCTATGGTGTAGGTGTCAGGTGAGGTGTCAGGTGAGAGAAGGCTTGTGGATTGTTGACCATGTCGACTGTTGATGATATTGGTGCTCGAAACAATAATTGTCTCGACACCTCCTCACTCGAAGGAGAGACACAAGAGAATGGTGAGCAGGTGAAGGGAGTGCAAAGTCAGGAGAGAGTCATGTAGTAAGATAGCGCGGCTTGGCCGAAGGAAGCGGCGCGAGGAGGGGGTCATATAACAGGCGTGAGCAGGGAACGTCAGCCTTATTTACCCTTTGCGATTCGTTGGTTCCAAACAAACCCAACCTGCAAATGCAATGCAAGGCAACAACAAACATAGAAAGTGCATGGTCGGGCTTCCATGTGCCGCAACTGGAGCCCAATCAGTACACGACATCTTTTTCGAAACTTGTCCAGAGCGGGTTGTGGGGAGATGGAAACACACAGCCCCAAACCCGGGGAGACACAGACCGGGTGCTACCCAATGAATGTGCAAAATATGGTATTAATCCCATCACTGCTAGTCGAAAATGCCATCCATGCCCGATCAAAAAACTCCTTGGGGATATAGGACTTACGTACATCATTTGCCTTGGCCACAACAGGGAACCAATCCAAAGGTCTAGCTACTTCCCTTCCCCCTCCCCCCCATGACTACTACATCCACAACCGAATTGTCCCGTCGGCTCCGGCGCTGACGCACCACGGCTCCTTCGGATGCCAATCCATGTCCAGAACTCCGAGTTTGCTGACGACCTTGTGTCCCTTCAAGATCTTGACGGGCACAATTGTCGGATGCTCCAGCTGATCGTTGGGGACCTTCCCGTGGAAGATTTGAATGGTGCCGTCGTCGCTGGTATCAGCAAACAACGGAAGCCCACCCCTGTGGTAACGGACTGCGCGAATTGCCTCGCTGTGGAACCTCATGGTCTTATACGGCCGGTTCGAGAGGTCGAGATCGTGCCAAAGCAAACGCTTGTCGTAACTACCAACGATCAGGTTGTCACCGCCAGGATGGATATCGAACGAAGAAATCCTACAGGAAGGGTTAGCGAGAACAATCTTCAAGTGGTCAATAACAGCACTGAATTCTGGGAAACGTACCATTTTGCGCCTGGCTGCACAACCTTGACCAGCTCCAGCTTTTGCAGGTCATAGCACCTGATCGTCCTTTGGGTTGCCACAAAGAATAAGGGTCGGGAGGGGTGGAAGGCGGCTGTTTGCGCGAGTCCAGAGAGTTTGCGGAAAGGTATTTGCGTGAGATGTTTGGAGAGGGTGTGAATTGCCACCGAGCTCCGTTGTCCAGATGGGGAGACGGTCGCGAAATGATCACCACGTCTGTGCCAGTTGATTACTTTCACGGTTGTCCTGACTGTAACCCTGATCAAGACACCTTCATCTTCGAGCTTAGCGCCTGGCCGAGCCCACTTCGCAGGAGGCTCCTTTCCAGGGGCCGTTTGTTGGTGACCGTTTGTGGCGTATCCGAAACCGGCAGCGAGAATATCCCGGCTTGCCTGATCGAGAGCTGGGGCCACACTGGGGTGGATGGGCACCATCAGGAAGATATCTTCGCCCGTAGCCGCGGCAAGGATAAAAGTGTCCTTAGTAGGCCTCCAGCGAACAGCGTTGACCGCTTCATCACTACTCAACTTCACCGACCAAACTTGACGGCCAGTAAGAAGCTCCCAGGCTCTCACTGTTCCATCATCACCACCGCTTGCCACTACGAGCCCAGTCTGTTCATCGTATTAGCCATCATATTGCTCATAGGAGAGACTTTCGGTTGCGAGGCTTACAGGGTCGATCGCAACACTTCGCACGCGACCTTCATGTCCGCGGAATATTGTCTGCGCAACCGTGGGGAATGGCTTGAGCTCAAATGGCGAGGGCAGCTTCGGTAGGAGGGAGTTGGGGTCAATGTTGAGTCTGTTTTTCCGCACGCGAGGAGCGAGGTACAGATCCTGCAGTTCCAGTGGTTAGCTTTGTTGACGGTTTTGATGGCATATTGCGTACCATTGATCTCTCAAACCGCTCTTTCACCAGCGTATCCCAAGCGGGCACCTTTCTCAAAGCGCCATACTTTTGGGGCATATAATCCTTTTCACGCTCCTCGGGATCGAGCTTCTCCCATTCCTCAATCTCCTCCTTTGTACTGTGACAAAGTTGTTAGAATTGTATTGGACCATTCCAATAGGGGGACGTCGACTTACGGCAAGTATTCCTCGGGAGGGTTATAGCTCATGTCGTAACCAGGAGGTGGTAGCTTGGGAGCAGGAATATGCATCGGGTTTGGTGCGGCTGCCTCTTCATTTTGCCACAAGTCGAAGTGTACTTCCTCCTTCTCCTCCTCCTCTCTCTGGCGCTCCTCTGGTGGCTTATAAGGCAGGATCCTACCCTCGCGAATTGCGCGGACCAATTTCATAACCTGCTTGGCTTCGTTCTTGGAGGGCAAGAATCGCCTTTTCGGTTCAGGGGCGGCGCTCAGGGCTACAATCTGTCAGTCGCCGCCAATATCAAAAGCAGTGCAATTCAACTTACGCATCTTCTCCTCGATGGAGGTAAAGTATTCGACCGTTTCGGGATACGGGTCCTGAAGATCGTCGGTAAGAAGACCGTGCTGCACGCGACGAACAAGCTCCAGCTCTTCCTGGCTCAGATTCAAGGGGTTGCCCGTGTTGATATCGGTGACGCCAGTCCATCCCTTAGGGACTTCGATGCTGTCAAGGAGACTCTGAAGGGCATCACCCGTGGCCGGGCGCATGATCTTCTTGCCATTGATATCGTATCCGATATGGGGGTAACTAGGCAGGTCAGCACAAGACGCCCTATATCAACCTCCAGCCTGGTGGACAGCCCGTACCTGTCGTAAAAGCTCAGCGGGATATTGCCGATTGTGTTGACCGCACCTTGCGCGTCGGAGTCGTCTGAGTCGTAAACAGGGTCGATCTCACTATTGAAACTCCAGTCAGCGCTCCATCAACTCATATGCCTCCAGAAATGGTAGACTAACTCGTAAACGTAGCGCTCGTTTCCATTGGCGTCCTTCTCAACTCTGTAATTCCTGTCCGCATCATCGTTCTCTTTCCTCTTTGGATCAACTCCAGGCTCTTCGATTTCTAGTTCGGGTAGGTCCTCAATAAGTTTGCCCATGGCTTCTTCGCCGTCGATATAGGACGGGATATCGTCGCTGAGAATCGCACTGTCGCCATCATCCTCCTCGCTCCTGCTTCCTTCATTCGCGCTCTCTTCATCGTCGTCGTGCTCTTCGTCGGAACCAACGTCGAATTCGTCCTCGCTTTGCGAAAGAATGCCGTCGAAATCACCGCCGGCAAACTCGTCTTCGGATTCGGACTCCGCGACGCGGACTTTCCGCTTCTTCTCGACCAATTTGGACGCCATTGTGTGCTAGTTGACGGTTCTCCGTACTCGAACAGCAGCTCCTGGAAATTTCCGTACAGAGGTGGGACTACTTTTTTTTCTGCCAGCCTTACAGCTTTTTGGGCGGGGCGTTGCTTCACCGCCTCAGCGACAGAGCTGATAACAATCGGGGGCCCCACTTGGGCTTGGCGGATGAAGCCGGCTCTGCTGGGAACAGCCCCATGTGGCTAGCGCGAAGCTGAATTTCCTCCCTTTTGTTAACCCTCACATCACAACTTGGACTTTGGTTGCCGTGCTCACTTGGTTCAGGGGAAACGCTGCTTTACTTTTTTATGATGGTGCTTTGTTGCTCCCATTCTGGTGAAATGCATAGGGACTTTAGAAACTTGCTCGACGATCCTCTCGCATCTGTAGACCGAGCTGAAACTTGCGCAACGATCGACGCTAAATACCAGAAACAGATCCAACGATTGGGCTAAATCTCAAGGCTACGAATCGGAATGGTTCTTGGTTCTACTGTGCCAGCTTGAGAACCCCCCTGGCTCGCCCGGGTCGCAGAGTGATAGGCGTCCGTGGGGACGCGAGTCCTGCATTGTTCCTTTGATGTTGGTCACTGCCGCCTATTTGTACGAGAAGGAATAAAGCCAGGTCACTGCCAGTCAGCTGCCCCTCACCTTTCAAACCAAGAATCGGTTGACTTGATTACGAATTCGCACATCTCAACCACTTCAACACACGCCTAAATTCCAATCCATTACATCCCCAAAAACCAGGCATCGAGACTTGCGACGCAGATAGAAAAAGGTCAACTCAATCGTCGTGAACTCTTCGCAGTGACAGCGCCTCCCGTCGCGATAAATGGACAGCAAGAAAGCAGATGCGCCCAAGCGGCGAGCTTGCGATGAGTGCCGTATGTCTCGCCCTTGAATGAATGGCTCACCACCTCACCGTATCTGACTGCGATGCAGGAGGGAAAAAGCTCGCATGCTCGAAAGAGCGTGATGGATGCGCTCGCTGCAAGAGAGAGGGCATTCCATGTGTCTACTCTGCTCAGAAGCCGATGGGACGGCCCCGCAAGCGAGCGCACGACGAGGTCGAGACCGCACCCCAAGCGCCAGTCCTGGAGCCACGAGAAAAGCACCCCCATGTCGAGATCGTACCTCCTTTTGACAGCTCACTTGGCCTCGAATTGGACATGTCGTTCCTCGACTTTGACAGCCAGGACATGAACTTCTTTGACATCATCGATACCAAGTTCACTGCCGGGCCAGACTTGGTGTTGGACCCCCTTTTGGATCCATTCCTAGATCCAACTCTCTCTTCAACCACGAAGCAGCCTGATCCAAATGTCGACGGTAGACTTCAGATGAGCGACTACATGGGCGGGAACATGGGCGGAAACATCAACTTCGACTTTGACCCCTTAGCTCAGGAAGTGCCACTTCACGCCGAGATCAGCCGCGAGGACATCGAGCAGATCATGTCCGCCGAGATGCCCGAGAAGACCCCGAGTCTCTCACCAACCCCTTCACACTCCGCCACAACCAACGCGACACCACCATCATCAACCTCTCCCGGGAACGACCCCCCTCCACCCCCTCCACCAACATGCGCCTGTCTCCACACTCTCTACCTCGCCCTTGACTCCCTCCAACGCCTTCCCAACGAACTCGGTGCCGCCATGAACGTCGCCCGAACCGCCACCCGTCAAGCCCACGAAGCCGTCCTCTGCAACGTCTGCGGAAACCCACCCCTCGAAATCAGCTACGTCCCCCCCATCGCCTCCTTCCAAAACCTAATGATGCTCGGCGCCCTCCTCCCCTCTCTCGCAAACGCCTACACCCGCATCCTCACCATGGTCGACGACGCAGCCTGCAAAGCCGACAAGGAGCACCGCAAGATGAACTTCGAGCTGGACAACTACGGCGGCCTCTGGGGCCCCATCGCGAATGACTTTGTATGCAGCACCGCGCGGGAGAAACTCACGGCCGCGCCGCTGGAGCCAACGCTCTGGCGACTTACAGTGCGCGCCATGCTCAAGATCGACGTATACGGTCTGCATCAGATTGAAAACGACCCTCTGCCGTCGGCTTCTTGCTACGGGGCGATGAGTGGGGGGTACCCAGGCCTCAAGGACATTATCAATCTTGTTGAGGAGCGTTCCCGGAAGCGCCATCAGGAGTTGGATATGGCGCTCGCGGCTGGGTTGATCCAGAAACCGGATGGGTGTGACTATGACATTGGGTAAGTCCTCTTTTTGTCCCTTTACAGGAGAACCAAAACTGACATCTGCAGGGGCGAACCACCCTGCATGAAAATCATCAATATTGCGAAGAAGTCGCTAGATGAGTTGGTTATCCCTTAGATTTGGTTTTGGGAGCAACAACAACGCACTTCAGGCCGACAATTTTCTTCGACAGGGTTATACAACTCAGTCAGGGGCCGGTTTGCACATTGCGCTTGCAGCAACATGACAGTACCCCGCCGGATCTCCCGACGCGGAAGGCAAGCCGAGGGCAGCAGGGCAGTGCTTCGATACCTTCGTCATGGGGCATCACTCATGCCCTGAGGAAAGGCAGTCAGCCTAGAGGACGAAGTGCGCAGGCCCCGGCACACCCTAGTGATCGACAGACGCAAATGGAGATGACGGTGATACCAGCAGAGAGTACATCAAGGGACGCCAAGGGATGGGGTGGTAAAGGGGTGGCATCTAGGGATGATTGACGACAACAATATTCACAGACGATCTTGGATACGGATGGACACAGGGATGTACGAGGGACGATGTGCCACGATTGCCGAGACAGACATCCCAGCTAATTCAGTTTGACCCAATTCTGAGTGGCCGTTGAGCCAAGGCCAAGATTTGCAAGCCTCGTCAACGGAGGACCAAGGCTGATGCTAAGACTTCACTCCACATCGGAACGATGCAATGGAAAAAGATGCACTCCAACTCCGTGAAGAGCAAGCCGCTGGTGTTCTTGCTTTGTGGACGACTTTTTCTACATACTGATCAAAAAGAATAAAGTTTGCATCTCTCTTACGCCGTAAAAATGACTTCTCCTTCCCCCCACTTCCCAACCCGATCATGCCACCACGATCAATAGACATTTTCATTTTCGGTCATGCTCCGTTTGCTGGCCTTTCCCCTGATGTTGAATTTCATGCAGGGGTTGGAACGGAGGCTCTGCGAGCGCTTGCGTCTGCTATCCAGGCTTCGACTGTCCCACCCGGTGATGTCATATAGGAGCCGCAGCCCAACATCATGGGGATTGGCTTTAGTAGACCTTCTTCTTCTCGTCGATGCTGAACTGGCCCGGGCCAGTGTTGACCAGGAGCAGGAGACCACCGACGATCGAGAGAATCTGGAAGAAGTCATACTTGGCGAAGTCCCTGTGGGGGTGGTGCTCATGAAGCTGTTGCGGTATGGTTAGCACAAAGTTCAGAAATGGTGAAAGGTCAAACGTACAGTCCAGAAGTTGTTGACAAGGATGTTGAAGATGCTGAGGATAACAACCAGGAGGGTGGCGCTGAACTTGGCCTTGAAGCCGACGACGACCATGACGCAGGCAACAAGACCGATGAGGGAGACAATGACGCGCCACACGGACCACTGGCCGCTGAAGACAAACCCAACGAAGAGGAAGATCAGCAGCACACGGCCCGCGAGCTGGAAGTACATCTTGCGATCCTTCTCCTCGATCTGGGGCAGGCCGGCGAAGGCCTTGGTCTTGCGCACCCACGAATCTGAGAGCACCATAAGCAGACCACCCATGACCGACAGGTTGCGAAGGAAGAAGTTGAGGTCGAAGATAAGACCGTAACCGATCGCCTGAGTAATCACAACACCAATGAGGCCAGCGACAGCGTATTCAGAGTGCTTTCGGATGATGACGAGAGTAGAGCAGGTGGACATCGCGATCACGTTGACGATCAGGAACAGGTGCGTGAGACCGGACGGGACTGTGGTCGAATCGGTTAGCCAGCTATTCCCAAATACAGATCGCGGGGTTGGGTATTCGCAACGTACTGTGGCGGTAGTCGTGGAGGTAGAGAAGCTGGTCGCTCCATTGTGTTATTATTCTGAGCGCATCTTCGATGAAGGTGACGACAATCAGGAAGCGACCGATGGCGGGGAGGAAGCTGTGACACAAACTGTCAGACGATATGCAAAAGGTAGCTCCTAGGCGCAAAGACGTACGGCTTGATCGGCTCACTGAGGCTGTCCAACATATCCTCGATCTTGCTCGTCTGCTCTCGGATGGCGTCGAGCGGACTCGAGCCTTCGGGATTGTCGTCACCGGACCCGCCGAACGGGTTCGGGGCCCCGATGCCGTAGCTGCCTGGTCCTCGCATTTGCGCCATCGCTGCCGTCTGGATATGTGTGTGTTTATAAGGTCGGTGTCGGAGCAGCGAAAAGTCGACAAAAGGACAGACCTGCTGGCGCTCCTGTTTTGTCGTCGTAGAGAGACTTAGAGAAAGGGAGCGGCAGGCGGCCTGCTGGAATTGGTCGAGGTCTCAGCCAGCAGTGAACAGGTTGCAGGAAAGCCGAAGCAGAAAAATGGCCGTCAGAATATAAAAGCGCAAGTGAATTGGCAAGAAGCTGCTGGGACAAATGGTTCAACGGCCGAGAAGTGCCAGCTGATGGAGCAGGAGGTCTAGAAGTGCGATAAAGCCAGGGCACGCAGAGTTGGTCGCCGCAGAGTTGAGGCCAACTGTCCAGCAGCGAGGATCGTTCGCTCGGCCTTGTACCTGCATCACCCGATACTTTCGGCGCAACCAAATCGCGACCAAAGCTTAGGTACCTTTTGCGTGCGGTTACCTTTTCGGGGTAGATGTGGGGCTCAGAACCCCAGCTTACTGTGCAATTGGACTCGATGCAACCAACCGTGCCCGGAAGAAAAAGCAGTTTCCGTGAATTCACTTTTAAGCCGCGCCGATGGCGAGCTCGGATGCCAGGCTCCGGATTGTGAATGGAACCGGCGCTTCAGAGATATCGTCAGCGTCTTGTCTAGCGTTTCTGTGCGAGCCAAGTCGCCGTTGTTGCCAAGGTGTTCACGATGATTCCTCTGTGGCTGAGTAAGGCGTAAGCTTAAATCCCCCAAAACTTTGGGAGTAAACTTGAGATTGAAACTGGACACGCATGCAAAATCATCCCATGATGCCGAATATACAAAAGCACCAACGTATCCCGACAATAGGTGGTAGGTCCGTTGGGTGTCCCGGCTTCCCGCAATCTACTCTGGAGACCCACGAGCTCAACGCCAATGCGGCATCCTGCTCCCGTCATCAACCCATCCATCCCATGAGTTGGGACATTGAAGTCCCAATGGCCACGAGTTCAAAATGTAGAGCCATGCCAAGAACGAGCTCAGGTCGCAGCTTCAGTCTCACGGGAGGAAAGGCAGGAAAAATAGACAATAAATAAAACGTAAATCATATATAATTTCCAACGAAGCTTTCACCATCTTTCTACATAGCAGAGTCAATAGAATTGGCAACTTCAGTAGGTATCAGGAAAGGATAGCTTCATGTCTGTCGCTGCGAGTTTGGCAACAAGAGCTTCGGACCAATGGCAAAGCTCCAATTGAAGTCGGATGGGTCCGGGTCGTGCGTCCCGGATAAACCCCGGCCTGCGCCCCCAAAGCCGCTCCCATTGGCCACTGGCGTAAGCTCGTTTGACGAGTGACGGCGTCGACTTTCGGAAAGCGTTTGGACTGCAGCCCCCAGACGGAAAGAAACTCCCCACCAAAGAAACGACACCGCGCTCAGTGCTAGCCATTGACGCTGGAGAAGAGGCCCAACCCGGGAGTAACGACCTCCTCCTCTCCCTCTCCACTCTTCCAGCTCCTCGACAATGGTCTCGACGCTGTACCGGCTCGCCGGCCGCAGCGCCAAGCGGCTCTGCGTGCGTCCGCCCATCACAGCAACGGCAGCAGCATCCATCGCATCCTCCCGGTCCTTCTCCGCCGCCGCCCACCGCCGATATGCCGAGCCCGCCGCCTACGAGGGTACCCGCCTGGTGCCCGTCGACGCCGACTTCACGCGCCCGTCGGACCCCTACGGCACCTCGCACCTGAGCGGGAAAGCCGACGAGGGCGCCTCGAAAAAATCCCGCGATGGCGGCGAGGTTGAAGGCCGCAAGGTGCGCCACTACACGGTCAACTTCGGCCCGCAGCATCCCGCCGCGCACGGCGTGTTGCGTTTGATTCTGGAGCTCACGGGCGAGGAGATCGTTCGTGCCGACCCACACGTCGGTCTGCTGCACCGCGGCACCGAGAAGCTGTGCGAGTACAGGACATATCTCCAGGCCCTCCCGTACTTTGACCGTCTCGACTACGTCTCCATGATGACCAACGAGCAGTGCTTCTCGCTGGCCGTTGAGAAGCTGCTCAATGTTGAGATTCCGGAGCGCGCAAAGTGGATTCGTACTCTGTTCGGCGAGATCACACGCATTCTGAACCATCTTATGTCTATCCTCTCGCACGCCATGGACGTTGGTGCTCTCACGCCCTTCCTGTGGGGCTTCGAGGAGCGAGAGAAGCTCATGGTGGGTTCCAATCTTTTGAAAATACTTCTGAAAATCTGCGCGAGCGTGACTAGGATCTAAGAAACTAATGTACAAAATGTGCAGGAATTCTATGAGCGAGTCTCGGGTGCCCGTCTTCACGCCGCCTATGTCCGTCCCGGCGGTGTTCATCAGGATATCCCCGTTGGCCTCCTCGACGATATCTACCAGTGGGCCACCCAGTTCGGTGACCGTATCGACGAGACCGAGGAGATGTTGACCGACAACCGTATCTGGATCAACCGTCTCCAGGGTGTCGGTGTTGTCTCGGCTGCTGAGGCTCTCAACCTCTCCTTTACCGGTGTGATGCTCCGTGGTTCCGGCGTTCCTTGGGATATCCGCAAGAGCGCCCCCTATGACGCGTACGGCCAGGTCGAATTCGATGTGCCTGTTGGTGTCAACGGTGACTGCTACGATCGTTATCTCTGCCGTATGGAGGAGTTCCGCCAATCGCTCCGCATCATCCACCAGTGCCTCAACAAGATGCCCGCTGGTCCCGTCCGCGTCGAGGACTACAAGGTCTCCCCGCCTCCCCGTGCTGCCATGAAGGAGAACATGGAGGCTCTCATCCACCACTTCCTTCTGTACACCAAGGGCTACGCCGTTCCCCCTGGTGACACATACTCCGCCATCGAGGCTCCCAAGGGCGAGATGGGCGTCTATGTTGTCAGCGACGGCAGCGAGCGTCCGTACCGCGTGCACATCCGCGCTCCCGGTTTCGCCCATCTTGCCGGTTTCGACCACGTGTCGAAGGGGCATCTTCTCGCTGACGCTGTGGCCGTGATTGGTACCATGGATCTCGTGTTCGGTATGTACCCTCTGACCAAAAATAATTTGCGAAAAAATCTCCGCGAATTCCAAAAATGCTAATTTCCCCCTAGGTGAGGTCGATCGATAAACGAAGATGCAGGCCTGGATGCAGCCTGAAGGACGAAAGCGCCTAAGGCAAGACGGTCGAAACTTCAAAACTCAGCGTAGCGCATAGCATCCAAACCGCCGCGAGAAGGGTAAAAGACAAAAAAAAAGACTCTGCATCATCCCTCGCTCCTCCTTGTTTTGATCGACCAAATAGGGGGTATTCTGGTCGGTAATGATACTTTCCTGGGGGTTTCTTCATAAAAATAGAGAAGAGGATAGGAGAAAGAGGATTCAAACCCCAGAAGGCGTGTGCCTATGTTATGTGTTTTTATTCTGGTTTGGGAGAGAGATGATGGCGGTGGATGCGGAATGGGGATGGGTAGGAGCGAAACGCTCGTTTCGTTTGTACTTGTGTGTATCATAACGTCCATTCGATCGGGGTGGCCATCGAGAGAAGAAACGGGTAAAATGGGCGGATAGCTCGTCCTCAATAGAGCTCTCTCCCGCGAGGATGGCAGTATATACCTTTCGTTTTTGTGCTTGGTTCATCGCAATTGCATGTGCCGTGTGCAACAGTCCCGAATGTGCTGGAGGGTCAAGATGTCAGTACATCGTTGGGTGGGTGTTTACGTGATAAAGGGAAAAAAAGGAGACTCACATGCGGTCGGAGCTGATGCGGCAATCCTGGCTAGAGGGAGCACGAGGACTGTGACCGCGGGCAACCCTTCAGTTCAGCTGGTGTGTGAGGTCCAAGGGTTAGGCGACACTTGCTCCAGTGAGGCATGTGTGACTCGCCCTCGGGGCCAGCACCAACTGGGAGACCACAGAGTGGGAAGGGTTGGCCCCGGCCCGGTTGGAGGTGGCTGTCGTTGGCAAACACCGAGTTGAAGTCCAAGCCGGTGGTTGTGAACGGTCCTGGGCCGACAAGCGCCGGGGGGTTGCCTCCCGGTATGTACTGGGCGTGGGGCGGCCAGAAGCTGTTTCCGATAGGGCTGTTGACCGGAATGGGGGCACCATACCAAGGATGGGACAGATCACTGAAGGCCGGGATAGCGCCAGCTGAGTTGACCCCTTGGCCGTAGTACTGGTCCCACGGCGCTTCGTTGCCATGTGTCGTGGGCTGATGAGCTTGAGCGGAGGGAGGGTATGCGGACTCAAGAATCGCGGGGTGAGCGTCATGATACACCAGGGGGAGCTGCTCAGGGGTTGAGGTGGCCAGCTGCGAGAAATGGATGTAGGTATATCGATCCTGTGTCGGTTGACTGGGAATAACTTCCGGGACGGCGCTGGCGCCCAGCTGATGATTGTTCGGCTTGGTCTTGTCAACCGGAACGGCGACAAACAACCCAAACAGCCTTGTAATCTCAGCGACACGCTCCTCGACCTCCCTGCGACTCATTTTGTCGCCGTTGTTCTCAAACTCTCGATAATTGTGTAGGAGTTGACGCTCGGAAGCCTCGAGGCTGGACTCATCGATTCGAGGCTTCAGGGGTTCAAAATTCGCACGGCACTGGCAGTCCCCTGATGCGTGGAGAGCCCGGTGGTCCGCCAGCCACTCAGCGGCATATAAGCCTGGAACGCGAATGGAAACACGGTGTTCGCCGTTGACAGTCATTTCCGAGTATGTCTGCGGAATGACAGCAGGCCCAGTAGGGTTGGGTGTCTGCTGCCTCTGAGTAGAGTAGGAGGTACTCGCCTGGCCGTATACCTGAGGCGGGACTCCCCCCTCAGGGGCTTTACCCTTGTTGGCGTGAAAGGGGCTGGTAATGATCTCGGCGGAGATCGGGCTAAGAGCGCCCTGATGACTGCCCACGTTGATATTGGCAGGGGGGGAAGAACTCACAACAGGGCAAGCATGGGCCATGGCGTTGCGATCCTCGGAGGATTGCAAACTCTCTAACCCAGCCGAAAACTCCAGAGCCGCATGTCCCGAGACCCTCGGCCTGTGAAGGAGACCGGGGAACTCGACATCACACTCGCAGACACCGCGCTCATGCATCCACCGGTGCTCCCACTCCCGAACCAACACCCAGCGAAAGTGTAGAGTGCGCTCGCAGGCAACACACATTGTCAGGGCGTTGTACTGCTTTGACGGCTGCGTGCTGCAGGGCGTGAGGTTCTGCGCGGCCGTCGTCAGTGGGCAAGGCCGAATAACGCCCAATGAGCGGTGGCCGCACTGGTAGGTGATGAACTCCTGGTGGCACATATTGGCGGCTCTCGTGTTAACTCGTCGAGGAGGAAGGGGCCGGTGTAGAAAGAACGACCACCTCCTGAGTAAATAGAAGATATGTTGTCGTTGGGCAAATGGTAGCCCCTTATCCAAGTGTGTCAGTGAGGCAGACAGATGATGAGAAATAACGAAATAGATGAAGAGTTTGGAAGAGGCTTGGTTCGCTTGGTAAATCTTGTTGAGTTGGAAATCTGGCTGTTGTTAATAAACCGGAAGGTGCGTCCCAGGACGAAGCTGGTCAGAGGTCCCACTTTAGGGGGGCAGGTGATCGACCTGGAGGGTGGCGCCTTCCCAATCCAGGGCCGGTCTGACAGTTAACGTCTTACACTGGTAGGGCGTAGTCTTGCAAGTTGAGGGGGCATGCCACGGTCTAAAGAAAAAGGATATCTTACCTGTCTTAGCCCTACTGGTGTGAGCAGTTCTCTAGTCGACAAGCGAGGAGAGTGATGTTTCTGTGAGGAGCGAGACCTAATATGCGTCAGTGATGTAAAAGGGATGAGATCCAAGCGCTGCGTCGCAGGCAAACAGCCCTCTGACCGGCCTTGTGTTGCCAGTGAGGCAAACATATTCTTATCAGGGGCTAGCCAGGGGAACCTCAGATGAATCTCCGCGATCCGATCACACAGGCATCGTGTGTCTGATAAGGAGTCGGCCCAGAGATGGGATGGCGCAATAGAACGCGAACGTGGAGCTGTTACTCACTATTGTTTTTATTCTTTCGTATTGTTTCCCCTGGGTGCAGAGTTATGTTATTTCCCAGCTAGCAAGCTGAGACTAGATCCAAATTGACGGACGAGTTTCGTACACTGAGGTCAGGCTCTCATTACGTGTTGAAAGATATTGGCTCCTGGGATAGATTCTGATGGTTATCTGAGGGGTCCCTGCAGGTGTTGAAGAGACAGGAGGAGGCTGTTGATGATCGCCAGGTTCATAACTATTCGCCCGTTGAACGCAGACGAGAACGGTGCGACTGGAGAGATAATTATTATTTCGCCGGTCGGTGAAAGTTGCGAATATGTTGTCAGAACGTCATAAAATGTAACGGTTCGAACGTGAGGCTCATTCGGAAGGCCGAACGCGAAGAAATAGGATCGTAGGTTGAGATGGGAGGGGCTTGCCGCGAGGAAAAGGAAACTCTTTTGTCGACGTGTTAGGTGAGGAGGACAGAGAGCTCGAGTTTATGAAGTGGTTGTAATGAGCGCCGCCGCGCAACTCCAGGGTGTGGTTATATTGGATGGGATTTTGACGTGTATGAACCAGAGGAAGTGTACCCTAGCAGTCTTTAAGAAGGAGAAAACCAGAGCGGGTTCAGAGAACGTGAATTGTAGGTTGGTGGAAGAAACTCCTGGTTGTTCGGAAGAAGAGCGTCTATTGTAAGTCATGACGGGTGCAAGAAGAGGCTGTTTGCTTGAGAAGTTGGCTATCAAGGTTCTTGTAAAGGGTATCGTTGTTGTGTAACAGGAGCTAGGTAGTCTTGCAAGCCTGTATAGGTAGTTGGGATGGGCTTCTTCCTAAAGATTGCTGGAGCGAGCTATCAGCCTCCTAGTGCTAACCGAGTTGGGATTCTTCAAAGGAAGAGCAACATCTGTGAGTGTGTGAGGGGAACGTTTGTATCTGAGAGGATCAAGTTGACTCGACGAAACTCTAGCCCATGGGATGGTGATCTGTTGATGGAGAGCGCACTGGGGTTATTGAGATTTCACAGAAGGATTAGGGGTTGGTTGAGAAGAAGTGACTTGGAAGAGATATCAAATGTGTGTACATCCCGGCTTCTCAGGAACTCTGTGATACAATGGTACAAGTGTTTGTACAAGGGATGTGATTGCTCCTGAGCTGTGTCCATCCCAATAATAACAACAGAACCGCTCACTAGAACAGCTTAGATCCGCTCCCAGCAGCTTGGTTCATGATGAATGCCTTCAGTGGACCGAGCGCATTGACGGCATTCAGACCCAGCGACCTCAGGGGTACCAAGGGCCCACTTCCAACAGAGTACAGCTTGTGGAGTTTGTCACATACTCCGAGAAGGACGTGGTTTGCCGCGTACCGCTCGGAAACGTACGACTCCAGTGACATGCTGGTTCCGAGGTCTCGGCCGTGACTAACCGCGTATTCGATGGCTTTCGCAAGACTCTGAACGTCCCCTTGTCCCTGGTTGAGCCCTTGGCCAGCGAGAGGATGAATTGTGTGGGCTGCGTCACCAACTAGCGCCACCCGCTCCCCAATGTAAGTGTCAGCATGTCTCAACTTGAGAGGGAATGACGCAACCGTGCCCTCCTGGACGCCCGTGACAGCTTGGGGAGTACGTTGGTGGTCAAATGTGGTGTGTTGTAGCCTCCACGAAACTTCTTCGGCCTGGCCAGAACTCTGCGTATGCATGAACTCGAGATCTGTGGGACTCAGACGGAACGCCGCGTTCACCAAAGCAACAAAGTCTTTGGGTGACAAACTCTTGAGCAGAGCGGCGTTGCTGGGTGTTGTGGACCATACGAGTGTCGAGTAGTTCCCAGGCATCGGCAGCATAGCAACAGGCCCCGTTGGCAGGAACCGTTGGTAGGCGATCTTCGTCTGGTCTCCCCATCCGTCTCCTTCCAGCTCCAGTGTCGCAACCACGCCATGACGGCCATAATCCCACCCTCGTGCCTCAATGCCGGCGAAGGACCTTACGGGGCTGTTTGCGCCATCTGCACCGACGAGGAGACGTGCAAATAGCTGCTTCCCTCCAGAAAGATGGACGACTGGCCACTCGCTCAGATTCAGCTTCTCAGTTTGCTCCCCGAGGGAGATATTCTCGACTCTTGCACTGTCAAAGACAGAAACACACCCCAGCTCATCCAGTCGCTTCAGCAGCCCTGAAGTCAGGTTGAGGTTCTCCGTCATGTATGCGATCGTTTGCCCGGCGGAAGGCGCCGAGCCAGCCCAGTCGAACTCAATCCTGGCATCCGATACGCCGTCCCACACTTGCATCTCCTGATACGGCTGGACCCTGCTCTGATCCAAGTGGTGCCATGCGCCGATCTTCTCAAGGTATAGGGCGGATGAAGGTGTCAGAGAGCTGCACCGATTCGAGAATCTGTCTGGTGGGGGTTTCCATGATCTGAGCTTGGAGAGGTCCTGGGCCTCGACGAGGGCGATTCGAAGATGGGAAGTAACAGGGTTTGCGCCTTTGGAGTCACAATGTCAGCGCAGGCCTCAAAAGTTCATCTTAACTTCGTGGTACGTACGGAGGGCTGTCAGGAGACTCAGGCCTGCTGGGCCACCACCCACGCAGACGACATCATAGATGTCAGGTCCCGTTTGCTGCGCGGAGGCGCTCGAGAACCCGCGCTGCAATTGCCTTCGGCTTTGGAGACCGCGGCGTGTGCAGCTTTGGCACACGAATGCGGCCGCTCGCCTTCTCAATATTGAGTCCATTTGCGGAGGTGGTTGCCCAATGACGAGGAAGTTGCCGAGGCTCCGCAGAAAAAGAAGTGGAAGCGACACGACCAGGTTCGCGATGCAAGTCTCCCGCAGGTGGCCCAAGCTCCAGAGGGTCTCCCCGCCCTCCACCCAACTTCAATGGTGAGCTTCCCTCCTTCGTCTCAATTAGCCCGATTGGCGAATCATAGTAAACAATTCAGCTTTTGGCAAGGCTACCAAGATGATGCCGGCAGACATCAAGATTCCGGGTTTAATTGATCATTTGGTGGCTGTCTGACCATATTTTCGTCCCAAGTGCCAGCATGATACTGACAGGACCGCTCGCAGCTTCCTCCCTGGTATTGACTTCTTGTGGACCGCCAGTGTTTCAATGTTTGCAGAAGCTCCTGGCAGGAGCTCCCGGAAGGCTTCTGGATCATCAGTTCGGACGGCCTAGCCTATTGGACGTAGGCGCTCGGGGCGGTCCGAGAGTGACACCTCGACTGTTACAGGTCGCAGTACCCCGACCAAAGTTGCTCCTCGACGCAGCCAAAGAACCTACATGCATACGCGGCTGCGCCGTACTTAAACTGAACCTCATCCAACCTTATATCTCTACCTGACTCCTTACCTCGTTTCTGCCTCCATAACACGACTCACAACCCACCAATTCCCTCCATCCAACCCCCAACTCCAAAATGTCTTGTAAGTCCACCCTCACCCCCTGATGCACCCCCCTAACAGCCGCCCCACCAGTCCTCAACACCACCAGCACCCTCCACCACGTCTCGCAACTTCCCCCCGGGACAACAAAAGCCCAAGCCCTCGCCATGCTCTCGGACCGCGAATTCTTCCTCACCTGCGCCCCCTCCCTCTCCCGCTTCTCCGCCGTCCAAAACCCCACGCCTCCCCCCGACGTCCCCGAAGCCATCCGCGCCCAGGCCCGCGACGACCTCAAGACCGATACCTTCTCCGTGACGGACATCGTGCACGCTATGCCGGCGGGCTTGTGGGACACCAATGTGGTTAGCACGTATGAGATCACGGATATTACGGACGGAGTGTTTGTGCGCATCAAGTCACCGATGTCGATATCGATGGACACGATGTGGGAGGTGAAGGAGAGTGAGGAGGGGCAGGGGCGGTTGGAACTGGTCGAGCATATCGAGATTCGGTGTTCGAGGCTGTTGATGGGATTGGTTAAGGGCGAGTGTGAGATGGGTTGGGCCAAGATTCAGTGAGTCTTCTTTTGCCCCCATTTCTCATCTATTGTGGCTATTTCTGGCGTTGTTGGATGTATCAGGCGTGGTGTGAGCGCGCCTGAAACATTGCGTTGCATGAAAATGACGTTGAAGAGAAATAACTGACGGATATCTGGCACAGTGGGAAGATGCATGGGCGGTTGGAGGGGGAGATTAAGGCTAGGGCTTAGGTGGCTGAAGAGGAGGGGTTGTTCGTCTTGGAGTCGGAGTTTGGGGGTTAGGGATACTGGGAAACGGATGTGGTTGGGGATGACTTGACTGGTTTATAGACTGGGTCTGGAGTTGGCAGGTAGGGATACGAATGCAATGAACGCCTAGAGGTTGTTTTTTCCATGGAGTTTTTACCTACTCTGCTGGAGACTGAGCGGGTGAGCAGCAACACTGAAACTGAGCGGCCTTGGTGTTCAGAACTGAATATTGATTCAGAGCTGGTTGACATTTAATAATACCTCCGATTCACATCACCATCCAGTCTCCGAGCGAAACAATGACCTTCTGTGTTACGTAGCACAGAGATCACCAACACCATCGCGAAGTGTTGCTCTGGTGGAACGGCGGCTCGTTCGGTACGTACCCTGGATCGGGGTGGGGGAGCACTTTGTGATGGGAGCACATGATTGGCCAATCCTGAACGCGAGGGCCTTGGCGCCGTTTGACGGTGCCATTCGCGTCTCGGTTGCCGTCCCTCAGCCCCTGGATGGCATCTGATGGTTTTCTCATAATCTTCATCCTATCTTTTATCATTTGCCCTGTACTCTGTTTGTCTGGCTGGGGACCGTGTCTTCATTCGCTTCTTTGACTTCGCTTCAATTAGACGTTCATCTTCAGCATCGGTCGCAACGCCCCGCCTCACGCACTCGCTCATCGCGCGCTAAAGACCGTTGCATTCAGCCGCCGAGGGGAGGATTCTCACCTGTGGAGTCTGCTATGAGAGGTAAGAGCTGGAAGAGGCCATTCTTATCGTAGGCCTATTGGTAAGTTAAATTTTTTTTACTTATTTTCAGTTGTTTGCGGAGGCTGGCTTTCAGTTGGGTCTTCAGTTGCACCCCTGCTGTTCAGATGACGAGGGAAGTTGCCAGAACGATCGATCAGGAAGCGAAAGGTCGTTGATGCTTATTCCGGGGATGAAATATGTGTGGTGCTGACCGAGCAGTACAGATCGGGAATCTAGGGCTCACCTTTGCTCTTCGGAGTATTTTGAGCCTGGTGCCTCAAACCGAGATTGCTGGGTCTCATTCTCCCAACCTTTGAGCGACACGGTATCGCTTCAAAACTCAGCGGGTTGCCACTATCTCACCGGACCTTTTTTCTTTCGCGATCCCAATCCAGTATCTCACCATGGAGCGCTTACAAGTTCGAAACTCGGCGTTGTCGGTCATGAAGCAGAAGGCGATGGAAGACGCTAAAAAGATGCAGGTGACCGTTGAAGATGAGTGTGTCAAAGCCGGGAAGGAGACACCTCCCTATCTATTGCAGGAGCTCATCGGCAAGGGAAGTTTTGGCCGCGTCTACAAGGCAACGGATCTGAAGTCAAAGTCCGTTGTCGCCGTCAAAATCATCGATATCGAGGAGAGCGACACACTAAACCCCAAACTCGCCGACACCTATAGCGAGTTCCTGAAGGAGATCAACGCCTTGAAGTTGTTGAGCGACAGTGGAGCGAGGAATATCAACCTCATCCTCGATGTGCTTCCTGTGGGCCAGACCATGTGGATGGTCACCGAGTACTGCGCGGGAGGAAGCGTGGCTACCCTGATGAAGCCGACAGCACCGGGAGGGCTCCAGGAGAAATGGATCATTCCGATATTGAGAGAGGTCGCCGAAGCGATGTATTGGGTGCACAAAGAAGGCATCATTCACCGCGATATCAAGTGCGCGAACGTGCTGGTCACCGAACCCGGGACGGTCCAGCTCTGCGACTTTGGTGTTGCAGGCATCATCGAGACCAAACTCGACAAACGATCAACTTTCATCGGCACGCCTCACTGGATGGCCCCTGAGCTCTTTGACCCAGTGCCTTCTTACAGCACCCCGGTCGACATCTGGGCCTTTGGCTCCCTGGTGTACGAGATCGCCTCAGGTCTCCCCCCTAATGTCATGTCCGGGTTCAACATTCCGCAGCTGGGCAACTACATCAAGAGCCATGTTCCACGGCTGGAGGGTGACCAGTATTCTTATAACCTCAAAGACCTCGTGGCGTTCTGTCTTGTGGAGGACCCTGCCAAACGGCCGACAATCGAACAGGTGCAACGGCATCCTTATATCTTCAACACGTCGGCCGAATATCCGACCACGATGCTGGCGAATCTTGTGAAAGGGTATAAGGTCTGGGAAGCCCAAGGGGGTATCCGCAAGTCTCTGTTTGCGCCTGGTGGCGCACAGGGCCCTTCGGACTACACATCGACGGCCATGGCCAATGATGAGTGGAATTTCAGCACCACAGTCGACTTCGATCGACAGGTCATGAACACGGACGCCCAGGCCGTGTACGATGTGTACGGATCAAACGTCGACTTTGACTTTACAGAGCAGCTCCCTCGACCCACCAAGCCCAAGCCAAGGCGCCGACTGCCACCTCAGCTGCCAGCATTCAAAGCCCCTATCGAGAAGTTGTTCGATCCGAACACGATATCCAACTATGACGAAAATTCACGCGCCTACTACGGCAAACCAGCACCTCCGCCAACCTCAGATCTCCCGTTGCGTGATGATTCACTCCATTCTACTCTCCGTGAATCGCTCATCGACCTCGATGCATCCTTACACGACGGGGGTGATCTTTCCCAGTTTGTTGATATGGAAACGATCAAAGCCGGCCCTCGAAACGCCGGCGATAACGAGCTGGAGGACACGCAGGACTTCAACAAGCCGCCCCTTAGCGATCCTGCTGATGCCAACAGGAGAGCAACGCAGGACTGGAAGTTCCCATCCATGGCTCCACCGGCCTCTGCGAATCCCGAGATGTCTCGTTTCCCGTTCAACGAGGAGCGATCCAACAACACACCAAGCTCCGGTCCGCGACCAGGTCTGATTCACCACCCTACAGACCCGCTCGCCCTCCAGTCACAGTCGTATGATCTCCTAGCTCCAAAGACTACCCAAGACAATCGCGCCTCCGTTGGCAGTCTCATCGACCTCGACGAAAGTCTCCCGATGCCAGACTTCACCAGACCATCAACGGCAAACTCAGACGCTGCCTCCGTCACAGGCTCTGACATTGGCGGCGCCAATCCATTCGATCTCGAGCGACACGCATCCTTCTACCAGCCCTTCCAGTCAACAGGCCGCGAACCATCCATCTACATCTCAGACGACAGCGATTTCGCCCGCCTAGCCCAAATGCCAGACGAGCCACTACCGCAGCAACCACAACTAGGCACCATGTCTGACTTCGGTCACAGCGGCAGCAACACCCTCATAAGCCACGGGCGCACCGACAGCTACGATGATGACGGCTACTCGAACACCGGCGACTACGACCCGGAGTATCTAACCATGGGCGGGAATCCTCGCCAGGCCAACAACAGTCGACCGAGCATGTACCAGCAACGGCAGCAAAAGCAGAGCCAGAAACCGAGAACCGCGTCGGCCATGCCGCCGTTGCCGGGTCCGCCGTCGGCGAAGGTGATGCAGGGCTTAGCGAGTCGGGAGGAGGTGCGGGAGGATGTTATGAGGCTGATGGCGAGCTTTTTGGAACATCTGAACTTTGCGGATGCGCATGTGTCGGCGCTTCCGGCGAGGGCGGGGAGGAGGGGGAATGATGGTTCTTTTTCTACGAGGAGGGAATAGGGTGCCGACTGGTTCGGGTTTGGGGTTGTATAGGGTTCTATACCTGGGAAGGAGTTAGGTTTGTGTATTCTGCAATGGTTTGTGAAGCGGGTGTATAAGGGTTATACGGCGAGCAAGATTTCTGTTACATTGTGAAGGCTTTTTTTTGTGACATGAATGGCCTGAAGAATCTTGAGCTATACCCTTTCGACACTGTAAAGTGAATCTGATATAGGTTTGTCGAGATCATATCGTGGACTGCACTCATTTGCCTTGTCCCGTTATATTGGCTGTGTTGGCAGCATCTGCACCCATGACTTTGGACTGCTCCTAAATTCATCAAGAGCAATGGTAGAATTCATCAATCAGCCCAAAACTGATAAAATTTACAGCTCGATTTCTTCCTACGGCTGAGTGCGAGAAAAGTTTTGGCGTATAAGTGATGTTAGGTTGGCGGCGAGATTTTGGGCAGGAGAGCGTAAAATTCTTCAATGACTCAACCGAGCTTTTCACCCAAAAACTCACAAACAAGCAACCACTGCGCTCACCAATAAAACCAAACATACAGCACCTAAATCGCCTCTTGGGATGATATAAACTCTCCTCACATTCTCGACCTCCCAGCCGAACTGGCGACCTTTCTCAAGACAAATCCTGCGCGCTGGACTGCTGCAATCAGACGCCTTCACACCTCGTTTCGCACCGCTGCGACTTACACCACCACAACCACAACCACCACCACCCCATTCTCCACTCTAAGACATGCAACCACAGCCATGAACACCCAAATACTCAAAGTCCCCCTCACGGGTGACCCCTCCTCGGACTCGGCCCTCGGCCACTGGGCATCCCCCAACGACCTCACCACATGGATCGTCCCCTCCACCTCGCCCTCACCCGTCCTCGACCCCCTGCGCACCGCCGCCACCCACCTCCGCACCACCTCCACCCCCGTCGCCTTTCCCACCGAGACCGTCTACGGCCTCGGCGCCGACGCCACCCGCTCCTCCACCGTGCGCGGCATCTACGCCGCCAAAGGCCGCCCCTCCGACAACCCCCTCATCGTGCACATCTCCGACCTCTCCATGCTGCGGCGCCTCCTCCCCTCTTCCCCTTCCTCACCAAACTCGAACACCGACCCCATCCCCGCAATCTACCACCCCCTTATCGCCCGCTTCTGGCCCGGCCCCCTAACCATCCTCCTCCCCTTACCGGATCCCTCCCCCCTCGCACCAGAAGTAACCGCCTCCCTCCCCACCTTCGGCGTGCGCATGCCCGCCTCCGCCCTCGCGCGAACCCTCATCTCCCTAACCGGCGCCCCCCTCGCCGCCCCCTCGGCAAACGCCTCCACACGGCCCTCCCCGACAACGGCATCCCACGTGTACGACGACCTCAGCGGGCGAATCGAGCTCGTCATCGACGGGGGCTCCTGCGCCGTGGGCGTGGAAAGCACAGTGGTGGACGGCTTGTGTTCGCCGCCGGCGGTGCTGCGGCCGGGCGGGGTGAGCATTGAGGAGATTAGGGGGTGTGAGGGGTGGGAGGGGGTGGAGAGGGGGTATGTGGATGCGGCGCAGGAGGGGAGGGAGGCGCCGAGGGCGCCGGGGATGAAGTATAAGCATTATAGCCCGAGGGCGAGGGTTGTGCTGTTTGAGAGGGGGGAGGGGCGAAAGGGGTGGGGAGGGGGAGGTTGAGGGGGTTACTATTGGGAACGAGGGAAAGGAGAAGACGGTTGCGGTGATTAGGACGGGGGGGTGGGGGAAAGGGTGTGTGGAGGGGTATGAGGTTGTGATGGAGGGGGAGGGGAGGGAGGAGGGGAGTGAAGAGTTGGAAGTGAGGGAGGGGAGGTTGGTGGATGGAGAAGGGAAGCAGGTGGCGAGATTTCTTGATGTTGATTTGGGTGAGGATGTGAAAGGGGTGGCTCATGGACTGTTTGCTGCGTTGCGGGAGCTGGACAGGTTGGGAGCCGATGTCATTTTTGTGGAGGGGGTGAATGATGGGCATGATATTGCGGCGGCGGTCATGAATAGACTACGAAAAGCGGCGTCGGAAATTAGAGCATAGAGGCGCATTCACTGGCGCATTTTAGATGGACAAAGAGCTCTCCACAGAGAGGGAATCAAGGAAGGTATAGACCACGGTTTTTGTCTGCCCACGCCCTGTATGATCATGCCGGAGTTTTTGCCTAGCTCCAGAAACAAAGAAACATAAACTCCTGAATTTGAAGTCGTCCCCTGCCTTCCCTCTACAGGCCAGTGCGCAGCCAGTCCGTGATCTTCGCCTTGCCAAGCTGGGCAAGGTTGTTGACACCCTGTTCGCTGAAGGGGTCGATACCCCTGAGGTTGACAACATCCTGCGTAGGCGCCTTGCTACATCTCTGTACTACGATAGTGGGGTCCGTCTCGAGGATGATGCCGTCGTCTACGAGCTCGTCGATTAGGAGCGCAACCAGGTCGTAGTTCTCGACTATCGTTCGCTTGTCGACCGATTGCCTGCAAGTACGGTTAGTACAAGGGTCCCAGCGAGCAGAGTTAAGTGCCACGAACTTGAACAGCAGGTGCAAGCTATCCCGAAGCGCCAGGAGGACGTTATACAGCAGCACTTCGTTCTCCTCGGTGCTGCCCACCACGTAGATCGCTACGTCCGACTCCATCTTGTAGAGCACGATACGGTTGTCGTAGAGCAGGATATCGCCATTCTGTTTTGCGGTCTTTGCCAAAAGGCCCTTCTCGAAACGTGTCTGGGCGGTCTTGTCGGGATAGGGGTTTTGGGAGGCGGCGGCTGTCTAGAGTCAATACCTCTGCATGATCACCTAGTGACTGGGAATCGCATACTGCCAGCGGCTGGCTGGGGACCGCTCTGGTGAGGTGGCGTGTAGTACTTGGAGAATATCCGCGACCCGTCGTCACTAGAGAGGATTACTTGGAGGGGTCAGCTTTGAAGGTATTCGGAAAATGGCCAGTGGAAGCGGTGATGTACTTATAGCGTTGACGCTATACAGCGACATTCCTGGCGACATTTCGGCGGTTTGTATGGAGCCTTGTCTTCGTGTGCTCTCAATGATCCAGTCAAGCTCTGCGCGCAGCAATCAGTCGTGGTTTGGGCGGTTGTTGAGTTGCTGGCCGCTGCGCATATCGATACGTTCTGGGAGTTGTGGGGTGAAGGACAGCTGTGATGTGGCTTGACCTTGAATCAGCCCCACTCCGAATTGAGGGCGATCGGTACGTACCTTTCCCCGGCAGGGGTCTTAATGGGTGCCGCGCCAACAACCCCTGTCGACGCGTCTTTCGTGTAAAGTGGTTTCGCTGGACGCGCCAAAGCTCGCGTCTCCTTTTTCTAATTTCCAACCCACTTGTCTGTCCCTGACTGCAAGTGTCCCACTCCTAGCCTCTGTCGCAAACAACCCCCCTCCAACCTTCCATCCCCTCTCACCTTTGCGCCGTATCCCGTTTAGCACTGAGTAAAGCAGGCGGCAGCAAACATGTCTACACCATCGCGCAGATCCGCGAGAAATTCGCAGTCGGGAACACCCCGCTCGACTCGCAGCTCGCAGCCCCGAAGCAGCCCCGCCCCAGCCGGTCCGTCCAGCCAGGGAGATGAGCCTGTCGCTACTCCTCGACAACGCCAGACGCGCGCCTCGCAGTTGGCATCGAGCCCATTGTTTTATCAGTCGTCCTCGCCCAGCAATGGCCTTCCTAACCCGTCGTCTCCCCTGCGCCAGATGAGCAACTCCCAGAGCACCGCCAACAACAATGCGCCCAGCTCTCCTTTGCGCCAGCAGTCTGGCACGCAAACCGACGGCGACAGGACCCCTCGCGCGAGCGGCCTCATTGGGGGTAAGTCACACCGCCTTTCCTCTAGTCTGGAGCAATGCTGATGCCGGAGCAGAATCATCTCCCATCCGCTACGATCCGAGCTCCAGCCCGGGGCGTAACCTCAACCAGCACTCCGACTTGCGGAGCGAAAACAGTGCTCTATTTGTCAACTCTCAGCGATCTGGCGGTGTTCGGTCCCGGCGAGGCGACATCAACCCCGATGTACTCCGAACCCCAAGACAGATTCCACGCCGGATCATGCTTGACGAGTCGGGCCGTGTTGTCCAAGACGGATCGGATGCGGCCTCTTTCGCAAACAACAACCCTGGAACCTCAGAGGCTGACGTCCTTGGCGGCTCGAGCCAGGGCCTCATCTGGGGTACCACAATATCCATCGACGACTCTTTTGTATCGTTCAAGGATTTCCTCCGCAACTTCACCAAGAAGTACCGCATGTGGGCAGATGGCGCCACGGAGGCCGACACCAATGGGAATCCGGAAGCAGAGTCCAAGCCTTACTGGGAAGCGCTGGAGAACATGTTGCTGCTTGGTACCAACAAGCTGTACCTGGATCTCCGCGATCTCAAGGCCTACCCGCGCACCCTGAAGCTGTGGCACCAAGCTCAAGCGTACCCTAGCGAAATTGTGCCCGTCATGGATCAGTGCGTTCACGACTCCATGATTGAGTTGGCGCGGTCAGAGATGGCCAGCCAGAGAGAATCGCAAAGCACTGCAAGCGCGCATCAAGCTTCGCAGAGCTCAGAGCCCGGTTATCCCAGCTCGGAACGCGGCGATGAGCCGTCCACCCCGCGGCCATCCCAGGCCCAACAACAACCAACTCTCGAAGATCAGGTCAACCAGATGGACTTTGTTGTTCGCCCCTGGGGCATCGACAAGATCACCAACCTGCGTGACCTTAACCCATCCGATATGGACAAGCTTGTCTGCATCAAGGGTCTGGTCATCCGCACCACTCCTGTCATTCCTGACATGAAGGATGCCTTTTTCAAGTGCCATATGTGCGGCCACTCGGTGACAGTTCAGCTGGATCGAGGCAAGATTCGCGAGCCCACCGAGTGCCCACGCACCCGCTGCGGGTCCAAGAACTCTATGCAAATTGTTCACAACCGGTGCTCATTTGAGGACAAGCAAATCATCAAATTGCAAGAGACACCTGATGCTGTGCCTGCTGGTCAGACACCGCACTCTGTCTCCGTCTGCGTCTACAACGAGCTTGTTGATTTCTGCAAGGCTGGTGACAGGGTCGAGCTCACCGGTATCTTCAAAGTCACACCTGTGCGTGTCAACCCTCGTATGAGGACGGTCAAGAGCGTGCACAAGACCTATGTCGACGTTGTCCATGTTCAAAAGGTTGACAGGAAGAGGATGGGAGCTGATCCGTCCACTCTCGACCTCGCACAGGAGGAAGAGGCCCACGTGAGCGGCCAGAGCCTGGACGAGATCAAGAGGATCTCTCCAGAGGAGGAGGAAAGGATCAGATCCACTGCCGCTCGCCCGGACATCTACGAACTTCTTTCCCGGTCTCTTGCTCCGTCTCTTTACGAGATGGAGGACGTGAAGAAGGGTATCCTTCTCCAGCTCTTTGGAGGCACGAACAAGAACTTCGAGAAGGGCGGAAGCCCCCGGTATCGTGGCGACATCAACGTCCTCCTCTGCGGCGACCCGTCGACAGCCAAGTCCCAGATCCTCTCATACGTCCACAGAATCGCTCCCCGAGGTGTATACACTAGCGGAAAGGGCTCTTCGGCCGTCGGTCTCACCGCTTACGTGACGCGTGACCCCGAATCGCGCCAGCTCGTCCTCGAATCCGGTGCCCTCGTCCTGTCCGACGGCGGTGTCTGCTGCATCGACGAGTTTGACAAGATGAACGAGTCCACTCGCTCGGTCCTCCACGAAGTGATGGAGCAGCAGACCGTCTCCGTCGCCAAGGCAGGCATCATCACCACCCTCAACGCCCGAACAAGTATCCTCGCGTCCGCCAACCCAATCGGCAGTCGATACAACCCGGATATGTCGGTCCCCCAAAACATCGACCTCCCGCCGACTCTCCTCTCACGTTTCGACCTGGTCTACCTCATCCTGGACCGCGTCGACGAGAAGACCGATCAGCGACTGGCGCGCCATCTGCTCTCCATGTACCTCGAGGACAAGCCCCAATCCGCCCCATCCGCCAACGAGATTCTCGTAAGTTTCCCATCTCATCCCATCTCTAATCACCCACTGACCCCCCACAGCCCGTCGAGTTCCTCACATCGTACATCTCCTACGCCCGCGCCAAAATCCACCCCACCATCACCCCCGAAGCCGGCCGCGAGCTCGTCGACGCCTACGTCGAGATGCGCAAGCTCGGCCAAGACGTCCGCGCCGCCGAGAAGCGCATCACCGCCACAACCCGTCAACTCGAGAGCATGATCCGTCTCTCCGAAGCCCACGCAAAGATGCGCCTGTCCGAGACCGTCACCCGCGACGACGTCAAGGAGGCCTACCGACTGATCAAGTCGGCGCTCAAGACAGCGGCGACGGATTCCCAGGGCCGTATCGACATGAGCTTGTTGACGGAGGGTACGAGCGCCGCGGAGCGCAAGCGCAAGGCGGATCTGAAGGATGCGGTGCTGCACCTGTTGGATGAGCTTACTGCTGGTGGCCAGACCGTGCGCTTCTCGGAGGTTGCGCGAAAGTTGGCTGAGGGCGCCAGCGCTACGGTTGATCCGGCTGAGTTCGCGGAGGTGATGCGTACGTTAGAGATGGAGGGTGCGATCATGGTTACGGGTGAGGGCGCGAGGAAGAGCGTAAGGAGAGTTACGGCAACGGTTTAGTTTTGTCATGGCTTGTAGGTTCAAACGAAATTCTTAGATGTGGGATGCCGGATGGTTAATGAAGGGCTTCAGTGGGATAAATATCATGATGGGGAAAGCTTCCGTTTTGTACGGGTTTGCTCTTTTGTCTACCTACCTTACGTACTGATCATCTCTTGGGCGTCGTTGAAATTGAATTCCTTGTTTTCTAAAGAGTAAAACTTACAAGCGCGAGACCCAAACCCAAAACGTGGTATGGATGGTATAGCACAACCTTCGTAGTACAAAATACATGCTCAACGTAACCCAACCGGGAACCTTAGGTCCCTATTTCTGTGGTTCTTCCCTCGGCACCGCCAACGCCCCCGTTCATTGTACCTGTTCCGCTGGCCAGACTGCCCCTACCCGGAGACCCGGGATTTCTCCGCCGCTGCACCTGCGTCGGCGTCGACTCCCCCGCGGTAGTGAAGTTACCATCCTCGCTCCCTTCGTTCGACAGCAGCACATCAGGGAGTCGCCAGTCCTTGAGATCGTCCTCCGCATCGTTCAGAATCTGCCTCGCCTGCGATGCGTTCTCATACCGCGGCCGGGCATTACCCGGGACCACTGGCGTATCATCCAACAGTTGCAAAAGCCGGAGCCCATGGCGGGCAAGAATAATCTGCTTCTCCGCTCTCTCAACCGTGGCGATGAACTCCGCTTGGTACGCCTCCTTGAGCTTTTGCCGTGTCTGCACTGCGTTAGCCCCTATCCCTTCCCCAACTTTCAACCCAAGACTCTACTCACAATATTCGTCAACTGCGCCTCCGCAACCAGATTCTCTGCCTCCGCCCTGACCAACTCCTGCTCCAGCACCACCAACTTCGTGCTCTGCGGCTCCTTGGCCTTCACCTTCGCAATCTCGTCCGCGATTCGATTCCGCCCGTCCCGCGAGGGCTGCACGCTCTTCTCCGTGTTGCGAATCGTCTTCAGCGTCCCGCGGCTATCGTCCAGCGCGTGCGCGTACGTGTCCTCCTGCTCGCCCATCTCGGACAGGATCACCCCGACCTTGTCGCTGACGTCGGAGATGGCCTCGTCGGCGGTTTGCTCGCCCCATTCCGAGAGCTGGGTGGCGATGGAGACGCGCTCCTTGGCGGCGGTTTCGTGCGCGGAGATGAGGTTGTTGGCGGATTTGATGAGGCGGTAGAGGCGCTTGGAGAGCTCGGGCTGGGTGGTGCCGCGGAGGGAGGAGAGGAAGTTGCGGCGGGCGGGGCCGAGGGGGTTGTGGGTGCTGTTGCTGCCGTGAGAGTGCGTGGATGCGCCGGAGCTGCGGTTGGAGGAGCGGATGGAGAGGGCGCGGTTCCTGGAGAGGTTTGGTTAGTGGTTGGTTGGGAATTGAAGAGATTTGGGCTGCGCGTGGTAGGGGACGGGTACCACTGGGAGAATCGACCTCCGTCGGTGCTTTTTCGTGGCATGGTTGGCGAGGGACGAGATGTCCCAAGCGGATGACGGTGATGCCGAAAACAATAGCGATGAGCAATGGAGTTGGCTTACATCATAGTGTCTTGCCCGATGAAGGGTGGTTTAGATTGATCTAGGAGCTGGATCTGTCACGAATAGGGCTGTTCTTTCCTGTGGAGGTCCGTCTGGAAAAACGGGTAATGCGTGCCAGGTGCGTTCGAACTGCCCGTTAGGTTTCTTAGAGGGAGCTGAGCAATGTGAGGATGGTAGACAAAGACGAATATAGAAAGATTATTGAGATACAGCTATACAGCGCATTTTACACCTGGCAGTTATGACCGAACATGTATTGTCTAGTCGAGGATCAACTATCTGTTCAATCCAAAAATGTTGTTGGCGTCAACAGATCTCACCCACCCGACGTCACCGACCTCGTCTCGTCAGTTCGAAGCCTTCGCCATTTAGGTAAAGCCGCACTCTGCGTGTGACCTGCACTAAACTCCATCCCATATCCATTCAGGCTTACTGACACCAACCCACCCATCAAACGATCCTCGATGGTCGCAAGCAGAGACACGGCGTCATGACCCCACGGGAACAAAGCAGCTTATGACGTCATAGCCTAGATCGTCATACCACCCCACTATCACCCCCATGTTCCAGAACACCAAGGCAGAATTCTCGAAGCGGTGCGATAATGCAATGGCCTTGAGCCGTCTATATGCCCGTATCTCATAAAATCCCGCTTGCTAGACAAATGATATCCCACATTTCGACCAAATCCAAACGCCGTTCCAACTTCCCAACCCTGTGCATTGCATGCGAAACCCAAACCGGTTCATTACAACAAGGCAACCTGAATCCATATCCTACACCTTCCCGTCAAGAGACGTTGTTCAAACCTCTGTAACGTACTTCCTGCTCGTCCTCTCATAAACCACCGGCCCCGTGCTCCTGTAGCTCGCGACGCTCGCCCGGGGACTAGGCCCATAATACGCCCTCGGCGCATTTATGCTGTGGTAACTGGCGCGCGGCGAAACGGAGCTATGGTGGTGATGGTGATGGCCGCTGCGGTGGTGGTGATGGCCATGGTGATGACTGTCGTGGACGTAGTGATTGTGACCGTTGTACCGTCGCACAGGGATGATCTCCTCGTGGTAGTAGTACTTTTCGTTTTTGTCGTTGGCGCCGAAACACATGTTGGCGGTGTTGGTTATTGTGGTGTTGAGAACGCTATTCCTCACGGAGCGGAAGTTCTTCAGGTATCGGATGGGATGAGAGCAAATATTAAGGGTTGAATTGAATCTGTGCTCTAGAATGTGAAAAGGATACGAAGGGTCCATCCATCATATATACATACCGCTCCGATAGAGAGCCGCCCCTTGTTGGAAATCGGGATTTCCAAGTTTCTTGTCATGCGACCCGCAAATCAGCAATGTGCACCCCTCCGAGACATGAGCCACAGCCTCACTCATCACCCCCGAAACCCAACGGCCCTGGTAATTCGACCCAGAGGACCCTGTGTGCAGTTTAGCGGCCGATGACGATCTAAGTTACCCTCCGGCCAAGTCATTTGTTGGAATGTTCCGGCCCAAACTCAACCAAACTGGTTCACACCCACACCAGACGTCAACCCGCAGCAACCCCTACGCCAACTCACGCCAAACACCCCCAAGACACCGCCAGTGTCTAAAAACATCTCAAATATAGTCACAGTCTCAAAAGTTTCCAAAGTCCACCGTCTCATTGCTTTTAGATCCCGAGGCCCAAGTGGTGGTACAAACCTAGGTCAGATACAATACAAGAAAACCCCAGAACACCGCCCGCTGTATTTTTCCCGCCCACCCCTCTACTTGGATGTAAATTTGAGGTCCAGATTTCCCAGCACCCACGTGCCGACAAACAATGCCATAACGCTACCGAACACAATCAGCGGCTTGCGGAGGCTCGCGGACAGCGGGTAGTCATATGAGACAACGAGCTCGCGCTCGCGGAGATCGTCCACCAGGTTGCGAGCCTTGATAACAAGGACCGTTCGCCCGATGGTGTCCAAGAAAGTCTTCTGAATCTCAACATCGTCCGATGTTATCGACGATTGGGGGACTGTAGTAGAATACTTCACGTTCCTGCTCAAATTGTTAGCTAGCCGCGCTTTCGATGACAACGGAGACTCAACGTACTCGGCGCCCTCGGGCAGAATCACGCGAACCTGCACCTGCTCGTACTCGATACCCTCAGGTTGCTTTGGGCCCTCGAGGAAGGGAACATTCAGGATATACCCACCGTTGACGGTTTGGCGCAGGAAGTTCTTGGCGTCCGAGTTCCAGCCGATGGTGAAAGGGTACTTCCAGCCGCCAAACAGGGGGTACCGGGGCTTGATCTCGAGCAGAGCCTCGCGCTTGTTGCTACGGAAACGGGATGTCGACACGTTTCCGATAACGTCCGTGTAGTACGGGTCGGCGCTGCCCACGCGAAGCGGGAACTTCATTTCCTTGAGTGCGTGGGTGTTGGGCTGGTAGTACGCAGCCTGCGCCCACTTGACGCGGTTGAATTGGTCCGACAGGTTCGCGCCGCGGTGGATGAGCGTGTAGCGCTCCTCAAATGCCACATTGCCGCCCCAGTGGCTAACCTCAATATCTCGCTCCAGCTCAGTGACGTGGCTCACAGGTTTGTTGAACTCAAAACGAACTTGCGCAGGCTCAACAGCGCCGGCTGGCTTCTCGTCGAAGGGGCCATATGTGAGCTTAGCTCCCGACTTCACCGGGAACTCCTTAACATCTCCGCTCCCGGGGAGCTTGGTATAGTCGGGGACGTTGGCAGACGGGAGCTTTACTTCGGTCTTCTGCTTTGAGGTAACGTAGGCTGACGGGCAAAGGGCCGAGAAGGAATGCGCCAGGAACTGCTGGTCCTCCTGCTTGATAGTGGCGGGAAGGGGCTTGTAGGCTTTAAGAAGGTAGTAGCTGATACCAAGAGTCTGTTGCGCGCCAGCGTTGAGGGCCGCCGGGAGCTTGATGCGGATGTATTGGTCGTTGCTGTCGCGATTGTCAGAGATAGCCTGCGAGCTGTCGCATGTTCTGGAACAAACCTCTTTGGGTCAAGCTCAACAACCTCTACACCAAAAGGACCAGCCTTTGCATTCTTGCGATCCTTGACCTCGACACCACCCAACCGTGACGCCTCGTCCGCTGTGAGAAGGAGGAAGTACTCGTCCTGCGGTTGCTTGGAGATATTCTCTACGAGGACATTGATGTTCTCCTTGACGTAGTTCTTTTCGACGGAGATGATGTGCACCAGATTGGCATTTTTCCACACCTGCGGCGGCTTCGATGGCGAGGCGGCTGTGGTGGTGCTCTTTGCCGAGCTTGGGGAGACGAGCGACAGGAGCGAGAGGGCGGCCGAGAAGACGGCCGACGTCTTCATCTTGAAAGAGAAAAGAAAAACGAAGCGCTCATGAAAAACAAACGCGCAAGGCCGGTAATTGAGGCAAGATTCGTAGCGGGTCGATTGGGCGGCGAGCAGACGCAGAGGTTCGTGCCGTCAACAACTCCTCGTCAAGCCTCACCGTGGCCTCTACCAGCAAGTGTCTCCAAAAAGCTTACGTTGCTAAAAGACCCCTGTCAATTCATACTTGGCCCGAGCTCATGGACGGGGGTGGGCCCCGCCACAGTCTTCCCCAACTCCCGCCTCAATGTGGGGCTATTCGGAGCAAACTGGTGCCGCCTTCCGGGCCTTGGCAGGAGTGAAGGCGGAGGGGCCCGCAAGCTCCGTCAAGGCGGAAGCTCCCGCCAGGTGAGCTGGTGCTCTGTCGAACAAGCAACCACTCATTGAAGCCGGACCAGGAGCTCTTCTGCCAGCTTCTCAGATTATCTGTTGAATCGCTGAACATAGAGAGCTGCGTGTCGAGGAGGCCCTCGTTTTCCCATACATACCGTAACAACAAGGCCCGATTTCTCGGCAACCATCGGCCGCATTGAGCGTTGAAGCGGGTAGTGAGGGGCAATGCCATCATCGCAATTGCCCCTCACTTCCAGGTCTCCAAACCCATGATTTGATGTATACCGACTCAATCTTGCGGGCAGACGACAGAGCTGAATAATCGCCCTCCATCTCAAGAACTGCCATCTAATCCTGTTCAAATCATTCAAAACTATCGGTATATGAGCCGTTTCGCCCGCTGCATCTTGTTTTGGTTCGTCCCGTGGGCCCATGAGCTGCTGATCACCACTGAGCTGGCGTAGAAATCAAGGTACAATTCCACTACCGGCCTTAATTTGATTGGATTCCGTCCCAACATGCGTCCCAAGTTCAAATTGGTGCCTTAGTTCAGCGCCCGTTGGTGTCGGGCATATAGCTTTCGCACATCCATCTATGCTTGACTGTTGATTGTTGAGCTTTCAAGCTGCTACTATTGTCGCTCGACTTCACCGTGACTTCCCACGTCGACCTTGGTGGGGTAGCTTGTAGCCCACCCCTTGATGACAACACCTCACTTGCAAGCGTCCACTCCGAGTGCAGGAGCGACCGAGCGGCATAGACTTTCCTAGGCAGGAGCATCGCATCTCATATCGCTCAGACGGCAGCTTACAGACCGCCACAGGAAAACGGATTGGCCGAGACAACACCAAAGAGCAGCAACAGCAATTGACATCGGGACTGCAAGCAGCCCAATATGGTCGGTCTCGGTCCCAAAAAGCCCCCTTCAAGAAAAGGCACAGGTACGTCTGTTTACAAGCATTCCGAGCCGAGTACCTAGCCCCCGACGCCAATCTGCTCTTCGTCACCCATCCGAGCACACCCCCGTTTCCGCGTCCAACTTCCGATGCTGCTGCGTCTCATCCCCCTTTGTCCCTTTCTGGACAAACGCCGCCTGCGGAAACCGCGGACTGAAAGACACCATGGGCGCTCTCTTCACCTTGCCGGGCCGAGTCCAGGTTGGAGGGGACAATCGTGTCGCTCCTTCGGATGTGCATCGCATACCACTTGGATTGCCCAAGCCGCTCATTGAACACCCCAAGCCCGCATTCCCGAGGTGACATCACAGCTATCACAGTTGGCTTTGATCGCTTCCATCACCACCACCACTCAGCCCTCTGAAATGTGACCGGCTGGGCTTCATTTTGTTTCTTATCGCATAATACTGCCCGTAGTCGGATAGTCACCGTGTTATCTCTCAGCCATTCGCTCCAAACTGCTCCCGTCTGCACACCGGACTCGCACTGCACAAGCACCTCTTAGCTCGGCGCCTATCAAGGTCGCCATGGCTGGGTTTGGAAAGCTCAGGAGCTTCTTTTACAACCATCAACCCCAACAACATCGTTCCCTTTTCCAAAACATCATTTCTCGCCAGCGCAAAGCCAGCGGTCAATCAAGCCGAACGAGGAAGACTGTGTGCTCTTCACTTCATCGTCCGTGCTAACCATGGAGGCAGACTCATACGTCGATGTTCCAAAGGACCTTCTCAAGGAAATCGAGAGGCTGGAGCAACTCTTCACCATTGATACAGCTAAACTCAAGCAAATCACGGACCACTTTGTCAATGAGCTCGAGAAAGGTAGGTGCCGGCTATGTTCAAGCTTTAGGTAGGCTAAACTAACAAGCACAGGCTTGAGTGTGGAAGGGGGTAGTATCGTGGGTTCCTCTGCGCCTGGCTACCAACTCACACTGACTTCCGTAGCCCATGAACCCAACATGGGTCATGTCATTCCCCACGGGCTATGAGATGGGCACATATCTCGCCCTTGATATGGGCGGCACCAACTTGCGTGTTTGTCAGATCACCCTGACAGATCAAAAGTCCGAGTTCGATATCATACAGTCCAAGTATCGGATGCCCGAGGAACTGAAGACGGGCGAGGCGGACGAACTCTGGGAGTACATTGCCGACTGCTTGATGCAGTTTATCGAGACTCACCACGGTGATACGGCAAAGCTGGGTACGCTCCCGCTTGGCTTCACATTCTCGTACCCTGCGACACAGAATTACATCGACGAGGGCGTTTTGCAACGGTGGACCAAGGGATTCGACATTGCTGGGGTGGAGGGCCATAACGTTGTTCCCATGTTTGAGGAAGCCCTAACGCGAAGGGTAAGTGCAAATCGAAGGCCTCCTCTAGGTGACGTGGATCTAAGTCTGCACAGGGCGTTCCTATCAAGCTGACTGCTTTAATCAACGACACGACCGGCACGCTCATTGCTTCTGCATACACTGATACCAAGATGAAGATCGGATGCATCTTTGGCACTGGCTGCAACGCTGCCTACATGGAGAACTGCGGTTCAATTCCCAAGCTCGCACACCTCAACTTGCCTCCGGATACCCCGATGGCCATCAACTGCGAGTGGGGTGCCTTCGACAATGAACACAAAGTTCTCCCTCGGACTCCATATGATGAAGTGATTGACAGGGACTCACCGCGTCCTGGCCAGCAAGCATTCGAGAAGATGATTGCTGGTTTGTATCTGGGCGAGATCTTCAGGCTGGTCATGGTTGACCTTCACGACAAGCAGGGAACGCATATCTTTGACGGCCAGGACATTTCTGCACTTCGGAAGGCCTACTCCCTCGACTCGTCGTTCCTCTCAGCCATAGAAGAGTGTGTTACCCCAGACAAGTCCGTGAGCGAGACGTTACTTACACACTTTAGTGATCCGTTTGAGAACCTGTCAGAGACAGCTGAGCTGTTCCAGAACAGGTTGGGCATTCACCCTAGCAGTTCGGAGCTTGAGCTCATCCGTCGCACGGCTGAGCTCATCGGAACCCGCGCAGCCCGCCTCTCAGCCTGTGGAGTGTCGGCCATCAGCAAGAAGAAAGGCTTTACGTCGTGCCACGTCGGAGCCGACGGCTCTGTCTTCAACAAGTACCCTCATTTCAAGTCTCGGGGTGCCAAGGCTCTACGCGAGATCCTCGACTGGCCGGAAAAGACGAATCCAAAGGAGGAGGATCCCATTGAGATCTTGGCTGCTGAGGACGGTAGTGGTGTCGGCGCTGCCCTCATTGCCGCCCTGACGTTGGAGCGGGTCAAGGCTGGCAATATGCATGGCATCTTGCATCCCGAGAACTTCAAATGAGCTGGACGTGTTTTCGGAATGATTTATTGCGATCAGCGGAAACGCAGGAAGCTCTCGTGGATCAGAGCGATGAGAATTTGACTTGATCTTTGTTCAACCTCCCTGATCATGATGACCAACCGTGATCCCCGTGTAATACCCCCGATACGACCGCGTCATTGCTTCCCCCCAAACTTGTGTATTCCCTGACAACGCAGATTTCTACTATATCCCTCCCATGTCGTAAATACACTCTTTCCTTTCTACCAGTGTCAAAATCAATGAAGGGAATCTCCTCCACGGAAATAACATCACCACCACCCTCCAACGTTGCCTTCCGTCTCCCAGCCAGTACTTCCTCCCCTTCTCCAATCGTCAACCAGCGAAGTCTCATCTCAACTGGTCTTTCACCTCGCGACGATGACGAGGAGGACTCCGGAAATGACGGCCACGAGGAAGACGAAGAGGAGATGTTCCCCGGTGTTTGTGATGGCGTGGCGTAGATGAATGAAGGATTGATAGTGAGGAGCCCGGCGGTATAAGCGTAGGAGGTCGCAGAGGGGATGTCAAGGCGATGAGTTAGGGGGCGGCCGCGGGTGAGTTGGATTGCTTTGTGTGGTGTCGGGGGCTTGGGTTGAATTTGAGGTTGGAATGAGCCTGAACTCAAGGCCTTGGTTGAGAGTGCGTCTAGTTCGTGTTTGTGAGTTTCTGGGTGCTGGGGGACTTGCGGATCTGAATGTTCAGGGTCGTTCAGTTCAAGGCTGGAGGGTTGTGAGTTAAGTGTGAGATATGTTGCTTGAGATTGGATGTGGGGATGTGTTGGCGCTGGGGGAGGGGTGGGATCCCCGAGAGGGAGGTCATCGGTAGATGGATTGTGGATGATGGTGGATGCTTTTGGGGACGATTCAGGGATCGAAGGTGACTTGATTGATGGCGCCGTGGCGGATTGCTCCTTGATGGACGAGGCTCTGCTGGGTGCCTTACTGCGCGGTGGTCCCCTAGTTGACGATGGCTTGATCGAGGGTGACTCTATCGATGATGACTTTATTGATGGATCATTGATGATGATCTCTTTAACGGATGATGCTCTGCTGGATGGCTCCTTGACAAGGGATCTGTTTGTCGGTGCTGAGTTGATGTCGAGTGGCCATTCTTGCTCGGGCGGAGCTTCATCGTCGAGGTGCTGGCTATGTTTTCGAGGTCTCGGTGTTGTCCGCCCGCTCGTGACTCCATCAATGATGCCAGAGATATGGTTGCCCCTGAGTACATCCTTCTCCCCGACAATGAGACTCAGCTTTGATCTTGTTGGCGTCTCTCCGAGTCGCCTCGCAAGGCTTGTAACCGACATGAAGGGCGAGACTGTTGGAGCCACGCTTTCATTCGGATCTGGCCTCCTTTTTCGACCAGCATCACCATCGGCCTCCCTGATCTGAACCGCCAGTTTCGCAGCGAGTCGAGCCTGGGTGGCCTCAAAAGCGGGGATTTGGGGGATTCGCCAACCGGCGTACAACTTTCCATGTGTCCTTTTGATGTAGTAGTGCCCGTGTAAGTGGATGAAGAGGTTGCACAGGTAACACGCGATCTTGCTCGACGAGATTACTCGAGGCTTGATGGGGCGCGGGTGAAGTTCGAGATCGGCAATGAGCTGGAGTTCGGCGTGAAATTTGGACTTCTTGAGGGCGATTTTGACCTTCTTAGAGAAATCTTCGGGCTTTATGCTCTTGCCAGCAGCATCGCATCGTGAGAGGCAACCCTGGAGGTTGGGTCCGTCAAGGTGTTGGGGAGTCCTGGAAAACCACTTCGGAGCGAGAGATATGGGCACCACCGTTACATTCTTGAATGCCCTGAGCATCTTTGCCGACTGAGACAGAAGCTGGGCAGACTTGTGATATGCTGAGAGCTTCTTCAACCGATGCATTACCCCCCGTTTCATTCCTGGTTCCAACTTCTCCGGCTCGATGTTGTCAAGAATAGCGGGCAACTCGACTTTCTCAACGAGCGTGTTTGCGCTTTCGGTTATGCGCTTGAAATTTAGCTGTTCTGAGCTCTGGCTTAGTGTTTCATGGTTCTGAAGCAGACTCAACAGGTTGTTCGCATTCTCGATGATCAGCCGAATAGACGCAGTTGGCTCAGGATGGTGGCTCTGTATGGCGTTTGTCACTTGCTGCAATCTTGCGAGCAGTGGCTTCTTGCTTTTTTTCTTCATTTTCTTCATCTTGCCTCTTTGCAGCCCAAGATAACAGAGAAGCCGTTCTCGGCACATTTCGACGATACCATCAAGGACTCGCTCTTGCAGAATAGGCTCCTCTTTTGAGACCTCGTTAGCCTTCTCCTCACCATGGTAAGGCTGTAGGCTTACCATCCTGTGACTGAGCCAACAGGGAAAATATCTTCTCGAGACCATATTGGATGCGATGCAAGACCTCATCTTCGGACGTAGGCTTCTCCTTGTTGATTGCCAGTAGGATGCGCAGCCCTGCTTGGTTTGGCAGTTCTTCAATGCACGAGGCCACAACATGTTCTCCACCATCGGACACGCCAGCAATCAGTGCAATTGAGTCAGATAGGCGTAATTCACGCTCAAAAGACAGTACACGGCTAGGCGTTCCTCCATTTGCTGGGATGATTGGGCGGTTGACATCAGGGTCGTTTGGTACGTCGGTGTACAGCGACAGCAGAGCAATGTTCTCAGCGCATGCCAGTTCAAGGGGGTAGTCTCGAGATGACATGCTCTACTGAGACTGAGAGAGGAAAAAGAAGCAGTGTCGACATGATGAAGCGAACACGACGAGGAAGCGGCCTCACTTTTGTTGGCAGACTCGTCTGTGTCACCGATTTGTTGTTTGTCTGCAACATGCAGCCATCCAGGTGCGCATTCTATGTCTATTCGTGGGTTTCCACGATGAGGCCTACCGCATCTTGCGGGGTCGAACTTGGAGTTGCGAGACTGGCCCCCAGCCCAAGCCAACGAGTCGGATGGCTTCGGGAACCGCCATTACCCTAAAAATGTGCAAATCGGGAGGCGGTACGCTGCATAAAGATTAGAAGCGTCAAAAAGAAGTTCGGTGTAGGATACTCACTCTCCAGGGTCCAGTAACGCCTCTTGACACCCTCCCAGTCGCCCTTTCCCGCCTCAGCAAGCGCCTTCATGTCGACGTCAATGTCTTTCCATTCAACATCCAAGCCGGCATCTGCTAAATGCATCTCTGAAACCTTGGTGTAGACATCATAGCAGATTTGGCGATCGGCCCCGAGACCATTGAAGAAGCCGAATATGCCATCGCTGTCCAGAAGACCAGGAATAAACTCAGTAAAGAATTTTCGCAGCTGCGAATAGTCTTCCCCGAATGTATCAAAGTAAATGGCGTCGTAAACCTGACCCTCCTCGAGGAGTTGCAGGCAGACCTCCTGCCATTTTCCCTGATACACCTTGAACGCGCCAGGTTCTGGGCCAGCGCTCTCCCAAGAAGAGCCAAACTTGGAATCCGGGGACGAAATATGCTCCAAGACCTCTGCGTGGGCCTCAATGATGTGATGACGGGAAGGCTTTGTCTCGGCAAACATCGTGTCGATGATACCCATGCCGAAGCCAATGTTCAGGACTCTCTTGCCAGCCTCTTTGCTTGGGAGCAGTGCATCCACGCTCTGGCGCATGATCTCAGTTTCCCAGGCCATCATGACACCGTTTCCAGCATCGTCAACTAGTTTCCCATCCGAGTATGTTAGCTTGGACCGGAGATAAATCTCACTTTTGACATCAGGGTCCTCGGGTTTTGGTGGCTGGAAGGTGGGCTCCTCGGCTTCCTCCTCTTCTTCTCCTTCCACCTCTGCAGCATTGTCCTGGCCATTCTCCCCCACGGAGACAAGCTGAGGGGCTTCATCTCCATCCTCCTCTGCTGCGGCCTCTCCATTCTCCATCTCCTCGTCCTCATACTCTCCCTCACTTCCCAGCTCCTCGTAGCCATCAAGAACACCGAAGAGAAGCTCAGCCCTCACGCCGGCATCGACGCAGAGACCATAAAGTTCCGGGCGACGCAGACGATGTGCCACACAGCCGGGAGTCTCATTATGGTCGTCAACATCGTTCCAGATGGCGCCCCAAAGCAGGAGCTCATAAACGGTTTTGCGGGCAGCCTCTAGATCCTCGGGAGTGTCGTCCTCAGAGGGGGGTCCGCATGATCGGATAGCCGCGTGGAAGGGTGTTTCGCCCGTCTGAGGATCCTGGCAACTGGCCTGGCCAGGCCCGTCTATGAGCTTCCTGACGGAGTCGGCATCGTGAGCCCATGCCGCTGTGAGAATGCGCTGCGTCTCTGGCGGGCAGTTGGGCGAGATGCGTGCTGATATGGAATCTTGGTCTGCCATATTTATCTTGTGGCGTTATCCGGATGCGGTTTTCTTTCCCCGATCTGTTTTGAGAATCGTTCGGCTTCACTCCCAAAATCAATTTTTTTTCGTTGCTTGGTGATGGTGTTTTGTGGCCGTGGTTGCCCAACCGAATCTGCACTGTGTACTTCGTGCCGCAAGATCAACGGTTGGGCAGCCCGGTCGAGACCGCGCCAAGACCCACTTCCCGTCGATCCAGTCCAGATGCTTTCAGGTTGCATCTTCAACAAACTGCAGCGATCAACTAATACAGAACGAAGCACACGAAGTCAACGGTCCACGTCCAATCTTTATCACTGAGAGCCGAATCTGCCCAAATCAGCCGCCGGAGCTGTCCGATCGCTTCGAGGCGCACGGGGGAGCTAACGTCATTTAGCAGAAAGCTCGGAGCTCGCCAGGCCCCTGGCAAATTACCCCGGTCGGCTCGGGCTGTGAACTAGGTAGTCTCGACCTGCAGGTGGAGGGATTCGCCAATGGAATCGCTGTGTTGCGAAACGTGCCTTCATTGTGACGGCATTTGCGACCTGGTGCTGTTCTGCCAGGCGCGTGGGGAGCTTTATCAAACAGCGCACCTGGGGCTCCTGTGCGACAACGGCATCCCCAGCCTGTGTGTGCAGAAGCCACAGCTGCCTCGCCTGTGCTTGGGCTCTCCAGCGACTACGGTCTACTGCTAAATCGTATTACTACCGGTATTAAACGACGGTGATCTCTATCGGTGCTCCGTCCGTCCCTGCGCGCTTTGCCCAACCTCCTCGCGCGCAGACCAAGAGAGCGGACGACACTGCGAAGGTGAGATATGCTATCACCGCGACTCTGAGTTTTTGGCTTCTCTTCTGCCGGCTTGCTTTGCCAAGTTACCTACCTTCCTTGCTGTTTCGCCACTCGCCCGCCTGCTTTTGGATCCGACCCCGTATGGGTCTGCGCGCGCCGTCCCCACTGCCCCATGCTGATAATTGAGGACCTCAAGACTCGGAGAAGAACCTGGCAATCAAGAAGACGCAACTCCAATTGGAAAGCCCGCCCCGGTCTCATCGTCATGAAGTTCGGCGAGCAGCTCAGATCGAGCGTCATCCGCGAGTACCAATGGTACTACATCGACTACGATGGCCTCAAGGCCGACCTCAAGCTGCCGAGCGGCCCCGTCATCGCCTCGACCGATAGCGCAAAGCCAGGCAAGCCATCGAGACGGGAATGGACCGAGGACGACGAGAGCCGTTTCGTCAGCAAGCTCGAGTCCGAATTGGACAAGGTACACACCAAGCAGCAGGTCAAGGCCATGGAAATATCGCGCCGCATCGCCGTCAGCGAGCGGGAGGTGCGCGACGTCGTCAATCGCCTCAACGAGCGCGGATTGGGCAGCGAGGGCCCCAGCGAAGAGGAATTCATGATGCTGGAGGAGGACCTAAGCGATATTATTGCCGATGTTCACGACCTCGCGAAGTTCGTCCAGCTCAACTACACCGGCTTCTACAAGATCATCAAGAAGCACGACAAGATGACGGGGTGGCACCTGAAGCCTGTTTTCGACACGCGCCTCAAGGCGAAACCATTCTATAAGGAGAACTACGACGCCTCTGTCGTCAAACTTTCCAAGCTGTACGACCTCGTGCGAACGAGGGGTAACCCCGTCAAGGGCGACAGCGCTGCTGGAGGGAGCCAGGCCAATTTCATTCGACACACCACCAAATACTGGGTACATCCAGACAATGTCACGGAGCTGAAGTTAATCATCCTCAAGCACTTGCCTGTCCTGGTATTCAACGCAAGCAAGGAGTTTGAGGCGGCAGACTCGGCGATCACATCGATTTACTACGACAACCCTGATACGTGGGAGCTGTACGAGGGAAGGTTGAAGAAGACGGAGGGCGCCGAGGCTATCCGCTTGCGCTGGTACGGCGGCATGCAGAGTGAGACCATCTTCGTCGAGCGCAAGACCCATCGCGAGGACTGGACTGGTGAAAAGTCTGTCAAGGCTCGGTTTGCGCTCAAGGAGAAGAACGTCAACTCGTATCTGCGTGGCGAGCTTCTCCCAGCCGCAATCTTTGAGAAGGCGCGGAAGGAGGGCAAGAAGTCGGAGAAGGCCATTGCTGAGGATGAAAGGCTCGCCGCGGAGGTTCAGTGGTCCGTCCTGAAAAAGGGTTACAAGCCAGTTTGCCGGTCTTTTTACCACCGCACGGCCTTCCAGCTCCCAGCAGATGCGCGCGTCCGTATTTCGCTCGACACAGAACTCACGATGGTTCGCGAGGACAACTTGGATGGGGTAAAACGATCTGGCGACAACTGGCGACGCATGGATATCGGCATCGACTACCCCTTTTCGCAGCTTCCCCCCAAGGACATTGTTAGGTTCCCATACGCCGTCCTCGAAGTTAAGCTTCAGACGCAGCTTGGACAGGAACCGCCAGAGTGGGTTCGACAGCTTATTTCAAGCCACCTCGTGGAGGCGGTCCCCAAGTTCTCTAAGTTTATCCACGGAGTGGCTTGCCTCTTCCCGGATCGCATCAACCTGCTTCCGTTCTGGATGCCCCAGATGGGCGTCGATATCAGGAAACCAATCACGCATGATTTTGGCATTCAGAGGACAGGACCTTCAGCAACAAACTCGACATCGGATGACGAAGACGATGACTACGACTCTGACGAAGATCAGGTTCCGTCATCAGGAAATGGCGAATCGAGCGCCCAAGGAAGCGCCCGGAACGGGCGAAATCAACGCCTGATACTCCCGGCAGACGTCGAAGACCAGACGGTCGATCGTGTGGGTGTAGCAGACGATACGTACTTATACGACTCAGATGATGAGTCGGATGATGTCAGGCTGGAGGAGGCTCGGAGAGTGGGTGGATGGACGTATTACCAAACGCTCCTATCTACCAAGGCCGACGCAGTCGCGCGCGGCACATTAGAGGTGCTCAAGGCGCTTGTCCCGCGGCCAAGGGCGACACAAGTGCCTCGCAACGCGAGATTGGAATCTCTCCTCGGCACGGGCGAGATCCAGACCAAGAGATTCAAGGCGCCGAAGGGCAAGAAGATTTACGTGCCGGTGCGAGTCGAGCCGAAGGTGTACTTCGCGGCGGAAAGGACCTTCTTGGGATGGGTAAGTGCCACAGCATGTCGTTGCTTTTTTGATGATGTGTGCTGACATGGTGGCGTGTAGCTCGAATACTCGATCTACATTGGCACGATCGCGGTGACGCTGCTGAACTTCAGCACGAAGCAGGGCCACTATCCCTCGTTCGTCGCCGCCGGAGCGTTCACCTTCCTCGCGGTCATGTCGCTGTGCTACGCGGTGGTGATCTACCTGTACAGGGGCCATGCCATTCGCACACGCAGGGCGGCAAAGTACTACGACAAGTGGGGGCCAACCTGTTTGTGTGCGGCTCTGTTTGTCGCGATGGCGCTCAACTTTGCATCGGAGGGGCGGAATCGGGCGGTGTGGTAATAGTGGTTGGGCGATTGTATCATTCATTCATTGTCAGGGGCGACTCAGCATTTGCATCGGTTGAGAGATACCAGGCAAGAACAAATTGTAGCATGTAGAATTTTGGGGATTGTTGCGTCCTAGACTGTTTTGGATGTATGTTAGGGGAGCATTGGTTACTGGAGTGGAAATGTATCACAATATCAGCGACCTTACTGACAGTTGTCATCCCTGTTGTGGTGTTTGGCCCGATTTGGAAGGTAGGTATCGGTATTCGTCGCCGGTTCGGGTATGGCTATTTGTCACTGGTTCGAGGTGTTCGACCATGAGTAACTGGTGAGATACTGCTGACGTTTCCAGGTCCTAGTAACAAGAAAAGGGGGGTGGTATCTCGGGCAACACACTTCCTGATTGGACCTGGTGGACATTTTAGCCGACTGCCCCGCCGTGTACAGCAGACTACACGAAGGACAGCACGGTGCATGATGAGTGATTATAGATGGCGCCGAAGCTATTCCGTGATACCGGCGATGTGGACTCGGTTTGGGGTGTCGTAACTGTGGATGGGTGACCAAGGTGAGCCCCTTTGACCCAGTGCGGAGGAGGGGTCGGTACTGTGCAACACAGTCGATGTTTCACGCCTCAACTTATGTTTGAAAGTCAACATCGGATCGGGTTTGAGAGAGTTCTGTAATATGACCGAGGCAGTTTCAATATAATGCAATCGGAACTTTTGGCAATCCAATTCAAGACCCTTGACAATATGTCGGCAGTCAATACAATCGAAAGCCTGAGGTTGCCGCTGGGCAGAGACCGTGTGAGCACGCTACTGTTGTTTTGTCGCACGGAGTCGGTGGCCCCTTCCTTTCGACCTTCTCACATTCCCTTTCCTTGACTTACCTTACCTTACCTTAGGTAACATTGGGGGTAGCATGGTTCACACACCGGTCGGAATGCAGGTTGAGCACCGGTAGGTAGGTAAGTGGATTCCACGCCTTGCCCTCCTCAGCTGGGCGGGTACCACAGGATATAAGACAGACAAGGGGGGGAGGTAGCCATCTTTGTCTTGAAACCCCCCTCTCAACTTTCCCCTCCACATACCACCCCCCCAACAACAAAAACAGCAACCGCAACAATGCCCACCAAACAAATCACCACCCAATTCGGGCACTCCCTCGCCCCGGAAGGCCCCCACACAATCACCTTCCACGTGCCAGGGTGGGACTCTATCGTCGCCTTCCGCGCCGGTGATCCCGCCATCCTGTCCCAGATGCGCTCCATCTACCCACGCTTCGGCCCGTTCTTCGAAGCCCGCGAGCTCGCCGCCGCAATCCACGCCAAGCTCGGCCTTTCCGAGTCGCAGGGCGTGCTTCCGTTCGTTGACCCCGCGGCGTTTGCGCTGGCGGGGGAGTATGCGTTTTCGAAGCACCGCGCGGAGGGGCAGAGACTAGTAAGAGGGGAGTTGGGGTTTAGGGTGGTGGATGTGGGTGGGGTGAGGGTGTTTGTGGTGGTGTATCCGATGGCGAAGATGAAGGGGGTTATTGGGATTTGGCAGAATCAGGGGTATGGCGTGAGCACGAGGTTGGGTGCGGAGTTGTTGAAGAGCGTGGAGGGGATGAGGGTGGTGGAGTGGGAGGGGGTCGGGGGTGAGGGTGAGGGTTTGGAGGGGTTCCCGGAGGCGACGTATCTGCCTGAGGGTGAGGCGCATCGGGAGCTGAGGGAGAGGATTGTGGGGCTGTTGAAGAGGGCGGCGGTTGGGGGAGGGGAGGGTGGTGTTGAAGCGGGGGATGTGTTTCTTGAGCCGACGGGGATGGCGGCGGTGTGGAGGTTGTATAGGGGTTTGGCGAGCGTAAGAAAGGGGGCGGTGGTTGCGCTGGGGGCGATTTTTCATTCGAGTTGGCACTTGTTCGAGGAGGCTGAGGGGGGCTTCAAGCATTTCGGTGATGTCGGGGAGGGTGTAGTTGACAGGCTGGAGGAGTATGTTCAGGGAGAAAAGGCGGAAGGGAGGGATGTCAGCTTTGTGTTTTTGGAGTTCCCGAGTAACCCGCTGCTCGAGAGCATCGACCTCAAGAAGCTGAGAGCGCTGGCGGATAAGTACGGTTTCCCGCTGGTGGTCGACGACACGGTTGGCTCGTTCTGCAACGTGGATGTCTTGCCAGTGGCAGACGTCCTCATAAGCTCGCTTACCAAGTCCTTCAGCGGCTACGCAAATGTTCGTCCCCCTTTCTGCTCTCACCCATCCTACCTCCCAACACTAACATCCTTCCAGGTCATGGGCGGCTCCATCACCCTCAACCCATCCTCCTCCCACTACCCCCTCTTCAAACCCACCTTCACCTCAATCTTCCACAACCTCCTGTACGAAGCTGACGCCACCCAACTCCTCCACAACTCCGCCGACTACCTCTCACGATCCACCATCCTCAACCGCAACGCCCTCGCCCTCGCCACATTCTTCCACTCCCACTCCCGCGCCATTCGTCCCTCTTCCCCCCTAACAAAGGTCCTCTACCCTCCATTCCTCACCACCTTGCCAAATTACAAGGCTTTTATGCGCCCCGCCACAGACGAATTCACCCCTGGCTACGGCTGCCTTCTGAGCATAGACTTCATCACGGAGAAGGCCGCAAGGGCATTCTACGAAGCGGTGCGGCTTCACAAGAGCCCGCATCTGGGGGCGCACGAGACCTTAGTCTTGAACTTCAATGAGTGCGCCTGGGGTGATAATAAGGAGCTCGCGGAATATCAGGCGTCGTTTGGTGCGAAGATGGATCAGGTGAGGATCTCGGTTGGTTTGGAGGACGCGGATTTGTTGGTTGGTACCGTCAAGGCGGCACTGGAAGTCGCAGAGGCTGCGGAGAATGCGGAGGCCAATGGGGTGTGATAGCGGCTAGGAATAGAGGTGAATAGGGGAACAAAACAAAACAAAGTGTTGAAGTACACCATATCCACATCATGTGCAAAGTCTCGCAATACAACTAACAATACATTTTCCCATCCTTATTCAACATGCTATTTATTATATTACAATCACACACCTCCATCCACCTAATCTATCTACATCAAGCTACTCCTCCCCCCAACCTCCATACTCCCCTGCCCATCCCGCATCTCCCCGCTCCTCCCCACCACAAACTCCCTATAAATCCTCTCCAGCCTCCTCCTCTCATCCACACTGATACTCGCCCTCGTCGCCTCCAGCGCCTTGAACAAATGCTTCCACCCAATAACCACCTCCTTATTCGCCGCCGCTTCCTCCTCCCCCATCTCGCCCCTCCCCACATTCTTGCCCATATGTCTCGACCGCTTCCTCGCAAGCTTGATCCCCTCTAGCTTAGCCGTGATAGCCGCCTGCTCCGCCAGCGCAGCCGACCTCGTCCTCGCCTGCTCCCCATTGACCTCGGCGTTCTCTCCGTACCGGAACTGGACAAAGTTGTTCCTGCCCGGGACGACGGCATCTATCTTTCGCACACCCCGTCTGCCCTGCTGCTGGCCCCCGGTTGCAGATAATTCCGCTCCACCGAGTACGTCGTGGATGGCTTCCAGCTGGGCATTCGACACCAAGGCCTGGAGATCTGCGCCCGTGAACCCATCCGTTTGCCTCCCAAGCTCGGCGAGGTCGTCTTCCGAGGCCCATACGTCGTCTGCGACTTTAACCTTGGCAGCAAGCGCGCGGATGATATCCAGCCTGTCTTCGGGGCCGGGGAAGTCGCAAAGGAGGGACTTATCGAGACGTCCTGGTCGCAGTAGCGCGGGGTCGATAAGATCCGGGCGGGACGTAGCAGCCAGGACGTAGACACCCGATAAGCCTTCGGCGCCGTCCATTTGGGTGAGAAGCTGGTTGACGACGCGGTCGGTGACGCCGGTGGAGTCGTGGCCACGCTTGGGCGCGATGGAGTCGAATTCGTCGAAGAAGAGGACACAGGGCCGGGCGGCCTGGGCGCGCTCGAAGAGATCGCGCACGCTCTTCTCGGAGGCGCCGATGTACTTGTTGAGGATCTCGGGGCCTTTGACGCTGATGAAGTTGAGGCCGCACTCGCCGGCTACTGCGCTCGCGAGCAGCGTCTTGCCGCAACCGGGGTAGCCGTAGAGCAGCAGACCAGAACGCAGGCGGAGTGGGCATTGTGCGAAGATGGGGGCGTATTTTGTTGGGTACTGGAGCGTTTCGAGAAGGATGCGTCGGGTTTCTTGCAAGCCGCCAATCGAGGCGAAAGTTGTCGTAGAGCTCTGCAGAGTGACGTTGCGAAGGGAGGCCGGCGTGAAGCCCTTGAGGGCGGCATCGAAGTCGACGCGGCTCAGGGGGATGCTAGTCACGTCCAGGTCAGTGGATTCTCCAACTGACCGGCTTAGGGCCTCGTTTCTGGCACGAGAGATGAGCAAGATAAGATCTCCCGGCATGTAACCATCGGTATGGCCAGCAATGTCGAGGAAATCGAGATTGCGGTCGATGATGAAGCCACTGGCCTTCTTGGCGACAGCCCTCCGGCTGGACTGAGCCTCCCCATCCATCCAGCCGCCTGAGTCTTCACCCGCAGTGCTCCCATCTGCGGTTGTCGGGCGGCTACCGTGGACGTCCTCAAGGGCTTCAGCCTCATCCTGGGATACGGAACCCTGCAAAGTGAGCGCCTCCACGATACGTCTCCGGGTTTCCTTATCCGGAGCAGACAAGTCGACAATCTCCCGAACAATGTGGCCGCCGACGAGGACATTATGCAACGAGTCTTTGCCCTGGCAAGTGGCCAGCAGGACGACGTTGCTGTCCCGGCCACAGTATTGCCGGACCAAGGCGCATATCGCCTCGCTGATCTGACGACTCCGGCCGTTCTCGTTGCCCACATGCAACTCTGTCTCGGCCGGGCACAGACGGTCAAGGTCATCCAAAATGACCACAGCCTTGCCGCCAAGTCTGGCACCCCAGCTTGCTGACATGAACAGACGGTTCAGTGTTTCCTTGACGTTGGAGATCCTGCTCTCATCGTTGACAAGCCTAGTGCAGGGGAAGTGTGTGGTATGGTAAAGCTGCCCAGTCCGCAAGCTCCGTGCAACCGACTGCGCCACTGATGTCTTGCCGGAGCCTTGGCCTCCTGTCAACAGCACAGAAGACATGTGCGAGAGGTGGGACTGAAGCTTCCCGAGGAGCGTGTCAATGCCAACCAGCAATGAGTCGGATGGAGAGCTTGGGAGCTCATCATCGGACTCTGATAGCCATGTCGGTTTGGGAATTGGAGGTTGGACTGAGACGGGGACTTTCCAGTCTGAGCCGATGATCCAATTCAGGGGCTTTTTACCCTGAACGGCGGGGGGCGAGGGCTCGAACATGACGATGCCGCCTTCCCAGCTGCTTGGGCATGTAAATCCTTCGTGAACCCCAAGGACTTGACCGTCCGTCAGGGGTCCCAGTAGCAGCCCATTTCCTTCTGCACCGTAGATCTGCCGGACCTGATTGGCAGCCTCTTCTCGCTCCGCTTTAGACTGCCCGCCAAACTTGAGGCCTGCTGAAGAGGTGACAGTCGCTGACTGGAAGGGGTAAATCTTCAGCTTTTGTAATGAGTCGCGCATCGTCTCGTATGGCTCGGCGGCCGTCTTTTTCGGCAGCAAAGTGGGCGCAGCCTCGAGCTTCACCACACCGCCCACTATCCCCTGGCAGCCAAGCGCAGCGCACAGGGGAGATGAGAGTGCGACTGTTTGCCCATCTGGTGGCTCGTCCCACGGCCTGAGGCGGGCGATGACCTTTGTTGACGCTTTCGCTGCTGGATCGCCTTCTTGGGGCGGGTTTTGCGAATCAATGGAGGGTTGGAGACCTGCTGGGCGCATAAGAGTAACGAGGGTATATTTCACACCCTTGAGCTCTCTGCTGAGGAGCAGTTCTGCGTCAACCCAGACGCTAATGTCCTCGACAGAGGCAACCTCGTCGAACCAGTTCTGGCACAGCTTCCGGTCGATGGCGCGGAGGAACACGGCGGGCTTCTTTTCCTCCCGCACGCTCTTCCGCTTCACCGTGCTGGCAGAGCTCTTGCCACTCCTCCTCGAAGTGCCACCCACGCTCTTGTTGTCTTTGCTGCTCCGCTGCTTAGCGCGAGTTTTGGGCGCCACGATGACTTCGGCATCAGGGGCAATCTTCGCGAACGGCACATCGGCGGGTAGTGGGGGGTCCAGAGAGATGATTTTGATACTAGCGGTGGAGGTTTGCGATAGGTGTAGCGTCAGGGGGTGGGCGCCGGCCACGACACCCCCTGGGGCGTAGGTTGGGTTGGGAATCGCCCGAATCTGGAACAACAGGTTATCCTCCAAAAATGTGCCGTGCAACTCAATCATCTCCCAGTCCTCAGGAGTCAGGGGTTCGATATTGACTGTATGCGTGACGGGAGGGTCGAAGTGGATCATGGTAATGACCTTCTGGCCGTCCTGCAGCCCCAGGGATGCGGCAAGAGTAGCGTCCATCTCGACGAGAGGTACCTCCTGGTCTCGTGCCGAAGATCCCCTCGACCCGTTGATGCCATCCCGTCCGACGATTGGGGCCACCCGTCGCTTGCTGGACATGCCAGTCCATCCAACGTAAACAGACTTTTGCGTCGATGTCGCACCGCCTGGCCCAGCGGAGCCTGGGGGAAGAGGCGCGCGGTAGCTGAGCTCAACGACGACATTCTGCGCGGGCTGTTGTCCGATTAGGCATCAGCCACGTGGGTGAGAGTTAGAGTGTGGAAAACGGGAAGCCGGGACTTACCGTGTTGACCGTCGCAAGCAGTGATGCCAACGATGCGGGGAGGTTTACGAGACAGTTCTGTAAATGCACGAGCGAGATCTCGGCAGCCGTCGACTGCGCATTCTTTCTGGGCGCCATGCTTCTTCTGTTTCTTGCTGCGCGCGCATTCGGAGATCTGGAAGACTGGCGATTTCGCAATGGCAACAGATCACATAGCTTCTTTCATCACCTCGGGCTGGAGCTCTTGGAACCGCATTGGCATGTGCCGAGGCCCAATCCGGGGCGCATTAAACCCTAACCCTCGGAAGCGGTCACCCCTGCATTCCCCCACTTGGCCACAAACACGAAAAAGTCGCGTCTGCGTGCCCAACGCGTTCTCCAGCCCCCCCAAGCCTGTCTCGAAGCGCCCCTCTCAACCCTCCCGAGCCTGCAAGTAATTTAGCATCGCAACCCACTCGACAAACACCCACCTCACCGTCGACCCGCACAACAACCTTCAAGCTGTCGAGCAGGGTCAATTGCCATTGACTCACCATGGCGCTTCTATCTTACCGCCAGCCCGTCGATTATGGGGTGCAGCTCGGTGGGTGCAAAATTGCAGGGCGATAGGCGCAACAGAATTGCTAACCGCGCGCAGACGCTTTCAAGTCCTTTATCAACACATTCAAGACGTCGGCTCATGAGACGATCACCACCCGCCTCGGTGACATCAACATTGACGAGGATGATTTGAGCGACGAGTATGACTTTATGGACGAGGACGACGAGGCGCAGCGGAGGCGCCAGCAGGACAAGGAGCGCAGGCGCAAACCGGTGCACAAGTACAAGGACTTGCTCCAGGACCTTGCCGACAGGAAGGTAGACGAAATCGTTGTCGACCTGGACGATCTTCACCAGTGGGAAGAGGAGATGGGCGGAGAAATGAACCTCGTTGAGTCGATCGAGAAGAACACGAAGCACTACGTCGAGACCCTGTCGCGGGCAGTCGACAGTCTGATGCCTGCGCCGAGTAACAGCGTCTCCTTCAAGGACGACGTGCTCGATGTTCTCATGGCCAACCGCCAGCAGCGCAACCGCGATCTCGAGCAAGCCGCTGAGAGGATGTTCGATCCCACCCTGCTGAACGAACAGTTCCCTGCGCAGCTTACACGGCGCTACACCCTCGTCTTCAAGCCGAGATCGTCCTCCAACGACGCCCCGACGAAGGCGCTGTCTGTCCGCCAGGTTCGTGGCGACCACCTTGGCCACCTCATTACCATCCGAGGTATCGCAACAAGGGTATCGGATGTCAAGCCCATCGTCCAGGTTAGCGCCTACACTTGCGACCGCTGCGGCTGCGAGATCTTCCAGCCTGTTTCGGACAAGCAATTCGGTCCCCTTACCGTCTGCCCCTCCCAAGACTGCAAGGACAACCAGGCCAAGGGTCAACTGCACCCCTCGTCCAGGGCCTCCAAATTCCTCCCATTCCAAGAGGTCAAGATCCAGGAGCTCGCTGAGCAGGTTCCTATCGGTCAGATTCCGAGGACGTTGACCGTTCTCTGCTACGGTACTCTTGTCCGCCAGATCAACCCTGGCGATATTGTCGATATCGGCGGCATCTTCCTCCCCACGCCTTACACTGGCTTCAAGGCAATGCGCGCAGGCCTTTTGACGGATACCTTCCTCGAGGCTCACCACATCACACAGCACAAGAAGGCATATGAGGATATGGAAATCGATCCCATCATGATGCGCAGGATTATCAAGTTCACCCAAACCGGAAGCCAGTACGAATATCTCGCCAAATCGATTGCCCCTGAAATTTTTGGACATCTTGATGTAAAGAAGGCCCTCCTTCTCCTTCTCGTCGGAGGTGTCACTAAGGAGGTCGGTGACGGTATGCGCATCCGTGGCGATATCAACATCTGCTTGATGGGTGACCCCGGTGTGGCCAAATCACAGCTTCTCAAGTACATTTCCAAGGTTGCGCCTCGCGGCGTCTACACCTCTGGTCGTGGTAGCAGTGGTGTCGGTTTGACGGCGGCCGTGATGCGTGACCCCGTCACAGATGAGATGGTTCTTGAAGGTGGTGCTCTTGTTCTTGCCGATAACGGTATCTGCTGTATCGATGAATTCGACAAGATGGACGACAACGATCGTACTGCCATCCACGAAGTCATGGAACAGCAAACCATCAGCATTTCCAAGGCTGGTATCAGCACAACGCTCAACGCACGCACCTCCATTCTGGCCGCAGCCAATCCTCTGTATGGCCGTTACAACACCCGCCTCTCGGCCGTCGAGAACATCAACCTCCCCGCTGCCCTGCTCTCCCGTTTCGACGTCATGTTCCTCCTCCTCGACACCCCGACCCGCGAGCTGGACGCCCAGCTCGCCAAGCACGTCGCCTACGTGCACATGCACAACCGCCACCCCGACCTGGGCACCGTCGACGGCGTCGTCTTCTCCCCCCAGGAGGTCCGCGCGTACGTCGCGCAAGCCCGCACGTACCGCCCCGTCGTGCCTCAGTCCGTGTCGGAATACATGGTCAAGACCTACGTCCGTCTTCGCGGCCAGCAAAAGCGCGCCGAGAAGAAGAACCAAAACTTCGGCCACACCACGCCCCGTACCCTCCTCGGTGTCATCCGTCTCGCACAGGCCCTCGCCCGTCTGCGCTTCAGCAACGCCGTCACGCAAGAGGACGTCGACGAGGCGCTGCGCCTCGTTGAGGCCAGCAAGGAGAGCTTGGCGGCTGAGGACGGCCGCGGCGGTAACCGTCGCACGCTGAACGCCAGCAGCAAGATCTACAATCTTGTCAAGGGTCTGGCAGACACGGGCGCGTGCCGCGCGGACGATGATGAGGAGGAGGAAGACGAGGGAAGTTTTGGTGTTGAGCTCAACTTGCGCAAGGTCAAGGAGCGTGTTATCGCCAAGGGCTTCACGGAGAACCAGTGGTTGACTGCTTTGGAAGAGTATACCGATTTGGATGTGAGTTTCATTTCTTTTCACCCTCGCATTGGGGATGGCTGCGTAGGAACCGTTGCTGACTTGGCGAATCACAGGTATGGCAAACAGCTGGAAACGGCACCCGCTTGGTGTTCATTACGTCGGCCGACGCCGAGAGGGAAGGAAGTCAGGAGCTGTAATTTGTGGCTGGCGTGTTTTCTACTAGCGCTGCGATTTGGGTTTTGTAGGGTTTGCGTATTTGGACAGATTACTGGCGTTATGTGGTGCAAAGGACGGGCGAAACTTTGGGTTGATGTATGTGTTGAATGGCATGAGGAACGAAGGATGGATCAACGGCGGGTAGGCAATCGTAGTGATTCAAAAGGCACTATGACTGTGTATCAGGTAGGAAAGATGATTAAAGGATTTTTTTGCCAGGTTTTCGTGACGTGAAGTACAACTTCCATGGTAACTATGCAGGAGTCCCATTAACCAGGGTGGTACATATTCTAGCATCTGACAGGCCCCGAGTTCGCTATCATACAGATTTGCTCCGCTTCAACTATGCTGTAGTGTACATCTGGTTTACATACAGGAGATTTCCCTCTACATTTCAACTCAAGGGTGCATCGTCAACAGATTCACACGCTCCATCTCGCCGACAACACCGGCCGAAAGTGCCCACTTGGCTGCCACAGCCTTCTCATCAACCGTGGCGCGGAAGATGCCACTCGCTGCCCAATACTCCATCAGGCCACGTGCCTCAACCTTGCTCAGACCCTTGAGCTTCATCACCGAGACCGTCTTCAGCACCTCTTCGGAGCGGAGGTCGTACCCCTTGAAGTATGGCTCGGGCTTGGGCAATTCCGTACCCGCCTGTTCCGCCTCCCGCTGTGCCAGTGCCAAATCCATGCTGGGGGAGCGCGGCGCATTACCGCGGGTCGTGGCGGCCAGGACGGCGCCACCATTAGGCAGCGAAGTGGCGCCACTGAGGACGTCCGAGAAGAGACGGACGAGAGCCAGATCTTGGGAGTGGATCAGCTCGAACGCGGGGGAGCGGTAGTCCGAGACCTTCATGATGTGCGGAAGACCGTCGAGGGTGAAGAGGACAGGCGGGCGGGCGGCTCCCTTGCGCATGAGCTCCTTCCACAGGGCTTGGAAGACAACCCAGGCGCTTTCGGGTTCCTTGGCGGCGTTTGCCAGGGCAAGGAGGGTCGAGTTGATGGGGATGTTCTGGGGGAGTTCAGGGTGCGAGTAGGCCGTTGTGATCTTGGAGAGAACTGATGCGTTGGCCTTTCGGATGGCTTGTATCATCTTGAGGCAGTAGTTGTTCTGCATGTACTGCACTGGGTCCGTGTCGGGAATAGGGGCGTATTCGGTGCAGGCTGTGGTGAGCTCCTGGGCTGGAAAAGGGGTTAGCAAGAAAGCTAGGGGACCTAAGTCTACGGTGCGGTGCTACGGACCTTCAGGAATGTTGATCACTACCCAGTCGTTTTGCAAGCCGTATGCCATGCTCTGGAGGAGGAGCAAGCTCTTTCCTGTTATCCTCTCGCCAGTGACGACCAGCCTCAACGTCTCCTTCTTGCTAGCGGCCGACTGCATCCTGTTCATCAAGTCGACTGTCTCGGAGCGAATCAGCGTCGCGGGTTGCCTGAACATGGGCCAGAACTGCGTCGCCTTGAAGGCTTCGAGGCTTCGAAGGTTGTCCTGCATCGCGCCGGGGAGCGCCGCCATAGTCCCGATGTTCTTTGGGTTCAGCATTGTCCCAGGTTCGAGCTCGGCCAGTCCCTCCACTGGGAGCGCGTTGTTGTTGCTGAGCTGGATCCGCTTGCGCATGGCCTTGCGCTCACCGGGCAGCGGGGGCTTGGCCGTCTTCGCTCCTTGAGCTTTCTTGAACTTCTTCATGGACTGCTTCTTGCCCGTGGGGTTCATTCCGACTCCGCGCGGCGCGGCAGCCTTCGGCTTAGGGACATTCTTTTTAGGCGTCGTTCCAGCCTTCCCGGCGCCGGGTGTGGTCGAGAAAGGGGCGATCCAAGGAGAGGGCGTCCATGTTGCGGCAGCAATCTGTCGAGGAACCGCCGCCGAAGGCCGTAGGAGGCACCGCAGCGAGTTGGGCGCCGACATCGTGCGCCCAGTGTATTTTCTCTAAGCCTGTATCAGCCGATTATGTCCTATGGCATCGTCGTCGCCGTCGGGATCGTCAATTGCGGTCGGTCGGCGGTCGCTTCGAGCAGTCGTCGAAACAAAATCCGCGGCGCGTGAAAGTTCTCAAGCTTGGGCCCTGCAACCGTCGAGGGGCCCACTCCCAAGCCAAATTGAGACAGCCCCGCATTACCAGGCCCATTCTGCCGCACATCACCGCTCAAATTTTGGGAAGAGGTTCTCTGCTCGCGGACGAACCTGCAATCCCATCCTGCAGTCGCAACACATCCACAACCCCCAACACCAAACAATACAAACCATGTCCTCCAAAACAGCCGCCGCCGGCACGGCCAGTGCCCCCAAGCTCCCCGTCACCGTCGACAAGCCAACCCCCTACACGTTCGACCTCGGGCTCCTTATCGCCAACGACCCCAACCCGCTCGAGATCGACTCGGACCCATCCCAGCGCGAGGCCAGCCTCGCCGCCATCGCTCGCGACGGCACCCAAGTCCTCATCAACCAGCTCCTGACCGCCTGCCCCATCACCTCCACGCCCGCGGGCGTCCTCCTCTCCCTCCCCCCACCGCAAACCATTCTTCCCCGCGAGAAGCCCATCCCGGCGCCCAAGGCAGAGACCAAGTGGAGCGCATTCGCCAAGCGACGAGGCATCAAGCCCAAGACGCGCGAGCAGCGTCGCAACCTGGCCTACGACGAGGCGACCGGCGAGTTTGGTCGCAAGTGGGGATACCAGGGTGCGAATAAGGCCGGCCAGGACGAGCCCATCATCGAGATCCATCATAACTCCAAAAAGGAGCTCGAGCGCAAGGAGGGGACCAGCATACGTGGTGACAAGAGGCGCGAGATCCGCGAGAAGATCAAGCGTAACGAGAGGAAGATGCGGAAGAACCAGCGGAACAATGAGGAGGGGAGGTAAAGGGGCGTCACTCTTGCTGGGCGGGGCCGTGGTTTTCAAAAGGTGGACTTCGGATACTTGAAGGAGTATCGTTTGATTTGATCATTATCTAGATATCATGGACGGCGTTTATCTGATTGCGGCGGCTGGCTTCCTCTTGGCGTTGCGGTCAGGGGCATGGACGGGGAGATAAATACATCACACTTCGAGATGACACAACCAACACCCCTTTTTCTTGATCAAATGTGCCACTGTACCCGCAGCTCAGCACTTGACACTCGAAAAAAAAAAGAACATACATGCAAGACAACCCTTGTTCCCATCTTTGAACGCTCATAGACACAGGACAAAAAGCAAGCAAGAGCTGACACTCCTCCGCCATTGCCCTCATTACACACCAATTCTGCTAGCAAGAAGAGCGTATATAGTACAGTTACCCGGCAATTCCTTTCCCTTCAACCCATGCTTTTTCAATGCTCCATCACAAACGATAAATAAACGAACCTGGCCTCACCGTTGAATGCCAGGCCCAACCCTTGAAGGGGCACGACCCCCTCAACATGTCCAACATCCCTCTCCTGGAAAGAAGAGAAGGTATTCTTCCACCCAGCTCCATCACCCACTGCGCATCATGGAACCCAGGCAGCCGCCAGCAAAGTAAGATTCCACCCCCCCCCAGAGCAGGCTCCGTTTCAACCAGAGTCGAAAGCAAAAAACATGATTGTACCAAAGAAAGAAGGGAGGAAGAACTAATTGGCCACATCCGCTTCCAACTAGGGCAACGGGCCGAACTAAATACAAGGGGTATTTCCCAAAGCCAAAATCCATCATCTGCAGCCTGGTGAGAAAGGAAAAGAAGAAAAAAAGCAGGGGCGGTCTCTTCGCTTGCGTGTTGGATTGGACGTATCAACTATGTCTGAAACTTCTTAGTAGGAAAGGTTTGATCTCGGAATCGGTAGCGTGGCAGCGGGTGGGTACAGATGCAAATTCGTCACGTCGTCAGGTCATTAGGATCAAATGACGGGAACCCCTTGCCCTCCTTCTCTCGCTCATATACAATTCGGCACCTTGCGCTTCCGTAATCATCGTGGGATATACCGGCGTATAAGGGGCCAGGGCAAAAGGCAGTCATCGCTCTCTCAGAATCCTAAGGGGGACAACGGCTTTATCGGCGAGAGTGGGCGTAGATCTCCTGAACCACGTGGTTGGTTTTCTCTTTCGCTGTTGATGGTCAGCGTTGTCGAGATCGTCGAGCTTGTCTCGGTGCTCTCGGCTTCGGGGACGGCCTTCTTCTTCAATCGTGATTTCGGATCTCCTCCGCTCGCGCTGCGATTCGAATTCTTGCTGCTGTCCGAGGAGGAAACATTCCGCTCCTCTACTGCTACTGGTGGCTCGGTCTTCACACTCTCCTTCACGCTCCCATTCTTCCGGGGCTCTCCATACGGTTCAGGAAGCGTCCTTGGCGGCGGCGAGTCGAACATGGCGTATTCTTCTTCAATGAAGAGCGCTTCGTTCTTGCAGCCCTTCCAGCAATCCCGCCAGTCGCATACCAGGAACTTGAAGCAGAAAGCATCGATCTTCATGCAGGGCTGGAAGCAGATGCATAGATTGCGGAAATCCATCTTGTTTTTGTCCGAGTGGGCGAGGAGAAGACTCAGATGGCAGGTGATAGCGAAGAGCAAGTAGTAGTTGAAGGGAGAGAGGTTCGAGAGTTCGTCGATAAGGAGTTGCGGAACAGTTTCCGAGCCTGCGCATTCCCTGGCGATTCTGTCTTGGGCTGCTTTCGGGAAGAGCTCATCTGGCAACTCGCGGAGCCAAGCCTTAAGCATAGATCCAATAATGTTGATATCGTAGAGGTCCGGTTGCTCAAAAAGGTCCACGTCGAGCTCTGTTGTGTCACGTTAGTAGCCGCACTGCATCGCAGGTGTCGAGGTCTCTCGACTAGACAGCAACTCACCTTCGTCAAACCGGCGCTGCCATTTCTTGATTTGCGGACCGCTACCAGGGACTCTGTAGAGACCTTCCACGTCACTCCCCTTGTAATTGAGATAGTCGATAGCCCTCCATGGGAAGGCAGGCATCCAGAACTCCGTCTTGTCTCGAGAATCCTCCAGCCGTTTGGATATCCTGGTTTTGCGAGTTTGTTCGACAAGAGGCAAGTTGATGACCTTGAGGACATAGTGCTCGTCGTCTATGACCGGCTCTCGATGGGCGGCGCTATCGCCTCTCCCACCGCCACCAAAGAATCCCTTGCTGAGAATACCCGCCGCCTTACTGTTTTTGAGGCCGCTCAAGAATGTTGACCCGCTGCCCTCCTTATACGACGAGGGCTGGTAGCGGGTGCTGTGGTTGTCGGCATCTCTCCTGGAGCTGCCCGAAATGTCTCTGACTTGGGATCGCTCCGCGGAGTGGTTCCGAACAGCCGACGACATCATATCGCGAAAGGACCGGTCGTGTGCCTGGAGAGGCGCTGTCCTCAGGGGGCCTTGGGCGTAGGATCGCTCCGGCTCAACAATCCTGACTGGAGCAGGGTAAGCCTCCTTAGGGCTCGGGCTGTCCTTATTGTCCTTGATCGACCGAGTTCGCCCCAGCAAGGTGAAAGGCTTTGGTTTACCCTTCTTCAGAGTTCCCGAGTTGTCGTACTCGGCAGACGAGGCGAGCGATACGTCGGACTTGGAGGGTAAAATCGTGGCTGTCTTGGGATTGGTCTGGTCGTTGTAAGATGAATCTGCAGAGGGCCCAAAAGCATCAGCAAACATTCGCGGCCCGCAGGTGGGCAACCACACTCAGGGCACAGATCCCTACCTGATTGCTTCGTGCTTTGCTTGGAGAGGGTGGGGTGGTCGGAGTCCCTCGACATTATTTCTCGTTCTGCCGCTGGGTAGGTGTTGAGCCGATCGGTGGACTTGGATGACTTTCCGAAATGGAAGAAGCCGGATTTGGAGGCCTTGCTCTCGTCCTGACGCTGATGTCTGCGGCCGCGCTGCTGATGCTGGGCGGGGGATTGGTCTCGGCGATGCGACTGGTGCGTGGGCGATGTCAACGGCAGAGGATTGGTGTCGTCGAGCGGGTTCTGCTGGATCTGGTGCTGCTGCGGTTGCTGCAATACCTCGGTCACCTGCAGGACCTGCGATTCGGCGGCGCTATCTCCCTTTTTCTGACCGAACCGGAAGGGGGAGCGCGGGGATCGGGGAGACGTCGTGTCTGGAGGCGCGGTTTTTGGGACAGTTTCACGAAGTCGAGGGTCGTCGGGGCGCATAGGAGAGTCCAGCGGAAGCGGCTGTGGCACGGGTTTGCGAGCCATCGCTGCAGAGGGCGGCAGACCCAGCTAATAATGACTATAGCAGGCGTTCCTTGGTTCCCGTCGCGCGCTGCCGCAAAGCCAGGCGGTCTCGTGCGCAAACAGCGGATTCACTGTGTCGGGGCTTACAGGGCAAAATAGGCAGATTGCGGTCTGCGACAAATGAACCACCGGAGGTGGGCGGGAAATCGAAGCGATGTGCTCCGCAGCGACCGGGAGGCACTGCGTAAGGTGCTGGTAGGGATAGGCCAGGCTGCGCGAATCGAAGACGATGAGGAGGAGGTGTCGGGCATGGAGGATAGACAATTACCTACTGCGCGGAAGCGAGGGCGAGATGGAGATGCTGCCCGACTACCACGCTAGGAAGGAAGATAGCTTCTAGCCCCGCCACAGTGCGACAATCTGCAATGTCAACTTCCAGCAAAGCCAAGAGCTGACATGCCAAATCCTTCTCGTCCAGCCCAAACGAAGGGATTTGCACGCGAGTCGACAACCCTGGGAATACCGGTTCACCAGGAGCAACCCGTTGTGCGTTGGTACGATTCGCGGCCTTTTTCCTGCAGACCTAAGCTTCAGGTCAGGTCGAAAACCCAGTCCTGTCGGTTTCTAGCGGTCTGTAGCCCCGCTCCTGACTCCCCGCCCGGTTGTGTGTGGTGTAGGAATGCGTTGCGTCGTAGTTGCGCGTTGCGTTGCAGACAGAGAGCGCCTCAAATGTGGCTGGCACACGGTTCCTGGATGCTGTTCTGAAACGTATTTGCGAAGTGCCAGGGGTAGTTACGTGGACACTAGACGCCGGCCTCTCAGCAATCAGCACTCGCAGCAAGGGAGCGGAGATGCATGCGGGCGTGGGCGTTTTGGCGTCAGAAGATCTGTTGAAGAGAGGGGTTGTCGTCGTTTCTTTCTTGGCACCGATCGCAATGAAAAGGAAAGAAAAGTCGAGGGAGAGAAATAAGTGATGATCCAAAGGATGCGTTGAGCAAATCATTCAGCGTCACAATAGTTAATAAAAGGGTTACCTGTTTATGGTCCGGGTGCCATTCACACACACACCGATTGCGGGTGTCGGAGGGTGTCTGCCCCCGCCCCTCTTCTCTCTTTGTTTCTTGCCAGCCCACTGGCTTCGAGTCAATTCTCGAGATCCCAGCCTGGCGGCAGAGAATTCAGACCTTTGATAAAAGACTTGAATCACTATTCATTCACCTAGTCTATCACCACCTCGGAGCTTCGAATGCCTCCTTCAAGAGCGCCCAGCTGTGATTCTCCAAACGTGGAAGCCTTGCCCGCCGCGACCCCACCTACCACGCCCGTGGACGCGCCCGTTCCTGGTTCAAGCCGCCACTAGACAGCGGATGTGGAACTCCCAATAGCGCCTAACAGGCGCAAAGCATCAGGAACAAGCAGCTAGTGGGAATTCCGAATTCAATTGCCTTCGCTGCCTGTAGCTAAAGAACAGACGCCCCCTCCTGCAGTGGCCACCACCTCTGACCAGATCCTGAACGAAGAGTGACAATCGAGGGGTACTTCTCCTAGCCCGATTGGGACTAGCTCAGGAACACGACCAAGTCTGAAACTCGGCACACAGCTCTTGGCGCAAGATCAAGCTGGCTCGTGCGCTTGATGGGATTGGAGAAAACCATCAACGACCTGATGCTGACTGCGCAGAGGAAAACAAATTGCGTAGGCGCCGGGTATATCCAATGACCTTGCGACTAAGTGTCACAACAACCGACCTGATAAGGCAGATTTATGTTGTGGATTCGTGTTATCAGTGGCCCCAAACTTCATGCCCTCATCCTGGACTTCTTACTCATCCGTCGGACATCAGTCCGAGCAGGCCTGAGGGCAGCGAGGCTTGGGCGTGGCATCGAGAAATCCTTACCAACAAATTGCTGCGGTCGGCCCTGATGAATCAAGGGAGCGTCATGAAAGTTTCCAGATTTGTAAACTTGCCAAGGTACGTTACCACAGTACAGCGAGTGTGTCTTTCTCAAATAAATCCTCCACGTCAACCAGCTCGGAGTTCACCGCCCGCATTCACTAAGCTCCCGGTCCCTTGTGCAGATCCCCCATCCCGCCCGCAACACAAATTCAGGGGTCACCAGCTTCTGGAACTCCCTTCAATTGCCTCCTCGGTAGTGTGAGATTCAAGTTGCCAATGTAGCCCCTTGATACAATTATATGCTCATGTGGGCTGTTATCGCACTGGCAGCGGCGCCAAAGTGCTTCCCAAACAGGAACAACCAAGGACGGCGGCTGTCGTATCAGATATCCGATCGTTGGAAAACTGACATCCAGTTATGGCAGGTGAAGAGAATCAGAGAGGTCTGTTCTCTTGGCTCGCTGAACGGGTGCAAAGTTCAAACATACTGGTCATTGTTCCGTTATTATACGCTGCCTCCGAACTATTCTGGTTAAGTTCAGCCAGTCGTCAAGAAATCACGGAATCGGGATCCGGGTTGCGGACGGGCTCGGCTCCTGCCAACGGAAGCCACCCGATGAGTGGAGCCTCGGCCACCTCCGGTCCCTTACGTAACCCATCGCAACTTCCCAGGCTCCACGCAACACCCATGTCATCTCTCTCAACCTTCCATTCCACTCATCCCTCTGAGTTCCAAACATGAGCGAAAACGCTGCAAACCTCCCCGAAGAGCTCCAGCTCATCACAGAGGCTCATGTCAAGTACATTCAGAGCCTGGATACCAGGAAAGATGACTATGAGTACTGGCTGACTGAGCACCTGCGCCTCAACGGCCTTTACTGGGGTCTCACGGCTCTCCACATTCTGGGTCATCCTGGCGCTCTCCCCCGCGATGAAACCATCGACTTCGTCCTCTCGTGCCAGCATGAAAACGGGGGTTTTGGGGCTGCGCCTGGACACGATGCCCACATGCTCTCCACAGTGAGCGCGGTGCAGATTCTCGCCATGGTCGATGCTTTTGACGAGCTTCAGGCGCGCGGCAAGGGAAATGGCAGGGCTCAGGTGGGGAGTTGTATGTCCCTCTATGTACCTACTTGGATTTTGGTAAGACGACTAACAGCAACGTAGATATTGCGGATCTTCAGAACCGCCAAACCGGCACATTTGCTGGTGATGAGTGGGGTGAGCACGACACCCGTTTTCTGTACGGCGCCCTCAATGCGCTGTCCCTCCTTGGGCTCCTCCATCTTGTCGACGTCGACAAGGCCGTGGAGCACATAGCGGCGTGCGCCAATTTTGATGGTGGGTACGGCTCGGGTCCAGGAGCGGAATCTCACGCGGCGCAAATATTCACCTGTGTCGCCGCCTTGAGCATCGCTGGCAGAAAGGACCTCATCGACATAGATCGGTTAGGGAGATGGCTGAGCGAGAGGCAGGTTGGACGCGGTGGTTTAAATGGGCGCCCCGAGAAGAAAGAGGACTCATGTTACAGTTGGTGGGTTCTGAGCAGCCTGGAGATGATTGGAAAGACCCACTGGATCGATCGAGATTCGCTTGTTGCCTTCATTCTCAGCTGTCAGGATCTTCAGGGGGGTGGTATTGCAGACAGGCCAGGTGATATGGTAGATGTCTGGCACACTGTTTTCAGCATCACCGGCTTGAGTTTACTAGGATATCCAGGGCTCCAACCTGTTGATGCAGTCTACTGCTTGCCCAAGTCAACGGTTCAGCGGGTGCTCGGGTGACGAGCCCCTTTGAGGTATCATTGCTAATAGCATTCATCAATTCTCAAGCGCCCTCTCGCTGAACAGCATTACAGAGATCTTATCGAGTCACAGTTATCACCTCTTGCAATCTAATAACCTCCCAACGTGTTCATGTTGGACAGGATACAAGGAGAGAGAAAAGCAACATGTTACCACTCCTGTAATTGACGATTTGTCGTAGACGTCGTCAATCTTAGGGTGGTAACAGACAGCTATCGATGAGCACTGGAGCTCATGCCACCGTGCTCTCAAACCACATCGAGCTCCTTGGTTGGCCCTTGTTTCTGGACAGTGCTCCAGGCAAAGTGTGTGGTCACTTCCCCATCCATTTTCCAACCACTCTCCAGATCGGTGCCAACACGCCGTCAGTCTCCGATTCATCTCAACTCAGGCGCTTGTTCCTCCACACGCCCGTCTCCTGTCTCGTTCTGTATGTGTCACGCTCACAGCTCTTGGGTTGTGAGTCCAAGGCCCCCATCCACCGCCCTGTGTCTTGGCTATCAGTGAGATCTTTCCTTCGCCTTTCCCCTATCAGCACGTCGTTTACAGTCCATTTACCACCGTCCACTGGGCTCGTGCTATGAACACGGCCGTTCAAAGCCGCCGCTTTCTTACAACCACCACCCCCCTCAAACCGTCCGATCTACTGGCTTTCTCATAATCAGTACGACGCTCAAACATCTGTCTCCACAGTTCTGTTTACACGCCCGCAATTCTGCATTCTCGCCGCATCCAGAGACGGACATCCATAGATAGCTTCCACGGCAACCTTTTTGTTGTTTTGACCCAAGCTTCTATTCCTGCCGATTTCTCTATTTAACAGCCTGTTACGAGGTGGTTTTCGTCATGGGCGCCTTCCTCGTCTTTGAGACTCATCCCAAGATTGTTTAGGTGTTTTTCCTTCAAGAAGGTCCATATTCACCGTGTCGGGGCGTATCAGCCTTCACCAAATTCGGTCTCCCATCAACGCTTGTTCCTCTCCAAACTCTCCTCCATCATTCAGCGCGAGATAGGCTCTCGTCAGTGACGACCTCGCCGTATTCTGTCGACGTTTTTTCTTGTCTCCTACAGCCTCATGCCATCACACTTCACCGGAGCCTGCCTCTGTCGAGGCATGATTCTGATTCCAAGAAGTCTACTCGGCGACGGCTTTCGAGACGCCCCTCGAGACGTCCCTCGTTTTTCTCAACAGGTAGCATTCCTTCCAGATCGCCTCTCCAAGTGTTTCTTCTCCCACAACTCAACTTTCCCCAGTTGACTACACCAAGCCAAATGGGCAAGGCGCCGCAAGTTCAACACCAGAATCTTTGTTTCCTACCCCCGGCATACAGTTCTCGGGCTGTGGTCGTTCTCCTTCGGCTCTGCAGATGGCACAACTCCTCTTCTGCTTTTGGGCTCTGACCCTATCCCCAAGCTGCTCTCAGGCCCGTTACATGCTCTATATCAACACCATCGGAAAATCTCGCCGTCAGCGAGAAGAATGCTACCTACCGAGCATCTGACTTGAAGGACGACAACCATTTTTACTTTGGTGGTCACCGGGTGGAAGCACTCACACTTTGCAGCTCAATTCCGGCCAACTTGCGATTTCACCTTCATCGCATTCCTGAACAACACCAATTCTGGCTTCACAAATACTTAAACTCTTCTTCGGACACGAAGCCCCAAAGCTCGGCTGTCAGAGAAAAACCAACGACGGGTCTGGTGAGCTCATTGACCCTATCAGACGCGTCTCGTGGCATTGCGTCCTCAGGCACCACTGAAATTTGGATTTTCGCGTCAGGGGCAGGCGTTCCTTCCCTCTCTGACCTGCGCTTTCCCTCGTCCCCATCCTCGACATCCGGTCGTCCTTTTTATGTTCGTCGGGCTTTCCCAGGTTGTTCCTGCATTCCACTCCAACCAAAAGCATCTTCCACTCCCACGGCACAGTCACCGCCATCCCTTCGCTTTGATGCGTGGGAGTTCCAGCTTCGTTGAGTGTGGGATCTTGGACATTTTGTCCACCCCTAAGCAGACCGACCAACATCCCCAGCCCTTTTGCCACTCTATAGACCGTCTTTCCTCCACCGTCCCGCCGTCTTGAGGGAATCGACAGACATCACCATATCAATTACCCCCTATACAGCCACCCCAACGGCTTGGACGGAAGCCAGAGTCCACTATCACTACCGTCACGTTCTAATCACCAGTCTCGCTTGCCTGAACCGGATGGGAGCAGCACCCACGAAGCTCGTCAGCCATCCCCCTGGCCGGTCTCGGTCCTCAGCAGACGGATTGATCCTGCAGCCGGTCTGGTACTCAACCCAGGCCCCTTTCACCACTCGTGAGTCCACACCCCAGCCAACGCAGGGTTGACACAGTGATTGTACATTCCCAAGCACCCCACAATCAGACACCGCTAACTCCCGCTTCCTAGACAATGGCTGCCATTGCACCAATGGACTTGGTCATGAAGAGTGATCCTGCCACAATCCCCTTGAGGTGCACCCTGTGCCCCAAGAGGCCCAACTTCTCCGATGTCTCTCACCTACTCACCCACATTTCCTCCAAGAGCCATCTGTCACATCGCTTCAAAGCGGAGCTCATGTCACATTCAGAAAGAGAAGCTCAGGAGGCAATCCGTCTGTACGATGACTGGTACGAGCGTCACGGGATCCGGGGGCTGTTGGCGGAGCGCATGGCAGCAAAGGAACAGAAGAAGACGGGGAAGCGAGGGCGACCCTCGCACCACATGGAGCCAGTTGTAAGTGAAAAGTGGACGGAATCTGAAATACAATCTCAAATAGAATGGTTGAGTCACCAGTGCTAACTTCTTTTTTTAGAGCAAATTCAGGGCCGTTTCAAAGCGGACCGAGGCGATCAAAGCCGAACCTGAGGACTTCACCGGGGCAACACCAGCAATCGCGCGCTGGTCCGCCAATTCTCACTCTTCCATCCGAAACCACAACGCACACCACGGATATTTCGACAGCTCGGGTTATCAGACGCCGGTCCTAAAGCGCTCACTATCCGAATACTCGATGGGAACACCGGATAACATGGCAAACTCAAAGTATCGGAGATGGCCATCCGAGACGGAAACCACGGAAAGTGCGCCGGCCTCCGAGATTCGGATGGCATCCCCAGTGGATGACGAAGGCGATTTGAGCAAGCTCAAGGGTGTCAGATACCCAGGCATGGGCCTTTTCGATGCCGCCAGTGAACAGGCCAGGAGACGCAGAAACCAGCGAAAGGATGAGTCGGTCCTGAGGCTGATGGAAAAGACGTCTTCTATCATCGAGCCGACCGAATATATCTGGACAGACGCCGGTGTATTCGAGAGAACCAGAGACATTTATGCCACTCCATCCCTCGAAGGCAGTCCTGCAAGTCCATTTCCCCAAGCCCACTTATTCACATTCGCCCGCACTCAGCATTTTGAACAGATTCCGCTAACATCAACCGCCCAACAGGACCGCACCTTTGAGGAAGAAGAGACCTACAAGAAGAAGAGAGGCCGTCGCGCCAGTACGACTGCAGTCACAGCGAAGCCTCGCCAGACACGCTATTCGACTCGAACTGCAAAACAGAAGAATGCTCCCAAGCGCAGAGACGACGAGGATGATGACGACTTGCCGGATGAAGACGAAGATGCCATCATCCGCAAGCCCACCCACAGTCATGCTTCCATGGAGAGCTACGATGTGTTCCGAGGCCGCTCGAAGCCAAGCCGTGGTAAGGAACCTTCGGCTCCAGACTGATGTAGACTCTGTGTTGGGTTTCTAACCGTCATCTAGACCATAGCGAGAGTCCCCTTCGCCGCCGCTCGGCTTTGAACGCCATGAACTCCAACGCTACCATCATGCAAGAGGCACCAAAGCCAGCCAAGCCACTTTCGTACTTTTCGGGTGACAACAACAGCAACGTACCCGCCTTTTCGCCCCACCCTCCGGTGTCCAGCAATCCGTACTTTCAGCACCAGCAGAGCATGGGTACCTACAACCCCCTCTACGTTCAAACGAGAAATGGATATTTCCATCCCTATAGCTACTCTAGCTATGGGGCAGAATCAAAGCCCACCGCATCAAACTTCCAGGCCGTCAACAACACGGTGAACCCGAACTTGACGGGCATGGCTTTCCACTCGTTCCAGCCGTCTTACGGCGATGACTCCTCCCACCAGCACCAGCGCGGCAATGGTGGTTTTGACATGTGATCTTCCAGATCATTTGTGGTATTGGACTCCCCCCAACAAACATCGCATTCTTTTCGCAGCCACGGCCCGATACGGAGACCGTCTACCTTGAGCCTGGGTTTTCCGGGGTGAAGGGCGCTCGGCGTACTTATACTACGCCATGACTGCTCTATTTTCCCTGGGATCGATCTCGAATGCATTGTAAGATTACGTATTCTGTCCCTACCTCGCGCGAGTCTGGGAGGGCGGCACTCAGCTGCCACCAAGGCTATGGGAACGTTTGTCTGATATTTCCGGTGAACATTGAAGCCGGTCTCATCGTGGCACACTGTTTGAGGCCGTTCGTTGACTGCAGCCTCATGGATGGGGTGTAGACTTTCTTTTCAGTTAGAGATTTCTTTGTTTTTGGCGATCATAGGCTAACACGTGAGGTGGCGAGACACTTGCGTCCCTAATACTTCTAAATATTCCTGGGTTTCGGGTGTGCTCCGGAGGGAAACAAGTTATTACGGCTTTCTTAGTTATCAGGATCAGTTCGGTCGATAGCTTGCCGTGGGCTTAACATAGGTTTCATCTCGGACAATTCAACTTTGGTATGCTGAGTACAAGTACAAAGCAAGTGATCTCATGTCATCATATGTATTGATTGTGACACGAGACATGATAATTACTCGCTCCAAGGTCGAAACCATCTAGTCCCACACTGAACGCCCAACGAAGCCAAACATTCTGCACAAGGTACAGCCCATCTTCACAACCTGAAACCCTTACTTACAACTGTTCAATGCTAGAGATCAAGTGGTCTATTTGATCCTGCCCTCCTTGCAACACGTCGCCAAGCATCCGGGCCGCGCCCTGTAGACGGCGCGCCTTCATGTCCTCTTCCATCTCCTTCGACTTCAACGCCGCCACGTCAAGCACCTTGCGCGGAATGCGCGCTAGCCTGGCAACATTCAGACCATATGAACGGTGCGCCACGCCATCTCCAACCTCGTACAGGAAGGTAATCTCCTCGTCTCCATCGCCTTCATCGTCATCGGCGACGGGCTTGCCGTTGCGCTCCGCCCGGAAACGCATGTGCACGCAGCGGACGCGATTATCGCCTAGCCCTTGAGCTACGCGCGCTAGGTTCTGGTAGTGTGTGATAAAGAGGGTCAGACAGCGGGTTTCGCGGACGACATGCTCCAGTACGGCGTGGGCGATGGCGGCGCCGTCGTGGGTGCTGGTTCCGCGGCCGAGCTCGTCGAGGACGATGAGGGAGCGCGGGGTGGCGGAGCGCAGGATGGTGGCGGTTTCGGAGACTTCGACCATGAATGTGGATTCGCCGGCGAAGAGGTTGTCGCGGGCGCCCATGCGGGTGTAGATTGCGTCGGTGAGGGTGAGGCGCATGGAGGTGGCGGGGACGAAGGAGCCGATTTGGGCGAGGAGGACGAGGAGGGCGACGGCGCGGACGTAGCTGGATTTGCCGCCCATGTTGGGGCCGGTGATGAGGTGGGCGAGGGGGGAAGGGGAGGCGAGGGAGGTGGTGAAGGGGATGTAGCCGTTGGGGAGGGTGTGCTCGGCGATGGGGTGGCGGCCTTCGGTGATCTCGATTGTGGGAGGGGTGGAGATGGGGAGGAAGGTCGGCTTGCTGTAGCCGGGGAGGCTGGCTACCTGTGCTAGAGAGAGGAGGCAGTCGAGCGTAGCGAGAGAGGCGACGGCGTCGCGCAGGGGCTGGTATTCGGCCGCAATGTCCTGGAGGAGGGATGTGAAGGCGGCATCGCAGGCGGCGGCAAGAGCCTCCTTGTGTTGGTCTCGTTCGTTGATCAGCCGGAGGACCTCGGGGGTGTGGAAGCGGGAGAGCTTCTTCGTGCCGCTGATCTTGGCCCACGAGGCGGGGACGTTCTTGAGATCGGTGTTAGACACTTCGATGAGATATTCGATTCCGGAGACTGTGACGTAGTTGATGGGCGTCTTCTTGGAGAGTTTCTTTGCTGCTTCTTTGCGGTGGGCATCTAGATCTTGCTCAACGGCAGCGATCCCCATTTTGTGGGATGAGATCTCCTCGTTTTCCTCTTCATCTCTGAAGAACGTGTACTTGTCATCCTTTCTTGCCGCCTCGGGATTGATTTTGTCGAGAAATGAGGTTACAATCTCACCGACTGGTGACAAGGAGCAGATCGCTTCGCTGATGAGTGGGGATTTGAATCCTGTGTCTGCTGGTGTCTTTACCCTTGCGAACTCCATCGCAATCCTCTGCAGCGTCTGCAAGGTCGACAGAAGCTCCGGGCGTGTACACTTGCCATAAAAGATGCGGATAAGGCTGCGCTCTAGATCTGCTCTAATCGACTTAAGCATGCCGGCGAGTTTGTCTGCCTTGGCCGAGGACTGGCTGCTCAGGAGCTCCTCGACTGCTGAGACACGCTCCTCGAGCCGCTGTTGGTCGAGCAAAGGACGGCCAATCCATTTCCTCAACAGCCTCTGCCCAAAACGAGTGCGAGTCTTGTCAAGCGCCCACAGCAAGCTCCCCTTTTCTGTGTGGTCTGTTGCATTGCGATATACTTCAAGACTTTCCAACGTGGTTCCGTTGATGAGCATGTGCTGCCGGGTGCTGAAGGACTGGAAGTACTTCGTCAAATCAAAGATATGTTCCAGGCCATACTCTGTCAAGTGTGTGATCATAGCCGACAGGCATATCGTGACAGCCTCGGGCAAGTGCAACACCTTTTCAAGCAGCGTCGCTGCATGCTCGTCGTTATCCTTTAGTTTTCCAGCGTAGAACTTCGTGACATGAGAATACGCTTCCGCCGCCATGGCCTTGCCCTTGGCTACTCTTTCCACTCTCGTTCTGTCTCCAAAGACGTTCGTGCTGCTTCCAGAGAGGTGCTGCACGAGTTTATCGGTTGCTTTAGTGAGCTCACCAACAATGAGGAACTCGCATGGAGAGATATGCAGCAGTCGCGTCTCGATTTCACGGCGCATGAAGCCATCTTCAAAGTTGTCATATATGATATCTCCAGTCGCAGGCTGCACGGCGATAATACCGACGTCGACCTTCTCATCTGTCCCTGAGCCTTTGGCTGGAGACTCGGTCAAGCAGAGAAGGTAGCCGCCCGAAGGAGCGCCAGTATTATCGCCAGACTGGTCCAGCTCGCCGTTTTCGTCGATGTAGGTTCCCTTGGTATAGACATTGGTGAGTTTTCGAACGAAGGGTGCGTTACGGTTGTCTCCTGCTTTCTTTAAGGCTGCTGTCTCGATCTGCCTTACGACACCAACTTTGTGACCGGCAGCAACGAGGCGCTTTGCGTGGACAGGGAGACGGTGAACTGGTATGCTGGCAGACGCGAACCGGTCGAGGTGCGCCTCTGAGGGATCTGGGCAGATTTTAGCTCGTGTCAAAGAGCACAGTGGGTTTGGGGAGCCTACGCTCGTCGTATCTGAACTTGCCCGGTATGCACACGATGCTCAATTCCTTGGCAGCTATCCGGGCGTCTTCGCCGAAGAACCTGAATTTGTACCCAACTTCAACAATCAGGACGGTATCCATGTGCTTCCTCTTGATGTCGAGGAATTGTATCTCCATCGGCGTCAGTTTGCCTGTCTTGGCACCCTTCTTCTTCGTCTTCGCCTGGACTGGTGGCTCCTCTTCGTCGGGGTCATCGCCGTCAGCATCCTCGCCATCTGGAGCGCCGGATTCTGAGTCGGCAAAATTGCGCCTTCGAATCATGACCATGCTGTCGGGGTGGCCAAGTTTCTTGATGAACTTCTTGTGCAGCGCCTCCTTCTGTCTCTTGACCGCCACATCTTCGTCATCGATGACCTCTTGCGAGCGGTTGCTTGACCTCCCTGCATCAAACGCATACAGTTCGGTTCGGGTAGCGGCTGCACCGGAGCTCGAGGCGACCGCAGCTGGGGGCGATGGCACTCGAGGCGGCGTCCCTGGCGATGTCCCATCCTCGTCGTCTGCCACAGATTTGGCGCGTTTGGATGCGCGGGCCGAAGTTTCGTTGCCCTTGTCGGGATTCTCTCGCAGAGGGCGCTTCTTAGAGGCGGAATCGGGGGCTAGAGTTGCGCTGTCTCCGCTTGGCGGTTTTGCGGGAGAGCTCGACTGTCGCTGGCTCAAGCCATTGATAGTTCTGGTGGTGAAGAAGCTAGTCAAAGACGCCTGCTTCTTCCCTGGCGCCTTTGAAGGGCCCGCCATCTTGGTGCGAAGGGTCGTGAATGTGTTGTTGAAGCCGTCGCAATGGATACTGTGATGTCACTTCCCAATGCCCCGAAAAGTGGTCCACCCACAGAACGCGCTTCGCTCTAGAGACGCGGGCCAGACGCGACTCGCTTGAGTGCTTGCATCAGCGAGGTCACATGACGTGGCTCATGCGCTAGTTAACGAGGACAAGCACAAGATTGAATTCCTTCCCGCAAATCCTTCCCGCCTTTTTTGCACGGGCCATGCTACGTACCCCAGACTCGAGCTTGGCGACCACGTTATCACAAGCCCCTACTTGGTGGAAGGTATCTCTGCAACTAACACACCTCAATGACATCCCCGTAAGGCCTTTTCAAATGCGTTTGGTGTCTTTTTCGATGCATTGAAGGTCTTGAACGATGCTTGCGAGGCCTTCCGTGGAAAAACCAGGCCTTTCTACATGGTCAGGTGCCGTTGGGGGGATATCGCTGAGGCCTGTCGGTTGCAGAGATACCTTCCATCGTGTGGCCCCCGGCTCTCGCCCCTGGCTCGCTTGTGGATGCCGCTTGATTCGGCGCGGAGTGCATCTCGACATCCGGAACTGGTAAGCGGAGGGCGCCGAGGTTCCGCTCGCTTTGCAGTCCTTAACTAAGGTAGCTCGTCCGAGTGAGGTGGGTAGGTAGGCCGGACTCGTGCTCAAGAATGTTAGAAAACGCTTTCTTAGTGAGAAAACTACTGGAAGCTCCCGTCCGCGGCTGACAAGTAGGTATGCACACCAAGTTATGGAAGCTAAAATCCACTGCCGTCAGCCAGCGGCATTGGAGGATGAAGTGCTCGGTCGTCAAGGCAGGAATCCGAGAATGGTGAGATAAATTGTAACCGCTCGCCACGCAGCCGCGTTGCGAGCAGATTCCCGCCTTTGGCCGATGCGTTGGGAGGGTTGCAACTATCGCCTGTGTCCGTATCGGTAACTTATTAGCAATCACGGAGCGCAATGCAGGTCATGTTTCGTCGGGTCGATTTAATTTCAGGGTGCAAGGTGTAACTGAATGGAAGGTCGGCAGCCTGTGGGCCAAGTGCGGTCGACTCCCAAATCCAGGGCAACGGCGGGTGGATATCAAAAGACTTAAGAGGCCATGAACCGGGCTGTCGATAACAGGATACCTAGGCCATCACCGGTTGCAGTTGCGGTTGCGGTCAAGTAATGCGGGGGTCCGTGATGTTGCTCTCGATGTCGCACCACAAGATTACTCTGCTTGTGACAGCAGCACGGCACTGGCCATCGGCCCACCAGCCAACGCTCACCGTCCGTTGAGAATGGAGCCCGAACGGCTCGAGCTCTGACTATCCACTCGCGAAGTTGCACTGGTACGACGTTGCGTTGCTCCCCCCAATCTATTGTTGGGTTAGTATTTCTTGTTCCGCTGCTACAGAATCAGTCTCGCGGCACTCTCGCAGGTCTCATGGGATCCATGAGACGTTCTCTCCTATCTCAAATGCGGTCAAGGCCGGTGAGGATGCCTTCGGTAATGAAACTCGACTACGTTGTGGAGAGCTCAACTGAGCTGCAAATCGCCTCTGCACTACTAATAACGGACCCAATGCTCGGGACTGGCTGAATTGGTTCGAGGTAGGTGGGCACACAAGAAATTCCAAGAGTGCCAAACACCTGTTCCGGCTCCTCGTAACCCCGTTCCCTTGCCCTTCCCGTAGCTTTGCTTGCTAGAGTCTGCCCGCCGTCGAGCTTCTGAGCGCGGCAACGTCTGCCAGATACGGAACCCGTCGTGGCGTACCCATCGAAAAGCCGGCCTTGAGATGTTTGACTGCTTCCTGATCTGCGATTTCGGGCTGTTTTTACACACGGAAACACAAGCGGGGCTTTAGCCTTGTGTGGTGAACCAATGTTGTCGTTGTCACGCTTGACCTTCGAAAATGCGTTCCAGATTCATCGCGTTTCGAGATTTCAGGCTTCACTGAGTCGGTCAGGTGAGCAGTAGGTGAACCTCGGGCCTCGTCCCCGCCCTCCATGCCACCGGGTGTTTACCTTACCGGTCAGGTCCTGGTCCTGCGGTGGCCTTCTTGGGGGTACCCAGCTCTTTTGCGGTGTGCACATGGTGCGAAAGGTGACCGGTAGGCTTGTGACTAGGCAAAGAACAGGCGCCGCGCCAGCACCCTGGGTGAGTGTTCGGTACACCAGGATACCTAACGATCAGCTAAACCCGGGCCTCGTGGAGTCGTCCCAACGCTACCCCGGCAGTTTCAGGCTAAACAGCTTGTAATAGATGCCAAGGCGGTTAATATGGCCTGCAAACCTCGGAGAGAGCCGCATGGCAAGAGTTGCGGCAATAAGCTCACTTTTCCGAAAACAAGCACCCCTGCGGGTGGGTACCTGGCACGGACCAGGTACCAAGCGCGACAGGTTCTGATTGGGCTGGGTCCTTCGTCCTGCGTGACCACCAACAACCGCACTGCAGTTGAGACAAACCAAACAGATCTTCGCACCCTTCTCGAAGGGCGCTCGAGGGCGCCAAAACTGGTGGTTCGTCTCACGCACCACCTGTGCAGAGCTCCTGCAACCAAGCTTGGGGCGACCGCGATTGCGCCGTCCGCCACCACCGGCTCAGCAACATTGCAAATCCGAGGGGCCGTGGGGCCGCACACTTGACCAACCACATCTCGCGGGGCACCGTCCCATGGGGTTTTTGCGATCGATTCAGTTTGCGCTGACATTTGCCCACGCGATGGCGGAGAATATGGAGAATATGGGGAATTACGCTATACCCACCCATTGGGCGTATTGACTGGGTCTCGTTTCGCCATGCGGGATATGTGGTTTCTCCCAGTCGATCTCGGCAACCCACACGCTGATGGATGAACCGCAGCCCTCGGGTGAGTCCACTGCCCTGCACCAGGCTGTCTGTCTGCGAATTGCCCGTTGCACCCCTTCCAAGCCCTTCTGCAGACACCACACCAGCGCAGAAGCGAGCCAACGCCGTCCGAAGGTGACGAGTTCTATTCCCTGCCGCCCAGCCGTCCCTGTTGGGATCATATTGGTTTGCATGGGCTGGTAATGCAGATGTTATGCATTCATATACCTGCCACGGCAGCGGGATCCGCCAGGACACGCCCCCAGAGACTGAATATTGCCTAATTGAGGAAACGCACCACACTGACGCGCTCCAGTCCCAGGGTCCAGGCCAGAGCAGAATGAACAGAATCATCAATCAGAGGAGGCTGGTGACTTCGTCGCGGAAGAGGGGCCAGCGCAACCGTTAGCTGTGTGCGCCACATCAGGCGGGCGTCCATGCGAGATCGACATGTCGGACCGCTTCCACCGCCAGCGCGTGGCCGTCCAAAAAGAGAAGAATGTGGCGTTGTTCCAGCGCTCCCATTCGCGTCGCGGCTTGGCTAGTGCCTTTGCTTGGCCGCAGAGGACAGGGAACCCACGCGATAACCGGTCCGATCTCCAAGCCACCGCAACCCCTTCTGGGCTCTGGGGTCTCCTCGGGCCCCTTTCGTGCAGGCAAGCATCCAGTGGCCAGTGCCACTCACTCATGGCCCAGGCTTCGGCAATAGGGAGGTACAAAAAAAATACCAGCAGCTGCGGCCCCACGGGTTACCACGGGCGGAGGGTGGAGCGTGTGGAGCGGGAGGAAGTTGGAACTTGGGGAAGCTTGGAGAGACCTGTTGATCAGCTGGGGAGATGGTATGATCTCCTCCGGTTTCAACCCCAACTGGGCGGTTCCCGACGGAGTCCTGGGCGGCCCTTGTCGAGCTCCTCCCACACGCTCCCACATGCTATGCAGCGTGGGCAGTGAGCCAGCTCCAGAGTTGCCTCAGAGCTGGCAATATCTGGCGGCTTGAAAAGCAGCTTCCATGAGGTGATATTAGCCTCATTGACAGGCCATTCGTCTCCGTCCAGCCCGGTGAGACTGGCGGGATCTGGCGGGAGCTCAGATTGACAATCTGCTGCCGCCTGGCGCTGTACTGCACCAGCTCGAGTGTGCTGGGTGTCCTATTTACAGGAGTGGAGGCCCGCGGTGGGAACGGCTGCCGCGTAGAGACGGCTTCGGAGCCATGCAGATTGGTTGAGCTTCTACTGTGTATCTGCAGTTGGCTGGTCCGCACCTCCCCCCCCGTCCGCCCCGTCCGCCCCGTCCACCCCGTCCACCCCCCGACCAGCTGGCCCTGTCCAGGCCCCCATCACGCATGCCACTGTCCCCATCTGTCCCCATTCTGTCCCAGAGTCGCTTCGACGGTCCGGTTGTCCGTCTCCAGTTCCTCGAGGTCCCTCCACCAACAGGCAGCTCGTCAAACATCTTTATAATCCCTACCCCCTCTCGAGCTGGCCTCGAACTTCTCTTGTTTCCCTCGTGCCCTCTTACAAGTCTCGCCATCATACTCAAGTCACCTACGCCCGGGACACAACCCCTAGCTCGGACGGCAAAACATCAACATGGGCATCTTCAGCAAGAAGCCTCAGGCCCAGGCCGTGGCTCAAGCCCAGGAGGAGGCGCCTCAGTTCGAGCGCGTCGAGTGGACCAAGGATCCCGGCCTCCGCAAGCTCTACTTCTACGCATTCGTCCTCTGTATCGCCTCCGCGACCACCGGTTACGATGGGTACGTGGTCTCCAGCAGCAATCTCTGTCTTTCAATGGCTGTGCTAACCTGTTCTTTTTTGTGGTATGCAGCATGTTCTTCAACAGCGTACAAAACTTCGAGACGTGGAAGGCGAAGTTCAACAACCCCCAAGGTAGCGAGCTCGGTCTGCTCGGTGCCCTCTACCAGATCGGCAGCTTGGTTTCCATGCCCATCGTGTAAGTCATGGCGCTGCGCAATACAGGGCGACATGCATAGCTAACGGACGCGAAGCCCCCTCTTTACCGACAATCTCGGCCGTAAAATCCCCATCGCCGTCGGATGCGTTATCATGATTGTGGGCGCTATCCTTCAGGGATCCTGCCAGAACCTCCCCAGTATGTTGAACAAGAGACAGGAGTGCGCTGGTGAAATTGCGGCTAACGCGGTCAACAGCTTTCATGGGTGCCCGCTTCATGCTTGGTTTCGGTAACTCGCTCGCCCAGCTTGCGTCTCCTATGCTTCTCACCGAGCTCTGCCACCCCCAGCATCGTGGTCGCCTCACTACCGTCTACAACTGCCTGTGGAACGTCGGTGCCCTGGTCGTCGCCTGGACTGCCTTCGGAACCGACTTCATCAACAACGACTGGGCGTGGCGCGTTCCCGCCCTTCTCCAGGCCCTGCCTTCCGTCATCCAGCTTGCTTTCATCTACTGGGTGCCCGAATCTCCCCGCTTCCTGATTGCCAAGGACAGGCACGAGGAAGCGCTTGCGATTCTTGCCAAGTACCATGCCAATGGCAACGAGAACCACCCCACGGTCCAGTTCGAGTTCCGCGAGATCAAGGAGACCATTAGCCTCGAGATGGAGACCAAGAAGAACAGCAGCTACACCGACTTCTTCAAGACTCGCGGTAACCGCTATCGTCTCGCCGTCCTCCTTTCCCTGGGTGTCTTCTCCCAGTGGTCCGGTAACGCCATTATCTCCAACTACTCCAGCAAGCTCTACGAGACGGCCGGTATCTTCGACCCAACTGCCAAGCTCGGTCTTTCCGCTGGCCAGTCCGTCCTTGCTCTCATCGTCTCCATCTCCATGGCCATGCTTGTCGACAAGATTGGTCGTCGCCCCATGTTCCTGGCTTCCACCGGTGGCATGTTCCTCACCTTCTGCTTCTGGACCCTCACATCCGGTCTCTACGAGGAGCACGACGCTCCGGGTGCCAGCAACGCCATGATCTTCTTCATCTGGCTGTTCGGTGTCATGTACTCGATCGCATGGTCCGGTCTCCTCGTCGCCTACTCCATTGAGATTCTGCCTTACAGGCTGCGTGCCAAGGGTCTCATGATTATGAACGTGTCGGTCCAGGCCGCGCTCACGCTCAACATCTATGCCAACCCCCTGGCTTTCGACCACTTCACGGGCTCAACCTGGAAGTTCTACCTCATCTATACCGTGAGTTTTCCCAGTTGCCGCCTTCTTGTCATTTGCTGGATGCTAATTTCTGATTGCGCAGTGCTGGATCTTTGGCGAGCTCCTCTTCGTTTACTTCATGTACGTCGAGACTCGCGGCCCTACTCTCGAGGAGTTGGTCAAGGTCATCGATGGCGACGATGCCGATGTTGCGCATCTCGACATCCGCCAGGTCGAGAAGGAGGTTCAGATCCAGACCGAGAAGGTCAACTAAACGGATATGGTTGTCTTGCGACGCAGGGTCGTTTGCTTTGCGAGTTTTTGCTTTCTTTTACCACCACCGCCTATCTACGACGTCTCATCAGCACTGGCTGTAGCAAAGCTGCCCGGGATCAGGCACGGCTACTACCTACCCGGCCGCTGGGACTCTCTACTCTCTACCATTGATCACCGCTGTGGCGGGATTGCTGCTTGGGACGACGAAAAACCGATACGCCATGGGATATGACCAGGTTGCATAGCGGATCACTCTACGTTAATTACGTGTTAATATATATTGATATACCCCCTGGCTACACTTTATGTCTGTCCACTTGCTTTTGGGTCGCGCCATTTCCTTCTTCTACATGCTGTACCTGCTGCCACGCGTATATCGCGCGTTCGTTTCGTCTGATGTTCAATGTAATGTTCTGGTTCCCGGAAGTCTGTGCTATTGCCTTAACGCTATTGCCTCAACGCCGGGATTCGGCCTCATCATCTATTTGGTGGATAGTAATTACTGCAAGGTACACATGTAGAAAGCCAACTACTATATCGTTTGGGATTTCTTATCGATTCCGGAAGGATGAGCGTGGGATTTCCGAGATAGCTTCACCCCCCAACGGTTGGGCTGTTGGCGGTGCGGAAAGGATGCCCATGCCGCCATCGTGCTGGTGGTGGCTGATTTGCAAATACCGTACCGGGCTTTTTTCCCTCCCGTAAGCTTGAGCACGCCACTTTCGACATGGAGAGGTGGTCTGATCTTGGAGTTCTGAAATGTTTGCGATGGCACTTGTCTACCTAATTACCTAGATGAATGATCATGACTTTCAACTTCCTCCCTACCTACCCCCTTTTCGCCCCTTTCCCAATCCCTCTTCCACACCTCTCTCCCCCCAAAACCCCACACCCTGCAAGAGGATCCATCCCATCACCCAGGAGATTTTTTAGCCTTCAGTTGGTTGGGAACAGTGGTCCCCCTTCTCTGCGCCAAGGAGGGCCCGGCACTTTCGCTTGGATCAAATCGAAGTCGGGTCGGGAATATGTTAGCTGCATGGGTGTGATGGGAACTGGAGCGAGCTAGTATATTATCCGCCCGACCAAGCCAGCGGGCCGAGGAGCCCACTGTCGCATTGTGTCGTAAAGTGGTTAGTCTGGATTTGCTGTACACAGTATGTACGTAGAGTACATGAGGTAGCTGAGTGGGTTTCCGAGTCCCGGGTGTTGTCGACGAAAGGGGGGCCAGGTATGGTCTGGAAGGACTTAATGGGCGAACCGAGTACCGAGGATGGAATCTAGTCCGTTCTGGACCTCGTCCGGTGCAGAGATTGGTGGTAGTGGAATGGATGGATGGATGGATTGTTTTGTGTTGCCACGCTGATCGTTGTCGAATTCTAGACACCACCGCGGCCAGGTCCAGGTTTTGCACTGCAAGCCACCCCGTGATTTGATCGATCGATCGCCGGCCGGGCGGCAGGAGACAGGCAAACAGACAAGCATTGGCGGAGGATTCCAGCCGGGCGTTGGGCGGGAACGGAAAACGGCAACGCGAGGTGGTAAGTATATCTCCTTAGGTACACAGTAGGCACCGCAGGAGGGTCATTTTTTCTCGCTCGCGTGTATTAGGCGAAGCGCAGCCGCATGCCGTCGCGCGTAGATGTACCAGTCAAGATTACCACCACAGCGCGGGCACAATGTGCCCTCCGCTGGGATGGATGGTGCTAAGTATCCCAAAGTACCTGTTCATGCACAGTCTGTGATGCCCAGAGAGCTCGCCAATAACCTGGCGGACCGACATCGCCTGATCGAGGCGCCGAGTCCGGCGCAGTGGAACTGGTTCCCGTGGTGAAACTTGGAAGTCGACGACGCTGATTTCGGGATTGGCGACTGTGGGTCTCACCAAAAGAACCATGGTGTTCGACACAGGACCTGAAAGTCCTTATCATGGCTCTCTAGTTGGCGTGTGTGGATCGTGCCGAGGAGCAAACTTGCTCACGAGTCGCGCCATGGTTCACGAGAAGCGTCTTGGCTGCTCGAGAGGGAGATGAAGATGTGATATGCTATCTTCTCCTGAGGCGAGCCGTGATATGTTGGCGAGCAAGGCCCAAGACACCGACGACGCCAGATGTAACCCGAGGATGCATTTTGCAGTCTTGAAGAAGCCTAGTAGCGCTAAATGTTGACGTATTCTTAAGACCTACCGCTATCATCAAGGATACCGCCCTAGATCTTGTCCTGTTGCCTAGTCTTGCCGAGCTTCTGTAATGATAAGTAGAGACCAGAAGTATGACGCCAAGCAAGAATATCAAAACCTCCCGATCGAACTGAAAATCCTCTAATATCGTAACTGGGTCGTCCGAATAATACATTGTAGTGGATGTCGCCGCATGCCCCTTGGGACACCTTTGCATCTATTGCTTCATCAAATCATATGTTGCTGTCAGCGCCCGTCCACGCAAAAACCCAAAGCACTATTCCCCCGACTGGCTTCCGGGTTGTTGGCCCAAGGCGTGAGACCTTGGTCGCGGTGATGCCAGTATGAGTAGATTGTTATTCTTGGGAACCGGCCGAGCCTGAGCTGGGCGAAGAGTCCTACTTCTCAACCTCAACATCCATCTCTTCACCATTCCTGGATGCCGGTTCCTTGTCATTCAAGCCTACCACCTGGACATCGGCAGCGCCAGTCAGCACTGCAATTCGCCGCTGTTCAAAACTCTGCTCGCTCCGAACCACTTGGTCCAGCAGTACCTCCTTCTCAAGCCATTCTTGCTTGTAGAGCTCTTCCCAGAGCTTGCACTCTTGTCGCAGATGCTCAGCGTCCTGCTCAGTCCACTTAACTTGGAGCTTGCATAGCTTTACCAGGCGCTCTAGGGGCATCTCAAGCTCCTTGGAGGTGAATCCCTGGTCCTCGGCCAGCTGTGTGAACGGATCGGCTCCCAAGTCATCGGCAGTGCTGCCATCGTCAACCGCGTCGTCTTGCCCTGCGGCGTGAGACTGTGGCGTTTTAATGATTATTTTGAGCTTTGACGACTTGCCAGCTGGCCCCGATTGCATGCTCTTAGGAACTGGATCCGATGGCCGCAGTGCCTCGGTCTCGTGAACAGTACGCATGTGCTTCGCAAGAGCATCGGAACGGGTAAAGGCGCGATCGCACTCTGTTTCAAAATCGTCAGCCCTCACATTCGAAGGGAAATAACCTGGCCCTTGACAATACCTGGTAGGTAGCAGTAGAATGGCTTCTCCCTCGTATGACTGCGCATGTGCGCTTTGAGCGCATACCCGCTGGCGTGTGGCATGCTCTTCCTCGTGCACCCAACCCACTCGCAAGTGTATTTCTTTTGCCGACTCTCGATATGATCGTTGTGAATGTGCTCGACCAGTTTGTCCATATTGCGCATGTCGCCCGCTCTGCACCCCTCCCAGGCACAAGTTGTGACCTGCTCCTGGAAATCATCCTCATCGGCGCGAGTGTTGATAGGCGAGCTGGGGATGTCGCCGTCCGTGTCTTCTGAGACCTCCGACATGCCCTCGAGAGGATCTGGGTCGGCGTCCGGCTCTTGCACGACGGCTGATGAGGCTGCGGATCCAGCACCGCCAACCTTCAGTCGCTTCGCTGGCGGCCCATCCTCCATCAGCTCGGGGGCGTCCTCTGTAAAATCATCTTCGGAACTATCCATCGATGATAGTGGGGAGTCGGCTGGGGAGTCTGTTCGGGCCATGGTAATGTGTGGAGGTTGAGGACTGGTTGCGATTCAGAGATGTCGCTGCTCACTGGCTCAGGAGCTGATCGCTGCGAGAGAGGCGCCTCTCTGGTCGTATAATTTGGATCGCGGTGGTTGGGGGGAATGAACGGCGGTCAGCAACCGGTATGGAAACAGTTTCGCGGCCAAAAACAAAGGCGAATGTGTGGGTATAGACTTGGTATATAATTCAATGGGCAAACACGAGTGTACCTTAAGGTTTGAATGGGACATGTCGCGACAACTTCCAATGGAAGTCACGATTGTGGCCAAAGCGCGCAATTCACTTTGCGCGACACCCCTGTCGGCTGCCATTGGCCAGCTGGCAACAGCTGATATTCTCCAATTTAAAATGCGATGCGGGGTTCGCCTCAGCCTAACCTAGCAACCAGGATGTTTTTCTTGTTGTCAACCTAACCCCTCCCCCGCCAAAACGCCTGCAGCGATCCGCATCAGTCCCTGGCTTTGCTCAACCATCACCTTCTGGCTCTATAAACTTTCTTAGCTGTTCAAAATGGCCGCTTCTACGAAAATCTTCTCTCTCGAAGGGAAAGGCCTGAAACTTACTACCGCAGAGGACCTCGAACCCCACATTGCCGAGCTTCGCGCCAACGATGTCGAGGAGGTCCGATTGCTGGGCAACACTTTGGGTATCGGTGCCTGCAAACTGCTCGGTGAAGTTCTTGCGACAAAGAAGAACCTGAGGGTGAGTAGTGATCTTCTGTTCACTTGTTGTGTTGCGCACTTCGTTGCGAATGCTGACGTTCCTTTCAGGTCGCCAACCTCGCTGATATCTTTACGGGCCGCTTGCTCAACGAAATCCCCGAAGCGCTCTCCTCCCTCCTTACATCTATTCTCAATCTCCCGAAGCTTAACACTATTAATCTCAACGATAACGCTTTCGGTCTCAACACACAGGCGCCCTTGGTCGCCTTCCTTGCCGCCCACGTTCCGCTCCAGCACCTCTACCTCAACAACAATGGCCTTGGTCCGCATGCTGGTATTCTGATCGCCGATGCGCTTTCTGAGCTTCACACAAAGAAGGAGGAGGCGCGCAAACAAGGACAGGATGTTCCCTACCTTGAGACGGTCATCTGCGGTCGCAACCGCCTGGAGAATGGAAGCATGACGGCGTGGGCGAAGACGTTCAGCCTCCACAACAAGGTCAAGGAGGTAAAAATGGTGCAAAACGGCATCCGGCAGGAGGGTATCTCGCACCTTCTCAGCGAGGGTCTCCGCCACGCGACCGAAATCAAGGTGCTTGATCTCCAAGACAACACCTTTACTCTTCTCGGCGCCAAGGCTTTGGCTGCCGTAACTCCTGGCTGGACCGAAATTCTGGAGTTGGGCATCGGCGACTCACTGTTGGGCAACAAGGGTGGTGTGGTTTTCGCCAAGTCTCTTGCTAAGGGCAAGAACACAAAGCTTCAGATTCTGCGCCTGCAGTACAATGAGATCTCGTCACAGGGAATCAAGGGTCTGGCCAGCGCCGCAAAAGATGCTCTTCCGGCTTTGAAGAAGATCGAACTCAATGGCAACAAGTTCTCGGAAGAGGATGAGTCGATCATTGCGCTGCAAGAGCTGTTTGAGGAGCGCAAGGAGAATCTTGGCGGGGATGTCGTGGCGGAAGACGAGTGGGGTCTCGACAGCCTGAGCGATTTGGAGGAGGAGTCCGATGAGGAGGAAGAGGAGGAGGAGGAGGAGGACATCGAGCCTGAGGAGAGGGCGGAGAAGCTCATCAAGGAAGCGGAAGAGGCCCAGGAGGAGCCGGTCATTTCAGTCAAGGATGCCGAGGTCGACGAGTTGGCCAAGAAGCTGCAAAAGACGTCGATCTAAGGCACTGGGGGGAATGGTTGGCGAAGTTGATTTGGCGGGAGCGTGGCATACTTCTTCAGGAGATACCCAGGAACACAGATGGAGATAGAGCAACAACCAGCCAGGGGGTGTTGGTTACCGAATTGTTATCTTTGAGCGTCTGCGGGGAAATCCCATAGCATCAGCCCGTATTAGATATCTCAGTAGCAATCAACAGCCTGTCAAGCGTGCAAGCTTGGGTTCCCGTGATGAATGTCGTGTAAACATCACGCATTTGCTGCACTCTCGCCACGGTCGAGACGATTGCTTGGAAGATGGTAAGCGGTTCTGGGGCTGATTTGTTCTTTATTTCCGACTTTGTCCGCTGTTCTCTGCTCATTTGTGGTCTCAGTGGGCTGGAGGTGTGGAGTGGGCTCACAGTCACACCACCACAATGCATCACCAGTCGTTTGTATGGATGAGAGCGCGAAAAGCCGACGCAGTCGCCATATTTCGATAAAACGCCCAGAATTCGCCCTCCAAATGAGAAACCAAGATCCTGCTGTTCATCAAAGTCTGCAAACTCAACATTATCACCAAGATCAATTGCATCACAAACATTCAGGCGGTCTCGTCTTATCACTTACAAGACCCCACAATACAACATACCAAACATCACTTTCGAGAGCGATTACCACCAAAAAACTTCAAACGAAAATGATCCTCTTCGAGACAACCGAATCCGTTGTCGAGATTCTATGGGATGTGGCCCTCGCTTTCTTCGTCGCCAGACTCGCCGTGGTCTACTTCCTCCTCAACTTCCTCTCCGCCCTCGCACTCAGTTACCTGGTCCTCTCAGCCAAAACGCCGGTCGCGCATCTGGTGACACTGCAAAATCCAGAGGTGTTACTCCCGTTCTTACTAGGGAGTGCGATTCTCTGGGCGAGAATCTTGGTTGTAAAATGCGAGATTCCACGGTCAGGGGCCTTCAGGCTGGGAGTGGGAGGAGTCGCGTTGGGGTTAATGGTTGCAGTCGAGGCGGTCGTTGCATGGATTGGCTATGAGGAGGGCTGGTGGGTGGAAGCGGCTTGGAAAGAAGCAAAGGTGTGGGCGGTGCTAGGGGGGTGGCTGGCGTGGTACACCTTAATTCCATTTGTGTTGATGTTCTTTGAGCGGAGGGAGGAAGGGGAGTTCGTGCCTGTGCCAGTGTCGGAGGTCAAGAAGGAGAAGAGCTGAGGAAAGGGAGAAATTCATGGATGTTGGGAGGCTTGGAGATCAGTGAGACAGAGGTCAACGGGATGGGTCGAGGCAGGTGGCTGAAGCCGCCAAGTTGGCAGGATGGGAATTTTGCGTGAGGAATTTTGAACAAATCTGCTGGCTGGGCTTCTTGTGTCTCAACTGACGAGACTGAATTTAGGAGTTTGGGAGCCGAGGGTGACGGCTGGCTGAATAAGCGGAATTGGAATCGAATCTTCAAAAGAACCACAATGCAGGTGGAATGCTGCTGTGCCTGGTGACTGAACCTGAACTTCTGCAGTTGAAATGACTGACTGTCGTACCTCCCCCAACGTCAAGCACACCACTGTCACCAGACAGGCGAGGCCATGCCGCGAACCTGCAGCGTTGCAGTGCACAACGGGTACTAGCGCGCCCCGCTCCCCAGGCCATGCAACCACTACCGAACGGGTAGCGGGGGGCTGTGATCTCTCCTTCAACATCATCTTCCGTTCAGGTCCGGTCCGGTGGCCAGTTTCTCCAGAAGCAGCGCATAAGAAACAACAGTGATCTGCCGAACGCCACGTCGACGATCGAAACAGGATTTCCCATCTTTCCACCTTTTCCCCGGACATCATGGCCAGAAAAACAAGGACAGGGAACGTGGGCTTCGATCGATCCAATCTCAAACTCCCGGTTTCCACTTCCATTCGATGACAAGCGGCATTCGAAGCTCGTGGAAGTCCATGCTCGGAGAAAAGGACAGCTCCCTCTTGCGCTTCTTCCGTCTTTTACGGGAATAAATTGCCGACTGCATGCCGGAGCTATCAATCGCAGCGTGGCCAAGCTCGTCCGCGCATCAACGGATTGATTATTCGAATATCCGGCTGGCGGGCGTATGACGGTCGACTTCACCCGCGCTCTTCTCCCGCATCGTTCTTGCACCTGTCCTACCTATAATACGTCTTCGATATAGCTGATGCTGGCCTTTCCCCTGAATCCTCCCACTTGCATTTTTGCGGTTCTGCCCTGCCAAGATCAGATCATGTGTATTTTGGCAGGCCTTTCTCCACGTTCTCCTCCTCTGCTTTCCGGGCCGGTGCTCTGAACGTGTTTCTCAGCCTAAAGATAGGCTGGGTGAATATGGTATATTGGGTTTATTGCTGATTCTACTTCATGGCAGTGGGCCTGGAACGGCCTTGGAATCATGGAAGAGGCAGTTCGTGCGTAAGGCGGTTTGTCCGTACTTTAACAAGAGGGAGCCCCCGAGCGGACGGGCGTAGGCGGAACCGATAGCTAGCCTCCCATTCCACAGCTCTGCGACAGTGTCTGAAGTCGGTGAGCTGGGCCACCGCTGAAAGAGCTTCTATACATTCCTTACACAGCATTTTGGCGTGGCGAGGTACGACAGGGACAACTTCTTATAAGCTCTGCCACTCTCCTTGGCTGGACGCTCCTTTCTATTCACAGTGTTCACCTCTTCAGTCCTTACCCCGGCCTCACCACTGCGCGGCACTCCCAACCTCAAGATGTTGTCCGCTCTTCTCTTCACTCCTTTGCTGCTGTTGGCTCCAGCTTCAGCAGCTCCAACCGTGCAAAACGAGGATGCCCATATTGCCTACTCAGTCGTCACCGTGACCAGCACTAAGACAATTTGCCCCGAGGCGACTGCCGGTGTGGCTCCGAAGGTCTTCAGCGAGAAACCTAGCCCGGCAGCAACACAGGCACCGAATGCTCCTGCGTCCTCGAACGAACCACAAAGCGCAGGACGCAGGGGCGGCTACAATAACGCTCTCTATTTCACAAACTGGTAAATTTTACCTAATCTTGCTCTGCTGTGGATATGTTGTTGACAATCTCTCAGGGGTATTTACGGCGCGGATTTCCAGCCTCAGCAGCTTCCCGCTGACCAGATCACGCGCGTTCTGTATGCTTTTGCGGATATTGCGTCTGATGGAGAGGTGTACGTTTGAAACTGAAACAGTTTTCGCGGTCAGGGTTCCTTGCTGATGTGCTCGACAGGAAATCATCAGATGGATATTCCGACTTCCAGAAGCACTACCCAACCGATTCGTGGAATGACCAGGGCAACAACGCGTATGGATGTATCAAGCAGCTCTTCCTTCTCAAGAAGAAGCATCGCCAGATGAAAGTCCTGCTTTCTATCGGCGGGTGGACATACTCACCCAAATTTGCCCCCATTGCAGCCACGGAGGCTGGGCGGCAGAGGTTTGCTTCCTCGGCCGTGAAGCTTGTTCAAGGTATGTCGCCAATTCCAAGTCAGCTCTACGGCGCGTCATTAACAATTTGGGTTGCAGACTGGGGCTTCGATGGCCTCGACATTGATTGGGAATATCCTGCCAACGCCGCCGAGGCGCAGCACTTCGTCCTCCTCCTGAAGGCGTGCCGAGAAGCCCTCGATGCCTACGCCGCCCAGCACGCACCAGGATATCACTTTCAGATCACCATTGCCGCGCCCGCCGGCTCTCAGCACTACTCGGTAATGGACCTGCCTGGCATGGACCCCTACATTGATGGGTGGCACTTGATGGCGTACGACTACGCGGGGTCATGGGACTCGACATCCGGCCACCAGAGCAACATCTACACCAACGGCAACAACCCGCAGAGCACCAAGTTCAGTACCGAGCAGGCTGTACGCGATTACGTTTCACGTGGTGTTCCGGCGCACAAGATCGTGCTCGGCCTTCCCCTGTACGGCCGTTCGTTTGAGGCCACTACTGGTCTCGGCCAGCCGTACAACGGCATCGGTCAAGGCTCTCTCCAGTCCGGTGTGTGGTTGTATCGCGACCTGCCGCGGCCCGGTGCGAAAGAGGTCTACGACGACGTTGCCAAGGCCAGCTACAGCTATGATTCCAACACCAAGGAGCTCATTTCATACGACACCGTTTCCAGCGCTGTTGCGAAGGGGCAGTACCTGGTGAGCCGCGGCCTTGGAGGTGCCGTTTTCTGGGAGGCTAGCGGTGACAAGAAGGGCGGTGACAGCCTTGTCAGCACCGTGGCCCAGCAGATGGGTGGCCTCGATAGGTCTCCGAATCTGCTGTCGTACCCGGCCAGCCAGTACGCCAATATCAGAGCTGGCATGCCTGGCGAGTAGGTTGGGTCCCGGGCGGTTGGGGTGATACATTCAGTTCAGTTCAATTCTTGGTCGGTCAGTCCTTTGCTGGTCTGATGGCTGATTGACTCTGCAGCCTTTGGGACATCTTGGTTCGTCGTTCAATTTAGCTTCTTCTATTCTTTATGGGGACAGGACGGCTTGGGGAAACAAAAACTTGGTTGTGACATATCCATCCACTCGCTCATGGTTAGGGTTTGGGATGGCGTTTGTTGCTGTGCTGCGCTGCTTGGAAGTGCTTTCCATTGCCTGGGCTGGTCAGTTTGTGGGCCGGCTGGTGTTGTGCTTTGCATTTAGGGCATCTGCATTCGTTCATGGTCATGGCAAGATTTTACCTAGATTTCTCTCACTTCATTGCCAGTACACAAACTTGAAATGATATCCGTTGATCTTGCGTGACGTGGGGCAGTGAGTGACGGAAGTGGCAGAGGAACAGGGTGACAGTGAAGGCTTGTGATGGGTGTGATTGTGTGACTGTGCACTAGAAATCGAAAGGGGTCGCGTACCCTGCAGCGGAAGTCACATGAATTGCAATCTCAGAGCAAACTGAAAGATACTCAAGCTCATTTCTTGTGTTGTCGTGATGTCTGGTGCGAGGCATCAAGGGCACTGGTGGGAATCGAGGTGCTGGTCACAGTGCTGGTCTGAATGCGGACCTGCGGAATAGAACTTCTCAAGGCAGCGGGTCGAGGAGAGCCATATAGGCCTATCGTGGTGCCTCAGCCTTACGATGATGAGCTGATGTTCGTTGGTGGTAATGTGATGGATACCTAACATCTCCATTCTTTGGCTCAACTCGATCGCCAGGTCACGCATGGACAGGAGTGAATTGGCGGAGTATTAGATGCTCTTCGGTGCTTATTGGGGTTTATGTTCTCCCGATGTTGGTTTGCTGTGGTTGAGCTGGTGAGCTGGCTAAGATACCTAGGTACCTCACCAACTACACCACTGGGAATGGGTCAGTTAAAGGGAGCAAAGAAGCGACGCAACTAACGTTCGCCAACTTCTCCTACTGCCCCTGCTACTGCTACCCTTGCTGTTCCTACTGCTACAGTTTCGATACATGGACAAACGCCCGTGGCTTTAACCCACCAACAGCAGAACGTTATCCTTGAGCTGGAAGGCGTTATCCATAATGTGCGCGGATTTCCAGCTAGCGTTAGGGTTTTATATAGCACCTCTCCAGGGCCGTATTTACCTACTCTACTCTAGCAATTGCTTGCAAGGAACCTTCTACGTGGTGGAAAGAATCAGTTTGACGGTTTGCTACCTAGAGGCCCTCAGAGAACCACCAAAGGCCTCCAGGGAGCCGCTAAACACCTTCAGAGGGTTGCTCGACGCCTTCCCTGATATCAACACACCCTGTACTTTTGGAGGATGTCAATGGCCTCGCCGTGACAGGCATCGTCGTTTTTGGCTGCGGGACGGCAGTAGAACTGCTTCCTCAGTCGAGGGGAAGAATTGGCACAGCGGTGGTTCCTTAGGTACCAAACGCATCACCATCCGATGTGCATCTCAGCCGCCGGCAACACTACGGAGATTGACCACCGGCTACCCAAAGGGCCGCACAGTCTGCTCATCTTGGGAAGGAAACAGCTGATCCCAACAACGTGGGTTTCCATTTACGTACGGTAGACGCCGTGGAAGCATCCGAAAAGGGGGTTGGGCAACCAAGCTTGCAGAGTGGGAGGTAGCCGCCCCTCCTTGATCCATCTGGTGTCTCTTTAGCCATTCCCCTGATCTGGGTCGTGAACAGACATGCAGACGTTCACGAGGGGTCGACAGGCGTGGAAGTTTCAAGGAGGTTGTCACGATGATCGGGTGCCGAAGATGGTGCAGCATGGGAGCCAGGGGGCATGTCTGGGAACGGCTTAGCGCGGGGGGAATTCTCCGAATACCAGTCAGCATGGGGGTTGTCTGAATTGCATTGCGAATGAGATGCCAATTGTTGTGTAGAGAGCCTTTCTGGAGAGCCTTTCTGGAATGTTCAACATGGTGTCGATCAAGAGGCTTCTTGAGGGAAATCATTCAACTGGCATAAAGTGAGTACGCGCAATCGATTGCTGTGGAAAAACATCGAAGCAAGAAAGCCACGGCGTATCGCAAAACTCGGCGGATGTTTTGTTTCGACGAATCGCCAAGACCGGTTTTGAGCATTCTGGCTCCTTGAGTCGTCCCCACAAGGGTGTGTTAAGAGTGTTGATGGGCGCTCTGCTGCTTTGCTAACAGGGCGGGCTGTCGCTTGATCCCAGGCGAGTTTCAAGGCGACAGGGGCGCTGCTTCAGAGCCTCAGCTCGGGCCCTTGGGAACAGGGGATATTGTGGGGCTCCACGCCCAGGCATTGAGCGGGAGAACAGAGTGCGCGCCACATCTTGATGCGACTGCAAGCTGCACCTCCGTCCATCACAAGCACGCTGCCGTTTGGAAGCCGGATCTGGCTTCTCAATGGCTCACTGGCCGAATTTTGTTTCCTTCTGTCATGATCCCGGCTCCGGATCAGTTGTCTTGAGACGGCGCCCAGCCTCTCGGCGCGGTACCCCGTTCGCCCCTGCCTTTTGCAGACGTCCGAGGTACCCGCACTGTCTAACGGCGGCAGCCAAGTGCCTGTCTGTCGATGTTCCAAGCTTCCAAGCCCAGATGACGGCGAGCATCACACCGGGCGTGTCGCGGATCTCGTGCCACACCATTCTGCCGCCATATATGCGATGTTCGCCCACGCCCGGGTCTGCTCCGCTTGCCCTCTCTTCCCTTTCCTGCCATCTCTCTCTCTCTCTTTTCTTCGCGTGGGTTTGATCCTCTTGGGTTTTCCTTTCTCTTTCTAATCCTCTTTTCGCTTCGTCGTTTCTCTTCGTGACTGCAGGTCAGTGTTAATTATTATCGCCACTCTTTTTCTCCATCACCAAACCTCAGTTGAGCGTCGAACGCCCTTTTGAACACGCCAGCTTGGCCTGGACGTAACTTTCACTCACTCACTCGATCTCGATACCGATCTCGAACCCGACGACACAATGCATTTCACAACTCGCACTCTGGTGGCTGCCCTTTTGGCGGCGACGGCACAGGATGTTGCTGCGCAGCAACAAGGACTCCGACCGCTTCCTGGTTCCTTTGAGGCATTCAGCGGAACTTCGTTAAGGCCTCTTCCAGGACTCGCCAGTGCTCCAGCAGCAGCAGCTGATGCCGCTGTGACACCTCCCGCGGCCGTGGCAGCGCCGTCTGCGGTCCTAGCAGCTCCCGCGGCCCCGTCTGTGGCAGCTGGTGCGCCTCCTGCGGCTTTGCAACCACTTCCTCAGGCCGGAGGTGCCTTTTCGATCCAGACGGCCCCGGCCGCGGCAGGGACTTTGAGGCCACTTCCCGGGCTTCAGACAGGGGCAGCAGCAGCACCAGGAAGCCTACTGCCTCTTCCGGGCCTTGCAAGTGCGGCGGTATGTTGAGAACGTTCCGAGAGTGAATTTATGGATGTTTGAGTCTAATATTTTTTGTAGCCACCGGCAGCTGTTGTTACTCCTCCAGCAGCCGTTGCGCCCCCAGCGGCTGTTGCACCTCCAGCGGCTGTTGCGCCTCCGGCAGCCGTCGCACCCCCGGCGGCCGTCGCGCCTCCGCCTGTGGCAGCTGCACCGGCGCCGCCCGTTGGAGTCTTCACCCCTATCGGAGACGACCTTCTGGCTGCTCCTTCGGCTGCGGGCCCTGCGGCGCCTCCTGCTGCTGCGGCTCCCAGCGTCCAGACTGGCGCCAGCGTGGGCTTCTTCACGCCCATCGCGGCTGATCCCACTCCGGTTGCTGGCGTTGTTGCCGCATCGAGCGCGGCGGTTGCTTCTGCAGTTCCCGATGTCGCCGTGGCCACCCCCGCTCCCGCGGCCGCGGCGCCTTTCAACAACAACACCGCTCCTGTGGGAGGTGCCGGAGTCAGCCTGCTACCCCTTGGTACTGGCGGCGGTGGTATCGTTGCTGCCGCTCCCACTGCTAGCCTGAACGCACTCCCTGGCAGCTTTGTTGCCTCGGAGCCCACCTCCTTGGCGGCTCTCCCCGGTTCCATCGATGCCGCATCACCGACCAGCCTCAACGCTCTTCCTGGCGCTTCGCTCGATTCGAGTGCTCTTGGCGCTCTCCCCAGCGGCGCTGCCGACTCGCTCATCCCTGGCGGTTCTGTTGATTCCACAGCCGACGTCAACAGCCTTCAGGCTCTGCCTAGCGTAGGAGCTGACTTGAACAACATCCCCGGAGGTTCCGCTGATGCCAACCTGCAGCCTCTTCCCGGTTCTTTCGACCCTGCCTCGGCAACAGGCTCCCTTGCGGCCCTTCCCGGTGCCCCCACTGCTGGTGCGCTCGTCCCCCCTGGCGGTGTTGCTGATGCTTCCGGATCTGGTGCCCTCGCTCCCCTCCCAGGCGGCGCCTCGACTTTCTCGACCGTCGTTACTACCATCAACGGAGTCGTCCAGACAACAGCCGTGGCGGTGAACCTCCCTGCTGCTACAGGCAGTGTCAACGCCAACGCTGCTGGCGCCACGCCGTCGGATTCGGGGGCTGGAAGCGTGCAAGCCACGGTTATGGCTGCGATCGCTGGTGCGATGGGTGCAGTTATGATCTTGCTGTGAGAAGGGGAAGAGTGTACGACGTTAATTGGGGTATTTTTTTCAATATGGGGCCATCAGCGATGGCTGTTTGTGATTGGCGGAGCGAGCAGAGGAGAGGAACTGGGTGGCTTCTATGAGTATTTGATATCACGGCGTTGAAGTCTTTTTTGGATATGTGCGAAGTAAAATGGAGAGAAGTGCTGGACTGTTGTATATACCATTACCCCGTAGAAGACAACACAAGACATGAAGATAGTATCCTGTGGTTCGCTGTGACAAGATGCTTTGGCTTGGGCCCTTGAGGACAGTGTTGCCATAGATCTCCAAAGTGGAAGTGTTCCCTGGCTGGAAACAAGCGTACATCTCTACCTCGCTTGTCAAAGAACCCAACAATCATCGATGTTCAAGGCGATCCCCCTAACCGACCAACTTGCAGCTCTTCTCGGAAATTTTCAGAAGTTCGTCCCAACTTGCATCCCTTGAGCTGATGTCGGCAGTTACCGACCCAGAATATGTGTGGGTATTTTTACCTACCGCAAAACTGGCGAGATGCCTCAAAGTGTGATGTTCCGTAGATCCGAAACTCAGGGGTGTTTCGACGACGTCAACACGTGTAAGTCAGGTGAGGGGGTTGTCCGGCTCCCCGGTTGGGCTCACCTAGGTGAGGCGAGGTGAAGGTTGGGTTGGGGAAGAAAGCTGAAAGTGGGGCCGCGGGGTAAACCCTGAGCTGAGGGGGAGGAGGCGTAGGATGGAGGGGGTAAATATTGATATTTTGCGCCCGGGTTGTGAATTGGAGGTAGACTGGCGAGTTGAAGTGAAAGAAACGGGTTTGCCACTCGGTTTTGATCAACTTAACGGTTGGTTTCGTTATGGGCCCTTTACCTTTCAAGGACAAACGTTCGCAGCTCCGCATCCCCAACGGCCACCCCACATCAGACGACGATTTCTCATACGTACCTGACCTGAGATGAGCTGGCGCCCAACCAATATTGTGTAAAGCGAAACGAAACAAAACAGTCACCATGGCCAAAAAAGAAAAGGGCAAGTCCGAGACCAAAAAGGCCAAGTTGGCCGAGAAGAAGCAGAAGCAGGAGAAAAAGGCGGAGAAAAAAGCAAAGGTCAAGGCCAAGGCAAACGAGGGCAGCGATGCCGAGGATGTCGATCTCGATGCCGTGCTAGAGGAGTACCGCAAGCAACAGGAGCAGTTCCTTAAGATTACGGAGACGGTTGCCGATGGCCCGCCTCGAGCGCGCGCAGCGTCGTGTTTCATGGCCAGTCCGGCGAATAGCAACCAGCTGTTGCTGTTTGGTGGGGAGTACTTTAACGGTGCGCTGGCGACGTTTTTCAACGATTTGATGGTCTATTACATCGACCGCGATGAGTGGAGGCGTGTCACCAGTCCGAATGCGCCGCTCCCGAGAAGTGGGCATGCCTGGACGCGCGCGGGGAACCAGGCGGGATCGGTTTATCTGTTCGGCGGCGAGTTCAGCAGCCCGAAGCAGGGAACATTCTACCATTACAACGACTTCTGGAGACTGGACCCGGCCTCTCGCGAGTGGACGCGCATCGAAGCCAAGGGGAAAACGCCCCCTGCCCGATCAGGCCACCGCATGACCTACTTCAAGAATTACATTATTCTTTTCGGCGGCTTCCAAGACACGGCCAACCAAACCAAGTACCTCTCCGACCTCTGGCTCTACGACACCCAAAACTTCGTCTGGCACAGCCCGGCCCTCCCCCCGGCCCAGCTCAAGCCCGACGCCCGCTCTTCCTTCACCCTCCTTCCCCACGACCAAGGCGCCGTTCTCTATGGCGGCTACTCCCGCGTCAAAGCCTCCGTCGCCTCCGGAGGCAAAACCAAAGGCGGCAACCAAGGCTCCCGCAACGTCCTCAAGCCCATGATCCACCAGGATTGCTTCTTCCTTCGCATCATCCAGCCCCCCGTCGACGCCCCGCCCAACACCCCCCCCACCGTCCGCTGGGAGAAGCGCAAGAAGCCCGCCAACTCCCCGAACCCGACGCGCGCGGGCGCCACGATGGCCTACCACAAGGGCCGCGGTATTTTGTTTGGTGGCGTCCACGACGTCGAGGAGAGCGAGGAGGGGATCGACAGTGAGTTCTTCAACCAGCTGTTCGCATGGAACGTGGAGCGGAATCGGTTCTTCCCGCTTGGTCTGCGCAAGCCGCGCGCGCAGAAGAAGGGCGGGGCTGGTGCTGGTGGGGAAGCTCGTGCGGTGGGTGGGAGAAGGGGACGCGCGCAGGCGAATGAGGAGGAGCTGCTGAGGCAGCTGGCGGCGCTGAGGGCGGGGGCGTCGGTGGAGGATGCGGATGAGATGGATGTGGATAAGAAAGAAGAGGAGGAGAAGAAGGAGGTGGTGAGGGAGATGCCGGTGTCGATGGAGCTGCCGCATGTGAGGTTTAATGCGCAGTTGGCGGTGCAGGATGATGTGTTGTATATCTATGGGGGGACGTTTGAGAAAGGGGATAGGGAGTTTACGTTTGATGATATGTATGCGGTGGATTTGGGGAAGCTGGATGGGTGCAAGGAGATTTTCAACCGGCCGGTGGAGGATTGGATTGTGAGTTTCTCTGGGGGTGTGGTTTGGGGTTGGGGCTGGGATTGGCTAACGTGTTTGTGCAGGCATCGGAGGATGAAGATGAGGACGATGATGAAGATGAGGATGATGAGGACGACGAGGATGAAGAGGATGAGGATGGGGATGTGGAAATGGCGGAGGATGCGAAGGATAAGAAGTTCACGCCAAGCAAGAGGGGCAAGAAGCCTGCGGAGGAAGCATCTGAAGCAAGCTCCTCTATTGTGGATGAGGAGGAAGAGACTGAGACGGCTGCGACCTCGGTTGATGATGGGCTTCCGCACCCAAGGGTGAGTTTCTCGGTGTCATTTACACGGATTTGTTGGACTAACGCGTTATTTGTAGCCTTTCGAGTCTCGCAGAGATTTCTTCCAGCGCACTTCCAACGAGTGGCAGGAGGTGCTCATGACGAGCCTCCGCTGGAAGAACATCCAGCCCGAGACGCTAACGATCAAGGAGATCAAGGCCAAGGCCTTCGAGATGAGCGAGGAGAAGTGGTGGGATTGCAGAGAGGAGATCACGGCTCTGGAGGACGAGCAGGAGGCTGCTGGAATCAGCGAGGTTATATCTCTGGCCGACAGGGGCGAGTCCGGTGCTGCTGGCGGAGGTGGTCCCAGGAGGAGATAGGGGTTCAGGGGCTACATGTAACCCTAACCCGTAGACCGATAGTTAATGACATGTGACTTGGCGTGCGTCTCCCGCCACTTTACGCGAACTTGCTCTTGGCGCGTGGCGGCAGCGACGCTGTCGTCTTGCAACGCAATTGTCATCGTCTTGGTTTGATGCCAGCAAATCGCCGCCAAGATGCCCCTAGGATTCCAACGTCTCAATGCGAAAAATTCGCAGCCAAATGAGCGCATTGTATTTATCAAGCCGCTCAAGGGCCCTGACGAGGCAATCGCACAGGATTTCCTCGAGCGCATCGCCGCGCAATGTCGTCAGTTTTGCCCCTCACCATTTATTTCTAGAGAAATTCTTTGTTATTAACATTCTGATACAGTGCCAATTATGAAAGAGAACCATCTCTCTGTCATGTCCCTAGAGGAATACGAACCCAACGCCGAGTTCGTCGGGCGCAATTTCAACGCTGGCGAGGTCGTCCAGCTGGTACTAAAGGCGCGCTTCACTGGCCACTGGCTTCCGTTCGAATACGTGCAAATGGTCATGATGCATGAGTTTGTTAACCCGCCCCTAACTACCATCCATATCCCAACCCACTAACACCACCCACCAGGCTAGCCCACTGCAAACAAATGAACCACTCCCGCGCCTTTTGGGCGGTGAGGAACCAATACGCAGAGCACATGCGCGGTCTATGGTCCCGCGGGTACACCGGCGAGGGCCTCTGGGGCCGCGGCGCGCTGCTGTCGACGGGGGAGTTCGAGCGCAACGGAGTTGAGCCCGGCGAGACGTTACCCGAGCACCTGTGCGGCGGCACGTACCGATCGCGGGGGAAGAAGCGGAAGGCGAAGAAGGTGATTTCATATCAGGAGCAGAAGGAGAAGCGGATCTTGAAGAAGTTTGGAGCGAATGGGGTGGCTCTGGGGGAGGATTCGGAGACGAAGAGGAAGTTGGAGGGGGGGAAGCGGATTGCAGCGAAACCGAGGGTTGCGGGGAGTGCGCGGGGGAGGGAGCTGAGGGCGGCGGCGGCGCTGGCGCGGTTCGATCAGCAGAAAAAGGAGGAGGTGGTGACGGTTGATAGTGACGAGACGGAGAGTGCGAGTGAGGAGGACATTGTGGATGCGGTTGATCTTAACGGGAAGCGGCTGGTTGATGGAAAGGGGAGGGGGATGATCAAGGTGTGCGAGGATGAGAGTCCTGATGATGGTGATGCGCAGAAGGAACTGCTGGAGCTGCAAGGTTTCAGTCTGGCGAGGAGACCGAAAGTTGGGGCTGCATCATCATCTTCAAGTGCTGGCGGGGGAAAGTTGGACAGGGCGAGCGACGTCAAGCCAGAGGTCAAGGAGGAGGCCGGGGCACAAAGCCAATCGAAGGTTACCGATCGAATACCACAGCAGCAGGCGACGCTGCCAGCAAAGAAACCAGAAGCAACAAAACCACCACCAGCAAAGTCGACGATAGCAAAACCCGCAGAAGGCAAGTCAATGGAAGCAAAGCAGACGCCAAGGAAGCAAGCTGCAGGGAGGACAGAACCGAAGCCAGCAGTTGCGAAACCACCAGAACCCAAAGCCGCGGCGACAACTCCCAGCAGGACTCTCGATACAAGTAGCGCCACTTGTTCAGTATGCTCGTTCGCCAACGACAGGATGGCTCCCACGTGTGCGATATGCGCAAATGTATTGCACATCAAGAGTATGCCTGGCGCTTGGGCCTGCAGCAGTCAGACTTGTCGGGGGAGCATATATCGAAACGCGGCAGACTGCGGCGTGTGCGGCGTATGTGGAGAGCGCAAGGTGGCCGCACCGTGACCCTTTGAACCAAAGGATGTCTACCCGCCTCATGAGCCGCGTTTGTGTCAGGGGGATGGGGGCAAACATGGAGTAGATTTTGGGCCGACAGCTCTCTAGAGGATTGGGCCCCCTGTCCTGTTCGAAATCGTTACCATGCTCCAACATCAACATACCCGTTCGAAATGTCAGCCTTGTAAGACAGTCGCCGGTGAGGCCAGTGTAACCATACCACGCTCGGCATGCTGACCAAGCGTACTTTAATTCCCCATGGGGTAAAAACCCCAAATGTGTGCATAGAGAAGACTCCAAATGGATTTATGTTCCTGCAAAAGTGTTATACGCTGACTCACTACAGACCGTCGATGCACCCATATGGTTGTATTTGTTTCCAGAATCGGCTTCTGCAGTCAATAGTTCAGTCTAGGCAACGCAAATGGTAAGCAATCGGAACTATGGGTTCCCCCAAGTGGCGGCCTCGGGAGAATACTCCTCGGTCATGGCATAGAAACGAGGATATAAGTCCATCAGAGCGACGTTAGCGGAAAACACAATGAGAGCGCAACAGCAGTCTTGAAAGGGCATCCCCTAGGCACTTCATCCCCTCAACATGTACCTCCTGTCGCTCGTCACCGTACTATTCACGTCACTCGGCGCAGTGGCCATGCCTCCTGCCATTGACAGGCGACAAACTGCTACCCGCGCCAATGGAACGTGCGACGTCGAGACCAACACTTGCACAATCTTCGAGCCGACCACGCTCGCTGGACTCCGGCTCAACTGCTTGTACGGCGGCGGCCTTCATGGCGCTGTAAACCCGCCTTGTGCTTCGGACGGCCATGTGAGTATGCTTCTGGCGATGACTATCAGCTCTTGTTTCTGACAGAAACTAGACCTGCTGGCATTATGTCGGCTTCTATTCAGGTGTGCACTGCTACTAGGTGAATGGAGGCTGGGTTCTCAGCAGAGGTGGCATTGCGACCGTTGAAAGCGAAGGACTGGTTACTTCGAGGGTACAAAAGGATTTCCCCACAACGCTATGGTATCAATAGCCGAGCCCCTTGAGAACTTCAACCTCCAGGTCCTCATTGTCCTGTTTTGTGAACACGGGTACATTGGTTGCACCATCCTCACGAACCCAACCACGAGTGCAGTTTGATGGCATCACAAGCCTCTCCCGAACCCTCCACTTCGCCTGAACTCGAACGCCAACATTTTTCGGCATGGCTTGCAAGTTGGAATACGCAATGGCCGACAGCGCCTTGATCAACTTCCCCTGGACTTCCCCAGCAGGAAGCAACGCAGCAGCACGCTCCTTGAAGAGCGAATACCAACTGAAGGACATGTTGGAAGACCCGAGCAAGGTATCCTTGAGCCAATACTCGTAAGCAAACAGGAAGAAGCCAGCCAGCTCCCAGTCAATGATAGCCGCCAGTTCGTACCAGTCTTTTTCCCCATCTCCCATCTTCTTGACCAGGATGTTCCGAGGTTCAAGATCGTTGTGGCAGAAAACAATGCACGCCAGGAGATTTTCCAGGTCGGATTGGGTGAGCTCGACGTCGTTGCCACCGCCGGGGGCAGAATGCACGGTGATTCCGTCAGCGGTACTCACAACCTCGCACCCCAGAGCGGCCGCACTCTCGTTGATCAATCCTGCCAAGGCCTCCTTGATGCCGCCATGATATCCGGCGTCTGGGCCTCCGAGCAGCAAGTCTCCGGGCGAGTCCGGGTCTGGTCCATCACCAACGTCGCAGCGGAAGACTTGATGGATGACGGCGCTTGTGACAGGTAGTTTCTGCAGTCTTTGCACCGCCTCCAAGACAGATCCATCAAGGATAGCTGGTTGGTTCTGTCGAGACTGTCCCACACATCCTCGAGAACTGCGGTTCCAGTTATGAAACGGGTGATCGAGTAATCGAGCTTTCTGCCGGCATCATTGACAACAGTTCCAACCTCTAGTGTTGCTGGGACAAGCTCAGAAAGCTGCGAGTGAGCCAGTCGCTGAAGCTCGGCGACGGCTTGGAGGCGACTTCCAGACGTTTCTAGTCGAACGAGAAGGTCCGCAGGGAAGTCGGGTCTTGGCTCGGCGTCAAGAGAAAGGCGGAAGGTGCAGCGATCAAAAGTGTTTGAGATGATAGTGTATGAGCCTTCAGAGATGGCGGGAATTTCCGGAAAGATGCCAAGAAGGATCTTTTGGTCAGGGACCATGTCCTGCTCGTCGTCAGACATGACTCGGTCAACTAGATTGAGGTTGTTTGGCAAGTAAGGTAGTTGTCGTGGGACTGTGGAAAGATGGGAGTCAGAATGGCCCGGGGGAACTTCGGCTGTATGGTATCAGCTCAACCGCACCTTGGCCAACAACCCCTCCTTCCATCCCACAACCGTGTTCCCCTAACGAGCTGGCATCCTGTATGACGGCTGCGAGGCGCTGTGGCAACGTCTCATACGGCTTGAAGGCCAGCCGCCGGCGATAGATGGCCACTCCGAGCCCAGGTTGCGCGTCCGCGGGCGGAGAGCGGGAGGGGCGGTTGAGACTATCGAGGAACTCGGGCGAGACCTTGCTGGTGTAGATATGCAACCACTTGGCATTGCATGGGCCATTTGCCAGCAGCATTTGCAAAGGAGCAGCACTGGCCATGCTCTAAGGGTTGTCGTTGTCGCTGCTGCCCTTCTCGCAGAGTCGCTGCTCCTGCTCAAGCGCGATCAGGACCGCGGCGATGTATGGGTCCTCGTAGCGGTTGTCGGGCGTGAGACGTCGTACCTGCTTCTGTGTACGGCGGGAGACAGGTAGGTTGGCACGGCGTGGAACGCCGAGGGGTGGCGGGGCGGCGGAGAGCTTAATTCGTCGGTAACGCTTCATGTCGGAGAGGTTAAGGTAGCCTAACTGCGCTAGCGGTGTTGGCTGGGAAGGCGATTGTGGAGAGTACGAGAAGAAGCAGCACGGTAGATCCGCGACGGCGCGGCGGTCGAATAGGAAGTGAACTTGGTCTCTGAATTGGCCGAGGGTTGCGATTTAGCTAGGTATTTTCGGGAGATAGGCGGGGAGAGAATGGTGAAGACAGCAGTAAAACGGGTTCGTAAACTTACCGACGGTGCTTGAGCCCTCCCAAGAGTCGTAGTAGGGCATTCTGTTTTGAAATGGTGTCTCTGGATGTCGCGAGGCGTTCCGCTGCGAGGATCTCGCTATTTAGATATGTGAAGTAGCACTGCAGCTCACTCGTATCGTAGTCGTCCGCTGGCGCGCTATCAGGAGGAGAGGGTGATGTTGCTGGCGTTGGGATCGGCGGCTGTTCTTGCTGCGTTGATGCGATCCTCATGATTCCGCCATCAAAGAACTCACAGCGCAGAAGGTTAAGGTGTCGAGCCGTCCAAATCAGTGGATGAACGAACAGCCGCTCGCGAGGGTAGGCGAAAATCAATTGAAGAATAGAGAGACCGTTGACAAATGGCGTTCCTTCTGCGTCTGCTGCAGTCGTGGGTGTCATGTTTGCGATGTGGTGTGAAGTTGATTTTGATTCAGGTCGGCCGACGCGTTCGCGGTCCCCATTCGTCAGCTGCAACACGGGTACAACACCCGCCTCACTTGTAGCTGCGGCCTTATCAGAGCACCGATCACCGCGCGAGGGCTGTTTCCATCAAGATTCCATAAAAAACATTACCATCGACTACGGCTTGCGACCGTCAGGTCGTAGCATGTCACTAGTTCCCGGATGGTTTCATTCTCCCATAGTCTTGAGCTGAACCCACCAGTAAAAATGGCTGTGACAGCCAGCTTTGATATGCCGGGCTGGAAGTCTTCAGGATGGTGGGGCTGTGAGGTCCTCGGACTGGAAGAGTTGGGCACCATTCTACCACAATCAGAAGCTTGAAATTTCCAGCGAAGTCGACTTGAATGGAAGTTTCCCAAACCTGGACTGAAGAACCCCCTGTCCCATTTGCCCCGCATCACAGATTCATGGTACAGCTAACGATGGCCTCAGCCTATTTTGAGACAATTACGTCTAAGCACGCGCTGCGGAAGCACGCGGGTAACCTCGCGCCGCTCTATCAGCGGTAACAGCATGAGCTACCCGCGGCAAGCGGCTGGAGTACAAGAGCTCTTCGCCAGCCGCCGTTGTCGTCCACTATGTCTGTGGGGGCGTCCTGACGTATCGCATTTCGCGTTCGTCCTCCAGCTTCCTCAAGCCGCCTCTTAAGCAATCTAACGCCGAGCTATCGAAGATCATCACCCCATTACAACCCGGCGATGAAAGCCTAACCGAGTCGGAGCTGATACACCGGCTGGGCGGTACAGCGGGAATGTTCTGGGCGGCGCTGCTCCATTTTAGACGTTAACATACCACGCCTATCGCAGGTCCTAAGGCCGCGGATTCTAACGCCCAAGCCAACTCCGACGTCAGCGACCTCAAGATACCCGACCTCGACGACAACGATTTACCACCCCCCCTCTCGGCCCGGCCGCAGCAAACCCGCCGCCAAACCCAACAGCACCTAGATTACGTTAACAGCAGCAAGATTAAGGTCGTTAGCAGTAGTCCAACATCAGACTTATACCCAAGCAGCTCCTTCGCGAGCGATAACGCCGGTCATGTCTCGCGAGAAGAGCACGCTGCCTGGGCCGTCTCGGAAGATGCAACTGTACAGCTTGCTTCCACGTTCCTGCGGCACGCGCTGGTCCATTGCCCGCCTCAGCACGTCGCCGCCGTCGGTACCCCTCTGCGGCTACTACTTGAGTTCTCGGGCATACGACGGCGTATGCTCGCCCACTTCGGGGACGGGGCCCTCGAACTCGAGGCTACCGCCGATGGCGAGGTAACGCTCCTACGCAGGAACGCCACGGGCCGTTTCGTAGATCGCGGTTAGGTGCTTGTGTTGCTTGAGGCGAAGAAGCGTTTTAAGCTCGTCCACGAGGGGAGGCCCGTCATTACGGATAATGTCCTTGGCAAGATGGTGGGTGAGGTGCTCACGCTGCGGCTGTCGCTTGCTGCTACGGAGTCAGGCTATTTCGAGGAGTACGCATCCTAAGAGGATCATCTTGTTTCATTCGGTCGAAAGACCTCCCTCGTCAAGCTAGAAAGAAACTTCGACTAACATTTGCTAGCACCATCGTCGTTGTTGCGGCTGCGCGGCAGTACTTATGCTTCATTAGCTTCCATATCCCGGACGCGTATGTAAAGGAACTCCAGAAAGGTAACGTTGATGATGATAAAGATGGTGATCTAGAAAGAGAGGATGATGACGACGACGATGGGGAAACAGTGTACGAAGGGGACGAGGAAAAACGAGGGGAGGAAGAAGAAGTGTTTATTACCGTACGGGCCACTGACTGGCTCGACCTCAGTACAGAACATTGCCGCCAGCTTGCCTGTGATAATATCGCGGCGCTTGTAGATTGGCAGTTAAAGAAGAGAGGTTAGAAAGAAGGCTGAAGGACGTATTTTATAAAATACAGGAGCGCTCGCAATAGGGGAAATGAAAAGCCATCTCCGTCTGTCTCGCGCAATGTCCGACGTGCTCGATCCCGCGCTACACCATGGCCTGGATCGCCCTCTCGAAATCGAAGCCCGCGCCGCCCTGCACCTGCTCGACCATCGAAACCGCGGCCACTTTTTCCTCGCACGCGGCGACGACTACATCTTCCTCGCCGGCGACATGTGCGGACACAACATCGTCATCTCCACCCTGACTGCTGGCCAGGAGTACGGGGCCGGCTCGGCCGCCGCCCTCACTAGCCAGGTCAAGAAGTTCTTCCCCTGGTTAGGCCTCCAAGGGCTATATGCGAAATGTCCTTACAAAAGGTCCGGACCAATGGTCTGACTGTAGCGTTTACATGATGGGAAGAGGGATTGGGGGTTTGAGATAAAGAGGTTCGCTCAAGAACAAGCCGAATCGTGACAGCATTCTGGATTCAGAAAGGCGTGTTTGTTTGCTTCGGATGGTTACGTGCTGTATCACATAAATAGAAGCCTCTTCCTCTTCGGGACATAACTCCCGTTGAATAAAGTCGTTGGCAGTGCAGTGTAACATTCTGGCCATGAAGGTCTGGCCAGAAGTGGAGGGGCGCTGTCGTCAGTGCGCTTGGAGTTGGTGGGTCGCTGCGATCGCTAGCGACAGGGGCCCACCGGCGTAAACGATTGGTCAATCGGCCACTTTCCAGGCCCTCCAGGCCCCCGTCTGTGTTTCAACCCCCTTCCAAACCGCATGCGAGGCTGGATCGACGTGCGCGTTCCCGGTCCGGCTGGGGGGTTTCTGGAACCGCCATCCTCAGCCTCTGTGAGAGGAGGCCAACAGCAGCGATCCGCTTCAGGGGTAGGGGGTCGACTGCATCCACATGCATGCATCCCGTCTCCCCGCTGCAGCCTGGGCTGAGCTCACCGCGACTGGCGGGAGGTGTTGACCTTGAGATGGGTTATGTAGAAACCCGCTTCCCCTCCTTCTCTCTTCATCCGTTTATTTTGTTTCTTGAGCAAACAGGTCGAATTCCCTTCATTTCATAACGGCTCCCTTCATTTAGAGTGCGTTTGCGGTCCTGGATCTGTGATCACTGGTACCATTCTCTTCTTCGGTGTATATCTTTTACTTTCTTCTCATCCATCCGCGAGCCGGAACTCGTATCTCTTCTTACGTCTCTGCCATCTCCCCGGAGGACCATCAGTACATATCACTCCCAGTGACGACAGCTTCACCCACCGGACGTCATCTACCACCCCTCCACGCCAAAGGGGACACCAACCCAGACAAACATCAAGATGTTCCCTTGCAGGAGGATATCCAGCGTCATGACAACAATTCTCTTCCTTTTTACCCTCACAACAACACTCTGCCTCGGCGCCCCCGCTCCCGCACAATATCCCCTCCTCCAAGTAACCGTCCCCCAATCCCATTTCGAAGTCCTCCGCATGCGCCAATCTATCCCTCTCGAACCCCGCGCCGTGACTGACACAGAATGCATCGACCGCAACGCGTACGTCCCTTCCCCTCTCCCTGCCTTACCTTTTTCACACACTAACACCCCCACAGCCACATCGTCTTCCACGACCAAAACGCCGCTGAGCTCTCCATCTGCGGCGGCATCGCCGGCTCGGTAAAACGCTGCCAGGGCTCACCCTCATTGACGCAGGGGCGCGTGGGAAGCGCTCTGTTCACGCTCAAGGCGATGAGCAAAGAGTCTACGATCAATGTGTCGAAGAAGCGATGGGAGCAGTGTGTGCGGGCGGCAAGGGCGGTATGCCCGACGGGGAGTCTGTCTGCGACTTGTCTGGGGGGAGCGAGTAGAGGGGATTTGCAGTTTACGTTGTTGTCTATGTGAGGGCGGGGATCATGGGTTGGCGTTGGGTCTTGGGTTAGATTGGTCAAGGTACCTTGCTGTGGGGAAAAAGGACGAAAAAATAGAAGATACCCTCGTCTTTTGGAGCTGGTCTTGAGGCTCGCGAGCCAGCGAGTGCGAGACATCTGGCGAGTTGGATGGGAGAATGGCCAAAAAAACAAAAAAAAAAAACATACAACACCAGGGATTCGCTGGTGGTCACCCACCCAACACTGGTCTGGCCCTCACTGACTTATCTATGGGAGAGCGGAAGGGATCCCGAGTTTTCCTATGAGTCCCGGCCATATGTGTAGAGTATTCCGAATTTGGAAGCCCTGGAGTCCAGGAAATAGGATGATGAGTTCGGGAAAATGGGATACATCTGACGCCAGAAAGACCAGCCACCCGCGGACTTAAATCAACATTTTGCGATAATGCCATGTAATTTCAGGGTTAGGGTTAAGTTACCATAACGGATGCTGCTAAAACGGCAGCTCTTTAGTGGTTCTGGAGACGGATGTCTCTTGCAGAAACGGGTTGAGTCCAATGGATAGAATGCGCCGAGCTCGCACGAGCCCGGGACTGTGCCCCACCATTCCTTTGCGACGGTGACCAATCAATCTACATTTGTTGGGTTGTTCATGCATTCGGGTCATCCAACCGCTCGTCCGGTCCATGCAGGCGCCAACCAAACTCCAGGCGGTGCTCCTGCAAGTCGTGGGCTGCTGCGTTGCTGTACGGGTTCCAGCGCTCCAGACGCACCCCTATTTTCTCCTTTAAACCTCTCTGTCTATTCTCCTTGAGGCGTGGGATATCTCATGCCTTGAGAATCTTGACCAGCTCAGCAACGATGGCATCTCCTGCTTCTGCGGTGCCCGTGCTGCCGCCCATGTCCTTGGTTCTTAGCCCGGCGTCGATGGCAGCGCGGACCGCGTCCTCGACGATTTTAGCCTCGTGGGCGAGATTCAGAGAGTACCGGAACATCATGGCCACGGAAAGGATAGTGCCAATGGGATTCTGGAAATGATGTCAGCTCTGTACTTGCAGCGAATGAATTGGAATCGCGCGAAACGGGGTCTTGACGCACGACAATCCCTTTCCCTGATATGTCCGGCGCGCTACCTGTCATCTGCGTTAGCGGCTGATTTCTACATGAGGGCTCGAGTGGAGGATAGGAGTCTCACCATGAATCGGTTCACAGATAGAAGGCACTGCAGAGCCCGGAATCCCGCAGAGACTGGCGCTCGGGAGGAGCCCTATGCTTCCAGCTATAGCGCTCGCCTCGTCGCTGAGAATATCCCCTAAAAACTCATCAGCTAAACTGCCGTCGAGGTGGACGAGGGGCCTCGCTCACCTGCCAAGTTGGGCGCTATTATAACGCCATTCAGCTGCGTCGGGTTCTTGACCATGATCATGGCCGCGCTGTCAATGAGCTGATGCTCAACCTTCAGATCAGGGAACTCGTTTTTATAAACCTCCTCAACCACACTACGCCAGAGTCTGCTTGTCGCCAGCACGTTTGCCTTATCTAGCGAGATAACTCGCGAGTCTCCCCTAGTCCTGGCTAGGTAACCGCCCAGCCGCGCGATACGCTCGATTTCCGGTTTCGTATAAACAGTAGTGTCGAACGCATTGAGTCCATCGTACTCTTTTCGCTCTCCGAAATACAGGCCTGAGGTTAACTCCCGGACTAACATCATGTCGATGCCGCGGCAGACAGACGCCTTTAGGGGGGAGGACTCGACAAGGGCGTCGGACGGGAAGAAACAGGGACGGAGGTTTCCATAGGCGCACATCTCACTGCGCAGCTTTAGGAGGCCCTGCTCCGGGCGGACGGCGCCGGCGCCCCATTCTGGGCCGCCAACGGCGCCGAGGAGCACAGCGTCGGCGGCTTTGGCGGCGGCGAGGGCCTTGTCTGTGAGGGGGACGCCGGTCTGGTCGATGGAGCACTGGGGAGAAACGCCGAGGTCAGCAGAAGACTTCTCTCGTGGATGTCTTTGGGCCCGTGTGATCCGTCGTCGGGGGATGACTTACCCCTCCGAGCAGGTGGTCCTCCAAATTGAATTTGCCAGCAGTCGGGCTCAGCTCCTCAACCGTCTTGATAACCTGAATCCTGCGTCAGACGTGCTCAACTGCAGGTCGCAAATACCAGACTCGTACCTTGATTGCCTCAGCAATAACCTGTCAAATAACCAAAGTCAGCCTCTCTCCGTCTAGAGTCAAGGGTAGGAAAGCTCAGAGGGTAGTCAGTCACCTCTGGGCCACAGTGGTCGCCCGCAAAGACAACAATGTTGTGTTCCGCCATGGTTGCAATGCTTGTCCGACGGAGTTCGCCCAAAGAAGGGTCCGTTGTATGTGACGAAGCACGAGAATGAGTGATTGGAAAAGTAAGTAGGGAATTAAAGACCAGAGCGAAGTCGGGGACGGGCTTGTACGTCCGAAACCGCATGCTTTACCCCCACCGCCCCACCTGCTGAGAAGGAAAGAAGGTGACGCGCTCGACCCTCCTCAGCCGATATCGCTGTGGGGCACCTACCAAAAATTATAGCCTACCTAACAAATCGGCCAAGGAGGCTCCATGACAAAATAACCGGTACACCAAGACTTTCCAACACGAGCCATTCGGCCAAAATACATGAAAAAAACCTCGACAAAAATTCAGGAGATGCTAACAACCTGAGAGAGATTCCCCATGGATTTTTATTGGAAAAGAATTGGATCTGGTGGTGCCCTCTCAATTGCAATTCTTTCCCTGATGTCGTTTTTGGGTAGGGTTAGGGGTTTGTGTGTACCGATTATTTTGTCATGATGGAGGGAGGGTCGAGCGCTCTGCGCAATCTGTCAAACAAACTCCACTGCTGATTGCAACATGGATCGCATGATGATGTCGTCGGTCCAAGCACATTACTGTACTCAAGACTCAGGGGACGTTTGGTTCGCCGGTATGGATTTCCGGTATGTATGTATCGAGAGATGAATTAGTACGCCCCAGCGTAACGAATATGCGTGACTTCTACGACTTGTCTGCTAATTAATGCCGGTGGAAAGATAACATTAAGTCATGCGTTCAACCAGTTAGAATATCAGATTCCCATTCTGGCCATACTGAGCCTTCAAATCCGAGTACTGCACGTTATCGAAGGAAGTACCATTAGTTGCAGGCGAAAGTTTCGCACTCCTGCGAGCCCTGTACTTACAGTAACGGATCTCATACCGGCGAACCAAACAGCCCCTCAAGGACTCAAAGCAGGTTGCAGACGAGCTAAGGCGGCAGGGCATCTCACAAGAGACTTATTTCATAGTCTGGCACCTCCACAGAGATGACTTGTCACGATTGCGCAAGTGGCTAGAGTCAGAGGGGGAGTATGGGGTACTACCCCCTGACTCCCAGTGCATTCCATTAATCCCTTACTTTCAGAGAAACCTTCAAGGAGCCAAACTACCGAACAATAAGCGGTTCCCGTTGACCTTGCCAATCATCTTTCCCATCATGATGGGCACGGATCATGTACTGGCCGGGAAGAATCACCACGCCCTCGTGGATGCGCAGCAGCTGCAGTGTATGATGGCCATCTTTCGGGTGCTATGTCTGTCTCCTCAGAATCGTCCGGATGGTTGGTTACAGCAGTTCCGTCAGGACCCTTCCTCACACCGAGCGGGCCTTCGCCAGGCCATGTTGGAGTCGTTCTGGGAGGATTCTTGAGTCGGGGGCCTGCTACCGCGGTTTGGGTTTACGAATGTTGTATTCAGTTGCTTTCAGATGGCAAAACTCCTTAGGAATTGATTGCTTCGCAACTCTATAAGCTCTCTTGCTCGCGGCAAATCGGGAATGTCTTCGTCCCTGGCGTTCAAAACACGGATGATCAGCGCCAGAATCCGGGAACCGGGCAGGAGATTTAAGTAGACGTGTTGTCCCATTGTACGTACCTCCATCCCAAAGGACAATTAAAACGGCTTTGTTGCGATTTTCCCTCTTCTCGTGTGAGATTACGGCCGCAGTGTTAAGTTCCTCCTCAACTACGTGGAGTGTACAGTACCTAGACCGAAGACTGCATTGCCTGGCCGCTGATCGCGCTACGTAGCACTTGGCCCCAAACGGTGTCCTCTAGCAGCTTGATGCTTGGGGCCATGCGTGGAGGTTGTGAAATTGCGGCGTGCACCGGGTCTTTGGTTTGTACATGGGCGACACCACAGCTTTCACAGCCTGCAGGCCACAACTTCCCAACTTCACAATTTCCCCTCTTTCCTCCCGTATTGGGCAGGCACGACGCTAACATCTCCGACGACGCCCAGCTTGCACCCAACGCATTCTGCATCAGGACCAACGACGCGGTATCTGGCAGTCTCGCCCAGGATGAGGCTCATCAACACCGCCACTCTTCAGTTTGAGGAGTTCATCCGCCAGAATATCCCGGAGTACGCCATCCTTTCCCACACGTGGGAAGAAGAAGAGGTCTCTTTCGCCGACATTGTCAGCAACCGTTCCTTCCGCCAGAAAAAGGGCTGAGCAAAGATTCTCAAGACATGCGAGATCGCTCAGAGTGAAGGTCACGGTTACGCCTGGGTCGATACCTGTTGTATCGACAAGTCGAGTAGCGCTGAGCTGACCGAAGCTATCAACTCCATGTTCAAGTGGTATCAAAACGCTAAAGTGTGTTACGCCTTCCTCTCGGATTTCCCTGCATCGGCCGACTCCAATGAAGCGCTGGAAATTTGCCGCTGGTTTACTCGCGGTTGGACCCTACAGGAGCTCATCGCCCCCCGTGATGTTACCTTCTTCAGGCAGGACTGGACCAAGTTCGGCACCAAGAAGAGCCTCGCCAGCGAACTGGAGAGCATCACGCATATCAACAAGAGAATTCTCACATGACAGGCCCCTCCGCTCTATAGCTGTGGCACAAAAGATGAGCTGGGCTGCGTTTAGGGAGACCACGCGCGTTGAAGATATGGCCTACTCTTTGCTGGGAATCTTCGATGTAAATATGCCCATGCTGTACGGGGAGGGCGAGAAGGCCTTCCGGCGCCTGCAGGAAGAAATCATCAGGTCTACATCGGACCTAAGCATCCTAGCCTAGAAGTGGGATGCCCAAGAGATCAACAAGAATCAGCATCTGGGCCACCCGGTCAATCACTTAGTCTGTGGCGTGCTAGCAGAGTCGCCTCGCTGGTTTGCGGACTATGGGGACCTTACAAATGCTAGTGATGTTCCATGGTTCGCGCGCGACTTTGTACTCACGAATCGTGGCCTCAAGATCCAATGGCCGGTATCGTACGAAGTGAAAACGGTCGAAGGAGAGAAGACATATACTTACATCTTGGATCTCGGCTGTGATGACGGCTTCTTCAGGGTGGGTATCAGTCTCAGGAAACACGGGAATAATGAGTTTGTCAGGTTGGACCCGGGGAGCTGGTTGTCATCTCGCACCGACACCTGCAAGAGCGAAGTTTGATTCACCAGGTCTCCGAATTCAGCAAGGGGGCCAAGATACCTGATCATGGACCTCACCTCAATCAACTACGTGTGGTGGAACCCAGTAGCCATCGGGAGCGTCTCGGATATGTGGTCCGTCTCAGCGGCAACAAGGACAAATATCGTCCGGATAAAGCGTCCATCGTGGGCCGAGCTCTACGACATCTGGCCGGCTGGTATATTTGATCTGCAAGACCAATTATTCTTCACTACCGGATACTACACATGGGAAAACCCACCCCCGATCATGATCCCGATCATGATAAGGTTCCGTGGTTTTGTCACTTCTGACACTTTTTCCCCCAGTGAACCCGAGCCGAGGCTTCTTACGCCGCAAGCGTTCGACTTTGCCATCTTCGTATCATCCTGGGATACCCGGGGTGAACCCCCGCAGTGCATTCTCGTCGATTACAAGAACCACAGGCATGCCTTGACCACGCTTCAACCAGAGCTCGAAGCTCTGTTGTACAGTGATCATGCCGAGTTCGCGGACGTGCTCCAGGACCACAATATTCCCAACACATCCGCGGCTAGGATGGAAATTCCTGGTACAGATTACATCGCCTTGGTCTCGTTCACTTCTAGGAGGGTGAGCGACTCAAGGCTGTTCTACTTGGATGATTTTTGGGAGATTGAGCTCCACTGCCAGTATGTTCCAGAGGCAAACGTCCCGGTACCAGGGGAGCAGATGATAGGGTTGGAGGAGGGTAGTCTCTTTGAGAGATAGAGCAACCCTCAGTTTCCAGCAGGTATCGTCGTTTATGTTGGTTTGCAGCTGGCGTCTGGCTTATGAATAAGGCTCAGGGGCTAGGGTGTGAAAGTCGAGGCAGAACCTGGCGTCTCTGAACTTGCAACCAGAAAGCTGTCCCTGTCAACGCAAAACAATCCGTCCTTGCTTCTGTTCAAATAATTCTAAGTTGAAAAGGATTTTGGGTATCATAGCAATCAACTGAGCTCCATCTAAAAAACAACCCAGGCCATCTGTCCCCATTATAGCCCATACCGCGTAACACACTCTTCACGGTGCGTCTCAAGACAGTCTAACGCGCAAACCCTCGCACCACACTTCATACATCTCACACGACCCCAGTACCCGCACACCTCACAGAAGACACGCGCCGGGTACCGCGCCTCCTCCTCACCCCAAGTGCCCCGGGCCTCAAGGTAGCTTAACGGAGGCGCCGTCATCAGTACCCTCAGCTCTTCATCCGAGGGGAACGGCGGCACCCGTGAGACCAGCAATGGGTCGTGGTCTGCCGGGTGGGCGGGCGGAGGGGCCTTCTTGTATGCCGGGAGGATGGTCCCATCAGGGGGGTAGGACTGCGGAGGCGGAGCTGGTGGCACAGCGCCCGGTTCAGCCTGTGTTGCTTCGGCAGGGGCGTCCACCGGCGCATCCGTCATCTCAACATCGTCCTCCGTACCCGTAGCTGGCGGCTCAACTTTGGGTTCTGGGGCCTGTGTCTTCGCTTCTGCTTTGGCCTTGGCGGCTGCAGCTTCTTCAGCTTCCTTGGCCTCTCGCGCTGCTGCCCGCTTGGCTGCGGCTGCGGAGCGCTTGCTCGCTGCTGCGGATTTGGGTTCTGGGGGTGGTGGCGCGGGTGAGTTTCGCGCGGTGGAAGGGGGGGCTGTTTTTGGTTGCGCGGCGTTCGCTGGGTTGAGGGCGGCCGCGGCGGCTGGGTTGGTCTCGGCGAGCGCGAGGAGGGCTTGGTAGTCGTCGAGGTGGTTTGCGAAGGTCTTTTGGGACTGGAGGATCTTGCGCACGTTTGGTGTGTGTTTGTTGCTTGCTTGCGCTGTGAGGTGGTCGCGGGGTCAGCAAGTTGGGCCTTGATTCTGGTTGACTGCGGTTGTACCTCTGGATCCGCCCGCTTTAGGCGGTATTGGGATGTTCACATCTTTGTTGGTGTCTCGGTCGAGGGCTTCAAGGTCTTTGCGAATCTTGGCATCCTGGCGCGCCGACAGGTCGGAGGCGTTGAGGCCGCCCTGGTTGCGTGCGGCGCGCTTTCGGTTTGTGGGTTGTAATGCTTGGGCGGGCGATGGCCCGACGTCGGGTACGTATGCCCATCCAGGGGCTCTTGTTGTTTTGCCCCCCGCTAGCTCGATCACGCCGAAGTTGTTCATTGTGGTGTTCCTCTGGCCGTTGAGGTTGTCAGTGGTGGGGAACCAGGGTGGGATGAAGTTTTGAGGGGACGCGGCATGGGGGTTAGGGTTTAGGCTTTGGCTGTGCATGATGGCAGGGGATGTAACACGAAGTCAAGTTCGTCATGAAGGTTCTCGTTGCGCATTACAAATATGTCCCGGGATGAGTTAACTATACAATATCTTGATCTATACCTCAGTCAAAACATCACATCGATTCTAGCCCGAGCTGAAGAGACAACCAAATCACAAACCCCCCGAAGTAGGTATTTGAACATCGACACTCTCTCACACGCCTGCAAGGCAGAGTCAGGTGGTGGTCAAGGGATACTTTCCATCAGCTTGCAACATAGGCAAATAACCCAGAGCTTAGACTTCTTTGGTAAACAGTTCCTTTCAGTCTTCGAGCCCAACCCGATTTTTAACTGCACGCGCTGTAATACCTAAGGCAGCCAGGCATCGCTACTGAATACCCTGGTCAGGGTAGATAAACCACACCCAACTCCTACCATATCACATACGACCATAAGTACTGGAGAACTCGGGATCCCGTCCGCTCTCCCATCGATAAACCAGTAACCGCCGGATCAGTAGTTGGGTCGGTGATGACCAGCGAATCCCCGGTGTTGTATGTCCTTTTTGCTACTCCTCTGGACCCTCAAGGTTCTCAAGAGTTCCCACGTTGCCCGGAGCGCGGAGTCCCGACTTGATCTCACCACCAGAAAAAGGGACCATCACAGCGACGATACACTCCAGTAACCGCACAATGCTTTTCCTACTAGTCACCAAGACACTCTTATTTTTACACCTTGCTCGCTCGCCCTAAGCAAGATCGCACCGGCCAACGCACCTCAAGGAATTCTAAGCCCGCGAGAAACAACAATAGGAGACACCGCCATACCATTAGCTCCCAATGCCCCCATCCCACCCCGCCCAATCCCAATCATGTATCATCATCATTTCTTCTTCCTCTCCAACGCCTCCATCTTCTCCTCCAGAGTGCCCACGTACTTGCTCAGCCGATCGACCGCGTTCTGGAGAGCCTATACACACCAACGTCAGCAATCCCGGTTCAAACATCGGCTTCCCAATTCCCGAGCCCCCAAACTCCAACTCCAGCCCACCTCAAACAAACCACTCCAACGCCCCCACCACCCCATCCCCATCCCCTCGATACCCACAGGCCAGGAAGGAGGGGAGGAACAATATAATAGTTACACTGAACCCAAACCGCACGGCGGAACAGACAGCAAGCAAGGGGTAACAACAAAGGGAACCCAAAGCTAGATGCAGACACGCACGTAGATATCCTCAGTCAACAGCTCATTCGACGCCTTGTACTCCTGCAGCGCGTAGTAATAAACACCCGCGCCCGCAAGCGTGCTGCCGAAGAAGAAGCCGAACAGTCTGCAAGAGAGGAGACACGTTAGTTTGTGGGTGGTCAAGATGTCGGGGTGCGAATAAATGCCTGGGACGTACCCTCCGCGGAGAGCCCCGATGGGCTTGCGCGCGGGAAGTGGCGCGGTGACGGCGTCGAGACGGGCAGCGGAGGTCTGGAATGCGCGGGCGGAGCGGAAGGCGGGCGCCGCGCTGGTAACAGCGCGAGCGCCGGTCGAAAGTATTCTGGAGCTCATTGTAGCGTTGGTGTGTGGTGGTTTGCCCGGGTGTAGGATGGTCGGTGTTGCTTCAGGTCGTGGCGACGGGACTGACGATGCGCGTGGTGGAGACGTCAAAGGGGCACGCGGACGGGGTTCGCCAGCCCAAAGCTTGGACGAGCTGGGGTCTCAATTGAGCCAATCGATGCACCCGACCGCAGGAAAATTTAGGCGGTGTGACAAGGCAGAATCAACACAGCTGCGAACGTGTCCTTCAACGAGCGGTTAAAACGGTTCAGGGGCAGTTGCACGCTTTGTCACTAGTGGAAGCATCGCGAGACAAAATGTTAAGGATGATTTTTTTCTTCATTCAGAGGCTCAATCCATTAGAAAGATGCGCATGGTATTTTGTTTGCTCCCACTCCCAGAATAGAAGTCAATTGCACCATTCCCTAGTAACAAACCGAAAAATGCATAAAATACAGAGCGCTCTTCCACTAGAGCTCATCGTGAGTCTCCTCAGCAGTCTCGGCAGAGGCGGTTGTCGACTCGGTGGCAGCGGGGGCAGCCGAAGCCTCCTCAGCTATTTCAGAAACAACGGCCTTGTACTTGCCGTTCTCGCCGATGAACTTGATGAGGTCCTCGACGGTGCGAGCGCCAGAGTAGGTGACGGCCTTGTCCTTGGCGCCGGCGGGGTAGAGCTTGATGGTAGGGAAACCCTGGATCTCATCGGGAACATCGTTGGCGGTGGCGTCAACCTTGGCGATGACAACCTTGTCCTTGAACTCGCTCTTGGCATACAGGGCACCAAGCTCCTCGTACTTGGGAGCAAGGGACTTGCAGTGACCGCACCACGGGGCGTAGAACTCAATCAGAACATCCTTGGTGTCATCCAGGACGATCGACTCGTAGTTCTTGGCGACGACAACGGTAACGGGGCCATCGTTGGACTCAGGGATGGGCTCGGACTTGACGCTGGGCTCGATCTTGCCGGCAACGAAGTCGTCAACAAAGGCCTTGATCTCGTCGTGGGTGATCTTCTTCTCCTGGTCGAAGGGGAACTTCTGGTTCTTGACAGTCTCCTGGATGGCGAAAGCGGGGAACTTGTCGGCCTTCAGGTTCAGGTTTCCGGCGTGGGCGCCATAGGCGGCCGCGTCGATGGTGGCGAAGTTGATGACACCGCGCTGGGCCTCAGCGATGGGCTTGATAGCCTCGCTGAGTTCCTTGCGCTCCTCGGGGGTCTCGGCGAAGATGTAGGCGAGGGGAATGCCGGCGGACATGTAATCGGAGTACGTCTCGGGACCAACCTCGCCAATCAAGGGGGTGGAGGCGGTCTTGGCGAACTTCTCGATGGCCTCAGCCTCGAACTTAGCCGAGAAGGTGGACTTGCCCTCATCGAAGTCCTTGTAGAGAACGATGGCGGGCTGGGTGACACCCTCAGCCTCGGCCAGCTCGAGGTCGTTGCTGAAACCGAAGGGGTAGTTGTCCCGGAGCTTCTCCGCGACGCCCTCAAAGACGTCCCGGGATGCCCTGTCGGTGGCGCTAACGTAGGCCACGAGGACGACCTTGTCGGCCTTCTTGAAATCCTCGAGATTCTCCTTGTTGACGCCTGATACGGCAGGCAGGGACTGCTTGATCATGTATGAGGTGATGCTAAACGCAAAGTTAGCTAGGGTTGCGTCGCAGGATGTGGAGAAACGTACGCAGCAGCCTTGCGCTGGCCCTTGTAGGGAGAGACGTTGTCGAGGCCACGGAAGACCTTGAGAGTAGGGTAACCCTCAACGCCATGTTTTTGGCAGAGATCGGTCTCCTCTGTGCAGTCCACCTTGGCGAGCTTGATGCCCTTCTCCTTCAGCTGTGTTGCGGCATCCTCGTACTCTGGGGCGAGGGCCTTGCAGTGGCCGCACCACGGGGCGTAGACTGGAGAAAGGCCGTTAGCAAAGGGTTCGAGGTTGCCACCGTAGAAGGGGTGGGCAAGACTCACACTCAGCAAGGACGATGTCATTCCCCTTGACGAAATCATCGAAGGTGTCCGTCTTGAGCACCTCGACATCCGATGCGCTTGCAACAGCCGCGGCTGCGAGCAGCCCGAAGGCGAGCTTCTGAATCTTGTGCATGTTTGCTGCTGGGTAGGTAACGGTCAGCTACGAGGTTTCGATGAATGGTAGCAATTGCAGCTTTTTTTGTGCGAAGAGTTTAAGTCCTGAAGGGGACGTGCAGGATATTCGGGAAAGGTCTGGACTGGAGGTGGGTTGGTGGGACAGTGGGAAACTTACTGTGGTCTACCGCAAAAAACACGTGAATGATAGGAGGGAACGCAATCAAGTGAATCCCAAAGAATAATCAAGAAATATGTTGAATGCCACCCCAGAGGACGATGCCTTTTTAATTGAATGGGGAGTGTGAATGGAAATTGCCCCTGGAAGCGTGGAGATATTCGGTGGCTACTTATCTCGAGAGAGCTATCAATTTCTAAGCGATCTGGCGCCTTAGGGTCGAGAGAACAGGTGTCTTTTCGAGCCAACAGTTGGGGTTGGACAGCCTTGGCTCTTTCAGCGTTGCGCCACCCCACTTAAGAATGGTGGGGTGTCAAGCCCGAAACCCCTGGTTGGGGCTGAATGCAGGCATCTTAACTTTTAGGGCGGTACATGCTACATTCCTTCCATCTCGACGTTCAAGCTGCTCAGTTACTCGGCCATCAAGAAAGCCGTATCCAGCGAAGAGCACGCAAGAAAATGGAACGATGAAATATCAGTTGATGACGTGCAGATTTTTCTCTATTTTCCTCCGATTTTAGACGGGATTCTTTGACGGTGGTGCCAGCTTCCGCAGGCCAAGATGCCACCTCGCCCATCAAACTGTGGGGAGATGCATAGCTTCCAGCAAGGCTCACCAGACGCCGAAGTACTGGGTACAATTGCTCAGCCTACAAGGGGTCGCATCGCCAACCCGACCTCATTCATTCCTAAATGCCAATCCGCCATCCGTATTATCTCGCCACAGGGTCGATTATATTGTCCTGGATACTGTGTGGCCACCGTCTCAGCCCAATCGCCTCCCCTTCACAGCCTCGAGGGATGGGATGGGAGCTTTTCCAGGGCGAAGATAAGCGGCCGGAGGAATATCGAGGCCATATTACCTGAAGCAGCGACGGGTTTGGAATTCCCATCACTATCGCAGGCCACCTTGCGACAAAACTCTCGGTCAATATGATTGGCATGCTACCCAGGGGGTAAGCACTTTTTTCTCAAATCAACTTTGGGAGGGAGAAACGTCGACCATGCGATGTGGCTTACAAGTTCGGCTTTCCTCTGCTCCACTGCTTGATCTTGGGGACAGATCTCAAACGTTTGGTGGTGGAGCACGCTGTCTTCGCCCGGAAGTTAGCCCTTGGTTTCCGGCGAGGCAGGGATCGCATTTACGGGCGGGATGGAGAGAGGCCAGATATTCTCGGCGGTTCACCCACTTCTCATCTACCACCCGTCTTGCATGAGCTCGCAGCGAGCCGCTAGGAGCCCTACGGTCCGCAGCTGCAGGCAGCGGGACCCATGCAACGATATGGATCACCCGTCTTATTATGTAGTAGAGGACTTGCAGGTTGATACCACCATATCTGGTTCGTGATAAGTCCATTTCCTTTGAGGATGAGATGCCAATATCATTCCCTTTCCAAGGCTGTTTACCTCGAGTTCACACCTTCGCGAAAAAAATGACTGGAGATCCAAAAACCTCTCCGTTCCTGGTAGCCACACACCGAGTCGCGGTTGCCTTTCTTGTTTCTCACCTCTTACCTTCCAGTGAAGGCAAGAACTCCTCTCCGTTCCTGGTAGCCACACACCGAGTCGCAGTTGCCTTTCTTGTTTCTCACCTCTTACCTTCCAGTGAAGGCAAGAACTCCTCTCCGTTCCTGGTAGCCACACACCGAGTCGCAGTTGCCTTTCTTGTTTCTCACCTCTTACCTTCCAGTGAAGGCAAGAACTCCTCTCCTAACCATTTCACAACACGATGGGTCCTTCCCAGATTATCGGTGTTCAGAATACGCAGCAGCGGAACAGCGATGGTTGGACCGCAGCTGTCGATTCGAATGCGTTGTGCACTGTCACAATCCACCATGTCTTCAGATTGTTGATTTCGCTTGGCACCACACCTCTGGGGCCTTGCTCATGCTATCTCCTCTGGGCAAGCGTTCACGGTTTTGGGTCGACGCATTTATGGCCTTGTCGCCCATCTTGCCTCGATGGACCGCTCTCACACAGCAAGGCGCTCAGCCAGCCATGGATCTCTCAACCGCAGCTACACAGCGAATAGCGCCACTCACTCCCGGCCAGCTCCTTTGCGTGGCGGCGCCCCCTTCTCCCGGCCGCTTCGGAGCGTGAACGAGAATTCGTCGCTTCTAGTGTCGCCAGGACCCTTGGAGAGCATGCTCAAAACGACCACCGAGACGGGAGATATTGGTCCCTTTTCCATCCAGCCCATCCGCCCCTCGGCAACATATCACGGCCCTTTTAGAGTCCGGCCCGGCTTTGGAGAACCGAGTTATCCCAGGGCACCGACACGCAGCGGGACCAGCGGCTCAGACCACCGAGATGACCGCAGGCGCCTGCCGTCCTACCGTGACACCACCTCGGAGATCATCTCCATGTATGGATCCGAGAGCCAGAGATCTGCTTCTAGTTCCATTTCTCCGCCCTTTGACGACATGGCTCAACGCTCTTACTCGATGACTAGCTGCAGCTCGAGGTACCAGAAGCCTACTCAGGCGTTGCAGGACCACGTAAACCAGAGTTCGCTTCAGCGGCCTCGTTCTCCTTTTCCGTACCCGACGCGGCTTAAGCGCCCGGGGGTACGGCCTTCTTCCCCAGCACTGACAGATAATGGAGTCGACTATAGCAGGATGGTAGGGATCGATCGGGTGTCATATGTCAGCCTAACACCCCACCCCTGGCCTTGCCGTATTGTATGACTGACATGACCCAGAGGACTGTTCATGGATCATACAGGCCAACTTACCCTTCCCACGGACGACGACCGACACCCAAGTTACCCCGCTTGAGAGCCAACAGCCCAGGGATGTCATATCTTCGTTATGACGGTGTTTCCGGGTCTCAGATATCCCGCGCGATGTCCTCGAGTGTGCCTCCTGGGTGGCGGAACAGATATAATGGCAGGAGCGCGTCAGAGCAGAGTCTCAGAAGCTCAAGTCTGACTTCAATTGTGGACATGTATCGGCCACCATCTTGTACCCCGTCGGTGCAGAGCTTGCCTCTTCGGCCTCAGGCATATGGCGCATTCTACTACGACTACTCCGAAGATTTCGACAATCAGGACCCGCCAGCAATTCCTCCGGCGCCACTAGCACCGATTCCAACCCGACTCCCCAGTTTCCGGCGAGCGACGGTTCTCAATGACGGCTACGACGCCGGCTTCCAAGCGTCAACCAACTACGACTTTGTCCCTCTCCAGGGCCGAGACCGAGACGGTTCAAGGGGAGACGGAGATGAGACAGTTTCCAGCCCTCTGTACCTAATAGGACTTGACGACGTCGAACCAAAGGAGCATCACAACCCGCCCGGATCCGAGAGAAATAACCAGGATTCGAGGAGCGACGCTACCAAGGATGTGGAGTTACTGACAAAGCAGCCAGAGATCCGAGCAGCCCAGAGCAATGACTGCAATGGGGAAACTTTAGTTCGACTGAAGGGCGCAGGGTCGCTTGAATCGACACCGCTGGGGGGCGAGGCGGGAATGAGTGACATCGCAGCCATAAAGGCTCTTGATGGATATCCAGCAAGCGGCGAGGCTTGCGGACAAACCCCCTTGCCCAGGAACTCGGAGTTGACCTCTTCCAAGACCTGCGCCAAGTACACACCGAAGTTGCCAACGTTGGCAAGCCCGAAGTGCACGACTACTTACCATATCCACTCGACTCCCGAATCAAGAACGAGGTCAGTCTCGCCATCGTCTGTAAGTTCCAAGCGCGGAACCAAGGTCTATTCCATTGAGCCGGGGCTCTCGGACCTTGCGTCGCTCGTACAAAACCTTGACAAGGCTACCGACTACGTGGATGAGGACGAAAGCAGCATCTTCTCACGGATAAATCTGCCGATTGGGATGTGGAGGGCTGATCATAAGTTGTTGGACCGCGATCAATCCGATGGGCGCGAAGACGTTGAACACGACATAGCCAACTTCGACGAGGATGGGTTCATCGCGGATTTCCGTGGACATAAGAGAAACTTGGCCATGCCAACAATCGGCGCGGGTCAACTGCCATTAACGGACGATTCGGTTCCAACCCAAGCGGTCCATCAACCAGCGGCTGTCAGTGGCTCACTTGAGCCCAGACCAACGATAAATCGGCTTAGGCCGCAATGTAGCGCGCCACAGCTCATGAAAGCATTGCCACCTCTGCCTAATGGCTCAGTAAGGAGTGAGTCTTATGTTGCCAACCTCTCGGTCGATGACCTCGATTTGCCAAGCCGATTTCCGCCACTGGACATCTCGAGAATCACGACACCAAGGTCCATGCTCAGCGAGGTATCTTCGCTTGATATTCCAAGGTCTCGTCAAAATGGAGATTTTGGGACTCTTATTTCAAGCAAGGACGGCGGCAGGATAGGCAACTTAGCGAAAGCAATGAGCTTGGGAATTAATTCTTCGTACCGAATGGGTGCATATCCCGTCAGCCGTGAGGGGTGTTCCTCGTTCGCACATACCTTTGGAGAGGAGCGCAAGAGCTCTAGGCCTGGCAACAACAAGCTGAGATTGAGAGTCTCTCGCGGCGCTATGGCAAAGGTGCAGAGCGAGCTGAAACACCACTCGAGCCATATAACCTTGAGACCTGCGGTCGTCGGACTCCAGTCATCTTCAGAACTCCCGGTCCTCCCTCCTTTGGAAATCTACCTGGATGGCCCCCTTGTCGGAAACAACGAAACAGGAAAATGTGATCGAGGTCCTGTACATCGCCAAGCTGAAAGCGCCTCAAATTCGGACCCAACGCCAGGCACTTCACTTGTCATGCTCTCGAGTCGTATCGAAGAGCAGGATGAGCTGGGCAAGGCACCGGAAGAAGCACAAACGCTGACTCTCCGGGCCACCTCGACTCCCTCAGCCGATGCTCGCAGCTCATGTTCCGACAGAGGCAGCGCTGGAGGAAAGCCGGCCCATGGCTTGAGAAAACGCATCTCGGATTTGCGTGTTCGAGTTGCGGAGGCACGCATACGATCCGTGGAGACGCCATCACCAACAAATTTCCAGGAGGGCGAGAAGGCTACATCGCCGCCGCATGCAATTGAGGTGGAGACTCGGGAAGACGAAATGGTTGGCGGGCCAGGAGAGGAGATGTCTGAAGTTGACAGCCCTTCGGTGCCCCTAAGGGGATTCAGGGGGCGCATGTCTAGGTGGATGAGAGCGGCCAGGCACGCGGCCATGGTTGCGTGCGCCGGCTCAAGGAAACGCGGGTAGGAGGTGTCTTGTCATTTTTTTAGTGTCGTTTTCGGTACTTGCTTTGGGATGCCTCCGGACGATACGGCCGGTACTTTCACGGCCAAGGACGTTGAAGAGAAACCTAGCCCCTGAGGAGCAGCGGCCGACACACTCGAAGTATTATGGATATCCGCCGACGCCTCTTTTCTGGTCTAGCATTCCTACGAAGAAGATAAGTACATGTACTCAGATACGTAATGCAGAAAGCTTGCTCCTGTTAAGGTTGTCCACTGTGCCCTGGTTTGTGGATCACGAGCTCTGGGTACTGAGGCGCACCTGATGGTCCCCGTTGCGATGTCCGGCCGTTGCTCCAGGCCGCTGATGGTCCCATGTATTGAATGCCTGCCTACCTACGGTGGTTCATTCTAACGTCCATCGGTCTTTCCTTCCCCATTTGACAATTTTCGGCACCCGCATTTATTGAAGCGCAAGCCAAGCAAGCGACGGACGAAACAGCATCGCTACTACTCGCTCCTCGTTGCTACTTGGAGCCACTCTCGAGTGCATCTAACTTTTCCTCGCGCCCAGCAAATGCCGACACATTTTGGGTTTGCCCTTTTCCCGATCTCCCCTCCAGTTTGCTCCACGCCGCCTACGTGTCCTACGAAGCATCTCGGCCTCTTGCAACAGTTAGGTTCGGCGGGTGGGAGCGGGCAGCACATGGAAGTGGTTACTGTGATTGAGGCATGTTCGAAGCCCTGCAGAAGCCATCTTTATTGCTCGATCTGAGTACTTTTTTCTTTCCTTCTGGTTCTCCATCTTTCAACCTGACCGTCTCCCCTCCACGTTGGATAGGGAGGGAGGGGGTATATGTCGCCCCCAAGCTTGATTGATGGAGAGACAGGCACCAGACCTCGAGCCGGGGCATAGATACCCGCGCTCAGAAATGGCGGTAGCACACGAGGTCCAGGATAACAACAGGCCAGTGCAAAGCTCGGCGCCACCGAACACATACGACGATCCGCGGTATTATCGATACCAGGAACCGCTCAACCCAAACGTTGAAATCAAGCGCGCATCTCCGCATCCGCATCTCGACCCCCCTGATGACGGCAACCATGACACTCCGAAGGAAGAGCCCCCCGCGGAGGAAATTACGAATGGCAAACAGATCAAGCGTGTCAGTGGGTTGAGAAGGTTCTTCAGAAGAATACGTGGGAAGCCTAGCGTCACGTTCAAAGCGGCAGACGGGGGCGGAGAGGGCAAAAAGAAGGGGAAGAAAGGCCAAGGATGGCCGAGGCGGAAACCCAAGGAAGTCATACCAAAGGGGAAAGAGGTCCAAACTGTCAACCCAAAGCAAACAGACCAATTGGAGATGCCCCCTGAAGGTGGAATTTTCGGAAGCGCTCCTCGCAGAACAGCAACCCGAAACGACCCTTTTGCATCGCAAGGCATCCGAACATCAGCAGGCACCAACTTCGCACCCCATATGATGCCCACGGGTAGCTCCAACCATCAATACGTTCCGCCTAAGATCAAAGACAGGGTCTTTGACGACCGAGACCCCCTAAGATCGAATCCAGTCCCGAAGGACTTTGCATATAGGCGGTCAAAACCTCGCTCGGTGCTGGACGATGCGAGCACGTATGAATTGGGGCAGCCGGGCCCATCGAACTATCGGCGAGAGAGTACGAATCCCTACAGCGAAACAAAACAGAGCAAGGCAGAACAGGGGGGAGATAAGGACGAGGAAGAACAGTACAATACTGCTCTGATAGCAACCCCTCGCAGCCACTTCGAACCCCCTCCAGCTCCAGATGGCTGTACGTTCCAGGAATGGCAGCAGCTCACGGGACAAGGCGTACCGGCGGTACCAAACCGTGTCAGCTCGAGGCTCCCATGGCCCTCCCGATCCCGCCTTACTATGGCTTCATCGAGGCATCAGAAATCCATTTGTCCGAGCATAGCCTCCCGCACATCTTGGAACCCCTTCAATCTGCCCGGACCTGTGCGCGTGTCATCGTTCGCCGACGTCCTAGAGATGATCCGCCAGAGACGAGCGAGCAACGCCAACATGAATGGCAATGTGAGAAATATCATCAACAAGAGCAGCACAAACCTCCTCAACACCGCCAACGCAAACCCTGGCATCAGGAGGGTCCTGAGCAAGAGCAGCGTCAACCTTCTCAGCACCAACAACACCCTCAACCGCGACGACAAAAAAGCCAACAACAGCAGAACCAGCCTGCTCGAAGACGCCAGCCGGGACGATAATGGCAATGACAAACCTCCCACCGACGACAACAAAAGCGATGAGAACGAGAGCAACTTCGTTGTTGAAGACACCGAGCCCATCCCTACCACCAACGTCAAACGCACTCCCCCAAAAGTCACCCGCAAACCCCTGGCGTCAACAAGGACCCCTCCATCCCACGGCATCTTGCCCCCCTTCCCCGCCGATCCGACCCTACGCAGGAGCTCGACCCCTGGTAGTATCAAAACCCTTGGTAGTACCAGCACCGGCAAAACATTCTTCTCCGGCTACAAATCAACAACCACCGCGACCTACACCGACGCCACCAATCCAGCACTCACCATACCCACCCCGCTGAGCGACCCCATGTACGGGAAGCGCCTCGGCCGCGCGAGGGATCTCGACTCCGCCATCGACATCGAGGACGAAGAGGAATCGCCCCGTCGAGCGAGCTTCGGAATCGTCACAAGAGGCGGGCTACGTACTCAGAACACACTGCCAAGGGCGCCGAAGGGGGTGCGGAAATCGCTGCTGGGACCGTTAAGGCGTGGGTCGGCTGCTACTGCCACTACTATGCCTGATAGTGCGGGAGATACGCCTGAGCCTGATAGTGCGGAGGATTATAGTACTTCTACTTCTACCGAGGCGTGGTGGATGAAGCTGAGGGCGGCTCGGAGTGGGGGCTCAGGGGGCTCGAGTGCTCATGCGGCTGCAACTTTGAAGGGGAAGCGGGTTGATAAGGGCGGGACGGATATGGGAGGGAGTGAGAGGTATGGGAGGGGGTATGATGAGATTTTGGACGGTGATGATTTTGGCAGGGGGAGCAAAGCTGGGTTTGGTAGGGGAGGGGGAGTCGATGCCCGCTTGGACGGGGAAGTGTGGGCTCGTTTGGTAGAGGCAGCGAGAACTCGTTTAGTGGGGGGCACGGTGAAACTTTTGGAAGGGGAGGCGGCCACGCGTTTGGGCATCGACGGGGAGACACATTTGGAGGTGTGGCGGAAGATGAGGAAGACGAAGAAGATGGGAGTAGTGTTGTCAGGCCCTGATATATGGATATGTGTATCGTTTCTCGGGTTGAAGTAGGGGTTGGAAAGTAAAGCGGGCTGGCGAACAGGATAAGGCCAACAGCGGATATTGAGAATAGGGGAACCCTTGGACATGTTACAAGTACAGCAAAGAAGACAGCACTCACTACTGTGTAACACTCTAGCTCAAATTCATCACTTGAACAGCGACGAAAACTGCTGCAGACAGCTGACGGAAGATGGTGAACGTGAGAGTAGTTTTCATGATTGAAAGACTTGAATATTGTAGCCCTTCTTCTGGTTATATCCTAGTAGCGTTCGCTCTCTTCTCCATGTTAAGTGGCGGCGCATGTGCCTCTTCTAGAACACGCCGCCACCGATAATGAACAGCCTTTCCTCTTCTCGCTTGGCCCACTGGATAATCTTGTTGGCACCCTGCGTCATCACGGCGCGAGACACGTTCGGCCCGGCGACGCAGTAGAACTCGAATATGGGTGTTATCCATGCGAGACTTGCGGCGTCGGCGCTGACGCAGTGTAATACTTTGAGGTGGGAGTGCTTGGTGTGCATGGAGGCGTGGAGCTGGTGGTAGAGGGACATCAATCGGCGTCTTGCCACGAGCTTTTCGGGCTCGGAGCCGTCGAAGGTGGGCTGGAGGGTGGCCATGCAGAACTGGACGTTGGCGCGGGATTTGTAGAGGAAGTGGCTGATTTGAGCGCCGGGGGCGATGGCGTCGATGCGTGGGCGGCCGTCGCGGACGGCGGCGCGGATGATGGCGAGGCTGCCATTTTTGTCGAGCTGGTGGGCGACTTTGTCGCGCATCTCTTTGAGGTCGTAGAAGCTTTCTTTGTCGGGGCTGATGAGGATGATGGCGACTTCTTCGTCGGTGCTGTCGGGGGAGCGTTCCTGGATGGGCTCCGAGGAGGTGCTGTCGGGGCTGCCGTCGAAGAAGCTGACGTACATGTAGAGGTAGCCGCGGTTGTTGAAGGCGGGGAGGCAGAGGGGGATCCAGTTCTCGCCGCCGCCGGCTTTGACTCCGCCGGATTCGAAGAGCATGTTGAAGATGAGCTGGAGGTCGCTGGGGTGGAGGGAGTGCTTCCGGGGTCGGATGACGCTGACGAGCTTGCCGCCGGCGACGATTAGGCCGTATAGGAGCTTCTCGCTTCGGACTTTGAGGAACGCGTTGTTAATGGCGTGCCGCTTGGATTTCCTGAGCCTCAGACACTCCAGAGCGCCGAGCAGTGCTGAGGGGGAACCCTTGCTGAAGCTGTCGGCGAGGGATGATAAAAGCAACTCAGTGCCCTCCAGGGGCTTCCTGAGGTCGGTGGACGGGCGATGCACGAATATGTTCTTGAGCGTTGGGAGGGTCAGCGTCGAAAGAATCTGCATGTACAGAGCTTCAAGCTGGCTTCTGAGTTGGGAGTCACTCTCGCCCAGCTTGCTGATAGCTACAAAATAGAGTGGCCCTTCGATTGCTATCACGAAGCGCGTCTTGCCGGCGGTGAAGCCGAGCAAGGGGTCGTTGGAGCCTTCGTAAAACGAGATGATGGTTTGGACCACGCCCATGTAAGAGTTGACAAGGCTCAGGTCGCCATGCCGGCTGTAAATGGGTTTCCCGGCGGACGAAAGAATCATGTAGTGCTTCAACTTGGCTTTCCAGAGTGCCAGCCTCTGCTCATCCGTGACGCCTTGGCTGGTCAAGTCGGGTATGTCGTCGAACTCGTGGTTAAAGCCTGCAAGCTCGTCGGTGGATGCGGTAATCTCGACAGCCTCAAAGGGCTGAACAGTCGCTGACTGAGAGCGTAGCATGGTCCAGGCTCGACTCTTCCTGTTTATCTCGCCTGCAACCAGACTTGCCAAGTCGGCCGCTGGTCGCATCGTCGGTGCAAAGCTCATCACACTCATGGAGTCGGTCAGGCCATCCTCCGAAGCCCCTCGGCTTGGGGTCGCAAAGCCGCTTGGGCCGGGGATGGGCGTCGAAACAGCTCTCATGGCGCTCGTTGTGAAGGTTCCCCGTGAGCCATCCGGAAACGATAACGTCGATATATCGATGGATGACACAGCTGTTGTCGCTTTTGACTGACCCGGGGCTCCAAGGCCCTCGCCCGAGGGCTTACGGCGAGGCGGAAGGGGTGGTGGTGGTGGGTCGGTGATTTCATTTTGATTACTGCCGGTTGTTGTTTCCGGAGCCATTGCGGTGGTGTCGCCGTGCCCTTCGTTTGCTCATTGTCTTTGCGAGATCTTGTCGCGCAAAAAGACACCTTCGCTTCACCGCTCCGGCCTTAGTTCCATTCCGAGACCTAAGGTAGACTTGAACCGCGATGTCGGCAGAGTGGAATAAGTCTTCGGGTCAACGGGGTATCATCTGTTGTCTTCGAGGGGTCGTTGGGTCGACAGGAAATGGGATGAAATGACGACAGTGGTGAAGCTGGGTTGAGTGATAAGATAAGCCACCCAGACGAGCCAGAGCTGATGCCTGTCAGGTCCACCGGCTTCAGCAGCCTTGCTGGGTGGAGTTGGCGGGGTCGTGGGACGGGAGCCAATCAAGGCGGCCCGCTCCCACTCTCTTAATTTATACGGGAGCTGACGGCTGCAGGAGCAGCTGCATTCCCAGGTACCTGTCTGCGTACGGAATACTGACAACGTAGCCTTCCGTAATTCGCCTTGCGCGGCGCCGTTTGACACACCCACACCGGAGCTCGAGACCTCGCATATGCGCCCGGCGTACGCGTTTATTAAAGCTCTCTCGACCGGCGGCGCCAATACCCGTGCCGGCAATGAGCTGTGACGACACAACACCCATAGCGCCCTGCTGTCGCAGCTTCCGTCAACATGTCGCTTGAGCCCGGCCGCCGGTCCATCTCCCCGGAAAGCTCCGGACGCGAGTCGCCCGTCCCGCGACAATGGAGGAACCAGCTTGGGAGTGGTACGTTATGCGAACCCCGGGTCGTTCCTGTTGTGCAGACGGTAGGCTAACGCCAGCACCTTTGCAGAAGACACCGCGCCCAAAGACAAGACGTACCGAAAGTATGCCTCGGGTGTCGAACGATGTCTCTCACTCTTTGACACTGCGCTGCAAGAGTGGGCCGACTATATCTCTTTCCTGAGCCGGCTCCTCAAGGTGAGCGCCCCCTGAGCTCCACGAAGCTCCGCAACACACTGCTGACCGGCTCGTTTGCCGCAGGCCCTTCAAGCTCGCCCCTCCTCGATCACCACGATTCCGGCCAAAGCAACCGTCGCAAAGCGCCTCTCGCAATGTCTGAACCCCTCCCTCCCGTCCGGTGTACATCAGAAGGCCCTCGAGGTCTATGGCTACGTCTTCACTGTGATCGGAAAGGACGGACTGTCCCAAGACCTACCCCTATATCTCCCAGGACTTGCCTCCGTTCTCTCCTTCGCCTCTCTCTCGGTCAAGAGCCCCTTTCTTGCCATTCTTGAGCGCCACTTCCTGGATCTCGACCCACGAGCCCTGCGGCCGGCTATGAAATCCATCGTTCTTGCTCTGTTGCCAGGCCTGGAAGAGGAGACCAGCGAAGACTTTGAGCGGACGGCGAAGTTGATGGAGCGGTTCAAGTTAGCAATACGCCCCTCTGGAAGTCAGGAACTTACGCCCCTCCATTCCACTGGCGATGATTTCTTCTGGCAATGCTTTTTCTTGGCGTCTATTACTGGGCACAGCAGGAGAACGGGAGCTTTGGCGTACCTCGCACGCGCTCTCCCTCAGTTGGGCCAAACCTTGCATTCAGAGTCCCAAAAGAAGGCGAAGGTTCGGAACGGCCCCGACGCTGAGCTAGCGACGAAGCTGTCTCAGCTCGTGACTTCCCCTGAGCCGGGCTTGCTCATACGGTGTTTCGCTGCTGGGATGACTGACGATCAACTCCTTATTCAGCGGGGTTATCTGGACCTCCTCGTTACGCATCTCCCATTGCACTCTCAAGTTCTGCAGTTTCGAGCTAAGGCTGGGGATCTTGAGCTTCTCCTGAAAGCTGCAGTTGGGGTGACAATTCGGCGAGATATGAGTCTCAATCGCCGCCTCTGGACCTGGTTGCTAGGTCCTGAACCAGCAACCCCAAATGAGATGGAAGCCGGGCTCGAGTCGCCCGCCTCCAACTCGAGCCACGCACAAGGATTCTTCTCATCAAGGACGAGCTATTTCGAAGAGTATGGGCTGCAGCCCCTGACGCGCGCCCTGCTCGGAATGATCAAGTCTGGTCCCGACAGCAACCCTTCTGAGAGAGCGCGACCCTACCGCATCTGTCTGTCTTTGATGGACAAGTGGGAGATTGGAGGTTTGGTCGTCCCCGAGGTATTTCTTCCTGTCGTGGATAGTGTCAGGGACTTCAAAGCCAAGGCCGCAAGTAAATCCGACTTTACTGAAGTATTGCGAAGCGCAAGCGTTTTCTTCGATGGCGTCGAGAGCGGCTTGATCTACAGTGAACTCCTGACCCTCGTAGCTCAAGCCACCGGTCCCGGAGACGCCTCTCAGACGGATCGCAGCGCAAAACTAGAGCTGGTCAAATTCATCTTGACGCACTTCAACGTCAGAGAGGAGGAGATGATCACCATTCATGCACCGCTGACCGTTCTGTCAATCTTGTGCATGGTTGAAGAGTCCAAGGAGAAGGAGAAAGCGTTCAGTAATCGTACACCCGCTCGACCCTCACTCTCAACACAGGCACTGGACATCGCAGCGACCTTGCTTGAGCTCGTCCCCGAACGCGCGTTCCCAGCAGACTCGCAAACAAAGTCAGCCCCGAGGATAGAGCCCAAGATCCTAGCGGCCACCCCTAATACCGAATTGTTGAAAAAGATCAGGAACTTTTATATTGCCGACCAGGGCAACCTCGACGCCACTGCTCCTCCGTTTGCACCGCAAAATATAGCAGAACTCCTTCTACAAAAGGCGTGCGACCTGAACTGCACAAGTCTGAGCCGAAGAGAGCCAGGGGCAGAAGTTGCTGTCAAGAGCCGCATCCTCATGCTCCTCTTGGCCAAGACGCCTCAGCAGTCATTCCTCAACACCACCAAACTACTCGACTCTCTCAACAACTGTCTCCGCGGGGCATCAGTCCATTTTACTACATATTCTTCCATCCTGTCACTTTCTACGCACCTGTACACTGCGAACCGGATATCAACTGTCGAGTTGTCGGAACTGGTCACCCCCCTAGTTCGTCATGCATGGTTGTTTCTCTCGGCATCTGAGCCAAAGTATCACGTTGAGACGGTCCGCAGTCTATGGGTACTTCAAACCGCTCTAACACCATCCAACCGGGATGTTGAGGCGGCCATCTGCGCTCTCATCCTCGAGAACGATGTAGCCGGGACGTTTGCCCGTCGTTCCTCCGATCCAGGTCGGAGCTTTTGCGTCCTCTGGTCACATAGCTTACAGGACAACCCTTCCGGAGCAGACCGGAGAGGCCCGAAGACCCCCAATGGCGACCTCAAATCTCCCCCACGCCTCGGAGGGATGGATAACTTCGAGGTTATGCTTACTCGGCCTCTGTTCTTGATGCTGGATGCACTCGCCGACGAGAGAACCCAACTATTCATGACGGTAAAGACCTGGCTCAGTAGCCTAACCGGGATGGACAAGTGAGTGCCTACAGTCTTACGAGAATTCGTATGTGCAACTGACTGTAATATTCTAGACTTTTTACAATTTTTATCTCGAAATTCTCAGAGTTTCCCCTCCTGCGACGACGAAGTCAGGCTCCGGAAGCCGGCTTGACAGCCGAAGCTGTTCGGCTTTCTCAAGAAGATGATCTTGACCTGGCGCTGCACTATATCCGGTGTCTCTCCAATGTCTTCCGATGGGCGCCAGACACCGTCTGGGGGACTCTTGCAAAGAAGACGATAAGATCAACCGCTTGTTTCCCACCGCTTTCAGAGATCAGTATGCAACTCTTCTGATAATGGCAATACGTCGATGCTAACCTTTCGCAGCTAGTTCGGATGAGGATGTATCTCTTCAGGAGTTCTTCCTGCACGTTTGTTTTCGGTGCATCGCCCGCAGCAACATCGGAGAGGGTGATGAAGAGCGTGTCTCCCAGCTGACCCGCGCATCTCTGACCCTATTACACCAAATCCTACTTAACCCATACGCCGAGCCGCTTGCCGCATTGCAGCTGGAGACGCTGCTAGTCGACAAACTCTCGCAATCTCTCGCTGGATCTGATCCCTACGTCCAGGTTCTTCTACTCGACGTCGTCTATGCATCTATAAAACTCCGAGAGATGCTGCCTATGGAGCTTCCCGCTTCACCAACGACCGAGAAGCGGCCAGTGAGTCAAGACCCAGTACGGATTGTCAGCCAACATTCTATGCCAGGGGAAAAGCCTCCATTTACTCAGACGACCCCGCCGACGCTTTTGAGGTGTATTCTCGCAGGACTGAGCTCGCCGAGTAGCCGGCCAGTCCTCGATAGCTGGATCAGCTTCCTGAGCGAATGCCTGCCGCTATACTCAGATTCGATATTCCAAGTCCTTATCCCCCTTGTCGAGACTCTCTGTACACAAATCGGCGAGACCTTTAGCAGCCTCCGACGTCTCTTCCGAGACCCCGACCATGCAGCGGCTTCCAGCGCAGTCGGGCCAGAAACCACGCTGATCTCCCTCCTGAATGGCCTTGAACAGGTCCTGGCTAAAGGACACGACAGGCTTTTGGCTGAAGAGGCCAGAGCCCAGGTTGTCAAGAGTCCAGAACAACCTCAAGGCTTCTTTGGCAACATGGTCTCGGGCGTCTTTTCGTCTGACGCACCGCAGGCCAGAAGCGCCACCGCGAACGACAGACTCACCGTTCTGCTCGCGTTCCAGGACGCCGTTCGCATCTGCTTCACAATTTGGTCTTGGGGTCAGGGCAGTGATGCAGCACTGCAGGATGCCCAGTCCGGGGCTTCTTTCACATACACATCTCTGCGGATGAGGAACCGCGCGAGGAGGTTGCTCGAGCACCTCTTCGCCGCCGAGACGCTGGAATGTCTGGAAACTGTGATTGGGATTTGGAGAGGCTCTCTCGATAGTCCTGACCCAACAAGACAGGCTGAGGTCTTCAACTTGCTCCCCGCTCTTGATGGATCACGGCCAAAGCATACCATTCCGGCGCTGTTCAACGCCATCTACAGCAGAACAAGCCCGGGGGCGTTGGATCCATCAAGGAGGTCGACTCTTACGATTGAGTTGCAAGACACGGACGTTGTCATTTTCTTGGTTGACTACGCTCGTTCGTTGGAGGACGACGCAATGGATGAGATCTGGCAGGACTGCACGGCTTTCTTGAAAGACTTGCTGGGCAACCCGTTCCCGCATCGCCAGACCCTGCCGAGCTTGCTGGAGTTTGCGGCGATTTTGGGAGAGAAGGTGGATAACACGAATTTCGGAGAGCAGAGGAAGATGAGGAGGGAACTAGCAGTAGGTGATGAACGTTTTGTGTGCTTGGACATTGATACTGATATTATATAGGACTTATTCCTGCGTCTCCTCACAGCAATATTCACCACGCGGCCAACCAGCTTCACGGACACGACAGGAACCTCCTTCTCCGAGAAGCGACCGCTGGAGTCTCGACAGTCATCCATAGGCAGATTGCCAGGGTACAGAGCCGACGATGTGGTGGGCATCCTCTCCACGATCGTACCGAATCTACCAAAGATTCTCGTAGAGAACGATCGCATCTTGGCCGCCGCAACAGCAATATCGGCCAACATCATCGGTCCAACCCTCCGCTCCAAGTCGTTCCCCGATACCGTGTCGAAGAACACGCTGGTGCTTCTCCAAGAGCTCTCGCGACTACCCAATAACCAAAAATCGTGGAAGAAGGATGTAGCTGACGCATTCAACGACGCCCGGTTTTTCAGCTCGAGCATCGCGCTCGTGCAAAACGACTGGCTTCCGCTACTCAGGCAATGGACCGTCACCGATAAGGAGCGGATGCCCGAGATCCTCGCGCGCATCACTCCACCCACGACCGCAGGCATCGTCTTCGGCGTGGGCGCAACATCGGCACGCCTGGAAGCGGACCGCAAGACACAATTGAATCTCCGGCGGATTGCAACTCTTGTTCTCGCCGCTGGCCCGGACGCGTTCGTCGCTGATCTGCCTCCTATTCTGGACAAACTCGTTGAGCTACTTGGCGCCACATCTACTTCATCCCCTTCCTCGACTACACGCTCTGACATCTACATGGTCGTCCGCGCCCTTATCCTTAAGACCAGCGCTATCCATCTCGCAGCCCTTTGGCCAGTCATCAATGCCGAGCTGCATGCTGCTGTTTCCTCGGTGGTGGCGCCGGACCACAGCGCCCAGTCAGACACATATAGCAACCCGTCCATCATGCAGGCTTGCAAACTGCTGGACCTGCTAGTTTGTGTGGCACCAGACGACTTCCAACTTCACGAATGGCTCTTCGTGACGGACACGATAGATGCAGTCTATCGGCCACCAACTTATCAGCCCGTCGCACTTGTTGACGAAGTATCCGAGGAGTTAGGTGCCGTTATGGTCGGCTCGGCGGGTGTGCAAACCGAGTCTGCGGCGCATCTGGCGGCGACTGGGACACACAAGCGGCCGCTGCTTGGGCCGGGGGGCATCAGCGACGAGGTGAGCATGGACAGGAAAGATGAGCTGGTTGCCAAAATCTTGCGGCCCTTCTTTGGTCAGCTGAGCATTTATGCTTTCGAGTCCACGTACTCGATGGCGCCGCTGGACTGGGATGGGTGTGTGCAGAACCTAGTTAAAGACTTGTTTGACGAGAGGAGTGTGGTCAAAGCTCTGTAGGTTAGGGTTGTACGAACGATGACGGGTACGAGTGCGGAAAAGATAGGTTAGGTTATTGTGGTTTCTGGCGGTGGATTGAGAAGAATTGAGCATAATCTTTTCTGTTGTGCCCAAACCCAAGGGATTCATTCAGTTTTGTGATGATACCGGCATGTAGGCTACCATGGCTTTGCTTGCGCCTTCCATGCAGTATTGCACGACGTCGATATTGGCTCCGTCAGGCACAAGCTTGGCGATCTGGCGGACATCGCTCGTGCGCGGGAGGAAGAGCACGTGCTCCATGGGGTGGCACGCTTCGTACAGGTGTTCCAGGTTGTAAGGCTCCATGGTGCTCAGGTCGAAAATCTCGTGGTCCTTGTAGTTGACGCCGCCCCATGGCGGGGAGGCAAACACGGTTGTGGTAGCTGGGTTGATGCGAATCGACTCGTCTAGGCTTGACGGGTTGGTTTTTGCCTGGGAGAGGAACTCGAAGCTGTCGCCGTGCACCCAGGTGATGGTGTCGAGAACGCCGTAGACCTCGGCGTTGTGCTGGGCGCAGGCGAGGGTGTCGGCGTTCTTTTCGATGGCGATGATGCGGGTCCATTTCTCGGAGAGGGCGAAGGCGATGACGTTGCCGCCGGCGCCGGCGAAGATGTCGACGAGGGTGTCGTGTTTGTTGGAAGAGGGGGAGAGGTCTTTGGCGATTTTTCTGAGGGGGTGGTTAGTTGGTTGGTTGAAGGGGAGGTGAGGAGGGGAAGGGGAGGAAAGGGGCGTGTTTACTCTGCGACGGGTTCAGGGGTTACGCCGAACCAGGCGTCGTCGGTGAGGCGGATGTCGTAGTCGTAGAATTGGAAGATGTTGTAGCGTTGGTGCCAGTATCTGGGGTGGTTTGTTAGCTAGACTGGATGAAGAGGATGAGGGGAGTAAGATTGGTACTTTTGAATGTCCCAGGGGACTTCGTTGATGTCGTCGTAGTGGTGGCAGTTGTCGGTGAGGGGCAGCTTCTCATGAAGCACGGTGGGGGCCATCGTGAGAGGTGTGAGGTGAGAGGTCAAGCAAGGGATGGCTTGACGGGGTGGATGAAATGTACCCGTGGATGTCTTCGGCGCTGGATTCTGAGTTGTCGGTTTTATCTGTGTGTTCTGTCTTACAAAGAGCTGCGGGATCAGAAGAATGAGTTTTCGCAGCCTTCAGAGCTCAGCGGCCAGGCTGGGAGCTTGGACCAGCGGCAAGCTTGGGGCTGTCAACCCCACTGATAATTGGGCGGTGCACAGCACGCACTGTGTACCTAACCACCTGGAGCTGTAAGATGCCAGGGTTGCTTCAACGACATTTGTTTTCTTGCCAGCAGTGACAGTCAACCCATCTCTACGACGAACGTCCTTTCGAGCCTCCGCAAACGTAACGATGTTTAACGCACTCAATCGCTTTATATCCCGGCTGGACGGCGACGCTCCGGCGACGACCAAGGAAAACCATGGCGCGTTCGGGTTCCAGGTGCTCCGCAACACAAACCTCCAGTTGGCAGTCGAGCCATGGTTTGACTTTGTTGTGGGCATCAATGGCCGCATGATCGTATGCCTTCGCGACTGAATCTTCTCTTAGGACTTCAAGGCTAATCACAGTTCTAGGACGACTCGGACCCGCGGCTATTTGCGCAAGAAGTTCGCAACTGCGCCGGCAGCACCGTCGTGTTGGGAATCTGGAGCGCAAAGGTGAGCATGTCCCTGACGCTACACATAACCTATGCTAAATCACACCGCTATAGGGCCAACGAACCAGAGCACTACATATCGCCGTCCCGGCTGACACCGGCTCCCTCGGGCTGACCTTGCAGTGGACACCGCTCTCCGTCGTGTCCAATATTTGGCACGTTCTCGATGTTCCGGCCAACTCTCCCGCCGACGTGGCCGGCCTCCTTCCCTACAGCGACTATATTCTTGGTACCCCTGAAGGCGTTTTGCACGGCGAGGGCGGACTTAGCGAGCTTGTCGAAGACCACATTGGGCGCCCCTTGCAGCTATATGTCTACAACAACGAGTACAACGTGACGCGCGAAGTCACTATTCACCCGAGCCGTGACTGGGGCGGCGAAGGCGCTTTGGGCTGTGTCTTGGGCTATGGAGCTCTGCATCGACTACCCGCACCTTTGAGCGAGCCAGTCCATGCTCCCGGCGAGACCCTTTTCGATGGTGATTCTGCGCAGTCGCAGTTCGTTCCAACGAGCGGCCCGCCTGACTTCTCCAACACGTTCATTCCTGCCGCCACGACCGCTAGTCCGCCGCCCCCGGCCGACTTCCTCGTCCCAGCCCAGATGGTTGCGGCCCAACCACTACCTGCTGGGCCACCACGAGGGAAGAAGAAGGAAAGGCATGTTCATCACGCACCAGTGGAAATGATGGACGATTACTTCAAGGAGCAGGAAAAGAAAAGCAGGGAGCTGGACAACGCGCCGAGCGGTAGATTAACGCCACTGCCCCCACCCCCGAAAGGGGGTCCGCCTAGAGGTCCGCCAAAGGCTGGTGCGTCGTCCCCCGGGAAAGCAAATGAAGACGAGGATTAGGTGCTTGTTGATGTTTGATTTTGCATCCCAGCGCGCTTCATCTGGCCTAACTTCTGGCATCTGTCTTTTTGATTCTCCCTACCGAGGCTCATGTCAACTCCAGCGGATTTTTCTGTTTGTACAACACAACCAACGAAGCCCGTAGATAGATCGTCGGCGGAAAGAAAGATGGAAAATTGCAGCGCTTCATAACCCCTTCTACAACCCGCAGTCCTTGGTCCCGTAACACCCTCGCTGTGCACCGCTTTTCCCTTAGTTGATGAAGTTGACGCAGAAGAAATGTAGGATCAAGCTGCAGACTACATAATCGGCAAAGGCACGTTCGGGAGATACTGAGGGGAAGTCGGACTTGTTCGCCTCCGTTGTCTGGATTCGCAGAGAAGCTAGATATATCTTGTTAGCATCTGGTCGAGGATAGGAGCCGCATTGAGTGGTCTTACCTGTGAGAACGAATTGCCCGACCGTCGCGGAGAACCCAGAGAGGAAAGCGTTGAAAGGCTATCGTGACCACGTTAGCTACCATCTTGCAATATCTCAAGGGGGGTGGGCTCACATAGTTGCCGGCCAGGACACAGTAGACGAACTGCAGGATGCCCACGACGGCGAGGAAGGCCATGAACGCATCAATGAGCTTCGTCCTCTGGGGGGTCTGTTTCTGGTAGTGGTTGGCAAGGTTGACAACCACCTGGTCCCAGCCCTGCTGGCTGCTTGATGCCGCCGTTGACTTTGCGGTCTGCTTGACGGGTGTGGGAGCTGGCGCAGGGGTATGGGTTGCTTGTTGTTGCGCTGGCGCAGCTACCGCCGCGGGCGAGGGTGCGACGTTTCTCGACTTGGCCATGTTCGCTTCCCGAATGCGCTCGCAATTGCTTCGTGGGTAGGGCGCGGGTCGGTATCAGCACGGCGTTGGGGGGTGTCGTCGGTTTCTCGGCCAGGAACTTTTGGAAGCTTAAACCTCCAATTGCTGAAACGGGCCACGCAGCTTCATCGAGGTGCTCAGCTCAGCCTTGCCTAGCCTTTGCCAGTTGGCAGCAGGGGGCGGCAACGGTAAGGACAGAAGACGGCAGATGATTGGCGGGGTTGAGCTGGCGTTTTACCCCGCGCTGATTGGACGAAATCCAACGTCGCATTCCCTTTCGTTGCACGCAAGGATGGTATTTCTTGTACAGTCAGCGATGCTTCGGTTTCCAAAAGAGCTTCCGTGACATCCACACTCAGTGTCTTCTCGCAGATCGAAACATGGTTTTGCCATAGAAGGCTTTGGGCTTTCCTTCTTACGCTTCTCTGCATTCGAGACATCATTGAACTCATCTGGTAGAAGGGTGGATGGGTTCCAGTGTGTTGCCGCAACATCAAATACCCGCCATTGCCTGCTCGGCAAGGTACTATTTTGGTTCCATGAGCTCACTGCCAACCTCAATCACACAACCCAAGCAAATCCATTCCGATATTCGCAGTGTCCCGCATAAGCAAACCCAACCCCTCCTCTCCCCTCAGTCTTGCAAAGTTCATGATAAAAATCACATTCATTTTCTAATTTAAGAAAATTACTGTCTGTTCGAGTGCGCGAGCTCGTCGGAAGTCGGACCGCTGAGCCTGGAGGTGGCAAACTATTATCATGGCGACCATGCTTGAGGTACGCTTGCGCAAGAACCCCTTACTTTTCCCACCGCATACAGAGCGTCTGTCCAATGGAATCTAACTCAGCCTTATATTTATAGGCTCTTCACCCGAATCCGGAGGACAGGCTTGTGTTGAGGCTCCATCGCGCGCGATCTATTGTCTTGACTAGCCAGGAGTAAGTGCCGATCTTTGCTTTGTCCAACGAACGCCAACTGCGGTTACGTTCATGGCCGCGTCAACGACGAGGTTATTTTCAGTCGTGTATGTTGTTGGATTCGCTTCGGTTGGCTTCTTAGTCTGCCATTGTTGGTCCGTTGCCAGCTACCGGCAGTATGTCGGTGTTGCCTTCGTCTCATCTCCCACATCAAACATAAAAAAAGGCCGATGCAAGATACGCCCGCTTCCCGTGGTGCGCTTCCATGTGCCGTCTCCCCCTTCCCCGTTCGAACGCCCCCCGACCACCCCCGCCCCGCACACGGACAGCGGAAGGAACCTTGAGGCTTGATCGCTTAGTCGACCAAAGTGACAGCTCTCTTGCGTCGCATTGCGACGTAGCGTCTGGGAACTCCCGAACTCCTTTCACCTGTGGTGATCGCCGTTCAGATGCCTCCTTTCCAGCATTAGGTCGCCGACCAAGTTGTTTCGCCTCCTCCCGTTGCGGGTCTTCGTTCCCCCGCGTCCGTCGCCGCGCAAGGCATCTGAACACCGGAGTAACCTTGGTCTGAACAGGCTTGTCGAACTGCGCGCAGCCCAGCGTACCTTTGAAGGGGCGTACATGCGAACGGCCCTGGGGCAGTTCTCGTTCTCGCTCATCATCCTCAAGATCTTCAACTCGGACTTCTATCCCATAGGGGCCCTGTTTGCCGTGTATGGCGCCGCCGTCATGCTTGTCGCCATCTTCCGGCGCTACGAGGGCAACCGCCAGTTCTTCGATAAGGTCGAGAGCGAAGATGAGTCCTTCTCGGAGAGCGACGGCGCCGGTGGCACCGTGCACTCCGTCCGGCGCATCAGCGTTGTGCGAAAGAAATTCCGCACTAGCGGCAACAGCGTCGCCTTGCTAGTCGCCCTCAGTTTCAGCTCCTACGTCGGCCTCATGGTCCTTCTCTGGCACCTAGAATGACCTCCCTAAAATACAATACCGAAGCTGGTTTTCTGGGTAGGAAGGCAAGCGAAAGGCCGTGCGTTGCATGCACTTCTGAGGGCAGCCCGCAGCACCGCGCGCGAACGGGCGAGGCCCTTGGTTGACTGACCTATCGGCCGCGAGGCAGACAGTTGCTGCACGGAGCAGGTGGACGTGCATGTTGGAGGGGGAGCGTTGAAAGGTGACAGCAGCAGCCACACGGACATTTTCCTAGCAGCCGATGCTGTCAAACCGGCAAGTCACGAAACAAAACCACAGACGCGCCCTGACCCCGCCCTCCGAACCGACCCAAAGTTAAGCGCGCCGGACCCCGGTATGATATCACGCAACAGCTCAACCCGTCCGTCCGTCCATCAGAAGAAAGAAGGGCTCGGCGGCCTCCGGTCCCGAGCTGAAGACGAATGGGGCCGTTGCTTGAGATCTGGTTGCGGTTGCGGGGCGGGGTTGTGTGGATGGATGAGTGGTTCGTGACAAAAAGCGGGGAATGGGGAAAACATGGAGTAATTTGGGGGTGCCGCCTGGGGTTGGTGTGGAGGCCCTCATCGAGATGGCAGGCATCCCCTTTTCGGACATCGCATGAACAACCATCACCATCGAACCCGGCGAGGACGGCGGACGCTTTGAAGGGCCACGAGACCACCGCCACACCGAGCTGATCGGTCTAGATCGATAGGAGCAGATAGACGAGATTTTGGCGATGGAGTGTAGGCGCAAATACCAATTTTCCGCCAATTCTCAGCGATTCGTGACATGCCCCCTTGCCAGCTCACACATCTAAAAGGGGCCCTTCGCATAGCATGAAGAATTGCCATGCACCCCTTAGTCCACAGCCAGCTATACTACCGCAGCAAAAGTCGTTGGGGAAGGTGTCCTTTTGAGCACCTTGCACAGGCGACGGTTGACCCAGGTGCCTATGCCGCTCCAGCGCTCTTCAAGTTCATTGCCCGCGCAGTGGGAGTTGAGCAGCAACGTTGCGCAGTCCACCGTCTTATGGCTCACCCAGCACCGATATATTAAAGTAGTAGCTAAGGTTCTCACATGCTGATCGGCAACTCAATCTGTAGAGATCTCGTTTAGCTTATGTAACGCCGCATATAACGTTGGATATACCCGACTTAGAATGTCAGATATCGGGCTCTCTCCGCCACACAATAGGCACGAGATGACAAAAATCGACTTAATAATACTATAGCAATATATATAGCATATGTATCCGTTTCCCTATCTGTTCTATACACCCTTAGTTAGTTTGCCCCGCCCTTGTCAAGCCCTGTCGACGTGCTAGCCCCCGAAACAGAATGCATGTGAAGGAGATAAAGTACAACGCATAAGGCATGCAACCGACATACTATAACAGAATAGAGAAGAGGGGAAGAGAGAGGAGGCGGATAGAAACCAAGCCAATGATAAATCAATAAGCCAAACTTTTCATCCTTTCCCACCACGGAGGGCATAACACATAGAAATGACGACGTCGTATAACTGCCCATACTACCGCCGAGGAGCAAATGAAGAAACAAAATATGAGACAAACATATAGCAAATGAAAGGAAACGAGAAAAATCATGCCAGTACTTATATCCCACCCTTTTCCATCCCACCAGCCAGCCATGTAGTGTAAGTATCGTGCCTTTCCCCGTCTACCCAGCCAACCATGCCCATTCCAAGGGCTCCGACCCAATCGAAGCCGATCCCAATCCGTCCAGTTGTTCGTCCCATGTCCTGTTTCGTGCGCCGGCGACGATAGCGGGGTATTGTTTGCGCCAGATGCACGTGTCGGCTCTCGTGTCGCATCTCTTCTTCGTGTGGCTTCGCTCCTGGCGGGATGATCGACATGCGATTTTCGAGCCCAAGACCCCCGTTGAGGAACTCCACGGACACGGGAACCTTGGTGTTTTGCTCGAGCCGTCCGCCAGATATGGCTGCACCATCCCGTCCCGTGCCGCCCCCGCGATCTGAGAAACCCCAACCCACCAACCGAGCAAGCCATGCAAGACAAACCGAACCTTCCTGCCGCCCACCAGTGTCCTGTGTTGAAAGAGAAAAAGCCAAGGGAAAAGGCGGCAGCGTGGAGTATGAACCCGGCCAAGGTACGACCAAAGCATTGTCTGTTCCGACCACCATCCGTTCCATTGCCGTGATGTAGGTAATGTATGCAGCCCATTACTTCGGCCCACCATCGAATTACCACTCTTAGCCCGCATCTCGTCAAGTGCGAGAGCTGCCAAGGATAATTGCTTGCGAGGAAGTCGTTTATTGTCCCCCGATACTGTCATCGGCAATGACTTGTTGGCCTCCCTTCACGACTTAGCCTTCCATCCACATCTCGTCTTTGCATTTCGTGAACATCCTTCTTCAGCCATGTTCTCCAAGGTTGATGGCAGACCCTTCCCTTCCCGAGGGGTATTGGCGTGGGTTTCGTCGAAGGCGCCTTGCAGCACTGGGGTCCGACGGAACGAGAATAAAAAAGGGGCGCGACAGCTGTTGAGAAGGGGCGTCATCGGTCGGTTCGGATGTCGTTACCATGGCCGATTATGGGGCAGGCCCGAAAGCTGTTTGGTGTTGTACCCGGTAGTCAGCAATTGCTTCGGCTGGCGACGATCCGACGATTGTTTGTTGCTCGTGATCGGCTTGTACGCTTTCGTCACCACACGCACAACCGACGTCTCATACGGAAAGCTTAGTGTCGCAAATCCCCCGATGTGGCACTGAAGTACTGTTGCGCTCAGGCTCCCTCTTCCCAATCAACAGTCTTGCATCGTGCAGTTGCGACCGAATTAGGCAAGCCCATCGTGTCGCACTGACAATATACTAACTTGGCGACTTATTCGACTCGCACAAATGGCGAGGCCTTCGGATCGATAAATTGCCGTTTGTTTTTCTGGGATGTCTGCTGAAGTGACGAGTATAGATCGCTCCTGCCTGCACTGAAATCAACTCTCCTACTCCAACTTGCCCGATTCCATCTGGTATCATGAAGACGGACGAGGCAAGCGCATCTCGTTATCGTTCATAATACATGCTCGGCCCCGAATGCGAATGCTCCGGCGGATGCGGCTCGCTGGGTCCGAGATGTTGTTGGCCTCCGGCTTCTCCATACCAGCCCCCATAACCCTCACTCTGTTTAGGATATGGGTATGGCTGTTGCCATGATCCGTAGCTGGAGGGAGGCACAGCCCCTGCGGAGAGCGACACATTGTGCTCCAGCGTCGTCCCAGGCACAGTCTCGATCCCGGGGATTGTTGTCGCAATTGGTGGTGGATACATTTCATTTGACATTGAACTTGATTTGCGATCGTATGGGCGGCTCGAGTGACTACTGATCTGCGGGATTGGAGGGTATTGCTGATGGCTGGAAACGCTTTCGGCACCGAACGACATGGACCTAGGGGGCGGTGGGTAAGACCATGATCCAATGTCGTCTCTCGATGACGGCTCGGGTGCGACTGGTGCTGGCCAAGTGGCAGATGAAGGCGGCGCGTGAGGCGTGTGAGGCGTGTATGGTGAGAATGCTGCAGTTACAGGAGATTCGGCCGGGTAAGACCTCCAAGTTGCGTTCAGGTCGCTCGGTTTGGACGAGCTTGGGCTTGCGTCTGCGGACATCCAGTTGGTCATGCCGTGGTGACCGTATTCATACGGTCGAGTACTCGGGGGTACTGGGGAAGCCTTAGTGGGCCAATCCTCATCGCCGGGGCACTCTTTCCGTGGTAGGGGGGACTTACGCTTGGAATCAGGGGTATAGCTCTCGCTTCCAGGTGGTCGCGTCGGTGGCGGCATCGATGGCATCGTCAGGGAGTATGGCGGTTGTCCGTGCATGTCAGAGGGAATTCCCGTCTGCAACGCGGGCGACGAGGAGGCAGAGGCGATCTTGGGCCCGACAGAGGACCGCGACGCAGACTTTTGTCGCGTATCCGGCGGTGGCTGCTGGTCTACGGGATAGAAGCTGCATTCTTTCTTAAGTCGGATGCAGTTTACGCATCTTCCCTGGACATCGTTCTGCGACGGGATGCACCTAATCTTTCGGCGGCGACAATGGCCTTGGGTGGGATTTAGCTCAACGTCCATCTCAGGAGACAGACCGCCATCAGCTTTCCAAGTGGAAAAACTTACCGCATGCAACCGACGTGCGATGATAACCCAGCTTATTTCTCCTCTTCTCTGCTGCGAGTTCAAGGGAGCTCTGGCTCGGTGTGGTCGATTGTTGGGGCGTTGGGGGGAGCTGCTGCGTTGATGGCGGCTGGGACTGCGGCGGACCAACGGTCGGGGTCGATAACGTGCGCTTCAGCTTCAGCGACTTCGACAATGAGTCTGAACGATCCCGCGAAGGGATGCCCGAGTCCGGGCCTGATCGAATGTCCATTCCGGAGGAGGTTTGTGATGACACAGAATAATTGGGCAAGTACCCAGAGGGTGGTATGTCCATGTCGGCGCCGTTCTGGGACGGCGGCGGGGGGTACTGGTATGACATTATGTCTGTCATGGGGGCTGGTGGTACAGATGGATATATAGCGGAGTCGCTTGATCCCCAGGATGCCAAATTCGATTTCAGGGGCGGCGGAGCAACGACTGCCATGAACAAGAAGTTGCTGATGTGGCCGTGCTGGGAGATGTCAGGAGAAAACCGGGGTTGCGTTCAGCACCGGATGTTCGAGAGGGTGGCGAGTGCCCAAGCGAGTATTACGGCAGGCCTCGAGCGCTGGCCGACTAAGCTCCAGGTACGCAACTATGGCGAGCTTCGCTCTTACAACCTGGCGTGTGCTGATATTGTCAATGGATATCCTCTTATGGCATAGCACATAGGATGGCTGAAGGTCCTGGTCCTGACAACGGGGGGCCTGTCTCCAGGAGGGCCTGAAAAGTGGTTGCGGTCCGGGGTAAGAGACGAGTGAAGAGGTCCTGTGGTTGTCCAACAGATGCTGGTGGTTAAGGTAGATCAAGACTCCAGAAGGTGACAGAGACGAACGGGACAGTCGAGAGGTAGCGAGCGACAACGGGCCAATGGAGTTGATGAAGGACTTGTGGTTTGCGGCAGCTGGCGCGACGAGGATCCAAGCACTATGACTGGCGACTAAAATACACCTCCTTTGGGAACCAGCCTGGGGACTTTTAGGAGGGTAGGCTGGGGGCAAGGCAGCGGCAACGGCAACGGCAACCCTTCTGGCAAGGGTCGAGACGGAAAGAGGAGTCTGGGCTATATGTGAGCCGAGTATAGCTGTGTGCGTGTGCGTTGCAAAGAAGCCGAACTGTGTGCTGCGGTGGAGGTGCGCGTTTGGGTGTCTGGGTGGTCGCTGCGTGTGAGCTGGTCGAGAGCAGTTGGAGGAGGAGGCGGCCAGGGTAGGGGGGGTGTGTCTGGTGGCAGCGGGCTGCAGTGCGGAGAGGGTACTGCAGTGCACGAACGAAACGAACCGAGTGCTGGCTGGAATGGAACCGGACTCCAGGAGGGAGTTTGGTAGGCCGCGTTGACGACACGGCTCGCACCCCAAATTTTCGTACCTGATAGAGAGGGATGGTCGAAAGTGGGCAGGGGGATCCCGCAGTTGCTGTTTTTGGAAGTATCTGTACAACCTTCCAGGGCTGTCAGTGGTCTGTCAGTTGCTGCTTGCAGCGCTTCGCGGCAACGACCAGATCAAGATCGGGGTCGTCGGGGGTCCAAGTTCGCACGTCTGCGACGACGCTTCCTGACTGTTTTGGAAAGCGTGTATGTAGGTTGTGTATATAAATGGGGTGCTTGAGCTGCTAGTGAGCTGCGGGGGGTGTGGGAGGTTGGGGGGCACCACGCGGGACGGTTGAGGCTTGATTTAAAGAGCCGGCCCGTCTGGAGAGGGAAGCTGGCAGCTGGAGCCGTGTTATTAGTAGGAGGTGAGTGATTGCTCCTTGTCTTTTTGCTAGGGGTCGCTGGCTAAAGATCTCGTTGGCGTGCTGCTATTGCCGGATTGCAGGATAAGCAAAGCAGTGTCTTGGCCAGTCAGGTTGCGATCTTCCAGCCGTTCCAGTCAGCCAAAGAGACGAACGACCGACGAGATGGTGCTTCTGTTGACTCTAGGGACAATTGACGCGGAGATTCCGCGACTGCCAGCGTTTGGCCCTTCAGGAACAATGAGAGCCTCAACCAGATCGGGCTGGACGGCAGGGGCGCGTGAGATCGCGGGTCGGGAGCGGTCCATGTAATCCGGGATAGGAACCACGGGCGGCGTTGCGGCAACGTCCGCTGGTTGTAGGTCGACAGGATGGATGCGTGTCTCGCGGAAAGTCGCTTTTTCGACGTTGAAATTCCTTTCTTTTTTTTTGTTGTTGGACTTTGGCCCTGCCTGTCTCACTCTCCCTAACTGATCCTTCCCTGGGAGGGCTGTCGGGGGGAGGGGCCAAGGATGCCGTCGATTTGGTCGACAATGCGAGGGCGAGTCCCTGTGTCAGACACGGTTCCAGATGCGAGATGCAAGCGGAACAGGTGCTGTGCTGATGAGGGTAGCGATTTGTGGGTGTCGCGCAGGGTGGCCGCGAGGTTTATAAGAGACAACAAACGTTTATATTGAGCCACGAGCAGGGTTGGGTGGCAAGGTGTGTTGCAAGGTGCAAGGTGCAAGCGCATGGGGGAGCAAAGACCAGAGAATATCACTCCGTCATTCATTCAATTAAAGGGAGCGCCGTTTGTGATGGAGTGGGTGGTCGTACGGAGTCGTTCTTTCCTCGGACGTTCTCTTTATTCCGGAGGCAGGCACGAGACGTGGGCGGACAAGCGGACAGCGACAACAATGAGCTCGGCAGCCGGACATGGAAGGTCGAGCTGTTAGCCAAAAATGCCAGAATGTCCAGAAACCATGGACGTGTCGTGATTCTGTGGATAGCAAAAAATCTCCGGAGAATTATTATTTTTTTTGCTCTGGCTGGCCGGTGCCCATCCCCATACCACCTAGAGGAGCTTCATCAAAGTCGGCTTCGTGTCGCGTTGGTTCCATGCGAGCGAGGGCCTCCCACCCACACCCCCCGTGGGCCAACTTGGAAAAATGGCTGTTAGGATCTTTGCCCCAATTCATCCTTTGACCAGCACCCAAAGGCTGAAACACAGCTCCCAGCAATGGCTCTCGGGAAAGAAGGGCGGATTTTCTTCCATGGCTTCCATGAATGCCCGGGCCAGTTGCTGTCGTGATTGACCGAGATGGGGAGTCTGCGACGAGCACAGCTACCAAGCGCCTCACTCCCCCATGTGGGAGGTGATTGAGAAAGTACCCGTTCTAAGGCCCACGAGTGCCCAGCTTGTACCCCGGCTTCCGTCCCGAAGTCCCAGGTGGGCGACTGGAGCCATTGCTGGGTACGCCGATGGCTCGCCCTCGATACCCGAAGTCTCGGGCACTGCATTGTATAGTTGGCCGGGTATACTTGTCTAGGTTGTCACAGCTGTGGCTTTCGCCGTAGCTGCCTCATGCTCTCGCACAAGGCTTTCTTCGCTGACTGCTCCGATCACCACAAAGATTTCCGAGGATGGGGGGCGTCCTAGGGATGCTTCAGGTGGTTAGCCCGAGGGCCGAATCCCTGCCCAAAGTCGTAATCCTTCATGCGCAAAAGGGTGGCATTCGGCCGGGAACGACCCCATGAGGGAGATCCGATCTTGGAACTTGAGGAATCGGCACGGAAGGCGATCAAGAAGGTTCGTAGAATGCTTCAAGCCTAGGTGCACGCTTGGTGCTGCTGGGTGCCAGGCTCTGCGAGTCCAGATCCCTGAGCTCAGTACCTGGGCGATTGTTCCGGCCAGACATACCATAACTAACTATACTCCTGGTGTAGGCAGTCGGGTAAGGTATATTGAAAGCAAAGTGCATGCCGCTCTGAGAAAGCCGCTAGACCAAGCGGCTGCGTTGGTTAGTACAGACACCTCAGGTTGGGGGGATTGGACGCGCAAGGAAGCGATACATTGCGACATCGCTATCGGTCCATTCCCAGGCCTTGAACCTTTGAATGGCAAGATCGGGGAGCGTTTTGATTGTCCGAGAGCAGGCATCCACCAATTCTTTCGCCAGTGTTTGCGCTTCCAACGAGGAATTAGGTTCTGCCACCAGGCCTGTCAAAGAATGCATCCCCTGCCGAGGCCGAGCAATGCCCACGGATCCCTGACTAATAATTGCCAAGCAAGCACGCCGCAAAGCTTTCATAGGCTAACACCATCACCCCCTGTCCATGTCAAGGTACCTCCGCTCGTCGCAGAGACCTCGCCAGCCACCAGTTGCGCGAATCTGGGCGAGCATGTCGTTGCAGGTTATAATTGGATTTCTGATATTATTATCCTTTTGCCTCTGCTCGCTGCGTGTTGCTATACTTTTTTTAACCAATAGCCATTGATATGGGTTTTTGGAAGAAACGTAGTGCCAGTTCTTCCTCGATTCAGGCCAAACGGGAGCATTCGAGCAGAGGTCGGCAACGAGGAAGGACGAGGGGGCAGAAGCCTTCCAGAACAAGATCGACGGCAAGGTCCCCAGAAAACCGGTGGAAGAACAAGCCGCCGGCGGCATCCTTGGTGCCTGTTCGCTGCGATCAAGCGCGTGTGGGATGATAGTAGGATCGCTGTCCTAGCGGAACGTATCCATCCTCGCTCGGGTGGTCTGAGAACGACCATCAGCAATAAGCGCCAGTCATGCAAGTTTGTTGGAGAAGCTACCTCCTCCAGCCCGGGAAGACCGCTGGAGGGCACTGGCGACGCTCGGGTACCTTGCATCAAGTTGGCGGATAGCCGTTAGTGAGACTCAAAGCCTGGGATTGGGGTAGTTCCTCAGAGAGTGACATTGGCCGATCCCCCCCAAGAGAAGCTGCCCGCAACGGACCCCTTCATTTTACGAGATGCAGTGCGACGCAGAGATGTGCAAAGTCGATATTGGCTATTTAGGCGTGCACAACGAAACCACGGATCTCTATCGGCTTCAACATCGCGTGCTGGCAAAATGCCGGCTAGGTTGTTCTTGTCCTGAGGTGGAGAGAGTATCGATTGCCCTCCCAACCTTGAGATCATGCAACGCCCCGCATGCTTGCTTGCTTGGAGACGAGTGCAGATGTACAACTCGATGTCGTACAGCAGCTGTATTAGGTGCTGTGCATATCGTGGTGGAGAGCATGGGGCTGTCCGTCCAGGATGTCTTGGGTCTTGGGGGTTCTTTTTCGCCGCGGGGGGTTTGACTGCCGGTAGCAGGCTGCGAGTCATCAACAGGGTGGCATTGCCAAAAAGGCGCCACCCGTCAAACGTTGCACAACAACGTGGGAAGTGGAAGTCAGATTCAACGTCAACACTCACCGCAATGCGATCAAACTCGGGTCTGCCCAGGCTCCCAACGATCCGCAGGCTTTTGCTTCCAGAAGCTCTGGGGAAGCTGCTCGACTTTGGCGTGGATCTCCCTTGAGGGAGATTGCCAACCGATGAGCTCATTCAAGCCCAGCGATCTGGGCCAGCCGACAGTAAACTCGGGGAACTCCAAGGAATCACCCCGAAAATGCTTGAGAACCTGGAGATCACAAGGATTGCGACACTTGGATGTAGAAAAAGTAGCTGGGGTGGAACATGGGACGAACCACAGTTTCTATGCGACAAGCGAGTCGCAGTGTGCTGTAGTGGTCGATCAGGTACTGATCCACATCAGGGACCACACGGAGTGCTCCGAAGCCTGCAGCATTGCTTCTGGGGGGGGGGGGGAGTTCGGATGAGTTTTCCAGTTCTTCCGTGAAGCAACGTCAAGCGCATCAATCGCTCGTGGGGCGGGGGCCCCCCCGATGGGATCGAGTTGATGATCAAACTGCAAGCTGAGTGGAGTATGGGTCGACACCAACAGAATGGTGGGGAGACTTGCGGCCTTGCGACATGAATTGGGGGTATCGTCCTGCGGCGCGGAGAATAACATCAGATGAACGAGCATGATAGCTGAGCAGAGGCTGCAGAAGACTCGCAGGATCGCTTCTCGGCTCTGTGACGATGCGTCCTGAGAAATTCGCTGGCGCCCGATTCGCACGGATGACGTTCCCTGTTTCTCTCGTCATCAGAAGGGCCGAGATCAATTGATTTGGAAAGAACGTCCGTGGTGGCTGTTTCCTTGGTACAATACCATCTTACCAAACTTTTTGCGGCTGGGAACCACGTGAGATCAGAGGTTCCGTTCGGCTCCGCGACAGTGACGATAGAGTTCCCGTTCTACTACCCCCATCCCCAACGGCTCACGGAGGTTTCAAACCGCTTCCTCCAGGTTCCACACGTGCGATTCCCATCGACCCGACCAAGCCTGTTCTCAAATCGGTCTTGGATAGATTAAACTGTTGGCCCTAGCACCCGCCGCGTTTCTTCCCTCATCACCACTTTCGAGCAACCTTTCCCCTGCAGAACCGCATCTGGATCCCTGGGCAGTGATGTGCCCAGCAACCCCGGCATGCATCCAGCGCAATTCAGCCGGCGCCGATTGTTGCTGCAGCGAAAGCGAAGCACTGCAGCACCGACGTGCTCTGATGAGGAATGGAATGCCTGTCGTTCTCGGGTCCGCTGAAGTTCGAGGATCCAAAACGCTCTGCCAGTGCGTCCAGCAGTGACGTATCGAGGAGGGGCAAACTGGCCTGCGGAGATCCACCAAACCGGCCCGTTCCCCACGGAGTTGGAGGCCATCTCGCCGAGGCAGAGATGGGACTCCAGACAAACAACCCACCCCATCCCTGGAGCTTCCGTGGCGGCTCAAGCGCTCGGCTCAGCCCTAGCAGGGCGGACGGAAACGTGGAGTGTGAGCCGCTGCCGTCCAGCCTTTCGTTGGACGAACGGCACAGAATCCACGTCTCAGCAACAACAACAAACAACAGCAGACCACGACGAGCAACGAGCAACGAGAAAATCAAGAACATATCGTCATGTCTCCGAGTTTGCAAAGGTCGACTCTTTCGCGAGCCTCAAAACCCACAATCGGACCGCCTGCCGAGCCAATGGGGCCATCCCTTGGTTAGTCTCGGGTGGCAAATCTGGAAAAGCACAAGGGTTCAAGGTACTGTTGACCACCCCTGCTGCTTCACATCGGCAATCCATCAATGCAGTCCCGAGAACGACACCAGCCTACACCAGCGGGGTGGAACCACTCTCTGCAACGGTTTTGTTTTCTAGCACAACGCATGGGAAACCGGACAGCGCAAGCACTAGGAAGTCGAAGCTCCAGCTACCTTACCTCATTTCCACTGCAGCAAGCAGTGTGGGCCGACACGAGAAGCTAGACCTTCTGAATGTTTGATCTTCTTTTAGCCAGAATGCTGCGATAAGTGTCACAGTCGTTGTACCCACTCGCCATAAAGTGCCTGGCTGGAGACAAGAATCTGGCAAAATCGGTCGTCGGCCCGGTTTTAACCACCCTGGAAATCGTGCAGCACGCCCTCGGGAAAAGCCCATTCTGCTGTTTATGTTATCAGCTGCGGCGGAAGCGAAATATCAAGAAGACACTTTGTCACCGGCAGCAACGGGCAGCCGAGACAATACACACGCGCGTCGGCGATGTCTGCGTGTCTGCAAGGGGAAATAAGCATGCAGATAGATGCCGGGAGTTCAGGAACAATGGCTGCGGCCAAGTTTTGGGGCCACCACATGAGATCACCCAGGAGCCAACTCGACGGTAATGATGTTATCCCGCACGCGTCCTTTTGCGCCTGTTTAGACTGCATGAAGCGCAGCTCCTGTCAGGACGTCTCTTCTGGCTGTTGCTGTTGGGCGGAGAGCGATTGGCTTGGATCTTGACCGAGTCCCGCCTTCACTGTCCAGATTTCAGGCGGATCACGAAGCTGGTCGGCAGCTAGATGGTCGTTGTTGATGTTGAGGGTAGCTTCCGGCTTCCTCGCCTCGCGTGGTATCGTTCTAGAATCCTGCCGGTTTGGTGACCAGGGCGGATCAGGGCGGGATTTCCGCCTTTCCGTCGACGGGAGATGAGCAAAGAGCCTCTCGGACGGAATTCCCGCATGTGCAGTGAAGCCTGCAAGTCGTTACATCGCATCTCGCCATCGCAGCTTGTTGGGTTTGCTGATGGAACGCTGTCTGCATGGGGGAAGTCGGCTGCACCAGGGCGCTCTTCGATTGTATCGATGAGGAGGGTATCATTGAGCTTCTGTGAGCCCAGCGGCGCCGAGATGGTTCCATCGAGAGCTCAGGCGACTCTCCAACGTACTCGAGAACCAGGTCACCATCCTTCCCTTTCATGTTGGTCCGCCAATGTTAACAAACTCTTGTCAGAATTGTCGCTCAGAAGCCCGCTCCTGCGGTTCCCACCCATCGCCGTCTTGCTGGCGCCCCTGAGAAGGATGCGGCTTCCCCTATTTTCGACATCTCCTCAGGGGATTTCTCATCTAGGAGGCACCGATGGCCCAAGAAGGAAAGCACAAAGCCAATTACGTCCAAAGGAAATGGGGTGATGCTTTGTCACCTTTCACGTTCTCCTGACAGCGAATGGCAAACTGCCTCTAAGCCAGATCTCAGCCAAAAAGCAAGGGGGCCCAGGAGAGCTGAGAGGATGGAGCGCCACCAGCAATGTCTCATTTGACCCCCACCCCAATGACGACAGAGAGCTCCGACGCGTTGCGCGCCACGAGATTGCCCCTCCCAGAGAGCTCAGGGAGCCAACATTCAGACAGGGAGAAATGGGATTCCCGAATGCCCCTCCTGATTCCCAAAGGCCTCTGATGCGGTAGCATTAGGATAACGCCCATTTCCATATTGCCACCGAACGCTCGAGAAACGACGACAGTATCATCGACGGAGCGTTCAATAGTCCCATCGCAAGAAGGGAAAGCTTGCGAGCTAAGGGCTGGGGTCGTGTCTGTGCTCAAGCTTGAGCTTTCGTCGTGCGGAGGGGTAATGGAGCTTGTGGTGCTTTTTTTTTCGGGGCGACAGGGTCGGCGCCTCCCTCGCAAGTTGCGCGTCAATGGCGCGCATGTAGGTGTCCTTTGGGTGAAATCCTGGCGCCTTCACTGCAACCACACATCGCAGCTGAACTTGGCCGAGGGCTCAGGTCGTCTTGCACCCTGTTGGGATTGTGCCCTGCTCAGGAGAGCGAGATTGGTGGTTGAATCGTTGGGTCTTTGATGAAGTGAAGTTGAGAGGCGTGGTTAGTGGCTGACAGGGCTGTCGTCGGTGGTAACGCTAGGGTAATTACCCAGCACGTGTCGCCCTGTCTTGTCAGTTCTCAGAATCGCCAGCGCTGGGATCTCCGATTCCCGAGAGGTCTCGGCGGGGGCCGCCGTCGCACGGCGGGGAAGTCCCGCGCGGGAGCTTGTAGTGGTCGCGAATGCGATGCCGCGATGGGAGGGTGTGGAGCGAAAGGAAAAGGGCAAGGGAAAGAGCTCGGTCTCTGGGAGAAACACGGAGTGCTGCGTTCACTGGAGGTCAGAGGACCCCCGAGCAGAGTGCGAAAGCGGTTGTGCCCATGTATCCTGGGGAAAGGATGCAGAACAGATTGCTCAGTACTGCAAATTCAACAGAATTCCAATTTGCCATCCGATACTACCAGTACTTGGCCGTCTATCTTTGAAGCATACTCGCTTGTCTCTGGAGAACAGCCCACAAAACTCACAAACACCTCATCAAGGCCGCGCCTACTCTTCACGATACATGTACTTTGCGGCCAACGCACCGTAGTCCTCAAACTTCACGGGTTCATACTTAACAGGCTTGTCTGCGGATACGAAACGAGGGAGGACTTGCACTAGGTGAGAAGGACGCGGTGCAATGAAGAAGGGTATCGAATACCGGGGTGGAACCCCTGAGTTGACAGCGTTGTCGGCGCTGGGGAGCGAGACGCGGTGGAGGGCTGAGGTGAAGTAGCCTGTGAGATAACGTGTTAGTATTTGCAATGGGCTACAGAGGGGATAGAGGGAGGTGAGGTACCGTTGGTGAATCGCTGGAGCATATCGCTAACATTGAGAGTCAGAGCATCTTCTGGGGGCGAAACACGCAGAAGCTGTTTAGTCTCGGGATCCTGAAGCTCAAGATCGTTGCTGTGGTCTTGGAAGAGGAATGTGAACGTCCTGGGTCTCGGATGTCAGTGACCATCTCCTTCCAGAGTTGGTGTATTGGAACGGTAAACTCACCCCCAGTCAGTATGCGGCGTGAGTCTCAGGATTCCTCCACGCTGCATTTCCTCCCTAGAGATCGCGGGATAGTGCAACAGACGCAACTGGCTATGCTGTTTCGAAGCCATTTGCATCAAGGCAGCGTGCTCTTCAGAGTCCAAGCTAAGACCAACACCGATGGCATCGAGGATGATATCCCCTATGGCCGCGAGCCGTTCGTACAAAGACGACATGTACGGCTGGAAACCGGGCAAGACGTCGTTGGGGAGCCAGATGTTCTGCTGCTGGTCATCATGCTGGCTGCCGATTTCGTAGCTTTCCTGTGTGAGTTAGTATCGTGGGATCTCCAAGGGAAGTTGGAAGTTAGTTGGAAAACAACCTTCATCTCCCTCGCTCCCTCGCCCTTCTCACCCCTCGCATAAACCTTCTCCTTCCCGATACCAGAATATCCCCTATGAGGCATCGGCCCGTCTGGATGCGGCGCCTTCATCTTTTCTTCGACGGGGAGATCGAACAGCTTTCTTGACCAGCTGAACATATCGGCGGTTTCGTCTTTGGTGAGACCATGGCCAGTGATGTTAACGAAGCCAAATCGACGAAGGGTTGCGACGAGGTCTCGGGCGGTTTTGAGGCGGTGAGCGTTCGTGAGGGTGGAGTTGGAGGTGGAAGTGTTTAGAAAGGGGTTAGGTCGATGGTTGGGATGGTTGGGATGGTTGGGTTTTCCATTTTGGTTTAAATGTGACGAGAAGTATTGCACTGGCGTCGGTAATCTGTCGAGTTCCGAATCGTATTTCCCGCGACAGAGTGTTAGGATGGGCCTGCGTAGGGAGGCAGGTAAACAAGCTGCTGCTACTGCTGCCTATGAGACCGTTACGACCGGTATAGTGAGTGGCTCCTTCTTTCTAGCTCTCAACGACACAGTTGCTGCGTCAAAATAACCAACTGTAGCTCTCCGGCATGTCAGACGCTGATACATAAGCAAGTACGTACTTACATGGCCCTCGACGCACAGTAAGCCACACCACCAGTGAGACCGACAGCTGCCGTGTCACTTGCTCTGCATATGCGATGACGATATATTACAGAAACCAAGCACAAACATCCACCACGCAAAACGCCGATCCAAAAACGCAGGAAACCATCTCTGTCTTGAATGTTTGTCAAAAGAGTCCCCATCCAGAAGGCCTGATACTATTGGATTATGTGGGATGTCCTGTTATCCAACCCCACCAAGTGAAAGCCTCCAGTAAGTACAAGCCAGCTCCGTGAGGCGTCTGGATAGTAGGTAGAAACATGTATATGTCGGACATTTAGACGTCTGTGTTGAATGGTGTCAAGGAGAGTCCAAACGCCTTGACCTTCCCCCCTATCTCATGGAATGTAGAAAACAAAAGGCCGCAACGCCGTAACAGAACGTATTACACCGGAGTGAGAGACTGAATCAAAGAGAAAAGCCGCTCAGCCCGTGGAGTACGCTGGCTGCGGTGTAACATGCTCCATCTCCGTTTCCATCTCTGGGGGCACACGTTGATGAAGACGACCCTCAATGAATGCGCCGTGCAAGAACGACACAAACGCGTCGACATCTTGAGTAGTGCTCATTGCCCCAAGGCTGGCCCGAACCACACCAGTAGGAAGCTCATTGATGATACTCAAGCCATCAGAACCTGTGTTTCCCAGTCAGTAACCCATCAAAACCCAACCACCTCCAAGTAGACTCACCACAATGATGACCCGCCGACCTCGCACGCTTCAACTGCCACGGCTCATATCCCAGAGAGCTGAATATCCCACCTGGACAGCAAATGCCCCCTGAGCGAACGTATATCCCCCTTTCGTTCGCGGCGTGCTCAACCGTGCTATACGGCACATACGATCCATCCTCACAAAACACATTAAACGCAACCGTTGCGCCTTGTCTCGCAGCGTCTCCAAACTCCTCCACATTCTCGCAATACACCTTGCACAGCGGCTGACCGTTCGCATACCGCAGCGAGCTGATGCCCTCGTACAATCTGCGTACAAGCCGTGTGGTGTGCAGCGAGATGTTCTCCATGGAGCCGTAGAGCTCTCGATGGACGTCGATCGCCTCTCCGAGTGCGAGGATACTGTGGAACGGGAGCGTTCCGTCTTCAAGGCCTTCATGAAGACCATGAGCGTGACCGTCTGCTTCACCTGCCTGGCCGGCATTAGCAGCCTCGAGCCCCTTGGAGACATGCCAAGCCCCGCCAATGGCGCTCACCATGGAGACTGTGCCTCCGCCAAAGTATCTGCAACTCCCAGTCAGCCACAAACACTCAAACAGCACCATCCAAAAAAACAAACTCACCGTCTCAACGCCAAAATATGCCCCGAATCCCTCCTCACAACCAACCCGCCCAGATCCGGAAACCCAAAAATCTTATAAAACGAAACACACGCAAAGTCCGGCGCCGCTTCCGGATCATTGAACACCCTCCCCATCCTGTAACAACGTCAGTTCTCATCCTCATCCGTAGAAGATCCCGCTCCAATCAGAAACAGAAGAAAGAAAAAAACTTACCCACTCGTCATCGCCAACGCCGCCCCATCCAACAAGCTATACACATCCCCCCTCCCCCTCCCCCTCAACCCCCCCGCCCACCCCAGCGGTAACCGTCTCCCCGTCAAGTTCGACTGCCCCGGCCACGCAAACAGTCCCAACCCCAACCCCTCTTTCCCCCCTCCCCTCTCCCCAACCACTCCTCCACCTCCCCATCGCTCTCAAAACACCGATGACTCCCCTGCCCCGCCAATTCCCTGACACCCACAACACTCGTATGCGCATCCCGATGATACCCATACCAGAACCTCCCGCTGCGCGTCTGCTCCGCAAGATCCCGGAAGGAATCCGCAACGAGCTTGATCGCGGCCGTGGCGTTGGACACAAAGACGAGATCAAAATGCCGGGGGTCGGCGCCGAGGAAGCGCAGGGCTTTCGCGCGGACGGCGTCGACCATGTCGCCGGAGATTTTGGCGGGTTGATTGGCGGAGTGGGGGTTGCCGTAGAGGTTGGTGGACATTTTGTGGGCGAAGCGGTCGATGAGGGTGCGGGCGTAGATGGTGGTGCCGGAGTGGTCTAGGTAGATGCCTGTCAGGGGGTTAGTTGGGTGGGTTGAAAGGGGGGGTGGTGAGGCTCACCTTGCTTCATGTGAGGGTATTCATCTTCGCGGATGACCTCGACTGGTCGGGAATAGGGACATGGTGGGAGGCTCTGGATGCCATCGTAGGTAGCTGTAATGCAATGACGACGTCAGTAAAGGAGAAGTGTATACAACGCCTCGGACATAGCCGAGTAGGCGGTCGTACGGTTCATAGTAGCGAGGGATCTCCGCCCCCGTGGCCTCCGCTCATACACAGAGACAGGTCGACAGACATACTGCGTAGAAGCAGCTGAACTCCAAGGGAGCCCTCGGCCCGAGAGGCCAATAAGCAAAGCACGCCGACTCATGGTAGATGACGAGATTTCTGTCAATGATGGCGCAACACCAGCCTAGGACAACCTGGGGGTAGGGTAGGAAGGGGCATCCGGTTTAATACCCTCTGGCCTCCCACTCATACGACCTTCCCTCTTGCAAGGCTGGAACAACAGCAACCGCCGACGCCCAGCTGGGGAGACACGCCTAGTTGGCATCCATAATTCCACCCCTCTCACAAATGTTGATCCCTCTCGACGACGCAGGCAAGGGGGTGTGAACTTGCACCCACTCGGCGGCAGCATGCGGCCCATCATGGTCGAATGACATCCCGCAGGGCAGGCAGCATGAGCACACATTGGATCCTCGGCAGACCGCGGGATCCCTCGAGAACCGGGAAAGATTCTGTGGCGAGCCGATCCCGCGCCGGTGTGGATATCACTGAGGTAACAACTCCCATCAAAGACCTTGTGGCTGTCACCGCTGACAAGTCCAGACTGCAGCTTGCAGCTTGCAAACTTGCTCCAAGTTTCTTGTTGGTGGCGGAGGAGGAAGAAAGAAGAGAGAAGATGGTGGGCGATACAGTACGTGGTACGAAGGATCCTTCTCTGCTCCTCCCCGCCTCCTCCTCGGGGCCCATGTCTTGGATTTCGCCAGCCCGTCCAAGGGAACTTCTCTCTCGCTCGCCACTAGTCGGAAGCGCGGCGTCCGAAAGTCGGCGGGACCGAGGTCGATCACAGCTTGACAGGCAGGCTGTGTTTTCGAGGAGGGTTACATGGCTCTCCACGACGACTCGCAGACAAGGTCTCAGATGGGCTCCGTGTTCATGTACATGCTGGGCGCCTGTCATCTATTGATGCGGGGGAGACATGAGGAAGCAGAATCGACGTGGATACTGCAGCTCTGATGCCTCTAGGCGCCGTGGTTCTGGCTCTACCATCAGGTACGGCCGTCGGTGGGCATCTGCACTCGCAGAAGCGCTGCATCGGACCAGAGCAGCGGTATTGCTCGCTCGAACAGACCTCAAGGTACGTGCGTGGCCTCTCCCGATCATGCGAGATCATGGCACCACAAGTTCTTGCAAAGGGTTGTCCAAAACTCAGAGAAATGGGGAGGAGGACGTGCCAGAAGCGGAATGGGCGCCGTCCGTGTCCAGAGCCGTTCCGAGAAGTGAGACCTTGTCCGCGCCTCTCCACTCCTCTCGCCCGATGGATGTGTTGGCACTTCTTCAGCTCAGGCTAGGTCTCACCGAGGAACCGATTGAGGAAAGTGGTGACTAGAGAAGATCCACATTCTTCAGCTGTCAAAAAGAGGAGTGAGTGAAGCCAAACTTCCTGGCCAGCATGAGATGCATGCTGAGTCCGCGAGAGGCAAGAAGCCGATTGGGCCATGGCCGGCCTTGTCGCTGGGAGTTGTTATGACAGGCTTGACTTGCAGCGAGTCTAAACCCGTTTGTCGTACTTTTGTTATGCGCAGGTTTGCAGCTGGCCTCCGCCAGCGACGGTGCGAATTCACATCGACATGTTGGCGCCAGTCGCAAGGCTTGTTCTTGATTCGTAACCCGTTTAGGAACGATAGGTGGAGTTGCGTGCAGATAGCTCCCCGAAAAAGACGTCGAAGTCGGCGAGGTGAGGTCAAATGCTGAGATGTGATAGGGCGCCGGAAGGCTTGTCTTCTGATTCTGGAAATCGCGAGGTAAAAGCTCAGGTAACACGCAGCTTTGCATTTGCTGCGTGGCGGGACCGCCAATTGCACCTCCATGGATGGTCCACCAACATGGCCTTTTACCATCACGACGGTTCTTCACTGCGGCCCGCCGCGAGCTGGATGGATGTGTGAGACTTACTTGCCTGTGCCTCGAACGTCTTGAATCCTCGAGGCACCCCGCGCCAACAAACCAACAACCATCTCAATCCTAACCACGAGGCCTTCCAGGTTTCCTGCTCGTCATTGCAATCCTTCTGCCGACCACCAGCGGGATCGGATCGAGTCGAATCAGACAAGTGACACCCTCGACGATACCCCACCCTCCCCCCGCCAAACTTCAATCTTCCCGCGCAATGGGGGTTAGTGGCGTTTACAGCGGTCAAGGTCCATCGAATGAGAGGTCGTGGTGGTTGCTCGGCGCAGCTGCCCTCCTGAGACATCGATCTGCGGCTTGAAACTCCCAAATCGGCGTGGACAGCTGAGCTCCCTCGACGTCACCAATCGGCGCTATTTACGTTATCCGGCCACTGGGCTCTCCGGCCGCACGGGATAACGGAAGACGGAAGCAATTTTTACCCCGAGGAAGGGAGGGAGTTCGTTCGTTCGTGAGAAAGCTGCCCCGAGGTGAGGTGCAAGGAGGGACCTGAGGTTGCAGTCGGCAAGGGCGGGGGCACCCACTCCGGGCTAGTGCGCTTCCGGCTGAAGATCCGGCCCAGCCCCAGCTCCCTGGAGCTCTCCCCCAGCAGCCCACTCGAGCTTGCCCAACCCACGAAATTCTCCCGAGCTGGGAAGAAGCGCACCCCGGTGCGACTCCAGAAAGGCAGGTGCTCCTTGCCCCCAACCCTTTTCGGACGACATCCTGCCTGCCCGCGGCCCCGCGATCGTCTTTCCGCAGCGATATCTGCGCAAGTTTCCCCCCGCAATTGTACCTTACACCGCCTCCCCAACTACCACATCCAGATAAGCTAAGCTTGAATTCTCCTCAGCGGCTAACCCTCCTCCATGGGCGCCACTTTTCGGCACAGCAAATCCGCTAGTGGGACTTTTTAGCGGAGAGGCCCACAGCGGCCCGATCTGCCAAGCTTTCAATCCAACCCTGCGATCTTCGCAGGCACTCTGCTCGCATCCCTCTTGGCACAAAGTGTTGAACTCCTGGAAGGGCGAACATGCAAGTTGTGCCTCATTGAAGCCAGCTTCATAGATCATGATTATTTGTCCTCCCTCTCCACAAGGTTTCGTCAACTTGAAGGACACACGCCTGAAATATTTTACACACCAGTGTCTTATTGTCAGCCAGCTCTTGCCGTGGTGAGGTATTGTGCCTAGATTACAACTACATCTCCATATGCCTTCCTTTCCCGAGGAGTCCTCCAAAATTAATACCGCTGACCGAGGATACCGGGTGTACCACTTGTTTTCCGTTCCCAATTTGTGCTTTTTTCTTTTCTCGTCCTCCCAACGAGCCGTGTCATCCTTGCTCACAGCCACATCGGGCTGATTATGCGTGCTTTGGCCGGTGGTGATCATTTCATGCGTTGTCAGAAAAAACGAGGGGTTGTCTTATGATCTCTGGAATCACCGAGCCCCCTGCTTCCCTTTACTCTCGTTATCTGGAGGGTTCGCTGCTTAGAGCATGATCATGAAGGCAGCGGCGAAGGCGATGACGCCCGCGGCACTTGCTTGCAAGCTTGACCCGATGTTGGTTGCTGGTCCGCCAGTAGGAGTGGTGGAAGGGGTCGGGGTGGTTCCTGTCGGGTGAATGGTCGTCGTCGATAGGTTGGCGTGGCCGGTGGGGTGTGCTGTGAGTGTTGAAGAGCAAACCGACTCGGACGCGCTGGCCTCTGAGCCTGCCACCAGGGTAAAGTTGGCACACGATACTCTTGTCTTGTTTGCATAGTGGAAGACGATGCTTCTGTTTCCGAAGAAGGAGCCAAGACCCTTCAAATTCGCGGAATAGAGATCCTTGTAAGTCGTTGAGAATTCGCTTTGGTTCCCTGTAATGTCCCCAATCTTGCCGCTGAGATCACCAGTCTGGCAAGTCTCCGGATGTTCCTTGTCGCAGACGGGGTCCTCGCCTCTCTCAAATGGGTCCAGGTGGGCAAGCGTAGCGGTGCAGTTACCATTCTCCGGAACGGGAGCCACGTGGAGGTGATACACTGTCACCAGGTGTTAGTTTGGGACTCGCTGATAAACTGCGGGAACACGTACTGAATGGTCCGCCAGCCTTTGGAAGATTTGTCCAGTTGATCGTAAACACAACGCCCTCGCCACCCACTGGGGTGCTAGCTCTGATGCTACCCTTGATATTGCCGCCGTCCGGATACGCAGCTTTGAAGAAAGGAGTGTCGGGGAAAACGGCCTCGTAAACGACGCCTTCAGGGTTGCCCTTCACAATGGTAGCGTTTCCTCTCTTCTGTGGCGGATGTCAGTCTCTGTTTCGTTCTGGCGCATACATGTTGGACGGTGACTTACCCCTGTGGGTGGGCCTCCGGCAGCGGGTGTGACAGTTGCGGAGGGAGTTCCGACCGAGACTGAAGTCTGCGCGGCAACTTGCGTGCCCGCGGCCGCGAGGAGAAGAGACAAAGCTGCTGATGTCCGCATTTTGGCGACGTCGATCTGGCTCCTGCTTATGACCGATGCTTCGTGGGATACTGGACCCAAATGGTACTCAGTAGGGTTCCTAGCTTCGTCGGCGTTTGCGGTAAGGCGGGAGCAGCAAACAGGTCGGGAAATTGATTCGCTTTATAGCAGACACGCTGTTTGAGCCACGGGAATGGACCTGGTGGATCGTTACACGGCGATCGATGGTCGGACGACAATGTAGATAGCGAGCGTGACTGAGGGCCTGGGCTGCGTTCAGACGAATCCGGCTGGGGGAGACAATCTCTCAGGGTGGGTATACTGGCAGGAGGCGGGTGAGCATCATCCTCTTATACGGATAGGTGGATCGAGCGGCAGCCCAGATTCGCGGTAAGGGACCCATTGGCACACAGATGGCATGGGCTGCAAGTCCCGTCCCTAGGCGTGTGCAGGTGAGGAGAAAGAGGGATGCGAGACCAACCTGCCGTGCGATGGTACCTTGCAGCGATCTTGTTCGCCTCTGCGTAAATTGCTTAAATGAACGGGTCACAAATCCATCTATGTGGCCAAGGCGTTGGCACGAGAACCTGCAATCTGAAAGACCAAGCTTCCCGTAGCAAGCGAGGAGGATACTGTGAGCCTGAGGAAAGACCAATATTCGTGCCTTCCTTTCATTTCCTCAACCACCGCGTCCACAGTGCTCGACCAAGGGGCGCGGACGCACCGAGTGGGGACCTTGCTGGGCATTGTTTGCCTGTCTGCTATGGATCGTCGGGCGACGTTTGCTCTTGGGTTTACATGTCATCCCTGGGGACATTCGTTCATCGAGACCAGGGGGCCTGCCACGGGCGGCTGGGACTCAGGGTGAACCTGCAGCCTCAGCGACCGGCGCCGGTATCATCCAAGCCAATTGGTATCCCCCGTTCCCAGGTTCACGCATTCAAAAGCTGGTTAGAGCCGTGGACGGCTGAGAAGTGATGGGTGAAGTAGGTAGATCGTGGAGGGGCGGAGCATGCATGGGGTAAGCGTGGTCAATGCTGTTGCGTCGTTCCTGCGCGGCTATCTCCCGCATTTTGAGCCAACCTGTTTCACTTTCATCAGATTCCCTCCGCGATGACCTCAATTGACAGTCGCGGAGGACAGCCTCCCAACAGCAAATTCCTCTTCTTCTTGGCTTGTAGGATCTGACCCCTACGAAGCCCCTGCAGTGATTGTTCTTTCTCGCCCTTGTCGTCATCCTATATGGATGCCAATGCCTAGGTGCTTTGATGGTCCGTCTAAGTCGGCAACGGTTAATATCTGCGGCCAATTACGAGAGATTGCCCCCCTTCTGAACCGTCTTTAATGGTGGAATTCCCATGACGGCGCAAATGCGCTGTGCTCCGGCAGCTAGTATCTGCTCCGTCATATTGAGCTGGCGTCTATAGCATCAAGGCATGTTCCGTGAATAGAGGCTCCTCCAATCCAATCGGGTCGAGCCTCTGCCTTGAGGAGTCCCAACAAGGTTTGTGTGGCTGTGATTCCCTGCAGGCCCCTGTCACTCGGGAGCGTCCTGCACGTTGCAGCGTCGTCAAGAGACAACGGCGAGAAGTGGCCCTTGGTTCTCCATTTTTGGTATCCTGCCAATTGCCGACACCACCATCTCCGCTGCTGGCGGAGAGCGACTTGACGAAGTTGGGAGCTGTGAGGGGCGTGCTTCGCATATCCTCAAACCGGAAGGTCATGACAACAAAAGATCGGGAGTCTTGCGCAATCTCGTGTTCTCAAGCTGCGACAACTGAGCTGCGCGGGGGTGAGAGGTCAAAGCTAAATGGGACCCCTGTGAAGATCAATTCCACAGGGCTGGGAGGGCTGATGGGAGACCCACGAGGCAATCCTCAGCGTAGTGTAGCCATTGAGTTGCTGCAGCTCCAATGCTGTGCAGCCGAGTTGTTTCACGTTCGAGCCACAGCGTCGACCCTTGGCGTTTCCCTTCCAGTTCCGGCGTCGTTGCTGGGGCCTTTCCACGTCGACGGGAGCGTGAGCAACATGGCGAGAGTTGGAACCCGGTAAGGCATCTCGCACAATACGAGCTGTAGGTCTGGTGCGACTCGGAGAGATTCTGAGGGTGAAAATGCGGGCGCCGACATCGACTGCGGGTGCAGACTGAGAATAATAGGGCCGTGAGCGGCTGTCGGCACGGGTGGTTGGTGGTAATGTTCAGTAGACGCGGTGGCATTTCGAAGTCCCTTCTTCCTCTTTCCTGCTTCGGAAAGTCGGCTCAAATGTTTGGCAAACAAGACGGTGGTGCTCTTTCTTTGAGACACACAAACTTGTTGGTTTGCTTGAAGAAAATGACAGGAGAACAGAATGCCTCCTCTCCGTTTCGGCCAAATTGCTTGTGAGTTGTCAATGCCATTCGATCTATCAGATACATCAGGAAATAGGGGCTCTGCGTAGGGTGCGATAACTTAACGCGGCAGAGCAACGGTCCGCACGTGACTTGAAGGATAATAACCCTAACCCTCCCAAAACCGACCTGCTCCCCAGTTTGAGCCTGAGCGACAAGGCACCAACAATCTGCTCGGGGGTGCCTTGCATTCCGCGTAATCGAAGGCCGAGCTTCATCAACGACATCATTTCACGCAGAGTCGCAACCTACCCCAACGACAACGAGGAGCCCCTGAACAACTTGGGCAAACATTAAGGGTGTGCGTGCCATTTCCAATCAAGCTCCAATAATCTCGACCAAGTCGCCGACTGGCTTGCGCCCGCCACATCCATCATGAAGCCCCTCGTCAGCGCCGTGCAAGCATGGTCTTGGTATGCACACATCTCGCTCCGGGTACACTTCTGCGATCATTAGGCTGACTCTCAGTAGCGTCGTTATCTCGATATTTGCGATTGTCATTCTCTCTACGCTCGGTCTTCTGTTTAAAGCCAACCACCCCGAACTCGTCGGAGGAGACGAGGATCCGGAAGACGGGGCAACTGTTGCAGCGACAGTCTTTATTGCGGTCATTATCTACGCTGTGAGCATGGCCCTTTACCTTTTGGATCCAACCTCAACTCCGCGTCATGAACTGTGTGCTAATTGTTCTCTGCCATTAGGGTTTCCTTGTCTTCTGTGGCCTGCAAGGCTTGTTGCATATTCGAGAGAGTCGGCGAGGCGCTATCGCGCTATAATAAGGACACACTTCAAGGGTTAGAGCCAAGGCATTGTGGCGTTATGAATATTATCGGAAGGTCATGCATCGATCGCGACCCAAGCCGAATGGCTGGGTGTTGTACAATTACTGATGTTGGTGAGCTGGAGATGCTCAGGGGGCACGGGTGATGCGACCATCTTGGTCGATGTGTCTGCTCTCTTGCGGTTAAGAACCATGCGAATGGTTATGTATTGTTGCGGACACGGGCCCAGGAGCCGCAGGCACAATCCTTATATTTCTGTCTCTGCTGCAGGGAGCTTACTGGAATCGATACCACCGTTGGAGGTATGTCCGCGGGCATCAACGCTACCACGATGGTGTGTTCTCATGTTGTCGACATAATTGTGGGCGAAGAGTTGGACACCTCGATCTCGGTCCCAACTTGAGTTCGAGCCACAACTCTCGTCGTTGCTACAATCCATGGCAAGATCCTTCCGACAGGGAACGGTAAACTGACTACCTTACCTGAGAAACAGTCGCGATGCTCGCTTGATTGGTCTATTTTAGTCTCGCTAGCACCTTGTTTCGCTGGATTACAGGCGATGGTGCGTTACTAGTAAGTGGGTAATAGATGGCCTGACGTTTTTGAGGACGGCAGGGACGACCTCAGCTTCAACTCCTGACTCGGAGCTCAACAACGGGAAAAATGCCTATCTCACTTCAACTCAATTCAATTGCTGCTGATGGATCAGGCAACACTATGACTCCTTTTCCTTCTTCAGGGCTAATGGTGGCGTCGTGGCATCACGGGACTTCGTGTTGCCGTCGTGTTCCAACACCCCCTGGCACATAATGCAGGCTTGGCAGGCAGCAGGGGTTCGCCAAGCGCACCGCTTCCAGTCAACGGCAGTCTGTTGACGCGCTTCCTCACCCGCGATCTTACCCAAGAAAATTGAGCGCGATGAAGCCTTGCAAGACACAGGAAATGGGGGCAGGTATGGTATAAATATTACATACTTTCCCTTCGATTATGGTCAACTGCCATCGGTTGCCAGACACGGTTGGGTCTCTCGCTCACAAACTGTCCCCTCGACTTCACCTCACCAATTCTTTTGTTCGGCCCATTGCCCATTTTCAAGTCACCCTTTACCATTCCTGCCGTCCTGTCTTGTCTTCCCCGAGTCTTTTTTGTCGTTCGTTCACGATGGGCTCCAAACCGCCCAAGCTGCCAGTCCCGATTGCGGACTTGGTGAAGCATGTTACCAAACAGCCCCAGACGCCTCTGGCCGAGTTGATGGAGCCATACCGACAATATGAAGCCCATCTCCGCCAGGCTTTTGCCCAGGAGCCAGAGAGCGATCTTCTGAAGGACCCCTTCGTCAACGTCGTACCGCTGTTCACCGAGGACACACCCAACATCAAGGTCCGGGCCCGCAACCTCGCCGCCGAGTCAAGCGAGGAGAAGGGCAAGTATATCATGCCTTTGCCCAAGGATATTCGCCGTCCTGACGGGTCGCCTGCGGTCGTTTCAACCCACAAGGAATTCCAGCGAAATTTCAGCGTGTTTTCTGAGTCCTCTCTTGCCGAACTCGACTGGACCAATGTCGTTGCAGCAGGGTCTTCAGTTGTCAACTGTCTCCTACCCGTTCCGGAGCAATATAATGGCACCAAGCGTATGCTCCGGGAGTTCTACCACGAGAAGTTCTCACCTGCTTCAGACGTCGATTTGTTCTTGTACGGCCTCTCGGACGAGGAAGCTGTGCAGAAGATCAAGGACATTGAAGCAAGCGTCCGTGATGTTTTGCTTACTGAAACTACGACGATCAGGACTAAGCATGCTATAACAATCTGTAAGTGGGAGCATGACTTTCTAGGTTTTGAGTTTCAGTTCAGTGAGGAGACATAGTTGCTGAGACTTGCACACAGGCAGCCAATATCCAACGCGTCACATCCAGGTAAGATCTGCGCTGTCTGCTCCGTGTTATGGTCTCTGCTTACACCCAATAGATCGTTCTCCGCGTTTATAAATCCGTTTCTGAGATTCTCACCGGCTTTGACATCGATTGTTCAGGGGCTGCGTATGACGGCAAACAGGTGTACTGCACTCCGCGTGCATTGCAGTCCTATATGACGCAGATCAATCATATTGATCTGACCAGGCGAAGTCCGTCGTACGAAAACCGCCTCTCAAAATACAGCCATAGGGGCTTCGAAGTGTACTGGCCCGAGTTGGATCGCACCCGCGTTGATCCAACTATCTTTGAACGATCTTTTCAGCGGACTCTGGGTCTGGCGAGGCTTCTTGTTTTGGAGCGTCTTCCTACTGCCTCGTCCCGTGATTCGTACCTCGACAAGCGTCGTGAGGAGCGAGGACGTCCTCGTATCGATCGCTACAGCAAGTTTGCCCGTACCCTTGCGGGAAATATCAAGGAAGAACACGAGGATGAGATTGCCGATTGGCTCAACGAGGAGGACGTTTCCAACTACCATACATTCATGATCCCGTATGGGCAGAGGTTCACCGCCAAGAAGATTGAGAAGCTCTGTTATACACGCGATCTACGTATGTCACACGGCGAGAAAGCCGGCCCTTGGAAAACATAACTGACTTTGTCCGTCAGTGCTCAACGCCGAATGGAACTTACCAGAGGATCGCGAGGTCTACCTCCATCGACATCCTGCATTTGTACAAACTGCTTCACAACATCCTCAAGGGTTTGTTCTTTGCTAACATTTTGTGCAGTTCGGTCGGGTTGAGGACGTTGTCAACGACTGCTGTGGATATTGCCCTGTCCCTAAGACGGATGAGGAAAAGGAGATCGCCGAGCAAGAGGCAAAGAATTACGTGTCCGGGAAGATTTCCTTCATGAAGGATGACCCTGGAAGACAGGTAAGGCCCTCTCAGCAGTTGTCGACATCATGAAGCGGTGCTGACTCTAATACAGGAGATCGGTTCTTTCAATCCCCTGACTGACGACGACTGGACCGAAATGGCCTATGTTGGAAACACCAGCCGTCTCTGTTCGGCGATTGTCGATGGTGATCTCGAACATGTCGAGGATTGGTTGGCTCAAGAGGGTGCCAACCCGGATACTCGCGATTTCACAGGCAGAAACCCCCTCCACCTCGCTGTGATGAGCTCCACGCCCGAGATCGTGAGGCGGCTGGTCGATGCTGGTGCTCGTCTGGTGGCTCGTGTCGCGGATGGAAGAACGGCGCTTCATCTTGCAGCTGCTCGCGGCAACGTCGAGATCATCAAGATTCTGATGGATAATAGCGTTGCCAACGAGGCAGAATTTGAAGCGAAGAATGACCAACGCCGTAAGGCCAAAAAAGCTGCGGAATCCACAGGCGAGGATTCCGATGCTGAGATGGTCGATGTTGATTCTGATGCCGAGATGAGCGATGCGGAGTCGGCAGGCAAGGCCCGCAGCACCGTCACCATGGCGAGTATAGCAACTGGCTCTTTCGTGGAGGTCAAGCGAAAGTCGGATGAAGAGAGCAAGGACGAGCAGGCACTGGATGCTGAAGAAGAACCCGACTTTTTCGATGTCAACGTTGTGGCCTGGGATACGCCATGCTCTGCGGTGCACTTGGCCATAATTGAGGGGCATGAGGATGTTGTCAAAACGCTGTGCCAGGTAAGAGAGCGATGTATTGTTTGTCGTTTGGTTCAGAAGCTGATGTTCCGACACAAGGACTACGGAGCGGACATTCTTCTGCCTGTCAAGTTCTTCAATTCACAGAAGGAGCCCTCTGGTTCTCTGCTGACCCTCGCTCTTGCGTTGGCCCTACCTGTGGAGAAAGCGGTCTCGATGGCCAAGACGCTCCTCAGTCTCGGTACGACCTCAGCACAGGCCGACTTGAATGGTACGACGGCTTTCCAGCAGTATGTCGAATCTAACGCCGAATCATTGGTCCGGACGCTTCTCGAGATGGATAATACGGGCTCCAAGTCCTCCATCAACCATGTTTTGCCGTCCGAGTACGGCGCAGCGCGTACCCCTTTGCAGGCCGCGGTGCGCAGGGGAAACCTGAACCTCGTGGTACAACTGCTCGAAGAGGGGGCGGCCACTCAGGTTGACTTCGAATCTTGGTGAGCTACCGCTTTATGCTTGGCAATAGATGACAACAAACTGATGAATTGGTACAGGCTCAAGTCCGTAAGGCAATCGACGTGGAGCAACAGACTTTCGTCTTTTGAAGAGAATCAGAAACGGTTCAACGCATCGACGGAGCAACCTTTGATTGTTGCCTTGAGGTCCTCCAAGCTTGAATCAGCTCTCCTGTTGCTCGAGAAGGGCGCAGACCCGAACGTCATTACCTCCGCGTCTCACGCATACATGCAAAGCTCGTGGCGGAGGGACGGAGGCGAGTCCGCTTTGGATCTTGTCACCGCACTGCTGAAGACATTGCGCGCCTACAAAGGAGAAAAGGTCGCCACAGTCGTTCGTCCCATTCAGCCGGATAATATCGACACTTATCTTGATGAGTTCAAAGAGGGCAGCTATCAACGGTGGATCGTCTCCAATGACATCGACAAGGAACAGAAGGTCCATCGCCAAAGACTAAAGCAGTACGAGAAGGACCTCGCGAATTCGGGCACTGTCGTCAAAGGTGCAGAGGAAAAGATGAGCGCTATCAAGGACGCCATTGCAACCCTCGAGAAGATTGAAGGGGTCATGCGCGCAAAGGGGGCCAAAACCTTTGGTCAACTATTCCCGGACTACCGCGATATCTTGGGGCGGGCCACCAGCCCCAGTGTGTATCCAAGCTGGCATGATGCGAAGAAGGTGGACCCTTACAAATATGTCTTTTCATTCCGATCGGTCAACGATGTTACTGCGGCAAGACATGTCGCATATCTCAAGCTGTGAGTTTGTTTCGTGATTTTGCATGCCGACTTCAATACTTTGTGGTCCCGGTTATCTAACCAGTTGCACAGATTCGAGGCCGCATGGTCTGGCGACCTGGAAACCATCAAGAAGCTTACCTTGACATCGTGGGACGAGGACAAGGTCGAAGCGCCGCTGAAGATTGCTGTCACCGACAACAGCTCAAACAGCCCGTTCTCCCTTGCGTTTTTCCGTGGGCATCATGCAGTTGCCAAGGCCATCCTTGATATCTCTCAGGCGCAGTACTCGCCTGAGGAGAAACCGAAGAAGCGTTTCAGGGCCCAGGAAGATGATGATGAGTACTCGGATGCTGAGTCCGATGATCCCCAGCCACAGATCTACAGCCAAACAGTTGGCGGGGACTTCACCATTGAAAATGTTGGACAAGTGTCCATGAAGGTCAACAGTCGCACAAAGCCCCTGAATTTTCTTGGCTGGAGCTGCAGAGCCTTCGCCAAAGATGGCACCCCGGGACTTACAGGCTCTCCCTTCACACATGTCATCAGGGAGAATGATCTCAGGGGTCTCAAGACCCTACTCGACTGGGCAGAACATTTTGGCGCCCAGAAGCTTGATCCAGAGGGGGAGACGTTTAGTTTCTTCTCCTTTCCGGACGGTGAGTTCAATCTTGCTGTCAAGCTTGGCCGGACCGAGATTCTCTCAGAGGTCATCAAGCGGACTGGAGCCGGGTTGCCGTTGGAGCTCTTGGTGAAGGACAGCGGTGTCGAGCTGAAGGAGAAGCCCCAGTACTACCAGGGGCTCACTGTGTACGGGAAGAAAAGGTATGTTTTGGTTATGACTTTGGTGATTTTGCTCCGCATTCGCTAATCACCATGTACAGAAATGACTGGGCGACTGCTGGTCGGGAGTCTGGTCGGAGAGACAGCGGCAGCAAGACATCGCCCCTCCTTCTCGCGGCCCTAGCCGGATGCTTCGAGAGCACGATATGGTTTCTATCAGACGTTCCACTTCACCACTACCTCGACTTCGCGAAGTCAAAGGCAGCACGGAGCGATGTAAGGCTCAAGCATCTTGCGTCTTCCCCAGGGGGCATCGAGGGAGCTGTCACGAAGTGGCTCGACGACCAGAGTAAGCTTCCCGCGCAGTCAACCCGTGCCGTTTGCACCGCCACAGTACTGACAAACCTTGCGTAGGTGAACTAGTGATTCACGCTGCGATCTTGGCTCCCCCAAGAAATGCCGCTACCGACTTGGTCTCATACCTCGTGAAGACCCGCCCGGCACTGATCGAGGTGAAATCTGTCCAGCAGATGACTCCACTCCAGACCACTTGCTTCATTGGTCGTCTCGACATGGTGGAAATCTTGGTGAAAGCTGGAGCCAACCAGTCAACCAAGGAGAGCGGGTGGAAGAACCTCCTTCACTCGGCTCTCCATTTCACTCCGACAGCCAGGCAGTTGCGCGGCCTCTTGGAGCTCCTCGACCGCGACCTCGTCGTCAGGATGCTTCGGGAACGAAGCAGCCTCGACAGTCTTGGTCGAACGCCGCTGCACCTGTGGATCGGCGATGTAGTGGGAAAGACTCGCTACAAGGACACCGACGAGATCCTCGACGTCCTGAGACTCCTTCTCGAGCTATCTTCTGAGACTGCCACACGTGCGTTGCAGATGCTCGACGCCGCAGGCGACACACCCCTTCACACGCTCGTCTTCAAGAACACTGAAGACGCTCTCGCCATGGCCCGCGTAATCATCGAACTCGACCCGACCCTCTTGTTCCGCGAAAACGCTGTCGGTCGCACCCCGATCGAGGTTGCTCGGGAAATGTTCATCAACAGCAGAGTCCAAGCATCGAAGGAGCCCTACTGGACAGACAACGCAGTCATGAACTGGCCCGGAGTCAATCCTAGCACGTTTCTCAAGAAGAGCGATGAGGATGCCAGCCAACCCAGAGAACACGAGGACTCATCCAACGTCGCCAACATGTGGCACCTCTGCGAGGAGGCGCTCGCGAAGTTTCCCACTCAGCCGAAACGCCGATTGGTCAGCCTCTACGAGGCCAACGATGTTGCGAAGCGGCTGGGCGAACAGCACATGCGGGCGCGGTACCAGTTCCAGGTGAGAGCCACGAGTGATTCTGATGATGAGGAGAAGGCTAGCGAGGCGGCGGGCTGTGAGGAGGTGCCGAGGAAGAGGAAGAGGAAGGGTGATGATATTGTCTCGCAAACGATTGGCCGGGGTGTGCTCCATGCTTGGAAGAAGAAGGTGAACGATTCCTAGGTCAGCTTTGAGGTTATTTGGGTTTTGTTGGATGTGTTGTTAGAGTGAAGGGAGGGGAATTTAATGTTGGACATATTGGATTCTCTGCCAAAACATTATCATTATATTCCAAGGTATCTTCTATGTTCTATACAATCTTCTATCTTCTATCCGAGACTGTGAGTCAAATATGTATCTAAATCTCAAGAACTAAGAACCAGATTGCTCTTATTAGCAGCATTATGCTTGCAAACCTCCTTTCCCCTAAACGCCAACTCGAAAAAGGAATAAAGCTCGACAAAGCTGTAAGCCAAAATAGTCGGCAACATCAAAACCCAATGCATCAACCCCCTCGTAACCCCCCTCAAACCCTTATTGTAGCCATCGCCACCACTCTCCCCGCCAGGAACAGGCAAGCACCAACGAACCAGCACCGTAACCCCCAGCAAAACCGCATACTGCGTCCCCAAGAAAACAAGACAGACCGCCGAAAACAGAGAATCGCTGACGAACAGCCGCTCATGCTCAACCGCAACCATGTTCACCAGCTGCACCACCACCGGCGAAAACACCGAGAAAATCGCGCTCGCGCACAGCACCAGCCCATAGTAGATAAAAAACCTCACCGTCCAGCTCACCGACAACCCCACCGACGGCATCCGATACGTCTTCACCACAAAATAGTGAAACACCTCCCCGGCACCGATCGTCCACCGCCGCACCTGCAGCGCCCACTCGCGAATCTCATCCGCCCAGTACGACCCCGACGTCGGCCCGTTGATCGACACGATGTTCAGCGGTCTAATCCGCACCTCGCGCCGCGTCATGATGGTGTACCGAATCAGCGCGATGATGTCCTCCATCTGGTACGCCGGGTGCGTGAATGCCCCTTCCTCGAGGAGCGTTACGGAGAGGCTGTAGTGCGACATGGGGTTGATGTTCCACGGGATGAGCACGCCCATGAAGAAGAAGGTGCGGAGGACGCCGGTGATGTCGACGAAGAAGGGCATGCTGTCGCGTTGGTAGATGATGGTGGATTGCCAGATGGAGGCGTGCCGGTCTGCGGGGGATAGCTGGGAATAGGCGGATTCGAGCTCGGTGGTGTAGTGCGGGTCGAAGACGGCGTCGCAGTCGCAGTTGGTGAAGATGTGCTCGTGCTTGTCGTAGGAGTATTTGGGGTCGCTACGCAGGATGCGCAGGCCCTCGCGGCAAGCGTAGTTCATGTTGGAGCACTTGCCGGGGATCTCGCCGGCGATGCCGGCGGGGTGGAAAGTGACGATGACGCGGAGGAACTTGGCGTCGTACTTGGCGTAGACTTCGGCGCGTTTGGCTTCCTTGTCGGGGGTGCGGGATTCCATGCCGATGATGACGGATATGCGGGAGGGGGCGTCCCTTTGGGCGGCGAGGGAGTCGAGGGTGGTGGATAGGACGGTCATGGGTTCCTTGTAGAGGGTCATGGCGACGATGTGGCGGGTTGGGGAGGGGGTGGTGTCAGATGCTTCGACATCTTGGGCTTTGGAAGTCCGGAGCTTGTGGGCGGTGTTGATGGCGAGGGTTCGACGGATGGCGCAGACGGTGGCGATGAGCCAGATGAGTTGGAATAGGGCGATGATGATGACAATGACAAGGTTGGTTACTTGGTTGACGTAGGGAACGAGGGGCATCCATATTGGAAAGAGAAGAAAAGTAAAAATTATGGACAGAAAGAGGAGGTTCCAGCGGACATAGCGGTTGGCTGCTTCGAGTTTGGCAGCGTTAACTCCGCTGTCTATCTGGACATGGAGGCTCTCGACAGAGGAGGACGATGATGATAATGATGAAGGCATATTGAAGGAAATCTCTGGCACGACATGAGGAATCAATCAAGGGCTTTGAGAGCGGTTCTTCTTTTTTTTCTCTTATACACATGACCTGTCTGCCCTGTGTTTGAACTTCTCGTATGTTTCTCTTGCCGTTATATCCGTTCTCCAATCTTCGATGCCCCGTCGTTCACCTGGCTGTCTGTCAAGCACGTTGTCGAACTATTCTCGAAATGTGGCGATATCAATAAATGGACAGGGGAACAAATAGTGCGTTGCCTCTTATAGCTACAGGGCTGAAGCTATTGACCCAGCGAGACCAAAAGGATGCTGACTCCCCTGTAACCTTATCCTCTCCCCTGTATTCTCTCCCCTGACAGGCCTGCGTGAGCTTGGGCGCAGCTGGGCCTGGTCTTCGCGAAGGTGCGTGGCTTGCGATTGCATTGCTTAGCTCTGCAGCTGCCCCCACAAGGGGCTTCAAAACATTGTTCGGTCCAGGCTGACCAGAGGCATCGTCCACAGTGCAGAGTGGGCACGGTCAAGGAGCCATGGTCTGAGCGCAGAACCATGAGAATGGAGCCGATGATGCGCACAAGGACACCGCCAGTTGACCGAAATTGCTAGAATTTATTACTTTCTCTCTCCTTAGTACAAACAAACAGTCCGTCCATCCTCCCTCGCAAGCTGGGTATCGCTGAACCGAACAAACTTCGCACCTCCCCCGTATCGTCCCCTCCCGACGTTTGGTATCAAGTATGTCCCGCTCTTTTTAGAATTATGGGGCCTAGTATTTGCATATTTGCTGATGTTGGAGCGAAGGACCCAGTCCGCCTCTGATCAACACACCGTGAGGGAAGCAGACCCTTCTTTTGTTTTGCTTGACCTGGTCCATACCGGACAGAGCCGTAAAAGAAGCACCAAACCATATCCATATCCGCGCCGACGCCTCATCTCAGTCACGTAGCGTCCTATCCCTTCCAAACCTCACCTCCCTCCCCCTATCCACTCGTTGCTTAGAAACTACAAGAAACGAAATGCTATTCTCTCGCAAAGTCAAGGCGAGAGCAGCAGAAGTAGCAGTAAAACATGAGGCCAGCAGGGAAGAAGCTGCTGTCCCTGAATGTCGGGTTACCCAAGTAAACCCATCTCCATCCTGAGATAATATGTTCCCCAACGCCGGTCGAGTCAAGTAGGGCAAGAAACGCCCTCAGCCACCCAAGAGGTGAGCTAGAAGGTGAAAATCCCCGAGACCTTTGAGAAACCATAGCAAAGAAAAGGTCACGACTTCCAACAGCTGGTGGGCGTGTTGGGTCGAAGGCAAAACGTCCAGGACGGAAACCAAGGGCGAATGCTGTAACGAGCGTGGGTGGTTGTAGTGGGAGTAAAACCCTAAAAGGGAAGGCAGTGAAGGAGGTCCAGTCGTTCACGTTCCTGTCCGACTTCAGCCCCTCCATCTTGGTTTGACGTCTTTTGGTTTATCCGATGACGAAGAGCTGTTCTTCCGCATGGCGAATCTAGCACCGGCAACGGCTTGTGGGCTTTCCCTGCCCGTCAGGCTCGTCCTTGCCTTCGGTTGCGGCAGGAGGCTTGCCCGCCGGTTTGTCGCCAGTGAACTAGCCGGGCGGGGCGTTACGTCGGGCGATGCCTCGATAGGCCGCGGAGGTTGCAGGGACGCCCGCCGGTTTCCAAGGGCTGTCATCGAAGACTGGCTAGCTAGCCGCGGTGGCTTGGGAAGCGCCTGCTGTAGATGACTGCCAGAAGAAGCAAGACGTTCTCGGAATGAAAGACGCGAGGCTGATTTCGGTTGAGAGTCTTCCGCCACAGGGGATGTCGTGGCTGCTCGAGCTAGAGGACTCCGCAATGTTGGTAGCTTTGATGCAGACGACGGGGTCAACGCGGAAGCGGACCGGACGGGGGTGGGTGTTTTCTTGGCGTAAGGACTCGGAGTTGTCAGAGTGAGAGGCTTGAAGTTGTGGCCCGTATCGACATCTGATGCATTCGTGGAGCTGTTCCATTTGGGCCTGTGGCCCAGCGTAGACACCGGTCGTGGTATCCGATTCCCAGTTGGAGTTGCAGAGCCTTCTCTAGAGGGAGTCGAGAGCGCCGACATCCGCGGCGTCAGAGCCTTTCGAGGTGGTTGGCTTGCTGATGCTGGTGTGAGCGAGGATTGTCTCCGGTTTGCGCTTGCGCTTGAGGGCTGAGGCAGGTGAGTTCCTATACTGGATGCCCGCTGTTTGACCGACTTGGCGCTGCCAGTCGTGGTGAGCCCCAAAGAGGACATGATAACAGAAGAGGGAGGCGAGCTCTGGGGTGTTTCGATCCCACTAGCAATCGTTGACCTGTCGTTGGAAAGCATGCTGGATACCGAGTCTCGGAGTTGCTGCCCCTTCTTATCGGCTTGGATCTCCTCCAGAGTGGCGTCGAGCTCGGCCATGGACTTTTTCAGCTCCTCCCACTTTGTCTGCATCTCGGCGTGCAGGCGCAAGATCTCCCCATTGACCGTAAGACGATCCTTAACTCCTTTGTCGATGATGGACAACACTCGTTCGATGGCGGGGCCATAGTGCGTTTTCTTGGCCTCAAAACTCTCGATCTTTTTGCTCATCATCGGCTGGTTCGTCAGGTGCATCCCAGAGTCCAACCCTTCCTTGAGCCTTGCCACGCTCCTTTCCACTGATTCGTACATCTTCTGAGCTTGCCGGCCAGCACCACGGAACACGAGAACCCAGCGATCCTCTCCCAGCTCCTTGCGGAGCGACTCGGCATCCTTCTCCAGCTTCTTGTAGCTGGCGTCAAGGCCATCTCTTCTCATCTCCAACTCTTCACAGGCCGTGGGAAAGATTGCGTCAGCCCTTGCCTCGAAGACAGACAGTCTCATGGGCAAAAAGTCCAGCGAAGCTCTCAGGGGCTGCATTCTGGCAAACAAGGCCAGAAGACTTGAGTCGTCTTGCGAAATGCTGCTTGACGCCCCGGGGGATGGCGAACTTGGGCTTGTGGGGAATGCAGCAAGGCTGAACCGGTTGCTCGCTGGCTGCAATCGCGACGCTACCACGGGGGTTTCCTCGACAATGGTCTCCAAATCTCCAATGTCAACGTTTTCGCCGGTCGTCGCCGCTAGAATCGACTTGTGTCTCCGCTCCTCCATCTCGAATACTAGCCGGCTGAGTTCGTCCATCTCGTTCTGGATATCCCCGAGCACCATGTTCCACAGCTCCTCCCATTCCATCGCGATTTCGACCTGCGCTTTCACGTTGTGGAGAGTGGTTCGGATTTTCGCCCATTCGTTCATGATGGCCTCCATCTGAGCGACGGCTCTCCGGAGATCATCGGTTGGGACGTCCACAATGTCCTCCCGACCCTGTAGCTCTTCAATCGCGCCAACATAGACGTTGATGAGCTCCTCGAACCGAATGATGGCGTTCTCCACTTCCTCAACGCCTTCGCGCCCGCCAGCGGCCGCCCATTCGACGTCATCTTCGCTCTCCAAGCCACCTATGACTTCAGTGGCCTTGTAAATCCAGCCACGAATCTGTTCAGCCGCACCTATCAGCGCCTTGGTAGCGGCCTGAGCAGTTGGGATCGCAGAGACTTTGCTGGATAGAGATTCCGCATCCGGAAGTTGGATCGACGTCAGCTGGGCGAGCTGGTTCGCGAACGAAGCGCGCGACAGGGTGTAAATAGAGCCCGGTCGCTGGAGGCCTAGCGGATTGAAATGGGTGTACGCCTCGGGGTCGTAGTCGTCGCCAGAGAAGCTCTGGGGGAATTGCGGCGTATCCTTGGGCGGCGGAGGAGGCGGTGTTTGTGGTGGGCGGACGTCTCTGGCGATGTGCTCCTCCCTCGTTTCTAACTGTGCCTTGACGCCATTTCCATTCGTGTGATCGGGCAGCCGATACTTGTGCGTGTCCATTTCCAGAGGCTGGGCGACGGCGATCTCCGGGAGTAACTCGGGTTTCACCTCGCCGACGGCAGCTTCATGGAATGTGTCGTCGTGCTCGCCCTTTCCGGCCGATTTATTCGATTTCAGACTTGATTTCGATGGGATCCGTGCAATCGCTTTCCACGGGCGACCGCGCTTCTCGACGACTGGTGGTGTCGACTGGTGCCCTTGCTCGAGTTTCCTAATCTGCTCCTCGGGCAAACGGCCGACAGGCTCTAGATGGTGGGATGGAGGCGGCGATGTCGACTTTCGGGTGTTGCTGCCGAAGCCGAGCGCCTTTAATCGCGCTGCGAGACCCGGCGACGGTTTTCGCGGAACCGGTGCGGGCGATGGTGTGGAAGCGACGTTGGCGGGCGTGGCGTCGTTCGCGACAAGATGCCGTTGCGTGGGCGAGCGGGAAATTCGGCGTTGGTCGGCGTTGTGGTGGCTGTTGCTGGCGTCACCGTTGTCGTCGTCGTCGAAGGAGCGCAGTTGGAAAACTTCGCTGGGCGTGTCAGAAAATGTTAGGGACACGACGGCGTCATTGCGACCAGCATCTTGCGCGCCCGTCTCCACAGTCGCGGATGCCGTGATGTTGCAGTTGCTACTGCCTGAAGCAGCAGCGGAAAGACTGGTCATTTATTGCCGCGAGTGACAGGAGCCCCTATCTATTGGACACTTTCAAGTCGCGTCTTGCTGCGGGCCGGCGGGTCTTCTCTTCGTTGGCTGGCGGCGGCCCCTCCCCCTTCCGAGGAACAGGTCGCAGGTCGCGCCCAAACTTGCTGGCTGAGGATTGCCAGGCTCGCTGGGGCGTCCGAATGGTCGGGCTCGCTGAGGCTGGGTGGGATTGGGAGCGGAACGCGCGAATCGGCCGTGGAGTCGTCTCCTCGAACTCGCAGCTGTTGGAGCTCGTTACTGCTCTGCTGACATGCTGGAAGGGTCTGTTGCCAGGCTGCCAGCGAATGGCAGTTGCGATTTGGGACGAAACCTTGCGCCTGCAGAAAGCTGCTGCAGAAATGTTGCCGGACGCTGCAGTAGGCGGATGCGCAGCCAACGTTGCTCCCCTGAGGACCCGCAGCTTTCTTGGATGATGAGGGAAAATGAACGAAGGGAAAGGCAAAACGCCGGAAGATCGTTGCTCAAGGCGACGGGGAGTAAAAGTACCCTTGACGAGGAGGTGGAGCCAGGAGGGAGAATGGAGGAAGCCAGGGCGCAGCCAGATGAGCAATGTCTAGACACGCGTCCTCAGATGATCAAGAGCGAATACTGAAAGAAGCCCAGACGTCACAGCATGGTTGGTAACTGAATATGTCAAGACCAGAGCACTGCAAGTCGCAAGAGAGAAAAAAAAGAGGACAAAGGGCACTGAAACATTTCACAGTGGCTGCCGTTGGGAACGGTGTTTTCTTAGCTGCCGGGGACGGGGAGGCTTCCATTTTGCTAGGCTCAAGACCTGAGCTCTTGGCTGGGCTGCAACGGCCCAGCTCGTCTACACCGCGCGGGCTGCGACAACCCGATGGTCTCCCACGCCCCAGATTCAGTTTCTCGACGATCTTTTCCGCGAGAAAGCGAAGTTACAGCGTCGCAATAACGATTCGAGAACGGTAGTTGAGGAGCCCGAGTGATAGGATTTGGCACACTCTTCACCTGGGGAGCGCACAGGGGTAGATGCAAATTAAGCCTCTTTCCAGTAAGGTCGAGGTGCCAGGAAAGCCACAGGGTTCCTTCGGACCAAACATTCGGAGCCCTTCGGTTCTGTGGGCACCGCGGGCGGGATCCAGCACTCGCCGGGGGACCAGGGGCCCGGAGCAGGGGTAGCTCATCACGGGTTCAGTTGGAGAGGCACCAAATTCAGGAGGCAGCCCGACGAGCAACTTCAACATGTGTGCTGTGCTCCATTCAACAGAGACTTTTTAGACGGCAGTGCCTGGTGCCTTTTTTTCTTCGCCGATCTCTGCTGTCTGCCTGATGGAAGGCACACCCATATCCTCCACTACTGGCACCTGTGAGTTCCACGCCAAGAGCCAATTGACTTTGCCAGGCCAAAACTCCCCAAGGCGCCTTTCCCGTCTTCGAGGTCAGGTGGCTGTTCAACTCTGAATTGGGTGAAGTGAGAATGCCGTGCCAACAGTGAGGGGGTCTGTGACGCGCAGTCTCATGGTCTCCTTTGCCTCAGTTCCTTCGTGTTTCTTTTTTTTTTCCTCGTCCCGTTGCCCGCCTAACGGGTAGGTAGTGGGGAGACTGCACGAAGCGGCCAGTCCAGTCCGGTTCATCCCAATAATCCGTATCCATAACCCGCTCGGGATTTGGGGATCGCGGGAAGATGCAGCTTTCTGCAGGTTCCCGAATGCAAGTTACCAGCCTTGTCGAAGGAGAACATCAGCTTTGGTCTTCCCACTGTGTTTGTGCCGGTTGTCTGGGCTCTTACATAGTACGGCTCTGTCCACCCACGACAATAAGACGCCGTTTTATGGCGTATCAAACAGCCATTAGCGTTTCTGCCCGCGGGAAGGCGGGTAGATGCCGACAGGTACATGTCATGATCCCGCACCTTTTTGGAGATCGTTCCTTTTATCGATCTGCTACCTGCTGGTTGCTCCGTGTTGTGCAACGCCCCTTTCTCCGGCGTTGTCCTCTCATGCCTACAGATTGCGAGGTGAAGGCCACTGTACGTTTTGTTTTCGCTTGAGGCTGTTTTTTATAGTGCGGAATTGAGATGATGTCAATGGCTCCGTGTTGCGTTGCATTTGTTGCTTTATCTTGGCAACTCCACGGTGGAGGCATTTCTTCTTTCTTTGGTGGCATGCGACAACGGCTAGTTTTCTCATGGAAGGCCTCGCATGTAATCGTAAGATGCTGTCACCACATTCACAAAGACATCTAACACATGTAAAAAGGCCCTGTGAGTGTGTGGCAGAACAAGAAATACCTTCCACCACTGGATCAAAACCCCTCAGTGACCTGAAACATCCCAAGAGATTGAACCTTGAGACGGAAGATGCGGAGTCAGTAGCTCTACAAAAAGCGCCCCGATCTTCACTCTGGCACGTCATGGGTTTAGAACCGCTTCTGGCAGATGGTTGGCACCACCAAAGATTGTCGTTTTCGAGCCATGATTTGCAAACTTGCGAGTAAATACTGGAGCCGCAGGTGATGGCTGAAGGACAAGCGTAAAAGTCTTGATTGCAAACTTGCTCGCTGCTGCCGAAATTCGAAATCCGCTGTTAAGCACACCCCCACACACCCCTGAATCTCCCCACTCCCCACAGCTCGCCTCGGGTACCAGTGGCATCGAAGAGCATCACCCCGGAAGCCACTCGATGCTCGTTTCGAACAACAATTCTTCCGCCTGACTCCAGATTCCACGTTCATTTGCCTGCAAGGCACCCCCTTGTTGCGACAAACACCACATCTTTCCAGAAGCTGCCGCTCATTCCTTTATTTTCTGCCCGCGCAACAGTAGATCGTCCAGATTCACGCTCGGAACCAGGCTTTCTTTTCTCGCTGCGCGTCTTGGGCGGCGAGCGGCATCTGACGTATTGTTTACCTGATGCAGCGTCAACAACACCAGCCCACGCTTTGACAGCTGAGACCTGCGCTCGCAGCTTGCTGGCACGCTCTCGCCGGGTTACGCTGCACCTGGTGCTACCACGACCTACTGGTCGCTTCGCTACACCGACCAAAACAACCAGGCTGCCAGGGAATCGAAGCTCCCTCCCCTAAAACTGAAAGCACATTCCTGTAGCACCTCGAGCTCACCATGGCCGCGCTCCACCAAGGGCCACCCACGGTCCGGTGCGACTCCCCGCCGCCCGACACCACGCCGACCCCAGCCCTCGGACCGTCGGCCGACTTTGCCCGCTGCGTCTCGACCGCCTCCTCCGCCTCCCACGGGTCTGCCACCACCGACACATCCAACCTGCGAGAGTCCCTCGGTAGCGACTTTTCGGCCTTCTCGCGTCAGTCCTCAGGCAGCTACCAGTCCAACCGCCTCTCCGACATCAGCAACAGCAGCCATGTGCTTCGATCCCGCCAGTCAACTGGCAGCCTGAACACGGTCAGGTCTGGCGGTGCCAGCAGGCGGCGGGGCTACATGAGGCCACAAGCGACCGACTTCGCCGCCAGTGCTCGGTCTCGCGAGAGTGTCTTGAGCCTGGGTAGTATTGCACATCTCCAATACTACTTCGCAAGGACGGGGTTGCTAGATGGTAAGGGTGGACAGCTGTCACGGAAGCGGCAACAAAAGGCACACACCCTAGACCTCTCAGCACTAGATACCAGCGGCCTGCTTTCGCCAGGGGCTTCCGGTAGTGACCACGACTCGAGCTATGCGTCCATGGGCAGCAGTCCAGATTTGTCCCACGGCGGTTTCAGCGGCGGCTCTCTCGGGGCTGGATCGCTCGTTGAGTCGCCTATCGAGGAACACCACCCAGGGCAAGACGAAGAATACTACTCAGACGACTACGATGAGCCCGATCCAAACATGCTGCCCCCGACGGTCAGCACATACAATTATCGCGAAAAGCCACTGCCAAAGCCCCCCTCTGTGGCCGAGATGAAATCAGAACTGATCAGCTCCCTGGATGCCGCTACCAAAGCGCTGGCCGAGGCAAATGGTTTCAGGGGCCAGGAGTCAGAGTCAACAAGCCCAGACCCCGCCTCCCAGTCCGGGACCCCAAAAAAGACAGCGGGGCCCGGTTGGCACGAGATTCAGGGGATGCACATCCTGGATGTTATGACCCTCGCCATCCGGGCAGCCAAAATCTACTACACATCACACGACCGACCGGATCGTTTGGACGCCATAAAATCTGAGAAGGAGATAAGGGGCGAACTACTTTCCGTCATGGAGGTGCTGAAGCGGATGGCAACCAGGGGGTTCGTTGGCGGCCTGCGTGACGACGAATTCCGCACTATGGATGCTTGGATCGTCGGGTTGCGCGCCATGCTAACCAGCGAGGAGGCTATGGAAGCCGCAGAGGTTGCTGAGAGGGCCGGCTGGGCATGGTTGCACCCCGAAAGCTGGGAGGGTCGCGAATACGCCCGGGAAGAGGCGTTCATGCGGTCTATGCTGGCCGGCAGCTCAGATCCCATCCCGGACATGGCACCCCTGCCGACCTGGACGCCCATCAACAAGGACATCCCTCTCGCCGAGCAGACTCTTCCAACGCCATTCCTCGCCTCTCTGCAGAACGGTATCCGGCTCGTACAACTACACAACTGCGCCGTCCGCAAGTCTCGCCGGCGGTTCGGTGCCATTCCAACGTTCCACACCGACACACAAAAGCCATACCGTGCGGCAGATAATCTACGCTACTGGATGAAGGCCGCGGAGCTACGTTGGGAGGTATTGCTGAAGGCCGACGCCCTCGGTCTTCAGTGCAATACAAGCCCCGAGCTATGGGTTGACTTTGAGAAAGCCGTATTGCGATGGTGCCGCAAGGTACGGGAGGAGATCGCCGGAGAACTGACCGCCTGATGTCACCGAGCTTGGGGGTGTAGACGGATGGTGTTTTACGGATTGCCAACACCCGCGACACATTGCGGCATGGCCACAACTGGGAAGGGGTGTTGGATGACTGAAAAGACGTTATGATATGATGGAAATTCACTCTTCTGTCTTCTGTTTCTTATCCCACCACATGTCTGTCAATACGACATAATTGCCACGCTTGACTTGGCGTAGGACTGACTAGGAAGAAGGGGAGGGAAAGAAAGCCCTGGTTATGTATGTTTTTTGCTATTTGGTTACACGAAGACGTAACCTGGATTGCCGTGACTCACTTCTCTTGGGCACACTGCATGAGCTTTCTATTCACCTGCCTATACTTATACTTCCACCATACTAGGGGTCAAAATACAACAGATTTTTCACTTTTGGATCATTCCTGTGGGCTGAGAAATGAAGATAAACGAAGTCATCGCCGTTGTTTTTTTCAACTGTGCCTCGTAAGACCAACACTCTCAGGACCCAGATTCATGCAAATTCTTCATCTATTATGCTGGCTGATCTAGCTCTGGCTATTCGTTGAAATCGTTGATCTCATCATCATGAGCACTCATGCCGCCCAAAACTGAGAGAATTTCCATGCAAACAAACTCCAAACACCAAACACCGATTCTTGCCATGCCGCTGATATGCATACGCTCGCCGAATACCACAGCCCCAATCGCCAATCTGCATGAAAGGCAGGCTGTAAAGAAAGAAGGGTATGGTAGCCACCAAAGACTCGATCTTTTGTAGATCGTCCCCAAACTCCAAGTCCATATGAATTGCATGTGAAGAAAATCGTTGAACTGCGCCAAAATTTGTTCTTTCTCAAATAATTCGCACCCCGTCGCCTCCCTTGTTTTGCGCGCTAATGTGGCATTGTAGCAATGCCACTCGCTGAGTTGCCGTTCTTTGAGGCGCCGCGTCCTCCTCTTTGCCCCGAAGACTTTCGCTTTGTCACTCCGGCTGAGGGACCTGAACGACTTGGGCCAGCACTGGCGCTCCTTCTTCCGTAACTTCCTCCGCCACGCTTGCTCTTCCATGCATTCCTGGATGTTTCACTCTTGCGCTTGCTGCGCTGATAATTCTCCTCTGTTCGACTAGGCGCGGCCCCCATTGAGGCCTCAGTCAGACGCTTGTATTCCTTTTTCCAGGTCTCGGGATCGAGCGTCGGATCGTTGGGTGGGTGGTAATACGCTGACGATGGATCAAGGGGCGGAGGCTGAGGGTGCGGTGACATGTCGAAGTCCTCGTCCATGTCTTGGTCCATGTCTTCTTCCATGTAGCCATCAACGATGTCCTCATTGTCAACGTCCAATTCGATGGGTCCGTCAACGTCATCGTCATCCAGGGCAGCCTCGCCCTGCGTACGGTGAGCTTGGGCGATGGGAACACTACCCATGATTGCAACATATTGCGTTTTGAAGTTGTCAACCAGGCTGGCGAACTTGACACCATACTTTTCGACCTTCGCTTGGTCTATACCTGGAATGTTTGCAACCTCGACGACAGACGCCGTCCAGCGAAGGACCATCTCGCGAAGCTCCGTCTCACTGAAGATCGCACGCCTAAGGCCGTCCCTGTCTCGGAGTAGACTGTCCAGCTCTTTTGCTTGCTGCATGAATGCCTCGATGAGGGATTCGTGGGCATCATTGCTGCCTGTGTCATCATAGCGGTTGTCGCGGGAGATAGGCGCTCCCAGTTCGCGCGCAGCCTGCTGGTAGGGCCGCAGCCTGCGGGCGGGCGGGATAGGCTGGAAGGCAATTTCCTCGTCCTCTTCAGAGTCCTCGTCAAGAGCCGCAGCATGATTACGGTGCATGGGTGCTCCGGTGGTACCGCGGCCCATCTCTTCACCAAAGTCCCCGTCGTCCTCCATGTCGTCATCATGATACGCCGCCTGTTTTCCCTTGCCCTTATTCCTCGCTCGAACGGGAGAGGAGACGTTGGTGGACTGCGGGGTGGGGCGGCCTTTACGCGCTGGCTTTGCAACAACAGTCGGTGCCCTGCCCTTAACAACTTGCAGTTCCAGCCTGCGGCCTTTCACAAGAAATTCGTCCGCCTTCGGGCCAGACTGTTTCTCCGGTTAGTAGATGAACTCGTAAACGGAAGGAGTTTCTTACCTGATACCACACAACCGGGGAGTTGTTCTTCGGATTGATCTCCGGCACCTCCTGAAGGGCGTCTTCCTCAACCAGGTGGTGTGTGATTCGGTTCAGTTCCCAACTATTCAGGATTCCTTTTGCCATGCCGAAGCAAGGGGTGTTTTTCAAATCGCTCTTGCCCCCTCTGCCCATCAAGACCTCGTTAATCCCACCCATTCGGAGCTTTCCATGGTATTTTACCGCCTTGAGGGCGCCTATGGCGAACTGGGTGAAGTCACTAGTCTCACTCTTAGCGTGAATAGTGCCGCTCAGACAGTTATCACAAGTTTCATGACAGTTGTCTTCATTGAAGTCTTCAGCGAAGTACTTCAGGATTTTTTTCCGGCGGCAAACCCACTGATCCTCACAGAAGTGGACCAGTGAGTTCAAGTTCTCGATGCCTCTGGCCCTTGTCTCAGGGGTACCGTCCTTGCTGTTGCGTATCATACGCCTCAGCGTGGCGAAATCACCGTAGCCGTAGTAGAGATAGCATTTGGCAACTTCTCCGTCTCGACCAGCACGACCAATTTCTTGCCAATATCCCTCAATTGACTTGGGAGGGCCGTGATGGATGACAAAGCGGACGTCTGGTTTGTCAATACCCATTCCGAACGCGAGAGTCGCCACCACAATCTTGATCCTCCCAGCTTGCCACTCTGTCTGGATCCGTTTCCTTTCGTCGGCGTGGACGTTGGCGTGGAAATGGTGGGCGTCGAGGTTATGGTCTTCGCGTAGTTTCTTGGCTAGGTCTTCAGTCGATCTCCGGGAAACACAATATATGATTCCGCTTTGATCGCGAGGTATAAGGTCGACCATCTCCTGGATCTTGAACGCTGACCCCTTGGGAATAACGTTGATGTGCAAATTTGGTCGGTTGAATGACTGAACGAAAACCTTACAGCCCTCAATCGCTAGATTGTGTATGATATCTTTGACAACCATCGGGGTCGCTGTGGCAGTGGTTGCCAAGACTGGTACTCCGGGAAGCTGACGCCGGATATGGCCCAGTTGCTTGTAATCAGGTCTGAAGTCGTGACCCCACTGACTCACGCAATGTGCCTCATCGATAACGAACCGAGCTAGCTTCCCCTTGTAGTGCAGCTTTTTGAGTCCGTCCAGAAATTGCGTGCTTTTGTTCAACATCTCGGGCGTCACGTAAAGTAGCTGGAAAAACATCTCAGGCTCAGCCGAGTTGAAGCCATGGAGAACATGTTGACGAGTCAGAGGGTCCAATTCAGCGTTGAATGGAATTGCTGTGACGTTCAGATCGTCAAGGTGTCGGACCTGGTCAGCCATCAGGCTGCGCAGCGGGGTGACAACTACCGTGACACCCTGCGTCCTGCCGCTAGGAATCAATGCTGGAAGTTGGTATGTCAATGACTTGCCAGCAGCAGTTGGCAACAAAGCCAAGACGTCTTTGCCCGCGAGCGTAGCATTGATGATGTCTAATTGGGAGGGTCGGAACTCCCGCAGTCGAAACCTGTCCTTCAGCACGTTTCGCACGTCGCGCGACCATGGGTAGTTTGTTGGTTGGTGCGAGACACGAGTTTTGCGCAAGTTTTCAACCGTATCTTGGTTTGCCAGCCGCCTCGGCTTGATGGAAGGATCTGCAAGGGCAGGGGGCTTGGCGATGGGAGCATTTGCTAGTGATCTCTCTGCCGAGACTGCAGCACTCTCCTCACGATCGAAGAAACTCTCCGCCGCAGCGACAAAATCATCATCGCTTCCGTCGGCGAAGTAGTCGACTTCAGGCTCCTTTGGCGTGGCTCCAGCGCTTTCCTCACGGCTGGGGTGCCTGGCGATGCTCCGCGGTTCGACATGCTCCTGTTTCCCGACGTGGTGGCTGCTCAGAGACTCGTTGTCGCCGATTTGGTTGCTTCTCAGCATCTCCACACCACCAGTGTGCTTGCTTCTCAAAGACTCCTTGCTACCACCGTTGATGTGCTGCTTGCTGTCGGGCAACTCCTCGTCCTCGCTGTCGTCCAAGGTGATCACAACCCGCTCCTTCTTGATGCGAGGAACGAGTTGAGCCAAGGGCTGTCTGTGGTTGATATACTCGGACTTGATCATCACAGAAGAGACTGTGGCCGGTTTTGAGGGCACAGTTCCAGCCTGAGTTTGCTGAGTAAAACTGGCGATCCGGGAAAAGCCAAAGTCAACGACAGCCCGGCCTGGTATATTATTCTCATTCCGCACAAGGAAACCAGAAGGGCTCGGGTTCGACATTGACTGGTGCCCAGAGGGTTTGAATCGTGTGGTTGTCTGGGAGCTGCACTCTGGGATGTCAAAGTGGTTCCGCAACCCTGGTGTCGGGACCGCTTTAGACAAAGATGGTGAGTCCGGGTCCGCAATCGAGTCGTTGTGATCCTTCAGGAAGTCAAGTTCGTCGAGACCTGCAGCTGACATCAGGCGAGTCATAGTTGCTTTCTTGATGTCGATCTGGCCAGCCCACCCTTGCAGCTGGAGGATGTCCGGATCATTCTGATCAGTCACATCAGTGCCATCAACCTCGGCGAGCAGATCTGAATGCTTCTTCTCCAAGCCTTTGAGTTCCTTCAGCTCGTCCAGGACTCGCTTCAGTGCCCTAAGGCGTTTTTTCAGATCGATCTGTGTGCCACTCGCGTCCAGTACACCTCGAGCAATCTCATCCTTAACAGATTGCAGAAGGCGTTCTACCATCGAAGGTTTCTCGATCAAACGGCGCAACAATTGATCATCGCTGACAGTTTGGGTCCGGGGTCCATGGGATGACATCCCTAAAAGAGTGCTGGTGGTGGGTGTCGCAGCATTGAAATGATCGTCCAGACGTTCTCGCTTGACCGGGTTCCTCGCTGGCCTCTCGAGTGGGGTACTCTCATCATCCGAATCCAAGATCACATGGCTCGGTCTGGCCTTCTTCGGCCTGTGACTGTCATTCTCGGCGGGCGCCACTCCGGCGGGCGTGTCGGAGTTGCCAACATGCTGGGGCGAGGCAGCTGCCTTGCCGACAATATCGCTTGCCTCGAAGAAATAGTTTGGCGATGAAGGCGTTTTCCGTTTGCGATGGTCGTTCACTTCACTGGTCGCCGGGACAGGGACTTGGCTGGCCGGGCGAGACGAAGACGCCCCGGCAGCACGACCTGGCTGAGGGGCCGGAGCGATCATGTCGATGTCGGGAAACGAATCGGCCGAGTCATCGGGATCATTGGCAGCTGGAGGTTTACTGCTACCACTTTTGGCTGCCCGCTGGCGCTTAGACAGAGGCGCCGGTCGTGACGCATAGTCCTCCCGCCACACTGTCACGTCCTCGCCGAAGCTTTCGCCGGAGTCGGCCATCTCAGTGAGGTCGGCCGCGTTGGTGCTGGCCTCTTGATCCATTTCGTGGGTCAGTTGCCTTCTCCGTGGTGCCTTTGCTGATGCTGGGACATGCCGGGAAGATGAGGTGGTTCCGGACGGAAGTTGTCTGCTCGTGCCGCGGAGAGTTCCTGGCGCTGTTGAATTGTCCGGCCTGGTGAGGGAGACCAGAGTTGGTCTTTTCGAGACAGTGCCTGTCGTGAGTCTGGTCTTTGCAGTCGATGAGGGAACTGCGTTGCTACTCAGCGATTTGCCAAGTGAGGCGTTGGGCTCTGGCTGGTGAAGAAGGGTGGAAGAGGAGGAGTGATTGAGAGCGACAGGTTTTTGCCTGGTTGTGGAAGAGTGCGTGGAAGCGGTGGGGGTGGGAAGGAAGAAATCCGCCGGCAGGCTGGAGGTGGTGCTCTGAGGCAGCGCGGGTGTGAATGAAGTAGTGAATGAGGCAGACGGGGTTGCAGAAACATGAGATGGAAGCCCGGTGACCGTGTGAGGAAAGGCCTGGATCAACCAAGCGAGGTTCTCGCTCAAATTGTGGCGGGTCATGTTGGGCAGCAGAAGAGAACGCCAATTCCAGGCATTGCCCGGATGTCGTGAGGGGATGTGCGCAATTGGGAGCGATTGGAAGTGGAGGGGCAATTGAGAGCAGATGCAGGACGGCTCTTACCTTCGCGGGGGGTAACGCGACTTCTTCACTCACGGTGTCACGTGCTGTACCTTGCAGGATGGTGGGGGAAAGATGCAGGAATCCTTGCAGCAAGCCTGAGAAAAAAAAAGAAAAGCGGGGAATACAGGGCGGGACCGGACACGACCCACTTCACCGGGCGCCCCGCCGGGTTGGACCCACTTTCCGGGTCACTGTCCGGGTGAAAGTCCGCACCTGATGCCAGCACAGCCTCCATCCCATCGCTGCACTTCCCTTTGCAATTAGTTTCGCGTTTTCAGTGCCAGCTTGCCATCATCTGATATGTTCGCGTTTTCAGTGCCACCTTGCCGCCATCATGTTCGCGTTTTCAGATTTTTTTCGCCGACTTATAAGCAACTTGCCGACTCGTTTTTCACGTGATCATCCGATCTTTTTATTATATGCCCCTGCTGATAAACGTGGTAATGGGGTTTGAACTGGTTGATCGAAGAAGCAAGAGAGCTGGAATGCAGAGGAGGGCGAAGCCCGTATTATATACAGAGGGCCAGGGGAGGCAGAGCCTCTCCTGGCCACTAGGACCTTGGGCACTGGATACCCAACTGCAGCAGCCCCAAGACGCCCACCGTCATGTAAACAAAGGAGGTGCCTGGCCGTGCCTTCTAAAGGGGTTTCCAGTAGCAGAACCTCACCCTACGTGAACGCCCCTTTCTTTGTCTATCTCGTTCGAAGTTTGAGTCCCAAAAAAGTCGTTGTCACGCCAATTACCCGACGTCGTTTCTGTGTCTATGTCTATGCCTATGCCATTGTATGTTCCCAGCCCAGCCCAGCACAATGCCCATGCCATGCCTCGCTATTTTCCGCTCCAAACGCCACGCAAAACCCATCACCAAAACAGACCCTCTCCTAGACCTCCTCTTTTCCCTTCACGGACCCCTCCTCCTTCTCCCTTTCCGCCCCATTGAAGAAAAACATGATCGTGACCAGCAGCTTCCCCGCCCCCGACACCGCTAACGCCGCCGGTGAGCCCACACTCTTGTAAATGAAAGCTCCCACCAGCGTCCCCAGCACCAACGAGCTCAAGAATCCCACCCGCCTGTTCCTCGAGCGATTCTTCAAAGCACACAACTTCGGATCGATCACCAGGTCCAACCACGCTGCCGTCGCCATCGCGGTTGTAATCTCCGTCATGCCCAGCGCCCTCGACAACACAACCTGACTCCCCGCCGCACTCGCCAGCAATCCAATAGCCACCAGCGTACGATCCCCCGTGAGCTCCACACCGCGTGTGTACTGCAGCGCCGACGCAGCAAACACAAGCGCCGTCTGGATAAAGTTGCAAAAGATGAGCCACCATCTCTGTCGAGGGCCAACGATGTGGCCGACCTGTCCTGTGAGCCACGCCGCGGCGAGGAAGAACCCGAGGGCGACGGCGATGTTGGCTGTGACGAACATTTCACCGTTCATTTCAGGGAGGACGATGGCAAGGACAAGGAAGACGGTGTTGCCGGTCTGGTTCGAGGCGAAACAGTGGAAGTCAGGGAAGGATACAGCATCTGGGGTGGTATTAGTCTCTGACCAGGGATCGGGATGAGAAGTATGAGAGCGGACCTTGTAAGCCGATGCAGAACGTCAAGAGGATGAGCTCCAGCTCGGCGAAGCCATTGGATCGGACTGGGCTGTTGAGGTAGGACCGGACCTTTGATTTGGAGGGCTGAGGTGTGGTTGGTGTTGGAGCGTTGTTGGCCATGTGATGTGTTGGATTGGTGTCAGAAGCGAGGGTCGAGCTGCTTGGACTAGCAAGCGGAAGTGGTGGCCTGTTCTCCATTTCCATCGTGGTGGCGAATGTAAGGATGGGGGGTGAGGTCTTGCAAGTGGACTGTGTCAACTTGAAGCCCAAGCTAGCGAGTGACTATCAGCTAGCGGGGTCTCAAAGCGAGTAATTCAAAGGCGTGCCAACAAAAACTGTAGCGATGGGGAACAGAGACAGCCTTTGAAGGTAGATAGTATCTTCAAAGAACAGAAAAGGAAATACTGAAGGGACTGGCGTCATCTTTATGGCCAGGAAGCCACGGCCCGGCCAAGCCCAGCCCAGTAGGACTTCCGCCGCCCCGTTCCTGAAAATTTCCTTCCTTTCCTGGGATGACAGTCATCGCCGGGGTGGCGTAACCGAAGGGGAAAAAATACTGCGGACCCACGCCGAGACCCGGTAGAGGGACCGGTGCATCGCGAAAACGGGTGCACAAACAACTGACACTGGTGAAATGTTCACAATCGCTGCAGCGTGAGTCCTGCCAGGAGAATACCCATTGGTTCGTCGGAAGTTGGGGAAAAGAGCCGCCATCCGTCGGAAGAGTTCCATGCATCAAACCTCAGACAAGCCAGTCTCACCGACCCGAACGAGGCGTTCAGGGGTGAAAGAAACGGCGACGCGTGGGTGCCGTCAAGCTGGCACTGCATCCAATTTCGGGTCCGGATAGGAGCAATTGCATCCTATCAGCCGTCTCAGTTCCGGTTCCTGTTCGTCCTGCGCTGGCAGGTGACACGGTGACGTCGTCCATTGGATATCCGGTTCGACGTCGGAGGCCGGCCGGCTTCACGGTATAAGTGGGTCCGGGGCGGTCCATAATGCGGCACTCGGGAGTCGGGAGCTGCGCCCTGGAGCCTCTTCCCTGGCGAGGTCATGGCGCGTTGCGTCGATGAAAGGTTCCAGTAAATCAAAAACTAACTATAAGCTGTATGCCCTGAAAGCCGTCCGCCGCGGGGCATATGAAATGCTGCTGAGGCGGAACATTCCACCGTGCTCGAGTGTCTTTGGTGTAAGTCAATTGGCTTGGCGGTTCTGACCGACAGCCGGACCGACAGCCGGGCTGTGGGGCGGGCCGCAAAGCAACATCGAGCTCTACGCTATTGTTGAACGACTTACCATCTATGACCTCCAGCCGAACCCGGGAAGAGTCATAGAGGTCTCACCGCTTCTTGAAGTGGTCGGGAATCGCACCCGGGGCCTGGATGCGGATGCTTGCAGTTTCGAAGTCAGCCCACCGAGGCAGGTCTGATGCCGTGGAGAGTTCGAGCCAGCGGATAATTGCGCCAAGCTGGTCAACTCGGGAACAACCGGGATGACCCTAACCCTAAAGTAACGTTCGTTCAACAATCTCATCTCGTGAGAAAGCAGCAAGAAGTGGAGCAGTGATACCAATGGGTTGGGACGATGTAGAGTACCTTGTAACAGGGTCAAGACTGTGAAGGGTCCCTGAAACTTTGTGATCAATCCTGGCCTGTGCGTCTCAGCGCTGAGACAGGCAGGACACCAACAGGAACGCCGCCACGGCATGTGGCTCGGAGGGAGCAGAGAGGCTGAGAGAAAAGAAAATGAGGCTGGAGAAATCTGTATTTCCGGTCATGGAAAGATTTGCAGATTGGCGAAAGAGGTGACGGGTGCGGCTCGCTGGGTCTGGACCATCGAACACGGGGGTGTGGGGGGCCTGCCTTACCTAATCCACTTCTCGACGCCAAAAGATGAACGTTGGGACTGGAGAGAAGGAGCTTTCCACATGGCAACATCAAAACATGGGGTTCAATTTGGCTGCTCGGAATTTGCCATGTTCCGCGGAGATCAGCATCTTTCAGCTTCAGAAAGCCATTGACCCACCAGGGCCGCAATCCCTTATCTCTTGGGGCAGCAGTTCCCCAGAATCGGGCAGGTTTGGCGCGTTGAGTGGCAGAGATAAGCTCTGTCTATCTGCGCACCTCTCGACAAGACGCGGGAGAGGGGCGATGTGACAGGCTGCGATAAGGACATCACCTCTTGACGAGAGGCGCACACTTGGGACCAAAAGGCAACTGTCGATGCTGCACAGTTCTCGGCCCCCTGTGATGACATTAGCAGGCTTTCAGGCACCACAAGGCACAAGATTGTGCAGTGAAGAGCTCCCGTTTCCTCTCGCCCGACCCAGATTTTCGGCTTCAGTCTGGGTCTTTTTCTTATCCGCCTCGACGACGATGATGATGCATCTCCGATGAGGTTGCCATCCCGCCAGCTTCCATCTGCCGGGACGTTCCCCCCTTGGTACTGGAGTACCTTGACTCTTATCAGAGATCGGCGCCATTGCCGTCCTTGCGCGCGCATCAAGGCCTAGACTGACGTCGTTTTACCCAATCCCAACGGCGTGGCACCTGTGGCACTTGTGTTGTGCGTTTCCGTCGACGTCCGGGGAGAAACGCAGACTGGGGCCAAGGCAGGGTTGACCCCCATGAAGAGGCAGATGTCGTGGGGTTATTCCCGATTCGATGCATGACAGTAACATTAGAGACTACCAGGCCTTACACAATACGTCAGAAGAGGCACTGCTCGGACTGATATATAACATCTCGCACTTGTCGTCGGTTCCAAGCTCATACGAACCAGAAGGTGTATCACAATTCGCCAAAAGGCAGACCATCGGCTATCCTGCGCAACCGATTCTCACAACACTCCCCCCGGTCCCGCTGTTTGGTCTTTCAAAGCACAACCGCCACCATGGGTCTCAAATTCTCCGATCTCTATTCGGCCCCAGAGGTCAACCCAGTCACACGCAAGGCGCGGTCCATCCCGTTCTTCAACCCCATCAATGTCTACGGCCGTGTCTTCTTCTTTTCCTGGTTCGGCTTCATGATTGCGTTTTGGGCTTGGTACACTTTCCCGCCTCTTGTACGTCTCCCCTGACCCCTGGAGCTAGCCAACACACCCCCGCTTGCTAACATCCATCACCCGGCAGTTGACCCTCACCATCAAGAAAGATCTCAACCTCACAACAGTTCAAGTAGCCAACTCCAACATTGTGTCACTATGCGCAACGTATGTTGAACGCCCAACCCAAATCGGCATCATGACCAATGGGCTCACAGCTAACCTTCAACTAGTCTGCTCGTCCGTGTCGTAGCCGGTCCTCTTTGTGACCAGTTCGGTTCCCGAAAAGTCTTTGGCGGGCTTCTGCTTGTTGGTGCCATCCCGCTGGGTCTTGCGCCCCTTGTCAAGAACGCCACCGGCCTCTATATCAGCCGTTTCTTCATCGGCATCTTGGGTGGAACCTTCGTCCCTTGCCAGGTTTGGTCCACCGGGTTTTTCGACAAGAATGTCGTCGGCACCGCCAATGCACTCACCGGCGGCTTCGGCAACGCCGGTGGCGGTATTACCTACTTCATCATGCCCGCTGTCTATGACGGCTTTGTTCACAGGGGCTACTCGGCCGGCGTATCATGGCGCCTGACCTTCATCGTGCCCCTCGTCATGGTGATCCTCTGCGGCGTCTGCCTGCTCCTCCTGTGCCCAGACACTCCCACAGGCAAGTGGGCCGACCGTCACCAAGCCGCCCACCAGGCCCTCATCATCCACGGCGTCGAGGAGAAATCCGCCGTCGTCGACGTCCCCGGCGCCATCACCGACAAGGCCTCAATCGACACAGACAAGCGCCGCGCCAGCGACACCAAGGACACCGACATGGAAAAGAAGGACTCCATCACGCCCAACTCCGTCCCGCCCACATTCGACCACGAAGCCCAGATGACCAAGGAGGAAATGCTCGTCACCGCCCAGGGCGAAATCGTCGTCAAGCCCACCCTCTCCGAAGCCGTGCGCGTGGCCGCCTCACCCCAAACCATCTTCCACATCCTCACCTACATGAATTCCTTTGGCGGCGAACTCGCCATCAACTCCATCCTCGCGTCCTACTACTTCAAGAACTTCCCGCACCTCAACCAAACCACGGCTGCTAACTGGGCTGCCATGTTTGGCTTCCTCAACTTCGTCACCCGCCCCCTTGGCGGCATCGTCAGCGATCTCCTCTACAAGTTCTTCGGCCACAGCCTCTGGCTCAAGAAGGCGTGGATCATCGTCTGCGGCGTCATCACCGGCGTGATGCTCATCATCATCGGCCGGCTCGACCCCCACGATCAGAGCACCATGATTGGTCTCGTCTCGCTCATGAGCATCTTCCTCGAGGCCGGCAACGGTGCCAACTTCTCGCTCGTGCCGCACGTCCATCCCTACGCGAATGGTATCTTGAGCGGTTTGACGGGCGCTGGAGGTAATCTGGGTGGTGTCATCTTTGCGATTATATTTAGGCTGATGGACAATGGGGGTAACTACGCAAAGTCCTTTTGGGTTATTGGGTGTATCCAGTTGGGCGTGAGCATTGCGGTTAGTTGGATTCCGCCGCTGCCCAAGGGGCAGATTGGTGGGCATTAGGGAGTTTGGATAGGTTACCTAGATTATGCGGATTGGGTTAGAAAGCATGGCGGGATACATACATATTTGTTGCAATTCAGCAGACATATGGCGTTCCGGTGGGAATCAAAAGTTTCTATTTCGATGTGCTCATTTATTTCCGGAGATGCTGAATGTGCAAACCCGAATACCTAACGCCATTCGTGAGTCGTGAGTTTCATCAACCAGACCTCCACCCCTTGCATCTATCAAACCAGTCTCCAGTTCAACCTCAGCCATCATACATTCACTTCTTCCCGCCCACCGTCTTCTTGCCCACCTTCGAAAACCCATCCAGCAAACCCGCCGACGTCTTCCCAAAGTCCCTCACCACCTCCTCCCACACCCCCTCCGCCATCACCGCCTCCTCAAGCACATGCGGAAGCTCACAAACCCAATCCGGACCATGACGATCCCCCTTCTCCTCCATCTTATACGGTCCGGGAACCCTCGCAATCCGCTTCGGCATCCCCAGCTTCTCCGCATCCCGCTTCATCGCCGCCCAGTGCGCCCGCAGGCCCTCCGCACTCGGCGTCTCCTTGGCAACATACGCCGCGTCCAGATACCCATTGAACGCAAGGACATGCAACGGGTCGATGGACGCGCCGTGGCCGTGAAACACCACGACGGAACCGACGTGGTGGTCCGCGGTAGAGCAGTAGATCTGCCCGTCGGCTTCGAAGCCCGTGGTGTGGCCTAGCCAGCGCAGATCGCCCGTGTGCCAGCGCGGATAGAGGATGCCGGACTTGGCGTCTCGCACGAAGGGGTTGGACTTGACGGAGACGGGGGAGGACTGGCGGAGGTACCAGCGCAGGCCGAGGCTGAAGGCTGCGGTGACGGCCCAGGAGGGCTGATCGCGGTTGATGAGGGGGATGGTGACGGGTTCGATGGGGTTGGTTACGCCCATGGCTCGGTTGTAGCGCTCCTTTGTGTCGGAGATTTTGACAGCGGGGAGAATAAATTCCATCTTGGGGGGCTCCTGGGTGAGGGAGGAGGGCTTCTTCTTGTTCTTTTTCTTTTTGGGCTTCTTGGCCGCTGGCTCGGTGGTGGACGGCTCGTCGTCGGTCTTCTTTGGCTCGATTTGAACCTGCTGTTTCTCAACCAGTTCGCCGCCGATAGGAAACCTGTCAGGGTAGGGGATGCAAGGGTTGTTATGGCTATTGCAGGTAAAGTTAGTGAGCTGTATGTTGTGCAGATGGACGGGAGGGAGTACGTACTTGTTTGTGAAGAAGTCGACAGCATGACGGACATCTCGGGGGGCTACATCCTTGACAACTCTGCCAGAAGGCTCTTTGCCATCGCCTGGATCGCATGCAAAGACGACCATGGGTCCGAACCAGAAACTACAGAGAAACGAGTTAGAACCGAAGCCAACAGGGCAATGAGTAGGATTGCCTACCTGAGATGTCCCGGGCTTGCCAGGCCGTTGATCGTCTGGTTGATCATGGTAGGATGAATCAGTTCCTTGTCGTTGTCAAAGATGAGAGAGAAGCCAAGGAGGGCGTGAGGAACCAGGGAACGGATCAAAGCCGGGGCCAAGTTCATGAAGGTGTATTTGTTGGCACCACCCAGATCACGAACGTTCTTGGTCGCAGCGGTGAACTTTTCCAAGTCTGGGTGCTCGATACTTTCGCGCTTGATGAGCTCTGTGGGTTCCGGGGGCTCGTGGCAATCGACCCAGATGAGGTCCATCTTGTTGGTCTCATAGGAAAGATAGAGAGCCCGATGATGCGACGGGCTGGGACGAGGGTGGTTGGTTTCCGTGCCACCCGCAAACGCCTTGCACAGCTGCTTGTGGATGGGCCAGTCTGCCCGCTGGCAAGCGGCCGAGCAGTATCGAGCTTGCTGGCATCCGTTGCAAAAGTTGACACCTGGTTGCAAACACATGGTGCAGAGGGGGCGGGCCGAGGCAGCAACGTCCTTATCCTTCGCAATGGTGCCAGCTGTCTCTCTCATGCCGGTATCAATGTTTGCTTTCGTGGTGGCAATGGCCAGCAGTTTGGCGATATTGGTAACCATCGTTTTGGTGTCATCGTTGGAGTTGGCAGCGGCATTGGCGCCCGTGATGTCGCCCATGGCATCCATGTTGTTGTCTAGTTTTCAAGGTTAGAGTTGTCCTAGACAGTCAGTGTCAATCTCTTACCCATCATGTCGTTGGTCACACGCTGGAGGTGGTCCTTGACCTCGTCGGTACCAACAACTGCCGTGGTACTGAGGGCCTCCAGTTGCGCTGCCATCTCTACAATCTGTTCGGTAGAGATTTTCTTGGGAACAACCGGAGAGCCGCCCTCCTCTTGGCGTGTGTTGGCGGAGGGTTGGGAGGCGTTTGTTGTGGTCTCCGGCGCATCAGAATTGGGGATGGGAGCATCCGCAGGCACAGGGAATACGTCCATCCTTGGAGAGTAGGCCCTTTGCAAGTCAAATAGACCACTTTGAGGCTGCTTCCAGGTGTGAAGTCAAGATTTGAACAGGGATTGCCGTCCAAGTGTGACGAATAAGAGCAGAAATCAAACGGCGGAATCAAACGAGGGGCGGATGAAGCCGAGGGGTTGGTATCCACTCACGCGTACCTGCAGACGAAAGGATTGGATGAAACAAGCACTTGGAAATATATAAAATGACTTCTTGGGGAAAGAGGTGGTTGAGAGAGTGTGTCAACCTCGTAAAAGCCGCTTTCCAGGAAATGTGTTCTTCTGAGAAGTGAGTACGAACAAACAATGGCGGGATGAGACCAAAGAATCTTGCTGTGACTCTTGACACCGCAGGTCTTTGGCATCAATCAGCATGCGGTCTGAAGACAGGTAAGGTATTTTCAAGCAAGCGATCAAAAGAGATGCTGGGGCCAGAACAGGCGGAGCCGGTACAACAGATGCCAGTCTCCGTTGAATTTTGAAGGCGATTCGTTATCTGGTTTCTGGCACTCGCCCTTCCTCAGCTTCTTGTGAATCGCTCTTGGTAACCGCGTAGAGCCCATCCCGAAGACCTGCATCTGTTGGTCTCCCGTCTGAGTCTGTGATTGTAAGCGTGGTGGTTCGGGAGACGCAACAAACCTCTTTTCAACCGCCGTATACTTGATAATTTACTTGGAGTAATATCAATGGGCCAGAGTAGAAATATTGGTCTGAAATTGCATTTGATTTGCTGTAAATTGGAGATCTTGAAGTGTCAACTTTCCAAATGACAACGGCAGCGACTGGTCTGATATTTGACTGCAGGGTACGCAAGCTCAAACAGAACCAAATGGTCCGTGCTCGCCGTTGATAAGCCCAGAACGGCCCCACATTCTCACGATAAGATAGCACTCCATCTCGATTTTATTTTCGACATTTGCGCCAGCCACTGAGAGCAACATTGAACCTGTCCGACCCATCCTTGTCTACCAGATCAATTCACAAGATGTTGCGTCAAATGTAAGACCCCATGCTGACCCAGAACGAGCGTATTTGCTTACAGCTCATTTGCAGCAAACCCAAAACAGCCCGCTCCAAGCGCGCCCTCGAAAAGCGTGCGCCGAAGGCCGTCGAGAACCCCAAGACAGCTCTCTTCCTGCGCGGGACGACATGTAGCCAAGTCGTATGTCGCCCATTGGCATCGTCCCCATTCCTCCCATCTGCTGACAGCTCCCTCCCAGACCCAAGATGCCCTGGCCGACCTCTACGCCATGAGGCAAACCCACGCCAAGCGCTTCCACAAGAAGAACCCCGTCCACCCCTTCGAGGACGCCAGCTCCCTCACCTTCTTCTCCGAAAAGAACGACTGCAGTCTCATCCTCTTCGCGAGCAGCAGCAAGAAGCGCCCAAGCACCCTAACTTTCGCCCGCACCTTCGACTACAAGATGCTCGACATGCTCGAGTTCTACCTCGACACCGAGTCTTTCCGAAGCATCAGCCAGTTCAAGACCAAGAAGGTCCCCGTCGGCACCCGCCCCCTGATGGTATTCGCCGGCACAGCCTTGTACGCAGTACCCCCTACTCCCCCCTGCACACAGTTCCCAAGCTAACGTCACCCTAACAGCGAGAGCACTGTTGAAACCCCATTCACCATGGCGAAGTCTATGCTCATCGATTTCTTCCGCGGCGAAACCGTCGACAAGATCGACGTCGAGGGTCTCCAGCACGTCGTAGTCGTCACCGCCGACGAGCCCAACCAGAATCCCAGCACCGACCCCAACGACCCATCCAACAAGCCTGTCCTCCACCTCCGCTGCTACCTCATCCGCACCAAGCGCTCCGGCCAGCGTCTCCCCCGCGTCGAGCTCGAAGAGCACGGCCCCCGCATGGACTTCCGTCTCGGCCGCGCCCAGGAGCCCGACGAGGCCATGCTCAAGGAGGCGCTGCGCAAGCCCAAGACCTCCGAGGAGCGCACCAAGAAGAACATCTCGACCGATATCATGGGTGACAAGATTGGTCGCATCCACACGGGCAAGCTTGACCTGTCCGAGCTGCAGACGCGCAAGATGAAGGGTCTCAAGCGGGAAAGAGATCCCCATCTCTTGGACGACGACGAGGACGATGAGGGCGGCACTTTTGTAGAGGAGCCGAAGCGAAAGAGGAAATCCAAGATTTAAATCAGTTATCACCAGGGGTTTTGCATCATTGCTCGTTTTGGCGTCTCGGGGGGGCTGGCATGGAAAATGGCGTCACATCTATTTTTGGTGGTCATATACCTCTTGGAATTACGAATCAGCGACTGGGACGAAATACAAAGAGGCTGTTGGTATACATCGTCGTGCGTCGACTCAAAGTGACATTAATATATCCCTTCCCCTTGCTGCTAGTTGTAAAAACACAAAGCCCCTGACACCAAGCTTGGCTACCCACGTTGTGGCCGGTCCCAGTCCATTGCGCAGGCCTTCGGCCCCCGATACTTCATTGATTGTGCCAAAGAAATGACACCGCGTATCTCCGTTGTGACCACCCCCATATTCAGATCCATTACACCCATATATGCTTCGAAATGTGTTATTGTTGCTGTACCTCCCCCCATTCTAAAATGCTGCCTGTCCTAGTTTCAACCCCACTACTCCTACCACCCGCCTAGTATCATTCCGGGACAGGCGGCACGCTATTGACGGGGCTAACAATCTGGCTGAACATCTCAATATGCCGAAAGTAGCTGTCATTCCCCTGCTGTCCATCCAGCACCCGTTCTTCCGCAAACCAGTCGGCGCCCCAGACCTCAGCCGGGATGGGCACGCCCGCCGCGGCGCCGTCGTGCTCGTACAGCGCAATGCGCATCGCCCACTCGAGGTGCGGCCACCAGTCGCGGTAGGCGTCGGGACCGAAGAAATCGCTATTGAAGAGGCTGACTACGCCGAGCACTTCGCGGCGCGCCATCCCCTGGAGCCACCACACGGAGTCCATGGATTTGAGCAGGGCAAAGAAACATGCTAGGATGGCAAGGGCTCGCGGCTGTCGCTCCTCGAGGAGTTCGATGTATCGACGTGAGACCGTAGCTGGGAAGGCGAGCGGTGCGCCCTTGTGTGGGATTTTGTGAGCCCAGTTGAGGACTGCGACGGCATGCTGGTAGGCTTGGCGGGTTGCGGTGATGAGGTCTTCCCTCCCATTGGGGGATTGGTTTTGCTGTTGGGAGGAGGAGGATGGCATATCGTTGCCACCCTGAGGTGTCCTCATGGCGGCGAGCTCCTCGTCAAGCCCGTCCAGCAGGTGGCCGAAAAAGGTCTCGGGCCCGCTTGTGAAGTCGAGCTGAAGCACGGCCTGCGAGTTGATGACTTGTGTTACTACAGGGCTGGCCCGCAAGTACTGCCAAGATGCGGCGGTGATGGCCTTGACGCCCTGGAAAGAGTGAAACCACGAAAAGGGGATCGCGTAGCAGCCGGCAGAATGGCCCCGTTCTTTGGTGTGGTCATCCTGGATACTGGCGGCGCCGCCACCGAGGCTGAGCTCGTCTTTCATAAAGACCCGCGTCGCGGTGGACTGAAAGGCAATGAGCGCGGCAGTCAAGAAGAGAGTCTCGGCATTGGTGTTGTCGATTCCTCTGGTGAGCGTCGCGCTATACTCGGCGAGCGACGCGGCCATGTAGGCATGCGAGGCGCGAACGAGGTCCTTGTCGTTGGGGGTCAGACTGCGTAAATGGAGGGCAGCAACGGCGAGGATCGCATCAGCCAGGTGCTGGGAGCCAGCGAAGGCGAGATTGGGCACCGTGATTTTCCATATGTCCTCGGTTACGGGCGCGGTAAACGTGAACGTCTTGCAAGTCAGGGCGGTATAATGGTGCATCAGCTTGAGCTCCAGCAGTCGATGACCGGCGGGCGTGACGTTTGACAGGGTCGGCGTGGGCGGGGGCCGGTACAGGGGCGTAGTGGCCGAAGCAAAGGCTGGAACGGCGGGATGGGCAATTGGCGAGCGGTAGTCAACGGAGCTCGCCGGCGTGGAGGGGGACCCGACGGATGCTGTCTGGAGATCGGCGAGAATCTCGGGGCGCTCGAAGTCGCAGGCAACTCCGTGCTTGACGCAGTTGCCACATCGCGGATGCACCTCGTCGCACTATCACAGGCGTGGTCCGTCAGCGACAGCGTCCGGATGCGCCGGGCACTTTGAATGAACTACATGGCGCGGGGCAGGCGCAGACAACGGAACGACAGACATACCTTGATCTTGCGTGCCTTGCAGCGCCGGCAGCCGGCCCTCGACTTCTTGTGGGAGCGGCGTGGCGGCATGGTCCAAGAGCTCCGCTCCTCCGCTCCCTCGCTCCCTCGATCCGTCGTCCTACCTTGGGGCTGGTTCGTGACGTCGTTGGCTCGGGCCGTGTGCAACGCCCCAACCGGCTTCCATAGTAGTAGGTAGGCCGGGTTGTGGTGCTTTCGCCTGGTCAAGTGCAGTGAATTGTGTGCGGCGGGTTAGTGCTACGGTGGGAGGCGGCGCCGCTACGGACTACTGCCCGCAATCGAGCGGTGAATGGAGTCGCCAGTCGGGGGCCCGGTGGATTGCGCATTCCCGTCAACCCGCTTGTGTTTTGCGACGATTGACCCCCCGTCATTGACCCTCCCGTTTGATGGAGCCAATTGCAGATCTTAGAAAGTGGGGTGTCCAGGAATCCCGAGGCAGGGGTTTGGCATGGCTGCCGCCCTGGGGTACCTGGCCTGTTAGTGTGCTCTGTTCGGTTGCCTCCAAAATCACTTCCTGAGTGCGCACAACGTGGGCGGTGGTCGCCGCTGTCATGATGGATGCCTCGATGCAAGTCAGACTGGACGGGACCGCTGACATCCAGATCTCACAGTACTGAGCGTAGCGGCGAACTAGATCTGGGCACCAGCAGCCTGACGTCTGGATAAAAAAGTACAGCGTGCAAAATTCGCACGTGCTACAGACCAGCCCCTCGACGACAGGCCAGTCTCGGGTCATCACTTATGCCGAGCTTCGCGGCGACGTCGAACTGGTCCACAGGTAGCTACAGGAAACTCGGGGTCTTGCGCCGTTCTATGTAGTGTCACCGGCCCGAGATTTGGCCTTCCAGTGAGACCCAAGCCTGTCAACTTCATCCCTTACCCCGGAAAGGCGGAGTGAGATCGCGGAAGTGCAACCCTCGACGATGATTCTGGAGACGCTAATAGAGTTAGGCAGTTGGGATGAGGCCCCTCTTTCACCTGCATTATATAGCCAACGCCATATTCACCCAGACACGGCGGCGCTGAATCCATCGGTCCCAGATCTGCGCTATCACAGCCCGAATTCCAATATTCCGTTCATTTCTTGCCCTGAATGGGTCGAGCGATGGCGCGCTGCGCGCCGTTGTAACCTGTCCCCGCCGCGGAAACCCCACACCCGAAGTCAAGACATCAGATGGCGGTGACGATTGTTTCCACATGATCTGACATCTGCGAAATCGCGGTCGAGAGACCCCTCCATCAAACCGCCGATACCCGGGGCTCCGGACCACGAAGGGGGTTGAATGGACCAAGGGGTTCTCTTTGCGCAGACAACTGCAGTGTTGACCCAAGCGCCGTCCCTCTCTTATGCGGCGTCCATGCAAAGCGGCCACTTCTTTGTTCAGTCGGTCGGCTTGACGGTAGCATCCTTCGGGATAAGACGGTGTGTTTGCTTGAAGCCGTCCAGTTGGAATCCGTCGGGATAAGGTAACAGCAACTCCAATGCTCCGTTCGCGCCCTGCATCCGATTGATTCCAGCAAGCCGCCATCCGTTCCCCGGCAGGTTTCCCGGCTTGCTGAGCAATCAAGTCATCGCACGGTCGCGCATCGACGCCTGGCGAAGGAGCATTTTTAATAATTCGATTCGAAGAGCGGAGCGGCTTCGGCATTCCTGCTGAGTCGACGGGCTCAGGGCGCAAAACCTATTTAAAACAGGTTGGCTCCAAAGGAACAAAAACGAAGCGGGTCCTAAAAAGGAAATTGCACCATCGTCGGAAGCGATCGCACGATTCCCACTTCAGGGCCACTTTCAAGGAGACAAACACCCCACCAAGGGTCGACTTTTTTTCGCATCTCGCTGGATTGTGCAGCTTTAAGACCCCCACGTCGCCAGGAGCAAAACCGATATTCCCATCTGCATTGGCATTTACGTGACCAACAGACGACAACACCCAGCCAATTGCCTGCCCGCCTCGCGCCTCTGCCGAACGACGAGCCATGACGGCTCACAGCGACCACCCCATCACGACGCCTCCGCGCGCGCCGTCGCCAGTCCATGGCTTCGGCACCCTGGCCGTGCATGCGGGGTCCCCACACGACCCCTCCACCGGCGCCGTGATCGAGGCTATCTCGCTGTCGACAACTTTCGAGCAGACGGCCGTCGGCCGCCCGGTCGGCGAGTTCGAGTACAGCCGCAGCAGCAATCCCAACCGCGCCAACTTTGAGGCTATGGTGGCTGCTCTCGAGCATGCCAAGCACGCCCTTGCCTTCTCCTCGGGCAGCGCAACCACCGCCAACATCCTGCAGTCGCTCGCCGCGGGGTCGCACGTCATCTCGGTCTCGGACGTCTACGGCGGCACCCACAGATACTTCACCCAGGTCGCCAAGGCGCACGGCGTCAAGGTCACCTTCACCCCCGAGATCGAGGTCGACATCCGCGAGCACATCACCGAGGCCACAAAGCTCGTGTGGATCGAGACCCCCAGCAACCCAACCCTCCGTCTCGTCGACATCCGCGCCGTCGCCACCGCCGCCCACGAGCACGGCATCCTCGTCGTCGTCGACAACACCTTCCTCAGCCCCTACGTGCAGAACCCCCTCGACCACGGCGCCGACATCGTCGTGCACAGCGTCACCAAGTACATCAACGGCCACAGCGACGTCGTCATGGGCGTTGCCGCCTTCAACAGCGACGACCTGCACAAGCGCCTGTCCTTCCTGCAGAATGCCATTGGCGCCATCCCTTCCGCCTTTGACTCGTGGCTCGCCCACCGCGGCGCTAAGACGCTGCACCTGCGTGCCCGCGAGGCTACCGTCAACGCGACCGCTGTCGCCCACGCCCTCGAGGCTAGCCCCCACGTTATCGCTGTGAACTACCCCGGACTCGACTCGCACCCCCACCGCGCCATCGCTCTCAAGCAACACCGCAACGGCATGGGCGGCGGCATGCTCTCCTTCCGCATCCGTGGCGGCCACGCCGCCGCTGAGCGTTTCTGCCAGCTTACAAAGATCTTCACTCTCGCCGAGTCTCTTGGCGGCGTGGAGAGCTTGGTCGAGGTCCCCAGCAGCATGACGCACGCCGGTATCCCCAAGGAGCAGCGCGAGGCCGTCGGCGTGTTCGACGACCTGGTCCGCATCAGCTGCGGTGTTGAGGACGCCGAGGACCTCAAGCAAGACGTTTTGCAGGCATTGGAGCTGGCCGTTGCTGAGTCGGCAAAGACGAACGGAGTCAATGGCACCAACGGGGCTACAAATGGGTTTTAAGGGTCTAAAATGGGAGGCATAGCGATAGAGGGTTTCTTATTTGTTGGGTTTGGGCTGGCTAACATGAGCATCTGTATAGATCAGGGATGACGGCGTATATATGACATGGAATTCCTGAATCACTTTCTACACTGTCCACTGGTTACTTCTGGGGCCGGGCGCGAAGGAGATTATCGTAGAAAATAGAGAATACGATTGTACAACAGGGGGCTGTGTCTGGCTCCTGTACCTCGCATCTGCCCACCTAGGATGAGACGAATTTGAAGGTCACACACAAAGAAAAGATGATATTCAATCCACCAGCGCGCCAGGGGAGTTGACTCGTTCATAGTGCCGGGTGCCATCGGCTGAAGAGTGGAATCCGAGGATGCTTGATCGCAGGGTAAAACTGGTAGTAGGTATTCCACTAGTATGATCCACAACATTATTCTGGAAGCCTGGTATCCATCAGCCAGGGCCCTGCCGGGCAGAATACGATTACGAACTCGATTGCTCCGCTCTGCAAGGCTTACCATGACATCAACATCATGTACGTGGATGAGGACGACACGTTTGTCACTCACACAAGGAGCCTCAACAGCAAATGGGTGAAACCCAGAAATGTCCGCCTCTGCAGCACAGCATATCTAGTGCGTGGACACATAATTTGCCTAGAACGGGACACAAAGCAATCCCGGAAACAAACGAGCCGTCCCTACACGGGCACCTAACAGCCCTCGATGCCCACATAAGGTACCAATTTATCCGTCGACGTCAAAAGCGCCACAACTTATTCTACTTAACCTAAAAACTCTGATCCGAAGCGAAAAAGAAGAATTGCCGGTGCGGCCCGCCGTGCAGCGGTTCGTCAGCCTCCCGCCGATTTGCTGCTTTCCTGAAGCCATGAAGACCTGTCATTTCGTGACCCACCTTCCGTTTTCGGAAAGAATGGATGGCGACTTACACGCCAGCAGAGCGCTCGCCTTCTAATCGCAGTCCCAACCATGATTTGCGAGCCTAGACGTTGCGCGAGGGAAACCGAAGTGTAAAACTCACTTTCTGACATTGATCTTCCTAAAAAGGCGTCTTGTATTAATATACAGTGTATAATGTACAGGTGATGATATGTTTTCCTCGCCCTATTTCCAGTGTCCTCTCGCGACAGCCTGGTGTGAAATCACCCAAAACTCCTCGTTTGCGCCACAACCACTTGAACACCAGAAAGACATTATGAGCCGACCGACGGCAACCAGACCAAGCCAAGACTATGAAGATCCACCCGGCATGTGCGCTTCTTTTCTGAAAGAAGAGCATGATATAGTAAAGAAATTTTGTCATCGCAGGTAGTTTGTGTCGTAGACATGAGATCCGAAAACGCCCGTAAATGTGACCAAATCGAGAGAAATACCAAAGGATGTTTTTGTAGTAAGAGGATGTATGTCGTGTCGAATGTCGAAAATCGCTGCAGATGCTTGCTGAGAAAACCTGATTAGGTTGCCGCCTGAAATGGCGAGCTGACAATTGCTGCGGTATGTCTATGTCGTTCAACTCGAAAATTTCCGAAACGCCATGTCGTTCTTTGACACATTACTTCTTTGCGGGCTGGAATTGCCGCACTCGAGGCCTAGCCTCGTTGTCGTAGGCCAAGTCCATCAACGCTCAATGCCGGGACCTCGACATCGCTCAGCCCCAAGACCCCCTCATCTCGCCGGCGCTCCACAAAGCTGTTGCACTCGCTCACCACCAAGCTCCATTCTGCCAGTGCCCGTCCAGAATATACGGCGCCAGAGGCATAGATGCCCACAGGCTTTACCGCACGAACGGCTGGAAACTGGGGACGACCCCTTTCGCCATCGATATCGAAAGAGCGGCCACGGTCGGACTCGTAGCCGTCAAAGGACGAAGACACCGGCGTTGGTGATCGTGTAGCAAGTCTTGGGTCCTCTTCCGATCCTTCTCCGACCGGTCGGACCGAGGTTATATCGATGTTCAGCGATAAACGTTTGAGCTCGGCCTTTTCTGCTGGAGATCTGCTGAGACTTTCGTTGAAGGACAAAGGCCTTGCGTTGCGAGCCTCGCTGATCAGACCTGTCTGCATGAGCCCACTGATTCTCCTCGTCTCAGGGGGGAGGCCCGGAGCAATGGGCGGTGGGCTTTCGCTCCGGAAGGTAGAATCAAGACTCGGGCGCCCAAAACCATTCAGAGCCGCAGCTCTTGCGCTGACCCTTGCATGAGCAGGGGCAGGCAAACGGGGACGACTCAGGATTCGATCCCGCGGGGGGTGAGCCCCATTTTGGCCCCCCCAGCTGAGTGTAAACCGGAAAACGAATGTCACGGCGTCATAGACTGGAGTGGAGCCGGTAGAGGAACCTGAGTCGGAAGACGAAATGATGCCGCTGGAAGGGGCCTGCTTGGGCGGAGGAGGTGGTCCGGCGGCCTGGAGGAGACCCGACTGGCTGGATCGAGCGGCAGCAGAGCGGGCAGCCGCGGTCTCCCGGCGGGCTTGCTCCAGCTCTTCGTCCCAGGAGCGCTTAGCATTGGAATTGCCACCACCGGAGCTTGCCTGCTGAGTGGTGAAAGAGAGCACCTTGCCCAGTAGCGTCCACTTCTTCTTATAGGAAGTCAGCGCGCCATCTGATCTGCCGCCTTCTGCCGAGTTTTCACCACCAAGGTACACGCCCCGGAAATCAGTGGCCGTATCAGAGCCCAAAGAGCCAGGAAGCACGTCGAAGCCTGTCAAGACCGGCTGCTGTGGTTGAACCTCGGTACGGATGATCAGGAATCGTTTGCCTGGCGTAGGATAGCAAGGCGCGGTAGAGGGCGGCATTCGTCCCCGTGCCTCGGCGTTTTGTTTACCCCAAAGATAATGTGACCATACGGTCCTCAACCGCTGTGATACGACGAGAAAGATTTTGCTGCACAAGTAGAATTAGCTTGTTGTCTTCTTCAAGCAGGGGGAAGCTACTCACGTGTCCAGTTCATTTGCGCTCCCCGAGTCCCTACAGACACGCCAGCACAGCAGACGCATGTAATAAGCCCGGACCATGGGACACCAGTTGTTGAAGAACTTTTCAAAGACCTCCTCCGACAGTAGCCACTCGAGACAGAGCGCCTCCTTGCGTGCAGGATCCGTGGTGATGGCATCCCACAGAGAAAAGACGAAAGCCATGACACGTATTTCAGACATGGTATTGTTCGACTCCGAGATCATCTTACCCACGTCAAACCAGAAAGGCCAATCGACATACTCGATATAACGAGTTGATCCGGCCATGTCCAAAGTGAAGGAAGATGAAGCCCCCTCGGCGGGAGACGTCGCAACGTTGTTGTTCACTCCGTTCTGGAATGAGTCCAGCACCGTCAAGGCCACCTCGAGGAAATCACAGAGTGTAAAGCAGGCGGCGTGATCGTATTGCGACGTTCTCTTCGTCGCGGCCTTGAGGACGCTGACGAAAGCTTGGGCGAAGGTGTGCTTGATCCCGGAACTGACACCAACCGAGGTGTCTGAAAGCATATCTTTGAGAAGAATGATGACCCGATTCTCCTCCATGGACTTCATGAGATTGCTAGGAAGCGAAATGCCCGTCATTGTTGCGTCGGCGCCGTAGGGCCCGTCGGACAGAGGAAGCATCGCATCGATGGAGGCTTGGCGGTGTATTGTGCTGTCCATGACTGAGAGCAATTGGGCATGTACCAACACAAAACCCGGGCCGCGAGCTTTTTCGAGAAGCGGTAGTCCTTCGGGGATGAACTCCTCGGCAAGAATATGGTAGTACTTGCAAAAGATATAGAATAGATCAGTCTCTCCGCCCCTCCACTTCGGGACCCAAGGGCCATGCCATGGAATCTTCGCAAGAGATAAAGATAGTCTTGTCGCTTGACGGAGCTTGTCTCCTAGCTCTTTTGCGGACGTCCAACCGAGCTTGCCCAAGTGAGGGGGAAAGAGTGCCACAATATCTTCACTTTCGCCATTGTTCTTGCGAGGTAACCCGAACTCGTCCGCCACTCTGCGAAGCAGATCCGCGCTGAGAGACCAGAGCCTCACGAGAACATCGGCCACTCCTGGGGCGAAGAAGAAAGCGTACGCTAATACCTTGCCGCACCAGTTGACGAGGCTGAGAGGCGCATGGCGCAGCGACATTTTCTCCACAGCGATAGAGACTTGCCTCACAAGGTTTGAAATGAGCAAGTTGCGGACATTGTGCTCAGCCGACTCGGCCAGGAATTCCATCTCGCTGCCGCAGGTTGATTGTGTCCCTGACCTCGCCCTGACCCGTTCTTCAGGTGACCGCTCGGCGAGAGGTTGGAAGGACGTCGTGCACAGCCTCCACTCGGGACGGGCCATAATCATCGTTGTCGCCTCAAGTAGTGTCGGCCGGTCGGCTCCCGACACTGGCTGCAAGCTCACGGGCATGTTCGAGAACTGGCCCGCAGCTGCAACGCTCATCAGGGTCGGCGTGAACGTGTTGGCGAATGGCTTCGACGGATGTCCGAGACTGAGCATATCAAGCAGGCCGTTCCACCACTGGTCCAGGATCGTTGCGCGGCGGTCGATGTCCTCAGGCGTTAGGACGGATCTATCAGTATTCGAAGGGTGGTAGGACGTGCTTCGCAAAAAGGGAATCAGGCTTGTTCGTAGGATGCCCATCCGAGCTGGAGTCGTAACCTTCGCTGAGAACTTAGCGAAATCGGTGTCGAGAATCCGGAACGCGTTCCATAGCGGGTCCCGAGAGGTCGGGTGAGGCATCGTGATGCCAGTGTCGGCAGTAGACTGAGATGCGTTTTCTGTGGTGACCGAGTCCACCGACGAGGCTGTGTGGGACGAATTTCGCGGAGTTGAGGAAGAGGCAACACTGCTGCGAGAGTCATTATCTCCGCCGATTGCAATGCTTTCCAATTTGCCAGGGGCCGCGGGTGTGGTGGTGCTTTTGGTCACAACAGAGGTCGTGGTTGTGGACGCAGCAGTCAGCAGGTTCGTGCTGCTGAGAGACGTGGCCTTGGGCTTCTTGTCAGGCGTCGAGACTAAAGATGGAAGAGAGGATGAAGATGCGCTCTTCGTAAAGACATTCTGAGGTTTCTGCTTGATTCTGGTCAAGTAAATGCTGGCGCGGTTCAAAGCTCGGCTTTTGCTGTTCGGCGAACCCCCCGCACGATTCTCGTCGTCCAAGTCACTGGTGGCCGCCAGGCGACTGCCCGAATCAGCTCGGGACCTGAGGCCCAACTTGCTCTTGGAGGCGCCATTCGTCCGATCCGCCCTGCTTGGAGGGGAGGGCGACCGCGAGCTCGAAATCCAGGACCGCTTCGCAAAGTCGGCAAAGGATTCTACTGTTCTCGATCTCTCCAAACGGCCCGGCTGCGGGTCGTCAGGCACAGCTTCCGCATTGTCCTTGACCAGTGATTTTGGGCGCTCGACTTGGGCAGCTCGAACGTTGGGACTCGATTTCGAACTCGGCAGCCACGAACGCGGTCGGTCAATCATTGATTTCGTGCCGCCCGATCGCTCGTCCTCGGCCACAATGTTGGCTGCTGCGGAAGGCGGGGTATCCGCCCGAACTTCGACAACCTTTTCCTGCACAAGACTGCGTCGCGCAGGTTTGCTGTCTCTGTCAAATCTGAGGGCCGACTCGAACTCGGCTATGTCAAACGATGGGACATCGAAGGCGGGAAGACTCGGGAGCTCCTTGAAGGTGTTTGCGCGGTGCAATGGTCGGGAGTCGGTTGTTGCAGGCGTCGGCAGCGGTTTGGGCAGGGCTGATAACAGGTCCGGTGTCGAGTGCGAGCGAAAACGTGCGTCGACGGCCGGAGCCATCCACGTAAGAGTCGGGCCACTCATTTCATGGCAAAACGGCATGAGGCAGACTCCCGCACCACGTTCAACCACCTGTTTGTTGGCGTCGATCCGCTGGTATGCGTGGTCCGGCACGCGCAATTCGTCAGCACACGGCAAATCGGGCCCTATCGCATGGAGGTCTCCCGTCGTTGGGTTGAAGAGCCAAGCAGTTTGAACCTGCTTTTGCGCTTCCGCGAGCCTCGGACCACGCAGCAATGTCGGCGCCCCAGAGCAACGCAACAATCAGGAACAGGGGGGGTGGACCTGGGATCGTGCCGCCGGTGCCGGGTGCTGGGGCTGTCAACAAGGAAACCGAGCTGCAACTCTGCTGGGGCGGCTCCGTCAGAACATTTTTCTGGCAGCAACCGAGTTAAATCTTGGCGGAGCAACGGCACAGCAGCAGCAGCACCAGGGCGTTGTTGGCAGGTGCAGTGACCGGCAATGCTGCAGTGGTGCCGACGCTGTCGAGAGGTCAGCGGAAACCCACTTAGCGGCAAGTCCAAAGCCCGGGTTTGGATCGATCGTCCTCCTTGGGCGTTTCAAGAGTCGAGAGCGTCTGGAGCGCGCCGGGTCTTCTGGCGGTGGAAGAGTCCCCAAGAGCCGAAACCGAAAGCAATTCTCTGTGCTCGGGCAACGCCTGGTGAACTGGGACAGACGAGGTTTTATTAATTGGCCCTCCAAGGAGGACCTGCGCAGCAATGGTTCTCGGGCTTGACTCGGCAGGCAGGCAGGTACTAGTGGAAATTGACAGTCACGCCTTCCTCCTGGACTCCTGGACGCCGCAGCGACCAGCCCACGAGCAGTCCAGCCGCGGGATCGACGAAAAGAGAACAGGTACCAGGGAGGTCAAGGCCTCAATCGGGTGGCCAGCGTAACCTGGAAGTTCCTAGCAACCCATCCCATGCATCAATTGACGTCGTCGATCATCAGGGCAGCTGCCAGGTAAGGTCGATTTAGTGAGGGCAGCGTAGTATTGCGGAGGATTTGCTACGAAAATATCACCGCGACTGGGGCCCCTGGGCTGGGCTGGCAAGGAGAAGTCCCAACCATCGCGTGCTGGCATCGCGGGATGTCCTGGAAACCACCTGCAACCCCGCCCAAGCAGATCGTGTCCTGTGCTGGGACGACCGGACAAAGGGAGCAGATCAGCTGGATCAGACCGCACAGCATACTGTGTACACGCAAAGGTTTTTGACTCGAAAGAGGCCTGTCCGTGGAGCACGAAAAGTCCCGAGAATTCGGTGTAAATCTGATCGATCCTCTGAAGGATTTGATGAGAATGGTCCGAGCTGCTTCTTTTTCTCCTGTTCATCGCACATCCTCCTGGTAGCGCAGACGCGCCCGCTCCCTTGCCGCGAGGCGTCACCGGGCTGTCATAGGCCCTCTCAAAGTCACCAAACCCGTCCTCAGCGAGCATCAGTCATGGTCGCCTAAAAAAACGATCGAGTTGGCCTGCTAACTGGCACCAAACCCGCATTGTCAAGAGGCTCGTACGACCAGGCGAGTTTTCAGTGCTGTCCCACCGAACACGCGGAAATGGTCACTCCACTGCAGGTCATCTGCGCTTCGAATGCTAGCTGAGCTGAGCGATGGAGAAACGGAAGATACGGGAGCCTTGGGCTCACTGCTGGTCCACCGCACCTCATGGGAGAACACCAAAGCAACGAAGAGAGCGGAGCCAGGATTCCCCAGGCACGATGCTGCGGTACCAGAAAGACCCAGTCAAGCCCGTGATGCGACCACTTGTTGGCCATCGATGGGGCTCGCCAATCGCTCAATACTTGGCGACTCACCTGCAACCCTCTAGCTCTCTTTCACTTTTATTGGACGCGAGATAACAATGGCAAGAAGATGGGCGTGTCACCGTCAGTCCCAGCCTGACAAACGACGCCGAGTTCACACTCGTCTGGCTCCTGCCCGCAAGCTGCTCCAGAAACGGATTTCTCTGTTTTCGATGCAGCGGACGTGAGAATGGATCAAGCAGCCGATCAAACGATGCCGAATCCGACAGCACGGGCCCTTAGATCGGACTGGCACCGCATCCCATCCTCGGAACAGACCTCGTCTAACCGGCCACTCAAGACTCGGGGCACACGGGGCTCGAGTTTTCTGGAAGCACGTCAGACTGACCGGGTGAGCCCGCTAGGTGGTTGAACGACGGAAAACACAAAGTGCGTCAGCCACGTGTAGCGGAACCCGATCACGGACCGCTAGTTGAACCATTCAAACATCAAATTCTTCTTGTCTGTTTGCTCCCCAAGTCCCGCCCCTCGATAACTACAACCGCATCCGCAACCGCAAACTAAATTAAAGACGACGCGGGGGCGCCACGGGCGGGGTTGCAATGCTTGCGCACCACTCCGTGCCGAGTTCAGCCCCAGTCGGGCAGCTGAACTCGGGGCTCTTGGCTCGTGCAACCACGCGAGCGACGTCACAGGTGCCATGACGCCATGACCGGGGTGGCTCGATTGCAATTTCAATCGCTGCAGCCGCTGCTGCGAGCTCTTCCACAATTTCACACGACGCAACGACGGGCTTTCTGGGGGGCCAGCGAGCGCGCGCCAGGCCACACACCTCCCGCTGAAAAGAGTATAGCGACGCGAAAAAAGAGGCTGCTGTCCCGCTGCACGATGCGCTGTCTCGATGTAAGACATCTCTAGCTGAAAGCAGCCTGGGGCATCAACGTTACTTCGTTCGGCGCAGCCAAGTGCTCGCAGCGCTCTGCACGAGCTGACCGCCTCCAGCTCTGCTCCATTGGTATTCACACTCCCGTTTGTTCGGTACGAGTCGTGATGGAGGGGCCCCAGGCTACGACAAACCGGCCGCCGACCGACCTGGCGTTCGCTCCCTTCTCTCGCTTCACCAAAACAGCGGCTCACCGGGCTCTACGCTTTCTTGACATTTATCGTCGAGCTCTTGTCAATACTAGAGCTAACACTTGACGGACTCAACGGGAGTCGCCGAGGCTTGCACACCGGTGCTCGTCCCGTCTCCTGCATTAGCCCCCAATTTCACCAGCCCACAACTGACACAGCTCCTCCTCTTCAACCCCCTTTCACACCACTTGCCCACCACGCCTCAGTTTAGTGGTTCGTAAGCACAAAAATAACGACCAGGGTGGGGACATCCGGACCCTTCGGGTCGAATATCGAATTGATGTTGAGAAAAAAAGGGTCTCGGAAGCATGTCGCTCTCGGGGATGAGCCGCCAGTAGCATGCCGTGGAGCTACGGCATGTCTCACTTTGGACGCGGCGATGAGGACGCGGCAGGGCTTTCGATTGTCTCACCTGGTTTTCGTCTGGCTGACCTTACAGGCGCCAAGTTCCAACGGGCTGTCAGAGGCGGTGTCTCGGTCACCGGCCAGCCAACTTGACTCTGAGCACCCACCCCGCGGTCAATGGCTCGGGAGGTTGGTTGGAATGTTGTTGAAATTGATACAGTGCAAGCAAACTGTGGTTCTCATACCAGCGTCAACATCAACAACCACTTTCGGCTCATTCGTCAGTAAGACACTACGTATCAACAACATAACTAGGCAGAAAGCAACTCCACAAGAGAGCCTTGGACGATCCGTCCTTTCGAAGCGCCCTAATCGATCCCAAATCTCCTCGGAGAATAACCAAAACACAATGTCTCACTTCCAAACTCGGAGATTCCCAGCCCGCCCCATCCTTCAATGTTCCATCCCCACCACAACATCGCCAAGCAAACAGATCGTGCTGGACCCTGGACTCGGCGCTCTCGACCGTGGAAATTCAAGATCCCGCAGTGGAGGGTATCGTGCTTGTTTAGAGCGATACCTCGGAATACTGGAAGGGCTTCGTTGGTATCGCCAAGGTTTGTACTGAAGGTGAAGGAAATCTCATTATGGTAGGCCTAAGCCCAAGTATGACAGCCCTGAACCTTATCACCAAAGGAATCAACTGCATTACAAAAACGGATTCAACACATCTCATAAAGTCTCATAGGAATCTCTCCATATGTGTAACTGGCCAAACAAAACAGCGCCCTTCATCACCACCCCAAAAACCCCTTGGCCAAAAAAAAACCTAACCAAAAACATCACTAACATACCTCTCCTCCTTCTGCGCCAACAACCACTCCTCACCCTCCCTCCTCGTCCCCTCGGGATGCGCCTCCCCCCAAATCCTCAAACAAACCTCCGCCGCACTCCTCCCCAGCCTCGCCGCACTCCCGCAAACCAAAACCCTCGCCCCCTCCTTAAACATCCCCTTCAGCTCCTCCCTATCCTCCCATATCCTCTCATCTACATGTCCCACCCGCCCATCCCCATCCGCACCGGGCACCTTTGAAAACGCCGCGCGCACCTTGACAACGCCGAGGCCCTCCCACGCGGCGAGGTCGTCCTTGTACTGGAAGTCCTCCTCTGCGGAGCGGCAGCCGTAGTATAGCACTGCGGGTCAGAGGTCGGCGGGCCGGACGGAGGCGATGGCGACGCGGTCTTGGATGAAGGCGCGCATAGGCGCGATGCCGGTGCCGGCGGCGATCATGATAACGGGGGTTTGGGGATCGGGAGGGAGGCGAAAGGGAATGTTGATGCGGCGGACGAAGCACCGGAGGCGGGTGGAGGGGTGCAAGGTGGAGAGGTAGGTTGAGGCTACGCCGTGGAAGGGGCGGGTTGGGTGGGAGTAGGAAGGCCCGGCGTAGATGTCGTAGGTTAGGGTGGCGGTGAGGCAGACGGGCTCGGGGGTTTCTTCGGAGGAGGGGGGAGGGGGGTGAAAGGGGAGGAGGAGACGGGGATGGGGCGTGTGGCGTAGGGGGAGGACGAGATGGAGTATTGGCGGGGGGTGAGGGGGGCGAGCATGTCGAGGTAGGCGGCTAGAGAGAGGGTGCAGGAGGGGAAGTCCTCGAGGAGGTCGAGGACGGAGAAGCGCTTCCCGAGAATCTCGCGGTTGTAGAGGTGGTCCTCGGCTAGAGCGTGGAGGCGCTCGGCGTCGGGGCCTGCGGAGAGGGAGGCGAGCGACTTGACCTGGCGTTGGGAGGCCGGGTTGGCGAGTTCTACGCGCGTGGTGATCAGTTCGTAAGCTGATATGGGACCGCCGTTGTGCGCCTTGAGGTGCTCCTTGGTGGTTCCCGAGACGGCAATGATGCTGTCGAGGTGAAGACCGAAATGGCGCAAGACACGATTGACCGACTCGCGGGGGTTGTATGGCTGTACAACCAAGTAGTCGCCTTCAAAAGTCAGTATCGTCGTAAACAAACCCCACCGTGCGAATCATGGATAACTCACCACTCCGATAAGTAACCCCTGGCGGAAGCAGGATATCAATCTGCCTCTTCTCCGGTCCGAGACCTTTCTTCGCAATGATCTCATTCGCCAACACCACGCCTTCCGAGACCTCCTCACCTGCAAGCTTCGACGGTGTCTCAGACTGCGTAATCTCAACCGTCATCTCAGACCCTCGCACGGCAGACGTCACGCCAGTTAGCTCACGGAGCTTAGGGAACAAGACAGTCTTCTACTCCTCAAACGGCCCCGCAATGTCCTGACTGACATCGACATACCCAGCCGGCACCAGGCGAGTAGCGCCCAGCCTCTCCATGAGCTCGTCGACGAGCTTGGGGATGCGGTGGAACGTAGCTGCCCAGTCTTTGTTGCCGACGCCGAAGACGCCATAAGAGACGCCTTTGAGAAGCTCGCTGCTTGCGGGGTCCTTGGCGCGCGTCTCGAGCCAGGCGATGAAGTTGCGGGCGTTGTCGGGAGAAAGACCTTCGTATGAGGATGTGATGATGATCACGGGGCGGCCCTTGGGTAGTCTTTCAACTGCATCGTCAAGGTTTCGGCATTGATCAGGGACGGCGAGGCCGAAGTTGGGAGCTGAGGTCTCGAGGTCCTCGCCGAAGGACTTGCACGTCCCTGTGTTTCCGCCAAAGAATACATCGATGGGTTTGAGGTTGATCAAATCGGCTGTGCCCTTGGCCTTGGTGGCCTTGGGGGCTGGGGCAGCGTTGCCAGTGAATGTAAACAGGTGCTCCTTTCCAGGCCTACGTCGGACCTTGATATCGAAGTGATCGGGATTGATGGTCAAAGTGGATTTGACCTCTGTCTTCTGGTCAGCTACCTACTTGGTGCTGCACTACTTGATCAGCTTGGGAAGCGACTTACTTAGCTTGTAATCGGGATCCGCCTGCTCAACGATGAAGTGCTGAAAGATCATGGCCATGGCAATCACAATCTCCTGCTCGGCCAGGTAGCGCCCAATGCAGGCTCGGACACCCGTGCCAAAGGGCTTCCAGGCATTTGGCGGCTGCTTCTCAGCACCGCCGTTGAGCCAGCGTTCTGGCCTGAACTCGTCGCAATCCGGGCCCCAGATCTTCGGATCATGATGCAGCCCCTTGAAGTTGCAGGCGATGACAACATCGGGAGTGACCCGGTATTTGCCTCCGAGCAACCTCGTCTTCTTGGTGTGGCGAGTCATGGCCGGGATAGGACCGAGGTATCGGAGCGCTTCTCTCATCGAAGCATCGATATACTTGAGCTTCGGGATATCCTCGAGCTCAAGCGGCTTGTCTCCAAGCACAGCGTCCACTTCGGCGTAGCACTTCTGCAACGCCTCGGGGTGCTGAAGGAGGTTGTACAGGAGGAACATCATGGTACCAGCCGACGTGTCGTGGCCAGCGACCAAAAAGGTCACCATCTGGTACCTGATGTTCTCGTCGGTGAAGCCCTTCCTGGTGACAGGGTCTTTGGCAAACAACATGACGTTGAGGAGATCATCGACATCTGGGCGAGGATTCGCCTTTCGCTCCGCCACAATCTCGTCGCAGAGCTTGTGCATCGCGGCTATGTTCTCCATCATGAGCTTCTTGTCCCGAAAATGCAGCTCGTTCTCGATCGGAAGACGGGTTGTTCTCAAGCCAGTCTCAATGAGGACTTGGCCCAGCTGCTTCGCAAAGGGGATCAGATCCTGGCTGTAAAACGCATTGAAGCGATAGTTGAAAGCGCAGAGCTAATGGTAAATACTCGTCAGTATTTTTCTTTCAGGGGTATTGAGGATAACGGAACGCCTTGGTTTCCCCAGAGATACCCAGGGTGGACAGATAGCCACATGTGACCACTGAGGGGTTGAAGAAAGGGGTTTGACATACCCCAATCACGTCAAACGCGAGTCTAGTAAAGTCATCCATGGTCGAGATCCGGTGGTCTGGACCAAATCTGTCCCATCGAAACACCATCTGTGACAGGATGTCCGTCATCTGCGGGAACATCTTCCGCACGTGCATCGGTCCAAAGACGGGAACCAATGTTCGATGAGCGATTCCCCATTCCTACATCCGTATCAGCATCTCCCTGGCATTATCCCGACCAAGGCGCAACATACCTCCTCGTCAGAGTACGAAGTGAACAATCCGTTCTTCGTCAAGGGCCGGATATTCTCCTGGACACCGGTGACGAGCTTCTCGTAGAGGTTGTCATCGCACACCTCGTTGATCAGCTGATAGTCAGAGATGACTATGACTTTGCGCTTGATCAGGTTGAGGGAGAAGATAGGTCCGTAGATGTCTGCGAGTCTCCAGAAGGAGCTGACGGCGAAGTTGGGATCCATCTCCTTGAGATTCTTGGTGAAGAGCTTCTCTGGAGGGTGTGGAATCGGCACCCCCTCGGGCACCTCGGCGTCGGTGCCATCATGTTCGGCCGTGGGGGTCGACTTCGGCTTCGCGGCTCCATGGTGGAAGGTGCAGGCCATTGTCAAGGTCTCTTCTTCTGATCTTGAATTCCAAGCCGCTTTCGTGAAGGGAAGATCTTATCTGACAGCAGTTTGTTTATTTGATCTGAAAGGGGCTGAGGCTGATGAAGATGGGCGGTTTGTCGGTGGCGCAGATGGTCTTCCTGTCTTATACCTTCATCTCGTAGTACGTGCAATAGCCATGAGATGATCTGATGGCTATACCCCGTCGGATACGCTAGACCGTGGCCATCCCGATGGCCACAATCATTGGTATCCATTGCCCGTAGCCGTGTGCTGTTTACGGATGCACACGAGAAGTGGTTCGATTGAAACAAGGCCGAACCAAGTGTATCTAGTCATCACCGTAGAGGATAAATTGACATTCGTTCAGCAAGCTGCATGCGCGGGAGCACAGATTCCCGCCGCTGCAACCCCCGGTATTGAGGCGGCCTGGTTCGGCCATCTTTCGGGTTGGACAACGGCTGCGGCTGCTGACCCACCGCGGTTGCTTGAGTGAGATCATTGCCATTGCTCTTGTGGCAATTAAGGCTGTATTCAAGGTGGCACATTTCGCCTTGGAGTAGATAGGCGACGCCAGTCCGCCGAGGTTTGCGGGTAGGCAATGACCGTAAGCCATGCAGAGGTCATGGTGTAGGCGGAGACTGCATCAGGCACACGACGGCTCAGCTTCCGAGGGTTGGGGGCCGCTGCAACCTCGGAATGAACCGATTCGCAAATGAATCAACAGGAAATCTCGTCATGCACTTGGCTTGCTTCCGATGTGTTTTTTTCCCGCATGCAGTACTGTCCTGATGATTTCATGGAGAAATTCAGGTTTGTTGGTAGGTAGCTTGACTTGGATGGTCAATTGAGGTCGGAGAATTTATGAACCCCCACGTGGTGGGAGGTACCAACAGAGCTCTGGTGTCCAGTACAATCCGCCCGTGCAACTACACAGTAGGTCTGCTCTTTTCTACGAGGGCCTCACATGTACTGTAACAGGCCTTCACTGTATTCAATGGGCCGTCAACATATTCAGCAAGGCTTTGGGGAAATTTCCAAAGTGAATGGCAGAACCAGAGCTACCTCTGCTGCCCCCACGTAGCGCCCCATCCAGATCCATCAGGGCCTGGGCACCATTGGCAGCAAGATCTCCCAAGGGGGTGTGTCACTCCTTCGCTGTGATTGGCAGTTGGCAAAACATCAGATTTGTTAGTGCTCGGGGCGGAACACCACTACCACGTTACCATGCTTGCCTTCGCAGCATGGAATGGCGAGAAAATAAAAAGGCTTTGCTTCCTTTGAATGTCCCAGAAATTGTATGTCTTGGGCATCCAAAAATCTAATTTTCAACACTTTGCACTGGTTTCAGCCGGAAGTGCAACGCAGCAGGCCTGATTCAGGGGCAAGTAAACAAAACGACAATCAGCAAGCCACCGCAGCAAGCCACAGCTCCTTCCCATCATGGCATCGCCAGAACCCGAACACCCATCCGTGGCTGCAAAAGCAGCCGAAGATGGCTCTCTGAGTGAGAAGAGAGTCGACGGAGATGTTGAGGATCAGCGCCAGCAAGAGGCGCAGAAAGACGACAGGCTATCCGCGTTCAAGTCGCTTGGCTTTCTCGACCGCTTCCTCGCCGTTTGGATCTTCCTGGCGATGCTGATCGGTATTCTCCTCGGCAACTTCGTCAAAAACACCGGTCCAGCGCTGCAAAAGGGCACTTTTGTTGGCGTTTCTCTCCCGATCGGTTGGTTGATGAGCCCCCCCCTTTCCAGACCGTGGCTAACACGCCCCAGCAATTGGGTTGCTGGTGATGATGTACCCTATTCTGTGCAAGGTGCAGTACGAGAAGCTGCACAAAATCTTTCGCGAGCGAGAGATCTGGGTGCAGCTTGGCTTCAGCATCCTGATCAACTGGATCATCGCCCCGCTGATCATGGTAAGGTCCCGCCTCATGAACACACCTCGTGATTCCATACTGACACTTCCTCCCAGCTTGGCCTCGCTTGGGCTTTTCTGCCAGACAAGGAAGAGTTGCGTCAGGGACTCATTCTCGTCGGCATCGCTCGCTGCATCGCCATGGTCCTGATTTGGAACAACCTGGTCAGTCTTCCCTCTCCCCTCCCACAATCCCATCTCTAACACACCCTACCCACAGGCCGGAGGAAACGGTGACTACTGCGCAATCCTGGTAGCCGTCAACTCCCTCCTCCAAATCGTTCTTTTCGCGCCCATCTCTCTCCTCTTCCTCCGCGTCTTCAGCCCGCATCCCACAGCAATGAACGACATCTCCTACTCCACCGTCGCCACGAGTGTCGGTGTATTCCTCGGAATACCACTGGGCGCCGCCATCCTCACCCGATTTGCGCTCCTCAAATTCTGCGGCCCGAAGTTCTACCACGACGTCTTCCTCCGGTTCGCCGCCCCGTGGTCCCTGATCGGTCTGCTCTTCACCATCCTGGTGCTCTTCGCATCGCAAGGTGCCCAAGTCGTCCATCAGATCGTATCTGTGGTGCGCGTGGCAGCACCGCTGATTGTCTACTTTTCCATAATCTTCCTTGCAACGTTGCTGGCGGCACGGAGACTGGGGTTCAAGTATGGGTTTGCTGTGACGCAGAGCTTCACTGCGGCAAGCAACAACTTTGAGCTTGCGATTGCTGTGGCGGTGGCTGCGTTTGGGCCGAACTCGGATCAAGCTTTGGCAGCGACGGTTGGGCCGCTGATCGAAGTGCCTGTTCTGCTTGCGTTGGTGTATGTTGTCAAGTGGTACGCGAAGCGGGCTGAGTGGAGGGACTGAAAGGAGTGCGTTTGTTGTGTTTGTCGATGGGTCATTGAAACCTGGTTGAAGTTTGTCAAATATGGGTGGCCGGTGGGTTATTTTCCTTCTCCAGATATAGAAGCTCCTGGTTTTAGATACAAAAATCGCAACTCTTCATGCCAAAAGAAACCTGAGCGGTACATTTAGATATATCTTCGCCCCTTCCCATCTGCTGTCCCACGCTTCTGGTTATCATAGCCGCCCCTTCATCATCGCGCTCCTTCCTTCAACTTCCTACTGCCAACTGAAATCCTGCAAGGAGATCAACTGCAGTTTCTTTTTTACCTTGCAAGCCACCTCTATTCACTGAATTGACTCGTTCGATTACCAGGTTGCACCTGGTAGGTCAACTCACAGAATCATCCGCCATTGCACCACGGCACCGCTGCACCCATCCGTGAGCGCTCCGGATCACTCTCAGTTCTGGGGAGATTTCATTCTACTACCTACCTAGGTGAGGCATCCCAGTACAAGTCCTCGTGAGCTTCAGCGTGTGTCGCTATCCAATAATATAATTTGGCCTTCCAGGAACAACATGATGTATCTTCGAATTGAACGGATGGCGTTTATATCTGTACAACTCGAACGCAACATCCTCGCCAGGAACTACAAAACCGCTCGTACCTTGCAACTCAACATTCTTAGGCGCCCATGACGAGCTGAGGGCCGAGGCAGCCCGGATGGTCTACATATTCCTGGACAACATCGGATCCGTTTTCGGAGAGACATTTCGATTGAGGACTGCTGGCGTCGGGACGGATTTCGCCGACTTCCGGGCCTTTCTATACCGGTAAGTCGAAAAGGGAGCGTTTGCTCCCGGATACCAAAGAGCCACTCACTCGGGCAAATGAAGGCTGACGTTTCTCACAGAGTTCACAGGGTTCAAGTCAATGTGAGGAAAGTCGCGGGACCACAATATTAGCGGCGAGCAACGTGGCCAGCAGAAACAAAATAAATACGACCACGCCGACACCTAGGTGAACAAACAGGCTAGCGATAGGAAACGACGACGATAAGGATGTTTCACGCTGGCTCTTGTCAACCGCCATAGAGAGCAGCCGTGAGATCGCGCGTCACCTGCCAAGCTTACCTCAATCTCAGAGCACGACAGACTGGACGCGGTGGTGGCGAGAGGAAGTCATGTCACTGGGACGGATGACGGGGGGGCCATGGGAAGGGAAATTCTGGCTCGGCTCGCACCAACGTTCAAAACACGGGCAAAATGGGGGCAACAACAAGGCACACCCCCAATCCAACAACAGAGCTAAGACTAGCAAGGCGTGAACTTTCGATAGATAGATGTCGGAAACGCTGCTGCCGAAAAGTTACCCTCCTGTCACATCCCCCACCACCCCAATGGACGCGTTGGTGCCCTGTGCCCAGGACCTCGACAGGCGACAAGCTTGAAACCCATTATCGAATCAGACACCAAACCTAAACCGCCATCAGTCACCCCCAGGTTTAAAAGCAAAAGAAATTGAGGGCACAAATGGGCAGGTAGTGAAGTGGTAAAGCGTTCTCTAAGCGTATTCGGCGTTGTTTCTCCAGCGTTTAGCAAGACCCGGGTTCAAATCCCGGCCCGCCCAATCCTCTTTTTTTTTTCTTCTTTTTTTTTCACCATGAGCATCTAGATATTTAATCAGGACGGATGCAGTTGAATGGAAACCCTCACACTACAGGTGATAATTGCTTCATCCCACATTGTACCTATACATGTTGGTGCTGCGAATGTATTCGCCGTGCTGATGGCACCATAGTCGTCGCCAAAGACAATCAGGCTGAGAACGACGAGCAGCGGTTCCCCCGCCATTATGAGGGCCGCTGCCGTCCCGGGGAGCACCCTTAGGCCCGCGCCTCAGCCGCTGAGCTTGCTCAGGTTCTGGATCATGAGCCGTGGTCTCGCTTCTTACAGGCCAAACTGGTAGTTGAGGGGGGAAATATACCAGTGGGGAGAATTACAAGGGGGGAATGGAAAGAGACGTGGGCTTCTTCGGCCTGCAGGTTGTTGTTTTCCTGGAGCCTGTGCGTCAGGTGAGTTAGGGGCGAGTTTTTCGGTAAGGGGGTTGCCATTTTGGATCGAACTGGACATGACCCCATAGGCAATGACGGCAATAAGTTCTCAGGACGTACCACGGGCACATCTCAACGTTTAAGCCATGAACTAAAATTCCGAGAGACTACCTAAACTAATCCAAACTCTTAAATAACTCCAGTCCCAATTAAAATGTCATACAACCCGATACAGACCAAATGATTTCTTCCTTCATGGCTCACCCGGCTGTCGTGATTCGTGGTTTTCCCGGTACTTGATCGACTGGGGGTCAAGCCTTGCATCTATGTGCATCTAGAGACCGGGGAGGGCGCCAGTAAGTCCTCCAACAGGGAGAAGGGTCTGGACGGGAGACAAGATGCCGCCGAGGAGACCGCCAACGGGGCTGCTACCGCCGAGAATACCGCCAGTGAGACCGCCAGTAAGGCCGCCGGTCAGACCGCCAGTGAGACCACCAGTAGCACCACCAACGGCTTTCAATAGTGTTAGCGTTGAACGTCAAGTGGAAAAGGGGAGGGAAACATACGACCAAGGCTGAGGAGCGAAAGAACGAGGGAGGAGAGGGAACCAAGCAAGCTGGAGAGAATGCCATAAGTGCCACCGAGGCCACCGAGGCCGCCACCAAGGCCACCGGTGACGCCACCAAGACTGCCAGTCACACCGCCGAGGCTGCCAGTGAGACCACCACCGACGATGGGGAGGCCAGGCAGGACAACGCGGGAAATGGTGCCCTGCATCATATCACGGAGCTGGGTCATGGGGGCGACGAGAGCCTGCTGGAGAGCCTGCTGGTTGCCCTTGTTGGCCTGGATGATGCGCTCTGTGCCACAGACGTTAGTGACTGATTGGTTCAGGGGGGGTCAGAGAATCTTACGGATCTGCTCAACTTGGTTCTGGACGGAGGCGACAGCGTTCTGCATGGCAGCCATGTTCTGAGCCATCTGAGCGTTCTGGGCCATGGGTGCGTTCTGGTCATTCTGAGCCATCTGGGCATTCTGAGCGTTCTGGTGCATCGGCGCGTGTTGAGCGTTCTGGGCCATCTGGGCGTTCTGAGCATTTTGAGCCCGGCGAACGCGGCGAGAACGACGGCTGGGGGCTTGCATCATGGCGGCATCAGGGGCAGGGGCCTCAGGCTCGGGCTCCTCGAGCTCACCCTCTTCGAACTCCTCGCCCTCCTCCTCGAATTCCTCTTCAAACTCACCCTCCTCGCCCTCTTCCTCGAATTCTTCGAATTCACCCTCCTCACCTTCCTCCTCCTCACCGACAAACTCACCATCATCCTCTTCCTCGAACTCCTCCTCAAATTCGCCCTCCTTACCCTCAACTTCCTCGTCTTCTTCGCCCTCATCCTCACCTTCCTCCTCCTCAAATTCCTCACCCTCCTCTTCCTCCTCAAATTCCTCATCCTCCTCGTCCTCAGCCTGACGCTTGCGCTTCTCGGGCTCCTCGGACTCCTCTTCTCCCTCCTCAACTTCTTCTTCTTCCTCTTCAACCTCCTCGGCATCACCCTCCTCCTCCTCCTCATCTTCAACCTCCTCGTCATCCTGTCGCTTGCGCTTCTTCTCAGGCTCCTCAGAGACATCCTCCTCCTCTTCCTCCTCGGGGTCCTCCTCAGGAACCTCAGGGAGCTCATCAGAGGGGGTCTCGGTGTCGTCGACCTCATCATCCTGGCGACGGGCAACCTGATGCTTGGGTTGACGATGCGGCATCCGTTGTGTCTTGGCCATCATGGCCATGGCCTCGGGGGTGAGACCGGGAGCCACACTCTCCTCGGGAAGTGCCGGGGCCTCCGAAGGCTCCGGGACCATGGGCTCCGAGGGAGGGATGGGAGTAGGCTCTGGGATGGGGACGCTGACATCCTGGCGCTCCCGAAGGGGGACTGCCAGGGCGCCACCCAAAACAAGGGAGAGCTGGAGAAGGGTGAGGGTCGGATTTTTCATCTTGAATTGTTTGTAACGGTGATGTTGTGTTGACTGTTTGAGAGTGATAGATGGGTGAGGTTGTTGTCTGTGGGAATGTTCGAGATGAAGGTGCGTGGGATGCCAAGGCAAGGAGTTTGGGCTAAGGTTGGATGCTGCGCCGGTTCTTATACGTGAGTCTGTTCTCAGTTCGATGACGATGCCTCATTGACGACCGTTTCTCGAGCTGTCCAGCCGCGTGAGGCTGCATGGCCCGAGTCGTTTCGCGTCCAGGACATCGGCGGCTGGTAGTGGCAGCTGAGACGGGTAATCTTCTGAGGCATTCTTGTCGGAGAGGGCCCGAAATGAGGGTCGAAGCGTGTGAGACATGGTGAGGTGGTGGATTTGGCGGTTTCCTCAGGGATAAATCCACTGGAACGTTGTGATGTGTGCCGGGCTCGACACATCAACACGACCCCCCAATTCCTCCGCACAAGGCGGCAACCTAGTTTTTGGTGCTCGAAGAAGAATATCGGTCCGACCTTGTTGTTGTGACTGTCGCGCCAGCTGGAGCCAGCAACAAATTACGAAGATCCTGCAGCCCTCCAACACGCGGGCTAGTGACGGGAATGCAGCTGCCATCATCTTTCCAGAAAGGGGATGGTTTTGGCTTCGGACTACTCGTCATTTTGCTGTTAGCAAAGATGCAGGTGGGGAAAGGAGGAGCCGGGAAACACTCCTGGTTGCCGACGGAAGGTGCAACCAGAGCTCACACTCCCTTCGCTCGGCATGGCTTCGGCTTCCACTACGCCGCGTGCCTCTAAACAACACTCGTTGATCAGCATCTCTTTTCTTGCATCCAGCCTCCGCCTTCGATATCTACGCCAAAATGGAGGTCCCACGCATCCAGGAGCCTGAGGTGGCGACCGACGACGCTGACCAGCTTGGCGCAACCATTCCCGCCCCTGAAGCACGCCCGCAAACCCGGCCACCCCGTCGTGTCTCTTAGAAAGACGGCCACGCAGACCCACCCGTATTGCCCTTCGTCCCGCACACTTCGCCCTTCCCCAGCCCCTACCACCTGACGCCTGTCCCGGAATCTGACGGAAGCCGGACCGATACCACTTCGACACCAATCTCCCCGATGAGTCCCGATCGGAGGACCATCCAACACTCCATCGACTCTGTTTCCCTTTCGAGACCCAGGGAACCAAGTCCCGACTGGAGTTCGCAAGAGAGCGAGGAAAACAGAGATGTAGAGAAAGTCTTGAAAACACCGAGGAGGTCAAGAAGAGGCTTTCAGCCTCCAGAGGGAGAATGTCACTGCATACTGTGTTTTGTTGGTGTCCAGTTGCTGGTCTTCATTACATTTGTCTGCTTTTACCTGTAAGTGTCGAGGTTTCCCATAAAGCAGAACCGTGGCGGTGTGCTGATGATTTCTGGCTCTGTAGATTCGGAGGCTGCGTCGGCTGGTTTTCGACAGCTCGTCAGCAGTACTACAGCATGGAATACCCCTGCTGGGCTCACCCGAAGCAGTATTGATGGTGACGTATATTGGAAAGGAATCAGAGGAGACGATATGTTCCCAGAGACGAGGGGGAGACGAGGGGTAGCGGGGGTTTGGATGGTTCGGCGGGTATCGAGGTATCGAATTCCGAGCACTAGAACTCCTTTAGCATACATACCCGCACCACAGGATAGACTCTGTATATTTCCCCAACCTATCCACGGCCGGTGAAGACAGGACCCTGCAACCCTAGAAACCAGACTGGCTAGCAAGAACCAAGATCAGGCCTTCTCCTCACCCACCAGCGCAAGACAACTGAAGTAAATATCCCCAACACCATCCTCCTTCTCCAGCGTGATAATCCGCTTCAACCCCAGCTCCAGCGCCCTCGGACTCAACAAATCCTCATCATCCCCCAACTCCCCCCGATCAATCGGCCCCTGCCTGCTCCCCTCCAACTCCCACAGACGCCCATCCACCTTCACAAATGCCACGAAATGCCCCGTCGGAACCTCACTCGTCGCCTCCGGCGCAACAGTATCCCCGAGATGGGCACACGCCATGTGGGCTTCTTCAAATTCCTGCGAGTCGTACAGCATCTGCGCTCTCGCGTCCATGCCCAGCGGCGCCGCCGCGTCTCGGATCTTCTCGGCGAGACTCCCTGGGAGTATGTACTCAGACGCGGGGCCGTTGAGAACGGAATGGAGGAGCCCGATGGAGCCGCAGGCGTGACCGATGGTCTGCTTGAACCAGATGATGGGCGATTTGGATTTTGGGGAGGAGGGATCGTGGTAGTCTAGGCCGAGACCTGCGGCGTCTTCGCATTGGCGGTCGCGGCCCCAAGCTGGGGTTGGGGGGATGATGGCGAGCAGGGCGACGACGGGTTTGGGGATGTAGCTCAGGTCGGCAAGGTCGAGAGAGTAAATGTCGTGGAAGGTGAGGCTGGGAGAGATGCCGAGCTTGGAGGCCAGGGCTTTCATCACCTCTGGGTGGTTTTCTGGGGAAAATGGTTAGTACGAGTTTGGGGTGGTGGTTGTTGTAGAGTGGGCGTGGATGTCAGGCCTACCAAGAACGACAAACGTCTTCTTCGCCATCCTGAACTTTGTCCAATTTGTGTATTTGCGGAGTGCAAGTTGTGGTGGAAGAGTGGTAAGGTTCTGAAGTCGAGGGTTGACGGCTTTCCAAGATTCTTGTTTCTAAGCACCTTGATGGGTGTTCGTCAACTACGCGCGTTCTGCTCGTTGCCTGGCTGGGCGGTGTGTGAATGGCTTGTGGTGATAGGATGGAAGGGGTGGGGGGCGACCACCCCGCATCGAGATCGCCATCATCAAAGGGATTCGGAGACTGGAATTTGTAGAAGGTCGTGTGGCATACGATATCAACTTCGCCGCATTGCTTCAAGGCTTCATGAGTGAATTTGAGGCTCATGGAGATCCATGGTGTCTCTTCCAACGTGCCCACGCAGTCAAGAAGGTCCTGCGGCCGCCTGGGGGTGATGGAAACCAGGCGAGAATCCAACTTAACCCTCAGGAGCAGTTGGCCCGTTCCTTTAATCCAAGCCTCCCAATCCGACGAGATTGAGTAACAAACCTGAAAGTATCGAATTGAGTCTCGATACTGCCCCTTGCTGTTTTTTCTCAGCATGGCCTCTTCACTGAGCTCAACGACGCTGTCGACCCCCTGGACCCTGGTTCGGCGATCCGTGGGCTAAGCTTCTTGGAGGGCAGCCAAGGAGACCCACCCCCGCATTAAGCTAGCAACACCCCTGTCCCTGTGAGCTCAAGCTTCCCACCTTGACATCTCCAACGTCGGCATGACACTTGAGTGGGCAATGGATTGGTTGCCAGACGATCGAACCTTCCAGTTATCGACAGGTGGCGAGAGAATCCGAAGAAAGGCATCAAAGAGCTCGGAGATAATCTCGGTCCTTTCCGCCCTACTCGACCACCAGACAAAGAAGAAGCTTCGATCCCCATCGGAAATGACGAAGGTCTGCCCACCCCAAGATCTACATCCACAGAGCGATACACTCAGCGATCAGTCCTATTCCCTCCATCCATGTAGATGCGGGGTCGATCATCAGACCACCTCACACTCCCCTTTCCCTCCCAGGGACGGTGCTTGCTTCACGGGCACACCGCGGTCAGACCCGCGAAAGCTCTCCATATTACCCATGAGTATACCAAAATACAAAGATCCGCAACTGTCGTGCGTAGCCCTTTATCATCGGTGAAGTCATCATGATGGCCCACGAGTAGTCTCACGCCCATTCTGTCATGCCATCGAGGCAGTACTTGTAGAAGCCCATCGCACGAGTTGAGTTGCCCGTGCCAGGATTTGCGGACATCAAAGAGAGAAGCTGCTGCCGACCATCTGCCTACCCGCCAACCAACCAAATATCACTGCTTCCTGCTCACTGCAGAAAACACCCATCCCCATTGTTCTTCTTAAGAACCCCGCTTCTCAGCCATTTTGTCCTACCCAGAGCAATCCAACATCACCTCGTTGCCGACGACATCGAGGTATTCAACCAAAGGACGACGCATCTCTCCTACATTACCTAAGAGCTATCTACACCTACCTCGGCCTTCACAATGACCGACACTACCGATTCCAGCTTTGTTCCCCGCACCGAGCGGTCCGACTCGACCTCCTCCGCGAGTTCCGCCGGCTCCGCAAGCACGCCTCGTCGGGTATTGCCCCTTTCACCCCCATGCTCACCCCTATTTCTAACATCCAATTCATCAGGCTTCCCACGGTGGTCTCTTCGAGGGTCTGCAGAACCAGAAGCGCAGAGACGATCCCGCCTCCATTGCTCGCAGACAGAGCATGAACGAACAACGACCCAAGTCAGGTTTCATCGGACAAATGTGGAACAAGTGCGTTTTATTCCGTCATTCTATCTTATCATCTATTACGTTGCCGTCGACTAACCCACCGTCATCGATAGCTGGGTCCATGGACCACCCGACACTAAATAATCAGATGATTGCATCTGGTGTTCCGGGCGCCAGCGGTGTTGGTGGTATCGGGCGTCGGGGGGTGAGATACAAACCTAGATTGAACCTTGAAGCCAGGCTGTTCGCACGGAAGGAAGCGGCTAGGAGTTTCGTTTTAACTACCTGAAGAAAGATGTCGTAATGGATCGCCATGGATTGGGGCAAAGATTGTGGACTCTCGAATGGTGAGGTCAACTAAGTATGGAGTGCCCCTTAGTTCCGTTCACCTGTCACTTGTGTCGGGATTGTTTATACCTGCTCGTTTTAGCAAATCTTTAAACTTCTACTTACCGCAAGCCATCGGCGACATCCTCTGAGTAATCGAAAATGATTGGCGTTCGCCAGGCCTATACGGTTGCATGTGAATGTTAGTGACAAACTGCGAAATTCCTGTGATTCTGAAGACAGGCGATATTGTTCAAACAAGCGGACATGTGATGCAGAATAGGGGCCGAAGTGTATTCGCAAAGAGTTCGGAGACGGCACGCGCGGTGGGACCGGATACAGAGCGTAAAAGGGCAAGGACTTCAGAACAGGGAAGTGATCAGGATGTGTGGTTTCTGTGTTATTACGTGCTATGAGACAGACGTCATGACAAGATTGCAGAGTACCGTTGAAATTTCCCCTTCACCAAAAGCATCCCTAACGCCGACCTGGATTTCCGTATCATGTTGAGAGAAACTAGTGCTCTCGAGCTAGATGCGGTGCTTCTCACTCTCTGTCCATGTCACAGAGTCAGCATTGTGAAGTTATACGTCATGAGTGTTGCGGAAGGAGTCTTACCGAGTCTCGAGTAAAGCATGTAGAGGGCCATTCTGTTGCACTCTTCCGTTCCTGTAATGGTCACCAGACGCTCATTGCTGTTGTCCTGGGGCTCGTTGATCTTGATAACACTTCCCGAGATCTGGCGGATCTCGTTGATCTTCTGACCGCCTTTTCCGATAATGGCACCGACCATGTCGTTGGGGATGTAGATCTGCTGTGTCAATGGCGCTCCAGGAAGTGCGCCACCGGGGAGAGGCTGCGCATGAGGTGCGCCATGAGGCTGGGGGGCGTGAGGTCCAGCATGCTGCTGCGGCATGTGAGGGCCCGCGCCATAACCTCCAGCAGCAGCAGCAGCATGGCCACCATAGTGCATAGGCACAGCAGGGTTGGGTTGAGCTGCATGGGGATGGCCATACTGCGGTGCATAGCCCTGGTTGGGCGGCATGTGGTGAGACCGCGGGTCGGGACGGCCCCGGTTGTAGTTGTCCCGGTTGCCGTAGTGGCCACCGGTAGGCTGAGGAACATAGGGGATGACTTGCATGCCACCTGGGCCTGACGGAGCACCGCTGCGCGTGGCATACGCCGAAGCTGCTGGTCCACCGAAGCGCTCGTTCAGTTGTTCAAGAAGCGTGCTGCCAACATAGTAGGTCGCAATGTGTACAGCGTCCGCCACGCCGGTAACAACAAGAGACCGTTCACTTGACAGAGGGAGGCAGCTGTCCGATGCGTTGAGTCGAGCACCCGATGCCTCCTGAATTTCCTTGATTCTGGCACCTCCCTTGCCAATGATGGATCCTATCAAGACATGCGGAACCAGGAGGCGAAGCGGATACGTTTTGGAGTGCTGGTTTGAGGGCTCAGCCAGTGGCTCGTTGTTCAGGGTACGGATAATTAGCCCGAACGCCTAGCTGTGTTAGCTGATGGTCCCCAAGGAGAAATGATGAAGCGCTCCACGTACCTTGGCAACGGCATCAACGACGCCAATAACAGTCAGAATACGCTCAACAGCACCCTTCTGGTAGTCGCTGACTGTGCACTTGGCACCAGACATAGACCTGATCTTGGAAACATTCTCGCCGCCCTTTCCAATGACGGTAGCAGCTTCGGGGCTGGAGATGAGAGCTCGGACATGAAGCCAAGCCGTCTCGTCATTATTTGACGCTAGAGGGCCCGACTGGGCCTGGGAGACGTTGGCTGCGGTGACGCCAGCAGCTCCCTTGTTCTCGGGTGCATCGGGCACAACCGTATCACCCTGAGCGTCTTTCCCGTTCGGTTTGTCGCCGTTAGCTTTGAGAGTAGCGCCGTTTGCAGTCTCAGGGCTGGCCACCGTTGTCGGAGCGGCATCGGTATGGCTGTCTGTGGTCGCACTCTTGGAATCTTCCTCCTCCTTTACGAACTTGTCGAGAGCAGGCCGCTTTGCCTCGGGCTGGTCGTTGCGTGAGGGCGACGAAGCGTCCTCCAATGGGCGCTTGACCGACTGGGTCGTTTGCGGTGATGCGGACATTTTGAGTTAGTTTGTGCTGTGTATTTCTGTTCGGCGGGGTTTCACGTGTCGATCGACTCGCGTTGTCAAGGTCGGAATTGGCTCAATTGATCTTATCGACTTTTATGTACACCTTTGGGGGGTTTTCGGAAGGAAAACGTGCTGGTGCAAGTGTATCTTGGGTCGGGTAGGTGCTGGACGAAGGGCCGGGGTCGCACTTTCAAGATTAAGCTCGGGGTAGGTCGAGGAAGTGAATGCTTTCAGATTCGGGTAGACCACACGCAAAATACGAGTGGTTTGGTGGACGGATGAGGGGCGCGATGACGAAGTCCAATCCCAGGTGCAAGAGAACGTGTCGCGAGGGAAGTCGGGGCAGTGCTGGTGTATGGTTTGTGTGATGGTAGTGATCGGGCCGGTGGGGTGACGCGAGCGCAACGGGCCAGAGAATTCTGTGTAAAGAAAAGAAAACGCAGAGAGAGGACGATGCCAGGCGGAGAGGTATTGTGTTGAGGTCAGGTGGGCTGGTGTGGGCTGGTGAGGAGTTGATGAAGCACTTTAGCTTTACTCAAACCTTTGCTCGTCAAACCGGCAAACACCAGGCTTTTTGTTCCAGATCAACCGTCCACTCCCTTATAAGCCGGGGGCGACCACAGCTTTGCGATGCAAATCGGCGGGTGCGGGTCGAGCAAGGTGGCTTCAGCGTCGCGCTGCGAGAGGAAGCTTCGGTGCAGGTGTCCGTCGTGCCTGAAGGCGGTGGCAAAAGGCTCAGGAATCGATATTTTCAAAGAAGATTTCCTTCTCGAAAGAGCGAGATCAGAACAATCCGTCGAAGAAGCAGCCAATCCGAGCAAGAAGCGCGCAATGGGTGATTCTCTTGTGAGGTTTGGTAGGAAGGGGCAGATGGAGGGATGCGGTTGTCTCGAAGAGGTTTGGAATGCGGAGAGGGAGATTATCGATGAAACTGACCCAGAGATCTCCATGGCTGCAGCCTTGTTCGCGGCACTTGGTGTCACGCTCATTTGCGGGGTGGGTCTTGTGGCAGCTGGCCACGGACCGGCGCGACCGGCAAGACCCGACCGTTTGCGCGGGAGAACTTGCCAAGCATCTGGAGGCGGCACCTGCCGCTAGCCATTGTTTGTACACAGTAAGCATTCACGCGTTGCAAACAACCAAAGAACACGGCCTTCAACAATCTGCAAGCCATAATGGAGGGAGTATCCAATTTGCCTGGTGAGGTCCACAAGGGCGATGTGGATCGTACTTTACGAGAGCTGGATAATGCAATCAAGGAAATTGAAAAGGCGCTCAAACAAGTAAGCTCTTGCCGCGGACTCACCTCACCCATTGATTGTGTGTAGCTCGCTGATACGCCCAACAGGTGAGAGCAGCTTCCAGCCGGGTGCCGGACTCTGAGCTCACAGCTGAGGACTCGATGAAAATTATGACCAAAGCCTACCAAGATGTCACTGAATCAGAACCCTTTCTTCCGTCCCGTGGGTCTGTCTTGCCAGCGCTGCTCGCATTGCGCAAGGTCCACCAGACCACCAAGGAAACCAAAGCCTACACACAGTCCCAGGAAAAGACACTGGCCCAGACCAAGAAGCGTGTCGAAGAAGAAGAGATAAACCTTCGCGAACAACGCGCGTTGCAGGCGGCGCTGGAAAAGCGTGTGAAATCGCTCCGTGAGGGTCTGGAGACGAAAGAGGAGAAGACACCCCAACAGCTGGCGCAAGAAAAAATTGCCACGCTTAAGAAGCGAAAGGTGGCATTTGACCGCCAAACCTCAGCTGTCATGAAGCAACTGGACTGGTTCATCAAGAATCACCTTGGCGCAATGCTCGCGGCCGAGGAGCTTGGAGGCCCAGTCGTGGGAGAGATGACGGAAATCGAGCCGGAAGAACTCACTGCTGGATTCAACGCGCGTGGGAAACCGAAGAAGGCGAAAGAAAATCCTGACGAGGACAAGCGCCAGCGACGCATTGACGAGATTTGGGGCGGCGCACATGAGGGCCAGGAGCCCAGAGGAGGCAAGAGGAAGCGCGAGGGGGATGAGGCCTCGGCCGCGAGCGCAGAGATGCGAGATCTCACAGAGCAGCTTCTCAACCAGGCGATGGAGTCAGATGGAGACAGCTCTGCAGCGTACATCAGGATCCCACGGGAGTCAGCCGCTGTACGATTTCTTGTCCGGTCCAAGGTCGCAGAGTTCCACCCGAAAGATTCGAACCGGTTGCGACTCATCGACTTTGGACGAGAATTGGATGACTAGTAATAGTTGGGGCAGATCGACGTCTTTGTTGCATGCGAGTATGCGGAACATCGGATTGGTCCGATGTTGAGGCTCGTTAGCCTGCTGGCAATCATACCAGGGACTCGTCGATCCCCCTTGCCACGCCGCGCGGAGAAATCCAGAACCCTTCCTTCTTTGGAGCTGCCTTTTGCACGGAGGTGTAGACACAATATCCCTCCCCGTTTGCTCACGAGAGGTTGTTGTTGGTGTTCAAGTGGCGGAGGAAGAAGGGGCTCAATTCGGCTGTCGCTGCAACTCATCATGACACCAGTTGAGGTTTGCCTCATGATTGCCACAAACATATGTCCCTGAATCATGATGCAAGCACGAATTGCTCCATCTCTGCCTGGTCCCCCTCAAACACCAGATATTGCACATTGAACTGCATCCCCAGGTACTGTTGCACTTTTGCCTCCCGTCCCTGGTAAGGTACCCGTCGAAGCTCGTTGGCTCCTGAATAGATTCCGATTGACCAATCCCCTCCCTGCCTTCCACCCAACAAGCGGGGCGCCTATTTTCAATCAACGCGTCGTGTCGCGTCCCCCCCTCTGCACCCCTTCGACCCTCAGCTCCACAAGGCAGAACCTCCCTTGATGTTCCGCTGCCTCACCATCGCAACCACAAGGCTAGCAGCACCATCTCGCACCCGACCCTTCCTCACCACCATGACCACCGATCCCGTCGCCAACAACAACAACACCACCTCCCCTTCCAACTCCCCGCCCGCAAAGCGCGTCAAGACCACCGACACCACCATGGCCGACTCCGCCCCCACCCCCTCCGTCACCAAGCTCGACCAGGCGCCCCCGCTCCTGATCAAGAAGCTCTCCGACAAAGCGTGCCTGCCCACCCGCGGCAGCGCCTTCGCCGCCGGCTACGACCTGTACGCCGCGCGCGAGACCATCATCCCGGCGCGGGGCAAAGCGCTAGTCGACACCGATATCAGCATGGCCGTTCCGGCTGGGACCTGTGCGTTTTCCCCCTCCCCTCCCCCCTGACCAGATGAGACCAAAGACGCACAGAAAACAAAACAGAGCGGTTCCTGACACAGAAAACAGATGGTCGTATCGCCCCGCGCTCCGGCCTCGCAGCCAAGAACTTCATCGACACCGGCGCAGGCGTCATCGACGCAGACTACCGTGGGCAGGTAAAGGTGCTGCTCTTCAACCACAGCGACACCGACTTCGCCGTGGCAGAGGGCGACCGCGTGGCGCAGCTGGTGCTCGAGCGTATCTACACCCCCGACGTGGTAGAGGTGCAGGAGCTCGAGGAGAGCGTTCGCGGCGCGGGAGGATTCGGCAGCACGGGCGTGAACTGATTTGCATGTGTTTGTCTGTCTTGTCTGTTGTGATGACTGGATGAAAGGTATAAGATGGGAATGGGACAATCGGGTATATCAGGCGTTCATGGTGAACAGTGGCAAGATACTTCGCGGATTGCGGTATCTGTCGAGCTTGGTTCCTTCTTGAGAAGTCATGTAGATGAGCGTCGGGGTTTATAGACCGTGCCACAAGAATACCATTTGGCTCTCGCCAGCCCGGAAGGGCTCACTGCCTAATCTAACCTGTCGCCGCACCCGTTCCTCTCTAAACCGGCCATTGCAGGCTACCGCTCTCTCTCCGACGCATGCATGCTGTCTATAAAGGTATATCCTGAAAATCAAGAAGGGAAAGGGGAGGGCCAAACAAGTCTACATCTTCACGGCTCGGAATTGCACCTTCGGAGACCGAAGGCTATCCACATGCCTTACCAGCTTCAGTTCTGCCGCCTTGCTCTTGAGAAGCCGCATCTTCTTATCGTCCACGCCGCCGTTGACCTGTGTCTCGCCTAGTCGCCTCCTCAAACCGATATCCATGGCCTCGCACGTCTTCGTCAGCACCTCGTGCATGCTGGCAAGCACTTTCTCGACAGCCTTGGCTAGGGGCAGGTCGAGCGCATCGATGGAATCATCGCTTCGCCACGACTCGGCCGTCGCAAGACCCGGTGTGTTCCACACGGCCTCGCGCATGCGCACGACTGTCAGTGCCGCGAACATGTCACCGGTGCCGCTGAAGTAGCAGTCGATGGCAGGGAAGACGATCTTGAAGGCGCGCGCTCGGCGCTCAGATGTCATGGTTGACCCGACGACCGACAGCGATGCATCTGGGTGATCTGGGTGGCGCAGCGACACTGATGTGATTACGATGTGAGGGATGCCGTAGCGTCGGTGCATGACCTGGATTGCGTGGCCGAGGGAGGCCATGTCCTCAATCTTGACCTCGGAGAGCAATCTGAATATGGTGTTAGCATGAAGAGCCCAGCTCCGTTGAAGCGGTTCATGACTAAACATACTCAGCCTCAAATTGGTTGGGCAAGATCAAATCAGCATGGCTGACCAGGTTGCGGTAGACGGGTACCACATCCTGCGCAACATAGAGGTTGCCATTGTCACCCATGACGGGATCAAGCACCCAGAAGAAACTTCCTGGCGCCTTTTTCGCCCGCTCTTTGAGCTCCTCGGCGATTTTACCGACGGCCTCGAGGGCTTCAGCACCTGGGACATAGCCGGACAACATCATATCGAAGTCATCGAGGTATGAGTTTTTCAGGCCCCGGTACAGATCTGTGATCTCCTGCGCTGAGACTTTGTTACCCGTCCATTGCCCATATCCCGTATGGTTGCCTATTTTGCTCGTGTCAAGACTGCGGCTCCTTGGAGAGCACAGAGCTGGGGCGAGACGAAAGAACAGGTAGAGACTCACTGAATTGAACAGTATTCAAGGCGGCGACATCGCAGCCCAGAGTCTGCATGCTAAAGACGGCGATCTTGTTGCCGACATATCTGTTGACCGAGGCCCCCTTTACGTCAACAAATGGCCTACATGTTTTTACGGAACGGAAAACGGATGCGGGAAGGAGAAGACCGAAAAAGGGGCGGCAACACCCACCCGTATCTATCACGGGTGACTCAAGCCCCGCGGAGCAAGAGACGGGGAAGACTCACCCGGAAACAACCTTGACACGCCGTTAGCATGGAGGCACAAAACAAAGGAGAAGACAAGGTGCGAGCCCTACATGACTGGCAACCGCCAGCACGCGGGTTTCTGGGACTGGAGGGCCCTCGCTCATCATTCAATTAGGGCTTTTAGGCGGGAGTTTTAGGTGTGTTGTGAGACTGGGATGTCTTCCCAGTGGGTCTTGGTGACGGGTAGCAGACGTCAGTTCAGGGTAGAACCAACGGGAGCTCTGATGCAACGCTGATCGTAGGTAGCCCTGCAACGGCGCGCGAGGGGGGACAGTTTCGGAAGAGTCGGCGTAGGGACGAGAAGAACAAAGGGCAGGTCAGGTCACGCACAAGAGCGGTGCAACAGCAATTGACTGGTGTCAAGAGGGGAAAAAAAAACTAGGCCCCGAGTCGGAGGCGATCTTATCCGAAGTCTGTCTCGCACTTGAATGAGTACAGCAGGATTTCTGCAACGTGACCGACAGAAAAACGCCTCTGCGATGCCGGGCAATGCCGTATGAGTCGGAGGCCCCGAACAGAAGCCAGGAACCTGGAGGGACCTGGCAGCCGATTCAGGAACTGGGGGAAGGAGGAAGGGGCTGACAGGTGAAAATATCGCGCTGGCAGTGGCAACCAGGTGGCAACCGCCATTACATCTGTACTCCCCAGACCCGATAACCCAACTATCAGCAGTTAATGCAAGTACGTTCTGGTAAGAGGGCTACCTATTGAATATGAGCTGCCACACCTCAGGTTTCCCAACTCTGTTCGAGCCCTCATCCGGAGACAACACTTGGTATCTTGCACTCCGGTCCTGCTTCCCCTTTCCCCCATTCACATCGCGATATGGCCGTCAATCCAGATATGGCAACGGAATTCCACTTCTTCCCCTTGCTGCCGTGGGAACTCAGGGACATGATATGGAAATTCGCGATCCGACCGGCCCTCCCGGGAGCACACATCTTCAGAATTTCCACTGCCGAACACCGTACACCTGAACAGGAAGCCTCTGGTGGTCATTGTCCGCAGAAAAGAGAACGTTTTGTCGCCCCCCAATGCTTGCCAAGGGGTTTCGATTCCTCCCAAGCAGCTCCAATCTCGTGGACGCTCAATAACCCGTCCATGTACCTCGTCGACGGCGGTCTTTGGACCGCTTGCAAGGAATCATTACAGGCCATTGACAAGGAGTTCCAAAAACCAACACGACAAGAACAAGTCTGGAGCGCTTCAGAGGTAGAAAGTTCCCGGAAGAAACGGGGTCGCCTCGCTTTACCAGACACAGCAACGTATGCTGTCCGAGACAACTCCAGACACCGGTATATCACCGTCTTCCCCGAGCGAGATCTATTCATTCTGCAGTCCCCTGGAATTCCAGCTCTTGACTGCGTCTGGATCAATCTCCCCACCTTCCGAGTCATTATGAGAGAGTGGGCAGTGACGACCCAGGGCGGCCGCCACATGGCCCTGAAATACGATCCTGCATGGGATACAGACACCGATGTCGACAACACGGGCTCATCGCGTTGGGACTCGATACATAGCATTATCACAGTTACTGCTTTCGTGAGTGATTTCTCGGTTTGGTTCATTGTCAGACGCAACCCGATGTACCAGGGAGCCCACAAACCGTCAAGGACCTTCTATGCCACTGACCGTCGGTTTGTTGAGGTCGATATCTGCGAAACTGGGGAGCAGAATGGACATTCCCAAATGTGGAATCTGGATCAAGACCGTGTATCCTCAGATGACCATTGCTCTCGCCCCGGGCCGGTTCGGTTTGTTGAATCGCTTAGGCGCGCCCTGATGCTTTTCCTTCAATCTCACCGTGTCAAGTATGGGCTTCTTGCCTGCGAGTACTTGTGACATATTCATAACCTGAAGCATTTTCAATGTCATTGCGTTAACTGGCATATGATCCCGGTGCTGTGGTGTGCAACGGATGGCAGAAAACGGATGTGCAAATCTACCACTTGGCTCTATGTTGTCCTGATGTTATCCTAGCCAAAAGAACTCATTCATTGCCGTGGCTAGCATTGTGGCAGTCTGGGTCGAATGAGATCTCATCAAGCTCAATTCGACCAGGGTGTTCAGCATCGGACAAGGTCAGGGCTGGATTACAGAGAGGCCGTCATACAAGAAGGCATTCTCTGTGTAGATGCTGGTTTCTTCCAATTCTAACAGGTAGGCAAGCCCATCATCGCATGAGTTGGGCCACAGGGGTTTGGATGCTGGTGGTAACTGGGGGTTGTCCGGTTCGTTAGTGCACATCGGGCGCCATCGTCACAACAATGAACCCGGTCGAGATTGGTACCCGCGGATGACGGATTGTTCAAGATTGAAGGGGAGAGGGAGTTCATTACCGCAACCATACTGCAGATCATTCCATATCATCAACATGTAGTCCCTAGCCGCCCCAAGCTCCAGCACGATGCCCCTTTTCGCCAACCCTTTTGCTACCAGCAACCAATCCACCCCTAGGTATACAAGTTGCTTAGAGCAGATAAGATGCGTTATTGTCATATCCATTCCTTCGTGATCGCCATGGCCTCGCGGCCCGTTTACTCTTCATCGCCAATCTGCAAACGAAACGTGTCAGCAGGACAGTCAGGGATGCCAGCATTGGAAGGGCTTTACATACCTTGGGCGCGAGATAGAACCGTAGATAACTGCTGCCCGCCAATGTGTACTCCACGAGGAGGGGCACCTCGTTCGAGAGGCAGATCTTGACGCTGTTGGAGAGCGCCGAGGCCTTGCAAAAGTTGACAAGGTACTTGAGGGAGAAGGTGAGGGAGACGGGTTCGCTGAGCTCAATCTCAACAGCCTCCGCGGGCTTCTCGACGTTCGAGTGCTGGCGCAGGGTCACGGCTCCGTTGCCAATATCGCCCTGGGCCGAGAACTTGACCCCGTCCTTGGTCGCCTCGATCGTCACTATGCGGTTTCCGTATTAGCAAAGGCTCTGCCACTACCAAAATTTCTGCTGAAAAAGCCTACCCGATTCAGACATGGCCATCAAATCGGTCGTGATCCGCTTGAACTCGCTCGCAGGCATGCTGATGGTGGCGGCGTACTCGGTATCGGGGATGCCCAAGTGCTCCTGATCGATATCCATAAGCTTGAGGTCGTACTCGGAGATTCTGTCGTCCCCAGAGCTCTCAAAGACGAGGTTCAGGCTGTCCGGCGCATCCTCGGCCTTCAGGGTCAGGATGTCCTCGTTTTGCGCCGCGCGCAACACCTTGGTGAGGGATGTGAGGTTGACACCGAGCGCGATGTTACGGTCGCAGCGGAAGGGGGAGAATCCCTCGGCCTTGAGCATCATGGAGACGAGGGCGACGTGGCTGTTGTCCATGGCCTGCAGGGCGATTCCGCTGTCATTGCAGTCGAAGTTGCAGTCCTGCACCAGGTCCTTGATCGCGTCGACAACCTGGAGGTAGGGAGCGTTTAGAGGAGCCAATAATGGCAATGGAAGTGGGCATTTGTACTGACCTTCTTCAGGATGCTCGCCTGCTCGAGCCGTGCCTCCAACATGGCTTCGCGGGTCAGCAACTTTGCTTGGGGACAGAGGGAAGAATCGTGTAGGATTAAAGCTTACTGAATGTGGTTTTCAAAGCCCCGTAAATACAGTTTCCTTTTCGATAGAAATATATTCCGGTAAACGTGGTGTAAGACAGTTGTTGGTTTCAAGGCGAAGTTGGGATCTTTGGGCAGTGGTGGATTTGGTGTTTGCGAAGGAGGGGAAGGCAGGCAGCCCACCGACGCGATGGACGCGACTGGCGTTAAATTGATCGCGCACAGACCAGTCCCAACGCGCTGGAATCCGCGATTCGCGATGGCCCGCTTTCATCCCACTACGGAGCACCTACCATCAGCCAGGTTTCAGCCTAGCCGCTTCTGGAAATATTTACGCACTGCTACTTTGTGATTTTTCAGGGCACATGACCCAAACTTTCGACGTGTCCAAGATCGAAAGGCGACGCGAGCAATCTGAGCTGTCTGAGCCGTTCGATATCGCGAGTAAGAGCTCCTGTACTAATTATGAGGACTTGAAGTGATGCGCAACGGTGCGAATTACTCGTGTTTCTTCAACCGTTTGCGTCCGTTATCTGTTAGCTTGTCAAGCTTGTTTGTGGCTGAAGCTCGAGTTCGGAAAGCTGAGGACAGAGCTAGCCCCTTGGCGTTTCTTGAGCCATTTGATTGGCTCATGCACGCAAAAGTGGGAATAGCTGGTAATTCCCAAGCGAAGGGAACGGGGGTGGTGGGTTCATCTGTGAATAGAATGATGTGGAGGCGTGCTACAGAAGGTTTAATGAGGTGTTAGTGCGCCGGTATGCTACCTCCAGCTCATACCTCCGCTGCATGTGCATCGTCGCTGGTTGGCAACTTCAACTCTCTCACAAACACAACATCGACATATTTCGCCGCGCGCTTCAAGGCCCAACGAATATGCAGAGCGGCAACGAACAGCGTTAGCCAGTCACATTATCCAACAGTCGTCATTCTTCCTGGCCACAGGGCCGCGGCTGTCTGCAACAGCTGACCCAACCACCGACACGCCACACCCCGTTGTGTCTCGTTTCGTGGGACTCCTCCTCCCAGATTCAGATCGGGCCACTGCGGTCAAGAGAACGGTCGCTTGCTGTGGGTGTGCGCCAGATGGAGAGCTGGGCGCACAGCCTAACAACCACGCAACATCCTTATGGAGACCGTCATTCACGACCACACTCCTTTGTCCGACTACCTTAACGGTGGGTTGCCTCTTATCTGCCCTTTCATCTCGACTCGAGACTCGACCCGCCTGTACCCCTGAACATCGGTTTATCTAACTCGGTATCATGCTAGACCAGGGAGAGGAGCAACAAAGTGATAGCTGGGGCCCGACCCCGCCCGCCTCCGAGAAGCATGATAAGTCGCCTCCGGGGAGCCCGGTCTTTGCGCCGGTAGGCCGTCCCATGGTTAAGAAGCGCTTTCGCAGCAAGATACCCGATCCGCTGCGCATCGATATCCCACGGATGAATCGGCTGAGCTCGCTCAACACGTATTCGAGCGCGGTTGCTTCGAGCATCGATAGGGCCGACAACCTCAAATTCATCGAACAGTTCCGATACACGATAGTCGCGTCGCAGTTGCTCAGCGGGTCCTCGATATCCGGACAGCATCATTACGGCAATCGCCCACCAGGGGAGGAAGCAGAGGGCGCGCACAATGCGGTGGTTCCGACCTCTACTGGGCTCGTCGTAACGGCAGCCGGTGCACTTCTTGTGGCGTGGATCATCAGTTGGGTGTACTATGGCGGCTATTCACACTTGACGAAGAAGCGCGTGGTATTTGCGGGCGTGATCTTGGTTGCCGGGGTGGCTGTTTCGCACATATACCTTCGGCAGCAGTGGCTTCGATATCTTCGACAGCAGGCGATGGCGGAGGTTACGAGGTTTGTCTCTAAGTCGCAGGACTTTGACAGCGCATCTAGCGCCGCGCTGTCCCTTGTTCAGGAGGTGGAGCTGGTATCAAGGGGATACAAGATGTGAGTGTTGGTCTGAGTGTACGCGGTATTTCATCCACTGACAATCAGCAGAAGCGCGCCGTTGCCCCCGATCAGTCGCCTAGAGGACAGAAGCCAGGTCCGCCGGTGTGTCCGACTGCGGAAAGCGCTCAAGGCACAATTCTCGGAGATAATACAGAGTTACATTCAGGTGTCGAACGTAGTCAAGGGCTTCTCTGAGCAGCTGTGCCTGGAAAAGTACCACGACGTTTACGACATTAGCGACTTCGATATGCAGGATGCCCTCCAAGGCTTCTCTGATACCGAGTTTGAGGATGCGGAGTCTCTCAAAGTACTCAAGATCGCGGCAGCTCGCTTTCACACGATTCGGAAACTTCTTCTTTGCGGCCTGCTCGCATTTGAGGCGACAGGCGAAAACAGCGATTTCTTGAGGTGGTCGACGGCCGTTGAAGGACTTAGGACGCTCAACGAAATCACAGCTACTTGCTATGAGAGACTCCGCCAAATTCTTAGCGAGGAAGAGAGTGAGCAACCCCCCAACACTACTGTCCGATCTTGGGACCAACTGACTCGAATAGCATTTCCCACCGTCGCTGATACGAAAATGCCGCTAACGCCGGGACGAGAGAAACGGCGCAACCAATTTTCGAAGCTTAATTCTCTCACCACCGGCATCCGAGGCCTGCAAGCCAAGCTGGCATTGCTGCGCGAAGAGTCGGAGAGAACACTCAACGAAGCGGAAGACGTCTCCGAGCTGGGCGCAAGTCTAATGGCCCAGTATGAGTCGATTGGACAGGATTTGAAGATACTGCAACAGGCATGGGAAGATGGCAAGTCGGCATTGGCATCGGGTATCGACCGAAACGAGAAGCGATTGTCATCCATCAGCGGGCTGCTCTCCCCAACAATATCACTAAGTGGCTTGACAACCGTGGACGAAGGGAGCGCAGTCGATGCCTTCAAGGCACTGACGGGCGAGTCCCCTCCAAGCTCCGCCTTCGGCAGCGCGAGAGGCGATCAAGACGAGGCCGAAGTCTTCGAGGCCGTCGCCTTCCCCCCTCGCCCACGCAGTCTCCTGACGAGAGAAGAGCGAATCGTCAAGATGAAGGAGGATCGAGAGAAGAGAGAACTGGCAAGAGAATCGGCCGAGGCGAACCGAGGGATGCTCCGGGAGCTCGAGACGGTCATCAACTTGAGACCAAAGAGAGCGACGCTCCCCGCTTCCAGGCCCAGAATCTCGATATGACGTTGACGACAAACACACAATCTTTTTAATATTTCCTTATCGCCCGTTTTACGACATGCATGACCGAGGATACAATCCGGAGCGAGCGCCATGGATGGCCACCAGATTAAAATACTGTTGGGTCGATTTGTATAGAGGGACGGCGTTGTTGCATTTGGCCAGGGATTGATTATTGGCTTGGATTCCATTCATTCAACTTCATAAAGTTTCAAGGAGGTTCGAAGACGACGGAACCGGAGACATGACGGCGTTTTCCCCGGCGGACAGTATCATATATTCATGATAATGCTTATTCACTCAAGTGTAATTAGACTTTGTATAGTAAACAGATCATGATGTTGACAAGCGATTTGTTGATTCCCATCGCTTCCCTTGAATGTGGTCTGTGTCTTGGTCCAAGCATACTGTCACTTTCGCGGGCCGCATCCGCCCCCAAATTTTGTTCCCACTTCTCGACAGCAGGGAGCCCACCACGTGCCAACTGCCAGCCAGTGTTCGAAATCACCTTGCGGAGCCGCATGAGGAGCCGCCGCGCGCCAAAACGAAACCCTTTCGGCCTCCCGGCGCATGAGAAGCCCCGCGACCACCAGCCCCCGACCGATCTCAACGCCCTCGTCTGCGCCGACCGAAGAAAAATCACCAAAATGCCGTCCGAAAAGGAACTCCAGATCTCCCCGCTCGTCCCCGAGTCAATTCAGCACAACTCCAAGGTGCGTTGCACCCCTTCACATCTCCGCTGACAAGTACCCCCGGCTAACGGACAACCCGTAATTAGACTCTCTACAACCTCCAGTCTCTCACAGCCTCGCTGTTCGGCGTCAGCGCTGGCATCCTCGGCCTCGAATCCTACAGCGGCTTCCTATTCTACATCGTCTTCTCCCTGTTGACGTCGCTACTCCTCTACCTCGTGCGCGTCGCCCCGTCGTCATCCTCGCAAACCTCTAGCAAGAGCTGGGCATCTGGGCCAGTCGATACAAGCCTATACTTCCGAACACCCTTCGAGTTCTGGGCAGGCGGTCTGATAAACGGGTTTGCTGGCTTCATTCTTACGTGGACTCTATTCTACGGTTTGGTTCGGGCATGATGACGGCAGCATAAGATTCTGCAGAAATGTAATCTCCGTGGCATGGGCATGGCGTCAAGGCGTTCATTGGAACCAAAATCTTTTCAAGGAATAACAAACAAATCAATATCCAATACTTGCTGACCTAAACTGAACGCTATGAAAAGCACATGCTCTTCCAACAAGCACAAATCACTGACAAGAGCTGAGAAAGGAAAGACGCAAGGAAATCAGGATCCAAAAGAAACAAAGTACCATGCAAGCCCATCGATTATTCCACAATCTCAACAACCTTGCCCATATAACCTTCAAGTCCCGACTGCTCTTTTTTGCTTCCTTCCATCACCAAGATACGACTTCCAAGCTCGATCCACTCACGGTTGTTGAGCAATTCCAATTGCACCTCCACGCCGCCCTCGTTTCCAATTTCAGACTCCAATTCCTCGACTCCAATTTCCTCACTCAAACTGAACATGTCATCGATGTCTTCCGTAGGCAGCTTGCTCCCGTCATCTTGGCCGCCAATCATCGAGACCCGCACGATCCGAGCAGCAGCACGAACACTCGCAACGTAAACGTTGACCAGGCTCCCCACCGAGAGCGTACCGGCCTCAGCGTCATCAAAAACAGCTGTCATACCACTGACTGCCTGCAGAGAGAGGCCTGTGGCCGTCATATGCTGACTGGGAACAGCCAGAACCATTCCTTTCCGCAACTTTGGAATCGAAGAATGCGGTCCGTTTTCAGCGCTCTCATGCTTCGGGGTGTCAAAAACCATCCCTATCGACCCGACCTGCCCCGCCGTCAGAGTCTGGACGGGGAGCCGAAGGTTGCGAATGCTGACAATCGACGCAGTATGCCATTCTCCTTTGATAGTAGACGCCGAGACCATGCTCTTGGCGGCAATGCGGTTCAGCTCGGTCGATGAAGGGCGCGAGAGAGAAAGACCCTGGAGGCCAGGCGTCAAACGGTCTTCAGGGGTAGGGCCGCGAGACTCCTCCTCGTCTGGGGGGAAGGGTCCGACAACGACTTTGTCACCAATCGAAAGGCTGCCGAAGCGCAGATGTCCCGCAACCACTGTCCCGGTATCGGTTTGTTGCTCAACGTCCCGGGTAGCAAGGGCATAAGATGCAGGCAAGCTGAATTTGTCTTCAATGTGAAAGAGACAACTCGGCTGCTCCGGATTCAAGGCCGCGCCAATGTAGTCCCGAGATGTCGGGCCCGGTGGCAACGGGAGGTTTTCCAATAAGGCATGGAGAAGACCAACGCCTCTTCCATCAACCGCACTGGTCAGAACGATTGGCACAACGGACAATAGGTCGTCCTTCGCCACCATGGCGTCCATGACCCTCTTGATAGCGCTGTGGTCATGGTCAGAAATCCGGCCCCAGTCGTCTTGAGGCGGGCCATTTTTCAGCATCATCGGCGCTCGCCCTGCTGCTTTTACCCTGGTCAGGATTTTGCTCAGGGTCATCGCCACGCTTGGCTTCGTGGCCAAATCTAGCTTGGTGATGACAATAGCTAGGGGAAGGCGAAGTCTCAGACAGAGATCAAGGTGCGCCAGCGCCAGATCAACGCCTGCGCCGGCAGGTCCCAGGACTTCTGCAGCAGAAGATGTAGCCCCGGCAGTAGGAATAGAGTCAGCGCTGTCGGCCGCGATGCAAAGCAACGTCCAATGCGGAGCCCATCCGATGATGCCTCGAAGAATAGTGCGACGGTAGCGTGGGTGCCCTGCCGAGTCGATCAGAAAGGCAAGCCGGCCAGTCTTAGTGAAGTCATGAATGTCTATCCACGACTCGACACCACGATGAGCATAGTTGATGATGTTCCCGTCATCATAGCCAATGAGCTCTTGGGTGACAGATGACGTGACGCCAGTGTTCACTTCATGGAGATGCTTGAGTAGACTTAATCTGCTCTTCCCACGGCCATTGTCCAGAGTCCCTGTCGAGAGAGTTCCCAGAATAGTCGTCTTTCCTGATGTTGTAGGCCCAGTAAGCGTCACACGGAGCTGATCGGTCGTCAAAGGGCCTCGTTTTGTATCGGGCAGGTCCTCCACCAACTGCGAAAGCGAATGGGGCTTCATGGTTGACGGCTTGTCTGTTCCGTCCCTCGGCGACAAGTCCGGCCTGACCAAGGCTTCTGCCACCCAGAGCTTTGCATGATGTCGGCGGGTTTTCGTGTCTGTGCCGAGGGATTCCTCAGACTCGGGGGTCTCGACCCATTCGCAATCACCGACATCAACGATTCGAAGGACTTTCATGCTACACCCCAAGCTAGATGCCATAACTCGGAGTGTAGCAAGACTTTCATCCATCTCATCCTTAGTGAGGCCGGCAAGTGTGCCATCATCAGCGACTCCGATCTCGTATAGAGCCCCTCTGGAAGCCTCCAGCCCAGGAAGCAATTTCCCTAGCTTGACTGGGGCGTCTGCGGGCACATCATCACTCGGAAGCTGTGGGATCACGAGGCCTTGCACTGCAGAACTAGCATGGTAAGGGCAAGACTGTTGCAGTCGCCACAACAGCTGTGTCGTGAGATGTTCGAGACGGTCTTGGCGCGTCTGGTTCGATGCGCTACCCACTATCGGCAGTTCCTTTGTCGATTTCGGTCCAGGCGGCGGGCGAGAGGATTGGATGGAACCAGATATGCGGGTCGGGGTGCTGGTACGCTCGTACTTTCTCCGTGGTCTCAAAAGCAAGTGAAGCTTGTATTCCGTAGGGCCGTCCTGCGGTTCAGCCTCTAGTTTTGTGACATTGTAGTCTGAAAGAACACCCGACTCGATGCTTCCACGGCGGATTGCAGACCGACCCTTGGCGTTGGATGGTTTGCTACCTATAGGATCCGCTGGCTTCAGCCAAGGGGAGGCGACCTTGGAAGAAGGGTTGAGATCAAAGGTAAACACCGACATTGGGGACGATGAGAGATGCGGCGGAATGTCTGGGATCCCTGGGTTTTGAGGCAGGAGCTGCTTGGTAGCTCAGGTTGTTTCGATTCGTGTGAAATCCGGTGAGGTGTGACTCAAGCAGCTATTCGTAAGGATAATAAATGACAAGTAACCATCGCGTGAAGGTGTAATTGGTGTATTCGAGTTATCATTTTGTATGTTTGAAGGTCGTTTCCACCGTAGATGTGAGCCGTCAGGAACTTCCAGGTTCAAGTGGAAGGCTCGAAGGTGACAGGTACCAGAAGGTATTTCTAGTTATGGCAAGACATCCTGAATGACAGCATGGAAATCCACAATAAGATGCGTCACAGAATAGAAGTCAACAGGAAAATATTGGACCCTCAGCTCGCTCTTAGATGACAGGGCTGAACTGATGCGTGTGACACATCGGTGAATGTTCAACATCGACACCGCCAACTGCCATGCCCGATAAGATAGTGCAGCGGTGCCCACTCTGAGGCCCCCACTTTCCCTACTTGGTGGGGTTCGACAACGAGATGGAGATGGAAAAACAACCCCCTTGAATATCGAGTCGTTTCCATCACCAACACGAAATCTTTTTCTCGCGAACAATGCCAGGGTCACATTTTATTTCAATCTTTAGATAGAATCAATTACCTTCCATTTGTAGCAAGTTCCAGGTCAGAAGAGGCAATTTCAAGGCGCATCGACCATCCTTTCATTCAGCGGTCGCAGAGCTGACGTTCTCCTGGTGGCGGGGCGTGGGGCTGAGTTCCTGGGACACTAGCCTGGCTTGGCTGGCGTTACACAGCCCAACCAACCCGAACCAAAGAACCGGCCACCCCTGTAGTCGTAGTCTGGAACAGACCCCAGACACCCACCGCCGCATCACCCCTCTTCAATACAAAACCCCTGGACCCTTCACACATCGCCATCAGTTTGCGGCAACCAAGATTCGCCGACGACAATTTGCTTCTGCACCTTTCTCGTAAACCACAATCTCAACTTTGACGCCTACGTCATCCGCGAATATGAAGAAGATCTTCGGCAGAAAGGACAAGTCCGATCGGGGCTCGCCTGCGCCCCAGGACGAGAACCCCTACGCAAGACAGCCCGCCGAAGACCCGTACGCGAACTCGCCCGCTCCGAGCTCGAACTACCAACCCAACCGCCCGATGGGTCTCCCAAGCGGTCCTCGTCCTGGCGGCGGCGGCGGCGGTCTACCCCGCGGGCCAGCCCCCGCGCGCGCTGGGTCCAACGCACCTCCTCCGCCCTATTCCTCCAGCAGCCCTCAGCCGGGCAGCCGGGGTCCTCCGCCACAGCAGAGCTCTGGATACGGGAACGATAGGTTCGGTGCATCTGGAGGATATGGCGGCAGCAGATACGACAACGGCGGCGCTCCGTTCGACAATAAGCAGCCCAGAGGTGGTCCCCAAAGGCAGGGTGGATATGGTGGTCTTGGCTCGCTTGATGACGACAACCGGGCCGGTTTGTTCCAGGACTACAAACCCCCGGCCGCCAGACAGACTCCTGGCTATGGCTCGGGTCCTGACGGCCGCTCGCCATCGGGGTCCGCGGGCGGAGGTTATGGGCAATCGGGGTCTGCAGGCGGTGGCTATGGTGGCTACGGTGAAGATCGTGAGCTCACGGAGGAGGAGCAACAGGAAATGGCGGTCCAAGATATCAAGAGGGAGATTATTGACACCCAGAAGGCCACCATCGCCAGCGGCCAGCGGTCATTGCAGATGGTTGGGGCCGGAACTGAGAGCGCCATGAACATTGCCCAAGCCCTGGCACGCCAAAGAGAGCACTTGGATAATGCGGAAAGAAACATTGATAACTCCTGTAAGTACTTGGAACTCGAGGGGGCTCTCTATATGGCGCCAACCGCATACTGACACTCCTCACAGCTGTCCACAACCGCATCGCCAAGGAACAAACCAAGCGTCTCGACAAGCTCAACGGTTCGATGTTCATCCCATCGGGTTTGAACAAGAAGAAGCTTGCGGAGCTTGACGAACGAACCAGGCTCAGCGAGCAGGAAGAGATGAGGGCGCGGGACGAGGCTCGCGCGGGTGCATACCAGGGCAGGATGCGCATGGACGGGATGATGCAGGACCTCCAGAAGCCTACAACGCTCGGCGCCGGCAAGGCCAACCGGTCAAGAAGAGAGGAGTTCAAGTTTGAGGATGACGATGGCGAGCAGGAGGCGAACAATGAGGAGATTGACAACCAGATTGATGAGATCTCCCGGGGCGTGTCGGCGCTGCATGGAGCCGCCAGGATGATCAACGAGGAGCTGGAAGACCAGATCCGACAGGTCGGCCGCATTACCGACAAGGTGAGAAAACCCTCGAACTATGCAACTGTGGGTGGGCTAGTGCTAACGATTACCGCAGAGCGAGCGCGCAAACGACGAGGTCCGCAGGAACCACACCCAACTCCAACGGGCGGCCAGGATGAACTGAGTAGCCTGGTTGGGAGGCACTGGAAACAAATGGCTTTTTTGACAGGATAGTTGGCGTTGCACCTCACATGCGCCTTGCGTTGCTATTTCCTACTCAATCCGCCCTAATTACTGCCAGTTTGATGGATTCAGACTACATTGGTGTTGGCATATCACAGATTGTGAGGATAAGATCAATACATCTTGGGATCACTCATAGGGTTCATGACCCAACTGTGCATGATCTACATCATGAGGCGTGGACAACGGGGGCGAGAAAACACAGAAACCATTTTGAACTTACGCCCAACACTATCTTAAGTCGACGCCTGCCAAACACTATATTCTGTATGCGACAAGGCACCAGTGTCACCCACACATCCCCAGCCGGTTAGTGGGCATACTGTGAAATTGCATGAGGCGTCCATTGAAAGACGAGCGATCATGATCGACTGGAAAGGCCTTCGCTGCCCTGTAAAATTATTTGAAGATATTTAAAGAAGCCTACTTAGTTAGCTTTTGTAAAGTCTTCAATTTAACTCAGAAAGGCCTTTTTAAAAATGATTTTATACGTGTGGTCGAAGAAGCAATGCCTTCAAGGTTCACAGCAGCGCACACTTGGAGCGAGATTGCCCCACTTTTTATTATCTCCCTAGCCAATGGTTACAAGTTTTCAACCTCGAACTGGGCTTTTCCCAGGCCATCCCCAAACCACCTCACATTTTACCAGCATCTTCAGAAGGCGCAAAGCAGAAGCAATCATGTCGAAAAAACGAAAGCACGAGCCCAACGTGCTCAGAATTGGGGGTAAAACGATATCGCTGGAGGGATATCTCACCAAAAAACCACGCCAAGAAAGCTCTGAAGAAGCTTCAAAAGATGTAAAAAAGACCCAAGATTCTGCAGAAATCACATCCCCGGACTCCGAAAACGACTCTCAAGATGCAATGAAGATCTCCCAAGGCACTAAAAGCACCTCCCAGGACATTGCAAAGGTCTCTAAAAACACCAAAATGGCCCCCGGCGATCCCAAATACCTCCCAACCCGCCAGGCACTCCCCATCTGGAAATACCAGGAAGACATCCGCCGGATCCTCCGCACGAATGACGTGCTTGTCCTCGTGGGTGAAACCGGCTCCGGAAAGAGTACTCAGGTCCCGCAGTTCTTGTTCCAGGAGAAATGGTGCCAGAAGAAGATCGTGAAGGTCAAGAAACCAGCAGCCACCGCGGACGGAAAGGAGGTTGAGGAGGAGGTGGCCGTGGGCGGCGTCATCGCCATTACGCAGCCGCGAAGGGTTGCTGCTTCGACGCTGGCGCACCGCGTGTCGAGGGAGGCAGGGACGCCGCTCAACGGACAGAAGGGTGCTGGGGAGGAGGGCAAGGCGGGGCCGGTAGCGAAGGGGTTGGTTGGCTATTCCGTGCGATTTGATCACCGGGTTCCGAGGGGGACGAAGATCAAGTACGTTACGGAGGGTATGCTGCTTCAGGAGCTGCTGCGCGATCCGCATCTGAGGCAGTACAGCGCCATTGTTGTTGACGAAATCCACGAGCGGAGCGTCGATGTGGACCTGCTGTCTGGGTTTCTCAAGCAGGTCGTCACGGGCGACAAGGCTGGGCGAGGGGGTGTGCCGCTGAAGGTTGTGATGATGAGCGCCACGGCCAACGTGGAGAGCATCAAGGCCTTCTTTTCAGGCGAGGGGACTTCACCGGATGCCGTTGGAAGCTCTGCCGTTGAGAATCTTCTGATTGAGGGTCGTCAGTTCCCCGTGGAGATCACGCACACGCCAAAACCCGTACCCGATATCCAAGAGGCGCTCTTGAAGACAATATTCAAGCTTCACACCGAGGAGCCGCTTCAGGATAAGCATGGAAAGAACGATATCTTAGCTTTCCTGACGGGTCAGGAAGAGATTGAGGCAGCACAGCGGTTGATCGAGGAATATGCCGCAACGCTCGCTTCCAACACCCCCAAGATCAAGGTATTTCCGCTCTTTGGTCAATTATCTATGGAGGCACAGCACGAGGCTTTCCAGCCGGCAAAAGCGCCCTTTACGAGAAAGGTGGTTCTCGCGACCAATATCGCCGAGACGTCAGTCACTGTTCCTGGCGTACGATATGTCGTTGACTGCGGCAAGTCCAAGGTCAAGCAGTATAGGCCCCGGTTGGGAATGGAGTCGCTTCTCGCAAAACCCATCTCGAAGTCCTCGGCGATCCAGCGGACTGGTCGTGCTGGCAGAGAGGGGCCAGGAAAGTGTTACAGGCTTTACACCGAAGAGAGCTATGAGGGACTTCAGCAGACGGATCTTCCAGAGATTCTTCGAACCGACGTACTCGGAGCTATCCTGACCATGAAAGCAAGAGGAATTCGCGACGTTCTCGCGTTCCCGCTGATGGACCGCCCTTCTATTGAGTCGGTTGAGAAAGCTCTCATACATCTACGAATGCTGCGCGCACTCGACGACAATGGCGACATCACGGAGATGGGCCGCAAAATGGTCCTGTTCCCTGTCACAGCGCCATACGCTCGCGTGCTCGTCGCTGCGGCGGAACCAAAATACAACTGCGTCCTCGAGGCCATCGACATCATATCATGCATAACGGCCGGCGACGACATCTTCATGCATCTACGCTCAGAAGAGGACCAAGAGGACGTTGAGACCGCCCGAAAGGAGCTCTGGCGCCGCGAGGGTGACTTGTTGACCTATTTGACAACAATGCAGCGATACACGGCGGAGAACTCAGACCGGCCACAATGGTGCAAGGCGCGCAAGATCAACATTCGCAACATGAAGCAAGCGCTCAACATCCGCAAGCAACTCCGCAGCCTCTGCGTACGGCACGGCTTGTTGACTGAGGCGCCACCAGCAGACCCTCAGCCCTTCTTACCGACCTCCCCAGACCAAGCCGAGTCGGTTATCAAGTGTTTTATGAGGGGATTCGCGCTCAAGACGGCACTCTTGGCGCCAGATAGCAGTTACGTTACGGCAGTAGGGAAGCATGTCGTGGCTATACACCCATCTAGTGTGCTTCACGGGCAGAAGAAGGAGGCGATCATGTTTTTGGAGCACGTTTATACCCAGAAGAATTACGCCAAGAAGGTCAGCGCGGTGCAAGCGGAATGGGTTGCGCAGGCGTTTGAAGAATAGGTAGACGCAGGCAAGCGATGACTCGACGCAGATTTTGATATCCGATGTGGAAATACAGATGTTTTACAGATTTGCACAGCTTTTAAAGACATATTTTAGCTGTTGAAAGGTGTCGGGTTGCTCTCAGAGGTGCGCACAGTGCACAAGCAAGGCATGGGGTTTTCAAGTCAACCCCTTTGGACATTGCTTTCTACTTGGCCCCTTGGTAGTTCCAGCTCACAGTATATAATTGACTACTGAACTGACTATTGGTTATTTTACCCCAAATATCTAATCATCTCTTCATCCAGTTCAAAGCGCACGCCGAGACACCTGCCACCCTCCTCAACACAAGGACAGTGCGTAACCCCATACCACACTGTCCAACTAACCGCGGCATTGCCCCTGCCAGCCAAAGTGACGTCGAACCAGAATCCGACTCAGTCCATCAAAACCACCTACTCACTCACTCATCAACCAAAAACAAAATCACCACATCTCACTCACCACTCATCCCAACCCACCATCTCACTCGCCCCATTCATTCAACTCATCCCCTTTCTCAAAGATGCGCCCCTCCCTCCCCCTCCGCCTCGCCTCGGCACTTAAACCCACATCCTCCTCCTCCCTCAGCAGACCCGGCCCCATGGCCATCCTGCCGCCCATCCCGCTATACCGACGCCTCCTGCGAGCCCACCGGAAACATCTCCCGCGCGAGATGCGGCTGCTGGGCGACGAGTACATCAAGGCGGAGTTCCGGGCACATCGGGATGTGGAGAATCCGGCGCATTTGGTACGCTCAGATTTGATGAGGGCAATGAGGGTATAAGGAGCTGATACCGCGCAGATAGGGTTTCTTACCGAGTGGCAATTGTACGCGCAAAAGATTGAGGGCGAGTCGTGGGTAGGGGAGAAGTTGGACGAGGGCAAAATTGCCAAGATGAGCGGTAAGTGAAAATATTGTTCATGTGTGATGACCTCTGGGCTGGGACTGATAGATGGATACTTGCGTATAGATGAGCAACTTGAACAGTTGTACGAGCTTATGAAGGCCATTCAAAAGGGGGAAGCGGGCGAGGATGGCTCATCATGACGCCGGCAGGTGTGTCCATGATGTGTTACCAATTGTACTTGTAAATGTATAGCATAAAGCGCTGCATGATGTCTCAGACCGAGATTTCGTCAATAGATCAATTCTCATTGCTCATGAATTTCCACTCTCCAGATACCCATGAAGAAATCCCCCCAGCCATGCAAGACAACAGATCCATTCCCAAACAAAAACGCCATATGTGTGCATACAGTCCTAACGCCAAACCCCGAAAGCAAATAGCCACTACGCACAGTTGCGTGCTTATGCTACTATGGTTGGAGCGTCCAGATACCATGTCGAGTCCCCCTTGGGATCTAATTCTTTTGTTGAAAATCCGTTCCCTAGATATGCAAACCGGTTTCGTTTCACGTTATCATAACCATACTCCCAGTCCTCGCCACGGAACTTCTCTAGCATGTGGAAAAAGTGAATCCGGCTACCGGGGTGTAACGCCGTAACCGGCCCGGTAGCTTGCCCGTTGGTAAACCATGAGCGACCAGGGGCGCTCCAAGCCACGCGCGGCATAAACGTTGAGATGTGTTCAAAGTAGTCGTCAACAGCGTCTTGTGACGGGGCAATAGACTTGATGCCTTCCACCTGGCACTTCTTGATGATGCCAGTGATGTATTTGGCGATGTGCTCGCTCAGTGTAAACACACTCCCGTGTCCAATTGGGCCATTGGGTCCGAGAAATGCTGAGGTGTGTTAGCTTGAGGTCTTCTCTGCAGGTAGGCAGCATCACTCACCGAAGTAATTCGGCATTCCAGGAACAGCGCACGACATGTAAGCCTTGGGAGTCTCTTTCCTCCACCGATCCTGGAGGTTTCCATTGCGGCCGACGATGGGGAACCGAGGGCAGAAGGAGGTGTCGAAGCCAGTCGCGCAGACAACAACATCTGCCTCAATGATTTCTCCCGAATCCAGTTCGATGCCTTCCGGCACGAACCGTACCACACCGCCAGTTTTGACCTCGACGTTTGGCATCGTCAGGGCTTGCAAGTAAGAGTGACCAGGTGTCATTCTTCGGAAGCCGAGGGGGTAGTCTGGTATCAACGCCTCGCACAGCTTCTCGTCACCGCCCAGCATTGCGGTCATGTATTCCGTGACCTTGGCTCGCGCAAAGGCTTGTACCGGGCTGTTGGTAAGAACCTAGCATGACTTTGTTAGACACAACCAAGCCTCAAATGGGCACAGGGGGGAGAACACACAATCGGAAAGCTGTTGTTGACCAATGCCTCGATCTCCTTGACATAGGTGCGGTAGAATTCGGGATCGGACTTGAACTTCTCGATCGTTTCCTGGGAGAAGTTCTCTTGGGCGTCCAGCTGGATCTTGCTTAAGATCTCTTCAGCTTGGCCCATCAACTTCCACGACTGTATCCGTGGTGGTGGCACCCATGTGGGCGTTCGCACAACGTGGTACAGTTTCTTGGCACCTGGGGAGAATGTCAGCTGGGTCTCAGACTGCGAAGCCGCGGATAGGCTCACCTTTCTGGAGTTCCGGGAGGACCTGGATGCCCGTTGCTCCGTTGCCAACAACAGCGATCACCTTATCGCTTGGGTCAAAGCCTCTGGGCCAGCGAGCAGTGTGGATCAGAGTGCCCTGGTAACGACCGATGCCATCGGCGTCGGGCCACTTCCAGTTGCTATTGCGCCGCACGGGTTAGCTCCTCCAGGACTAAGCGTGACGTCTGGCAGTGGTGGTACAACAGGTGCCATGCTTACTTTAGAATCCCTGTGCCGTCCAGTAGGAAGTTGGCATGGTCGTCAAACTCGATGCCCGTCCCTAGATCGCGAATGATCAAATTCCATATGCCATCTCGCTCATTCCACCGGGCAGACACAACCTCATGGGACGTCTTGATAGCTTCCCTCATGCCCTCGTCGTCGCAGACCTGGCGGAGGTAGTCGTTGATCTCCTCAGCGGGGGCGTGGAAGTTGGTCCAGTCGTGCTTGGGCTTCCACGAGAACTGGTAGTTGTGGCTCGGGATATCGCAACGGCATCCCGGGTAGCGGTTCTCGAACCAGGTTCCTCCCACGTCGTGGTTCTTCTCGTACACCACGAGCTCGTAGTCGGTGAGGTTGAGCCGCAGCGTGCGGATCATGTTCAGGCCGCTTGCCCCAGCGCCAATGCCAACGATGCGGATGTGCCGGGTCGAGCCGAGAGGCTGCTCCTTGACGGAGTACTCGATTTTGGGTGCCATGATGGGTCGTTTGGGCTCGCCGGCCGCACAGCCGTGATCGTGCCGATCGCGGGACATTTCGAGAACCATGTTGAACTAGGAGGAAAGAGCAACCATGTAGAACGATAGTGGGTATATAGAGGCGGGAGTAACAAAGATGGAGGGGGGCCGAACCTTCAACCAAGTAACAACGAAGAAGTCACTGACGGATTGCCAACGTTCACTTGGGACGGTTCACCTGCTGCGCGCATTCAATTCACTCATTGTCGGGGTCAATGGGTCAACAACTCCTTTAAGTGGAAACTGCGAGCGGGGAGTTGGATATCGGACGTCCAATGCGCCTTCCCCCGTTTCCATCCCAGGATGGCAAAAACATCCCCGAGACCGAGTTGCTCCGCAAACATGGAAGCCAACAGCCAACCGAACTCGGGAAAATCCTCAGGCATCTTGCCTCCACTCTTACCCTACGAGCATGACGCCTAGAAGTGAGTCGTGAGGTGTCGACGAGAATGCGATAGGACCAGAGAGCGGGAGAACCCTGCAATCCATGTGCTGTCCCCCAAGCGAAACCTCTTGAGCTCGGCGGGTTGCCCATTTGAGGATCCAGCAGCGCTTGGATCCTGTGCCGCGCGAGGGTGCCGTTGGCTCGTTTACGGACCGCCGTCGATCTCGTCTGCCTCCGGCCTGCCTCGAGTTCCCGGACGACTGCACCTCCAGAATGGCCGCTCCTCGAGTCGTTAGCAGCCAAGCCATGCGGGTATCCCTCACCCCAGCAGGCATGAGGAGGAGGCTATCAGTGAGAGCAGCCGTGGAGTTGGGCAGCGACCCAACCAGACGACGAGGGCGAGGGGAAGTCCTCGATCCTTAGCCCGTAGCGGGCCCGGGTGAGGCAACGGTTGACGGCCACATTGTCTGCGGCATCTGTATAAGTTCCGTATCCTGTCCAACCACGAGGGCTGCCGGTGTACGGCGAATGAGGAGAGCCATACGCCGGCAGTGGTTGGGGTTGCACGCTCCCGTCGTGGCTGCACTAGGTAAAACCCCTCCGATGCGGAACCAGGGCCGCGCTTGCTGAGCTAAGACGCCCCCCACCCGAATCAGCCCCACCACAAGCCCAACTGGAAGTTGAACCTACGCGTTGCGGAGTTGGAGGTTGGCGCCAAGCCATCTCCGCTAACAATTAAGCTTGTTCACAGTCAACCAGTCGATTTCTTGAGAGGAGCACTCACTTCCGGCAACATATGCGCTGTCAGCTTGCCAGGGCACACAGATTTCTCCGCCAGGATCGGACCGCAAATCGGCTCAAGGACGATATCGAATCCCGGCACCGTCGGTCACTAACCACCCACAGCCTTCGATCCTTGCTAAGGCCGCAAAAACCTGCCCGTTTGAGCCAAAATGACGGGTCAATTCTCCTTTTCGTTTGCGGGGGACGACATAGAGGACGATGGCCAGTCGGGCGCTGCCCCCGAGCTTGCCCCGAGTGAGGTGCCATCCTCCACCTCGACGACGACAGCGGCAGGAGCAGGAGCAAGCGCTTTCCCGGTTCAAGGCAAACCACTGCTCCCCCCTATCTGCCATGATATTGATGATATGATATCAAGGTTGCCGTCAAAAATTGCCTACGGCCTAATGAGCATGGACCTCGACGACGGCAGCACTATCCAGGTCCCGCGTCGTGAGCTCTGGGATGTTCGGGTCCAGCTCATGGCCGAGGAGGAGGAGAATAGTTCGGCATCCGAGACAGCACCGGGTCTTGGGGAGCACGATGTGAAGACGGGGATCTACGAGGGTGGCTTCAAAAGCTGGGAGAGCAGTGTTGATTTGGTCAAGGTGCTCGCGTCCGAGAACACGGCCCCCATTTTCAGCCGCAGCCCCTGCCTGTCGATAGAGGTGCGATGAACCCCCCTTAAGGACGCCACTGGTTGGAGCAAAGGAAGTTCAAGTTGGAAGATTTGCTGACAAGTTTCCGTAGCTCGGATGTGGTACAGCGCTGCCGTCGCTGGCTCTGTTCCAGTGGGCGCTCGCTGGGAGGCAGTCGGGCGCGAGGCTTCCGCTGGTGCTGGCCCTGGCGGATTACAACCCCTCGGTTCTCTATCTTGTGACCGTCCCCAACTTTATTCTCGCATGGGCGCTCCAGCAGCGAGGGGAAAATCCAGTCCTGGATGGGGCGTTCTCTCCGGACGGTGAGATGGAGTTGGACTTGACCAGTGAGGTTCTCCAAGCTTTCAAGGACTCACTCCTCTCGAACCAAATCTCCCTCCTTTTCCTTTCGGGGGCATGGTCCCCGGAATTCGTTCAGCTCCTCTCCAACTCGATGCCATCTCCCCTCGCAGACGGCGCCGGGGAGGTATACACCCTTGTAATGGGAGCAGAGACCATATACTCTCCATTTGCGCTTGAGAGTTTCGCGACTACCCTCCTCGCCATCCTGGAGCAGGAGCGCCGTTCGCACCCGAGAGGCCAATCCACTGCCATCATCGCCGCAAAGAGGCTGTATTTCGGGGTCGGTGGCTCGCTAGACGATTTTGTCGACAGGATGAAGACCCTCGGCACAAATGTCGAGACACTAAGGGAGGAGACTCAGGGTGTCCGGCGAGGTGTCATCAGCTGTCGCCTCTCATGATGCTTTTAGGACCAACGAGCTCGTAAGGAACTTAGCGTTGGGCCAGGACGGCTAGGCTTGAAAGGGAAGCAGAAACGCCTGTTCATGGTTGAGAGCAGACTCCATCTCACGGCGATTCCAGTGATACCAAACGATGTTTCAAAGTTTCCGGCCTTGGTTTGGGCTCCTTCGGGGAACGGATCCGGGCGGGAGCGGCTTGTTGCTGTTTATCCATTGCCAACTGACACTCCCAAGTGTAGCGCTTCGCACGGCACAAACCGTTGAAACCTCGTTTCTTCCCGCCAGAACAGGAAATTTACCCGGGCCAACGATCTGATGCGTGCATCGTCACACCTTGATAGTTGAGCCGCGGGGTTGGCAACGAGAGAGATGTGACATCATATCACTTGATGCTTCGATTCTGGACCGGCCTTTGTCTTCTGCTGGACTGCGTTTTTGCCTCTCGCTGTGCAACATGGAATCGCAACACATTCCTGACCCAGCAATTGCGTGGCTCGCCGCTTACGCCTTGTGTAGCCACACACTCGTAGTTTTATTTAGTGATGGAGGGTCAATGGTCGGCTACGCGCAATCGTGGTGCATGTTCGATCCTCGTATTGTGGGAATCGTCCCAATGTCCTCCTTACCTCCTCCGAAAACCCAGCCTCATCCATGATCCCCCGCCGCTGGCGTTGACGGGAATTTGCAGCCTGTCCTTGTGTTATCAGCCCTGCGCATCCAACACCTTGCAATCGTGGCATTTCTTGTGCAACATGGCGATTGTCGCACGCAAAGAGTTGAAGTGCTCGCGCCAATTGGCGGCCTGACCTCGCGCAACACCGTGACCTTGCATGATCTGTGCGCTAGCGCCATTTGTGACTTCGCGCGACCAGCTGCCAAATGCCAGATGCCAGATTGCCGGCGCAAAGAGATGCGCCCAGCCGCTGTTTTGTGTTCGTCGTGAACCCGGTACTCCGTGACCCACAGCGTGTTTGACATCGCATGAGCTGAGGCATTCTGGAATGGGGGACTTCCTGGGCAGGGCTCGTGGGAGGCGGATCAGCAACAAGCAAGACCAGCTCACGGTTTGCAGACCCCTGAGCGGGGCGTAAAGCTGCTGCAGGAACAACGCGAACCTTTTTGCCACAACGGGGATGCATTGCAGGCAGATTGACGGGTCCACACTCCATTCCATGCAATGAAGTGATCGGCTGGGGATTCAAGTCGCGCATCGTCTGCCTTGTGCCTTGTGAGAGAGCATTCGGTGTGCTCGGCTTCCAGAAACTTGCTGGGATGGACATCCCCGGATGAACCGAGGTTTTCTGGAGACGTTGGACAACGGCTTGTGAGGCAGTTCCAGTTCGGTGGTAGTGTTGCTAGGCCCACGCGGAAACGGTTCCATCCAGGAATGTCTCAAGGAGGTCGCCCTGCATCACGCAACGCTTATATCCAGTTTGTGACTTTCAAGTTCTTTCGCTCAAGACCCTGATTCAAGATGTGACGTGCTTTTCCTGTTTGCGGGACTGTCGCTTGGGCGGCCAAGATCAGCTAGCCTCAAGTTCCCCAGCTTCACAGCCCCCTGCTACCCCATCGCGAAATCCTCAAAAGGGGTAATAATTTTTTAATGGCCACCTCTCATTGGTGGGTGCGGTTGACGTAGCGTTGCCTCTCTCGTGTTCTGGATTTGGGAGTGGTTGCCGTCTTCCCTTGCTCAATTTCCCTCTCTTTCCCTTTTCACCTCTTGACAACCCTCGTTTTTTCGTCCGGCAGCTGCCTCTAATAATAATAATCTTCTCCACGATCGTTCAATAAGCTCATTGCTTCCGCTTTCCGTCACCCGACACCCATCGGCACGGTAAGAACCTTCTCTCCTGCGCGCCAGATCAGCACAAGCTCCCTGGTACGGAGCTGAAACTTCACACAACACGCGTGCCACAATCTTGCCGTTGCCATTTCGTCAGAACTTCATTCAACGTTCTCCCGCTAACAGTTCATCGCATTCGCAGCCACACATACATCGTCGAATATCGCGTTCTCGGCAGATTTTCCACATCCATCAACATGAAGTTCTCCGCTGCTCTCGTCGCCGGCTTCGCCGCCTTTGGCCTCGCCAAGCCCTCCATCACCAACCTGAGCTTCAACCTGACTGAGGGCCAGCCCTTCACTCTCACCTGGATTGACGCCGTCGGCCCCGTCAAGGTTGAGCTCGTTACCGGTGCTGACTCTCAGTCGCTTCAGCCCATCCGCACCCTTGCCAGTACGTTTTCACACTTTGGTTACACCTCGCGCAACATTTACTAACACGGTCGCGTAGCTGGCGAGACTGATGGCTCTTTCACCTTCACACCCAGCGGCCTTGCCTCCGGCAACTACGCTTTCCGCGTGACCGACAGCGACGGCTTGCCGAACTTCTCCCTCCTCTTCCCCTACACTGGCACCGCTGTTTCGAGCTCGGCGACCGGCTCGTCCAGCAGGACCTCCACTAGATCCACCACCTCGGCCGCTTCCTCGACGCCCGTGTCTAGCGATGTGTCTAGCATTACTTCCGCCTCGAGCAGTGAGTTGCCCTTGTCCAATCGCTCCTCTTTGCTCTGCAATCACTAACAAACTTCAGCCTCTACCCGCACTACCTCCACCCGTACCACCGCCACTACCACCCCCACCAACACTCCTACCAACAACAACGAGGGCCAGCGCTTCTCGTCCTCCCTCGCCCTTGTCTTCATGACCGTTGCGGCGCTTGTCTTCTTCAACTAAAGAAGGGATGATTCCTGTCGGAAGATAATGTTTGGCTATCATCCTTTTGGATGACACGGGCAACACTCAGGTTCTCGGGTTTTGAGTTTCTCGTACATATATTAATGTAGCCAGCTCATGAAGGACGTTTTTAATGGGAGCTCAACTTGTGTGCCTTTGTGTGTCTTTGCGTGTCGTCGGCTCGGGTGTTATGGTTTTCGAGGAGATCTGCATTTGCTGGGACTCTTGAGATGGCATGAGAACGGGGACCGTGATACTGGTATTCAGTTTGCATGAAGGCGGTTTACCGTGGGAAAAGTTTGAGTTTTGCTTGCATGGAGAACGGAGCAGAAAATGTGGCTTGTCTCTAGGTGCGGCTTCCACAGCTGGCAATAATATGAATCAATGTCGTTGTGAAGCTGCGGCGACCAAACAAGGTTGCAGATGTGTTTGACTCGAGCACGGGTTCTAAGCCGTTCAACGTTGCTGTCTACCGCTCGGCCCAACGGCTAGCTGCAGGCAAACAACGATACGGGCGTGATAATGCAAGATGAAAATCCGGGGTACCGATGAGGGTGAAGGGCTGGTTCAAGAGGGCCGGATGCATCATCGAGCATGGCACCCTGGTATTTGTTATCTCGATCCGATCTGAAATCGGATCCTGGTGTCAGACAGTCAGATTCTAGAACGGTGCGCCCCATGGGGAGACACCGCGCTTCTTATCGCACGTCTTGTGTGTCTGATGGATTTCGGACGAGCTCTGTCGTATTTTGATTCTTTTGCCAATCGCCTCTTTCTGTAATTATATATTCAAGTTTATAATTTACTTCACACTGCAATACCTGAACTCACATTCGCGACGTAACAACATCGCTTGTGAACTTGGTTTAATCTACCTGTCTTCCACCATCCTCGAATTGTATGTATTGTACAGTCCATATATGCCCAGAAGACGTATAACTCCAGTTATTTTAAACCGCTTCTATTCCAAATCGGGTGTCTGCCACCATTGACTGTGAGCTTGCCACCCAACCCCCCAATTCCCGCTGTGGCAGCCCACGCCTTCTTGTTGTACACCCAAGGCATCAGTATAAAAGACAACGCCCTGCAATGCTCTTTATGATGTAGCAACCATGCAATCGTTATGCCTCCTGTCCATCATCTTCTGATATTAAGTTTGTTGTGTTGATTCTTCAAAGCTTTACTTTAATGGGTGCTGCCCCCTGTGCCTCCTCTGATACCACGACCACCACGGCGCAGATGTCGTCCTCTTTGCCACCATGCCACTTCTCATGGGGGTAGTATTTGCTGACTTCTTTGGCGAAGGGACCATCCAGTTTCGAGTTTAGACTTGCCGACTTCGCGGCGCCAACGATCTCCATGGCGATCAGACTTTGCAAGGTGACGATAGGCTTCTTTCCGCCTTTTGCCTCGCCACTGGCCTCCGGAAGTCGTGTAAGCTGCGTCAATTCCGGGTTCACTTGAATGCCGGCCTCGGTGCTAGCCCAGGCGCCCGCGTTTTTCATCGTTCGGCTGATAATGCGAAGGATATCTTGATTAAAGAGATTATCCCATAGACCATCGCTGGCGAAGATGATAACGTCGCCATGGCGCAAGCCGAGTCGCGTCACTTCGGCGTCCCGTGGTTGATCCATGAGCTGGGCACCCCCAAATGCGGCGGCTCGGAGGAGCATGCTGGGTGGAACAACGCTGAGCTGGTATGGGGTGTTGAAGGCATGGGTCTGGGGCTCGCTGGCGGCATGCACGCCGTTGAGCCTGAGTAAAATGTAACCGCTGTCACCGAGGTTTGCGACTTCCAGGGTGCCATTCTCCGTCAAGAGCGCAACAATAGCCGTGCTCCCTCCTGCCTTGATAGAAGCGTCATGGCACACGGCCGAGTAGCCATCCTGCATCAGCTGGCGCGCTGTCAATGCAGGAGTCTTGCTTGCCGCTCCGCTCTCCGCCTTGGGTCGGTATTCGTGTGCTGACGCGGCCATGTAGTCGCAGAAAGCGTGCGAGAAGTCGGCCGGGTCGACACCGCTGTCCATCCAACCGCCTACACCATCTGCCACTCCCAGTGCGACCTCGTTGGGGTTGGGGCCCAGTCTGCTCACGAAGAAAGCATCTTGCCCTGATTCCGGACGAGAGGACTTTGACCTGCCGGGTTTTGGCGGTTGGACGCGGTTATAGGGGTTGAAGTGGAAGACATGCGTCGACGGGTCGTACTGATGACCCTTGGCGATATAAGAGGCGGCAACATTGTAGTTGAACCTGGGGCCGCCCGGCGCGGACTGAGTGGCGGGTGTTGTCGAGAAGCTGCGCGTGCTGCTGCAGCACTGGTCGCCGTTGAGCGCGTGGGTGGGCGGAAAAGGGGACGGTCTGGAGCTTGTCGAAGCTGCGCGGCCGATCGGCAAAGATCTATGACTAGCCATCGGCCTCACAGATCGAAGGGTCGGACGGCATGGAACCCAGAGAAGTCGCCCTGCGTTAACGGCCATATCTTCCTGCTGCGCTGGGCAGAAAATCAGGAATCAAAGTGGCAGCCGCTGAGCAAAGTCCAACAGAGATGTTGCGCGAAGCCTTCGAGGGCCCGCAACTTTAGGCGATTTTAGGTTAAAAGCTTCTCTATCTCGCGCATCGTCGATAAGGGTCGAAACGTCGAAGAAATCGCGGTGGTCGTGATCAGTTATCGCCAAATTTGGAGAGCTCTCTCGACAAATTGCATCATGCGTAGCCATTGACCAAGCTGCACACCATCCGCTTGGGTTGCGGGGGCTCACGTGGACCCCTCGGGCGTGTTCGGGCTGCTGATTCGCTGGGGGCGGAATTGGAATTTGGAGGTGCGCCATTGGTCAGTTTCAGCCGAGGTGTTCCGGGAAGCCGAGTTCAAGTGTAAGATCATGGATTGCGAACCCACATTAACTTGTCGATGCCACCAAACATCATCGAGGTGCAGTGTCCCTGTCGTCCCGAGCCTCCTTTCGCTCCGTCCTCGTCTGTTGGCCTTCAGGGTAGCTGCGTCGTTTTGAGACCATCTATATCGCGCGCCACGAGCAACGCGGTCCCAATTGCTCACTCCCGCTCCAATTGTCCTCCTTACGCTGCGACAATGGCCGCTCTCCGCTCCACCAGGTCCCGACTGCTCGGCTCTGCACGGCCAGCTTTTCGCCTCTCCGCCGCCGCTCCCGTCCGTGGCTTCGCCCAGCTTGCTGATGCCGCTCAGGAGAGCGCCACGGCCTCTGGCGAGCCGGCCAAGCTCAAGACGTTCCAGATCTACCGCTGGAACCCCGACAAGCCGACCGAGAAGCCGAAGATGCAGAACTACACCCTCGACCTGAACAAGACGGGACCTATGGTACTGGACGCCCTCATCCGCATCAAGAATGAGCTGGATCCTACCCTGACCTTCCGCCGGAGTTGCAGAGAGGGTATCTGCGGCAGCTGTGCCATGAACATTAATGGCACCAACACCCTGGCCTGCCTGTGTAAGTTGCTCTCTTTGTCAGATATATGTCTCGTCGCAGCCCATGCTAACCATATTCTCACAGGCCGCATCCCCGCGGAGGACAGCGCTGACCTCAAGATCTACCCTCTTCCGCACACCTATGTCGTCAAGGATCTCGTGCCCGACCTTACCCAGTTCTACAAGCAGTACAAGTCGATCAAGCCCTACCTCCAGAGGGACACCCCTTCGCCAGATGTAAGTTAAAAGCCAAGTGCCGCTGGAATTACCGCTGACCTCATTTGCAGGGCAAGGAGTACAGACAGAGCAAGGCGGATCGCAAGAAGCTCGACGGTCTTTATGAGTGCATTCTTTGCGCGTGCTGCTCGACTTCGTGCCCTTCGTACTGGTGGAACTCGGAGGAGTACCTTGGCCCGGCTATCCTTCTCCAGTCTTACCGGTGGTTGATTGACTCCCGTGACGAGCGCACCGCCCAGCGCAAGGACGCCCTCAATAACTCGATGAGCTTGTACCGCTGCCACACCATTCTCAACTGCACCCGAACATGTCCCAAGGGCCTGAACCCCGGTCTGGCCATTGCCGAGATCAAGAAGGAGATGGCTTTCTCGGCGTAAGGGGGTGTTTGGTAATTGCGTGGACCTGAGCCGGGATGACGTGGATGAGTCGAATGGGGGGAAATCCAAGACGCAAAATCGGTGTACAGTTGGCCTGCCCCTCTGAAGAGCTGCGGCGAGGCTTTTTGATAGATGTGTAAACTTTCTGGTCTTTCCGCATTGGAATTGGAGTTTACTTTGTCAGCAATAGGATAATGGCTTCTTCCACTTGCCTTGAGGTTGTCGTTGGGTACTCTGCAAGATTGGCATGGCAGACAGACTGAGAGATTGCAAGAAATCACCATTCGTTTTGGGTAGACCGCAGTCTGGATTCCGCTGTAAATTCAGGGGCTATTGCAGCCTCCACTTGGTATAGCAATCAACGCCGGAGTTACGATACAACCCAAAAGCAGACAATGTCTCAGGCAAACAGATTCAGCCTTGTCATTGCCTCCCATTCCTTTCCTGATCATCCCATCGGCCACATCGACATCGCTGTTTGGTAGCAAATAGGGGTAGCAAATAGGGGAAATCCATCAACCCCTGAATGTATTCGCTCTTCAATCGTCATCCCACTCGTCACCATTCCGAATGCCACTTGGGCCTGCGGTATCTCTAGATGCTTTCTTGGGCAGGGCATCGTCGTCATCCTCATCCAAAGCCCTCGCCAGCTCATCAGGGTCTTGCATTTTAGCATCAGGATCAACATCTGTCACACCCTCATCCTGGAATGAAGCCTCATGCTCGAGCACGCCTTCGTCGGCGCTCACAGAGATACCCCTGGAACCCCACTTGGCGCGGGTCGCCCCACCCCGTCCACCGGTATTCCCGCCGCGACTGGCCTGGTGGTCATTGTAAAAGGGGGTGTTCTCTTCGTCGGCGTCACGATCCTGCGAGACAAAGTGCTTGCCGCCAAAGATGCGGCTGAGAAGCCAACCGCGGCGCATGTCGTCGGCGTCCACAACACCGCCGTTGCGAAGCTTGACGCGCTGGCGCGTCCAGTACACCCAGGCGAAATCGGCGTACAGAGCTGTCTGGATGATGCCGAAGAGAATGGAAACGCCGCTCGGAAGACGGTCGCTGGGGCCGAACTCGCGGAAGATCCAGCCGACGAGGTACAGGGCGCGGTAGGAGCCGAGGAAGACGATGTACAGGGAGGTGATGACGGTTGGGACGGTGGTCTGGCGCAAGAGGAGAAGCTGCGGGAGGACGCAAACGGACTCGAGGATCTGGGAGAAGACCCAGAGGAACTGGAGCGAGAGCGTGTCAGTGCCCGGAGTGTAAGGGGGTTAGTTGCCATGGGGATGTACCTCTGTGAATGCCCACCTGGCTTTGTCCATGAAGATCATCATGACGAACGGGGCGAGGAGCAGGGAGCCTGCCAGGATGAGGGCGGACATCTTCCATGCGATTTCCTTCTCTCTCGTCCGTGGATAGACGAAGCGCATTATGCCGATGGTGTAGAAGGACGAGAGGAGGTAGAAGACCTTGAAGAAGTAGTTCCAAGCCCATGATTCCGAGAAGAGATCTGTGTAACGGGTGACGAAGACGGTGGCGTAGAAGACCTGGGTTATGAGGGACACGCCTGTCGCGATGCTATCAGCATGAATGCGCGCAAGGAGATGCTTCGGAAAGCTTACCTTCAGCGCTCCTGTTTCGGTGGATGGAGAAGATGAGGATGCATTTCGACGAGATGTGAGAGAGATCGGCTATTATTCTGAACACCTGGTCATCCGTCGTCAGCGCCTTGTCTTTCGATGTTCGGGGTAGAACGAGTAGCTAACATTCCATGCGCCCGCCATTTTGGAAGATCCAGCGCTTACGCCGGCGTATGTGTTCGTTCGCGATGTGTAGGTTCGTTGTAGAAGAGGAGACAAGGATCGAGTCCGTTATCGCATCGCTCGATGACGTCTCGCCAGCGAGTTGACTGTGCGCGCGAGCTATCTCGGAGCTGGCGAAGGCAAGCTAGACAGCCCAAGTTTCAGAGGCAAGTGCGAATATGCCGTAGCTGGGAAGTTGGCGAAATTATAGCTAAGATTGGCGAGATGCAACCAGAATGCAGCTTGTGAGATGTTGAAAGCGTAAAGTGATAGTGGACGCTCGTTGGCTGGGGGCCAGATGAGTAAGGAGTCCCAGGCTTCAGCACGCCAAATGCCACGCAACTCTCAGCCACAGGTCCGATTTTAAGGGTTAGGGTTTGTATAAGTGCAGACCCCGATCTTAACCCCTGAATTCTTGGGAAGTTCTGGATAGCTTGGTTACAGTTCCAATTATGACAATATGTTGCTATATTATTTTGAGAATGTCTATTTGTGCCATATTCTTGATTTGTTTGCACCATATTCACGTCTTTCACCCAAGCACAGGCGATGTACAAATAGACACTCTCGATTGTTTTGGACCTATGAATGCTTCTTCCCTGCTATTCTAACACTAAACCCTGCTTCAAAAAGCCACTGAAAAAGTATTCGATTCTCATGACCTCATCTCATGTCAATTCGTAAATATCCATCCTCAACACTTGCAAGGGAACCACTCTTTTACAACAGCCCTTTCCCGCCATACCAACTGCACTAACTGAAGTCCATGGGCCCAAGCCCCCGAGCCTTCATCGCCTCCTGAACCGCCGCCTTCAAAGAATCCATCGCAGTTGTCCACCCTTGTTTACCTAAGCCATCCGCATCTTCGTCAATAATCCACTGGAGCCACTTCATGAGTTTCCTGACTTTCTCCATATCCCTCTCCTCTTCGATGACACTGTGGAGGTATTTCTCGAACACATCAACATCCCGCTTATGCGGCCCTTTTTGCTGCGTCTCATCGTACCACTTTTTTACCATCCGCTGAACATCCTTCGTCGCAGTCAGCCCGGAGTCGGAGAATGATACCTTTGGCGGTGCTGCTGGGAAGCTGATTTTGAGCTGGCTGCCAGGAAGGATATCATCTGTATCCTCATAGCGTCGACGAGGCCGATTGAAGGCCAGTCCTGACTTTTGTACAAGACGCTGCTTCCGGTGCTCGTTGACGATCTCCCGCCGCATATCCTCAGGTAATTTTGCTAGAGAGTCGGCATCCAGTTCAGACATCATGTCTGTGTCATCATGGCTGGAGTCCTCTGCCTCCGCTGCCGAACCATCGGTCACAAAACTTGTCTGCAAAAGTCCCGCCTCTGTGTCATGCTTCCTCTCCCGTTCCCGAATGCGAGGGAACGCGGCCTTGATACCCCGTTTGGTGGGCGTGGATTTCTCCTTCGGGTGCTGAATGATCCTGTCTTTCCTTGGGCTCTGTGGTAGCCGGGTTTGCCCCCCTGGACGCCGTTTCAGCCCGTAAGATGCCAGGGCGTCAGCTTTCATTTCCTCGGGTAGATAATTGAAGACTTCTGGGTCAATATCCGGAGGGATATCGTCTGTCAAAGCCGGGCTTTGAGATCGGGAAAGGGATGGCGATGTTTGCCGGGATTGAGCAGCTGAAGTTCGTTGAGCTGGGCCAAGGAGCTTGCTCCGAATGTCGTTTGGGAGCTCGACGAGCACCCCGGCGTCTGGGTTTGTGGGCATGATGAACTGAGTCCCGCCAATATTCAATGGTGTTCTGGCCTTTTCGTCTGCGGCATTCGTCCTTGACAAGGCCAAGGCTGGGTGTACCTTGGGCTTCCTTGGTGTCAACGGGTCAACCGTGATTGGATCCTCGTCGACCGATTTGGCGCTCTTTTCTCCAGTTGGCCCTTCGCCTTCGTCAATAGGTTCTGATTCTGATTTCTGTCGTCTGGGCAGCGGAGCGGAAGTAAAACTGGTAAAGCTGAGCTTCTTCTGACTTCCTTCTGGCCTTGTAGATGCTTTCAGGGGCTCCAGTTTTGTCATCTGGACACCGAGTCCTCGAAGATCACCTGGACTGAACTTGTACGATCGCAAAATAGCCACCGCTTCCTTCCCGATCGCCTCGCCGTCGTGTGTTGCTACCCCAAACGTCACGCTCTTGTTGAACGTGTCGCATTTTCCATGTCCAAGATGCTTCGCCGGATCCAAGGGCGCATCAAGAGAGCGCCGCATGATCTTCATGGTAAGGTGCTTCCCTCTGACACCCTCATTGAGGAGGCGTTTTTCGAGCTCTTTGGACAAGTTGCGGACAAACTCTTCCGCTTCTTCTTGACTGATGAATCTAATACCCCAATTCACGTCTGCCGAAACGGACTTCCGGATTGGCTGCTCGCCCACTTCAGCCCGATCGATTCCTCGGGCATACTCCCACAGCTTCTCTCCTGTCTTCGGCCCGAGGACGGTCACCAGCCGTTCTTTGCTTGTCTGACGTATATCTTTGACGAGCTTGACGCCAATCTCTTCTAGCTTTCCGCCAATGCTGTATGCGACGCCTGGAAGGTCCTCAACCTTGAGTTCGCCAAGAAGATCAAGCACCTCTTCGGGCTTGATCTGATATTGGCCAGCTGGCTTGGCCTTGCGAAGGGCGATCTTTGCGAGGAGGATGTTCCCTCCAATCCCAATCGAAATGTGGCAGTCCGTTTTCGCCTTGATTTGTTGACGCAGTTGGGATGCCATCTCATCCGCCTTCTCCTGTTCTCGCCAGATGCTGCCCTCGCTGACACCCACACCTTCTGACCCAGTGGCAGACAGTACAATATCAGTGATGTCGATCAGAGCCTCATCGATACTGACACTCTGTACAACTCCGCCGACATCCAGGATGGCCTCGTAAAATAACTGACTGGCTTCTTCGTAGCCGGGAAAGTCGTACGGTAAGACTTTGAGGTCCGGGCAGAGCTCGATTGCGCGTTTCATCCACATGCCGTTCTTGACTCCGAACTTCCTGGCTGGATAGTTACAGGATGCTATTTCTGACCCACTTCCCGTGCTGTGAGCAACAGCAGCTGGTTTATCGCGGTAGTCGGGAGCACTTTTCAGGGACACGGCACAGAAAACTGTAATTTCTCGTGAGCAGAGGTCGATCACCACTGAGGTTTCTCAAAACTCACAACTATCAAAGTCAACATGCATGACGTATCGACGCGAGCCTTTCCGCTTGGTTGCCTTTACAGACGGGCCCTTCTGGGCAGCCATGGTCTGCAGACGCGCTTTGAGTTGAGCCTTCCATGTAGAGAGATGGTGCAGACGACTTTCTGAGTAGAATTGTTTCAAGAACTCAGGATTGGCAGTGGAAGACTTCCTGATCTTGGGGTCGGAGAGCAAGAGAGCGTTATGTTCCTCGGAGGTCAATACTTTGGGTTTAGATGGACTGTCAGAGGTCGCTGATTCCACCGGACCAGGCATTTCCTCTGAGTTGACGGTATGATCCATCTCTGGCCCCTCAGGGGCACCAGCAGGGTCCTCTGTGTCATAAAGTTCTTCATCTGTAGCGGCTGACAGAACGGGGTTTGGCGGCTTGGAAGGCGTCGGCCTCTCGACATCCATCTCATCGATATCCTCAATTTTCCCAGGCAGCTTCGTGGCCGAGGTCGGCTGGAACAGGCTGCTGGAACCATGAGGATTCAGAGCACTGGACGACCGTTGGAACTGGCTGGTGTAGAAGCTGTTTTGGGTCTGCTCTCGGTATCCCTGCGGAGACTGTTTGGTTGCCTGACTAAACATCTTCCCTCCATCAAACTTAATGGTTTTCTGTCTTGATCCTCTCCCATCATCAATCGCCCGGTAGTCAGTCCAGGGTAAGAGTCGTCCGGCCTGGATGGAGTCCGTTACCCATGCCGGCTTGACCACGCGGTATTGCGCAAACTCAGCGGCTTTCTTCGGAGGCATAGCCGATGCGATGATGTGAGTTGCCATGGTTTTTGAATCCAAATACTGGAGGAAATCGGCGCCATGCTGAACGAGCTCCTTGTGCAAGACCTGCAGCGAAGGTTGAGTGTATCCGGTTACATGAGCCACCACACCCTTGAAGATCTGAGGCTTGTCTCCGGCTGCGGCTCGCAGTTCGACGTCCAGATTCTGCAGTTTGATCTTCTTCCGACGGAAATAGTCGCCGAAGCCGCCGAATTCGCTGCCCTCATACTCCTCGCCAGTTTCGTCGGTGAAAGTATGAGCTTCAAGGCGCTTTCGCACGGCGGCTGAGCCTTTCTCCAGGCGGCTACCCATGTTGAAAAGATGCGTTCAATCTGGCGACGTGATGGTCGGAAATGGCGGCGATGACATCATCGGTGCAATTGCCGCGCGATGGTTGAGAAGCACGAAGATGCAAAATCAATGTACTATCGTGTCTCGTATCAAAAGAGTCAACAAATCCGTGGATCCTTCCATCGCTATTCGCACAACGATGAGGTTGAGGGCATCAGTGGCAACACAAGCCGTGGATGGGAGACGTGACCTGAAAGGGCGCGTTGCTCAGCACACACGAGATCCCGTGACCCATCCCGAGCTGCTGACAGAACTAACCCCAACCGAGCTAGTGCACAGTAGCGTTACCCCACCAGCCCCAAGCCGCAGCGCAACGGCGGCCAAGCTGGGCGCCACCGAAGCCTCGCGCTTCAAGGCTGGACCTCAGCATCACCACCACGCCGATATTTCGGCTTCAACCAACATCCTACATCCCGCAAAATGAACAACGAACAATTTCGCCGGCTCTTACTTGTCAACGCCTCAAAATCTAAGAACACCTCCCAAAATGGCGCCTCTACCTCCCCAAACCCCCAGTCGACAGGCAGCGCACCCGCGCTTGGCTCCAAACTCAAATCCAGCATTCCCATGACTCCCCGCTCCGTCGCCGGCGCGCGTCTCGATTTCGCGCGCCAAGTTGCCGAAAGAAGCAAAGCGCTCTCACATCCCTCCAAAAAACAAAGAACCTCTGCCCCGAAAGGCAGTAAATTCGTGGAGGGGTATGTCGACCGCGCGAAAACAAGGCAGGAACAAGAGGAGGAGGACGAGAGGGCGGAGAGGCTGAAGGCGCTGGAGGAGAGCTTCAAGAAGGAGGAGATTGACCAGGAGACGTATGATCGGTTAAGGGGCGAAATTGCGGGAGGTGATCTGGGGAGCACGCATTTGGTGAAGGGCTTGGATTTCAAGCTGCTGGCGAGGGTAAGAAGGGGAGAGGATGTTTTTGAGGAGGGGAGCAGAAAGGATGAGGAGGTTGTGGATGATGGGAAAGATGAAGACGGAGATGGGGAGGAGGACGCGGATGATGTGCTCGAGGAGTTGGAGGGCGCGGAAGTGAAGGCGATCGAGAGGGAGAAGGTACAGAAGAAGGGTCAATTTGCGACGACGGCGCTTAATCCCGGGCAGAAGAGGACAAGGAACCAGATCTTGGCCGAGATGAAGGCCGCGAGAACAGCCGCTAAGGCAAAGGAGGAGTCGAGTTTGGGATCGAAATTCAAGAAGATCGGGGAAAAGAAGGCGCCGGGGACAAGGATAGAGAGGGACATCAAGGGCCGGGAGGTCATGATTATTATCGATGAAGACGGTCACGAAAGGCGGAAGGTGAGGAGGATAGACCCCAGGGCCGCGGAAGAGCAGCGGCGGGAGGAGGCCGCTTTGCTGTCGGATACAGTCCTCGGAATGGAGGTGCCTGAATTCTACCAAAAACAACTCGCAGAACAACAGGCCGCAGAAGAGGCGAAGGAAGTCAACATTTTCGACGATGCCGGCTCAGACTACGACCCCCTGGCTGATCTCGAGGGGAGCGAGTCTTCCGAGGATGAGGAGGGCGAAGCGAAAGAGAAACCGAAATCGCCAGCAGAAAAGGAGCTGAAGGCGCCCTCGACCGATATGCCGCCACCTCCGAGACCAAATGCAGCAGGCGGGAAGAACTGGTTCAAGAACTCCAAGACGGGCTTGACGTCTGAGGAAACATACAAAGCGAAGACGTTGGATGTTAGAGATCCATCCTTCCTCGCTGCGCTTCAAAAAGTGAAGAACATTAGCGCCGCTGAAAAATCAGAAGAAGAGCAGAAGGCGGCTGAGCGTGAGGAACGGCTCAAGAAGAAACTCTTGGAGAGCAACAGAGACGATGACGATCTAGATATGGGCTTCGGTTCCAGCAGGATGGAGGACGAAGCCGACCTCGAAGAGACGAAGGTAAAGCTGTCAGCGTGGGGCGAAGACGGTGACGACGAAGATGGCAAGGGCGGTGGTGACAAATCCAAGAGGAAACGAGGACCGAAGAAAAAGAAAGGGGACAAAAACAACTTCGCTGATGTGATGAAGGTCATCGAGCGCAATAAAGGCAGCGGATAGATCGGAAAGCAAGATGTTAGGATCTTCTAATATCATCTTCTCGTTACCTCTCATTACCATTCCCGGTCGCTAAATCAAGGCTCATGATAGAAACATGTATCACCTCAATGCCAGATGCACCTCTAAATCAGCAAGCCATCGCTCCCGTGAACAACACAAGTCACGCCTCTCAAATCCCCTGCCCCTTTCGTCATTCTTGACCTCATGATCCCTATCACACCCTACTTCCCAGCAAACAAACTCATATACACTCCCCATCCCAAGCCCGCCAGACTTCCCACCAGATTCCTATGCTCGACCTTCTCCAAAAACACAAAGTTCACCAGGCTCACCCAAGGCCAAAACGTCCATCCCGCCCTGAGAATCCCCCAGAACTCCTCCCTCGCCCTCCCCATGACCACCACCCAGTCCACATTCTCCACTCTCACTCCTCCCCCTGCACCTGCCATAGCCGCCCTCATCCCATGCATAAACACGCTGAACAACACCGTGTTCACCGCCGCACCCATCGTCTGGTCCAACAGCGTCTTGATCGCCGTATTCCCTTTGTTCAACCTTGGCTCCACCAGCCGTCCCGTGCGCGCCTCATCATCCAATTCCTCCTCGTTGGAGGCGGAGGCGGAGGCCACCGCCGCGGAAGTGGGAGCGATGTGGTAGGCGGGGAACGAGGATTCTAGGAATTCCTGCCACAGGAAGTTTGGTGGGGTAGAGATGAGGGCGAAGAGGAAGAATTGGAGGATAGGGGGGTAGGAGATTGTGAAGGGGGTCTGGAGGGGGGTTAGTTACGGGTTGGTGAGAGGGATGAAGGGATGGAAATTACCTTGGCGGTTTGGGCGGTGATGAATTGGGCGAGGATGTTAGAGAGGGCGCCTATTACAGCGGACTGGAGGGTCGCGATGAAAATTGGAGGCGGGGCCATGATGAGGTGGCTTTATTTTTATGAGAATTGTTGAAGGACGGTATGAGAGTGAGATTTAGAGGTGAGGCTTGAGACGACGTGAGGAAGGTGTCGAGTGACGTTGGTCGCTGGGCCTAAACCACATGCAGCGACCCAACAGAGATGCCCTCGCTCACGCCCGCCACAAGAGGTTGAAAGTGAGCGGTGCAGCTGGCAGAATCTACCGTTGCTTATTCACGATTGCATCGAGGAACGTAGGGAGACAATCTGGTTTCGAAAGAGCGTGGGGGTACTGGTGGTTTTAAGTACCTGAAAATGAGGTTGGGAAACATGCAGTTGGCGCCAAGGGCCGCCCCCAAAACCGGGGAGGCGCACCAGCAATTGGATGTCGGGATCCGCACACGTAGCAAAGTTGGCTGCAGACGCATGGATAGATCTACCGATTCCAGATTTCCGACGCATATTTTCCCGGTCATCAGTCCGTGACCGCCCGGAACCTGAGAAAGGGTGCGAAAATGCTTGTCATACGCTTCATATTCACCTGGCTCAGTAAGCTTTTCTAGGTGCTACATTGATACCTAATTGACTACAATGCCGCCGCTTGCGCTGTTCCATTATACAAATCGCCATTTCGCCTCCTTATCAAATGCTCAGCTCCACCTTCTACGGCCGGCTGAGAATCCACATGAAGAGGAGTTGGACAAGATACGAGTAGAAGAAGAGGAACTGTGTCCGCTGGTTCTTCTTTGCCCGTGTGTCGATCTGCATCGACCGGTTGTCGCCGTTATTTTCCGGGAGTAGCACGTATTTTAGAGATCGCATCTAAGCCTGTTAGCTACCGTTCACCACTCAGGCGGTGGTCAGCTTACCAGGAACAACGAGTTAGCGAGGAACGTGTAGATAAAGACGGACCAGCCGATCCATCCGCCTGTCCCCTTTCCACCGCTCGCGATCTCGGCAATGCTAATCGTGGCGATGACGCCCACAAACTTGTAGCCAGAGTATGCAACTAAGTCTAGCAGCTGCGACTCGTTCGAGATGCTCAACAGGTAGCATCCGAGCTTCAATCCGAGAATCTCAACCGTCACTATTACCATCGCCGTCGATGCGATATAGCCAAACAGCTCCGGCTGAAATTCTCCGCGTAGACCCGCAATAAGGGTCTCCAGGAAAATGTATGTAACCAGTGACATGACCGGGATGTACATGTCGGGACTGTTGATGTCGTCGCGAGGCGGCAGGTACATGCCTTCTTGTCCGTTGGGGCCCATGGCCTGCTTGCGAGACCACGGCTTGTGCCGCCACGGGAACAAGACGAGAAATAGCTTGTTGATGACATAGGAATTCGTGACGTTGAAGTACGGCTTGATCTCCCAAAACTTGAACCAGCCTTTCATAACCTGTCGCATCGGGGATTAGCCACAGTCTCTGAAATTCACCCTGTGCTCGTAGCGTGGGACTCGGAGCGTCGCATGGATCCGGGAGAGGCGTCCTCACATTTTGTTCCAAATACTCCTGGCCGTGCTTGAAGGCGGTCTGACCGAACAGTTGCGCTGTGGGATCGTTCATAAAATTGCCGTACTGTCCAAACACATTACCGCCAGGCGCGCCTCCTTGCTGTTGGGGTGGCTGTTGTTGTTGGTATGGGCTGCCATCGTAGCCTTGTGAATGGGGTTGTGAAACTGGTGGTGGTGGCGATCGGAGCTGGGGGACGGTCGAGACGTGTTGCGGGACGGGGTGATGCAAGGGCGGCGATTGCCCATACACTGGCCGCTGCATTTTAGGGATATCTTGCGTGGTCTTCGCGATGCGATGGTGGTCTTGCGGTGCGCGCGCGGTGCTAGGACTTGGTGGATGTGTTGTCGTCGAGGTGAAGTGCTTTGTTGGAGCTGCGGTCAGGGGCGTGGTTTGGACATGTGTTTTCTCGAATTGAGGATGCTGTCATTTCTCGATTGGCAGCACCAGCACCGTCAGCCTTCGGTTAATCTTCGGCTAGGTGGGGCAGGGAAGCTACAAGTCGCAACCAATGTACCAGGTGGGCAAAATATGGATGAGAGTTAAGGCCCAAGTCACACCGCTAGTGGCATCAACTGAGTAAGTATTTGAGTTGCAAGAGACATTGCTTTGTATTCTAAAATGCTTTCAAGAAAAGAAACGCAGTGATCATCAGGGTGTTCAATTGTGGTACCAGGCCCTCTCCCTCGGGGAGTCAGGGGACTGCCTTCTGTCCACCTTGTTGGCGCAGCCAATCAACTATCCTTACCTTATCGATATGACAACCAACTTGGACTCGCCTCTTGCGAGACAGATCACACATTCGAGGACTACCTACTTCACACAACAACCACAAATATGCTGGACACGTTTGAGATCATTACAACCTCCGGCGTGGTGCTGTGGTCGCGCACTTACGCGGCTGTCAGCCCCGCCGTGGTCAACAACTTTATTGTTGACGTATTTATCGAGGAGAAGAGCGCCGTTGCGGGGGCCGGTGCAAAGGACAGCTCTTCGGCCGCCACCAACCCCCCCTACAAAAACGACCAACACACCCTGCGGTGGGCTTTTGTCAAGGAATTGGGCATCATTTTTGTGGTCAGTAGCCTCAGTGGTAGACTCGAATTCCTCACAGACAACTAATCCCAGCATACCAGGCTGTCTACCGATCGCTCCTACATCTCTCCTGGATCGACAAGCTCGTCGATAACATCAAGTCCATTTTTGTTAGTCTCTATGGCGACCAGCTTAAGAAACCGAATACCACGATTGTCGAGTGCTTGAGGTTCGACGAATACTTCGACCAACAGCTGCAAGAGCTTGAAACCGCGGCCAGCAAATCCGATCGCAAAGACTTGCGCGCATTCGAAGACCTCTCCGTCTCAACCCCCGAAACACCGCCCTCTCCCCCTGCTTTGCGAACTCGAGCTCAGGATGTTGTCTCCGATTCGAGTCCAACTGCGACCCCAATCGCATCGCGGCCCTCGACCCCTGGAGCTGGAGCGAGCCACCTTGTCGTAGCAAAAGGGGGCCCTATGGCAAAGATGTCGAGGCGTGCAAGGAAAGCCCAGAACACTAATTCGGCGCCTTTTTCTTCTGGCGATGAGGGGTCGGCCAGACGGTCTAAGGCCTCGAAGCCAGTAAAAAAGGGAAGGAAATGGGACGCTGATGGCTTGGCAGACGAGGAGGACGACGTTCAACTCGACTATTCCACCCCTGCCGCCGCCGTAACGAGCGATAACGAAGCCGAGCCAGGCAGGAGGACAGCGGGCGTTGAGGCGGTGGATGCATTAACATGGGGGTCGACCACTATTAAGGGCAAGTTTGTTCTGAGGGATCTGGGCGACGAGGTTCACTCTATCCTGGCCTCCGCCGAAGCTAAAACTTCTACTTCTAAGACGGATGCGCCATCTGGCCTGGTTGGTTCGGGGCTGAGCGCTATTGGCGGGCTTTTCCGAAACGTGGTGGGCGGAAAAGTGTTGACGAAAGAGGACCTGGACAAGACCATGAAGGGCATGGAGGAACACTTGCTAAAGAAGAACGTAGCCCGGGAGGCTGCTGTGCGGCTTTGCGAGGGCGTCGAAAAGGAGCTTGTGGGCCTGAAGACAGGGAATTTCGAAAGTGAGTTCCATTAGTTTGACCCTGCGGATTCCAAACCACTGACATTCAGCAGGCACCAGTGCTAGAATTCAGAAGGCCATGGAGGCTTCACTGACGAAGATGCTGACCCCAACATCGTCGTTGGACCTACTTCGGGAGATCGACGCCATCACAGCGCCACCAGCGACATCCCTGCGCAAGCCTCGCCCCTACGTCATGTCCATCGTTGGTGTCAACGGCGTGGGCAAGTCCACCAACCTGTCCAAGATCTGCTTCTTTCTGCTGCAGAACAAGTACAAGGTACTCATTGCAGCAGGCGATACCTTCCGTTCAGGGGCTGTTGAGCAGCTGGCCGTTCACGTGCGAAACCTCAAGGAATTGACCGCACGAGAAGGTGGCAAGGTGGAGCTGTATCAAAAGGGATACGGAAAGGACGCTGCGGCTGTCGCAAAGGATGCGGTTGCATTTGCAGCCCAGGAAGGATTTGACGTTGTTCTCATCGACACAGCTGGCCGCAGGCACAACGACCAACGCCTGATGTCCTCGCTGGAGAAATTTGCCAAGTTTGCGCAGCCCGACAAAATTCTGATGGTTGGCGAGGTACGTTTGGTCCTCCCCTATGGTAGTCGGAAGCTAACTGATCGCGATCTAGGCACTCGTCGGGACAGACTCGGTGGCTCAAGCAAGAAATTTCAATGCGGCGTTTGGTTCTGGCCGTTCTCTGGATGGGTTCATCATTTCCAAGTGCGACACCGTTGGGGACATGGTCGGTACCCTAGTAAGTATCGTACACGCCACCAACGTGCCTGTATTGTTTGTTGGTGTTGGTCAACACTATTCCGACCTCCGCAATTTTTCGGTCAAGTGGGCCGTGGAGAAGCTTCTCAGCAGTACCTAAGGATATTATTAGAGGATTAATCATACGACTTGATATCCCACTTCCTGGTGTAGCAAACAATGAAGCGTCACCGATATACATGGAGGCCGAATTGGACAACTTGAGAGCACTCTTCTTGGTGGGAAAAGGGGAGGCCCAGGACGAGGAGAAGTGTTGCCTAATCCGAGATACCACAAGCTACATTTTCAAATCCATGTGAAAAGTCCAGAAAGCGTCTTTCTTGACGAAAGCAAGGGTTTCCTTGAATGTAAAGCAATGATGGCAATTTTGAAGCGTTGGGGGAAGAATGGCTCTGAGGGTTAGGGGTCAAGGCTGTTAAAGTGCTTTCCTCAACACGTGATCACGCGAAAGCTTTCATCCCCACATCCCCGCAAAGGTCACGTCCCGCATCTTGGCGATACCTGTTGACGACTGCTGCTGCCTCATGGTGTTGTTTGCTCGCGCAACCAGCTAAACATGCTGACGACGCATGCTTCCCGAGAATTACGGCAATATGGCTAAGCCAGGTCAATATGGCTTTGCCACCAACACGGCCGGCGAAGGGGAAGCGCCCCCCTCAACCCTTGCAGCCCGCCTGGTCGAAAACATTTCGACCTCGTCCAGGCCGTCACGCCCTGACGATGTCAGCGAATTGAAGCGACTCTCCACAATCATCGAGCGGGTCAAGAACAATCCCGCCATTCTCGAGACGGACGAGCAGCGACTCGAGCACAACCACCTGTTGATATACGTCTGCGGAGGTGTCGTTTTCGAGAGCTTGAAGTGGGAGGAACCCTTTGAAGACCGGGTCAAGCTCCGCGACGAAGCCCTTAAAGCTATTAGCTTTCTGAATGTCACCATCCGCGAGACGCCGAAAGTGCTCACATGCACGACCGACGGAAAAACATTTGCATCCCGCGGCAAGGAGCCCTTATGGCTATGGATATTACCCAAGGTGCTCAGGCTGCTGGGCTACAGCAAGAGCCTTGCTCTTACATCGGCAATAGAGTCGCTTTTTCAGCATATTATTTTTTTGACTATGCGGAATGGCTCTCTCTGGGAGCTTGGGACTTCTTTGCTGCAGTATTTCCAAACAAACCTGGCTGGTATGTTTCCCCCCCAGAAGCGACCTCACAGGGAATCTAGCTAACCGTCCGATAGCCATCCTTCGCCGCCTAGAAGCGACTCGATATGATACTTTGGACTCGCTCGTCAATATACAGTTGCCCCCGAGACCGTTCCTTGACACCTTCCCCGAGGTCACCCCAAAGAAATGTTCCTACGTCTTGAAGGATCTCGAACAGGCGGTTCGACATGCGACCGGCCTTGTCACGATCATCAAGGGCGCTGTCATTGGGAGAACAGGACCAGAGCCACACTCTTCCTTGTTCTTCAGCCACTATTCCTCCCTCCTCTGCGAGTCTCTTCACCCCCTACTGTCACTTCAGGCATTGTGGCCGGCATATATCGACGTGGGGATTGCGTCTACGGTGCAGGCAGCGCTAGACATTGCAACCGCGCAAAGAAACCCTGAGAAACAGGGATTTACGTCAATTCAACGAGCCAACACTGTACTTGCAATTCTTTGCAGTGACCTACTGGAGAGTCCTCGCCTGCTTCTCAGTGACGAAGATTCCGGGCCAGCTCTAAGGCGTGTCATATGCCTTGCTCTCGTTCACCTTGCCAAGGAGGCGGTCGGTTCCAGGTCACTGTCGACCCTTATTAGCTATCGACTCGTCCCACATGTTGCGAAGCTAGCGTCAGAAGCTCCCGCCGAGCATGCTGATCTCCTGGTAAGCAATCCTTGCTCCAACTGTCCTGCTTCTCTAACTCGGTGCAGAAGTCCATGGGCTTAGTTGCACAGTTCGGCATTAGTCCACCTCCCAAAAGCCTCGACGAGCAATTCAGGCCAGACAAATTCGTCGACGAGGCACTTCGCCTGCAGGTGATGAATTTGGGGCTTGAAAGCAACGATCCTCAGCAAAATCAGCCAGACCAGCCGGTTGCAAAGAAGAGAAAAATAACTCAAGAAACATCGACTTTGAGTTTTCTCATTGCGCGCCTGTGCCGCATCATCAACGTTACGCCCCCTAGAGACTCGCGTGCGATAGCAGAGCTCGAGCCTCAGTTCATGTTCGCCCACCTTTCTTGATAGCCCCAGCCGTTTGCTGACCACTCTTAGTGCTGAGTTTCCTACCATGAGCCCGGAGCAACAATGCAACACCCTTGATCTTCTTTCCCGCGTTTGCTGTAGCGCTGACGGCGCATTGAGGCTCAGACAGAAAGGCCCGGGGACAACAGTACAGCTCGAGTGCCTGTTCTGTTCCAAATCGGAAAGCATGGCACGCCCAAAATGTGCAGACCGAGCGGCTAGGGATCGGGCAACCTCGATTTTCATTGCAATAATACGGTCACCTGGCTTTCAGAAACTCAAACGCCCTCGCGTTTTTGCCATGGTTGCGCTGAGGCGGCTTGCTAAGCACTCGCCCAGTATTGGATTCCTCGACTTTGAAACCTCCTTTCCTGGGCAGTGGTGTCTAGATTGCCTCAGAAGTTCCATCAGGGAGCTCCGTGTTGCTGCTGGGCGGACCTTCGGCATCTATTTTCTCGACCGCCCCAACAATGGCCTCGACAAAAACCTCGTAAGAGGTAAGCGGAAGAACGCGTTGGAGTTTCTCAAAACACTCTCTGAGAAGGATACGATGCACCTACATGAGGCTTGTATCCTAGCCTGGGGCCAAGTTGGCAGGGTGATCGATGATGACGACCTAGGCTTGGTACTTTTGGGCCTTGTTGAATACCTCGGGCATCGGAACACCATCGTCTCTGCATGGGCGTTCAGCGAAATCATGAACGTTGCCGAGGCCCGTGGCGTCACTCCTAAACGCCTTTTCCAGCCTTATTGGTCCAGTCTAGCTTTCTCAGTTCTCAAGGATCTGGTGTCAAAACCACAAACGGCCAGCAAGCTGGCCGAGCTGCTCCAGATACCTGGTGGCGTGCCAGAGCTTCTGCTATTGTTGCAGCGACCCGCCCTTCCTTGGCTGGTCCTCAAAAAGAAACGAGATGTCATTCAGAAAATAGCAGAGGCGAGGGGAGAAGCGATCTTCGGGCCTTGTCTGGACACGGTCAACCTTTCGTGTATCCTTGCGCTCATATTCGTCCAAGACGTGGAAAAGCCTGAAGACTTTGCGATGACGTTGCTTCGAAACATAGGCCCTGAATTCGGGAACTTCGAGCTGGTAGAGCTCCTCAGATCCGATCCCCTTCTGATCGCCCTTGAACTCTTCAAGGTCGCTGCTGATGGCGACGAAACTCGCCGGGCAAGGGTAGGTTGGCTATGGCGTACTTTTGAGGATATCAAGCTAATAAGTTGCAGGCGAAAGCTGCTCTTGCTATGGTTGGGGGTCTCTTGGCTGAACCCGATCCCAAAGACAAGAAGAACAGCAAAACTTCACATATAATCGGGCGTTATGTTGAGCAACACGCGCTCGGCTTGGTTTCCAAGCTGGGCGAGGTCATAACGGACTCGATCAGCGCAAACCCTCCTGCCCAAGAGCGGAGACAATGTCTCAGGGCCATGGAGGAGATGATCCGAATTTGTCGCACCTATGTGTGCGTTGCTCGACCGCAGGTGCGTCATGAGCTACCTCACTCATTTTACGAGAACTGACTTCAGATTCCCCAGATATCCGCGTCCTTGATGTCTGCCATGTCTCTGGACGAGCTTCGATCTGCAGCGTTCTCATGCTGGCATACTATGATCACGAGCATGGACGAAGCAGACGTTGAGGCGCTCGTGGAAATGACATTCTTCATTATCGGCCATTACTGGGAGGGCTTCGACGAAGATTCCAAGGCCAGAGCCAAGTCCTTCATCAGATACTTGATAGAGAAGCACGAGCGTACCCTGATCAGCTACTCGAACAAGCTACCAAGCCTGACTCACATCAAGGAGCTCAGGAGCATCTACGAAAAGGTGTGCTCTCTGCGCCCGGCTCTTGACAGCAGAGAGACCTTTGCGGTCTTCGCAGAACGCCTCAATCACGAGAATCCGAGTATTGTCCAGCAGGCGTTGTTGGAACTAGCAGAATTCCTGAAATTGAACCAGGAATACATTCAGATATCAGCCGTCAGCGAGCAGCCAGATTCTGTCATCCTGAGCTTGACGCGTTCATTGCTGGATTGTGCGTCCAAATACAATGGCTGGCACCCCGACTTCAGTCGTCTCTGCGCCGAATGCATTGGTTTGATAGGATGCCTGGACTCAAACCGCCTGGAGACCACACGAAAGGAGAAGGATTTCGTTCTCGTTCACAACTTTGAAGATGCGAGCGAGACCACCAACTTTGTGACTTACTTGCTCGACAATGTGCTGGTCAAGGCATTCCTGTCAACGACTGATATGAAGTTTCAGGGGTTCCTAGCATTTGCCATGCAGGAGCTCTTGGACAAGACAGACATAAGATTTGCTGTCTCAAAACGAGGAGTGGGCGACTCTGAGAAGGTCTACAGGAAATGGCTCAGCATGTCTGAGAGCTCGAGGGAGATTCTTGTGCCGTTTCTGACCTCGAAATTTGTCATTGGGCCGATGGTCTATCGCCCGGTTGAGTACCCCATTTTCCGCGGCGGCACTGGCAGATCTTACGCCTCCTGGATCAAAGCACTTGTCCTTGATCTTCTACACAATGCTCAAAATGGCTTCAGCAATATTCTTTTCGAGTATCTCTGCCGCCTTGTCCGAGTTCAAGACCTTACCGTCACAGAGGCGCTGCTGCCGTTTGTGGTCTTGCATGTCGTCGTCGGAACAGATAAATCGGACTTCAGAGACAAGATCAAAGCGGAGCTGGCAGGGATTCTTGGGTACCAGCCACCAGAGTCTGCGTCGTACATTGAACGAGAGGATACGAAGTTGTACTATGAGGTAAGAGGCCCCCATTCTCCTTCATTCCGTAAGGGGGGGCGGTTCAGCTTACATGGAACAGGCTGTTTTCAGGATCATCGATTACTTCATGAGATGGCTCCACGCGAAGAAGTCGATACACCCGTCTGCTCAGCAAGCCGAAAGACACAAAACGTCCATTGAGCTGGTGGAGAATCTCATCACCGCCCTGGATCGCAAGTTGCTCTCGAAACGGGCCGTAGACTGCAAGGAATACGCCCGCGCACTCTTTTTCCTGGAGCCGTATTTTGAGGAGCAACAAAACATACCGCCCGACGAGGAGGAGCATCTCACGCAGACCATTCAAAGCATCTACACTCAAGTCGATGATCCCGATGGTCTGGAGGGCATATCTGCAAGGGTTATGAACATCTCTCTGGATCAGCAAGCTCTCAATCATCGCAAGGCTGGGCGGTGGACTGCCGCGCAGTCTTGGTATGAGATCCGACTTGCAGAATCTCCTAGTGACACGAATGTCCAGTTAGACCTGTTGACGTGTCTGAGAGAATCTGGACAGCACGGTAGGTTGTACTCTAGCGACTGTATTGCTATTGTGTACAAGCTGACTCAAATCTCCAGACGTCCTGTTGAACTATGTTGAGGGCATGAAGAGCACCTCAAACTCTGTCAACAGAATAGCCCCCTTTGCCGTTGAGGCTTCTTGGGCAACAAATAGGTGGAAGACGTTAGAGAAGTATCTCCGCCATTACAATGCGGGTGACGTCTCCGAGGTCTTTGATCTTGGAATAGGCCAAGCCTTGCTCTCACTGAAGGAAGGTGACGTTCCCAAGTTCAAAGAGCAGGTCAAGATGCTTCGTGAGAAAGTGGCTGGCTCGATGTCGTATTCTGCGACGTCTTCGCTGCGTGCTTGTCACGATGCCATGCTTAGGTGTCACGTCCTGAGCGACCTTGAGATGATCGTGGATAAACCAGCGACTGAGGACCAGCAGTCTATTCTTGCTGCGTTGGACCGCCGCCTGGAGGTTCTGGGTGCGTACGTGGGTGACAAGCAGTACTTGCTGGGCGTCAGGAGAGCCGCCATGGAACTGATGAGGTATGTTGACTCTGTTCCCAGACTTGGATGCTGGCTGACTGGTTTAGACCCAAATATGGAAATCAGGATATATCTTCACTGTGGCTTTCCTCTGCGCGGCTTGCGAGGAAAGCCGGTTCCATTCATCAGTCTTTTAACGCAGTTCTGCATGCGCAGCAACTCGGTGACGCCTCCGCTACCATTGAAAATGCAAAGCTGCTGTACAAGGACGGGCATCACCGGAAAGCCATTCAAGTCTTGCAATTTGCGATCGACACCGATTCGTTCATCAATGAAAGTCTCGCGACAGCCCCTCCGACGTCTAGCAAATCCTCGGAGACACAGCGCAACTTACTCACGGCGAGAGCCCACCTGCTCCTTGCAAAATGGCTGGATTCCACAGGGCAGACTCATGCCAGTGCCTTGCGATCAAAATATCAGCAAGCAGCCAAGACGCACCCCCAATGGGAGAAAGGACACTATTACCTTGGTCGGCATTACAAGAAGGTTCTTGAGTCAGAGAAGGCACTCAAAGTCGACGACCAGACCGACGAGTATCTCACTGGCGAGACGGCGAAGCTGGTCATCGAGAATTATCTTCGCTCCCTCAATTTTGGAACGAAATATCTGTATCAGACCTTGCCACGAATCCTAACTCTGTGGCTCGAGCTTGGCGCTCAGGTCGACAAACCGCCTGACGGAAAGGTTTCGCTGTCTAGAGAACTCCAAAGCCGCAGGAAGCAAATACTTCAAGAGCTTCACAGGCATTTTGGAAAGCATCTACCAAAAATGCCAGCATTCATATTCTACACAGCTCTACCGCAGATCGCGGCGAGAATTGCCCACCCTAACACGGATGTGTTCAGAGTGCTCGAGCAGATGATCGTCAAGGTCATTGAAGCTTATCCACGGCAAGCTATCTGGAGTTTATTCCCGTTCATGACGACGAGGGTGAACTCCGAGAGGCGAATCAGGGGCCAACAGATTCTGCAAACAGTACGCAGCATCGGAAGGAAGGTTGAGAGCACGGGGTATGACCTCAGGCAGCTCTTGAGGATGGGCGAAAAGCTCGCAGAGCAGTTGCTGCTGGCTTGCAACAATGGCGACTTCCAGAGCAACAGGACGACAACTGCCAGTATTACCAGGGATCTCAACTTCAACCACAAATGCACCCCTTGCCCGCTTGTGGTACCCATCCAGTCTTGTCTCACGGCGACGTTGCCAACACTCACCGACAATGTCCGAAAACACAAGGCCTTTTCCAGAGATGTCATCACCATCGACTCGTTCCTCGACCAAGTCCTTGTTCTGGGATCGCTTGCAAAGCCTCGCAAGCTCACGGCACGGGGAAGTGATGGACAGTCGTATGGTCTGTTGATCAAGCCCAAGGACGATCTCAGAACCGATCAACGTCTCATGGAGTTCAACGGACTGATCAACCGGTCTCTGAAACGAGACGCCGAGTCCAGCAGGCGGCAGCTTTACATTCGTACGTATGCCGTCACACCACTCAACGAAGAGTGCGGTATCATCGAGTGGGTGGATGGTCTGAAGACACTTCGGGACATCTTACTCGGCCTCTACAAGGCTCGTGGTATCGCGCCCAACTACGGCCAAATCGCGCAATTGATGAAGGAGGCTGCAGCCTCAGAAGCCAACATTAGTCTCTTCACTGAGGGTGTGCTTGGCCAGTTCCCAGGCGTACTTCCGTACTGGTTCTTCTCTCAATTCCCCAACCCGTCGGCCTGGTTCGCCGCACGTCTCCGCTACGCCCGCTCATGCGCCGTCATGTCCATGGTTGGCACAATCCTGGGGCTGGGTGATCGGCACGGCGAGAACGTGCTGCTCGAAGAGGGAAATGGCGGCATCTTCCACGTCGACTTCAACTGCCTCTTCGACAAAGGTCTCACCTTCGCACAACCAGAAAAAGTGCCTTTCCGGCTCACGCACAACATGCAAGCAGCCATGGGCATCTATAGATACGATGGCCCGTTCCGCCACTGCAGTGAGCTTACGCTGCGCGTGCTACGGCAGCAGGAGGAGACGCTCATGACAATTCTAGAGGCCTTCATCTATGATCCGACGCTAGATCTGCAGCGGTCGAAGAAGAGGAACCAGGATGTCATAAAGCTGAACCCGGGAAGTGTGGTGGACAGCATCCGGCGCAAGGTTAGAGGCCTGCTGCCAGGTGAGAGTATACCGCTTGGTGTGGAGGGCCAGGTTGAGGAGTTGATCAAGCAGGCTACGGATCCGAAGAACTTGGCGGCGATGTATATTGGGTGGTGTCCATTTTTGTAGGGGGATGTTGGAATGCAGACATCAGAATAGTGGCAGGAAATAGGCGCGCGTCTGATGGGAGTTTTTGTGGTGTATCTACTAGGTTAAGAAGCGCTTGGTATAATTATGTCGGTCTAGAAATATCGACTGGGCTGTTGTATGGTTGGGATGATGGGTTGCTGTTTACTGTTGATCTGCCCTGGTAGCTAAGACAAAGTGAAAGTTGGCATTGTACAGAACAAATACATTGGGAAGTTTCTGAAGAAACCACCTGGGCAGGTGTTTAGCTGGCGAGGTGCAGATAAAGAAGCGATTCCAGATAATCAGCTGGGGTTTCAGGGGGTGCAAACGGGAAGCAGTGGCTCATCACCTGATTCCTGCCTTCGCTCCTTCTCACAACACACCACTCGGCAAATAAAAAAAAATCCGAACACAAAAACCCCCAGTCTTCAATTCACTTTTCTACTCACCACCTAGGTACACACACGTCCGTTTTCTGCTCGCTGGTGCGGTGTGCGTACCAATCCCAATTGGCTGTGGCCCCGCTGCTCACTGCAGTTCGTTTGCCCTGCCTGCCGAGACGAGACGCGACTTCCCTGCATTTCGCCTACGAGATTCGCGTGAGCTCCTGGGCACACCACTTTTTACGACTGCTTCTTCTTTTCAACGAACGCGTCGTTTTGTCATCTACGGTGTTTTTTGAGGACAGTAGTTCAGCTCGTACGAGTTGCTTTTCAAGATGCCGTCTTACCGCATTGGTGAGTTCATCCTAATTTTTGAGCTGCATTGGATCGGCTTTGTTTAAGCGACAGGCGAGAGAGACGGACAGACAAACGGGGCTAACGCGTCGATGCAGAGGTGTCTCCCAACAATCGGGCTATCTGCAAGGATGCCGTTTGTAAGAAGGAGAAGACCAAGTTGCTCAAGGGCGAGATTCGATTTGGTAGCTGGGTTGAGATCCCCGACCGTGGTGCTAGTTGGGCCTGGAAACATTGGTATGTGGACGTCCTGAGGCAGTTTGGTTGGTGAAAGCGCTTGCTGATCGTGTGGGTAGGGGATGTGTATCTGGCGCCCAGATTCAAAACTTGCGTGAGGAGATTGGCATGGGTGATGGCGAGTATGATTGGGATCTCGTCGATGGCTACGACGAGTTGGGGTGAGTTTTGCTCTGGTGGGGATTCGAAGGTGCGTGCTAACGACCACCTTAGGGATCACCCTGAGGTTCAGGAGAAGCTGCGACGCGCTATTATCGATGGTCACATCGCTCCCGAGGACTTCAATGGGGTGAGTTGTGCTTTCGATGGGAGATTGCTGTGGTTTGTTACTGACTTCGGGCCATGAGTAGGACCCTGAGAAAAACAAGCTTGGTGAGAAGGGCATCCATTCCCGCAAGAAGAAGGTGAAGGAAGATGAGGAAGAGGTGAGATTCGTCTGCTTTCCTTGGACTGGTTGATGACTGACATCAAATAGGATGAGGAGGGCAGCCCGGCCAAGAAGAAGACACCGGCGAAGCGAGGCCGAAAGGCAGCTGCCGACGATGATGACGAAGCCGAGCCTCCTGCAAAGAAGCCCAGGGGTAGGAAGGCTGCCGTCATGGCTGAGTCTGGTGAAGATGAAGTCGCTGCGCCCAAGAAGGCTCCGGCTAAAGGCAAACGCGGCGTCAAGAAAGAGGAGTCTGGCGATGAGATGGATCTCAACGTCAAGCCCGCGCCTGTCAAAGCGGCGAGGGGCAAGCGTGGAGTCAAAAAGGAGGCGGCCGTCAAGGATGAAAGCGGTGACGAGGAGGCCGAAGTCAAGAAGTCCGCTGCCAAGGGCAGAAGGGCATCCAAAGTCAAACAAGAAAGCGACGAGGAGCCCTCTGAGCCTGAGGTCAAGCAGCCTGTTGCAAAGGGCAGACGAGCATCTAAGGTGAAGCAGGAGATCAAGGAGGAAGCACCTGAACCCGAGACTGAAAAGAAGCCGGCTGCTAAGGGCAGACGAGCGTCCAAGGTCAAACAGGAGATCGAGGACGACGAGGCGCCCGAGGCCGAGATCGAGGAGAAGAAGCCAGTTGCTAAGGGCAGACGTGCATCCAAGGTCAAGCAGGAAGTCGAAGACGAGGCGCCTGAACCTGAGGCCGAGGAAAAGAAGCCATCTGCTAAGGGCAGACGAGCATCCAAGGTCAAACAGGAGAACGATGAGGAGCCTGAGCCTGAGCCCGTAAAGCAGGTAGCAAAGGCCAAGCGCGGGTCCAAAAAGGCAGTCAAGGAGGAGAGCGAAGCCGAAGTCGAGACTAAGCCTGTCAAGGCCGCCGCCAAGGGCAAGCGCGGAGCAAAGAAAGCCGTCAAGAAAGAGGCTGAGGAATCAGAGGCCGAGGGCGACGCCGAGCCGGAGGAGAAGCCGGAGCCGGTCCAAAAGCCCAAGGGGCGACGGGGCCGGAGCTCGGGTGCTCCCTAAATCGGTCTGACAACCGAATTTGCTGTTTGTGGTGGGGTTTTCTTTCAGGCATCCCCATTTACCATTTCATCTCTTGGTGTTCTGTCCTTCATGCTCTCAATAATGTCTAATTTACTCCCTTTGTGGCGGGCTGAGCAGCCGCTTCCGATGTACGACTCAGGTTGTCTGAGGTTGAGGTCACTATCTACCTTGGAATGGTTGAAGGCAGTGGCAAATGTAGGGCAGGAGTGCAGTCGAATGGACGAATATGGTACTACGGCTCATGCCAACCCTCCAAGTGTTCATCCTCATGCTTCGCGTCCTCTGTTGGTGCCCGATGAAATTTCTACGAGTTCTCCCGGCAGATGATGATGACAGCCGGCATTTGGTTCTTGGTTCTCGGGTCCAATACCGACAGGGCACCCCTCCATCTCGAGAACTGCCCCGCTCGATTTCCTGCCGGGGAGCCGATGCACCATTGCGTCACTGGTGTGTTTGACACCATCTCAGTATCAGTCACATTTCATTTTGGCCGAGAAGATTCTGCCCACAAAGATGGCATTCTCTTTTCACTGGTCTGATTTCTGGTAGATGAGTAAAGAAAAAGGACTAACAATTGTCGGTCAAGATTGGGGCAGACAGGGGTTCTGGGAAGGCTGCCCACGCAGTCAGAGTGACCGTCCAAAGGAGGGGTAGGGTGGCTCCATCATGACAAAATAATTGATACACCAAAAACCCTAACCCCGCCCAAAGTCAATGTCGAGCGAAGAATTGCAATTGCGACAGCACAGCCAGAACTTGGTTCCAGGAAGCCAAATTTTGGTCACCGTCTCGAAGGTATGGGGAGAGACGTCTCTGTTTTCCCCGATTTTTTTGGACTTACTTTGGTGGTTTTGTTCGTGCGGGAAAGTCTTGGTGTATCAATTATTTTGTCATGATGGAGGGTGGCCGCCTCCGTTCGTCAGGAGGCATGACAAGGAAGCGAAAAGGCCGACTTTGAAGCTGCCTATCACATCGAGATACGGCGCTCCCTCGCGTTCTCTAACAGTGACTGGCTGGCTGGGTGTTGACACAGGCCATCCTCATCAAATGTCTGCGCGGTGTAAGCAACGAGGCAACCTCTTGTGCCATCACCCGCCATAGTTCTGTATCATATCGTGCGCTCTTGACAGGTAGACTTAAGAGGGAAATTGGCGTGAGGCTGAGGCCAGGATCGGACGAAGAACCACCGCACAAGAACATAACATCCCAACCCCCCTCGGTTCATCCCATCACAAACAGCGCGGGTGGTTGAAGATACCGATTAGCGTGAAAGTTGGCTCCTGCGAACAGCCGCCGTTACCCAATTCTAATAGGCGGCAGATGAAGCAGCGGGGGGGCTACGCTTCTGTGGGATGACGTTGGTCCTCGAGTTCAAAATCAGCCCAGTCGATTGGCTAGCAACGTTAACCCAGCTGAGACCCTGAAACGCCCTGGTGGGCGGGCTTTAGCTCGCCGTCCCAGTTCAAGCTTCCATGCTTTAGGCCAGCCCCCCTTCTTTTGGATTCTGAGCGGCTCGCTCGCTCTCTTCCCGTCCCTTCCTCTCATCTTAATAACCAGATGCTTGAGCAGCCAGCCGCAGCTCGATACCCCTTTTCGCGATCTGTTTGGTGTGCTCTTGTGCTTACTCTAGGAAGAAAAAAAAGCGCCCTGTTTCTTGCAGTGTTGACGTTCGAGCTAGTCCGCCAAGGCAAACGCTCGCCTGCTTTATCCCGCCCAACCGCTAACGTCACAGCCTCGACCAGGCTACCCCTCCGACCACTTCATATGCACTGCCCGCCGTCTACCGCCCCATCCTAAGCCGCACCAGGAAAAGTGAGAAAAAACTCGAAGCCCAACACTCCAGGAGTCCTCCGTTCAGGCTTTGTACACCTCACCCGGCAGTATAAACACCTATTTGGTTGCCCCCGACCCCTCCGCTTGAAGTCCAGCAACCCCGCCATCGTCTAAAACACCAGGCCAGTGACGCAACGTTGCCCCACCTGACCAACTCCCAGCGCCAGGCAACTGCCGTGTTGGACCTTCGCAACAACAATTGCAATCATGTCGAGCAGGAGCCGCGTCGGTTTCGAAGACGACTACTACAGAGGCCGCCAGGACCGCGATGATGTTGAGGTACGCATCCGAGAGCGATCGCGGTCGCGGGACCGCCTCCCCGCTTTCATGCGCGAGGACCTCAGGCGGCCAGAGCCCGGCCCGCTGGTGCTGAGGCAGAGGGAGATCGAGACTACCGAGCGGCGGCGGAGATCGCCGAGCCCGGTTCGCGTACGGGAGACGCGCATAGTCAGGGCAAGGAGTGTCAGTCCGCTCCCGCAGCCGAGGCGCACCGAGGAAGACCTTCGATACCGGACCGTCGTCAGAGAGCCGAGCAGAGGCCCGGATCTTGAGAGACTTCGCACCCGCATTCTGGAGCGCGACCGCTCGTCAAGTTCGTCGCCGTCTCCGGATCGATCGAGGGTCCGCGCTCGCATTGTTGAGCGAGGACGCTCTCCGTCGCCGGTTCATGAGCGCATCCGCATCGTTGAGAAGTCTCGGGAGAGAAGGCCCCGGTCACCAAGCCCCAGCCCACCCCCCCAGGTGATCAAGGGCCCTGTCATTGAGAGGGAGGTCATCACACATTATCGAGACATTGACCATGGTAAGTTGATATGACATCCCACGCTGCTCAAGTAAACAAACTGACGTTATCAGGTGTGGTCTCTGTCAGACCTCCGTCCCCTCTTCCAGCCCCTCGTCGCCGGGAGAGAGAAAAGGACCGCGATACTGAGATCGACATTTATACATCCCGCCACGAGACCGAGGTTGATATTCACAAGCACTCCCACAGTCATAGCCGACATCGCTCTCCGTCCCGCGAAAGAGTTTCACGCCCGGTCCACCGGCATGATGACTTGTCAGTCCATTCTGATAGGAGGCACCTGCACGTCGATATCGACGCTCATAGGAGCCACTCCCGCACCCGGCGCGCCCACTCCGAGGCGCCCCCTCGCCATCACGATTATGATGAGGCTCGCGAAATTACCTCGCGGATTGATGCCAGGGGCAAGATGGGCGAGGCTCACAACGGCATCACGAAGGACTGGACTATTGTAGACGTGCCTCCCGGAACGGAGCGTGTGCGTATGGACGGCGCTGGCGGTGCCTCGGCTGAAGTTACCTGGCAAAAGTACAGTGGCGTGAGACGCTCCCGATTCATTCCCGACCGCGACGAGAGTACTGTGGTTTCTTCGACAACGTCCCTGTCAGAACGCCAGGACTCGCGGCGCGGTAGTAGGCTGAGCGTAGCCATCTACGACAAGGACGGCCGCGATCGCGATATTGACGTCGAGAAGGTCACCGACAGGCGTGTCAGCATTCGCGCGCCGCCTTCCCCTGCTCCTCAACGCAGCGAGATGTGGACTGAGATCACCAAAGACCTCGTCATCCGCGAAGCCATCGAGGAAATGGGTTACGAATACGAAGAGACCGAGTATTTCTTCTACGTTATGACGTACCTGAAATACGTAAGTATTTTCATGCTCCTGTCAGTTACGCTTATGACTAACAACCCACATAGGAGGACGTTCTTCAGTTGGTCCAGCTTTCCGATGCAGTCCGCCAGGCCCGAAAGGATCGTGTCCACGAAATCCAGTGGGAGCGCTCCTACCAAAACGAGTGGGACCGCGAGTATCGCATTCACGCTCACTCCCACCACCATCACGATGGCGGACGCCGCAGACGACATGACGATGATCGTACCACTGAGATCACCTACGAGCATCGCGGCTCTAGGCACTACCATTAGGCGCCGCGCCAAGACGAACGGCATGGCAGACATATTTGTTTTTGGTCCCGACATCTCCAACCAGCAAGAGAGTCGGTATATCGATATGACATGGCTGTAGGAGTTTGTGAGCGAAACGGTCTGGCGTATCTATGATGACGAAGCACATTCCATTTACCCATCCATACGCATAGACTGGACATGACCACCACACATGTTTTCTTGGATAGCGAGGGGTTGGGTTTAGGAGGTTTTCAACCTTTATTCTTACTTGGATCATTTCTTTTTTACTGGGAATTTCTTTTTCTTCTCTTCCTTTTTTCAAGTTATCTGATTTGTTGTTATCATCATTAGCAGGTTGTATGCATCGAATGACCTTATGACGCATATTTAAAACGATAGCCATTATGATACGACGGGGAGGTAATGATAGATACTGGGAGTTTATTTGTGGTGCCTTCTCGGTGTACTCGCTTGATGCGCTGCTGATTTTAAAAGGGGTCCCTAAGGAACACATATCTTTCCCATTAAGTGATCAGGGATTCACGCTGCCTCAACCAAGGACCTGAGGATGGGAAGATCCAACCGATTTAAGTCTTGTTAACTTTTGTACTCCGCTTCTCTCGGTGTGACCTATCCTGTGTTGCATATCCTCATGCAAAAAAGGGGGATCCCCTCCTACGGCTCCAACCGCCCATCACACATCCCATCCCAAAGACGTGGCACCGACCGCTACGGCATTTTGTAAAGCACACCTTCCGGCCCCCATACGTAGATGCGGTCAGGCCACTAAGCTGGACCTCCAATTTGCAGAACCTGTACCACTACTCCCTCCAACGGCATGCATTCCCCTTCATCCTGCGCGCGCCAAATCCACTCCCCGTCGTCTCCCGTTACGTGCAGCTCAGGGGAGACCCTATCGCCATCCGTGGCGAGCTTGTAGTCGAAGCCGATGCCGTGCTCGGTGGTGCTGTCGACTATACCCTTGTTAAACGCGTCGATCACCCATTTTGACTCGGTGTTGGTGGAGGAGGATGGGGGAGTAATGAGGGACTTAAAGTGCCAGGCTAGGGCGCGCGGCACGGCGTTGCATATGTATTGGAAGAGTTTGGCGGAGTTGTCGTAGTAGTTGTCGTGGCTGCTGGGATCAGGGTTGAACATGGGTGGGTAGGCGGTGGCGAGCGGGTTCTTAGCCTTGCTGCCCTCGGGCTGGAGGAGGAAGACCTGGAAGCGGGTGCCGAATGGGCGGGTTGCCTTGGCGACGATGCGGAGGCCGGTGGAGGGGGTGAGTGTGAGGTCGAATTCGGCGCCGGTGGGGTTGAGGAGGGTGTTTGCGAGGGATTCGGTCGAGTCGCCGGTGATGGGGGGCTCGGTCATGGTGAAGGATGCGTTGAGGCCGGCGCGGCGGAGGGCCTTGCAGAGGGTGCCGAGGAAGTGGATGCAGCTTTTGATGGTCTTTTCGTGCTGGCGGCCCATGATCATGGGGAAGAGGAGGTCGTAGGTTGGCCTGGCGCCTTTGTTTGCGCCAGCATTCCGCTTCTCGGACTGTCGAAGCTCGTTCTTGCGGTGGGCGTTGATGAGGAGCAGTTGCAGGGTGATATATATTCTTTCTGCTTCAGCGTCGGCTGGTCGTGATTTTGGCTCGCTGGGTTTGTCAACGTCGTCGAGGGTGACGAGCCGGAAGGATATGGTCTTGTCGGAATCTTCTGTGTAGGTCACGGTGTCTTTCCGCAGACGGACGTTGTGAGATAGTAATTCGCGGCCCTCGCGGTTCAGTTCATGCCACAGCTCCTGAGAGAAGACGGTGTCGCGCGCTTCCTTAACAGTGTCCTCCAATGCGGGGGGCAGGCGAGACTGGCCGACGATCGTGTCGCCCTGCATGATGGTGACCTGAAGGCGCTTCGGGATTCCTGTCATGCGGCCGTGTTCGAGGCGGACGGAGCCGTCCTCAGCTCTCCTCAGGGGTGCAATGCTGTTGGCTTTGAAGTCGGGGGCCGCATTGGAGAAGCCGAACTTGACGCCCATGGTGTTTGGCTCATCGGGGTGGCGGAAGACAGACCAGCCCCGCTCGGTCGCAGCCCGGACTTCATTCCAGTAGGCCGTCTCGAGACTGATCTCCTGCTCCAGCCGTTTTGCGGCGAATTCGAGCGAGTCGGCAGCCTTGGTGACGGCCTGGAGTCGCATCCCGATGGCAACCATCTTGTTGTCAGGCACGCGGCTTTGCGTCAGAACCGTCGGCGCATGAAGGGCCGTGGCACCCAGGGTTCCAATCCCGACAATGTTACGAAGCTCTGGGTTGAGGGTGGCGGCGGCTTGTACGGGGGCCTCCTTCGAAAGCAACAGCGAGATGAAGTCGAGCGTGGTGGCGGCCGTTTTCTGGGCAGCGTTGATGTTCCGCATCAGCTCTTCCCGGGCGGCCAACAGCTCGTTCGTCTTGGATGGCTCGTCATCGGCCTCCTCGGCATCGGCCATCTCAACATCGCTCTCGCCTTTGTTCTTCCGCGCCTCGATTTGCTTGCGGATCTCATTCTGGTTGAGTGCTCGAAACCCGCCAGGTTCTGCGTTGACGCGCTGGATAAACTCCGCTACGCTCTGCGGTCCTCGACTTGGAGGCGGCGGTGGCTGAAGTGCTAATGGTGGCGCCATGGTTGCTCTCCTGAACGGCGATAGTTTATGGCGGTTTACTTGTAATCCATGTGTTGCCGTCGAGGCTTCCGTTTTCTGATTGGTCAGCTGCGCTTCGCCTGGCTGCCCTCACCGCCTTCACTTCACCGTCTAGTAGGGCCGGCAAATTAAGGTTATCTCACCCCCCCACCACCTCCCTCTCTACACCTCTTCACGAGGGCAGAATGTCGCGCGAGGATGGCCGGGCTCTCGCCCGCGATGTCTTCATCTACGATCTCCGAGATTTCGATACCCTGCTTGGCGGGCTAGTCCTTACTGCCGGCGTGACCAATGCTAACTTTTACGCTATGGTTGACATCATCATCGACATCTCGCCTCTGGGCCCCTTCTTCCTCCAAGACGAAAATGGTGAGACAATCGCCTAGGATGCACAACCTCTCCTGCCCGGGAGGTATTTTGTTGTAGCCGATGGCACTGTCAAAGTATGCTTTTTACTACTTTGCGGATATAAATGCTAATACGATCTAGAAAACTGCCGAGGCTGCTTTTACCTGAACGATGTCTTTTCAGTCAACGAGAATAAATAACGAATTTAGAGATCAAGTCCGAGAGCGAGACGGACGTTACGTCGTGATAAAGCAAGAAAATCCCCGTAAAGAGTTTAATCTCTGGGGCGGCTTCGAAGCTGCACATATCTTCCCTTTTACGTACCAACATTAATGGGATACGCAGGGCTGGAGCCAGCAAATTACTATCTTTCCGTCTACAAGACCGTTTGGGACGATCAATTCAGTACAGAACGGCCTGCTCTTACGAAACGATATACACTGCGAGTTCGATCTCTATTACTTCTCTATCAACCCCGATGTAAGTCCTCCCTGATAATGGGAAATGTTAACGTTATCTAATATAAATCTAGGATGGTTATAAGATCATTTATTTCCAGCCAGAAAGTAACGGTATCGCAGGGACTTTCCTAGATGCTCGTCTTCTTAATGACTCACGGCGTCCTTTAGACACGCTTCTCCGATGGCATTTCCGGTAAGCTGTCCTCACAAACATGAAGGGAGCTGGAGAGCCTAATTTCGAGCACGACTTCCCACCTGGTTCCGATATGATGGGAGAGATCCAGAGCGGGCCCAAGGCTGCTGAGAGAATGGAGTTTGAGTTGTTCAACCGGCTTGCCCACCATATAGAGTTATGCTCCGAAGAGAAGCTGGCGGGCGTGGATACCGATGAAGAGGACAGGGATGAGGACAGCAATGTTGAGGACAAGGGCTAGGTGCTACAAGTCGAACAAGCTGTGTAAATATCTGCATTTCCCCTGCTATCAACATACAGGCAAAACCCTCCAATTGAAGAGTACATTTTGCCCCCACTTAATAGATGCTTGCTGGGCACCTCTGGAGGGTGTCCACGCTGACACCCCACCGAGCTGGAGCTATGTTATTGCTTAAAGCGCAGCTAAAAACCCCTCACTGGGCGACTTTGGCAGCTCGCCAAGAGGAACCCCCATGGACAGAAAAAAAGAATATAATTGAGGCAAGACATTGTTGCGCTGGCGAAAATGCATCGTCAGGTGCCAATCGGTATTTCGCAGATCCCGTCTGAATTGAGCGATATTTGACCGACTTGGCTTCTCTTTTCTGGCTGTTCAACTCTGGGCAACGACCGTAGGTGGTGTTGAGCTCTGCCCGCCTTCCTCGTCATTCACCCCGCGCCTCGACTCGATAAGATAAGAGCTCTGCCTTGCCCTCAGGTACAATACAAGACCCCCAGCAGTCCTCGACACCCACACCTCCCCGAAACCATCCTATCCACCTTACCAGCCCATCTGTTCCTCGTCGTCATTGTTTTACGCGCCCTCTATTCCAGTAGAGTCATGATTCGGCAATAGCTAGCTAAGCACCTATATTTTCAGCCCAGCCATTGTATTCTCGCTTCCAGGTGGCTAGCCTGGAGCATGCCTATTCGAAGCATTGACTTTCTCTTCCGACGCCCCCTCGCAGTTATTTTCGCGCCCTTCCAAACTCTCTTTGCCTTTCTCGCGCGAACTCCTTTCCTCGGAATCTTCTTTCAACGCTGTCGCAGCTCAGTTTCCAATCACAAAACCTCGAAACCGACCGCCATTTCTCTCGCCAAGATGGCTACGAGGAAGAAGATTGCCATCATGACGTCGGGCGGTGACTCGCCTGGCATGAACGCCGCCGTCCGCGCCTGTGTCCGAATGGCCATCCACATGGGATGCGATGCTTATTGCGTCTACGAGGGCTACGAAGGCCTGGTGCAAGGCGGTGACTTTATACGCAAGATGGAATGGCACGACGTCCGCGGTTGGCTCTCCGAAGGAGGAACCCTGATTGGCACCGCCCGATGCATGGCATTTTACGAGCGACCAGGCCGGCTCACCGCCGCCAAGAACATGATTCTCGAGGGCATCGACGCCTTGATCATTTGCGGCGGAGATGGTTCCCTCACGGGCGCCGACAAGTTTCGCTCAGAGTGGCCTTCGCTGCTGGAGGAGCTGGTGCAGAAGGGGGAGCTCAAGGAGGACCAAATCGAGCAATACAAACATCTGAACATCGTAGGCCTCGTCGGCTCCATCGACAACGACCTCTCGGGAACCGACGCAACCATTGGGTGCTACTCAGCCCTCGCCCGAATCTGCTACGCTGTCGACTTGATTGAGGCCACAGCTTCGTCGCACTCCCGGGCTTTTGTCATCGAGGTCATGGGTAGGCATTGCGGTTGGCTCGCCCTCATGGCAGGAGTCGCAACAGGTGCCGACTTCATCTTTATTCCCGAAAAACCTAGGGGCAACAACTGGCGGGAAGAAATGTGTGGCATCGTTCGCCAGGTTTGTCGCTATTCCCTGAATTTCTGGCCTTGACTTGGAACTAAAACAAAGACTGGCAGCACCGTAAACGCGGAAAGCGAAAGACTATCGTTATCATTGCCGAGGGCGCCCTGGATAGGGAAGGAAACAAGATCTCTTCGGAAATGGTCAAGGACTTGCTCGCGGACAAAAACGGCCTCGGTCTCGATACCAGAATCACAACCTTGGGTCACGTCCAACGCGGAGGAACTGCTGTTGCCTACGACAGAATGCTCGGCACGCTGCAGGGTGTCGAGGCTGTCAAAGCTGTTCTCGAAGCTACCCCTGAAACGCCAACATGCTTCATCGCAATAACGGAGAACAAGATCACCAGGAAGCCTCTCATGCAGGCTGTCCTGGACACAAAGGAGGTCGCCAAAGCTATTGAGCGACAAGACTTTGAGATGGCCATGTCATTGCGGGATGCCGAGTTCGAGGAACAATACAACTCGTTCATGATGACAACGGCCGTTCAGTTTGACAAGGAGATGATGCTCCCAGAAAAGGAGGTATGTTTGCCGCAGATCCCAGCCATATTTCGTGTGCTGATGCCTTTCAAGCGAATGAAAATTGCCTTCATCAATGTTGGTGCCCCGGCTGGTGGTATGAACGCGGCCGTTCGTGCTGGTGTTGCATACTGCCTGTCCCGAGGGCACGAGCCGATCGCCATCCACAACGGCTTTGCGGGTTTTGCACGTCACCACGGCGATAAGCCATTGGGCGCAGTACGACCATTCAACTGGCTCGAGGTTGACGGGTGGGCGAGCAAAGGTGGTTCCGAGATTGGAACGAACCGGGAACTCCCTTCCGAGTCCGGCATGGACATTATTGCCAATTTGATCGAGCAGTACGAGTTCGACGCCCTCTTTCTCGTGGGTGGCTTCGAGGCGTTCCATGCCGTCTCCCAGTTGCGGAAGGCCAGGGACCTTTACCCTTCCTTGTGTATCCCCATGACGCTTCTCCCTGCCACAATCTCCAACAACGTGCCAGGGACCGAATACTCGCTAGGCTCAGACACCTGCCTCAACGAATTGGTAGACTACTGCGACAAGATCAAACAGTCGGCGTCGGCTACTCGGAGACGCGTCTTCGTCATCGAGACACAAGGTGGTCGCTCGGGCTATGTAGCGACTTTGGGTGGTCTCGGTGTTGGCGCGTCGGCAGTATATACCCCTGAGGAAGGACTCAGTCTTGACATGCTGGCCTCAGATGTGCGCCATCTCAAGGACGTTTTTGCACACGACAAGGGTCAAAGCCGTGCGGGCCGTCTGATCTTGATCAACGAGAAGGCATCCAAGGTTTACAACGCGAAGCTAATCGCCGATATCCTTCGCGAGGAGTCTCACGGCAGATTCGAGAGCCGTGAAGGCATCCCTGGCCATATGCAACAGGGTGGTGTCCCATCAGCCATGGACCGCTCCCGTGCGGTCCGTCTCGCCATCAGATGTATTGAGCATCTGGAAAAGTATGGCAGGAATGTGCACAACAAAGTTAAGACGGATCCCATGAGCGCATCTGTGATCGGCATCAAGGGCGCGAGCATCGTGTTCACCCCTATCAAGACGGTTGAGGATGAGGAGACAGACTGGCCCAACAGGCGACCCAAGGCAGCGTTCTGGCTCAACATGAAGGAGATTGTTGATGTCCTGGGCGGGCGACCTCAGTACAACAAGCCGGAGGCCGATCTTACAGGGACGAAGGCGAAAGATGTAAAGAGGGGGATTGAGGGTACCGTATAAGAAGTGGTTGTCTCAACGGTGTGACCACGGGCTCGGCACGGATCTAGTTCTTCTACAAGCTTCCTGTTCCACAGCGTCGGGTGGACCCAGTCCCATGAGCTGGCATCAGCATGGTCATCGCGTGGTCACTGGAAATGTGTTTAGATCTGTCATGATGGCGCGCGGATGTATGGACGACGAGAAAACGAATACCTAAGACAATTTCCTTCTCAATTGTGGTCTCTTTGACGTGCTGCACTGTCCTGTATTTCTTTACTGTGTAGGGGCATTACATGAAGTTCTTCCGATCAGTAAACATTGCCGCGCTGGCGCGAATGACCCTAGAAAAACGTGGGTTAGGGGCGGTCTGCAATCTTAAATTCCAGGTAAGTCGGGTACGGACCCGTACCATCGGCCGTACTATGAATAGTATTTTGCCCGGCTTCATTCCACTCGCCAAGAAACGCAGAACGCAGGGGAATGTTCAGCCGCAATTTTGACCAGAAGATTCACAACCAGAGGTCGCCAACTTGCTGACGTGAAGAATCGCGGGCAGGGCCTCCTCGGGGACGATGCTGTGTTTGTAGACCATGACCGGCGCTGAACTCACTCGCTGAGATGATCTCACAGACTCAGCTTTGCGCAGCATGTTTTGCACATGTTTTATTACTCGGTTTCTTCAATTCAATTTCTCTATCTGTCGATTTTTCTGCTTCAAGCTTGGTCTTGAAAGTTCAAGGCTTGGTGCTTGGGCGTTGGGGCCAGCGACGTTTCACCTGCTCGACTTGGGTAGCTCGTACGAACTGTGGAGATGGCGCCGAGGATGGGAGCCCGGGGCCCTGGCGGGTTTGTCATGTGCATGGGTGAGAGTGATTGTGTGCTAACAGATGGGGGTGGGAAATTGGTGCGGGATTGGGGGTGATTAGATAGGGGGGCATCTAAGGATGGATTTGGAACTGCAGGGGGGGTTGGTGACTGATGGTGCCTGGGGTTTTGTGGGGCGGGAAGAGGCAGGGGGGTGGGGACGGTTTGTTGACGTCGGGCTAGGGGAGTTTGAGATGGATGAGGGTCGAAATAGGGAATATTGTGTGGTGAATGGTGGATTGGGTGAGTGACGGGAGGGTTCAGAATGGTGGCGCGCAAGTTGAAGTGTCTTCTGGAAAACTGACAACGCCTTCAAGGCAGCAACAAGAGGCTCAGCGCCTTGTGACAGCAGTCACGAAGCGAGGTCGACGGGAGGCTGTGATGATCGACAAGGCTAAGCCCGAACAGGTGTCTGAATAACGGAAAACGGTTTTCAGACCAATGAAGGCCTCTGAGTTTCACCGAGCACACCCGGGTTTTTTTGTTTTCGCTGCGACCCTCAAGCTCAGGGGTGCTTCGATGCGGCGAGCGAACATGGGCAAAATTACTCAACAAGGCACACAGGGGTCTGGCAGTGGGGTGCACCTCATCGAGGAGGGAGGGAGAACAGCAGGGCTTTGAGAGGTGAGAGGGTTTCGCGTTGAACTTCTCCTTCAATCTTACACATTTCCGTGCCCTTTCCTTCCGTCTCTCGTTTCGAGGTATCCGTATACCTCACCCACCTGGTTGGTGCTCACGTTCTTTTGACCACGCTCTTTTGCCTCTGTCACCCTTTTTCTCGCCTCCGTCTTCTTTTTTTTTTTCTCTCTCTCATTCTTTGGCTGTCCGGCTGGCTTCCTCGGTCTGCTTGCGCTGGTTTTGGACTGTGTGAGGGGTTCCTTCCTGGTTTGGAGAGATTGCGGGAAGAGGGCTTCTTGGAAAGAAAGAGATTCGGGAAGGGAAGGAACGGGAAAGGAAAGAAAGGAGAGGATTCACATCGCCATCATGTCGCCCCTCTCGACGGCATTCTTGCTGCTGGCCGCCGCTATCTCGCCATCTCAGGCGGCCATTGCATCGTGGTTGACGGGAATCGGGCCTCAGATTATCCTCCAGAACTTGACGACAGGCGCGATCCGACATAGCCCTTGCAATTCTTTCAACACAGCTTATTATTCACACACGGAGGCATACGAGCTGCCTCTCACTTACAAGCCCAAATATGAGACGGCGCTGGCAGGTGTTGGATACTGGACCGAGATCACGACTATCGCGTCGGTTTACTACATCGAGAAGAACGGTCGCGTTGCGAATGCCCTGCTGGAGTGTAACATGAACACAGGCCGCTTCAAGAGCAACGGCAACTGGATCATCAGCGGCGAAGACAACAGTGTGCATCCCAACACCAGCCTGGCTGCCATTTTACTAGGTTCAACGGGCGGTTACCGTGTGTACTACAACGACGCAGACATGACGATCAACGAGATTGGATACCAGCCCGGCGGCGATGGATGGGTATGGCGAGGCATCATCTCACGCGACATTCAGGCCTCGCCCGCCCTCGGCGCCTTCTTCACCGGCAAGGAAAACATCACGGTTGCGAGCATCAGGGACGCTCAGAACGTCGAGGTCGTTCGCTACAACTCGGATACCACCTGGAAGGTCTCAACATTTCCTCACACGCTTGCCGGAAACCCCATCAACATCACCCATGAAACCAACGCCACCTCGTTCGCCTACAACGAGACCATCCCGGTGAACTTCACGATGCCCGCCTGGGACGGCAAGGCGAAGTCCCTCGGCGTGACCATCGACTCTGAATATACCCGCGCCGTCTGGTATATCGGCGACGACAGGTCACTCCACTCCATTGGCAACAAGAATTACACCTGGGGCATCCAAACCAACCAATCCACAGCCTTCTGGCCCCTGGCCGACTCCCCCAATGCCGAATTCGCCATCGCTTCCGAGTTCAAATCTAGCGCGATCCGCATCTACTACTTCGTCGCCGGCCAGCTCGCCGAGATCAAGTACGATAAGGGTGCCTGGAAGGCCTGGTCCAAGGTCGGCACCCCTCCCAAAGTCGCCGCGACCCAGCCAACCTCGCCCATCGAACCCGGTACCAGCGCCACCACCACTCCCCTCCCCGCCGAGGCCAACCCAGGTCTCTCCGCCGGCGCCAAAGCCGGCGTCGCCGTCGGAGTCATCCTCGGTGTCATCGCCATCTGCACCCTCGCCGCCGCCTTCTACCTCCTCCGAAAGCGCCGCTTGCCCTCCTCCGAGGACTCCCCATCCGACATCGACCCCGCCCACGCTCACGCCCACGGCCACCCCTACACCGATCTCAAAACCCCGGTCCCCTCCTACGGATCTCCCGCCCCTCCAGTTGATGCTGCCTACGCCGATTGGGAAAAGCAGAATGGTGTCGCCCCGGGTTACCCGATGGCATACCCCGCGCAACTGGACAGCCCGGTCGTGCCGGTTCAGCTGGATAGCGCGACGCGGCCGATGGAGCTCTCGGTGCCGCATCCGATGTACGAGTTACCCGTGCAGAGTCATAGTCATGAGTTGGTAGGGGATGGTCATGTGCATCGGCATCAGGCGCCTTGACTGAGCGTCAGGGGTTGTTTTGTTCAAGCGAGCTTATCATGAGATTATCATCTATACGTATCCCATTGAGTTTTTGGATTTGGATAATTACTGCGCGCTCTTGGATCTGGCACGGGCACCAAGTAATGGTATTCTTTGTATATATCCACATGCGATAATTTCTCAGTGTTGTTGTTCAAGGTGCACACTAGACCAAGTGTTGAGCTTATGACATGAAAGTGCTCTTATGATGCAAGTTGTCACGTCAAACTTGGCAGTTATTGTCGTGTTGAGTTCAAGCTCACCACTCCATAATGTGATACTGTAAATTGGACTTCTCATTACAGGTGATTTCTCCTTGTTCAGTCGGCAGCCCCTGGCCAGATATCTGAGCGGTAGCGCCGCCGTCCCTGATCGCCAATTTGCTATACGCTGTGTCCCAGGAGGATAAGTAAGCTGATGTTGGACGAAACTCATCAAGAACAAACTAGGGAACTGGTCACCTCAACCTCAAAAATCAGGAGCGCATCTCATCCCACAAAATTCATTCGTTAACTCTAACAACTACTGCAGGAACACACATTCCTATCCGCTTCTTTTCACCCGTGTATTCTGTCCGAGACGCACCGTGGCAATCCCAGCCGAAACCACCTGTCACCTGTCTAACACAACGTGGTTGTCGACAACAAAATCAGGCTACCTTGAACGCCCACAGTCTTATCAACAGGACAATCGTGATCCCCATCAACCATTCGTAATACAGAGAGACATCCTGATCGTCATCATGTATGTGCTGTGAAGCAAAACCATCTTGCAGAGTCCACCAAAGACAAGAAGCAGCATACGTCCTCCAAAAACCGACAAACAAATAAACACAAAGCCACCACCACCACCACCACACACAACTGAGGTGAAAGAGAATTTGATATAGACACTCAGGCACGGGCTGCCGCAAGAGCTTAACTCGAGCGAACCGTGTTGGTACCAAGCCACAAAACACCTCTGGAAGTCAATTAACGGTCCCGGACGCCGAAGAGATAGCGAAGCTCATTCACGCCGAGCCTGCCGAGATTCTTAGCCTCGCCCTCGTCCAGCGCCGCCTCAACAAGCTGGCGCTTGCTCTCCTGGATGTTCAGAATCCGGTCCTCGACTGTCTCCTTGACCAGAATGCGGTGAATCTTGACCTCCCTCTGCTGTCCAATGCGGTGAGCTCTGTCAACAGCCTGCATCTCGATGTACGGGTTCCAGAAAGGGTCGCAAATGATGACACGCGACGCGACAGTGAGGTTGAGGCCGGCATTGCCCGCACGGAGTGACACGAGCATGATCGTGTTGTGAGGATTCGAGACAAAGTCGGAAACGGCCAAGTCTCGGTCGTTGCGCGACATGCCGCCGGTGTAGCGACAGTATCTCAAACCGAGCTTGTACTTGACCTGGCACTCGATGAGGTCAAGGAGGGATGTCCACTGGGAGAAGATGATGGTCTTCTCGTCCGTCTCCTGAATCGTTTTCAGCAGCTCAACCACCTGAGTAACCTTGGCCGAATCCTCCCAGTTGTCCCGGAGATAGTGCATGTACCGACGGCGGGCAACCTTGTTTCTGTTTGCCTCTTGTCGGAGCTTTGGAAGATGCTCAGGCTTGACCTCCTGCAGTTTTTTCTCGGCCTTTTGGGCCGCTTTGGTCTTCGCTGCTTTCTCGGCTTTCTTAGCAAGTTTCTTTTCTAGCTTCTTCTCCTTTTTAGCCTTCGCAACGGCTGCCGACTCCGCCTTGACCACGGAATCGTCTTCGGCATCCTCATCATCGACGATAAAGTCCTTGAGGCTTCCCAAAGATTCTGTGTCGCTGCTGCTGTCCTCTGTTTCGGAACCCGAGTCCGTGCCGCTCTCGGTCTCGCTGCCATCCACCAACGCCGGTGCGGAAGCAGCCAATTCTTCGGGCATATGCGCTTTCTGGAAAGCGTTATAGTTGATGACCTTCGAGGGTTCAACCGCGCCTCGGCACACTGGGCACTTGGCTGCGCCGTTCTCATTCCCGGACCTGATATTACCTTGGGCCGCTTGGTCAGTGAGAGAGGCAAAGCACTCCGAACAAGTGTCGTGTCCACATGGGATAATCAGAGTAGGATCTGGGACCGGTTCGTAGCAAATCGGGCATTCAAATCCATTCCTATCCTTGATCCGCTGGATGACCTGAGCATCAAGGGTCTTGGCAAGTTCGAGCATCTTGTCCTCTGAGATTTCATTGGACGCGACACATTCGAAATCCATCAAATGAGGATGGCAGCACGCCTGGCGGAGACGAAGGAGAAGCACCAGGATGCTCGAGTAATTCTTGCTGACAGTTCCTGCGCGAAGATACTTGTTGAATTGAACCTGAGTTCGTCCTTCCAGATCTTTGTAGAACTTCGATTCATCGTCGGAAAACACCACGTGGTCATCGATCTGTGTCTTCGTTGGCAGCGTCAGAATCGGCTTCCCATCAATCTCCGAGTTTTTCATCCGTCTCAGCATCGTCGCCTTGAGAACTGCTCTGAGCTTGGTCATGGCGTTATTCCTCTGCATAGTGGTCGATTTAGCCTTCGGCATAAGACTTTTGAAGGCCTGTATAAGGTTGATGTTAGCTTCATTCCGACCGATCCAAAAATATTGAGCTTCAACTCAATACTGACCTCTCCGAATTGCTTTTGGTTTCCATATGGCTTGATACGCAAGAACCGCATCAGAGGAAACAATTCTCCCACCCCGTTCATCATAGGAGTTCCCGTCAAACACCATCGATAGGTTGCGTCGATCATATGGACTCCCTTAGACTGCTGGGTATCCTTATTCTTGATGCACTGGGCTTCGTCAAGGATGACGCGGTAGAACTTGCTCCTGGGGTGAAGGATGGGGCATATGCTCTGGAGCGCCAAATCATTCGCAGCACTGTATGCTTCCGATTGCTTCCTCTGATCGGTGTGCTTTTGGAACCGCCGCCATTCCGATGCAATCGACCCAAATGTTGTGAGAACAACGTCGTACCTCTTCATTTCCTGATACGTCACGTTTTTCTTCTGATGAACGAGCAAAACACTCATCTTATGAGTAGGCTTGAGCTTCTTCTTGATCTCGCTCTCCCACTGCTTGATCAGAGCAACTGGGCCAATGATCAGGTTGGTCTCGATGCCGTTAGCGTCCGTAACTGAAAAGAATGGTAACTTGCTTCTCCGGTTGACATACCTTGATCAGGTCATCTGCCTGCTCAGTCACCATGAGCGACAGCGTGGATATTGTCTTTCCGAGACCCATATCGTCCGCGAGAATCCCGCCTTTGTTGGTGCCCTTTTCCATATCCTTCATCCACTTCAGCGCAAGTTGCTGATGTGTGTACAGCGGGTACCTCAGTGCCTCTGGGGTCTCGCCACGTTCTTCTTCTGGTATGTCCATATCAGGGCGAATATTTGACAGAAGATTGTGGATCTCCTCTTCTGTCTTCCGTGGATCCTCCACAACGTCCTGCAGATAACCGACGAGATCGGGGTTCAGGTGGTTGCCTTGGTAATCTGCGAAATCGTCAAAGTTCATGCCGTTGGTTCGACCAATAATCGAACTCAAAGAACTGAAGCCCGTGGGACCCGCTGCCGCATAGTTGCCGTTTTGGAGATAACCAGGTCGGTTGAAGCCCGGCAGTGGCGTGGTAAAGGACGCTGCCGAAGCTTGATTTGCACCATACGGCTGATAGACCATTGACGAGGAGCCAGGGATACTCTGGGATGCCAAGGCTGCTTGACGAGCCTGTTCAATGGAAGAGTTGGCCGAGTACCGTTGGAGGGTTGGGGCTTGGGGTGGTTGAACATAGCTCAATGCGGCAGGGCGCTGTGGGAGGGAAATCTGTGATGGCATCCCTGGCTGACCGTATGTCTTCGGCTGTTGACCAGCCATATAGGGATATGTGGCGTAGGGGTCGTCATCATCATCGTCGATCTGGATGTACGATCCAGGCATTCGGTAGCCATTCATGGACGGCTTGTGCTCAGACTTGACTCCCACAGAAGACGAATAGAATGGATTGTCCTCCCGCTTGATGCTTCTGTTGCTCGCGTTGGCAAAACTCTCAGGCTTGATGCTTCTTGCACCCAATGCGGACGGTTGACCGAAATTGACATCCAGGTCTGTGTTATGTTCCGCAGAGCCAACCTCGGATTTGATGATGTTGTGGAATGAACCCCGGTCCATCATTCGCGAGATGGCGTCGTTCCGGTTTTGCTGAGAGCTTTGCCCAAAAGTTGACGAGATCTGCGACGGCGCACTGCCCTCCGCAATTTGCCTCTCCATCTGGGACGCATATCTTCTGTCCGCCTCTTCTGCCTTCTTGTTACGATGGGCGCGCATGGCGGCTTCTTCTTGCCTCTCAAGAATGGACCTCCAGGCCTCGTCGTCGTCCCTGTTTGAATTGTTAATATTCAGCAAATCATATTCCATTTGCTTGGACAGAAACAGCATACCCAGTAAGGTCGATGATTTCTGACTCTGTGCCCCCGAAAGGGTCGCCGTCTGCGAAGGGATCGTCATGTCGCGGGGTTGGCGTAGATTTTCGTGACTTGGCTTCAGGTCGTCCTCCCAGGCCTGCGCTGAGATGTGAACTGCCAAACGAGCGCTTGCGCTGATGCGATGGCGTGCCCGTTCTCGAGATCCCAGGGCTCGACATGGCAGACGGGTTGGAGGATGAAGGTTTCTGGCTGCCTGTTGCAAGCTCTGACATTAGTTTTGAAGGGATCCTTCGGTAAGCCGGCGGAAGTAAGAAAGTTAGTTACCCTTGGATTGTGAACGACGAACGTCACCTAACCGCTTTTGGAGGTTGGCGATTTTTGCTTTTTGCTTGTCAATGATCTCCTGGTCCCCAGCTGTCTGCGGGGTGTCCTGGAGAGACTGTAGAATGGCTTTCTCAAGCAATAAATCTTCCTCGAGGCTGGACAGATCGACCGCGGCTGTGGTGCTGTTTGACGCCATAACGTCGCATCGCCCTAGCGGGTCTCAACAGAAATCGGATGGCTGCGTCCTCTCCAGACTAGGTAAACCAGGCGGCCCAAATCGCAGAGCAACAGGGCGATAAGACGCCTTGTGTACGTCAATTAGCGCCCCGTCTCGAATCGTTGGACGGGAACCCGCTGGGCGCAGTGGCACAAGTAGAGAGCGGGGAGTGGCAGATGCGAGGCTTCGGGCTACAGCCTCAACAATCCAGGTCGAAAGGAGCACTTTAGTACAGGGTGAATGCAAAAGAAGATAATAGGAAGACGCCAGTCCACAAAGCAGAATGGCGCATGGATTGGTTGAGGAATCTGCGCGGGCAAGAGGCAAAGTCGATTGCAGCCTGGTCGCAATTGCCCAGTTGAGACAGTTTGGTGGTGAGGAATCAGCTTAAGAAGTGGGGCCGTGCCTGTGTCGCTCTTCCCTTCTTCCAAGCCAGATCAATTTTTAACCATGTCTGAAGGCGTGTCCTCTTTGTGGCTGACGGCGCAAGTTAGTCTGTTGATCCCAAGTTTCCACAGTCAATTTTTGATCAGAAGGCTGTCACAGCAAATATGCCAGCTATTGGTCAATACACAGTACAAGTGAATGGAATGTGGCAATCATGATCTCTCTTGCAGAGCGCGTCGCCACGCGTTGCACACTCCACTCCACTCTGTTTAAACCCTTGTCGCAGATGATGTAATGGCTTTGGTGGGGTATGATTGATCAGAAGTACGGAACATCCCGCTGCCTACAAAGCCCCCCATGGCTCCCCTAACAGCGACCCTATTGCCATACTGCCACATGAGAATTTTTTTTTTATCAACAGACTTCTCGTGGCATCTACCCACGGCTCCTACCCGTGTGACAATGCCTGTTTCTTCCCACAGAGAATGTCACATGCATCGATGGAGGCTTTCCATGTGTCGAAAAAGGTTTCAAACGCATGCAATGAGGCTTTACGGGGATGTGCAAGGCGCGTAGCAAAAAACAACAAACACCTTCTAAACGCCAGACCAGCTTTCGAGAAACACAAAGTGATTAGGTTCAGAAATTCTCGCTACCCAAACGGTTGAGGGTCTGGTTCCGGATCCGACTCCTTCTCCCCAGAAGGTGAAGGTGCTCCCTTCACTTTATCCCACCAGTGCGAAACCTTGCCCGTAAACCAGTCCCAGAAGCCTGAGACAGCTGACCCCACGCCGCCCTTCTTTTCACCGTCTTTACCGTCAGATTGGTCGCCCTCGCTATCGGGTTGATCCGTTGGGTGCGCCTGCGGCGGATCAACGCCCAGGCTCTTTGATGGAGCAGTTGTAGGCCCGGGTACTGTGGTCGCGGGGTCCACCAAAATTGATTTTGTAGACGGTGACGAAGCTACCGCCGATGTAGATGTTGTCACGGGCTTTACCGGATCTGCGGGGTTCTCAATAGGGTCACTATGGAGACCGATCGTCTTGAAAGGAAGTCGTATGGTTCCGTTGTTCGGCGCAGGGGCGATTCCAACGGAATCACACAGGACATTGTACACCTCCGTGTTTTCTGCCCAGGTTAGATTTATGGATTAAATAAGGGTTGAGAGAACTTACGGAAGACATCGACCCGGCTGTTCGGCTTGTGAGGGAAGGCCGGGCCACGAGCGATGAAAATAGCCCTCATCAGCGGGTGATCATGGTCGTAGCCGTGAAGGCCTCGCGGGTGATAGACTTCACCCTTTGCTTGCGCCTCTTTCAGGTGCATCTCCTTCATCGTCACCAGTGCCCAGCCAGCTTTGGGAACTATCCACAGGGGAGCGATGCGCTTGTTGTTCGAAAAATGGTAGCGCTCCGGCATGTTGACATCTCGAAGATACACCTCAAGGTTGGGATTCGACTTGGTCTTCGCCACCAAGTCATTGTAGATGCTTTGTAGTTCGTCAGGGTTCTTAGGTCGTAGGCCAACTAATGGCCATCCGTCTGTGTGTGCGATTTTCTCCAAGTCTACAAGGTCCTCAATCTGGACCAGCCGGGAGATGTCCGTCGTCGCCATTCCATGGTCCGAAACAACGATGACATTGACGATATTAGTCAGGTTCCGTCCTTCCAGTCCCTTGAAGATGCTGTCGAGTAGACCATCAACCTTTTGGATGGTAGCACGGATTTCGGTGCTGTTTGGCCCATATTTATGCCCATCCGAGTCGACGTTCGGCACATAAGCCGCAATTATCTGGGGACGTAAGTCGTCGGGCATGTCCAAGAACTCCATGACCCGCTCAACTTTCCGAGAGAGCTTTTCCTTCCCGTTGTACTTATCCATGTAAGTAGGTTCGACGTGAAGAACGTGTGCTTCGCTCCCTGGCCACATGTGAATGGCTGTTTTGAGGCCTTGTTTCTGGGCCGTCACCCAAAATGGCTCCCCGTTCCACCACTTGGGATCGAGGGATCTGGCTGGGTCCGTGTAGTAGAACTCCTCCTGCAGCTCGGGATCCCAAAATGTGTTTCCAACAACGCCATGTGCTTCTGGATACAAGCCTGATGCAAGGGTGAAGTGGTTTGGGAAAGTGACGCTGGGGAAAGATGGCAGCATGTACAATGGCGAGACTCCCTCCTTGATGAAGGAGTTCAGCTTTGGAGTCAGGCCTCTGTTCAGGAAGTCTGCGCGGAAGCCATCCAAGCTGATGAGTATGGTCGTGGGAGCGAACATGGCAGTCCCATTGCTGATCAACCGAGATGCGTCTGTATGCGGCCTCGCCCTTCTTTCGATTGACAGTTTCCACGCCAGCAAGACCAGGATGGTGAAGGCGACAGCTATTATGGCGTGCACGAGCAGCCATCGGCGGCAATTTCGCGTCCGTTTCGATTTGACATCCGCGAGATGCAAGAGTCCTTTCCGGTCGGCTTCGTCGCTGTCATCCCTGTCGCTGCTTTCGCCGGTGGAGCTCCCCTCCTTCATTCCTCCCTCCTCCATCTCGTACATCAATTCGCCATCTTCCCCATGCTCAGCTTCAGCCAGCAACCTCTCCTTTTTCGCCTTCCTCCTGGCCTTGCGTAGACTGCGCTTTTCCAGCACGAGATCTTCCGTTGACGAATCAGGAGCCAATTTGCCTGACAGCGACAGGTCGCTGTTTCGGCGGCCGAATAGGCTTAAGGGGTTCGGGATGGGGATTGGCAAGGGGAGTCCGGACCCTCGTCGCTCGCGCTCTCGTCGTCGGCGGCTTTCGATGACAAGCTGATCCATCTCATCCTCCTCCATCAGGACCAGCCTGTCATGAGCGCGCAGCTCGCGGCTGTTACGCGCGCGCAGCTGACGCTCATCGTCTTCGGAGTCGGTGTCCTGGTCGCTGCGAATCGACGAGGCGTCATTGTCGTACTCGGAGGGCGAGAGCAATGAACTATCCCGCACGCTCGCAGCGCTCGTGTTGAGGGGCTGCAGCGGCATAGTGCATTCTCGCAGCAGTTGTGATGGGAATTGTCGCGGCGTGGTGATGGACAGGATGGTAAGGTGTCAACCACGGATGGTCGAGTTTGATGCAGGCACAAGGATTGATGCACACGCCTGGGGTACCACTAGAACAGCGGCCCGCGCTTCTGGGATCTAGGTCCCGCTTGGCAGTCGTGTCCGCGATTGGCGATCCTCCGGGTCTTGAATGGAGGCACAATGGACAGCGAGTCTCTGGATGATTCATTGATTGAGATATTCTGCATTGCTTGAGGATGGCACCATAGCAATATCTACTTTTGTTCAATGGGGCAGAAGACGCTTTGGTAAAGCAGTCATGCGGGTATTACCTGACATCAGACATCCACTTCGCGAATGGTAATTCGTAGATACCTAGGCTTCCTGGGGAATGCACAATGTCAAGAGTTTTTATAGGGAGTTAGGCTTCAAGTATAGGCAGTGTAAGAATCCCAACTCGCTGAAGCATTGACTTGACTGGCTCGCCGCTTGCCTGGACTCCTGAGCGAGGGGCAGCATAAGGGCAAGAAGACTGATATCCAGACTGAGATACAAGAAAAAGCTCGTACGCTGAGCAAAATTCAGTTACCCTTTTGAGACCTGTCATGGCGATATTGAAATTGAGTTGTACAGTTGTCTTCGTAGGTAGAAACGCATTGTTGAGGAATGAGTTCGAGTGGTGTGGCTAGAATTCCCGCCAAGCCGCAATCTTGGCAACTACCCCACTCTGTCTGTGGCTGGTATTTGGGGGAATCGGAACCGGAGCCACATTTTCCGCTAAATTTCCTCGAGCCCTGCCAATTACCCAACGCGCACACAAAATTTGGTCAAGATATCGTGCATGGGCAGGACATTGAATCTTTGACGGCCTCGTAACAACCATCAAAGGTATGCAAACCCTCCTAATAGCACGGCGATAATCCCCACGTCCGATCTTCCCTCGCGCACCTCTACATTTCGAATCCCTCTTGTCGTCAACCGACCGCCGACTCAATCGCTAACCCCACACCGCAGAAGTCATTCACGATGTCGGCAGAAATCTCGATCGGAGCGAGCTCCTGGCGCCGCATTGAGGTCGGTCGCGTGCTGAAGCTCGAGACTGGCACTCTGGCTGCCATCGTCGAGATCATCGACCACAAGCGCGTACGTTTAGCCGATTGGGAATGGAATCTGGGACAGGCAGGAAACTAAATTGGTTGGCATCGCAGGCTCTCGTCGACGGACCTTCTTCCGACTCCAAGCTCGTCACCCCCCGCACCACCATCTCTTTCGCCAACACTCTCCTCACACCCCTCGTTATTGAGAACCTTCCCCGTGGCGCCCGGACCACCGCCGTCCAGAACGCGTGGGCTAAGGCTGAGATCGACGCTAAGTGGAAGGAGGGCAACTGGGCCAAGAAGCAGCTGCAGCAGGAGCGCCGCCAGTCTCTCACCGACTTCGATCGGTTCAAGGTCATGCGGTTGAAGAAGCAGAGACGGTTCGAGGAGCGCAAGGCGCTGGCCAAGATCAAGGCTTCGGCATGAGCTAGGAAGGCAGGAAGGGAGCGTTTCGTCGGCATTGGTTCTTGGGGGAGCAGGGTATTCTGGAACGGTCTGCATGAACATCAGCATGAGGATTGCTGGATTCCACTTTGCGTCGCTTTCGGAGACCTGTATGTCACATCTCAAAGTGACCGGCGTCATGGAAAATGCAAATTAAGCCCAACGTCAACGACCGTATTTTCGTGCCGTGAGACGCCTTGCCGTGGGTAGTCTTTCCACATTCTACTAGATGTCCGCATAAGCGGGGAAATGCTCAGAAGTAATTGCACCAGAAATAAACTTATGAAACCCTAGACTATACGTAGTGAGGTTCCTGTCTCCCATGTATCTCAGTCCACAGGGCGCCGTGCATGAACATCTGGCTGCTGGATGGTGGTGGGTTGTAGTGGCAGATAGCCCGATTAGGACGGGCAGACATCGAGCCCCACTCTCAACCGCAGCTCGGCTCCCAAGCCCTACTGAAAATTGGTCCCGAACTTTTTCTTCACAACAGCCTTGATCGCTCATTCACCCCCGCACGTCGACTCTAGCGCAATTAACCACATCAATGTAAGTACCGCAAAACGCTGTTGGGAGGTGGCATTTCTGTTCTCTTCGTTGGGCGCGGATGGCTTCGTTTTGCAGCTGAAATGGCGGTCAGAATTGTGCGCAGAGATGGAGGCTAACCACTCGGCTTGCTAGCTCTCCACAATGGCCAACCCCAGAGTAGAGGAACTTCCCGATGACGAGGTCAAGAACACCACCGTCGAGGAGCTCGATGACTCCAGCAGCGACGAGTCCGAGATTGAGGCTGCCGACTCCAGCATCCCCGCTGGTTCCAGCGCCGTGATCCACTCCCGCAACGAGAAGAAGGCTCGCAAGGCCATCGAGAAGCTGCACCTTACCCGTGTCCCCGGCATCACCCGCGTCACCCTCCGCCGCCCGAAGAACGTGAGTTAGCCTGGGACGATGCATGTCAAGTTCGGTCAGGAAACAGTGAGGACTAACCAGGACGATCAGATCCTCTTCGTCATCAACAACCCCGAGGTGTACAAGTCGCCCAACAGCAACACCTACATGTGAGTCTGCTACTTGGATTCTTCTTGGAACTCTGTCCAGACCGTCCATGCTAACCCCAAAACAGCGTCTTCGGTGAGGCCAAGATTGAGGACCTGAACGCCAGCGCCCAGGCTGCCGCTGCCCAGCAGCTCGCCAACCAGTCCGTTGAGCACGACCACGCCGGTCACGACCATGCTGGCCACAGCCACGGTGCTGATGCCAAGGAGGAGGAGGAGGATGATGGCGAAGAGGTCGACGCGGAGGGCATTGAGGATAAGGACATCGAGCTTGTGATGACTCAAGCGAACGTCACCCGCAAGAAGGCCATCAAGGCTCTGAAAGAGAACGACAACGATATAGTCAACTCAATCATGGCATTGAGTGTCTAGAGTTGGCGTTATGTTCGATGTTTCGGGGATAAGCAAATTAGTCAAACCAACTTGGCAAATCTGTTCCTCTATGGCTGGGAATTCACAATTGAAGCGTTTGCCAAACCAATTTACTTGAGGGGAAGGTCTTACGAAAGTCATTTCGCGGCCATGGCAAGCACGTCGAGAGGCGTCTACGCAGCGGGGACAATCCCATGTTCAACCACGAACTTTGTGCGCCTCAGCAAAGCACTTGTGAATATGTCGAAGGCCTTGTTGGATGTGGTAAAAGCTTGGTTAGATCCACCCAAGTTCGTTTACCATGCCATCAAGACCCTCCATGCGAAAAGCCAGGCCTTCCCACATTGGCACTGCGGTAGATGAATGTCACCAAAAAGTGGTTTACTCTTGAAAAGTACTTTCCACCGCTTGGCATCTACCCAGTTTTTTTTGTTTTTTTTTTTCCACGATTTGAGCTATCACCTGGGTATGGACGCCCTATTATGCCTTACCAAGGAGGCATACGTGCCACGAATGAAAGCTCCCAGCTTCTTGCAGTAATGTCGACCCAGCCCAGGCTCGTGAGCCGAACGGTGGATCCTGGAGAGCTCCGGTGGTCCCGACTTCTGAGTCACGTGACGCGGCTCTCGCGACGGCCCGTCAGAACTGCATTGACTTTGCCGAAGAACAGCAACAACAGCGAAGCAGTCTCTCCACTCCTCGACCACCTCACGATCACCGCAAAAATGGCCGCAGTACGTATATCCGCCCAATTGAGCTCTGGGAAGATCAGTGATGGATTTTCCACCGTGCTTGGGGTGCCAATTGCGCGTCGCACGATGGCAGCCACCACACATCCCCAATCGGAACCTGAGCTAATTTTGCTTCCTTCCCCGTAGCGAAGCGCTGCCCTCAAGCTCGACTGGTCTAAAGTCACCACCTCGCTCGGCCTGCGCGGTCAGACGGTCGCGAGCCTCCAGGCCTTCAAGAAGCGCAGCGACGATGTCCGCCGCAAGGTGCAGGTGCTTTCGGAGCTCCCCACCACCGTCGACTTCGCCCAGTACCGCAAAGTCCTCAAGAACCAGGCCATCGTCAACGAGATCGAGAAGCGCTTCACCGCTTTCAAGCCCGCCACGTACGATCTGAACCGCCAGCTCAAGGCCATCGAGGCTTTCGAGGTTGAGGCCATCCGCAACGCCGAGGCTACCAAGGAGAAGGTCGATCTGGAGCTCAAGGACCTCGACAAGACCCTCAAGAACATCGAGGAGGCGCGGCCGTTTGAGGAGCTCACGGTGGTACGCACAAGCTTCTGGACTGCCTGTTGCGATAGGGGCTTCATGATGCTGATCAATTGGATTTCTAGGATGATGTTGCTGCCGCCGAGCCCTCGATCGACGAGAAGACTGCTCAGCTCGTTTCCAAGGGCCGCTGGGCCGTACCTGGATACAAGGTACGTCCTTCCTCAGGCATTCTTTCTACAGCATGGCATACTGACCACGAATATAGGAGAAATTCGGCGATCTCTCCGTGCTATAAACGCCTCAAACCCTTTGTTTTGTCTGTGTACTCTAGCATTGTAGATAGCCGAGCCGCGTCAAGAGGTGACGGCAAAATCGCACTCATCCTTTAATCTACTTCAAGCCAGCTTACTTGACATTCATACTCCACCCAAGCACTAACTCACAATCCTCACTGAACTACCCAGGCAAGACCCTCCAGCATCGCCCGGTCTGCTTCCCGAGAGCGTTCCAAATGCGGTGCAATCAACCAGAAAGTGTGTGGCCAGCCCTTAATCACATCGACCTTGACTTCCACACCAGCATCTTCCAACGCCTTTGCATAGCACACCCCATCCGAGTACACCGCATCGTTCGTGCACACCTGGATCCACGTCCGCGGCAGCTTCCTCAAAACCTCCTCCTCCGCCTCCAGCGGCATACGTTCCAAGCCATCCCTCGGCACCTCCCGCTTCATAAATCCCAACAAACTATTATAAAAGCTCGGCTCCCACGCACTAGTATGCATCTTCCGCAGCCTCTCCGGGACGTACTCCATCCCACCGAACGCATCCGATGTGACAGGTCCACGCAGGACCACCCCTTGCACCTCCCCTGGCGACACTAACTGTGACACCAGCGCTGCGAGCTCCCCGCCAGACGAACTCCCTACCACGACCAGCTTCCCATTCTTGTGGTTCAGCTTCCAGTCCCTCACAAATTCAAACGCCGACAGACAATCCGACAGACACGTCTGCGCTGGATACGTCGGCATCAGCCGGTACCCAACCGAGTAGACCTCTACCTCTCTGTGTCGAGACGAGAGGAAGTCCACGATCTGAAGGCAGGAGAACTCCTCGCTGTCGGCTTCGCCTATCCAGAGGCCCCCGCCGTGGATGTAGAGGACGGTCACGGGGATGGGGCTGTGGTTGGGACCGGGGAGGCGGCTGGGGGGAGGGAGGTACTTGATGATGGGGATGGGGTGGTTGTCGAGCGGGGAGGGGACGGTTAGTGTGATGCGCGGGATGTCGCGGAGGTGATGGAAGGGGGTGAAGGGGGCGGTCATGCGGGCTGTGAGGGCGCGGCAGGATGTGGCGTAGTGCGTTTGGTTTTCGAGGGGGGTGAGGTTGGCGGGGCGGGTGTTTGCTGTGAATTCTGGTGAGGATTCGTAGGTGAGCCAGGCTGGGTCGAGGGGGGGCGTAGTGGTAAGGAAGAGGGTGTCCATTTTGGTTGGGGTTTCGTCGAGTTGGGTGGTGGTTGAAGGTTGAAGGTGTTGAAACTGGTTTAGAAGGGGCTGATGCCGTACGAGGCTGAGAGGCCCGGGAGGAGGTTGATAGATATCAGAATATAGTGTGATGAAGATGAAGGGTGGTGTTGTTGATTTGAAGGCGTAATTGGCTGCAGTAACCCGATGTTTGAGGAGGTGATATATTGGCCGAAAAGGTTTGCCAGGTGAGGAGAGCTTCATCTTTGCACCTGAACGGGTTCAGGCATGTACTGACTCGAGGCCCAAGCATTATGGATCAGAATCAAATGGCCACAGTACACCAGGCATTAATTCAAGTGCCTCAATTACAAGCTTTCATTTTTTTCATGATACTTTGTTGTTCAGTAGGTAAAGTTCAAGGGTGCTGACCGCGTGTGTCGTTACCAACCCTAACCCTGAATCACCAACCCCACCCGCCCCGAAGCTCCATTGCTCGTCCGATATTTATCTCCTGATCGCCATCAACTCCCTCGACCAACTGACCTCTACGACAACCCGCACCCGCATCCAACATGGGCGTTTTCCAAAACCGCAAGTTCCGTTCCTCCGCCGAGTCCGGCACCTTCGCCGCGCGCTACCGGGCTATGCTCGCCAAGCGGCCCTTCCTGCTCTTCGGCCTCCCGTTCATGACCGTCATCATCGCCGGCTCCTTCATCCTCACCCCCGCCACCGCCATCCGGTACGAACGACACGACAGGCGAGTGCGACAGATGAGTCGCGAGGAGGAGCTCGGCGTGGGCAAGCAAGGGCGACGGGTCGACATGCGCGAGGAGTATTACGTGGGTTATCTTCTTTTTTTTTTCTGCCTTTTGATTCCTGGCGGCTTACGGCTTACACACATGGGAACTTTGCAGCGCCTGGCGGCCAAGGATATCGAAAACTGGGAGCAGAAGCGGGTGGAAAGGCTCAAGGGAGAGAACGACGGTGTGCTTTGAGGGAAGGACAGAGAGCTTGTTCCTGACGGAGCAATGCATCGTACAGCGCGCCCGGCTCCGCCTCGAAGCCCCCTGTTATGGCGGCTGACACGGATTTTTGGGACGTCTGTTGGTCTGACCGAGGCCGAGGGCGCCTGCTCACCACTCACCGAGACCCAGCCAACGGGCGCGCCGCTTTGGGATGATATCTTCATCTGACTCGACAAAGCCCCGTGTTTGACTTTGCGATTCTCTGAACTTATGGGGCCGGTGTGAGATGTGTCACTGGTCGAGACAAGCCAGGTGATGGACACAAGTTACCTGGCAGGCAACACACGCGGGGAATTTGACACGGGGAGGTCATCGACGATTATCCCCGTGGCTTGTTACTAGGTAGCGCCTGCAACCGCAAGGTTAAAGTACTGGGATAGCAAAGAGGCTCTGTGGTATCAGGATTTCGGACATCGGTTTTGTGCGACAGGGCGGGCGGTCTTAGACACCGAAGATGTTGCGACATCGAAATTCCCGGCTTAGCACCAACGCCGAGGTTGGGCGGCCGGTGGCTTGCCCAAGAGGTGTTGATAACGACGGAAGGACTCAACCACCATCACATAAGCGAGTCCGAAGAATTAAGACACCATCCTTCCCGTATCTCGACCCTCGAAGCGGGGGTCCTACCCGTATTGCGTGGGCTGCCACCAACAATGACAAAACCAAAAATATCTCTTTCGGCTGACGGGGTTTGCGATTGTCTGAGATGCTGCCAGCACAGCGTATTTTGATGAACCTTATGCCAGGCAACTGATTCGCTTTCGTGGTTTCAGAGCAACGCCGTTAGATGTGACTCTGACGTGAGTGCTCGCCGCCTTCGATTCTCAGGCCCGCGCGTCTCATTGGGCAGCCCATCACAGACCAGGCGAACCACTCCGCATCACTTTATGGCAGCGGTACAGCGACGGCTCCAGGTTACAGTACACAGTCTTACGCTCATAACAAAAAAAACCGAAGCGGATCCGAGAAAGAGACAGATAGGAAAATTAGGGATATAACGACCGCGGGGATACGGCATCCCGGTCACATCAGCACCCGCGCGTGCTACAGTACGGTACTACGCCGAGATAGATAGTTATCGGTTGCGCGCGCGGAGCAATCAACTGGAGGAATTGAAGCTGGTGATGTCGTCTTCCTGGCTGCAGCAGGCATTTGCAGTTGCGACCAGGCGGTCAGGCGTGTTCCCGCCAGTGCGACGGGTTTCTTGGAAAGCCGTAACACTTTGAGCCCCTGATGATGTATATCGTTTCCCGAGCTTCCCGGATGGACGAATCGAAGGGGCTGAACCGCTGGCGATCCAAAGGTGATCGGTAGATGGCAGGTTATCCTGTTGATTTCTGCAAAAGGAGGTTGCAGGTCGGGTTGCAGGTCGGGTTGCCTGCCGCGTTGCTGTCGGAGATGTGATGGGCTGCACCGAAACCTGTTGCCTTCTCGGCTTCTTGCCTCAAATGGTGGGTTGAGGTGGTGTCAACGTGGGCGAGCTAGTTGCCGGCTGCCCGCATCAAGCAGCGGCAGCGTCGGTTTGATCCATCAAACTGAACTCTGGAGATTTGCATTCCTCCTCACCGCTACGGTGTTTCGGCTTGGAAACGCTGATAGGGTATAGGTTCGCCGTGCTTGGGTTACTTGCAACGGGAGAGAGAGGGTGTGCTCGTCGCCGCAAGGAGACCAATAGCGTGCCATCAGGTCAACCACACTGCTGGAAACTTGCTCCCCAGGCCTGCATCGTGTGGCTTGTCACGACGACCGGATCAGGCAATTCGGCCAGTTGCCCCCCAATCAACGGTTGCAGGAGCAGTTGCCGAGAGGGCTGCGGGGATCCGTGAATCCCATGACAACACGTTGGGCGCACACCTTTGCCCTTCCCTTTTGCCTTTCCCGTGAATGTTGCTGTAGGTACGGATGTGACTCTAGCGTGGTAGAAAACTTGCCACCCCCTGGCTAGCATGGAGAGGGGTTTTGATGAAGGAGATGGAAGGGAAGCGGCAGCAACTTGATTTGGGCACGCCGGCAGCAGAGCGACATGAACGTCGGGCGCGGATGCGGGCATCGCGTCTTCGCACCCCCGGAGGCGATTGCCCGGCCACCGACCGACTCAGTTACCCCTCAGGGTCCTGCGAAACACCACTTCGGCTTCCGCGGTCGACCGACCAGGAGGAGGCTGATGTTATATTGCAGTGCGCTCACATGGCCACCGTGGGATATCGTTATCACACATGTCGCCCACTCAGCAATTCCCCGTTGTGGTAAGTCAAGCGGCCGAGGGATTTTGGCTGTGCGCAGGTGAGGATCGTGTAAGACAGCGGACCGAAGGGCAAACCTCCAAGCCTCAACCATGAGGGGCAATTGTGATTTGTGATAAGATGGGAAGGACAAGTTGCGCAGGCCGGTGGTGGGCGAGGGACGTGCGCACACACGCTCACCGCATCCCAGGCCGTTGTTGAGCTGAGAGCGGTCTCCGCCGGGATGTCTCGGTTGAAGATGGAGTGGAGTGAGTGGGGAGGCGGAGGCAAGGAGGGGCGCTGACGTGACGCACATCCTTTTCCTCTGGCCGTGACGTATCCGGGAAGCGCGCACACCCCCCATTCAAGGCTGAGGAGAAGAGGGGAGATCGCTGTGCAGCGCTGCTCAATGTTGATCAGTGACGACAAAATGTTTCGTCTTCGGTGTATGAAGTCAGAGTCACGATACCATAGGCAGGCACAGCGGCAGGCGTTTTGTTTCGACTCCAGGCACGCCTTTCGGTGAGGAAGTCCTACAGCGGGACGGGTTGCAGGTATGTCATGACTGCCTCGCATCCTGTGACTCGTTCGGGCGAGCAATTTGCAAGGCTGCGACAAAAAGCTGATGTGGCATTTCGTGGCTGCGGTTCTGGACTCCCAGTTTGGGGCCGAATGCCGGATTCGCCCGGGTTCGGCGTGCAGGACCAGTCAGGACGTGCTGGTACCTGATGGTGTGCAGCGCAGCCGAAGCTGCCGCAGCAGGACGCCAGTGCACGCAAGCGGGCTACGCATCATGGGAAAGTTCCCAGCTAGTCAGACATGGCTCCAATTGCTGCCCAGCTTCCCCGCTGCAAGGTACATCAGCCCAGCCCATCGCGTCATGGCTCGATCTGCATGCAGGCCTGCGTCGTTGCCAGGAACCGGACACATGACACTTTCTTAAATATCTCCGGGGCACCCCGCGCAGGTCGTTGCCGGTCCTCCCATCCAAGGGCCATTATTAATCCCGGTCCCTTTTCGAAGGACTCAGCAGTCACTTTCCGTAGGTTGCGATATATCAACCTAAGCGTCCCCTCAGAGTCCCCCCATCTATCTCACCCTCCTTGAGAGGACACGGACAACACATCACCACAGTCAACCTTCAGACTCAGTCGAGAGCACTCAGTCGAAAGAGCTCAGGCGGGAGAGAGAACATGTTCTGCCTCCCTATCCACCACGACCATCACCACCACCACCGCATCCTCCACAGCTTCCGGAGCAACAAGAGCCTCCGTGCCGAGGCCCAGGCCGCTCCTGAGATGCCTCACTACCGCCATCAAAGACACCCGAGCGAGGCCAGCTCAGTTGCCCGCTCCTCAACCGAATCCTCACGCCCCTCCACAAGCCGAACGGACGTTTCCATCGAGTGGGATCCACTCCGTCTCCATCCCGTTGGCCCGGTCCTAGTCCCGGTGCTCGATGATATCAAACGCCGCGAGCTCCGCCAGGCCAGATCACTGCATAGTCTCCGCCAACATCAGCAGGAGACATCTCACTCTCACTCGCACTCCGAGCCGGCTATGGTCATCTACGACGGGTTCGACTTTGGCTTTGCCAGCCCGAACAGGGCGATATCACACTCCGCACCAACATCACCGACCACAAGCGAGGGAGCCACACCAAGGCGGCACCAAGCAACGGGTGATGACTACTTCAAGCGTGGCGACTGGAAGCGAAGAGGAATCGTTTTCGGCACCAGCGAGGCAACCATGGCCACCGAGGACGAGTGTTTCGATTTGGATGTTGAGATGTGAGAAACACAACACTCAACACCACATGCTGCAAGCAACCAAGACCGGAGTTTGTTCGATTACTAGGGGCTTCTACGATTACGACAGGAGGATGTAAGATTCCGGAGGATAAACTGTATTACTACCGACATGATGCATCACAGCCCGGCGTTTCATTGTTTCCTTTTGTATTCCCCTACTTCTCGGTGGCTTTCTGAGAGGCCATTCGGATGAGCCGGATATTTGAGTGGGCATCAGCTCATCGTCGTGTCACTACAACAAATTATCATTTGGAACGGCGCACGGATTTTTCTTTGGGACTACATCTCTCATGATTATTACATCGATACCAGACTGGATTGTCTCGGAGGCACTGATACCAATTTGCTTTTTTTTTTGTTTGTTATTCGTCATTTAGTTTCAGCTCGGGTCAGATGGCCGAGCGACGATCACCAGATACATCACTCAGCTCTCGCTGGAAAGAGAGGTCTGGGAGTAATAAACAACAGAAGGTTTACTTTCTTCTACAGGAGTGTTTCACCACGAGATGCGTGCAGATCTGAGGTACATGATGCATGGCGTATACATTGCAGTAAGTGAGATCAATGCTGCTGATGATTGGGCGTCAATACGCAGCTGCACTTACAGAAGGGGCAACGACACCGGAAAATTTCACCGAGGTCTACAATCCTGTCACATTGCCATCAGGCGATCATCACGAAGTTCTGCTCAAAGGCCTAGAAACAGAAAATAAAATAAAATGAATACCACGTCAACCCGAATCCGGGATGGCAAAGTTGCATCTCATGAGAGGCAACCAAACAAGGCAGTGTTCTGGAAAAACGACCCGTGTGAGCAAAAATAAAATGAACTCGTTCATTCACTCCCTTGCGTCGGTCACGCCCGAGTGGCGGCAACCAACCACCTGTGCCGTGTCTTCCGCTTTGGGCATCCTCTGTTCATCACGGCACCACCGTCGTGCCGCCTCGGCTTTACATTGCGGTGAAGACCTGGCGTGGCGTCGATCGCTGAGCTCAGCAGCAGAATATCGTGCCAAATTATTGAATCCAGACCCAGACTTGACCCGGGAGTTTGGGCAGCCGCGCGTGCGGTGACAGTTCAGCATCGACAGGGACGGGAGGATGAAGCTGTCGCTGACTCCCAACAACCCAGGGCAGGGCGCGCTCCGCGGCTCACTTACCTAGACGTCGTCGTGACCGCGATTAAAATCACAGCTGAGGTAATTCCATGGATCGAGTCGGACAGGCACTAACGTCGGACGACATTTTCTCTCCGTCGTTAGCGACGACCGTGACAAATCCTACACTACACTGCACCTCAAACTCCCACCGGAGAAACACGAACAATTGATGTGATGAGGAGTGCCGCCAAGTCTCGCCGGCCCTGCTATTTCGGGGATACCATCAGCTTGCCCTGGGTCAGGGGTGCCCGCACACCACGTGGATGCCCCTCCCTTACCCCTGAAAAGGAAAGGATTTCCTAACCCGGGGGGGCTGGTCTGGTAGCGAATCACCAACCGAAAGCCGCTGTTCTCCGCTGCTCTCCCGACCCGGATGTGAGGTTCAGCTCCGAGAGGTGCCGGGCACGCGGGGAGGATTCGTGTGATGCGGCTTTGCACTCGCAGTTGTAATTTCCTTTGAGGTCATTCGCACGGCATTTGGGTGGTGATCTTCTTGTTGGGGAGGCGGGAGGTGGGAGGGGACGAGAGGAGGGACGCGAGGGTCACGGGAGTGACGAGACGCGTCGCTTTGGATGAGAAGGATGTCTATCTTTTCCGATACCAGCCACTATACTTTTGGGTCTAATCGACAGTTTTAGTTCCGTGTGTCGTCTCTTCATCATTCGTATCGCTCATGTAGTGCATCCCCTCAACCCGAACCCGGCGCCGACGCCCGGACCCCACCAAACACCGGCTCCGGCACTAACATTGTCATGACCGGCTGCTGCTCACCCAACTCGGACCACTCCTCACTAGTCCTGCCCGTCCCGGAGCTACCCTCATCGTCACTCCGATCCCACTCTGTCGACTTCACCATGCCCACCGCAACCCCATCCCTCTTCCAGACCTCCGCATCCTTCATCACAAAGCCAACCTTCCTCAAGGCCTTCCTATCTATCCTCGGATCCGCATCCAAGGCGATCACGTCCGCCCTGTTTCCCTCTTCAAACCATCCAAACCGAAACCCACACTGATCACCTCCGCACGCCTCCCAGCCCCCAACCGTGCCCGCCTCAAGCACATCCTCAACCGGGATCCCCGCCTCCACCAACAGCTCCATCTCGCGCGCGTTCCTCCCATGATCAAAAGTCCCCGTATCACCCCCCGCAGCGATCCGCACACCCTTTTCAAACGCCCTTTTCACCGCCCTCTTCTGCCCCTCAAACATCTCCTTCGGGAGCTTCTCCGCCGTCGCAAGCGTAGGCACCCATATCGTCCCGCGCTTGCGCATCTCAGAAATCATCTCCTCCAGCTTCCCATCTGTGTCCTCAAAGATGTGCTCAATGGTCGTGACCCCCGCCCTCGCAGCCATGATCGCCGCGCGGGTCTCCCCCGCGTGAGCCGCAACGGGGAGCTCCGCCAGCTGTGCTTCCTCGACGATGGCGTCCATTTCGGCCTGGGTGTACAGCGGGACAGCGGGGTTGCGGCGCGCGGGAGGGAAGCGGATGGCGCGGGCGCCGAGGGTGGTGGGGAAGCGGAGGACTTTGCGGCGGTAGTCGGCGTAGAACTTGATGAGGTCGGCGCCGTCGCCGATGCGGCGGCGCACGGCGGCGCGAACGCCGGAGATGCCGTCGGCGGGATCGCAGGCGCGAGGGACGGTGAGGAGGCCGCCGAGGCGGTTCTCGATGCGCAGTTCGTAGGAGCCGCTGCTGGCGAGGGCTTCGGTGGCGACGAAGAGGCGGGGCCCGGGGATCAGGCCGCGGTTGATGCAGTCGCGGAGGTTGGCGTCTGCGTTGCCGAGGGATTCGGTGCCGAGGTCGCGGTAGGTGGTGTAGCCTGCTAGGAGGGCGGCGCGGGCGTTGTTGGTGGCTCGAACGGTGCGTTCGACGGTGGATTCATCGCGCATTTGCTCTGTGGCGTTGCGGCCCCTGGGGAGTGTTAATGTTCAATGTTTGGTAAGGTGAGGGTATAGAGGAGGGGAGGTTACTCGTAGAGGAAGACGTGTGTGTGGCTGTCGACAAACCCGGGGAGGACTATCTTGGAGCCCCTGAGATCGATGTCGCCGTCCTCGAGGACGAGATTCCTGTCTTCGAGATCTCCTCGCTCGCGCACTTCGACGATTGTGCCGGTGCTTCGTTCAATCTTGAGTGATACATTCTTGACGAATGTTTTTTTCTTAGGGTCGAATGAGATTGATGAGTGGAGTTTGAAGGTGTTTTTCATGTTGACAGGAAGTGACGAGGTGAGATTTCTCGTGTTGGGGGTTGGTGCGGTGAGGGGAAGATGCTGCAGCTCTCGGGTCAGCTGCACCGACTGAGGCGACTGCAGGAGGCTTTTCTGGAATCAATACGACTTAGGAATGTAAAGAATAGGTGCCTCAAAAACAAGGGACTTATCCAGTTGCAAATCTTGGAGCTGAAATGTCCTAGCCGTTTGATGAAGGCCAAAGACCTGTAATATATGTGCCTTTCGTTGGAAGGAGCCAAGGCATCGTCGGGCACCTTGATGGTTCTATTACACCGCCCCTTGTTTATATCTGCATTCGCACTGCACCGTTTACCGCATCCTGTATTTGGATCCACGGGTCTGTGGCCCGACGCAAAGAATCGACGCTATAGGGGAAATAAAGTCTAAGTAGTGCGAAGGTGTAGCACAGGATTTCAAGGCTGTCATGTGAGCTGTCGTTCGCGTGTATACCTGTCATTTTAGTCGCCGCATGTTGGCGGTGATGCAGGCACAGCGGGTTCCAGGTTGTGCTCGCCAAGTCCAACCCCTTCTTTTTGCCTTCTGTTGTGTCTCCGGACTGTACTGTGGTAAGCCGTCAAAACACGGCGAGCCTCAAACCATTCTCGAGAGGTTTCGAGCACTGCATCCGAGACCTCTTGGAATTGTTGAAGATTTGACCTTGAAGTTTCATCGTACCAAGAGGATGAGCCAATCATTGGCTCGAGCCCTGGTCTATTCACAGCGTTTTCAGAGACTCAAAGATGTACGCAGTAGGTGTAATGGCTGGTCAACGCGGCATGATGTGTTCTGTCGAGGACATCTCGTTGCGCTGGATGCACCAACCACCCGTCAGGTCCCGTCCGACAGTTGAGACCAAGTGATAGATCTTGCTCGATACCTACCTAGGAACACCGTATTAGTTGCTTTGTCGGGATTCAAACCATTTTTCCTTTTACGTATGTAGTGTCTTGACGAGAATTGCGGATGTTTTGACATCAAAAGAAGGAGCTCCCTCCCCTCAACTTGGTGGAGTCATCTTGTCTGATTGACATTCCTGGTACCTAGGTAGAAACTTGGGCGAGTAGATTTCAACGTCATCATGACAGGACCGAATCCAGCATCGTATTGAGGGGCACGCATGGGCGCTCTCAGAGCTCCAACAGGACGGTATTCGGTGTCTCGCGAATGCCAGATTGCATTGTGTGTCAGTTGTTGAGCAGGAAGGGTTGAGATGAGGGGAGACAAGGAAGGGTGGGCTGGCGCCAAGATCAGGTTCTTGGCGGAGCGCGGAGTGGCTTGGAAGAAGCCTGCACCGAAGATTCGGGACCAGGATCGGGGCCGCTTGGCCCCTGGAGCTTGGGCCACCGCAGAGACTTGTGACGCAACGGCGGGCCACCTTCGCAGCCTCAACTAACAACCTCAACTGAGCTTCATCAAAACCAAGATATTGACAATTGCACTACAGCACCAATTCGCCGCCATGTTCCGTTTCGTGAGTAGACATATTGGTCCGCAGAGAAACTTTCAAATGGTACAGCCGCTAATGCTTGCAATCTTCGGCAGCACAAATCCCTCGATGTCATTCAGCTCTTCCACAAGGCGGGCTCTCCCGCGTCGATAAAAGTCGTGAACCTGCTCAAGCAGATTTCCGCTGCAGCCTCCGAGACTGCCACTGAGGACCAAGCCAGCGACCACGCAGCTCAGACAAACAACCGCCGCGATGCTTTTGAGCTGACTGTCACTGAGGAGCCCCCGACAGCCGACCAGCTTACCACCATCCTGGACTACGCGGGCACGCCTGGTATTCCCTCCATCGTCAACGGCGCGAAGACCACAACCGAAGCTCTGAGACTTTTCAAGCAGGATGCGGACAACCTCAAGAGACCTGTGGTATGTGGAGCTCCATCGCCTGCATTGCTCAAGCAGTTGGCCTCAACCAGACATGAGTGAAACTAACCTTGTGCCTGAAACGAGCAGATTGTTGATTGGAACAACGGGAAGGTGTATGCTGGATCAGAAGAATCGGCCATTCTGAAGATGCTTGACGCTCTTCCATCAAAGAACTAGAGTTCTTGACTGTTTCCTGTTTCCACCTGTTTTACTTTTGGCGTCCCGGGACAAATAATACATCTCCCCTCTGTGTATAATCACCTAGAACGATGAAGTCTCATGTCTCATTCAAAGAAGGTGGCTCCAAGCGGCATCTCTGAGGGCCTGTCTCCCTCTTTAAATGGTCATTGCGCAATGATAAAATGGCCTTGTGTCTGGCTCTTTGGCATAAGTGTGTAGGTTTCGGGTAGGTCGAAGGCACCTCCGTGTAGTAGAAGGCCCATTTAACATGGGCGTGTGAGTGATTCACTCAGGCACGTTGCAAAGCCCAGGTCAGGCGCAGGCCAAAAAAAAACTAAGCGGTTTTGCATCTGGTGGTTGCCAATCTCGGTGCCGACTGCTGCCCTCCCATCTGCTTCACACCCCGAACTAGCATTGGGGACTGGAAGTTCACTGCAAAGAATTTTTCAGGGCAGCAGGCTTTGCTTTCTTTCGCCATATCAAACAACCAAACAACCGACCTTGGTATTCGAGTTTGACCAAACTCATTACTCCTCGACTTCCTACCTACCTCAGGAAACACCAACTGCTCGCTGTCACTCCGTCTCCCCTCTCACCCCTCCCTCTCACCCCTCCGCGATCACTCCTCTGGAATCTCTCTCCCCTCCCATCTTTCGCTGTTTTGCGAAGCCTCACTTAAGTCAGTGTGGCTACATCACCGCTAGAGGCTTACGACCCTCAACCCTCATCTGCGAGATATACCTTGGTAAATATTCCTCTCTCTTGCCGTCCCCGACCTCCAACTCCCTCTCACTTACCCAGCCGGAATATTTTCTTCTGGTTTTGGCTTCTAAATCACGACACTATCCAACGCTTTCCCCCCCAGACTGCGTTTGCCCCAACGAAACAACACAAACCCTCCGCGGCCGTGTTGAGATCCGTCACCCTCTTTCATTTTCTCCATCGCTGGCGGGACCAAGCTCTCAGTTGATCTCTATACTCACATATACGTTGACAGCGGAAAAGGCTTCATACGACGTTGTTTGCCAGCTAGCGACGGTGTTTGACGCCAGAAATATCACACAAACCTCCTCACGACAAGCAGTGGACAGCATGGCTTCCACGAACACGACATCTAGGCCCGATGGAATCGACCTATCTCAAAGAGAGTTCACCATGAGGCTTTACGGCGTTTGGGCTGGCCGCGTTACGACGACCACCATCTGCACAAAGAGGGGAGTCTGTCCGGAATCTGGTCGGAGCATGGACATGCCGACCGTTGGCCTCTACACTCGTATGCCGTCGGATGCGAAGTGTATCTTCTCGATTGCCCGTCATGAGGACCGGAAGCCGCGTCGTATGGTGCATATCCTCCCTCGACGACCGGCGCTCGCTTGGCCGGATTCCCTGATTCAGAGCCGCGCCAACCAGTTTCGAGCCGCATGTCCTGAGGAAGCTGATGCCATTGTGCGCCCAACCGAGTGGGAGCACTTATATGACTACTTTGACTCCTCTGACCTCTGGTTCTTTGGGGCCTGGAACTTGTGGGCGGTGATTCGTCACCTCTGCGATGAGAATGAGGCGAAGAAGGCGAAGGGCTTTTGGGATCCTCATATGCCTGCCATCGTCGACGATTGGGTTTACAAGTGGCTCACACATTCGACAAACCGCGACAAGCTGGGTGGCTGGGATAAAGACTCGGACATTCTGACCATCTTCGCCAACAGTGACTGGGACAACGCAGGCGAATGCAGACCCGAGACACTGGACGTGGTGCGTTGCGGGCTTGTGCAATGGTTTGTTTACTATCATGGCGGTGCCGAACGCCAGATGAACCTGGAGCTGGAGTCAGAGCAAACGTCTGGAGACATTTCCGGAGAGGACGGCACCGAAGAGGACGGCATTGGAGAGGACGAAAAACAAGTCGAGTGCAAACTGCGTCTGTTTGCACCCGAAGATTTAGGTGCGTCCCCAATTGCTTCGCTCCTTCCCTCCCAATCCCAACTCTCGTCCGCACCGCAACCCAAACCTACCTCTGCACTTTTCACTTCCCGCATTTCGCAACTTCACATTCTCCATTTGCGGCGACAAGAAATAGTATTTCTGACGCTGCGCAACACAGATCATTGCGAGACCGAAACCGCTTCGGGTAATACGGGCAGCGGCTTTCTTTCACTTCCTGCTGCTGGCCCTCAGCGCTCTGTTTCTGCACCTTCCTCCGAGGCAGGCGATATCGAAGCAACTCAGAACGACATCAGCAATCCTATCATCGGTAATCCTCCCTCGGGTGATTCTGTGAAAGAAAATACGGAGATCCCAGAAGTTTTCGTTGCGACGAATACAGTCACCCAAGAGGTGACAATCCGGCATCCCAAGCCCAGCAAGAAGAACGTCGCAGGACAGCCAATCGAGCAGGCTCCGCGGACATCATCCGCCTTCCAAGCTGCAACGATGGATTCGAAATTGGATTCTGTGGCACAGAAGTCCAAGAAAGCGGGCAAAAAGGCGAAGGCTTTCCAGGTCGCCGACGCCGAAAAGCAAGCGCCCAAGAACGCGCAGCACCTCCAGCTTCCCGCTCAAGGTTCCGAATCATTGAGCGCGCCGCCTCAGTCTGTTTCTGTGCAGCAAGATGCAAGAGATTCCACGACGACAGCGCCGCTGATGAATCCCAAGCCCCAGCGCTCAAAGTCTGGTTCAGGCAGCACAAACGGATCGGACAGACAGCGCCGTGACAACGGCCAGAGCAAAGGTTTTGGCGGCTTTTCTGGACGGCCTTTCCAGCGGGAGAATGGCGATGTTCGCTACATGTACAACAATTCGATCCTTGGCCGGAACATCCCAATTTTCAATCGCCCAGGATTTCGTCAGAAAGCGCCCGTCGAGTGTCTGAATTCCGACAAGACCGCGACCCTTGGTGGAGGCCCTTACGTCGCATGTGGTTGTGCTCGATGCAAAAAGGCATCGCGAACTGTCTTCGTCCGAAACGCGGGAGGGCTTGACAGTGAGAAGAAAAGACAGGAAGTCCTCGAGATCCTGGGTGCCTTTGGTACGATAGAGAAAACCCACACTCTTAATCCTGGCCAATTCGGCCGGCTTTTCGTTGTGTAAGTCGATATACTCATCCTCTTCCCAATGCTTCGACAGTTTGCTGACTTTTAAATTTTAGTTTCGAAAGCGAGGAGAGTACTGTCCTTGCCGTCAACGCCCTCGATGGGAAGCTGTGCGGCAACTTGGATCGCCCATTGTCTGTGACGCATCCGTTCTTCTCCAAGTATTACGTCGTGCCTCCCTCATTATCTCGACATTGGTCACACAATCGAGAAGGAAAAGCAAGACGTCCTTCGGACGATTCGGTCTCCGACAACACGACTTCCACTCAAGGCCCGGAGCATGCTCCATCGCTCCAACATGTTGAGAAGCACGGCAGCAAGAAGGCCCAGAGTGCCACGCAGCGCCAGAGCCATACGTTGTTTGTGCCCCAGCCTCCGAAGGAGCAGAGTATCATGATGCGCCCTCTCGCAGCGAACATCAATGCTCCTGCCAGTACCAAACCAGCGATGTCACCGCCTGCGGGCCTCGCCTCTGGCCAATTATACCCTGGAAGTCCTGTCAATGTCGTCGGTAGAATGCCATCAGACCCATTTGTCGCTGACAAAATTCACATCACAAACGGGCCGCCTCCCACCACTGCGCCCATGCCTCACCAGCACGTTTACCATGGACCATCTCCAGTGGCAGGAACATACTCTCGTCACAACCAAAGTAGCATGCCTCTATTCCCCCCTCGAGATATGCCTGCTCCTGGACAGGTCGGGAACATGGAAGGCCAAAATCAGGTCCCGCACGTTCCTCCTTCTACCAGGGCGCCGATGCCTCATTACCAAGGCTACCCTGTGTCAGTTTCGCAGCCCTATTTTCCAGCTGGAATTCCACTAGCTCATGCTACGTTTCCAGGCCCCTACATTCACCATCCGGGTCAACATGGACATCAACCGGGACACCCAGGCGCGCCACCCATGGTCGGTCCCGGACCGTACATGTTCAACCCATATAGTCAGCCAGAGGGGCGCGGGTCTGGTATCGCTGATAACCATCCACCATTCCCACAGGACTTGCCGCATATGCATATGATGCACCCACCGGCTCCCATCTGGGTCAATCCGGCACAGCCCCCTTACGGACCTTGGGCCATACCGATGCCGCCCTACCAGGCACATCCTCATCATCCCGTACCTAGTTCATATGTGCCTCAGGACATGATCGCGCCCGCAATCCAGCCGCCGTCGCAACACCAGGAAGCCCCGAAAGCAAAACCATTTGCGCCGCAGCATGTCTCCCGCCAGACATCACCCCAGGCGGGGGATGCCGGTAACGTCACGGTCCGCTTGCCCTCGACTTCTCCGGAACCAACTGGCGAGACTGTGGAGCGCAGTCTTAAAACCTATCCCCAGTCAGGCACGGGCGTGTTTACAGAGGGCATGAGGTTGATGTGCGATAGGCCCATCTCGGCCAGCGAGGTTATTCGCCGCAACACGGATGCTTCTTCGGACGAAGCTCCCGTCTCGCTTGATGCGACGATGGTAGAGCAACTCACCAACCAACAGCTTCAAACCCCGGCCATCTGCAAAGAAGTGTCAACTGTTTGCGAAGGAGCGAACCCTGGCATTGAAGATGAAGCCAACAAGGGGAGACTTCCGGACAATACGACTGGCTCTGAAGGGAAATCGGGTGATCCCGCAATCGTCGCAAGAGCCAGCCTTTGTGCATCACCGGAAATCGCTGGAAGCACAAGCAGCCGCTCTACTGTGGCTTCATCGTCTAACCCACTACCCCAAGATCTGCAGCCTGTTAGCCAGCCACGTCAAGTTTCCCAAGACATCCGACTGGATCCCGACTTTCAAGAGCAGATGAACACGGTCATTCGTCACAAGCCTAACCATCAGAGTCGCTTGCCTTCCCAGTGGATGACGCCTCACCACAGCAACGGTTACAGTCAGCCTTCTAGTCACGAGGAATACCACATACCGATCAATGGCCCGCGTGAGTACGGAGCCTACCCAGTTATGGTTGACTACAACGTGCCGTTCGTCTATCAAGGCTTTCAAAGTCCACCGGTGCCCCCGCCAATGGAATCCTCTGTGGAGATCCACGATTTCCTTTATGGAGGACTATTCCCACACCCTCCAATCTATGGCTATTCTGCTGGTGAGGGAGACGGGGTGTCTCAAAACCTCAACCCCGTCTATGACCAGCATGTCGGCGAGGCAGGCCAACCGATCGGGAAGACCAAGGCGAAGAGGAAGACGAAAGCAAAGAAGAAGGGTGTTGGTTCGCGTTCTCGAACGCCATCTGTCTCCGTCAATGGCGGTCAAGTCCCGCAGAGCAACGACCTTTGTATTCAGAATGGCCGTGTTAGTTCAGCCAATGGTGAGCTTGGCGATGCACCAGTCAACCGCGCAGAGACTGGCGGAGTCGCCGATGCCAACGCCACCGAGCCCAAGCAAAAGGGAAAGAAGAACAAGCCCAAGAAGACGCTTCTCCCATCTGAAGGCGCTTGTGAGTCGCTTGAAACCCCTGCGGCTCCCGAGTGCACCGATCTAGGGGTTGAGACCCAGGTGCAGCCATCCCAGCACGCCGAAGCCAAAAGCGCCAGCAGTCTCCAAACTGCTGTTGAGGGTATCGAAGACAAGATGGGCGTTCTTCGTGTGAGCAAAAAGAGCCGTGGAAAGGCAGGCGTCTCTCATCTTGAGAACCTGTTTCTACCCGAGAACGAGATTGTCAAGACGGTGGCCATTCACACTGACAAATCAACAAACCATGAGAGAACCTCATCAAAGGATATCAATCCTCACGGCAGTTTTACAGGTCTGCCGACGTCGTTTGACCCTTGGCCTCGCCTCCCGAATCTGCAGTCCTCGCCGAAAGCGAAGAGCGCTCTGCCAAAGGTTGTTGTTCGGTCACCCGATACTAGTAACCCAGCGCCAGCAATTCTGGCCGATACGTTGCATGTTGGCCTTCACATGAAGAGACCTTCGGGAGCTTCGCATCGCACCAACGAGTAAGTGCATATTTTCACCCTCCCCCCTGTTCCTGACATTTCCGTCACTTTCCACTCTTTCCGCTCAACTCGCAAACGAAACCTTACTGACATCCATCCAACAGTAGCTTCTTCACCGCTGCTTCTAGGCTTTCTTCTCGCGAGAATACTCCTCCTTCTAATGACGAAAGCCCTCCTACTCCACAGATTCGATCCGAATGCATGACCAAAGCGCCGTCGGAGTGGCACGCCAGCCCCCCGATTACACCTACCATAGCTTTGCCAATCTCGCTCACCGATGCCCGCATCGACACCCCGTCCACTGCAATGCTGAGCGGTGATGCGAGTCCGCCTCCCAGAACGACCATGGGGGGTATGGACCCCTCATCAGGAGGCGATGGCAATGATGCTATCGCGGCGCCGATGATCAACACGGACGGTCCGCAGCCCCTGTCAGGCCCTGTCATGGCACCGGAGACCCTTCGTGTTGTGGTCGGCGAGACTACAACTACTGCTGCTGGCGAGGAGACAACTGGTGTTGTCAAGACATCAAAGTCTAAGAAGAAAAAGAACAAAAAGAAGCAACAACAGATTTCTCAACACCAGGGTTGAACCTGGTGATGTTCTCGGCCTCAATCACACCACTACAGTGTGGAAGTTGGAATTGGGCTCAGTCCATGGGCCTAACAGAGATGACAGATCACTACAATTGCTCACTTTGCGGAAAGGGAACCTGAACGTAGCTTTGACAGGCAGTCATGGCATACTTGCGACTTCAGGACCCCGTTGTCCCCATACGATCTTCGTCGCGATGTACATACTTGCTCACAGTAGCGCGATATGTTGCCAGCTGCAAACAGCTTGCAAACAAGGAGGGAAGGATTCAGGATGACACATATTTTGCCAGATGGACAGGACCGAAGCATCTCAAGTTGTGCATTGGACCTTCACTCTAGCCTCATTTGATGGTGGGGGGATATTTTGGCTGCTAGGGACGGTGTTCAGTTGAACGTCCGGCTTGGAGCGTTTGAGGTTTGATGAGGATGAGTTTGGTGATGAGACCATTGGGATCGGGAATGCTTGGGATTGGCGGTTAGTTTCCAATCGGCTTGGGTAGCACGCTGCTTTCGCCGCTTGGATCCTGGCTCTCTTCGTTGGCGCACCTCCTTCTGGTCAGTACGTGTACGTTTGGGTTTCGAGTTGGGATGTGGTTGTATGTGTATGTAAGATGAATGGTATTGTAGGAATATTGTAAAATAACTGGCGTCTCTGTTCGGGAATGAGTGTAATGTTGTGGTCGGAGTAGACCCCTTGTGCACAATACACGAGTCGTAGGGCGCACGACAACATTGTGGTATCGGAATGTGTTGATGTTCCGACTTCATAAGTCTTCAACCCTTGGTTTTAGGCAAACAATTGAATCATCGCATCACCGATTCATCTCTATGCTCACTCGCTACATCCTTTGGTAACCTGCTCATGAGCATCAACATGGCAGGGTCGCATGTTTTCTCATCTTGATGATACATTGAAAGCAGGGACTAGCCCGGCACACCCTATCCGATATAGACTTCTCTCTCTGTCTCTCCCCATGAACATCAAACCAGAACAACACGCCGCTTTTTGTTCATATCTGACCCACGTCTAGTCCCCCACGGTATGTGTCATGCATGGCTCCCATGCATCATCCATCATCCATCCCAAGCCCAACTTTTCCTGACTGGCATACCCAGTTGACCTCGCCCATAAAACATGATTAACTACCTTATCCAGCCCAACTTTTACATGACTGCACATTCGCCCTCTTGTTGCTTCCCAATTTTACTTCTTGATATGCGCTCTCCGCTCCGCTGCGCGTTCTTCCCCTGGCGCTTGAGCTGCTCCAATCGCGCTCTCGCCTTAGGATAGTCCTGGGCTGTTGATTTCATCATGTTAGCTGACTGCGCACGATGCCAAGGGGAAAAGGAAAAAACTCACCAGCTGCCCGCCAGTACCACCTCTTCGCGTCCTCCAGGTTCTCCGGAACACCGATGCCCTCCTCGGTGAAATAGCCCATCGCGTACTCCGCCTTGGCCAAGCCCGCCGACGCCGCTTTCCTCGCCCAGAGGTATGCCTCTGTGTTGCTCGGCTGCAACACCCCTTCACTGCCCGTGAGATACCACCCCGCAAGCGCCAGTTCGCTCTGATGCTCTTCCTGCATCGCAGCTCGACTATACCATGTAATAGATGCACGGGGATCGATCGGACATCCTAGGAGTCCATATTCATAGGCAGCGCCCATTCGGAACTGGCTGAACTTGTACCCCAACTCAGCAGCCTGCTTGAACAAGCGGAACGCGTACTCCTCGTCCTTCAGGATCGTGTCGTTCTCGCCTGGATTCTCATACAGCAGTCCTAGCTCGTGCAGGGCATGCGGGTTCTCGACGTCGGCACGGTCCGCGGCGCGTCGCAGCCAGTTGGTCGCCTCTTTGGGGTTCCTAGGTTGACCCAGCAGTCCCTTGAGCAGGATCATACCGACCTTGTACATCGCTGGCGTATCGCCGAGAGTAGCGGCGCGCTTGTACCACTGTACGGCCTTGAGCGGATCCTTGCGTGTGCCGCCGCCCTCGTCGTTGCCAATCTCGCAGCAGACGGCAGTCCGGTATGCGGCTGCCGCGTGGCCGAGCTTGGCCGCCGATTGATAGAGGGAGAAGGCGTGAGAGTTGTCGGGCTCGGAGCCGAACATGCCACGACCGAGGCAGTCCGCCAAAAAGAACATGGCGTCGGGATTGTTGGATTTCTCTAGCTTTCGGAGGATTTTGTGCGCATCCATGAGGTATTTCTCGCGGGAGCGGGCGCGGGACTTCGGGTCCAAATTCGGTACAAGTGTATCTGATGCTTCGACAAGCCTCTTCGCCAGACGCAGAGCTGACGCTTGGTCGTTGGGATTATTCTTGACAACTGCCCGCAGGTGCTCTAGTTCTTCAATTGTAACAGGTGGTTCTACTGGTTTCGTCGGAGGTGGCGGGATGTTGATTTGCGCCGGTGCTGGGCTGGGGCCCGGCCCTGGACCCGAAGGTATCATGGCCGGCGGGGCAGCCTGTGGGGGGCCATTGTAATTCCGAACGGGTGGAGGCTTATCCTGTAGATTGACCATCGAGTTGGGCATGTGGCCTGGGCGAACCGGAACAGGATGGGAGGGAAGGCTATCGGGGTTGGTGTTAGGGGGCGGGGCGGATTGTACAGGAGGCCGATAAGGGGCAGGACCGGAAGGCAGTCCAGGTCCCGGCATCGGTGGTCCCCCCTGGCCAGGAGGAGACCTCCGTTGGAAACTCTGTGATCGCTCTGGACCACCTTGAAACTGGTTTCTGGTTGGCATGGGAGGGATGTCACCCGCCATCTCAAACACGGCCGTTTGCGAATTACGCAAATCGGGCTGAGATTTGGTCCTATTCATTTCTGGAACCCGCATAGGTCCGCGCTGCGACTGCTCCTGCGAGCCGGGTTGCATATGCTGATCAAATGAGCTCCTCGGCGGTTGTGCCGCCATGTTATCAAAATTCGGTACATCTTGCTGTCCCGGAGGCATGTTGTTTTGGGGATAGTCGCCCCCGCCGTTCCCAGCGTCGTAGTAATCATAAAAGTCGTCAAATGAAGCAGGGCGTTGCTGACCACCATAGCCAGAGTCGGGAGGGCCTGCATATCCAGGGTCCATGTACGGATCTTGAGGAGGAGGGCCGTTGTTAGGCGGATATCCCCTTTGCGGAGGTCCCCGCATGTTCTGGGCTGTGTTCGGTCGTGCGGGCACGCCACGACCCATGGGGCCGTTTTGAGGAGCACTGTCTCGACGGACAAGTGAGCCAGGATGTTGTTGCATACCCATTTGGTCCACGGGCATCGTCACGCTTCTGGCAGGCGGCCCGAAATTTTCCTCAGGATAACTGTCCGGACCATAGCCACGCCCCGGTGGGGGTCCGCGTTGATCGGGATAGTCTTGCTGGGGATACTGTTGTGGTGGACCTCGAGGCAGCCCCATCGGTCCTGGTCCTCCGTATCCAGCTCCAGGTGGCCGCGCCGGCCCACCCCTTGGGCCAGGCCCAGGTCTCTGTCCAGAGATATCCATTCCGCTCATCTGTGCCGTCAACTGCTGCTCGTCCATCATGTCTGTCCGTCGCTGGGCTCCCGGGAAGGACGGAAAGGGACCCGACCCGCCAAATCCTTGGTCAGGACCGCCGGGGCCGGGGCCGTTCATTGGCGGCCTTCGGTTTGCTGGATGATGTTAGCAGTTGGCACACGAAGCAGCCTGTCATTCATCACCAAGAACTCACATGTGGGATCTGAGACACCAGCTCTTTCCGGCGGTCCCGGCCGACCCCCCCTATTCGGCGGATAACCCCTTCCTGGCCCCGGAGGACCCTGGGGACCAGGACCATACCCGCCGCCACGGTTTGGGTATGGACCTCCCCCTCCTCCTCGACCGATTCCGGGGGGAGACCTCATCGAGCCGCCTCCTCTTCCGCCTGCCATTGGGCCTCCTCGCCCACCTCTCATCGGCCCATTCGGCCCTGGTTCATAATAGTCTTGGTTCGGTGGCCCTCGCTGAGGAGGGTAGTTCATATCGTCGTATTGGCCACCATAGCCTTGATCATAGCCGTTTCCATTTCCATATCCATCGTAGCCATATTCATATCCGTCCTGATACTGGTCGTACTGCTGAGGAGGTCCATTATACTGCTGGGGAGGATGCTGTCGCTGCGGCGGGGGTCTTTGGGGGCCTGGCCCGCCACCGCCGTACGCCTGACCTCCCGGTGCTCCGTCGTATCCGCCGGCGTACGCCATCAGGACCTGCCCTCAGGCACTCGCTGGCGCCCCGGTTGTACCGTGTTCGTGATGTCGTGGGTTGGGTCGCGATTCGGCGCGGTGCCTGTGTCTGGGAAAATACCACGAGGTTGCGAGGTAGAGATGCAGGAATGTCCCACGGCAGCCGGGCACGAGTCGTTTTCGAGGTTATTGGTAACAGGGATCGACCATGTCTTCGCGCTCCGTCGGGTAGAGCTCCAATGGCAGTTGGCACCGCAACCAACACCTAGAACTGTCGCATGGCAACGAGGATCTGAGGTTTCGGAGAGTTGGGTTTGTGTTTTGGCCCTCGATGGGGAAAGTAAGCAGTTGTCTGCTGGAGCTGAGATGGAGGAAGGGAGTGGAGCGAGGCGGGGCGCATGCAGCGACACGGGCAGCGCTAACAGCCTTTCCAGATTGCGCTCAATCTCAGCGGGTGCAGCGCAGAGAAGAAACAGCGGAGAGGATATCTTCAGCTCTCGTCGTTTCCCGTCGACTTGCTTCTAGGGAGGAATCGAAGATCCGGGTAGGCGGGCTACAAATTCTCGAAGGAATGTTGAATGTCAGAAGGCGCAGGGAACAGAAGGAATGGAATGGAGGCGGATCAACGCAAAAGTGAGGTGCACTGCGAAGTCGAATTGGCTGTGCGCAGGTGGTCGGACTGCAACATGCCCAGCATCAGAGTTGAAGTTAGATTGTATGCAGCCGCTACGACAGTGTCAAAGGGAGCGGGAGGGGGATGGGGATGAAGAAGGGGACGCCCAGGGGCATGGCTCGGGAGGATTGCATGGTGTCTTATTCACAGCGACCAGGGAAGCCACAAGCCGTTCTTGCCGCGACCGATGGACCGCTGGAGAGTGGTAACAGGCGCCCCATAGGCAGGTGTTACATTGCGGAAAGGGTCTCGGGACTACAGATCGAAACGCGCTGGGACAAGCGCTTCCTTGCATCATTTTTCTCATTTGCTCTGTTTACCTAACTTTTCGCAGCCTTTTCAGCAGTTTCAACAGTGACTTGCGGGTTTGTCGACGCCGCAACAACCCCTCCGAACCCCCCAGTGTTAGGATTGCGAGATTACCTAGACCCCAGTCCGGCCTGCCCCGCGTTGTTCGCTTGCTAGGCCCGCTTGCTGGGCCTCTTGTCTAGGAGCTGCACCTCATCGCATCACAGAGCTAAATTATCTCCGAGATTCAATGCGGTTGGTGTTCTCGCGCGGAGGAGGGAAAGAAAATGCGGACAGAGCAAAGACGGAGAGAAGAGCTGAGCAGCTCAGAGCTGGCTGCCAGGTAACTCTCAAGATGATCTGCCCGGAGCTGACAGGCTGGGACCTGGTTCGAACCGCCCCAACAGCTTCTTTCGTTTCTTCCGGACGAATTATGCATGAGTGATCATCTCCTTGCCATTCCAGGTGTCGCACAAGGTTCTGTAACAAAGCGCCCTGTACCGTGGACCCAGAGCGTTGTATCAGAGCTTGCCGCCCCCGAATCTGGATTGGCCCCTCATCAGTCGGAGACACCACCCCTCCATCCATAGATGCCGGGCACGGCCACCCCGCCAACCGTTTCTCGCCGCCTTACCCCTTTTTTCAATTGCTGCCCAAAAGTCTCGACGGCGGCGGAGATAAACTGGCACGACTGGCCATAGATTCTGGATGTCAATCCGGTTGCAATCCAGTAACACTTGAGAATGCAGATATATTGGAGGTACCTAGACCGTCCCGTGGCCAATGCCCTGCGCAGGAGGTGCTGCAACTGGAGACTGGTTCAACAGCTCCGGAGGCTGACCCGTGAAACACGCGAATGTGCTTGATTGCTAGGTTGGGTGGTTTCCGGGCGTAAACACTACTTTGGAAGAGAAAAGGAAGATGACAGGAACTTGACCTCCCATCCGAGACGAAAACTGGGCACAAAATACAAGGGCGATGCCGTGGCGTTTCACCACCCTGTTGGCGTTGCGTTGGGTGTGGTTCAGTGACCTCACCTAGGTGAGAAAACGAACGAGTTCATTGCCGAGACCCAAGGTCGAGGCCTGACATCCCCAACTTGAGGTCTCGGATGGCTGCCTCCCGGCAAGGCTGGAAAACAGAAACATTCTCGGATGACACCGTCGCGGCGTGCCTGGTCTCGAAACAACACGAAGCGGAACTGAAGAGGGCGGGTGTCAGGACTTCGCTCTTGATTGGACAGCGCTTCTCGTGGGGACGGTAGCCACCCGACGAATGGGATGCTGGAGCATTGCCAGTAGCGACGTCAATGAAAAAGTTGGATGCCTCCGCCGCGCTGGTGTAGGTTGGTTCATCATCAAATCGTCATCAGAGCTAGTCTCTCCGGTTGGAGGCCCCATCAACGGTCAAGAAACGGTCTTGTCGGCCCGGCTGAAGACGCCTCACTGGCCTATGACGGGTCTGGCCCATAGACCTGTTGAAGCACAGTGAGTATGGATTTAGCCATGGTGTCCCATTGAGAACGCAATTCATGATGAGCCTTGGAAGCCTGTGATTGGAGGAGAGGCCCTCGGCAAGTGCAGGAAACTAGCCACCACCACCCGATCCAGACCATCATTTGAGCGCAAAGCCGTTACCACCAACGCTAAATAGTGTTGTATTCGGTGAGTATTCTGGAATCAGTCCAGCTCAATGCCTTCTGCAATGCAACCCAGGTGGTCTTCGCTGCCAGAGAGCAAGAATGGATGACACTTCTGGCCCGTGCTCTTTGGGGAGAGATCTTTCTCAAAATCCGTAAAAAAAAATCGAGAAGTATCAACTATGGTTTTATTGTAAAGTTGGGACATGGAAGTATGATGATTCAACCGCCACGCTGGAGGCGTGAAGAAACGGAACATTCTGGGAGGTTTAGACAAAGAGATGTAAGTTTGAAGCCGCACACCCAAGACACGCCGTTTGAGGCCAGTGCGTTTTCTGCCACCCGTGACCGCCCTCTCGCATCTCAATGAGCTCACCAGCAAGAGCTACCCGCGACCTGACATTCCAAACTCGTGTCACTATATCCGGAGTTCCCGGGTTCGGAAATCGCCCGGCTTCTCACTTTAAGCCTTGAAGATGGTCAAGAAGGGAGCAAATTGGCAGTTATGGGCCAAAATGCTCGGCGCGTAAGCTCATCCTGAAAAGCGCTGCCGCATCCACGATCATGAAATAACATCATCTCAGGGGTGTCATCGTGTGTGTCGGAGGCCCAGCATTCACGCTCTGGGTCACACCCACCGAGGAAGAGCTGTTTAAGAAGTATAACCCTGAGCTTCAGAAGCGAAGTCTGGAAGGAAGGTATGAGAGGCAAAAAGAGTTCGATGATTTCGTATCAAATCTGAAAAGACTCTCCAAGTCTGAGAAGTCAAGTATGTCACCCAATTTATGCATCTCGGAGTTTCAGTCTAACCTCTTCTGCAGTATGGTATGTGCAGAAGGATGAAGAGGAACAGAGGGCAAACGAAGCCAGAGACGCAATTCGCAAGGCCGCAGAGACGATGAAGGCCCAGAGCATGGATTCGGTGAAGGAGGAGCTGAGGAAAGAGGCCGGGCTATCGAAGTGAACATCCAGCAACGAATGAACGGGGCCAGGGAGGGCAGATCATTAACTGTAACATCTATTGTATACCTAGCATGACATCTCCAGAGGGGGGCACATCAAGTCGAATCGGAGCATCAAAGACGAGGGGACATGGCGTCAAGACTGGGCCAACTGGGCTGCCGTTTTGTTTGATCAATAATCCAACTGTATAATTCCCCTCAATGCATATGTCTTTCTCAATGTGTGAGGTTGAGCACTGGCTCCCCGACTGAACGTGGGTCAACAGAGGTGAGGGATCGGTGAGGTTCAGGTGAGTAAGTGGGGTAAAGTTTTTGCGGCAGCGAAAAAAATCCCGGCACAGGCCCCAGCGCACAGAATTTCTCCAACCACGACAGACGACGCCGAGCTAAGGACTGGACATCGCGAGCCTTGCTGGGTCATTAACGGCGAATCAATCCCCCGACCAACGAAGTAGGTTTTTTCCGATGCCATAGCACACCGCTGGATCGACCATTTGCGTCGCGAGAAGGCCCCTGTTTTTACCTCGTGCGTTGCTCAAGGCTGACTAGGATCGAGGTTCACCGAGGAACTTTCGCCATCGTTTCGGCTTCTCCACCGTCTTTCTCTCAACACCACATAACCGCCATCATGGATGTTCAGGAGCGATTGAAGAAGCTTGGAGCCTCTGCTCGCATTGGTATGTTGCTGGACCCTCCCTGACCCACCACCTAGGCTTGGTAGCTAACCAGACATTCCTCACATCAGGGTACGTATTGAGTAGGGCCAGAAACCGCCGTTGCTGGTCCCCCCTGCCGAACAGGAGCCGATAGTCTAACCTGTGCAACTCGAATAGTGGCAAGGGAACTCCCCGGAGAAAGGTCAAGCGCGCGCCCGCCCGGTCCGCTGGTGACGACAAGAAGCTCCAGGCGTCCCTCAAGAAGCTCAATGTCCAGCCTATCCAGGCTATTGAGGAGGTGAACATGTTCAAGAGCGACGGCAACGTCATCCACTTTGCTGCTCCCAAAGGTGTGTAACGCCCATACTCACGGATCCCACTGCGTCCAATTAAGCTAACACCCCCCGCCTAGTCCACGCGGCCGTTCCCGCCAACACATTCGCCATCTATGGCAACGGCGAGGACAAGGAGCTGACCGAGCTTGTCCCCGGTATCCTCAACCAGCTTGGCCCCGACTCGCTTGCGTCCCTCCGCAAGCTTGCTGAGAGCTACCAGAACATGCAGAAGGGCGAGAAGGAGGCTGACGATGACGAGATCCCTGACCTCGTCGCTGGCGAGAACTTTGAGAACAAGGTTGAGTAAGGGGTTCCTCTTCTCACAGCTATTACAGCGGCACAAAGACCACTCTGCTCTCCCCAACGAGAGCAGCACGAACTTGTTTCTGTATGGACGGCGGCGTCTTCGGTATTTGTGCATTAGGCCCGAATAAGTCCTAGCCACGGGATGAGAACAAACATGAGATGATCCCAGTACCCCTAAAGGGCGATGGGTAAACTACAATCACGAGATACGCATGTGACAGAAGCATGATCAGGAGGGACTACCGCACTTCACCTTTTCCTCTGTTCCATTGTGAACCCGCCACCCCCTGTATTCTGAACCCACCCGCCCAATGCCTCTCTTCTCACTTCCTCCTTGACCCCCCTCCGCCCATCTAACGGCTCTCCTCCCTTCGTCTCATCATACGTCCTGGCGCCTAACGCCTGCCGTATCACTTCTCCGTTTCCCTCTTCCAATACCTGAGCAACTTCACCCACCAACTTCCACATCCCCTTTCTTGACACAGCACTCGCCCCGTTCAATACAAACTGCTTCCGCCCCTGCAAAATTCCCCCAACCAAACCTTCCTCCAACCCAGCCGCCGTCCAAGCCACAGCAAGATTACTCGCACTCGACTTCTCCGCTCTCGCCGCAATGGCCCTCTTCGAAAACTCGAACTCCTCCGCCGTCACCTTCACCTGGAACGGAACAAACTCGTATCCTGCCTCCGTCCACTTCCTCCCCGCCACTGAACGCATCCTCCCCTCGGGGGAGAAACACCGCTCACATGCGGTGGCTGAGAACTGCGCCTCGGGAAGGATGAGTGTCGAGAGGTAGACCCCATCCGGGTGGACGAGTAACGATGCCAGCGAAGACAGGAGGGATGTACATTGCTTGAGGGCGATTTTGTCCGAGCAGGACTTGGATAGGGAGGGAGGGGCATCCCCGCGGGCGGGCTTGCGCCGGACGATGCCGAGCTGGGAGAAGTAGCCCCGGCCGGGGAGGGTGGGTGTGTCTGTTGCGGAGTCTCCAGGGGAGAGGGTTGAGGGCGGGATGGTCCAGGGAGAGGCATCATCTTGGGTGGCCATGGTGAGTTCCATGCTGGCGTCGCCGCAGGGGGCTTCGGAGCAGTACATGTGGAGGGTGAGGTCGGGTTGCCAGGCGAAGGGTTGGCCTTGCCATGGGGTTGCGTCGCCGTTTGTGCTTAGAGGTGAGAATTCCTCGGGGGTTCTACGACGAAGGAACTCTGAGGAGGCATTCTCGTCGGTAGCGAGGCGCTGGCACTCCTGGAGGAGGAAGTGGTTGAAGGACCGAAGGGCGAGAACTTCAGCGTGCCAGTCGTGGATTGCTACGCCGTTGGACTCTGAGAGTTTGGAAGCGGGGAGGCACTTCATCCCTGTTGCTAATGATAGGCATTTCAGTCCGTTTGGCCCTTGGGGATGCTGTGTTAGCTTCGAGTTGTCGAGCGCTGAAGAAAGGGACGAACACCTTTGGCGACGATACCGCTCAGGGGCACCCATTCGTGGATGCCATTGTCCCGAACAGGGGGCTTCCTCTTAGCGGGAAGTTGCCCAAACTGTTGGTGGACAACAGCTGCTATTTGGTCTGCCTCACTCATCATGAGAGCTTCTGCAAGTGATGCCAAGACCAGGTAGATTTAGGGTTTTCGCTGGAGCCAAACTAGCAAGCTGGTAGATTCTGAGCAGAAAATAAAATAACTCAAATCTTGAAGATACCATGCCCAGTGAGAAAGTTTTCAACGTCCAAGAGCTTGAAATCCAACTCTTCCGTGGACAATAACAGGACCCGTGAGCTTGAGGGAGAAGTGTGGCTGAACCCCTCTGAGATCCTCTTCCCACGCCACACCTGACCTCAAGTGGGTCATCTTGGCCCGTGCTCCCAGCCTATCGCAGGACAACCCTATCGCCCGCACAACCTGCGTGCGCGAACGAAATTGGGAAAATCGCCTTTCGAACCTCGAACTCTTGGAGGAAGCAACCCCGACATCGACAAACTCGACAACAAACCGCCAAAATGAGAACGTACGACGATACCTTCTCCGGCCAGCGGATCTACCCTGGAAAGGTACGCAGTATTCAATTACCCCGCGACTGAGACGGACATCCCCGACCGAGCCGCACCGCCGAGAGACTGGCTGCCAGCATTCTCGATGACGCCGACGAGCCGGATGAGGATATTGGGCACATGGAGGATACATTGTCAGCGCTGTGGAAAAATAACTAACGTCTTGCTTTTCAATTGTAGGGCAAGCTGTTCGTCCGTGGCGACAGCAAGATCTTTCGTTTCCAGAATGGCAAATCCGAGTCCCTTTTCCTCCAGCGCAAGAACCCCCGCCGCATTGCCTGGACCGTTCTCTTCCGCAGGCAACACCGCAAGGGTATCTCTGAGGTACGAACCCGCCCCGCCCGCTCGCGAATTCTCATGTCGAGACTGGACGCTTGATATGATGGAAGACGCTGTGGCATCAGTGGAAGACGAAGGACAGCTCGCTGACAGCTCCGCTACAGGAAGTCGCCAAGAAGCGCACTCGCCGCACCGTCAAGGCCCAGCGTGCCATCGTTGGTGCTTCGCTCGATGTGATCAAGGAGCGCCGCTCCATGCGCCCCGAGGCCCGCTCCGCCGCCCGTCTCGCCGCCATCAAGGAGAGTAAGGAGAAGAAGCAGGCCGACGCTGCTGCCAAGAAGGCTGAGAAGGCCAAGCTCGCCGCCTCGGCCGCCAAGGGCCAGGCCGCTGGCCGTGTCACCAGCAAGCAGGGTGCTAAGGGTGCACCGGTCAAGGTCGCTGCCAAGTCCCGTTAAAGGAGCTTGTCGGTGGGAACAGGGTATGGATGATGGTCTCACGGTCTTCTTGCACGTGGCTTGGGGACTCAGGGCGGAGTCGGTTGGTCGGTCTCGGTTTTTTTGCCTGCTCAGCTCTCTTAAAAGGGTTTCGCCCTCGGAACATGACGACGATTTTGTTTCCGAAAGGGGCCGGTTGCATGGTTCCTGCGTTCATGGGAATAGGACATTTGCATGGGTAGCTTACAGAATGCCGACTTGTGCATTGGTCTGAACACACGGCACCTCTGTGACAAGGCGAGGACCAGAGAGTTTGAACTTCACGTTGGGCAGATATGATAATGCGCAGTACGGAGTTAAGAGGATATCATGTCTTCGTTGATAGGCCGCAAACTAGACCCTCCAACCATCTACCATTCCCTCAAGACAACGCTCCGATCCCAACCCCTGAGACCACTTGACTGAATCTAGAGCTTGGCAAGCAGCGCCTCGGCGCCCGAGTTCTCGATGCTGCCGCGAACGTCATCAACGCCAGCATATGTCACCTTGCCGTGGTCAACAATGAGAGCATATCTCTTGGTGCGATCACCGTTCACCCAGCCAATGCTCTTGCTGAACGCCGCGACAGGGTCCGACATGAAGAGCTACATATCCGTCAGTCCACTGCCCCATTGCATACCAGTAAAAAGGGTCGAATACGTACGATCGAGTCGTCTTTGATGCCATTCGCCTTGCCCCATGCCGCCATGACCCACTGATCGTTGCTCGCAATGAAGATGACCTGGTCCACGCCGGCCGCCTTGAGTTTGTCAAGGTTCTCAATGTACGACTTCAGGTCTGGGAAATGTCAGCTTCCGTTGGCCTCTTTGGGGTATTCCTATGCGTCTCGAGAGCAGGCACTTCCCCTCGGCCTCCCGAAACAGTAGAACTAGACAAACGCATTAGGAGCTGATTAGCACTCACGAGAGACTTGGCATGTGGGCGTGAAGGCCCCTGGTACGGCTACGATTGCAAGGCGCTTTGTGCTGGCCTCTTGAGAAAGGAGGGGTGGTCAGCTGTCTGGACGCTTCGACGTTGGGCATCTGGGGATGGAGGGAAGGGGTACCTTTGCTGACGTCGTACTGGATGGGAAGACCGCAGGCGGTGATGTCAAGCTCGCCGGTGGGAGCGACATATGTGAAGGACACGCCCTCGGGGAAGGCATCGCCAGCGGAGAGTCCAGACATGGTAATGGTTGGTGTGGTGTAGTGTGGTGTTTGGATTTGGTGGAGCTGTTGTTGTGAATAATTGCAATTGGTGTTTGGAAACTTCTTGATCCTAAAATCTTGAAGAGGGCGGTAGAAACTTCACTGCGTTGGCAACGGTTCGGTGTTAGGTCGATATCGGATCGCAGTTGGCGGGGGAGGGGTAGTTTTGGAGTTGAACAGCAGCTATTGTGGGGACACGCCTTCCCTGGGACCTGAAATCGGCGCAGTCCGATGACACCTTTTGCCCGAAGTAAAATCCGAAACAAAAAATGACATGAAAGCTGAGGAGTATTGCGCAATTTGATGGTTTGGGGGTTATTATCTAGTTGTACATTTCTGAGAACCACGGTCAGGGGCTTATTGTGGTTTTCTCCTTCTGCAGACGATTTGGATGAAGTTTGAAGCTCCCGTCCGATGTCGACACCTCGCAGCTAGAAGATTGCGGAGGTCGGGAGTCAGTCGCCTCCTGTCCGTGGGTCGGAATCCCACCTGCCGATATGCTATACACCGGTCTGAAGAGCCTCACATGCTGAACTACCAATGAAAGTTCCAAATACCAGAATGCGCTGGATACGGGCCCGGGCTGACGAACCCCGAAACAGCCGCCTAGCTGCCGTGGAGATGCGCTCGTCAGGATGGAGTGGTACTCCGGTTGCTTAGCGATGACAAAAGGGCGTGCGCTACCCAGATTCCGAACCGCGACCGAGTGTCAAACCCCACCGGATGATGTTGAAATGATTACCTACTTGCCTCTGTGGATGCTCCGGAAACCAAGCCAAGAATATATATATTCCGCCCTCACTTGCAAATCTGTTTCTCAAAACTATTTACGCCCTACCGACACTGACCGCATCCCCAGATAAAAAAGGGTAATTCACACACAACTTCGTGTAACCATGGCAACCGAATCCAAACCCCCCTTTCCACCTTTCTCCTTGGAGACGGCTCAAAAGAAGGTCAAAGCCGCTCAGGATGCCTGGAACACCAAGAACCCTGAGGTGGTTCAGTATGCCTACACTCCCGACTCTATCTGGAGGAACCGCGACACTTTCCTCCAGGGGCGCGAGGAGATAGTCAAGTTTCTGAGCGCTAAGTGGGCAAAGGAAGATGGGTATCGTCTGAGGAAGGAGTTGTTTGCTTTTACCGATAACAAAGTATGAGCTACAGTCACATTGATCAGACGCAAGCTAACAGGGGCTCAGATCGCCGTTCAGTTTTGGTACGAGTGGCATGACGAATCGGGTCAGTGGTGGAGAACATACGGGCTTGAAGATTGGACGTTTGCGGAGAATGGTCTGATGAGAAAGCGGCAGATGAGTGGAAACGACGTCAAGATTTCGGACGACGAGCGTTGGTTCAAGGATGGGGTAGATGTGAATACGGTTGACATAGGCGAAAAACACTGGTAGTATGATCTATAGCGCGCCGTTTGAGGCCGGTGTGGTGAAAAGGAAGGAAACTGAAACCTGCTTCGCCGTTGCAAGATCATGTCCTTTGCTCAAAGATAACGATCTGCTAAGTGACTGTGGGGGCTCAGGGCCTGCAAGTGCGAGGGATGCCTTCGAGCCTGAAGAGGCGTTACAACGAGATCTTTCCAGAATCACACGAGAGGAAAGTGAGTTGGTGAAACAGCTCAGAAGTGATGAAAGTTGTTGATCGTCACCCCCTGACAACAGGGGGTTGGTTCAGCCCCGGCTCGGCCCGCTCCGATCGAAACCCGGCCCTGCTTGACGAACGCCCCGATAGCAAGCACACGGACTGAGACCTGAGAAAAAAATTTTGGTATTGTAAACGTATGCTGGCCTTCCGCGCGGTATCCTTCAGAATGTTGATGTTCCTGATATAGGTAACAACCTGACTGAACCTGACTTGACCTCCCGTGTGTCGGTGTCCAGCATGAGACAACGGCCATTTGAGGATGGGGAAGTGTCACTTGACAATGTCTGATACCGCGGTAACAGAAGAGACGGGTTGTCATATCGGTTTAGAAAGACGAAGACAGGGCGGCTCTTTGGTCAGCTGGCTTACTGCAATACTGCAATCTAATATGGGGTGATACAGCCAACCGCCGCCTTCTCACATGTATGGCCGCTTCATCGGTTCGAGGCTGGAATGACTGAAATGGTGAGTCAAGGCAATCGGTTTGCCTCACAATTACCTAAAAGGTCACACGTTGATTAGCAAATATGTTTGGCAGCAGGGCTCACTGTGTGCGCGCATAATTCTCGCAGTTGGATGGTGATGTTTCCCGAACATCCCCACATCGCATCCAGTCTGGTCCCCTCCTCTTGAAGCTGTGGCGGTATGTCTTCCGACAGGTGGCAAGGCAAAGAAGAAAAAACCACTTGAGACACACGTTAGCTTCCAGCAAACTGCAGGGGAATCTGTCACCCCATGCCGAGGCTATGAAAGAAGGAAAACTCTCGACCATGTGAAAGTTGACCAGAGTTTCGACTATTTCCTTTTTGTAAGGTCGATCACTGTGTGGTTGATCGCCCTACTTCATAGAGTACATGTAGGGGCGACGCAGGGAGATACCGCGCCAATGGCAAGTTGAAAAGGTGAGACACCGGGATCTGGCGGGGTGTAGTGATGGCACACAGACGCGGTAGAGCCGCACAGTGAGGGGGTTGATAGACATAAAAAGCAAGCCTGCGATGTCAGGCTGGCGAATCAGGAGACGGTGGTCTATCTCTGCGGCAAAGTCTGGAGTCTTCCCTGCTTTCGGGGCTTGCTTTGGTCTGTGTCGTTGGATGGTGATGGTAGCCGCAGCGAGGTTAGCGGGAATGACTGGTCATTGAGCTATGTCTCAAACGCGGAGAGATTCTGGACCAACAAACATGATGAGACATACGACATCTCCATTGCTTTTCCCGACTTCTATTGCTTTTCCCGACTTGACTCTTGCACTGATTCCCACTTGACAAGTGCCGAGTTTGATGTTGACTGCATGCATTTACCTCACAGTCATCATGATAATACGCAGGTGGTCGTAGCTTTGGCCAAGCCGTTTGCTCTCAGCTGCCGAGTCGCTACCAAGCTCTGGGAGATTACCCCGAAGAAGTTCGGAACTCTTGGGTGTCAAAGCGAGGCAGAGAAGTTGAGGTGAAGTCGGCCCCGATCTCAGTTCGATCTTGACTTGCAACACCCCTGTACGGCATTGGACTTGGCGTTGCTTAGCGTCATCTTGAAGCACGTTTGATTGGCTGAAACATGGAGCTGAGCTGCAGCTTGGCGCAGGGATCACCCGACAGGCATTGGCGCGCGAATTCTCCACCCTCCCACCACCCGCGATTTTGGGAGACTGGATGGGCATTTGGGTCCTCGATTGCAATTGTCCATCCGATGCATCCAGCTATCAATCTGAGCTGCTGTGCTGCCTGCGATGCAACCTCGGGTGTGTTCTCCGGCGGGGGAACGCGGCCTGGCAGATCCTTGTCCTCGGCCATCAGTGTCAACTTTGGTTTTCTTCATCGAGATCACAATCTTCCAGCTTGACGACAGCCATGGAAGACCTTCAAAGCACCACCTTTCTGGGCGGTGCCCCGCCGTGGGGATGAACACGCCCCTTGTTCACCCCCGGAGAACGGAACGTGCGCTGTGGGGAGGGAAATCGGTTCCCATCTGGTGATTCAGATGGGAGCATACCAGAGCCCTCCCGTCCTTCGAGGTTGACGGCACAAGCTCCCCCCACCCAATCAGTGCTTCGCCGAACAGCCTCCTCGGTGATCACTTCCACTTTCAGATATCCGTGGCGCCAGTCGACCTGCCGTCAACGTCGAGACCGCGCCCTTTTCTTCCCTCTTTACTTTTGTTTCCCAGCCCTTCCATGAGATGCGATCCAGAGAGCACCAGTGAGGGACCCCGAGCTGCCAGAGTCCGACTGATGGACTGGCGCATTCCTTCATGCCTGCAGCGGATACCGGAAAGCCATCGTGATCGAATTACGTGTTCATTCATTCCCGTCAAATGGGCCTAGCCCTTCCTTTCCCTTGGTTGGGGACTCGCCTCTGACCCCTGGCCATTGCAGTCAAGCGCGGGTGGTCCACGGGTGGTCGGTGACCACGGGATGAACAGGACGCCCACACAAATCTAGCGCAGATATATGAGCCCGTGTATGACCTACCTCACTAACCTTGAGCAGACCCTCCCAGCTTTCCCCTCGACGCCGTCTCAGTTTCCCTTCCGCCCGGTCTCCTGTCTCACACCATTGCTTTTATTTGTTCCTTCCTCAGCTCTTTTGTCAACTTCCACGCAGGGACTGCTCTTGCCTCGGCCCAGTCTGCCCATATATCAGCGTGGTCGGCCAAGACATCATCAGCTCCTCTGTCATCCAAGTTGGACGATCTCCTCATCATCTCACCGCAACGTCAAGCCATCTCTTCACCTGGATAATCAGACATTCATTTGCATCCCCCCTTTTGGACACTTGAGCAGCAACATCGCTGACCCTTCACCTTATCACTTACATTATGGGTTTGTTGCCACTCAACTATCGTCGTCCGTCGTACGTGCCTGGCACATCACGCACCATGAGTGACGATCAGATCTCAGTTGGTAGCGGCGGCAGCGGGAGTGCCGATGGGGAGAAGAGCAGTGGCTCATTGAGGCCAACCAGGTCGGCCACTGTGATGGGGGTTCCAGATGCGCTCGGATTCGACAAGATCATAGAGGGAGGGACCTGCCCAGTGAGTAGTGGTCGAGTTCGTTGTTACGCGGACGTATGCTGATAGTTGGCACCATCAGCCTTGTACCACACGCGATTTCATGAACTATCTCATATATGTCGAACGATCGGCGGAGAACTTGCAGTTCTTTCTGTGGTATCGCGACTACGTGAAGCGATTCAGCGAGGCTAAGACTTCGGACATGGCCCTCTCTCTTGAGTGGACACAGGCTATGGAAGAGGACGCAATTGCACGGATCCAAAAGGAACAGTCCGAGAAGATCCGAAAGGAGACGAAGACCCCTGCTATAAAGATCTTCAATGGCACCGATTTCGAAAAGCGCACTGAGTTTCCAAAGGCACCGGCCTCCGATACGAACCCCTTTTCGAGCCCGCCTCAAACTCCATATGATCGTGACGGATCTTCTGAGTACGTCAGCTCAACCGAGCAGTCTTACCGGAGCCAGGCGAACGAAGCTTTCACCTCGGCTGGAATCAAGGCTCCATGTAAGTTGCATTGCCATGACCTTTTGCATCAACCATTGAGATCTCGAGCTAATCCGGGTACAGTCACAATCCAGCCGTTTCGCAAGGAGATTGACCGTGTTATTGCGACGTACATCATCGATGGCGCGCCTCGTCAGCTGAATCTATCTGATCGTGAACAGAAAGTCGTTCTGCACGCTTTGGCCTACACGACACACCCGTCTGCGTTGCGTGAAGTCTCCAAGCTGGCCGAGTCAATTCTGCGCCGACAGGCCCACCCCAACTTCATCCGCTGGTCTATTTGCAACGGAAACCCTGCCCGTGTCTTCTTCGCACGAGCCCTGGGTAGCGGTCTCATCGTGATCAGCACTGCGATAGCCTTGGCCCTGACGCTCTCAGGTCTCGGACGCGGCTATCGTGCGCTTGCTGCGATCGGCTGGGTTCTTGGCATCGCGACTCTCATCGCGGCTTGGAAGGGTATGTGTGTCGTCTTGCACGGAATGCATCACCACCATGTCCGACCTTGGGAGTTGTTCGTCTCAGAGGAGGATGCCGACAGCCTCGGGAAGCGTTCATTCGACAGCTTTGGGTCCTCCAACAGCTACGAAGAGCAACCTTGGGTTATCCGTTACCAGAAGCGAAACATCATCCGGAAGATATTTGACCGCGAGGTCTGGATTCAAGAACCAGCACTGCGCCAGATTCAGGATACCATCTTCGTCCAGAGCATGCTGTGCGCTCTGCTGATTGCCGGAGTGTCCACAGCCATCTTCGTCGCCGTCCCCGGAGGCAACTTCTTCTGAGTTGGTCTGATTGACACCCTGTTACGACTCAATGTTTTGGTTCTTGTTGGCTCTTTGGAAAAGCGAACCTTTTTCTTTTCGGTTTCAACAACATGCAGGACGCTAGTGCGTAGCCTTTGAACACAAACCTTTGGATTGCCCTTCTGGTTACTCTGTACTGATAAGTTTTTTGGTGGGTTGGTTCTCTTGGCTTTAGCTGGGCGGCAAAAATGGAATGGGCATATGGATCCGGCGTTGGGAAACACATATGGCTACTAGGCTAGACGGATCATTTGACGATGTGTATGGGGGCGTGTCCCTTCGAGATGTACTGTGGAATATTGGAGTGAATTTAGATAACACACCCTCCGGCGAACAATTGACAATTTGGAGTATCTTGGCCCCTGGGGAGCCGTGACAATCGTGACCCAGAGCACCTCGGTGAAAAGATGAAAGCGAATGAGCCGTGTCAAGTGCCCGGCCCGAGGAAACAAGAAGAAAATTGACCGGGTGCCAATACCCGCCACTGAAAGCCTGGCTGAGACACCGGAACGAACCTCGGGAAACATGACGGGGAATCTCGAGAGCACGGCAGAGCTGCCTCATTATGGGTGGCCCTAAACGGTGATCTGATTCCTAGCCTGTTGTGGGGGAGCTCCTTGTCCCCGGGGCCCCACCACCATACTTATCGATAAGAATGTATTGGTTGGGGAAGTGAGGGGCGCTGCACTGACTCTGGAAACCACCGCTTCTTCAAAAAGCTCACCGGGATGAGTTCTACAATGTAAATCTGAGCATCCCCGGCTTAAGGGTTTGACAAGCTGCCTACCAATGCCAGCCCCCAAAATCCACTCGTCTATGGCTGCTTACGAGGACACATTGATGCCTCCCTGAACAAGAACAACACAGCATTGGACCAGCCAATTGCACCGAGACAAGATGCCGACCGATACCTACCAGGCCGAAGCCCCGCTGGTTGCCGGCATGACCGACAACAACGGCGGGACCCTGCGGATAGCCGATCCCGAGGCGGCCGAAGCCGACCTTGATACCACACTTAGCCATCCCGGCTCCGTGCGTATCAACGTTAAGGGCGCCTTCATCGTCGACCAGGGCACCACCACGCCCGCCAGCTCCAATGGCCGGGGCTCGCCGAACCATCACGAGACCAAGGACATTCGTCTGCCGAACCATACCGCGGTCGTGAGCCATATAGCCATTGATGTATGCAGCCCCTCCGTCCATGTCCTTGCTTCCCGCAATCGCGCCCGAGCTGGTGGGATGTCAGATTGCGGTGCGCCGTGGAATCGCGGTGGTGATGTCATGCGCCCGGGACCCAATGCATAGCTAACCTCGCGGCTCCGTTCCTGCAGATCGGCGGCTCATTGGCCAAGCTCGTCTACTTTTCGCGCGAAGCGCACTCGACCGACCCCGGAGGACGACTCAACTTTGTCAGCTTCGAGACGGACCACATCAACGAGTGTCTGGAATTTATGCACACGCTGAAGCAAAAATACCAGAAACTCAATGGCGGCGCGGACAGACCCGTCGAGCTGTGCGTCATGGCGACTGGCGGCGGCGCCTACAAGTACTACGATATGGTCCGGGAGGTACTGGGCGTCGATGTTCTCCGGGAGGACGAGATGGAGTGCCTGATCATAGGGCTTGATTTCTTCATCACCGAGATTCCCCGCGAGGTGTTCACCTACTCGGAAGCGAACCCGATGCACTTCGTTGCGCCGTCGGACAATGTCTATCCCTACCTTCTGGTGAACATCGGGTCCGGCGTGTCTTTCCTCAAGGTGTCGGGGCCACGAGAGTATGAGCGTGTGGGCGGTACCTCTCTGGGAGGTGGAACGCTCTGGGGCCTGCTCAGCCTGCTCACGGGTGCGCGGACGTTTGACGAGATGCTTGACCTGGCGTCTCGCGGAGACAACACCACGGTCGATATGCTAGTAGGGGATATCTACGGCACCGACTACGGAAAGATTGGTCTCAAGAGCACAACCATCGCCAGCTCCTTTGGCAAGGTCTTCCGCAAGAAGCGGCAAGCCGAGAACGAGGCTGAGGACAGCGGTGGTCTTGGGCACAAGGATCCTCACCGCCACCCCGTCCACCAACATCACGACGACCATGACCATGATGATCCAACATCCCCTCATCATGAGAACGGCCACAACAGCAACGGCCACACGCCTCCTTTCTCCAGCGCCGACATCTCCCGGTCCTTACTCTACGCTATCAGTAACAACATCGGTCAGATTGCATTCCTTCAAAGTCAGATCCACGGCCTGTCACACATCTACTTTGGCGGATCCTTCATTCGCGGGCATCCACAAACGATGAACACACTGAGCTACGCCATCAAGTTCTGGAGTAAGGGTGCGAAGCAGGCATACTTCCTTCGACACGAAGGCTACCTGGGTGCTGTTGGTGCGTTTTTGAAACGGCAACCCCGAAATTGGGGACGTAGGGGTTCCTTCGAGGAGGCGGAAGCCGCAGCGCTCCAAGCGAGGATGATTGCACGAGCAAGAGAGTCGGAAATCATGGCGTCTTGCTCTGACGCTGAAGATGGAGGGGTGCTTGTTGCTTAAGCGGATTTTCGATGTTTTCCCACGCTGAGCGTTTATCTGATGATCACTGGCATGGCGTTTGAAGGATTCTGTTCTGGTCCTATCATGATATGCCTAATTACCCATTAGCGTTTAGCGGACTCATGCTTGCATGCTTATAGCACATGTATAGAAAGTATATAATAGAGCCAGTATTACAAGTGTTGATTCGTTGCGCAGAAACCTGTTTATGGAGCCAGCTACTTTTTGAGTGCAATTTGAAGGTCTTAGAGTTAAGCATCACAAGATATGCTTCTCCGAACATCCTTGTCCTTCCGGGAATACAATATATGCAAAAATGAGACGTCGTGTCACATAGTATCAGCACACCGAGAAAAAACACACAAAACTCCGATTTCTCCGACCAGCTGATGGAACTCTCCCAAGGAGCTGGCCCGACAGACCCCAGTTTTCCCCTTCAAAACAAAATTAAACTAGACACATCTGTAAAAATGAAGCCATACGTGATAGTTTGTACATCCAGCTGTTCTACCTTTCCTGTGGGGTTACGGGCGGGCAGACACCCCTCCCGTCCCCGTTCCCCGGTATATGTATGCATTGGCCGTGCCCTTCCCCCTATCTATGAAAGTAGCATCTCTACCCTAGCCATCATGATACCCGTTTCTGGCAAGGAATGCAATGTATACAGCTGACCCCTGGGTCTATGCACTGCCGTCGTGGCTGGCGGGGTTTGACGTGCTTGGTTCCGTCTAGGCCTGGACAACCTCCTTGGGGGCCTCCTCGTCGGCCTTAGCCTTGATGGCCTTTTGCGACTGGTTGTACATGACGATGCGGGAGACCTGGATGACACCGACCATGCCGAGGAAGAAGTTGACGGCGGCGAGGCTGTAAAAAGGGGGTTAGTATCTTTCTTGGGTAGATCGGGGGAAGGTTTTTGCACAGGTAGTTCTTGGGCTTGATGATCAGGCACCACCGGGTCCAGATGACGCCCGTGGCGGTCAGCGCGGCGTTCTGTGTCAGGGAGAGGTTCTCAGCTGGCCGGGCGAAGTCCGAGATGCCGGCGAGGACGAGACCCCATTTCATGACCGGAGCCCTGGGGAAGCGGGTTAGCTGTTGTTTTGGCTTGGGAGCTACGGTTTCGTGGCGAGGGCATAGCATACCAGAAGTGCACCGTCTTGAAGCCGATGGGGCTGTTCCACATGCGCTTGAGCCATGGCTCGGTGGGAGTCTCGGACGCGGTGCTCTGGAAGCGGCGGCCGGCGGGGCGACGGAAGGAGGAGCTGAAGAACTGGTTTGCGTTCCGGAAGGCGGGCCGCGATGCGCGGAACATGTTGCCGGTGGGTGCCATCTTTTACAAGAGTTTCTCGGGGGGTCGTGTGATGCTGGTGAAGGCTGAGGGATGTCGCGAGGGAGGGTTCGTCGACGACCAGGAATTGAGCTGGAAGGCGTAGAAATATAAGCCCGGGGTTTTTCGGAGACGGTGGTTGAAGGAACGACGCAGAGGGGCGATTTGACCAAGCCTACAATTCGTCGTCTTGTCGTCGTCGAAACCCGCTCCGATGATGGCGATGACAATCCGACCCCCGGTCCAGGTCCGTTGGGGGAGATGTGGAGACCAGAAATTCTTGGGCTGTTTGCTCCCGATTGGCCCGTGCGTAGCTTTGGTGCAGCGAATGAGTTGATGGGTGCATTGGCTTGCATTGCAGAGCTCCATTTTTGGAGGTGTGAACGTCAATTGGAATCAGGCACATCGACATCGCGAGAGGAGCTCCCCTGGGCCGCTACCGTTGACAACGACGACGACATCGCCCAATTGGCTTCCTCCTTCTTCTAAACGCAACGATGTCGGCTAGATACGCTTTCTCTACCGCCTTGAAGGAGGTCCGGTTCCACTTCTGCCAGACGGGCGAGCGCAGCGCCGCGACGAGGTAACTTTCCATCTGAAGCTGAGCGGCGAGCTCCTCTGCGACTGTCGAAGGCGACCCTTAGGCTCATCAATGGCTGTGTTCTAGGGCATTCCTTACGCGCGCGTACCCGATCATGAAGAAGAACAACCCCGCGATCCCGATCATGCTGCGGGAGGCGGATGGCGTTGCGGCCAAGGTGTATGCTAGATATGGTCGGTCGCCCATGTGCCCCTGAGCGGATTCCGAGGCTTCGCTCTTGACAATACTGACAATATCGGCCTCGCAGATTTCGGACAGGAGAGGAGCCAATCATTAGAAGGTGCGCATGACCCATTACGCAGGATGTTAATGGGCTTGATGCTGACTCTCATTCTAGGACTCTCGGACAAGCAGATCGAGGAGACAGTCACATCACTCGTCAAGAGCGAAGCATGAAGGCTGGATGTATGATCAAGCTTGGGAAAGGGTTGCCTCGGGCACGACAACTACCGGGTGATGTGTTTATAAATACGAAACCGACAGTAAATATCAAACCAGTGAAACGCTCGGGGCCTCATCGCGTTTGTTTCTCGTCCTAGTTATACAAGGATTTATTGGCAGCCCTGCCTAGCAGCTTGCGATCAAGGGTTGACAATAGGTTTGCTTGATAGCCAGGATACCTGCCGCTATACTCCCCGTCGTCCCTTCGATGCGCTCACCACGATTGTGTTTTAGGCATCGAGGAGTTACATGCTTGCGGATAAGGTCTTTACTGGGCGTTCAACCGAAATAATTCCTACAACCGTACATGTCAGCCATTCAAAGAGTCCAATGGGCATTCGCGAGGTTTTATTCGGGACCAACGAGGGAACATCCCGGCAACAACAGGCTTGAGGCAGAGAGACGAGCGGGAGCGAGGAAACCAGCGGACCCGGTAAAGTCGAGGAACGGATGCATCATGAGTGCTTATGTTTCAGTCCCTCCACTTGTTTTCGAATGGTGTCGAGGGATGTCGGCCATACCAGCCTTATGCGCAGTCAGGGCCACTCAGCTCGATCCGAGAACCTCGTTGATAGCGCCAAGCTCTCAGCTAACTAGCCATCTTCTGCATTAGGAGGTGGCTACGCGCGGGAAGTGTTGAGCCGGCGCTGTCAATAATGGCTGGGCCGGCTAAGTCGCTTGAAGGCTGGGAGCTCCGGTGTCTGGTGCGCGGTTTGCGTGTGACAGGTTGGACTAAGCTGCCCAAAATGCCACTGATTGGGTGTCAGGCAAAGCGGCCTATGACCCGCAATAAGACCCCAAAAACCGGCGTCTGTTGCTCCAAAGTCCAGGACGGATGCCACCAAGGACTTTGACCATCCAAAGGCAAGGCATCCACTTGCAAGATATCAATTGGAAGATCCGCATTGCGACTGGCCCACTCGAGATGGCGGTTGCTCGCCACAAACCCGAAACCCCATCTTCTTACGTGTTCTGGTAGGCAGAGACCAGCCACCGTGACTCAGGTCTACCTGAACACCCATCCAGAAGCACCACAAGGTTTGGCTTATCGCAACTCGCAGCCTGCAGCTTTGTTGGGCTGCCCTTAAATACCTACAGCGCATATTGCATTCCGCCAGTTACTTCATCCTCTGGTGCATTCGTGGGGCGCATATAGCTGCTTGGACAAAGAGGCAAGCCAGCAGCGAATCCTTCGTTTCGTTCTGTTTGGGTCTGGACCACCGCTGAGTGATAGGTGTCGGTCGCGGGGCAATTCTCCGCCTCGGCTTCGCCCGCCCAACTCCGACTGAGATCCACGCCGTTTCATGCCCTCAAATAGGCTTCCGCCAACCTCGTCATATCGGAGGGCTTATGTTTGCGTTTCGTCTCTCCTTCTCCAGGAATCCTCCTCTCCTCACTGACTTGCTGAGAGCGTCGCGAACCAACATGCCCCGCATATTCACCAGAAGCCCCGGGCCTGCCCCGCACCCGGACCCTGATCATAATTCCGCTTACCGATCGCTACTGGACTGCGACCAAGACCACGACCACGACCACGATGGCAACCACGACCGGAATCTCACCGCCGGCGGGTCCGGCTCAGTGCAGACAAGACGGCCAGCCCGCCACCGTCGTCTCAAGTCACTTCCACAGGATGCAATGGCATCAAAGTCATGGCTCGCAGCCGCCGAGAGCCGTCCTTCCTGGACTGGCGAGCGACCGCCAGCACGGAAACTTGTCAAGGAGCAGAACGGCTCTGGCCGGCCTTCGTTTTCGCTCGAGCTCTCTGACAGTGACGTGGAGAAGGAAAAGGGGATCGTGAGACGGCAAATCGCCCGCCTGAAGGGGCTCTACCGACGAACAGACAAGCCGAGCTCACCCTGAGTAGATGCTGTCCTTTTCTCTGCCTCTTCGCATGGCCCCTGCATTTTATCCCGGCATTATTTTATGACTTCTAAACACCTCTTGGGACGGGAAGCAATATACACCCCCCCTATCTAACGCTTTCTTCGCCTATTGGTTTGATGGGTTGCACGCATGTTACTTCGCGTTTGTCGGCGCGGGGTTGGCCGTGTTTTTGGGGCGCAAAGCGTGGGAGGGGCGGATATGGTACCGAACATGTACAAACACACACCCGCCCACTGTCCGGCCCGGGCCCGTTCAACGGGAGATGCCCGTGTCATTGAAACTTCCCGGAATCGAGCCCGTGGGCCGTGCCTCCCTATCTCGGGGTTCGTCCGACTTCGGTCGGAGTCTACGGAACTTGGTGCCGGGTCACCCCGCCTAGCGTTCCCGCTCGGCATCACTTCCGCTTTCACAAATGGGGTCAACTCCCACATAACAACAAACTCACCCAAAAACCCCAATACAGGCGCCTCGCACGACCCAACCCTCAACGCATTTCACTTGGCCCATATAGCGGACCCGAGGACTCCGCAAGGCATTGCCGAACGCCCTATCCCCCACAGTGCACGGAATGGCCACCTTAGCATCTGGCCTTCGTCCATCAATGCCTTATCTCACACTCGGCGCTGTCGGTATATCGTTAGCTCTCGTCTTACGATCATTGGATGCAAAAACCCTCCCTATCAAATCACCCAGAGACACATTATTACCAAAGCTCAACGAGGATGAGATTGCGGCCCTGCCTTACCCCCCAGACATCCTCCCTGGTTCACGAGACGTTTCAACACCCTATGGATTGATCAAGGTGTTCGAATGGGGCCCCGAAGATGGCGAGAGGATTCTCTTGCTCCACGGGATCAGCACGCCATGCTTATCCCTCGCCAACCTCGCCGAGGAGCTTGTGGCTCAGGGGTATCGCGTATTGCTCTTTGACTTTTTCGGACGGGGTTACTCCGACACACCAACCGATGTACCATACGATATCCGCCTTTACACCTCTCAAATCCTGTTGGTTTTGGCATCGTCTAATCTCCCCTGGACGGGAGATGATGGCTTCCATTTGATAGGGTATTCACTTGGCGGAGGTGTCGCGGTCGCCTTCACCAAGTACTTCCCCCATATGGTTCGCTCGTTGGTTCTCGTTGCTGGGGGCGGTCTAATACGGCACGAGCATCTGAGCACCCAGAGCAAAATCCTTTACTCGACGGGGATATTTCCTGAGTGGGCCTTGGGACGCCTCGTCAAAAAGCGGCTGATGCCCAGGCAGGTGCTCAACGAGGAGCAGATGGCCGCGGAAGTGGTCGGTTCGACGGCCCCAAAGAGACACAAGAATAGTGACGCGAGCGGTGGCGATTCATACGATAATGCAGTCTTATCGATGAGGAGGCCTGGGCTTACAGTTTCTGTGGTGATGAACTTTCAGCTGCTTCATCATGAGGGTTTCATCCACGCCTTTATGTCATCTATACGACACGCCCCGATATACCAGTTGCCTGAGCAACAAGAGGACTGGCTTGCTCTGGGCCGTTTACTGGCTGCCAGGAGGACAACGGAGGGATTTCCGGGCCTGAAAGGCGGGAGGGTGTTGTTCCTGCTTGGAAATACGGACTCGGTTATCGTGAGAGAGGAGCTGATACATGATGCTACTGCTCTTCTGGGTGAAGAGGCCGTCGAGGCTATATCATTGGATTGTGGGCATGAAATCGTGATGACGAAGGGAGAAACACTGGCGAGGTTGGCTATTCAGTTTTGGAAAGATGAGTCTTGAGTTTAGCGCTTGGAATTGTGCATACATAGGATATGTTTGGGAAACAGAACACTGGAAGCTCTGCCATCAACTTTTTTGCAGGAAACCAAGCCATCCATTCCTTCAAATGATGATAATGATTCTCTCGGATGCGCCAAACTCGGCGATCCAGATCTCGTCCAGCTCCGCTTTGGACTTGATCTTCTTTCCCCATTTCTTCTCTGCAACAGTACGAGGCCCAACATTCAAGCTCAACTTCCCGACCCTGGTGAATCGATCCACACCCCCTACAGAATCGACAAGTCGAAGCGCGAGTCCATAGCAGCTAAGCTCGCGGCTATATGAGTCCTAGTTCGAGAGAATAAACAGGAACGCAACGTCTTGTGTGGTAGCCGCCACCCCCTCTTGCCAGACATCACCGATGAACATGGTATCGACTGGCTTTCGCCGCCCACGAGCTAAATCCTCATGGTCAACATCTACGCAACCACCAACATTGGCGACCATCCCTCTGACCAGCAGTGATCCAGATTGCAGAGCTCCATACTGATTATGTGGACTAGCCAACTCATAAGAGACATCCAACACCTCGCAGCATGTGTCGCCTCGATATTGATCACCGTACCAGATCGGCCCATTGACAGAGGCCCACGACCATGATGGCGCATGATACTTGGCCGGTTGTGACATGGGTGTTTTGGTACCAAACATGTAACCTCTTCTCCACAGGAGCGACAGCGGCAACTCGGACCTCCAGTGGCCTGCAATGTAGCTTTCATCCGCCGGCCTCTCGGCAGCTAAAGACTTTGCAACACCAGAAAAAGCCGGCAGCTTATCCGAATCGTACGTGGTTTGGCGACCTGTAAAGATCATGACTGTCCTGCGCCACACCCACCCGGGGTCGTCAAGCCGGCCCCTATCAATCTCGGAACTAGATTCGAACACCCGACGCCAGACCCCATGCCGACCCTGTCGGGGTTTGAGACGGGCACCTTGGCATTCACATCCCTCGGCGCCCAGACAGTCCCACAGGAGCTCACCGGTGGCGAAGTGAACGACACGGTGAGACAAGGCCCATTCTTGCAGGGTCCATGCCCGAGAAAAAAGGGGCTCGGTGTTGTCCCGTGCTGCAGAGCGAGCTACGACGTGCGCATCAAAGCCATCATCGATGGTTTCACGTAAGTCGGTTCTGCGGCCATAGATGCGGCGGAGCTCAGAGGCTTCCCCAGGGCCGGTGTCCAGCAACATCGAGGCGGGAAGTTTGCGGTTGGAGACGGGTTGTAATAAGCCCACCTTGCTGTCTGCTGCGCCGGTGGCAGAAATAGTAAGGGCTGCGTTGCTGTACACGTCTGCCATTCTGGCCGCCTCGCGGGCCCTGGAACTCAAAGCATCGGTTAGCATGGGCATCGAAGCTTCGAGTGCAAGGAACAGGTGTTGTATACCAATCTCCCCTGTCATCTTGAATAATACACAGCGGATCAATCTAAAGATAGGGAATCCCCAGAGCCCGAGTCAGCTGAACTGCTTCGGAAAATGTCCGCGAGAGCTCTTCCATTTGAATGCACCGTTTCCTCATAGACAGATTGGCGCCAATGGTTGTGGGAGGTCTCTTGTCAGGAGGACCCCAACAATGGCTGAGTGCAGTGTATTGCCCGGTCTCGTGTCTCGTACAAGGTTGCTCATCTTCACGACCGACTGCGATCACACGCGTAGGCAACGGCGTCGGGGCATCACCAAAACATTGGGGGTGGTTGGAGTTGCAGTAATCCATCCACTGAGCAATGCGGGCGTGAGCATGTCTTGTCTTGAAAGACGGGGACAATGTATGCCCCATTCCCACGGCTGGCCAAAGGGACGGAGAGCTTCCAATGACCTGTTCATGCCGGTAGATCTCGAATGCCGCTCCTTCTAGCCCCCTAAACTGCGGCATTTCGACGGAAAACTTGTCTTTTATTGCTTTGAAACATAAGTTTCGTTCGTCTGTGAGCTCTGGTATGTTTTCTTCGAGAAGGTCTAGAATGGCCGCGCAAGCTGAGCACGACGAGGAGGCATGACGTAGCTCCCAGACCCATCCGGTCTTCGTCGGGAAACTGAAAAAAGCGCGAGCATCGAGATCTCCGCAGAATGAGCAGGTTGGGCTGGGAGATTCGTGGCTCGTGGTTGAATCGAGGGGCGTCGTGCCTAGGGGGTGCCCACGTCGAAACCTGCCTTAGCTGCTTGGCCCGCTGGAAGTTGCCATGATGTGTCATTGTGAGTGGGTTGGCGCAGCAGACGATATCAAAATTGACGTTGTGCCTGAAGTTGGGTTCCCTCGCGCTGCGGATGGGCTTGGCCTTGGCGGCATCAGAATATCGTGGTAGGGACCTGCAGCTAGCGAGATGCAAGACTCCGACTCGTCAGGTGAGTTCCCAACCATCGTCCGTCCTTTGCTCCTCTCCCCCCTACCACCACCTCAACTTGCAACGTTGAGCCAACACGCGCCTTGTCGATGATCGATACGACATCCTTTCAGCCGGTGAAAGTCTGAGCCATATGCCATCTTGTCCCACCGCTAGGAACAGGTCCTAGCGAGGAGGGAGAAGCAGGCTCGTACTTGAATGTGGTCGGTTCAGACGCTCCAGAAACAAATTCTCAATAAGCTGGCATGATTGCTCAGATCGAGCAAGGTCTTCCCCCAATTTGCATATCTCTAGCGGGAGTTTTGCGCGGCTGAAGAATTCCGAAGCTCTTGACCCCCACACTGCTGAAAGAGCTTTCCCCAGATCCTGAAAATCAGCGGGATTGGTCCAATTTTAGCGGCCGCGACCCCGCCAACAAGGCTGAAAGCAGACAACGAAATTTCCTGGCCGCCTCGTCCATCGCAACTCCAAACCTCACCTGGGCACCACACAACCCAAACAAGACCACACAGCACAACCACCCAACATGGCGCAACCAACCCTAACCTTCCCCCGCCCCGTCTTCGCCAAGCTCTCACCGCACCCCTTCCTCCTCCGCAGCCTCTGCCCCCAATCCGAATCCGACCCGGCAGGCCGCACCAACGGCCGCGCCCCGCGCGAAGCCCGCTCCATCAACATCCACACCTCGTCTCTCTCGCACGCCCACGGCAGCGCCGTCATACGCACCGGCGATACCACCGTCATTTGTGGGGTGCGCGCGGAGGTGCTCCCCGTCGCGAGCATTCCGCAGTTTCGCCCGCGCGCCGCGTTCGAGGAGGAGACCGAGACGAGCAAGCGTGCAGAGCTTAAGAACTACGACTTGCTGGTGCCGAATATAGAGCTCGCTACGGGGTGTGCGCCGCAGTTCTTACCGGGTGTGCCGCCTACGGCGCTGGCGCAGACGCTGAGTACGAGGGTTTATTCGCTGTTGCATGGCAGTGGGATGGTGGATGTAGAGGATTTGAGGATATGGAAGCGTCAGAAGAAAGAAGGGGAGATGGAGGTGGATGAGGATGGAGAGGAGGAGAGGGAAGAGCAGGAGCTTGTGGGGTATTGGGTGCTTTATGTGGATTTGCTGTTTGTGTCGTTCGACGGGAATCCGTTTGATGCGGCGTGGACGGCGGTGGTGGCGGCGTTGAAGGATACGAAGCTGCCAGTGGCGCGCTGGGATACGGAGCGGGAGGCGGTTGTGTGTTCGAGAGAGAGCAGGCCGTTGAAGGTGCGCGGTCTGCCGGTTGCGTGCAGCGCGGCGGTGTTTTTGGAGAAGGAGTATGGTGAGCCTGGAGAGGGGAGGCATTGGATCTTGCTGGATCCGGATCGGTTGGAGGAGACATTGTGCAGGGAGGTCATTACGATGGTGGTGGACTGCAGCAGCGGAGAGACGAGGATCCGGGCGATCGAGAAGCAAGGAGGAACGGTGGTTGGTAGGGAGCTGCTGAGGGGCTTCGCGGGAGTCGCAGAACAGAGGTGGAAGGAGGTCAGCAAGGCGATGCAGTGAAGACTTGAGCTGCGAGACGTAGGAACTACGGTGAAAAGACGTGGCTTGATACCCAGACGGATGCCACCAGGAAAATAGAGGGATACTGCGAGCAGTGTAGATTTAGATCAATGGGGTTGTTCTACTGTGTTTCGTGGTCTCCGTGCCCTTGAGCTTGAGACCTATGCTGAGTGCTGAGCTCCAGGAACCATCCCATGGGTGTCTTTATCAGGGATGATGAGCTCATGCGATTGTGATGCATAGGGTCCAGAGCGCACTGTCTCACGAGCCAACATCACGCGAATACAGAAGTGAAAAGGCAAGTGAGTAGTTCATTACAGAGGATCCATCTACCCAGGTGATTTCTATCTGCCACCCAAGGCAGAAATGCTGTGGCTGATGGCATGTGTCAACTCTTTCGAACCGCCCTTACAGTTTAATTCCAGGGCAGGAGATACAGGAAGACATAGTTAATCTGCCGCCCAACTTGTGAGATCCTAATGAAAGGGTCCCCAACCTTTCACGGCGCTGATGGGCAGCAGCAATCGCGTGGTTTGTTGAGCGGTGGTTTGAAGAAGGAAATTTTGAGCCAAGAATTTCCCAAGAAAAGGACGCTCAAAAGGGTCCGTGCGCTTTCAAGATCCAGTTGATCCGGGCCGACCAGCGCCAAGCCCTAGCTCAACTCAAAAATCCAACGTCGACCATTTTTCTGCTTCAATCTGCTCTTTTTCATACTCCCAGTTCTCAAACGATTCCCAGACATCCCTCCTTTCGCGCCGTTCTTCTGCCGTGGCAAAGCGCCAACTCCATGTAGAAATGGAGTCCTTGGGCGATACCCTCTGGGACATCGTCATTTGCGGCACCGGTCTGCAGCAGTCTCTGCTTGCCTTGTAGGCCTCCCCTCCCGCTTCCGCCATTCCCACCGCTCGTCTGACTGACCTAGTGCTTTTGTGCCTTGAAGATCCCTTTCTCGGACTGGCAAGAAGATCCTCCACATCGATCCGAACGAGTACTATGGCGGTCCTGATGCGGCATTCAGCCTCCAGGAAGCTGAGGCATGGGTTGATCGCCACGCCAGCATATCAAGTGGTGTTTTCCGATCCGCCTCGATCACGAAGCCGGAAGGCTCTGCTGGCCTGTCGTTCTCCCGCGCATACTCCCTAGCACTCACCCCACAGCTCATCCATGCCCGCTCGAAACTTCTTTCCCAGCTAGTCTCATCTCGCGCCTACAAGCAAGTCGAATTCCTCGCCGTGGGATCATTCTTTACCTTCAAACCCTCGACGGATCCAGAACAAAAACCCACCCTTGCCCGCGTCCCATCTACTCGTGAGGATGTCGCTTTCGAGACGACCCTCTCTTTGAAGGCGAAGCGTGGCCTGATGAAGTTTCTCAAGTTCGTTCTGGATTTCGAAGGTGAAACGCAACTGGCGGTTTGGCAGCCGCACGCCAACTCACCCTTCAACGAGTTCCTACAACAAGAGTTCAAGATGGATGCAGAGTTGCAGAAGTACATCATCACTTTGACACTTTCGCTGGATGGACAGATGAGCACCAGAGACGGCTTGGCCATTATCTACCGACATCTCACGTCAATGGGGTTCTTCGGCCCAGGTTTTGCCGCCGTCTACCCCAAGTGGGGCGGTATTTCCGAGATTGCCCAGGTCGCATGTCGAGCCGGCGCTGTGGGGGGCGCTGTCTACATGCTTGGCACGGGGATCAAATCTCAGGAGATCAGCGACAATGACATCGAGCTACAGTTGACCAGCGGCGACAAGGTTAAAACCAAGCTATTGGTACAGGCAGACGACAAAACAGAGGGAACTTTCAGCATCAGTCGCCTGACTGCTATCGTTGCATCGCCCCTGAAAGGGCTGTTCGAATCGGTTGTCGAAGGCGCGCCACTCCCAGCTGTGTCCGTCACGGCCTTCCCTGCTGGAGCGTTGCAAACGGAAGCTGGTGAGTCTTACGAATACCCAGTCTACGTCGTCGCGCATTCTAGCGATACCGGAGAGTGTCCTGCTGGTCAGAGTAAGTCTCATCTTTACTTTCTTTGTTTCTCCCTCCACAAGTACCATGATGATCCAAACCTTGAATACTTATCTACATTGTCTGAGCTTCCGCCCTGACGATAACTACCTCTGACATTCTGATGTACTTCTCTTGAAACAACATCTCGCCATGCTGGCCCTGGTTGGTACAACTGCTAACTCAGATGGTCCATAGGCATCCTATATCTCAGTGCGTTGACGACACCCCACTCCCAAGATGTCTTGAAAAAGGCTTTGGAGTCTTTTCTTGAGTCTGTCGGCGATAAGCAGATACCCCAGCGCCTGTTTGAACTACACTATGAACAAGGCAGAGGATCTGTGGAGAGCAAAGCGAGCGGCCTAATTTTTACACTTCCTAATGTTTCACCTTCACTTGCGTTTGACGATGCTGCACTTGACCCTATCAAGACCGCCTGGGGTGTGGTAATGGGTGAGGATGCCTCGAACACGGAGTACATGGCTTTCCCGGATAGAGAACATGCAGATGAGGAGATGTCTGATGAATGAGCACGATTTACGAAGCATCTCTGCTGCCAAGCAAGTATTAGATTTCTAAGCTGGCATACACCTCATCCGAGGCAATGAGAGAATACGAACTATTATAGCAAGAGCTGCTTTGGATAACTGTGAAACTTGTATCCGTTTGCAACCTCCGTGTGACGTGGTGCGGATATTGTGCCATCTGATAGTTCAGATGTCGCAATATGACTACCCTCGCCACATTCAACCCAAAATTTCAACTCCTCATCCATGCCCCAATTTCCTTGCGCGTTGCTGAAAATCCACCAAATCAAAGGGTATCGTACCACCACATTCGCCCAATATACGCCCTCTTCAATCCTCATCCTCATTCGCCAGCGGCTGCTTAACACCCAACCGAATGGCGCCAAACGCATACCGGTTTTGGCCATCTTGCTCAACCTTGATAACATTCCTCGTGGCAAGGGATAGCGTGTGATAAAAGGCTTGGGTCACCACAGCCCTGGTCTGATCCTGCGGCTCAAAGAGGTCGTCGAATCCCACCCACTTCTTGCCGTCCGCGCGCAACGTACCCTTCTTGTCGGCGGTCGTTTGAACAAAGGTCAAAAAGTTGGTGCCCTCTCGACCGAGGGCTTGCTCCATGGCATGCGAAATTGCGGGCTCTTGGGGAGGCGCAAGAGCATCACCTTTGATGACATCGTCGAAACTGTTGTTGGCCGAGTGCATGGGGCCTCCGAAGTCGTCGGAGCCAAAGGCGGGCTGGTCACTGAAACGCTCAATGTCGAAAAGCTGACTGCCGTGAGCACGAAGAGGGCTCGGGCTGACCTGGCGACTCGAGCCATGCCGAATACCTTTGACGGAAGAGCTCGGGATTTGCGAGGAAGGACGATTCCAGGGGACATCGGAGTGGATATCAGGAAGCGCTTCGCCGCCCTCTCTGCCTACTTCGATGGCTTCTTCGTCATCGCGTAAGCCGCGCTCACTGCCAGGGAGTTGCAGATTTCCACCTTGGCCGGCTTGGTCCGGATCGGCGGAAAGACGAGGGCGAACTCGGCGTTCCTCATCTTCCTCGTCTTCCAGCTCAAGTGCCTCAAGGGCAGTGCGTCGACTGCGCTTTAGACCGTTGCCTGCCGCGTGGGGAGGAATACCCAGGATAAACTCCTCCAGATGATCGCCCGCAAAGACGTCCGCGAGGGGGAGTGTGAGGCTTGGCCTGGCGACGGGAACACCAACATCCATGAGGCCTCGGCCGAATATCAGGTTGTACGCATTGTTCTTGGCTTGGGTGGCCGTGGTCGTGCGGCGTCCTCGGTTGCGGGCCTTTTCAATGTTTGTGAGATAGTCGTCTGCCCATGCCTTGATTTTCTTGCGGCTGAGAGTTGTTTCTGCGTCGGGGGCAAGGGCGTTGCGCTGGCGACGCTTTCGAGCAGGAGCAGCTGCCACCTCGAGGATGGGAATTTCTTGGGATGCCTCCTCCGCTTCTTGTCGCGGCGGGAATGCTTCAGCATCAGGCAACGGGGGACCGTCGAAATCCATAATGATGTCGCCATCGTTGTCGTGAAAAGGGTTGGGCTCATCTTCACGAGGAGAAGAATGTCGAGCTTGTCCACCGTCTTTGGGATGTATCGGCAACTCAGGCTCGTCGACGGTCTCTATGAGGTTGCCCTCGGCGTCCATCTCAATTCCCCAGTCCTGGATCTCTTCGAGGTCCTCCTCCTCGTTACCGAAAATCGACATTGGGTCTCCCATCTTCTGCGACTCAATGAGTCTTATGTTCTGCGAGCTTCCGAGGTTCTTCATTGGGGACCGGGAGGAGTGTGAGCCAGGAAGGTCGAACCCGTCGAGTAAGGAACCCCCTCCACTGAGTGAGTTCAGCGAGTTCATAGTGCTGTCTCCCATGAGTGGCGACAGTTGCGAGCTGGTCTTACGCGACGCTTGGCTTTCTTGTGGAAGGAGCGGGTTTCCGTCATCATCCAGTTGCATGAACGGCGGCAGCTGAACGTCGAGGTTGAACTCTGGATCATCAAGCAGGACAATATTGTCGCGCCTTCCTTGCGTTAGTTGGAACCATCCAGATGGAGTGTCTCCTTGGGTGCCAGTCAACTCACTTGGATCTTCCTGCGGTTGGGTCGAGAGCGTTTCCGAACACCGATGTTTTGTGAAAGGTCCTCAAATGGTGCTGCACCTTCTCAGCATCAGTGAGGACATAAGTGCACTGACGGTCGTAAACTCTCGACACGCCAAACAGGAGATTTCCTTGAAGGCGCAAAGCAATGGGGGCCCCTGGCTTCAGGATCGTTCCGCAGGCTCCTTGAACATCGACCTCTTGGATGGCCTTCCGCGTGATCTTGCGGTTTGTGGTCTTGAGGCCGATCGTCGAGACCAACCTAAACAACTATTAGTCCTACATTTGCAAGTAGCGCTTGGGGCCGCGGTCCTGGAAGTTATGCTTGGGGCTACGAGTTTGCCTTCGCAATCTTCAAATCGCAGCACTCCTAATATTGCGATATCTGATACCTGACGCTTTTGGGCTCGCGAAACTTACCAGACAGTTGCAACCCCATACTTCTGGTTGGTGAGAACTTGATAGGCAGGTTAGCGTGGCACTCGATGAAACGACATCTAAGACAGCAGCTTACTTTCATGGCTATAAAACATGGTGGTTCGTGGCAGGAGGCCTAGGAGCCTCGATAACCCATTGGCTGCAATGCCTGGTCGAATGAAGGATAGCCCTGAGCACAATGAATAAACGAGAGGATAAAGGCTGTGGCGAGAAAGATGGAATTCGTCGAAGCTGGCGTTGGAGTTTCAGTTGCTGTCGCAGATAACGCGGGGTCTGGAAAAAGAATCCGAGAGATTTATGAAAGGAAGGAGAGGCGAGCGAGTGCAGTCGTTCGACTAGGTGTTGGTTGGAAACGGCAGGTGCGACCACAATACTTGCCCTGCCTGGAGCTTTTCGAGCGTCCGCCACTTGAACTGGGCAGCATTACATCTTTTTCGGATGAAATGTTGAAGAAACACTACAACATCTCTTTTCTGTTCTTATTTGCATTGTTCAATTGTACCAATATGTGAGACAAAGACAAAGACGCGAACGAAGGCTATGAGTGTTCCTCTTGTGAACAAAGGGCATACTCCCAAGCTGAAGGATGCCACTGCTTTGTCAGAGTGCCAGGAATAAGGCGGGATTCAGGAGTTGACAGGTATCTCACATGTCTACCCCAGAGATCACTCTCAAATATTCATGAGACTCCTTCGTCCCGGGCCCTTATGGTATATAACTTGCTATCTGTGAACACTGGGATGAAAAGCATGACCAACGTGAGAGCCACTGTCATCTGAAAGCAGTATCGCCAATCATATCGAGGCACTAATTGGCCGTTTTCGGTGGTGTGGGGATCTTATCTTATCGTCGATCGATCTACGTGCCATGCCCCGCGTTTTGACTTGCGCCAATTGCACCAATGTGGATGCCCTCATTTTTGTTGACGATCCTCAAGCCACCTCCGAGACGGCCTCCAAGTCGAAGATGGCGGACTTCAACTCGATTCCCATCCAAGGATGGGAGTTCATCGAGGCCGACGACGGTGTACCCTTCCGGGCCAGGAGTCTCTACACCCACAGCACATGGGCGCGCACCTTTTCCAGCATACCCGAGCTCTTCATCCAGCCCGAATCTCAAGAGGAAGTTGAGAAGGCCGTAAACCTGGCGCGAAAATGCCGTCGCCGCATTACCACCGTCGGGTGCGGCCACTCGCCTTCGGAAATGACCTGCACATCCTCCTGGCTCCTCAACCTCGACAACTTCAACAAGGTGCTCTCCATCGACAAGGAGACCGGCCTCTGCGTCCTGCAGGCCGGTATCCGCCTCTTTGATCTCAGCGCAGCGCTCGATCGCGCCGGGCTCGCCATGCCCAGCCTTGGCAGCATCAACGAGCAAAGCATCGCCGGCGCCATCAGCACCGGCACCCACGGGAGCAGTCTGCGCCACGGCCTGGTCAGCGAGAGCATCGTCGCCCTCAAAATCACCCTCGCCGACGGCAAGACGCGTTCATGCTCCCCTACCGAGAACCTGGACCTCTTCCGCGCGGCGCTGCTCTCCCTCGGTGCGCTCGGCATCATCACCGAGGTTACTTTCCGCGCCGTGCCCGCCTTCTCCCTAGCCTGGGAGCAGAGCATCGACAAGGACGCACGTATCTTCAAGCAGTGGGATGCGGGCCTATGGACGCAGTCTGACTTCGTGCGCGTCTGGTGGTTCCCCTACATGCGGCGTGCCGTCGTGTGGAAAGCCGACGTGGTGGCTCCTGCCGACCTGCAGTCTGGCGCTGTGTCTCACCGCGAGCCGCCCGTGAGCTACTACGACAACTGGCTGGGCTATGTGGTGTACCATAACTTGCTGGCGCTGGCGCGCTGGGTGCCGCGTATCACCCCGTGGATCGAGTGGTTCGTCTTTGGCATGCAGTATGGTTTCGGGGACGGTGACAAGACGCGCATCAGCGCGGTGCAGCCCAGCCAGAAGGCATTCTTGATGAACTGTCTTTACAGCCAGTCTGTCAACGAGTGGGCGATTCCGCTGCGGAAGGGCCCTGAGGCGCTGCAACGGTTGGCCGCGTGGCTTCACAACTTGAAGCCTGGCGATCCTGGGTATGTAGAGCACGGGATTCCGTACAGCGCTGAGGGTTTGTGGGTGCATAGCCCGGTTGAGGTCCGCGCCAGCGACTCGACAGTCAAGACGAGCGCCGAGAAGGGGAACAGGCCATTCTTGGATCCGACCAGGAGTGACGAGCCGACGCTTTACCTGAACGCCATCATGTACAGAGCGTACCACCTTGAGCCGAGGAACCGGGCGACAGAGAGGTATTACGAGGGGTTTGAGTGGCTGATGAGGGATCTCGGTGGCAAGCCGCACTGGGCCAAGAGCTTCACGGTGTCGCAGGAGGAGTTCGCGGCGTGGTACGGGAAGGATTTTGCAGAGTGGAAGAAGGTCAGGGACTCGTCCGACCCGCAGGGCATGTTTGTCGGTCCGTGGCACAGGAGGTATCTGCTGGGCGCTGGGGAGGCGCTTCCTCTGGAGGAGAAGGAGGTCGGGCGTGAGCTCGCTGAAGATGGCGGAATTCGTGTGGTCGGCACTCAGGCGGCGGAGTGAGGGGAATTTACCAAGCGTGTTCAAGCTTGTCAGAATCTGTTTGCACATACCTTTCCTATGACTCGCAAATCGAGCATCTGTACATATCTAGCGGAGCGTTCCGAAAGACAATTACAGTCAGCGTTATGGAAGTCGTAACGGTCTTGGCAAGCGGTTGATTTAAGCTTATGCATCGCGGTCCAGCCACTCCCAACCCCTGCCATGTCTCAGATCTTTGACGATCCTTGAACGGTCACTGGCGCCGTTTTGCATCTTCCGTTTTAGCTTTTCGGCTGGGGATTGCACTTTCTGAGCGGTCTGGTTCTAGAGACGAAAATTACCAATGCTTTATATGGTCGGAAAACTAGTGAAAAGGGGTATCGCCGCGCGGCAGAGTCTTGCACAGCAGGCCCGTCGGTGTTGCTGTTGAGGGTGTTTAGTGGCTCAGTTGCGAACCTTTGCATAGCAGGTCATTTAAGAGGATATCTCCTACAGACCTGCTCAAGAAAAGATCACCAGGCGCGATTTGGTGCCTGAGCCTCGTGTACGATGTTCAAGACCGACGCTATCATTTATTGGGAGCACCTAAGATGAGTATGACCGCCAGCTCAGCCATATTGCTCCAATAGACAATGATGACACGCTGTTCAGACCCCAAATCCCTAGTGCAGTTATCTATGCATCCAGCTTCAGGCGCTCCACTACGACGAATGTCAGCATCAACGATAGAAAAATCAGGGAGGATTAAGCACTTACACATCTTGTCGATCTTCCCCAGAAGAATCTGATAGTTGATGGCATCAGATGCAAACTCGTCTTCTGCCACCTCACCATCGAGTGTTCTGACACCGCCATCACCCCCGTCATCAACTTCTCCACCCGTGGTAGCTGTTGGCGCCGCCTCCTGTACCAGCCCATCCCCATTCGCTGCCGCTATTTGCTCAACGGCCTCAGGATCAAGCTCCCCGTCCTCACCAAGCATCTCCTCGAGACCATCACCCTCAAACCGAAACCTGAATCGCTCCGAAAGGTAGTATCGAATATCGTCCAGCAACTCAATCGTGTCAGTCTCGTGTCGGTCTTTGAGTCGGGATGCACTCTCCTGGATAAGCTCCGCGAACTCTTCTTCGTCGATGTAGTCCTCCAATCGACTGGCGAGGTACCGCGCGGCGAACTCCTCGAGGCGCTGAACTTTGAGATCCCATGCGGCATGGATAACATCGTATACGTTGATTGGCTCGACCTCCATTTCTTCTGGGCCATCCTCGTCCTGAAAACCGTTGACCTGGTTCTGATGAGTCCGATCAACTAAAGCATTGTTGTTGCCGCTGCCTAGAGTGCTGATGGCCACGGCGGCCTTTGTCTTCAGCTTGTCGAGAAGGAGCATATCGGAGATGTAGAGCAGATCGAGCGCCAAGTCAAGGGGACAATCGGCCTTTTCCGTGTAGAGGAAGCGGAGCACAACCTCGAGAACCTCGGGAGTGCAGTCCATCTTGATGATGTGGAGGTACTCGGAATCCTTGGCCTCTTTGAACTCGCTTGCAAACATCGTCTCGAAGTAAGGGCTACGGATCAAAAAAGGCTTATGGACTGGATACAGGACAGAGCGCTGGGGTCTCTTGGTGCTGTTTTGTTTGGCTGAGCCGGCTGGGCCGATTGGGATGGCGGTTGACGTGCCATTCTGGCCACCATCTTCGTCCTCTCCCTCGGGCTCATCTGCCTGCAGAAGACAAGTAGCAAACATGGCGTTATCGTGCGGCCACTTCACTTCCTGTACCCTGCGTGTGTCAACAACGACTTTGTACTTCAGGACTGTGTCCTCAAATAGTGCTTCGATTTGAGACTGTGCCCGTTGAACTTCATCTTGCTGTCGCTGGCGCGCAAGGCGTCGGTCGTTGGAAAGGATCGCATCCCATAATTTTTCAATCTCAAGAACTCTGCAGAGCTTGTCAATACCCTCGAACACCGTGTCTGCAGAGACACTGCTCCGGGGGCCGACGATGTCTTTGGGGAGGTCACCGAGGTAGAGGTACCGCAATACAACGCGATACGCTTCGACGGGGATCGTGGCAGGCAACTTAAGCGTCTCACGGGCGTCGAACTTTTTTCTGAAGTAGGGCGATCTTGCCGAGAGGATGAATTTATGAAGATGAAAGGACTCGGCGGCGCACAACAGCGTGACATCAGACGTCTTTGGGATCTCGCGTGTTCTCAAGGACGTAATGTGAGAAGCCCATTGTTGCAATGGATCTGCCGTCTTGGAGTAGTCGTAGCTTAGGAGAAGATTCCGAATCTTGTTGTTGAGGGCGTTGTAAACGGCGCGCTCCCTCTCAAAGGAGTCGGGGTCCGCTATTGCCCCTGTGCAACCGGTCAGCTGCACCTCTCCATGGGTAAGCCCCTAAACCCGTGCAACACCAACCTTGCTCCAAAAGCAACTGAACGAGCTCGTAGTGGCCACACAAGCTGGCAATGATCAGAGGGGTGTAGTCGAATTCGTCCTTTGCATTGATGGAAACACCACCCGAGATCAACTCCTGGCAGCGCTTCAAATCACCGAGGCGACAGGAGTGCATGAACTGCCGAAACTCCCCAGAAGTGTCAAATGGGTGCTCGTTGCGCAAGAGACCGCTTGATATGAGCTGGTGGTCATCCTTGAGCTTCGCCTCTAACTCGTGTTTCCGCAGTACCATCTTCTTATCGTGGTGTGTAGGTTTATTGTCTGGAATGTCTAAACCAAAATCTAAGTGGATTGGAAACCTCTTAAAACCCAAAAACCTATGAGACAAAGAGAAGAAAAGTTCCGGACTCTCTGCCGTGTGGATATCCGTAGTGAGAGTTGCGACGAGAAGCCACGATGGCGGCATCCGATGGTGATGTTGCTTGCCCCTCCGGCCCCTCCGACCCCTCCGACATTCTATCGATAAGAGATTTGGTCTGTTATCGCTTTATCAATTTTGGGGGCGGCTGCATCCAATGGCAGCCCGGGCTGCTGTTTGGCGGTCAACCCCTGCATGATGTGGGGCCCGTTGTCACCATTTGGCCCTGGCGGCGCTCTTGGTTGCCCAGGCAGCGACCATCTGTTGATTTGATGCACCTTCGCAGACCTGCGTTTGCGCTCTTCGCTGAAACCAACCACCAGCGACCAGCGACAAGATACTAACACAAACAGCTTCACAGTTTACCTCGACTGCTTATGGATCGGAGCATTTTCAATTGACCAGCACCAGTCCATCAGCCATCGTGGTTCCCAAAAGTCAACAATGGCAGAAAGCGACAAGTACGATGTTCTGGAAAAAATCGGTACGTTATTAATTGTTATATTTCTGCCCGCTCGGCAGCCGCCCCGCTAACAGAACCTCTCGCCAACCTCAGGCCATGGCTCCTTTGGCATCATCCGCAAGGTGCGCCGCAAGCCGGATGGCATGATTCTCTGCCGGAAAGAGATCAGCTACCTCAAGATGTCCCAGAAGGAGCGCGAGCAGTTGCACGCCGAGTTCCAGATCCTCTCGACTTTGCGACACCCAAACATTGTCGGCTACTACCACCGAGAGCATCTCAAGGCAACACAGGACCTCCACCTGTACATGGAATACTGCGGCAATGGCGACCTGGGCCGAGTCATCCGCGACTTGTCGTCGAAGAACCAGTATGCCGAAGAGTCCTTTGTCTGGAGCATCTTCTCGCAGCTGGTTACCGCCCTCTATCGTTGCCACTATGGCGTTGACCCGCCCGAGGTTGGGAAGACGGTGCTTGGCTTGGGCACGACTGCGAAGCCTCTGGCCCCGAAAGGAGGCATGACGATTCTGCACCGTGATCTCAAGCCTGAAAATGGTGGGTTGTTGCTGAGGCGGGATCTTGTGGTTTATTATTCTGACCGTCAACAGTGTTTCTCGGTGAAGACAACTCGGTCAAACTCGGCGACTTTGGCCTCTCCAAGGTGATGCAGTCCCACGATTTCGCATCGACATACGTCGGTACCCCATTCTACATGTCGCCCGAGATATGCGCCGCAGAGAAATACACTCTCAAATCCGACATCTGGTCCCTCGGCTGTATCATCTACGAGCTCTGTTCGAGAGAACCTCCCTTCAACGCCAAGTCGCACTTTCAGTTGGTCCAAAAGATCAAGGAAGGCAAGATCGCACCGCTTCCGGCCATCTACTCGGCCGAATTGATGGCAGTGATCAAGGACTGCCTCCGTGTGAATCCCGATCGGCGACCGGACACCGCGACCCTGCTGAATCTCCCGGTGGTACGGTTGATGCGCAAGGAAAAGGAAGTTGTGGAGTTTAGCAAAATGCTCAAGATGAAAGAGGAGGCACTCAACAAGCGCATCCGGGAGCTTGACCAGAAGTTGACATCAGTCGACAACGACAAGATGGCGATGCGCCAGGAAATTGACGCCTCGCTTAGGAGAGAGTGGGAAGTCAAGGCACGGCTAGAGATCGATCGCCTAGTGGGTGCTGAGATGGAACACCTCCAACGGAAGTTTGAGTCGGAGGTGCAGGCTCGTGTTGAGGCAGAGCTGGCCCAACGAAAGACAGTGGCCTTCAGTGAAGAAGAACCGCAGGAGTTGTCTTCTTCCTTGTCGAAGTCTGACTATCCCCATTCCTCCATCGGGTGCAGGAGTGCGGATGGAGAATTCCCCTCGACAACTGACATTACTGAACTCTCCGTCGATTCACCAGACACTTCATCCCATGCGATCAAGAAGAGCGCCCGGACGCCCTTTGCTCGAGCGCAGACCATGTTCGTCACGGCCCCTGCCGGCACTCCCATGGATGTCGAGATGGCATCGCCATCGCCTATCACGATTGCGTCCCTCTCGCTTTCTCCACGACGAAATGCAGGCGCCAAGGCCCCTGCCACAAATCCTAGCAACATCTTTGCTGCAAACCAGGCGGGAGGATGGGATGCCGCACGAGAGCACCCAGGTCTCGGATTCGATTCTGATTCTGACGACGAGCCTCACATGCCGTCGCCCACTCGTATGATCAGGTCGAGCAAAAATCCCTTCACCTCAAAGCAAAGGCCCACATTGCACGCTCAGAAGTCAGCCCCTCTTCAGCGATTACAGTCCAAGCAAACTCTGGCGCTACCAAGCTCCAAGACACAGGGAACAAGCCCCTCGGCCCCTGCAAGCTTTGAACCGCAAAGCATTCGCAGGGTCGGAAGCAACGGTGCCCTCCGGGAACGCAGCGACAGCCCGAACCGCCGTTTGAGTAAGATTCCGTCGGCGGCGAATCTCAACGCCGCTTGCAACAAGTCAAGTGGAGGTAGCGGGAGCGGCAGTGATACCTCTTCCGGCCATACGCTAAACCGGAAGCCATCCTTCACTAGCAAAAAGGACTCTACGGAGCCATCTCAGCCTCCCATTCTTAACAAATTAGCCGGCAAAACCAACATCCGGGGACAAACTCTCGTGGAGCTTCAGCGGGCGCGCGCCGGGGGGCGCCCCCTGAGCGGCGTCGTCGGCGACAACGTGAATGTCAGCCCAACCCGTCCGTTCAGAGAGCACCTGTCCGCAGCGAACCGAGGCGGCTCCGCATTGGACCCAGCCCCAGTCTGGGACCCCGAGAGAGACGACATGCCGAGCCCGTTCCTTCAGAGGCGGAAGCCCGGTCTGAGGGCGTAAATCGCCTTTGGTCAGATCGACGCTATCCACCACTTGATTCTCCTTGCTAGCCTCGGCTGGCATCTTTTCTTTCATGTTTGTATGTGTGTCGTGTCTGGAGATACCACAATTTGCATCTTGTCAATCTTCCCTTTCCTTTGTCTTAATGGCGAGTCCGCGTGGCTTTGGATTCATGTGGTCGGGGGAATTGGGTTGAACTCGAGTGGATGGGAGCTGGAGAGATGATGACGAAGTATTGGGGTCAGCGATCACCTTGGATGAATATGCGACCTGGAAAGACACTCCTACCTTGGCTTTGGGTAGTCGAAGGCGATACGGGGGACGAATGGATGGGTGGTGTTAGGATGGATGGGTTGGGTAATGGAGCCACGGTCGTTACTGAGTGTGCTCGTTCTGGAGAGGGGAGATCGGTGGCAGGCGGAAGGACAACATCAGAACCGCCTCGGAGGGAGAGGCGAGGCAACATGCGAAAAGAATTCGATGATTCTGGAGTTTCTTCTGGTGGCGTGTTGGGGGATACATTTGGCGTTTTTACTGCAGTCTCTGGACTGGGCTGGTTGGAGTTACTTGGCTCGATTCACAATGGGACTTGTCTGATACTGAACTGTTCTCGCTATGTTCTGTCTCATTTTGTTGACGTGCGTGCTGGTTGGCTTCAAGGCAGCAGAGCTAGGCAAGTCTTCCGGAGCGTTCCCCGGAAACGCGTGTTTCTCTCGTATCTATCATCGAAAGGTGACATGCAACCTCATCACTTCAGCGCCCGCCCCCCTCAAAGACCAGATCAACCAACAAAGCACACCGAGTCCATTCCTGCCCCCTTCTACTGGGCACAGCAACAAGCATCGCTGTCCCAGCCAGGCAAATGATAGCCCCCCTTCCTAAGAAAACAGAGGGTCTAGACTTCTGGCCTTCGCAGGCGGGCCCAGACCGTCCCGTTGGACAGACAGACAGCCTCTTCCCCTTCCTATAACGGCCTAGGATTGCGTCTTACCTCGCTCGCTCACTCACACTTTTAGGACACACCACACCACACCACATCCATCCCATCCCATCCCAGGGCAATGGTGTCGATCGCTATCAGAACCCCATCGCTGATATTCCGGGTTCGGTACTGAAAATTTATGTGAGGCTGATGAGACGGTGCCCTTCTTCCAAAACACCACGTTGCTTTGAGCTCAGACCTCTGGGTTTCCGTGGGCTCGGAACTTGCTTCTCCCTCTCCCCTCACGGGACGGGATGGGAGATTTCTCAGATGATCGTCCCATTCCAACTGACTTCCGGTAGAGTGCTACATACTCCCTACTCCTGCTGGATTGAGGCGGATGCAGTCAGATGTGACCCTCGCTCGCGCGCGGAAATGCACCACCGTGAGACGTCCTTGCGCCTGTGGGCTGTGATTTGTCTCGGAGCAGGGGTCCACAAGGAGGCTTGCAGACGTTGCTGCGTTCGCATGGCGCTGGCCGCGGCAAGCCTCATCACGCTCCTTGGGCTGAGGGTTAGTTAGTCAGTTAGGGGATAGCCAAGGTTTGGTCCCGTTCAGCTGGCTGCGAGATATGGGGCTTCTTTCTCTGTGTTCGTTGGTCTCTGTAGCGAACTTGCCAGAAGAGGGAAGAAAACAAAATGGGGAGGAAGCAAGCAACGGAATGTTAAATGACCGAGATGTTGGTAAGCCCCCCAAAGCCCTTGCTAGCGAGCCGTTCCCCGCGCTTTGAATCGAACGCTTTCTGCTTTCTTTTTCGCAGGCAACGGCTCTTGGCCCCTGGGCTGGCAAGCCACAATGCGTCGGGTCAGACCGAAAAGCCTTCAGCCCAGCCACTTGACTGCGAAGCATCGGCTCGAGAAAGGTCTCCAGAAGCTCGGTTACATCGCTCGACAAAAGAAAAGCCAGAACGACGAGGAAAATATCGAAGGGGGCGGGCAAACAACTGCTCAAGCACCTTCTCACACCCCAACGCAAGTGGTTAGTCGAGGAGCAGCGGCCTGATCAGAGGTCAGTTCTGGGGACAGCTGCCGAGGAAGCTGGGAAGGGAGCAGAAAAAGCAACGATCGCGCCCCATCAAACGGTCGAGCGAACTCTGTATGAAATCGACAATGGCCGTCCCCCAAAGCATCTTCTTGACTGGTTGGTGAGCCGCCCGATCATCCCCAACCACTACGCAAGAGACTGGAACCAACGGAGGAAGACATGAAGAAGATTCACAGGGCCTCTGGTAGAATCCTTTCACCATAGAGCTGCCAAGTGTTGTCGGTTTGTCGGTGACACACATCCGTTCTCAAAGCACTCCGACCCCAGAGTGCCAGACTTGTATTTCTCTCACCGACCGCGGGATCTTGGATCGGGGACCTCCCATGTGAGCGTATTCGGGTCCGCAGTGAGAAGGGGGCGGGAAACCAAGAGCAAGTCCAACCAACTCCATGCATCGCAGACGCACTGCTGCGCTGGACCAAGCACCTGTACCCGGCCTCAGCCAGCTTGGAAAAGTGGAGGGACATCCAGGACGCCCAATCTTGGGGAAGCGATCACCATCAAGGCCGTCACCGCTATTGACTGTCCTGCCGCGTCTCGACGGAGCTTGGTGATCACGGTCAACGACATGAAGTCTGACTGCAACCCTACCGCGGAACGATCGCCTCGGAATGGAACGCCATAAGCTCGAGTCCCAGCAATGAAAGCCATTTAGGACGGGCAGTCCCCCACTTCCCAGCCGGTCCAACACACCATTCAGTCTTCCTCTGGGCCGGGAATCCTCTCGGCTACTCGACAAACAGGGGGAGTTTCTGGGACAGAGGCATCGCCGTGAGGGTGACATTCAAAATCCGGTTCCCGCCATCAAAGACATTGCCTCGAAGCGGGCGATTTGCTCTCTGAACTGGGGCGGAGTAGAAGGAGCTGATGAGTGAGTCCTGAGCGCTCGCGTGTAGCGCCTGGGAAGGATCTGCAGATGTCCCTTGGTGATATCTTTGCCTCTGGAGGAATATTTTGATGTACTCGATCGCAGGGATCGCAGTGGCAAGGGGACTCGCGGGAGTGTTACGAGCCACACCGGCACGCGGGTGACATGTCGCAGACAGGACAGGTAGGGTGCGGGATTTGCAAGCACGCTACGGTAGTATCTAGAATCTCTCGATAGCTTCTTGGCATCCGACTCGAGCTCCTTTTTGCTGTCATCCGACAGGTTCTAGCGTAGTATCCTCCAGACTGTAGGTAGTGTAGGTTGGGCTCCAGATCCCTCTAGCTGGGGCTCAAGGGAGAGGCGGTTGCGGGAACATGGCGTTCGGCAGCCAGCAACACCACAGTGTCCAAAGCGTGAGGGGCACCAGGATGCCGCAAAGAGAAAGGTTTCGCATGAGTTTGATGATGAGGTTGCGTTGGCGTCAGCGGGCGTGATGATCTAGACCGAGGCTCTAGGGCGGTAAAAGCGGTGATGGAGGATGGCACCAGACGGACAGTTGAGCAGTTTTGGGCTTAGAGCCCTCCCTTGATCTAGAAGCCTTGCTTGAGGGACAAGATGTGGCATCCCCTGCATGTCTGTCCCACGCTCAGTCCCTCAGTTCCAGTTGCGTCGAGGGCAAACTTTCACTGCGCAACAACCGAGCCCTATGAGGGAGGGTGCAACTTTGTGCCCCAAAACGATATGGCTTCTACGTCGAACCGGAGACGAACCACACTGAACGTACTAGCGTCAGTGTTTGGGTGTCCGCAGAGTTGCAATATCGATGGGCTCGAACAAGGGCAGCATATAACGGACGTGATATAGTCGGAAACAACGGAAAGGACCCATGTTCGGTTCAGTACTCAACAAGCGCGCTAACGGTCGTAGCATTCTGATACGGCGGCGTTGCGCCATCCACAATGGCGACCGCCAATTTGCAACATCGCGTGCTGGATCTTGGCCGTATCGATGGAGGGCAGCCCAGGCAAGGTAAATGCTCTGCTAGTTCGTTTGCTTCATAGGAGGGGAAGAACACATGTCGGAAGACTATCCCACTGTCACAACGGGTGTGTCGAATGTTGGGCATCAGTTTCCGCATCACTCCGCAACTGTTTGCTTCAAGCGGCGACGCTGGATTTGTTCCCTTGCTTGTATGTCGGCGGTGAGTCCGTTGGATGAGGTGCGGGCTTGGTTATCAGCCCTGGACTAGCAGCATCGCGAGACGATGTCCGACGTTGCAATAGGCGTTGGAATTGCCGTTGGAATCTAGCCCAGAATGGCGAATAAGCTAAGACCAAGATGGTCAGGTGCTTTGCGCTGCTCAGTTGCGCGGAAATTTACCCTTCAGGCTTTTCCGCATTGGTGCTCGCCCACCGCGTTCAACGTTGTAATGGCGCCGTTTAGCGCAGACGCCTCAACCAACGTCGTGCGAAATGGGCCCAAGACGCAGTGTGATCTCTGCGCCGTTTTATCCGGCTGGAAGCCTGGCAGCATTGAGTGCTTTCGGTTTCGAGGGTGACTCGAAGGAGACACGATTTCCGTGTCGCATTGTTTACCTTGGACATGTTGGCAGGGTCAACCGCAGGGTGGTCTCGAGAGTGACAGCGGTATTTGACGGCCTCAGCCCTCAATGGTAAATCGACGGTTTGGCAAGGCATTCCCTTCATCCAAAACAATGGAAGAACAGCCAGAAATCAACCAGACGGTCGGCTTGGAGGGGAGCACATGAGGCGGACCAGGGACCGAAGCGAGCGTGCATACGGTTCACTCGTTCGTTGCGAGTGAATAGCTAGGAGGTAGAGATGTCGAACGCAGAACTGAGCCCAAAGCTGGATCGTTTCCCCGGCTGATCGACAGATCCCGCAAACTCTAATCCCGTATTCCGTTTTCGCATCACTGGAGCCACTGGAGCCTGGGGGGATTGGAGAGCGCTTTGAGTGCGGTGGTGATTGCTGTAGATAGGGTTACATTTTGCAGTTCCGGCCAGTGCCAGCCATCCAGCTGGGACTGTTGCTGCCAACACGCCGCCCTGCTGCGCCGTAACCCATCATCGGCATTGGATCCGTGGTAACTTGCCCCAATCCAGCAAGCATCTGCAGTAGCAGCAGGAACTGGAGGAACATGATCAGTACATCGATGCCCTAGACACCGGACAAGCGAAGACTTATTGGCACACTTGGCAACTCGTAATGAACGGATCCATGATATGAGAAGAGTCGAGCTGGTCAGTTCCGTGCGGTAGATGCGGCCAATGGCAAGATGCCCTGCGTCATGCGTCCGTTTCGACAAAGCGATGGGCTGTTGACGCTCTCGATATCGCAAAACAAGCTCTCGTCGCTATTCTGTTGAACGCTGAGAACAGCAATCTGTTATCTTCTTTGTATTGGATCTGCGCCCGTCGAGTTCAGAAGGCGTGAAATGGTGTTTATCGCCCCCCAAACTCGAGATGGCTCGATGGGCTCTTGGGCTGAGGTGTGTGGTGAGGTTGATGGCAACTGCCAGCGACTGGACGGAAGTGGAATGGCGCGCAGGACCCAAAATCAACTGACAGCCTTTCCGTGTTGCGTACCATTTGACTTCCTCTCGTCCAGTTCGTTCGAGACGGGGTGACGATCCCTTGGTACCGCCATGATGACAGCGACGGCGGTCACTGAAGCCCAAAGAGGAAGTTCGATATGGCCAGAAGACAGCTGGAATGGCGTGGCTTATTTTCCCGAGACTTCTACGCCAAAACTGTCGAAAACGCTCGTCGATCTGCGCCCATGCTCAAGCGGGAATGGAGTGGGAATGCAACCCTCTTTGCATCCTTCTCTCCAAGCGAACCACGCTAAGGCAACGCCACGTTGATCGCCCGCAAGTCGGATAATATCCGTTTGGGAAACCGGTATTTCTCGCAGGGGGCCGGTGTGCTCTCGCTCGCGTGTGACGTTGGCGCGCGTCGCCGTCGCAGGCTGAGAAAACGGTGTTGGTGGGCTGAACCCCTGGAGCTGAGGTATATGTCCTGCGATATAGCCCAGCAATCAAAAAGCGCCCGAGGTACCACCGCTTCTCACCACTTGAGCCATGGAACATTCAGCCCTCTCCCACAGGAAAAGGTCCTGTAGCTGGGGGAACAGCACTCTGGTACAGCACTCTCCGAGAGATTGGTTATTGCCAATAGATGGCGATCGCTCCAGGCGACCCGGAGCACTGGGCTGGCTTCTCGTGACGAACAGGTACATGACGGAGGGCGGGAGCGGGAGACGGGCCCTTCAGCGGGATCCAAGCTCGCACACCGATTCTTGGACAAATTGGCAAGGGAACGGAAGGCTGTCATGACATCTTCCGATGCTGTCTCCGTGGTGCAGAGTGGACGGGATGGGCAAAAGAGTGCGGGAGAGGACCGATCTTCGACCTCCTGCCAACGAATGCCGCTCATGGAAGGGATGCGCCTTCCGCAGTCCCCTCACAACGCCAACGCGGGGTAATCTGTGCTGGCGCTGGCAATAGGCAGGTGCAGACCGGGCCTAACTTATTGATTGGCGAGAAAACGAAGCGTAAAGCCACAAGAACATCACCTGGCGTGGATTGGCCACTAGTGTTTGTGTGTATGTAGTTGGGGAAGTTTTGACGTTCCAGAAAACGGGCAGCAGGTCTCAGACGATCTGTGGCATCTCGTGCTCGAGCTCCGCCAAATCTCAAGAGCTTTCGAGATGCCTCGTGGTATGCGGAGACAGAGCTTCTGCTGCGAGGTACCATGAATTGTAGGTTTCCGGGCCTCACGGACGGGTGCGGGTACCAGCTCCGCCGTTGGCTCCGTAGTGTCGGTGTTCGGCTTCCAACAGTTATCAGATTGCACGAGATCCTCAACCCGAGAGAAGCCCGAGATGGGGAATTGATTTGAAGATTGTGTCACTAGGCAGTGGAGAAAAATCGTTGTTATTGATTTTACCAATGTCCAGCAGCGCGGGCTGGAGGCCGAACCCCACATCATGATGCTGGTGTTGGATCCTGTGGGGACCGTTGGGCCGTTCTTGCCCTAGCGGTAGGTAAGGATAGGCCTTGAACGGCGAGGTGTGGAGGTCGCTGCTGTGCATCGGCGAACCGAACGGTGCGGCGCTTCCCGTGCTCTTTCCCAACGAACATCATCCAATCGATCGGCTCAAATTGTCTGAATCCGCCAGCAGACAAAAAGCCTGAGAGACGGACGTTGACGTCAAAAGGCAACTCTACCCCGTTGTTTTCTTCATGTTTGCAGCGGAAAACCTCCGAGATCATCGGATAGCCCAGCCGCCGGGCGCTCGAGCGGCTTGGAAGAGTGCCAGAACACCAGACATCAGCAGCGCAGATGGGCAGTGCAGCACGGAGATGGGATGACACGCGCCCGTGTGGCCCGATGCCCTTCGATGCCATGAGAGATCGAGGTCGCCGAGGTGCTGCAGGTGCTGCAGGCGCTGCAGCAGCAACCGGCCTCGTCCCAAGTTCTGTTTGGCTTCACCAGCGACTGGGTGGTGTCAGAGGGGGTGGCAGCAGAGGCGAGAGAGGTGCTGCGGCGACAGGTCAGTGTTTTAACAGCCTGCCAGGACGACAGCAGCGCTTCCGGAACTTCAGCTCATTGTCATGCCTTACGAGAAATTGCCCTGCAGCAAGCCGTGGGTGTGGCACACAGATGGCACAAGAAGGTCTGCCTCTTGTCCCGTCTCGCATATTCCGGATCTCCTGGGAGCCCAAAGCGTGCTCCAGACTTGCACCAAGCGTCCCAAACACCCAGATCTGCTCTGCTACCCCCCTGCCGCATGCCAGACACAGGGCCAGACAGGCAGCTCGTCGTTCCGTCCCAGCCCTTGTCACCCACGGCCTCGCTTCCACTGGCGATCACGGACCCCTGAAGCCCCATGTCAATCTCACCATCGTCGCCCGGGCTGGCCACGACACAACAGACAAAACTCTCCTCGACGTACGGACGATCACTCGATCGCTCGAGATTAGCCTTTGTTTCTGGAAATCCTCCGACCCGTTGGGTTGTCAGGAAACAAACTTGAAGCGCACAACTCGTGGCTCAGCGCTGAGGCCACCACATGTCATGAGCCCGCCCTGCATCGTGCTGCTGCAACGTTGACAACGAGATCGATCTGGCTCTGTGCGTCTCCGGTTCGCAGACCACAGGCGAGCCCGCCATCACTGCTCTGTTTCTTGTCTTCGTCCGACATACTGCACACACAGCCAGATGGGAAGGGAAATCTCGGGCCGCGTGTCAAACCACATATCGTCTCTACCGGCAAGGCCATCATCGGGCTTTTCACCTTTCCCCTAGCCTGGTTAGTTGTCATGACCAGCCGCCACAGCGGCATCGACGCGAGCGATCGAAACGAGATCACTCGTTAGTTGACCATCCCCAGCGATCCGCTCGGCTTGAAAGGGTCATCGATCGTAAGTGCCGCCCGAAGTCCAAACGCCCCTAGTTCTTGGACATCCCCTGCAGCGTAGAGAACCACGGAAGCACTGAGGTCTCTGAACATGGGCGGGCTCACGTGTGTGGCCTGTTGTTTCTGTGTTCGCGGGCCAGAATTCCAAAAACGCGGTCAGGGCATGATCTTGTCCCTGCTCTCCCTAGGGCGCATCCGGAACAGTTGCCATGGCACGACAAGCGGCATCTGACGAGCTGGCTGACAACATATGATCTCCGGGACGAGAGATCGTGGCAATCTGCGTCATGGGGGGCGGGTCCGATCAGAAAACTTCTGGAACGACGGTTCAAGGCATGTCAAACTTAAAAAAAAATGGACGAGTCCATGTTTCGAGATGACAGTTTGACAAGGCGGCTGGGCGGACGGCATAAGATCAGCTCGAAAGTCCGGTCACAGCATGGCCAGTGAGGGCCATGGGTATGCATTGACTAGACGGTGGGAGGGCTCGCCCGTCATCAGGCACAACGAAAGTTGGTGTCGCTGCTCGTCTCAAGTTCGCCAGGCCAGACCTCTGGGGCCCCTGTTCCCAAACGCCCAAAGCGTCCGTGACAGACAGGGCTCGCAAGGGCACCAGGGGCACACAGGCCAACGCTTGAGGGGCCGGCAGAACGTCCGTTTTGAGACAAGCGGCCGTGGCTTTCCGCATGAGCCCAACGACTGGCAGCAAAAGAAAATCGCTCCCTTTTTCGCGCTAGCGCGGGCGTAGAAGACGCGCCACAGAAACGTGTGCACCGCTCCTCCGTCTCTTCTCTCGCGCTGGATTCGTCGGGCACCCCAGTGCCGAGGGATGCTGGACACACGGTAGTTCCTTTGTGTGGTGGCGCCCTCCCAGCGAGGTCCTGACGGTTGGGATACGGCGAGCGGACGGGGGGGCGGACAGGCACCGCACCGCACCGCACCGCACCAGTGGCAGGCCCAGCACTCACAACTCGCATCTTGCTGTAGGGCATAATTCTCAGACGTTTGGTCTCTGGAGATCAATGGCAATCTTCAGAAGCCGCATCGGGACCCCTCGATTTCCTGTCCGGGGGATCTGATACGGGCAGCGATGGCTCTAGCATGCGCGCACAACCCATGGCCGTTCCGCCGCTCCCCCGTGTTTACCGGATGAGGGCTGTCCAGGCAAGCGGCAGCATCAATCAGGGTGCGCCCCGACGCACCCGGAGTAAGAGACCCCATATAATAGGAGGCGTTATAAGTACTTGGTATCGACGAGGGGGTACCTCTGATCAGCATGCTCCCCCATGGCCCCTGATCCCGGCCTGGCACAGCACCCAAGGCCACCGGTCGGGCCCACCCACAATTTGTGACGACTGACTGGCCGCCTTGGTCCGGGGATCAACTTGTGGATTGACGCTGGATCATCCACTTGCTCTCTATGTACTCCGGGAGATCTGATGGTACAAAGCACCCTAGCCCTCCTTCCTAACGTCAACAAGCTCTTCTTGCTTTGCATACATAAGCTAGTCGCCCCCCCCTCCCTCCCTCCCACCAACAAGAGCCGTGACTCGGAAATCTCGGGGTCTCAATCAAGGAAAGAAGACATCATTATCCAGCTGGTCCTCGGTATAATAATCCAACAAAGGCTGCTACTGCTACCAACCCGCCCGTCTAATACAGTAACCATTCGTCTAATACTCAACACCACGCCTTCCACACACCACACACGATAATCGTCGACGATAACCGCAACGATGGCGACCGGAATGATATCACACTACGCTCCCCAGCAACAAACACATTATGGCTACGTGCCACCACCCTCGCCGCCGATGGACGAGACCTCCAAGTGCTCGCTCCCTTCCATCTCGAACCTGCTTGGACTTGCGGATCAAGGTTCGCCCACGCAAGAGACTCACCCTCAGTCTCAACAGCCGCTGCAACGTAGGGCGATCTCCAGTGGAAATGCAAAGTTTCTTCGGGCGGGAGCTAACGAGATCCGTACAGAACAGCAATGCAAGCCAGAGACCCGACCCAACTCCTCCCATTACGGAAACCCGGCCATGATGAGGACAGCGCTGCCACCCAGCCCGCCCATGTCGTCGGATGCCTCGTTTGAGGGATACAACTCGCCGTCAACGAAGTCCGTGAGCCAGCTCTCGACCACCTCCAACTACTACTTCGAGACGACGCCGCCACTGAGCCACATGGACGAGAGGCACATGGCCGCCGTTCCCCGAGTGCACCAGGTCCAGGCCTCGGCATACCAGCCGCAGTTTGCTGCTTCGCCATATATGAGCCAGCCCGCGATGGCCTCGTATTACCCTCCCATGCAGCCCACTCCCCCGCCGCAGCCTCAGATGCAGGGGCTGTATTACCAAAGGCCGCTCCCTCAGGTATGTTCACTGCTGCACTGCACACTCTATATCCATATGTGCACAAGAATCTGTCCGCTAACCAACTGCTCAGGCCTTCCCGCCCATGCCAGTGTCAGTGGCCCTTGCGCCCACGTCGGGGGCAAACCCTTGGCAACATCACCACTATATTGCCCCCTCGGCCGCGGCATCCTTCCCCCAGTCTCAGGATCGCTACATCTGCCAAACATGCAACAAGGCCTTCTCCCGCCCGAGCTCGCTCCGCATCCACAGCCACTCCCACACGGGCGAGAAGCCATTCAAGTGCCCTCATCCCGGCTGCGGAAAGGCCTTCAGCGTGCGAAGCAACATGAAGCGTCACGAGCGGGGTTGCCACAACTTCGAAAGCAGCAGCAGCGGGTCAGCTCTGGTTTCCTAATCAAACAGCCTCGACCTCGATTGTTTTTTTTCTCTTTTGTCAACAACAGCAACACCTACATGTTCTTTTACATATTGTTAATTTCGCCCCATGCGCCTGGTTGCAGCATACGGCCGATGGGCAAAAACATCGGCCAAAAGTATTGATAATCTGTTCACGGTGGCACACATTACAACAACAACTACAAGACGGGGCCAGCGACGAATATTTGTACGACGGGGCGCATCACTGACTTTGGGATGGTGTATACTCGGGGCTGGGATTGAGCTGGAAATGGGGGAAACCACTAGGGAATTTGTGCACGGGGCGGTGATCCCTCGAGATCCTCCTCTTCCCACGGCGGCGAATAGGTTGGGCTGTTCAGCATTTACATGGGCGTTTTACCATCATGTTTTCACACACAAATTCCGTCTTCTGGGGGTGGGCAAATGGGAAAGCGAGAAGCGGATCAAGGAGCACTTCGCTTTGGACACGGTCTGGGCTTTGGTTTCGCCCAAACGCCATGTATATAGAATGGGACGGCCTCACTGGGCGATTGTGTACAACTCAAAACGGAAAGGAAGCGGCGGTTGTTGGAGCTAGAGACACCCTTCATCTGGCTATATCTTCAAACTAGATGGTTGGATGACGGGTCGGTCACGAGTTGAAATACCAAAAAATTGTCAAAGCTTGATCTATTTCTCTTCTCCTTGCGCGAAAAGGTGCAGAATTTGCTGGCTCGTGGCAAACGTGTTTGGGACAATGGCAGATTCCATTGCCAGGTGTGTGTGCTTTGTGTAACGAATTCTTTACACGCATCTTTCCTTGGCTGACCAAAGAGATCGCCGAACACGCCGTTCAGATGAGGGGTGAGGAGGCAAAGTCGAGCCGCCCGGGTACGGTGGAATGGAAATGCATTGGATCACACTGGACCATTCAGAAGGGCTCCATAATGTCCCAGTGCATATAGGTACCCTGTACGGCGTTCACGGCTGAGCATGGGTACTCAACTGGGTGATGCCGCCGCCCCCACTTTGCTCGGCGATTCGGAGAGGAAGGGGCAGCACGGCAATCTAACTACACTTCAGTCGGCGATTCAGTTTACGCTGCTCGCGGTTTCTTCGATTTTGGGTAACAACCGAATGAGATGATGCATGTCTGCAGGAGTAGAATGAGAGGGCTTCCGTGTGCTGGTTCAGTCAATGTCGAGGCTAGCTTGCACGCAATGATGATCTTCTTGTGTCTTGCGGAAAGGGGTGCCCAGGTGGTGGGTTTGTGGATTCCCCGGTGACGAGGCACCGAGTTCTAATCACGAAAACCGGATGGGGTTATTGGGGGCGTGCAGCACCAGGGAAAGGAGCGATGTCTCTCCCTTGCGTTTGCAAGTGGCACAGTGCTGAGGGCGTGTTCTTCCTCCCGGGGCGGGAGGGATTAGTTAGAAGGGCTGGAAAATCCTGCCGTGATGGTGGTGGGGACATATCTGGGAGGGGGTATCGATGTAATCCATATGTTACCCGTCATTATCTCAGTAAACTCAGCCCCTTCGTTGCGGTGGCTTTGTACCCCCCCAAGCCCCCCTATAACCGCAGCCCCACTACCCCAACCAGCCAATCAGAACCCCCACACACAAACACCGCCGAAGCGTCTGAGGCCAACCTGCGCAAAATCGCTACTGCTGTCACTAACCACTACTCCTTTCTAACCCTTTAATATTCAAACGCGTGCATCTGGCCAACTGCTTGGCTAAAAATAATAAAAAGTAGACTATTTTAAAGGCTTTTTTCTACATTATATATAAACGGTTTTTTTTAAAAAAATTAAAAGTGGGGCCATAACCTATAAAAGTAAGAATTAAAGTAAACACTATATAATATTAATAAAGCTTACGTAATAAAAATATAAAATAATTATTATTATATTATATGATATTGGTAGTATTTCTTTTTATTTTCCATTTACCTTTAGTTATTTTTCTTATATTATAAAGGTTATGTCGTAAGTGCTGCTGACTTGAGGAAGCGGTAGAATGCAGGCGTGGAAGACGGGAGGCTCCGGAGCCTAGAGGGCGAGGGAGTCTGGGAAGCCGTATAGCCTGGAAGGTGTGAGAGCCTGGAGGGCGAGGGAGCCTGGAAGGCGATAATGCACTGGAAGGCCGTGGAGGAGAAGCCTAGAGCGTGGTCATCACGGTCTCGAGGCTAGAATGGCTGTAGAGGGGTAAATGGAATGATATGATACTGGCTAAGGAGAGCTCAGAGCTCTGGAGTTACGTAACTAAGGTCCTGTGACTCTGCTGTCTACAACAGGTTAAAAAAGTAAATTTTATATTATTTAATTTATACTTTTAAAACCGTGCATCCAGCTAACTAATTGACCAAAATTAACAAAAATGGTATCATTGTGAAAGTTATTTTTTAATTTATAACGTAATATTTTTTTCACAAATTAAAAGTGGAGCAAACTCTCTTAAAAGGTAAAAATAGCTAAGTAAATAAAGAAAACTTTTAATAAGTAATACTATATTACGTAATAAAAATGAATAGAAAATACTATTATAGCCGCGTAGGTTAGACTATATTAGTAAGTTATTTTGGTATTAATATCGTATTAATAAGGCTGAAAAAAAAGAAGTTAACTTAACTTATATAATAATACTTAATTATTCTAAAATTAGTAATTTAAATAAAATTCCTACTATCAGAAAATGATACCATTAGAATCATCTTATAAAGACTATTCTAATGGTATTATTTTTTATTTTTTAATAATACTAATACTATACTATATTAGAAAAAAAAACCTCCTTTTTCTTTCCTTTTGCTTTACGTTTCCACAACAGAAAAGTTTCTATATAAAAGAAAACTACTACTGACGTAGATTTTACATTTTTTAGCTTAGTATGTATTTTCTTTTTCTAAAACTGTTATATTGATAAAAATCGTTCCGGCGGTCCTTTTTCGATTTAGAATTTTAAAAAATATCAATTTTCCTTTGAAGTTGCATCTCCACCAATATTGCTGCAAATTAAGATCCGACTGCAGATTTGGAATCGTCGCGATCAGGCCATCTTCAGCATATTTTTTTTTCTATTGCGATTGTTAAAAGGACCTCTATTGCTCTGTCAATAAAGTTAGTTATTATAAAGGGGTGAATAATATATAGCAGAGGGCCAGTAGTGACTTGGAAATTGCAATAGCAAGCAATAATATAGTGAACCTCGTATCCCATAGCTTATAATATAAGCTTATATAGAAGGAGGTATAGTAGTAGGTAGCTTATAGTATAGGCTTATAGGTGCTGTAGATATAAAAGACAGAAGAGGTGTTATGGTGGTTAGTTATAAAAGAGAAAGTTCCGCCCTCTGGAAAAGGAAGAGGAGCCCTTTTTTTATAGAGTAATATTTATCACGGCTGGCAAGAGAAAGGAGGCAAGGCAACAATAGGTCTATTGCCAATACGAGAACTATTGGTGAAGAAGAAAGAGAGGAATCCAGAGGCGCAGCCCTGGATTCCTGATGTGGCTCGGAGAGCCCTATCGATAAGGAGTGGGGCCAGTGGCTGTGGGGCAGCCACCAGCCACTGGACCATGTCATGTGCGTGCGGTGGTGCCGCGCCGTGCCGTGACAATATTCTTTGTTGACTACGGAGCCGAAGGCTCCTTTATTGCGTCGCAAACGGTCCGTTTGCGGCCGTTACAGCCGAGACCTCTTTGTTATAGCTGCTTTTGGCTACGCGAGCCGTGCCAAGCCCCTTTACAACAAAGGGTCTTTGTTATAAGGTTGATTATTAATCAATAATAGTGTTCTATAGCTTATTATTATTATAATAATTTAAAGTCCATTGTTATATCTTTGTTAATAAGCGAGATATAATTAATTATAGTTATTTATTTTTTATTTCTTATTATTTAAAGGCTTTATAATTAACAGCGATAAAAGGAAGGCTAGGAGTGTTGTTAGAAATTATTACGTTTTGTTGCTTATGACAGCTATGGCCCACAGACCCTATTTTCGAGTATTCTCCTAGGTGCAGACCCACAATACATTAGCACGGGCCCCTTTTTCCACATTAGCCACCACCCCCTGGCTTTGTGGCTGCAAAGCTCGAAAATAGGGGCTGTGCTTGCAGAGATAGTAAACACCAAGCGCCGCCACACCAAGTCAAATCCTCACAGAGCTTATCTAACATCAAATCCGACATCGACAATTCTCTATCATTCCGCTCTTTGCGCCGCTACCACTCTTTTAACTAATACTCAACATCCTCTGGAACTACAGAGGGTTACAGTAGCCTTACAGCTTCTTACAATACTATTTCTTTTTTATATTAGTAGTCAAAGTCTTTAGAATCTGCTCCAGAGCCTTTTACAGCTTATAATAAGCCTCTTCTCTCCTTTATTATAAGTAGTTAGTTTTGTAAAATTAACAACACTTTTACTTTTCCTTCACTTGCAGTAGGCTTCGGCTACCTGTGCGTGTACTTACTTCCCCTGAGTGCTTGTCACGACCCATGGTCGCAGGAGGGGTCGGGCCGGACCGACATAGCCCCGCAGGAAGCACAGTATGTAGCCCAGTGTATGTAAGCGACGCACACGGAGCGCTCACCCTGCTCACCCTTATCGCGGGTGATCACTGTGAGCAGCCCGTGATCGTGCTCACTCTGCTCACCCTGATCACAGGTGAGCACTGTGAGCAGAGTGAGCGAGGTACGGAGGTACCACCAGGACCCAGTAGTATAGATACCATCATCGTGCCCACGATGGAGTGAGGGACCTCTTGGTTCCTCACGCTAGCAATTACATTGTTCTTGAGCATCGAACCTCAGTGAGATCCATTCGTCAGGGACCTCTGGATCTACGATCTGCTTGACAGTGTATTGTTCCGTGAGAGTTGCGCTAGCCTTCATTCAGTCATCTTGTCTCTATCAACCTTGTAGCAATTGGGCCTTTGTCCGCTACTACGATCTGTCTTTGTCCGACCCCCTCAGTGGAGTCGGAAGCAGGCCGTAACACGATTGCTAGCGTCTTGAACAAGATCGCTGTTTGTTGAACTCTCAGACCTACCCCACCATGTCGACCCCTACCGCCCCACTCACCGCTGCGGCACGCCCCACCGCTCCATCTTCTGCCCAGGCACGCGCCGTGGCAACCACCTCTCGCAACCCCTCGACCGGAAATAACGCCAACGATGGAGACACCTCCCTTCCGGACGCCCCCAACCCTTCGGCCGAGACGGACGACGAAGACGATAACCCCAGTCGGAAGGAACTGGCCAACCTCATCAAGCAGTACAGCCAGAATGTCGCCGAAGCCTTCAAGAAAGGCGCCAAACCTCCCTCTCCTCCTCCAGCGGTGCCTCCTCCCCCACCGAAGATCAAGGCGGGGAAGCCGCCTATGTTCAATGGCAAACCCGCGGAGTTGTCACCATGGCTGACTCGCCTACAACTCGATTTCCGCCTCTTGAGGATCTCCGACATCAGCTCCCAGATCCTGTACGCGGCAAGCTGGATGGAAGGAGACCCCGGACTGTGGTTTACCGGCATTGTCAGCGACTACTTCGACCACGCCCCGGACGAGCGCCGACCCGTGACGCAAAAAATCTTCGACGCCGACGAAGGATGGGTCAATTTCGAAGAAGAAATCACCAAGATGTACGGAGAGAGGGACGAGCAGAAGCAAGCCGAAGATCGCCTCGAAAGGCTCGTTCAGACCACGTCAGCAGCCGCCTACCTCTCCGCCTTCAATCGGGACCGGTACCGCGTCAATTGGGACGAAGCGGCCCTGAAGCACCGATTCTACAGAGGACTCAAGTCCTCAGTCAAGGACGAGCTCTGCAAGCTGGACCGCTACAGCTACGATTTCGACAACTACGCGAACGAAGCCGTCAAGATTGACGCCCGACTTTTCGAACGGTACATGGAGGAGAAAGGACGGTATCGACACACGCATCCCTTCCAAAACAAGCCACGACCCAAGCCAACGGAGAAGGTCAAAGGATCAGGACGAGTCATCCCACCGAGTACCTCTTACGGGCAACACCCCGGACCCATGGACATCGGGATGGCTAGGGCTAACGGACGGAGCGATTCTCAGAAGTCAAACAGACCGCCTGCTAAGGACAAGAGTCAGAGCAAATGTTACAATTGCGGCAAGAACGGCCACTTCGCGCGAGAATGCAGATCACCAAAGAAGAAGCAAGTCACCTGGTCACCAGTCACTGAACCCAAAGCAACAACCAGAATGACCACCGAAACCGAAGTCGTCCGCATGGTCAACTCGGAAGATAATGACTGGATGAACGACCACGACCCGACGGAAGACTATGACGACAACGATGAGTACCAGGATGAGTCATACCGACAAGAACACTACGACTCGGACGGCGACGACATCAATCCCGACCAAAGAGACCGGAGGGGACTCACCCCCTACAACCCGTTCGATCACGACGGTGACAACTGGGAAACTGCGAGCGAAGGCGGTGGGGAGGCCCAGGAGGTGCAGGTCGACGAAGACCGACTCCTTGAGGAATCGCCCACGCGTGATGCCCCCCCTGAGGTGCAGGTCGACCTTGACCGACTCAGGCAGAGGCTTGCGATCACAACGCCTTCAAGGATTGAGCAGGAGGACAACGCCCAGATGAGATCACAACTGGTCGAACAACAAGAAGCTGAAGAATACGAGCTGAGGAACAGCATCGTCTCAACAATGGGAGCGGAAGAACACGAACAAGACAAACGCTCCTTGATGACCAGACCACTGAAGGAAATCCACCACCTGCTCGTACAGAGGATTCAGCAAGTCCAACAAGAACCGCAAGAAAACGGCATGCTGTTAAGACTCCTCAACCGACAAGTCAACCATTCGGAGCATATCCTACGACAGAAAGGGGACAGAGTCGTAACCGCCTCCTGGATCAACCCCGAAGACTGGACGATGATTGAAGAAACTCGGCGGGTGTGGACTCCAGAAATCGGTCGAGCCACAGAACCGCTGCCCCTCCACCTACCAGACACTACTCCGCCGGCGTTTCTCCATGACGAAGAACACGAACACATCCTGTGGATTAGTTGCGTCCACGACTGTTGTCGAAAACCGTCACATTGGGGAATGAAAATCCTGTACAACCACTTCCCAACGGTCCAATACCCAGCAGTCCAAGGACCAAGAGAAGTCCTGACGGTCTACGACCACGTGGAGCCAGAGTTCTACGAAGTCGACTCGCTGCCTGACGACGGAATGATCACCCTTCAAAACCCCACGCCACCAGAATGTTGGAATGGCCGATACATCGCCCACTGCCCAGAGAAACACTGTCTCTTACACCAAACCGAGAAGGCACACCAGTGGCAAGAAAGATGGCATCGCCAGGAAGAGTTGTGGCGAAACCACGAAGAAAGAAGCCGCAACCGAGCACGCAGGAGAAGGGCAAAAAAGACCCCGCTCAACCACGAAGAAGAAGTCATGCTGAGCCACCTCAAGGAGTTCCAAGATTTCGAACCATTCGAGGTCCGCTGGAACTCAAGGCGAGATTTCCGAGACCGCAGGCACCGCCACTGGCAATACAACCTCAGCCAACCCTGGTGGAGGGAGCTCTGCGGGCGAAACTTGCGGCGACCTAGAAGAGACTTGGGAAACGGCTCAAGGCCCTTCGGAGGGCCCGCAGACCTTTGAACCGACGATTCGCGCGAGCACTGAGAAGAAGAAGAGGCACTCAGAGGATGCGCACAAAAAGACCTCAAGAAGAAGTCATAGCGATGACCACAATGGAAAATAACCGCCGACATTTCGTCATCAACGTCGACGGAACCGACGGCTACGGAAAACCATTCCGAGCCCGAGCAGTGATTGATACGGGAAGCACAGGAAACCTCATCAATCCCCGTTTCATCAACAAAAAGAGACTTCCCAACGAAGAATTGCCAGAACCAATCCCCGTCTCCTCAGGAGAAGGAACACCATACCTATACAACGACGGCAAGATCACGCACGTCTCGACACTTCTGATCAAGGTGGACGGAGACGAGCAAGAGATCGAATTTAGGATTGCGCCGGTAGAAGGATTCGACATAATCCTCGGAGAAACCTGGCTGAAGAAATACAATCCATGGATGGACTTTGAGGGTGGCCACCTCTCGATTCGGAACCGCGACGACGAGGCCTCAAGCCCATGCCCAGAATGCGCACTACGACAAACCAGGGAAGAACGGACCGGTGTGGAGCACGCTGCCCACGGGGTACCCCCTGAAGGAACTGAGTCCCGAGAGCCGACGATGCTATGGATCAGATTCACCAACGACTACGACGGTCGAGAGAAGGAAGAATCTTCTCCGAGACCAGGCACCGACTTGAATAACGTGCCAGAGGAATATCGACATTTCCAGTTGTTCAAAAAGAAGATCGAGGATCTACCTGAACACGGACCTTGGGACCACGAGATCAGGCTGAAAGAAGGAACGCAGCTGAAGTTCTTCAAGACCTACCACATGAACCCGAAACAAAAAGAAGCCCTCAGAGAGTACATCAACGAAAACCTCCGAAACGGCTTCATCGTGGAATCCCAGTCACCAGCAGGATACCCAGTTCTGTTCGTCCCAAAGAAGGACGGAAAACTTCGCATGGTCGTCGACTACCGATCGCTCAACGAGGATACGATCAAGAATCGTTACCCCTTGCCACTGATCTCCGAGATCAGGGAACGTCTAGTGGGAGCCAACTGGTTCACCAGCCTCGACTTCCCTATGGGGTTCAACCACATTCGCATGAAAGAGGAGGACGAACATAAAACCGCGTTCCGTACGCCCCTTGGTCACTATCAGTACCGAGTCATGCCGTTTGGACTCACCAACGCTCCTGCGTCGTTCCAGAGCATGATCGACCACGTACTGAGACCCTTCCTCGACAAATTTGTGTTTGTTTACGTCGACGACGTCCTTATCTATTCTCGAACGATCGAAGAACATCGACGACATGTACGACAAGTACTGACAGCCTTGGAACAAGCCAAGCTGACGGTGAACCCGGAGAAGAGCAAGTTCCACGTACAAGAACTTGACTACTTGGGATTCAGAATATCCCCCGGAGAAATCACAATGCAACCAGAAAAGGTCAAGGCAGTGGAAGACTGGCCTACACCGACCTCGCAAGTAGAAGTGCAGTCTTTCCTTGGACTGGCAAACTTCTACCGATGCTTCGTACGAAACTTCGCAAAAATCGCCAAACCACTACACGAGCTGTGTGGAATGGGAGTTCCCTTCACATGGACAACACGACATCAAAAAGCACTCGACGACCTAAAACGAGCCTTCACAACAGCGCCAGTCCTCATGATGCCAGACTTCTCCAAACCCTTCAGGGTCGAAACCGACGCATCCGAATTCGCCTTAGGAGGAGTCCTCAGCCAAAAACAAGATGACGGAAAACATCACCCGTGTGCCTTCCTGTCCAAAGCAATCAGCGGACCGGCACTTCGATACCCGATCCACGACAAAGAGCTGATGGCAATCATCCAATGCTTCGCCGAATGGGCACCGTATCTGACGGGCACAGAAGAACCAGTCGAAGTTCTCTCCGACCACAACAACCTCAGATACTTCCTTACGAAAAAACTCTCCCCCCGACAAGCAAGATGGGCAGAACTCTTGGCCCCGTTTCACTTCAAAATCCACCACGTCAAAGGAAAAGAAAACGGAAGGGCCGACGCTTTAAGCAGAAGAGCAGACCACTACCAAGCCCATGAACACCCCGAGCCACTCCCAATGTTCGAAGAAACAACCACCGGAACTCTCGAACACACACCACAAACAACAGAAGACTGGATGCCAGAAGACACCGTCCGAATCCGACAAACAACACTCCAAGAGTACCAAGTCAACTGGCAACAGGAGGACTTCCAGGCCCGGCGAAAAGACCTCACTCGAGGGCCTTGTCCAAACGAAGGAACAAAGGGGGCATGCGACCAGTGTGGAAAGAAAGAAAGACGCCCCTGCCAAGATTGCTCACACGACAGCATCCCTTCAAGATGCCAGCACCACAACAGTGTCTGGCAGGTCGACAAAAAGGTCACAGGAGGAGACGACCAAAACGACACCTTGTGGTACAACGACAAGCCATATATCCACGGCCGTGAAAAACGACACCGGTACATCCAACAAATCCACGAGGCAAGAATCGGTGGACACATGGGGAGGGCAAAAACACTTGCACAAGCCCAGCAGGGCTACGCCTTCCCAGGAATAAAGGAATTGGTGAAGGAAGTGGTCGACAATTGCGACATTTGCAACAGAACCAAAGTCAAACGACACAAACCATACGGATTGCTCGAACCTCTCCCAACGCCAACAGCACCATGGAGTTCGATCTCAATGGACTTCATCACCGGAATCCCAGATTCCAAGGACCCCGCGACAGACGTCAGCTACGACTCCATTTGGGTAGTCGTCGATCGACTGACAAAATGGGCATACTTCTTGCCGTGCCGCAAAACAACAACGGCAGAACAACTCGCCTACATGTTCGAAAGAGAAATCGTGTCACAACACCTTTGGCCAGACAGCATTATCTCCGACAGAGACAAACTCTTGGTCTCCAAGTTCTGGCAAGGATTAATGACGAGGATGGGTGTCAGCAGCAAACTCTCGACAGCTCACCACCCACAAACCGACGGCCAAACAGAACGACTCAACCAAATCCTCGAAACCTACCTCAGAGCATACGTCAACTTCGAACAAGACAACTGGCTTGAGCTACTCCCAACAGCACAAATAGCCTACAACACCACCGTTGTCGAATCAACCAACATCTCCCCATTCTTCGCGATGTTCGGACGAGAGCCGGAGTTGAGGCGAGGGCCTCCGACCAAGACACCACGAGCGGCAGTCCGCGCGGACAGACTCCAAGAGCTCCATGAGCACCTAATAGCCGAACTCGAATTCACCCGCGAAAGAATGAAGAAATACGCCGACAACAAGAGATCTGAGGGACCAGATCTACAAGAGGGAGAGCACGTCTACCTCTTCGCGCGGAATCTGCACTCAAAACGACCTAGCAGAAAACTCGACTTCAAAAAATTCGGACCGTTCCGAATCGCAAAGAAGGTCGCCACCTCAAACTACGAGCTTGACCTACCAGCTACGATGAAGGTCCGAACCAAGGTTTTTCACATCTCACTCCTCGAACCAGCGCCAAAGAACGTCCCACTCGAAAAAAAGCTCGAGGTGGAAGCAGACGAGGAAGACTTCGACGTCGAAGAAGTCCTGGACTCCCAAGTGCGCAACGGAAAACTCCATTATCTAATCAGCTGGCTCGATTACGGACCGGAACACAACTCATGGGAACCAATCGAAAACTTGGACTGCCCAGACAAGCTTGAGGAATTCCACCGTCAAAATCCAGATCGACCAAAACCAGCAACCAAAAAGAAGACCACGCGGTCCAGGGTGCAACGACCGAAAACCCTATGATGGCACTGTTAGCCATGCAAAAGAAATACCCGACTTCCCAGGCGAGATTGTCCCCTGGAAAATCAAGTATTAGAAGCCCGTGTGAGGATCGAACTCACGACCTCCCGCTCCATGAGCAGGCGCGCTGACCACTGCGCCAACGGACCATCTCATTTGTTGAAACTCACCTTGCAATCCACCCATTTAAGTGGCCACCGCCGGCCGTGGCGACTCCTCAGCAGGATCTCCACTCAAGAACGCGTCCCAATCCAACGACACTACGGGAGAAGAAGGACCGACGGGCGCCTCGGGCGCGCGGAGCTCCTCCTCCCGCATGATCTCGATCTCGTGGCCGAACAACTCGTCTGCACGAGCGGCCAGAGATTTCTGTTGATCCTTCAGACGCAGCAGTTTCGCCTGTGTCTGAAGCAGCTTCGCAAGCGTCGCCCGTTCCTCCTCGTCGAGGCGCTTCTTCTCCTCAAAAACCTTGCGAAGCTCGGCCGGGTCGTTGCCGTGCACGTTGCACGAGGAAAACCTGAGGCCACCGGAAGCCACGCAGTTTCCACAAGACTCGCTCTTACTTGCCACCTTGCACACAAGGTTAAGGCGCGCGCAACGGGAGCAGCGGACGGGCATTACGATGCCGAATGTGAAGATGAAAAGGGCGGTGTCGCGACGACGTTCGGAGGATGATAATCTTGGTTTCTTTTGTTTCGAGATTGCGTTAGCAGGCATGATGAAAGGTTGCGCGGAAGGAAGTTACCTTTGGAGTTCTTTGTGGGAAAAGAACGATTGAAGAGGGGAATCGTGTCACGACCCATGGTCGCAGGAGGGGTCGGGCCGGACCGACATAGCCCCGCAGGAAGCACAGTATGTAGCCCAGTGTATGTAAGCGACGCACACGGAGCGCTCACCCTGCTCACCCTTATCGCGGGTGATCACTGTGAGCAGCCCGTGATCGTGCTCACTCTGCTCACCCTGATCACAGGTGAGCACTGTGAGCAGAGTGAGCGAGGTACGGAGGTACCACCAGGACCCAGTAGTATAGATACCATCATCGTGCCCACGATGGAGTGAGGGACCTCTTGGTTCCTCACGCTAGCAATTACATTGTTCTTGAGCATCGAACCTCAGTGAGATCCATTCGTCAGGGACCTCTGGATCTACGATCTGCTTGACAGTGTATTGTTCCGTGAGAGTTGCGCTAGCCTTCATTCAGTCATCTTGTCTCTATCAACCTTGTAGCAATTGGGCCTTTGTCCGCTACTACGATCTGTCTTTGTCCGACCCCCTCAGTGGAGTCGGAAGCAGGCCGTAACAGTGCTGTCGTATGCACGACCTGCCAGGAGCCCTTATATATAGGAGGTCTGGAAGCCGAAGGCTTCCAGAGCTCTTTCTTCTTCAGACTTATTACTATTACTTCTCCAGCTTCTAGCTCCTGCCTTCCGCGTGACCAGTCTCTCACGCGCGTAAGGCCTCAGGCCGCACTGCGGCCCCAGCGTAGTCACGTGCACTATATTACGTGACCCACTACCCCCTAGCTTCTACGACAAGTACCCTATAAGCTCACTGTAGTACAGTGGACTACAGGAGGCTTCAGAGCTTATATTATAGTGCTCTGAACCTACTAAGCAACAAATTGTAATCCCGGCGAAGGGGTAATATCGTGGCACGTTTTTGTAGGGGTCAAGTGTCGGGATCCATCCGGCTTGTCGAATGGATAGAGCGAGAATGGAAGTGATTGACCATAAGTTCCAGGACCGTGGGCTCTCTCCGGCTGGCGGTAAGGCATGGATGGTCCGTGCGGAGCCTTCCATCTCAGCCACTCCCCAGCAGTCGCATCGAACGCGGTCGAGCGGGATTCTGGTTCCAGACCATGGTGTGCAACCGTGAATCAGGTGCCCTTTGGAGTTCCTGAGCTGTGAAGAGACTTTGGCAGGTAACTACTCGGTGGCCCGAGCTCTGGGTACCTCGGGAGGGTGCCGTGAAGAGCTGGTCAAGGCTAGCTAGGATTGGCACCCAGGACGGCAAAACATCAGCTTTTCCAGTAATTCTCGTTTCCCGTTTGGAGATCCTCTTGTTCTGGAAGCAGACTGTTGTGAGCTTTTTTCTTTCCATTTTTGTTGGATTTTCGAGACCGGCATCATGGTTCTTTTTGCTGGAATTTTGTTTCTCTGGTTGACTCGCTCATCCCGTTCATCTAATATCGGGGACGTCGTTGGATCAAGGGCACCGCTGGGATGGAAAGTGGAGGCATCACGAAGAACTCAAGCATGACGTAAAGCTTGTGGGTTAGGCCTGTTCGTCCGGTGTTGTCGGATGGAGTTACATTTCTCGGGAGGGTCCCAGAGGTCTTCAGACCTTCCTTTCTTGGGATAGATGATGATTGTTTTGCTGACCGCCCGTCAACTGACTAGAACCATTGACGCTCTATCATCTCGGCATACACGATCATGTCGCCAGGTCATCTCGATCGGAGATATCGATCAATGTTTGCGTTGATGCACATGAAATTGTTTGGACGTGGTCGTCCAAATTGCAGGTTTATGCTGTTGTTGTGCTCGGGCGGGAACCTGCTGAGGCTGTTGGCCTAGTGTGGAAAGGCGGCGGCGGTGGCTTGAGACATGGCAGGGGTCACCGCAGATCATCAGGGTTGAGGGTGGAGAGAGTGGAGACCAAAGCACGCAAGGATCGGCGGCCCACAAGTGCGGCACTTCTTCTGGTCAATCTCAACGGCACCCTAGGCGAAAACCCATATCGAAAAAGTATTTTTATTTTATTTTCTTCTCGCGGTTGAGGTTTGTGGATATCCCGAGGTGCGGGTAGCCGAAGAGAGCCTCAATTGTGGGACGGCATGTCGCGTGGGACTGTGTTCGTCTCGTTTTTTCCCGCAACGTAGGGTCTCCTTGCTGTCGGGTGTGTCGTGACGAGCTGGTACATTGGAGGTACAGGCCCGAGACGAAGGGCGCGAGGAGTCAATGACTCGGGCCGCCACCTGTTATGCACGTGGTCTCTAAACAGGAAACCACGAGCACAACTGCTCGTTGTGCAGATCATTGCTGGTTCGCTCGTGGTGTCCGCTGTCAGTTTGTCCAACAAGGCGAATAGCCGCGAAGTTCTGCGGGGTTTTCGTAAAGGTTGCTTTTTCTTCTAGCGTCCTTTTGGCGGGTTCCCCATTCGCTGGCAACGTCGATCAACTGTGCGCCAAGTGCGGAATCCTTGATGTCTCGCCCACTTTGCGCGCAGGGATCTCGGGGATCGCAGCGCCTCGGGGCCATCCCCTCCCTTGGGATGGCGGCCGATTGGAAGCATCGAAGCTCTCGATAGCTGATGTCATCCGAATACGCAGGGCTTGCGTCAAGAGGGTGTGCGAGAAGCATCACCACTGTCATCAAATTGGGAAATCAACTCGGCATGTATGGTTTTCGTCACCACAGGGGCCTTGCTGCAGGTCATTGCTATTCAGTCGAAGGAATCTCGATGGTCGGGTGAGGCTCCTTGGTCGAAGTGGGTAACTTGAATCCTAGCAATTCAGCTGGCCGTTTTGCTACCGAGACTCGGAGAGACTCCGTCCACAGTGGTCATTCAAACCTCCAGCTTCATCACTAACCATTACAAACCAGACTAACTTCAGCCTCTTTCTCGACGGTCTGTGATGCGGCTTGCAGTGTGCAGCTTGCTAGGCCGTGAGAAGCAAGTTAGCAAACACTTCAGGAATGCGCTGCAGGTCTCAAGCCTCCGAAGCCACATCAGCCTCCTCGAGATCTATTGTTTCATCTGATCGCCACTTGCACGACAACAAACATGCATTGCAGCAGAACCTATCACCAGGTTTTCGGATTGCAGCAATGCGAGAACCCGTCGAGCCATGCTCCATGCAGTTACTCTGGCGCGCCCGAACACGCCATTGTCATCTTGTCAAATGCTCGGACGACCGCAGCTCTCGGGTCTCTTCGCCATCTCTGGGAGGAAACATCACAGGGCCGAAGCGAGGCGCGCCGGTGTGGGCACCCGTGTCACTGTCTGCCCCGTGCCTTCCCCTGAGGAGACGCTCGGTCCCCATTCATTCCCACGCCGCGCCGAGCGGTGCCCCCCGTGGGCCGTGTCCCTTCTCCTTCCTTCGAGTCCCCTTTCCCGCATCCCGGGGGCGGAAGGCGCGCCCCGGAAAATCCAGATCAACGCGATCAGCATCTAAAAGCGCCTCCTCGGCCCAGCCCCAAGGCAGCAAATCCCCCCGAAATCATCAGTCACGCTGTCTCTGCTTCTGAAACATTGGCTTTCTGCCATGGCGCCGCCGCCAGCGCTAACTTGACACCAGCGGTGGCTTCATTCCCAGAGACTTGGGAGCACCTGCACGCATTGCCAATTGCTAACTGTATTCAGCACCCTTTCATGCGCCATCCAATATTATTATTATCCTTGGAGAAACTGGGCACCCCGTGGCTTGGGCGCCAGTCACGAAATTTCATCTCGTCTACAGATCATGCACGCCGTCGCCCATCTGGTAGAGTGACGTTTGAGATGGCGAAACTGCTCTACCTAACCGACATCTCGGGTCCGTTGGAGGACGCGCGCATATCTGCAGGTGCGCGCGGGCTCTGCGCAAGCGCAGCAGCAAGACAAAATAGGTGAGACATCTGGGACATGATCCCGAGACAATCACATCTGTCACTTTGGAGGAGAAAGGGGAAGGAAAACAGTAAACGTCCTAGCGTCCGCCCGAGAAGGGTAAGGTGTCAAAAGCACAAGCACATCATTCTCTCCCCCGGGTTTGTCTTGGCCGGCCTGGGGGCCTCGGCGCTGCACAAACCCCTTCCCACGCTGGGATGCAACTCCATGATCCATCAATCAAAAGGCCACGCAATTTGCTGGCCTCGCCAACGAGGCTGGGAGCTGGGCAACGGCGTCTGCTCAGTGCCCAGCCTGATGGGGGCTAAAAAACTGGAGCCGACTTGCGACGCGTGCGCGTTTCAAGGCCTCGCAGCCCTGCTGGGGGGAGCACGCCCCCTTTTTTCTCGGGAATGGTTTCGAATGTGGCACGGCATGGTGAGCTGCCGAGCGCATGGAAAACAATGTTGCCGCAAGTCGAGCTGAATAAGGGCTCGCTCATCATCATGGTCATCGCCACGCGGTTCGAATTGCCTCCCCGTCCCTCCCATTGTGTCCTTGTCGAGACGAGATGAGGACAAGCGCGCAAACCAACCCAAACTGCTCTGGGAACGGCATGATGAGTGGCCGGGATGAGGGTCATCATAGCAGTCAATGCGGGCTCTGTTAAGGAAGAGGGATGTTTGGGGGAAGGGAACAAAATTCCACGTGTCGGTTTGTCGTCGGGAGCCAACGTCATGGGCTTGCTATTGCCCGCTCGCCGTGCAAGGGGATGGAGCTGAGTTGGCGCCTCGAGGTCTGCGCGCGCAGAGCAAGTGGGCGAGGCGAGGTGAGGCGAGGTCAGTGCTACTGCTAGATGTGCTGAAAGTGTTGTTGCGCCGTTGTTGTTTGGGTCGGTAAGTTGCTGTTGGTCGACAATCTGTGTTTGTCTGCTATATCCAAGGCGCAGGTATAGGTAGACACGCTCATCAGCCCGTTCAGACGGCAACAGGCAGCAATATTAGGTGCGGCTGAGGTAGTGATGGTGAGAGTGGATGTCAATAGTGCTCTCGCTTTGGAAGTGATCTACTGGTAATCACTGACATTTCCGGCGATGTCTTGAGGCGGTACAGGGAGGCTTCAGAAGGATGTTAAGTGCATGCTTCCTTCCCCTGGGCTTAGTCCGCTTTGACTCGGCGATCTCGTGGTTGACGGCTTGTCACCTGTGGGTACCCGAGACAGCATGCTCGGTGGCTGCGAAGAGTTCTCGTGACTCGGCGACCTGGGGTATGGTTTGTCCGAGGGACGGCGACTTCTCTCGGATTCAGTTGGTATCTGACGCCTGTGTTCGGGGATGTTGGCTGAACTCGGACTCACCGAACGCTCACGCGCGGTTTGTGTTGGAAGAGCGTGCTCAATGTTTGCTGCTTCTTGCCCGGCCGCATCTTAGGGCTTGTGGAACTCGTCCATGGGATTCCGAATGGTACCCGCAGGACAAGCGGTGTGATGAAGCTGGGCGAGTGCCTCGTGCTGACATTGTCAACGACTTTGGTGTAAATCGAGACCGCTTGGACATAATGTGTGATCTTACACAGTGCCCGAGAAACACGAAACTGCCCCTAGTGCTCGACTGCTAGGTTGAGTCTCTACTTGTTCGCCGTGTCGTGGTGGTTGGTGTTCAAGGAGAACGAAGTCTCTCGGAAGGGTCGTATATACTTGTGTGTTGGTGCGGACACTAACACTGACACGGCATCCCTTGGGCTGCAGTGATGGTTGTCAGACGGGTAACTAGCCTCAGTGAGACGTGAGAAGAGGAAGAGGCTTCGGCGCTCGCTCATGTTGGTGTTGGGCGTGACTCGTCGTCCGAGCTGAACGGCGCACATGGTTGCTTGCGGTAGCGAACTGTCGTTGAAGCTTCCATCCATTTCAAGGCCACTCCTGGATGCTTCCAAGCTTGATTTTCCATCACAAGCCTACTTGTTGGTGTGGGAATCGGAACAGTGGCGCAATCAAGTTGTTCTTGTCCAGCAACAACGGCCCTGGTTCTCAACAATCAGCACAGCAAATGGTTGTATAGGGTAGCGGTTATCACATCGGATTCTGATCTGTCTCAAAGGCTTTGGTCATTCCGGTAACCCCGGTTCGATTCCGGGTACGACCTCTCCTTTTTGCCTGTTGTGAAGTTCTCGTCTTTTTATGCGGCCCACGCTGGTGGGCCCTCAGTCGACGGAAACCAGGGTCCACACACATATGCACGCCTGACGGTAGAGATGAGGTATTCATTCCATTCGCCGATGTTAGTTGATAGCTTCAGTGTGCGTAATTAGGTAGGTTTGTGCCTCAAGAGCTGAAGGGTACGAGTCATTTCCGACAAGACCCCTGAGAATGGGCCCCGTCACGTCAGGCATCTGGTCCCGGACTCTGTCCTCAATAACTTGGCTCATCGTTCCAGTACAAGGTTTCATGAAACACCCTGGTGCATGTCAGCCATGTCAAAGTATACAACTAGGGACGAAACTCACTCGGGTCCGGTAGCCTCGAGCTCCCAGCCAAACGTCATCTTGATGAACTGCAACAGGTGACTTGCGACCTTGATCGCACCAACATCTGTGGGGTGCCACTGAGGCGCGATATCGTTGTGCTGCAGAATCCCCGTGGTGTTGAAGAGGTGGACGAACGGCTTCGTCTTCTTGTTCGTTTGCGATGATGTTTTCGTGACGCCATCATAAACCGTCGGGTTGTTTAGGTACTTGTCCGAGTTGAACATTCTGATCATGTTCTGAACTTCCTTGACAAAACCTTGTGAGGATACAGATGCATACGTGTTGCCTGTCTGCGAGAAACCGAGCCAGAGGGACTAAGAGGTGTCAAAAGAGCATCAACACGCCAGGGGTCGTGATTTATTTACCATGACAACAACTTGAGCTTTCGGATATTTCCCGTGCACACCTTGGACAATCTTGGTGAGAGCGTCAATGTAAACCGGTGCTGAGACGTTGTTGTGAGAGTTCTGATCGTTCGTCCCGATGTTGATAATTACGAGGTCCGCTGCTGGGTGTTTGCTGAAATCCCATGGCTCCGGATTGTCTATAGCAGGTATGAGACCATGCAGTTTCAGGAGAGATGTCTCCACGTCTCGAAGTCAAGGAGTGATCACTTACTTCCATGTGCTTCAGTTGCGCGCCAGCTCGTGTCGCTTGTGTAAAACCACTGATGAACTTGTCCACGGGGGTTGCCCCAGCAATCCTGATCCGCCGCGCAAATTCCAGGGTAGGCTGTGATGGAATAATCTGTATTGCCCAGGCCAGCACCGACGCCGCTGTGAGCATGTTAGTACCTGACCCGTCGAAGGTGATCAGCGTCCTAGGACCATCTGCTTATGTACCTAGGTAACAAATGGTGAGGGAAACTTACTAGGCCCAACTCGAAAGTCCTTCGTACGAGGTATACATTCCAGCTGCGAGGCTATCTCCCTATGATGTATATCAGAAAATTTCCCCCAGTTTCATGGATGAGAGGGGGTGGTTGCCCAAAGCCACAAAGGAACCGGGCACGGAACCAAGGAGAGAGATCCTCGAAAACTCACAATGACTTCGATCCGACGAGGAGCATTGGGTAACTTGACTAGCTTTTGGCCCTCCCCTACGTGGACAGCTTCGATCTGTATCCCGAATGCCCAGTTGGTCACGCGAAGCTCGAATGTCATAGCTATGGCAGATGTCAGCTTGCATTCCCATGCCAAGGGTTTGCCGGTGGAAACAAACGGTTGATCGGTCCAGTCAAATCCACCCCAGGAGAGTCAGGCCCAATGAGCATATGTGTCTGCCCTCCGGTGACGTTCGTGAACTGCCAGTCCAAACCAGCGATTCGGTAGCCAACAAGGACTCCCGGACTTGTAGATCGACCAAACGTGATGGCGACTTGTGATCCGGTGTATCCAAACTTCAGCCCTGGGGCTCTGATGGGAATTATTAGAGGAGCCCCCTGAGTCTTGGTGATAGCTAGGGTGTGCTTACGACCACCAGGACACATATTTGGAGTCCCATCGACCTTGGTACGAAATCTCCGTGGCATTCGGCGGGTAAGTCTTTAAAGAGAATGCGCCTATGTCGACCGCCGTGTTTTTGAAGGATGTTTCGCGTACTTGGCCATTTTGAAGGATCGTGGATTCCACCAATCCAGAAAAGAGAGCGAGGCCGGCGAGGAACAGTCCCGAGGGCGGCAGCATTGCTTCAGATATGAGCGATGCAGCAGGCTGGGCTATAGAAATGGGACACTGGCGCCTTGATGTCTGGAATTGAACGGCGTAGTGATGCAAGTTATATGCATCGTCAACAATGCTCGGTAGTCACATCGCGCCGCTCGGGCGCGTTGCGTCTCCAAGCACCGGGGAAAAATGTCATTTGTGGCCGTCGAGGACATGAAAAGGCCGCCAGGCTAATTGGACGGACGTCGATGGCTCTTTCTATCCAAACTGGAGCGGGCAGGGGTTGAAAAACATTCGTTACTTAGGGATACGCCCGTCGCCGAGAACACACGTGTGACCTCGTCGAGGGCTTGCCCACTGAGTAGCTTCCCTTTGATGACAAGCAGCGATGTCCAAGGGGGTCGACGTAGATAAATCTGTTCCTGGGATCCTGCATTCAGTTGTTCGGCATGCGGGCCGTTGGGTTGGAACATGGGACCCGGGGACTCGGCTGTGGTGTCTCTTCGGAAGGAACTGCTCCGTCGTCCCGACTTTTCTTGCTTTGCCGCATGCTCGAGGTTCGTCCCGCTAGCCCCGTGGGTCTGCTTGGTGGTCGATGATCGTCCGTGGTGAGCTCACCGTGGACGTCAAGGTGAGCGAAACATAATACACAGTGATCGTTGCGGTTGCTTCGCTCATCTGACCAGGTATATTTGTTCTGATCGGCAATCCATGGAACATAGGAGGCTTGATGCCGGGTATTTCAGTTTGGCGCCAAGCCAAGATCTGACCTCCTGGAGTCACTTCATGTGCTGCGAGGCAAGAGTGACGCGAGCCGGAGGTACATCAGGTGAGTGTGGTGGGTAGGAGCATTCGGCTGCGCTCAGCTGCCCCCAGTGGTTCATCGATCCGATCTCCACGACGCTAGCCACTGTGCCAGCTGCCGGCATATCATCGTTTCAGGCCCTCAACATGCCTCCGACGACACCCAAGACGGGGAACCAAGGCGCATCCTGCAAGATTCACGTCGATGTTGTTTCTTATCTGATTGACTCCACGCTTCCTAAATTGCGCACAAGACATACCATGGCCCCGGCTTGAAGCTGCTGTGCAAGCGTACACACACTGACCTGAAGGTGAGGTTGGCCGAATAACCCGTTCTTTATAACACTTGGAGATGCTCAACTTTTGGAAAACAGGCTCGTCGACGCGGTTGCTGTTTGGGACGAACAGCAGACTCGGAATTGCCCCCCCTGCAAGAGCGTCCCGATCTACTGTGTAGCGCCTTGCCTGGCACCGACAAGGATTCGCGACGCTAAGCTAGTTGACATCCACTGGGGGAGGCGATCCCCCCGCTCAGGAAACGTAGGAGGCGTGTTGAGCAAGCCATCACTTCTCATCTTCGACCACCGAGTTTCAATCTCCAGTCGTTCCACGAATCGTCCGGTCTCCCGAAGAAAGCCGGCGAGCCCAACGACGAACAATTGGGCACGCCGCTAGCCCTCTGCCTGCCAGAAGACTGCTTGCCCCCCATTCATTGCCTAGCAGGCTCTGGTGGTCTACGTTATCGATATTAATAATATCCCGCGAATGCTCTTGGTGAGACAGGTCGCTTTCCTCGTGCTATCTGCACTCTGCGGTCTGCACCACCCTGGGCTTGCTTTTTGGCTCAATCCCAGAACGGCGTTGGTTCCCAATCAGCTGATGCAAATCGGGCGAGGGGGAAGGGGGAATCAATCAAGAGCTCACACGGGCTCGCACACAGACCCACGCGCTCAACTGCATCCCAGTCCCGGTCCCAGCTTGCTGGATTCTCAACTCTGGCCGCGTGCATGTCCCGGGGGAACATTCGACAGAGAAAAAGGGCTGGCTGCAACCGCACCAGAGGACCGGCTCTTTGAAAAATCTGCAATCTCGTGGAATTCGGACCGAGCCTGAAGCTCAAGCGCACCGGCAACTGGAAGAACGCGTTTGCGGCCGTGTCTTTTGCGCCTATCGCCAAAAGTGAGCAGGAGCTGCATTCAAAAGAAAAGTTCCCTGCGCTCCCGGGTCGCCTGCCGCTTCGACGCAACCCCTTCCCGTCGTGGGCAGTCAGTCGTCCCTGGCATAAAAAACGTCGCCAATCCGTCGCCAGTTCACAACCTCTTCCCCTTGCCATGGCCACGACTCTCGGGGAACGATGACGCCGTGCGCCGCCTTGGACGTCGCCGACGCTTTCAACACCCCCTCCCGACGACCACAGCGGCGCCGCCCGCCGCCCCCTACCCCGCAGCGATTTCCTCCACCTCTTCAGACCGACAGACGACAGGATCGCGTTTCTTCCCCAGATAACACTTCCCCCCATCCCGTGCGCCGTCCCCCGGCGGGACTCTGCCAGCCAGGATCTAGGTTCGGGCCAGGGCCGAGTCTCGACCGCGCGCCGTCCGCTCGTACGGCGACGATCCCGGATCTGCAGCAGCACTGCTACCCACGGCGCATTGTAGCCACGGCCCTACCCCGCCTCGTCGGCTCGGCCCAATATGTCGTCCCAAAACACCAACAGTGCGGTACACGACACGCAATTGGGACTAACTAACGAGGAAATACAACTGCTGCGACAAGGTCAACAGGCGGTAGCAGCCGCTGGTGGATCCACATCGTCGCGTGCAGCAAGTCGTGCTTCCTCCCAAGGGCTGTTGATGCTCGATGCCTCATCGCTGACCGCTCTGGGCCGACATTTCGATCGTGTCATGCAGCGCGTCCAACAACAACTCGAGTACCTGGTGGAGCAGTCCACGATCGTCACAATGCATGTGTATGATCGTGCTGGCAACCTTATCGACAATGCCGATGCTGAGATCGCCCGCTACCATGATATCATGCGCCAGATCGACGAGCTTGAGCTGGACTTCGACCGCATTGCTCATATTCGGGACATCGTGCGTGAATTTCGTCATCGCGCAGAAGAGCTGGAGCGCGAACTGGAACGATCGGGTAGCTCATCCAGGAGACACGGCCACGGGCATGGTCATCGGAGCCACGGGCATTCCAGATCTCACCGTTGATCATCGTATTGTCCGCTCTTCGAGCAGCGGCAAGCAGGACATCAACATGGGCTCTTCTGCTGCACAGCCATCCTGGTGCCCAATGACAGGTTGTATGCCGCAGGGCCCTGACAACAGCTGCGACAGTCGACAATGACGACAACATTAACCCCCCCAACAAAAGAAGAAGAAAAAGACGAGCCAGAGTTTACGGGTTGTAGAGTATTACGGGGTCACACGACCATCTACTGGTGCAACGAAGAGAAGAAAATTAGTATTTTCTTGTTGCGAAAACGCTATACCTCCACCGCTCAGGAGAAGGGGGCTCACGCCCCAGTATACCGGGTGGCGGATACATCAGCACCGCCACACCCTTGATGCCAACAACGATTGAAGACCGAAAGACACAGAACGCCGGACGGCACTGCCTTGCAAGGCAGACGTGGGCCTGCGGGCACAAACCGCAACTATAATGACGACAACACTGCCCGCAGGAGGGGCGAAGACAGTGCAGGGAGAAGACGGGAGTCAGGACTCTCTTCTATGATGGCGCAGATAACCTGCCCTATTGCCCGATTTTCTTCTCTCTCAAGACTGGGAACTGGGCCTCGCGGCTGGGACGAAACAAAAGATGGCGAAAAGGGCCTCGCGGCCTCTTGCGGTTTGGCGTTGGTTTATTTCCTTTTTCTTTGACTCTTATATCGCATCCTGCCGCCTACCTTGTTTGTGGGCAACTACCAGAAAATTGGTTTGTATACGTTGGCGGTATTTCGATGCTTTCTTTTCTTCTTCACTTGGATGTTACGCGCGAAAATACCCATGGTTCATGACGGTAGGCGGACTATTTTTCTTCTGGCTGGCTGGCTGACTGAATTTGATCTATGGCGCGGCTTATTGCGCTTCGGCCCTTTTGAGGCACGCAAGTGGGAGAGATGGATTAGGACGAACCATCTCTTGATAGATATGCGATGGCGTAGTCATGACTGGATGTAATGTAAATATCATGATCACACTCATCTAGTTGGGAGGTCCTCATGACTTCCACTGTGGATACCTAACTTCAATTTGCTCATCTTATCTTTGTTATTTGGGATATTATCTGTATCACTAACGCCTGGACGCCATGCTCTTTTTTCCTCCCTCCTGCGTTGCGCCAACTTCCAGAACCGATAAACGCCCAAAGCAAGCTAAAAGAAATACTCCCAGACAACCTTACGTTTCCTCCATCTCCGAGCTGGAGTTGTAATGGTGAACCGAATTTTTCTCAACGTGCTTGCGCTTCCACCGACGGGCAGCGCTATTGCGCACATGATGCTCGCGGTCGAGCTTCTCTTTGGCCTCGGAGGCGAGCTCACGCATATCGTGCTTGACCATCTTGGTGAGAAGGGCGTTCCAGCCGGAATGCGGCTTGCACTTTTTCTTGATGCACATGCCGGCCGTGAGGGGGTCGGGTGTCTCCCCGCTGGTGGTGGCGGCTTCGGAGGTAGAGGAGATACCGTCGGTGATGGGTGCTTCGAGACGTCCAGCTTTGAAGGTGGCTTCGCCTTCGGGGGTTTGCAACCAGACGCCGAATTGGTAGGTTACGCCTACGGCGCCGAGGCGGGTGTCGTACCCGCACAGGTCTTTGGCGGTGCCTTTGCCGGCCGCGATGGCGGCTTCGCGCCGCTTGACGGCCATCTCCATGAGCTGGAGCATTTTGCGACAGAGCTCAATTTTCTCGCCGAGCTCATAGCGGTCGGCGGCTGAGCGCTCGAGGATGGAGCGTTCTTCGGTGGTTAGAACGGTGTTGATATCGACGGTGTCCCAGAAGTCGGGGGAGACGCCTAGGGTAGGGAGAGTTAGGAATCGTAAGGATGAATGGGGGATTGGGGAGAGGCATACCGAAGGGGATGTCGCCGAGCTTCCAGGACTTGTCTTGGGTTTCGAGGAGGCCGACGAACTCTTCTTGAGTAAGGTTGTCGAACCCAACGCCCTTGGTCTTGGGGAGGCCGGCGATCAGCTGCTCCCACCAGGCCTGGCAGTGCTCGGGAGAACAGAAAATGCTTGAAACTTGGAGGTCGTGAACGCGCGCAGGGCGGTTGCAGCCGTTGAGGGAGCACATTTTCTTGTAGCGGGTGACGTAGCGGTTGTTGTCGCTGCAGTTGGGGCAGATGTATTTCTGCACAAGGTTCTCCCCTGTGTACTTGTCCATGCCGATGCACTCGCCGTGGAACCAATCTTCGCACCGGTCGCAGGCGATCATAAAACGGTGGTTATCTGGCCCACGGCACAGGCAATACGGGCCGCTGTCAGATTCTCCGCTTGACGCGCCGCCGGGGTCGTCTGCTCCTTCGTCGGCGCCTTCTTCCGGTGCGCCGGGGACGGTGGCCGGCGTCTTCTTCTTGGCCCCACCGACGCCGCCGCTCCCTGCACCGGCGCCCTTCTTCTTACTACCGGAGGGACGGGCCCGCTTGGGCGCCTTGATTGTTGTTGCGGTGCCTTTTTTCCTCTTCGCAGCTGATGGCTTGGCTGATGATGCCGGACTGGCAAGGTTGCTGTGATTTCCATCGCCTTCCAGTGCGCCATTTCCATTAGGTACTCCTGCTATCGTCGCATCTTGCATTAGAACATCCCTATTCGGAGTTGATTCCTCTCTCTTCACCGGCATATTGGCGTCCTCATTTCCTGCGGCTGCCGCTGCATCTTCGCCTGGGTTGTAAGGGCCGTTTTCTGGCTTTATGAGGCCGTTGCTATCAGCGCTTGGACTGCGCCGAGAAGTTTGCTCGGCTGTTGTCATGTTTGTTTCCTTATTTAGGGGGTTCGATTCGTTGCTGCCGTCTAGGGTAAAGAATAAGGTTGAGAAAGCCATGGAAGGTGAATGGTGCTCGCAGATGTACCTAAAGGTTTGTGGGGACCGCTGGCTGAGTCTAATCCGACGTTATACACATTTGCATGCAACCGATATGAATGCGTTTGTGAAAAAACGTTTGGTTTATTGAACACCCACATTGCCAATGGTACGATCTCTGAGCTGGTGTCAGTGCGTGTGTGAGGTTCTGCGCTATGAGACGGTTAGCTGCATATTGCTTTTCATTGCTATGGTAATCGGCTTGATGAGGGATGGGATGCTATTGAGCGCTTAAATGCATGTATCCCTGTAACCGACAATCAGGAGATTTTCGCCTGGGGAGCTCTGACGCGAGCTTCCGCTGGTGGCCCTTTTGCGACGCATCCCAGCTATCACCACAACCACCTCCGATACGATGCCACAACCAGTTGCGCCGATGCGCCCCATCATCAATGCCCTGTCGAGGGCGTCAACGCGAAAATGCGCCCGATTGATGTCCACCGCCCGCAGCTCGCAACACCCCCGAAGATCCCTACCGCAATACCTCTCCAAAGCGCAAGCCCACCAGCCATTGATCCAGAGGAGAACATTCAAGACTGTTGAGGAAGCCAAGAGCCGGTACCGCTCAGGGGTAAGCAGCACCTGGTTTAGTAATGAGGTTTGTTGTCAGGACAAGGGCTAACTCGCAGTCGTCGCCAGCCATTTTCCTGGAAGGCCGGCATACTCTTCGTTCTCACTGGCGGCGGCCTTCTGTACTATTTCGAGCGTGAAAAGGAGCGCATGCAGGCAAAGAGGATAGCCGACTCGCAGAAGGGGGTGGGAGCACCCAAGGTGGGCGGTCCGTTCCAGTTGATCGACCAGGACGGCAAGACGGTCACAGAGCAGGACCTGAGAGGGCGTTATTCACTGGTAAGTTGGGTTCTGATTCATGACACGGGTTGTTTGACATCAATGCTCACCCCTTGTTTCATTTTAAGGTATATTTTGGGTTCACGCACTGCCCCGATATCTGCCCGGAGGAGTTGGACAAGATGGCCAGGATGTTTGATGTTGTCCAGGCTGAGCAACCTGATGGGCTACTGCCAGTCTTTGTAACATGCGACCCTGTGCGCGATGGACCGAAGGAGCTGAAGGAGTATCTTGCAGAATTCCACCCCTCGTTTGTCGGCCTGACTGGGACATACGACCAGATCAAGGCCATGTGTAAAGCCTACCGGGTCTACTTCAGCACACCCTCTCAAGTGAAGCCAGGCCAGGACTATCTGGTGGATCACAGCATTTACTTCTACCTTATGGACCCCGAGGGAGACTTTGTTGAGGCCCTTGGGCGGCAGCACTCGCCTGATCAGGCGGCTCAGATCATTCTTGGCCACATGAAAGAGTGGAAAGGCCCCCTGAAGAAGAACTGATCGGAGGTGGCGCGGTATAATGAGGTTTCTGTCCCAAGGGGCCAGATGGGTGTAATATACGCATGTAACAAATATATAGCAGTGGGGATGCGAGCGATGGCCAGCTCGGGCTGCCATGTGCATCGGCATAGCCGTGCGAGTTTCTCAACTCCTTAGAAACAGCCCGCACAAGGGATAGGGTGGCCTTTTCGCGAGAATACCCTCAAGTCCTCAGGGACAAGGTAGGAACTGGTGTCAGCGAGTCTCCCCTTTTTGCCAAGATCAATTCTGTGACGAGGTGTATCAGCTTTCTCTCTGGTCCAATCGCTCTACCGAACGAAAAAGCGACGCATCATCTGATCCGGTCTGGTTTCATTCTTTCCTCTGCTGCCTTCGAGCTCGCCGTTAGTACCCGTGTGGGTTGAATTATGGTTTGTCACAGGTCTATCGTTGAGTGGCAACCCACGTCCCTTATCGTCAAGCGCGGTCTCGCGGCCGGCAACGGGCGGCTACGTCATGGGGGGTACCCTCAGATTTCCTGGACCCCCGCCTCCATCCACAGCCCACCTGACCCTCTGAGAGTGAAGCCTGGGATTTTCTGAACACGCAACGGCTTTCTCCACAGAGCGTTGTTTGCTGTCTTTTTATTCCGTTTCCCTAAAACATACGTCCTGCCGTCCTGCCGTCCTGTTCATACGACCTTGATTTGTTGGCCCTTCAAGTGGGTTGTGTTCAACCCCGCGAAAGAACACCACCTTCCAGACGCCTGGGACCTCGACCCCATTGTTTCCTGCATCCGGTTTCCCACGATAAGGGTCAGTCCCTGTTGATCTCCTTCACTTCAGCCGCATCGAGAGGACACGAGGTTGCTTGCACATCGTCCCGGGAACAAGAAGTCCTCGAGCGACGCGGGAATAGCGCTATTCGCATTACCTACCACCCGCACTTCACTCGCATACCGACGTCTCCAATTTATTTTCCAGTTCGGGAAGCTTACTGCATGCTTAATCAATTGCCATGTCTGCCCCGTCGCCAACTGCCGGCGCGGTTCTACCCAGGCGCTCGGCGCTCAAGGGCGACACCGACAGCGAGAGAACACCACCCTTGAGTGCATCAATCAAAGGTACGTAAATAGTGCGCATTATCTTTGCTTCTTCAATTTTCCGCGGAACACTAGGCCAATGCCACAGTGTGTATTTGGCCCGTTTCCATGGACCTCGTCCGCCGTTATTCCCTCATAAAGTTCATGGCACACGGTTAGCGGTGGAACGGATAGACACGGTTGTCCGCCGCCAACGTTGGCAACGATCCAGCAAGGGTTTGATATTAACTCTGTTATAGCTGTACAGATTGCAGAGCCGGAAGCACCATCATCTACTGACGAGGCTCAAACAAAAAAGCATTTTCAGGTCCCGGCGAGCACTGCTTCTCGGAGGCTGAGTGGTCGGCCCCAGCTGGTGAACAGTCCCTCCAAGAGCTCGTTGCTCAGCCAGGCCAGCTTTGATGGAACCTCTGAATCCCCAGCGACGGGCCCGTCGACCAACACCCCGGAAGATGCGCCACAAGCCGCGAAAACTCATCACCATTCACACAAAGCTGAGCGGGTCAGTGAGAGGTTTCTTGCTCAAGTAGCTGAATGGATCGAGCGTGAGAAGACAAAAAGGGCAACGAGAAAATCACACAGACGGACCTCCCGGCGGAAATCGCCCCCAGAAGAGAAGCCGGCTGCTGAGCCTGGGCGCGAAAGAGCCCCTTCGGTTGATTCTGCCTCAAGTGAGGTGTCGCTTGATCGGCTCCAGAGAATCCTTGACGATAGTGTGTCCCTCCTAGGGCTCAGCTCAATTCCCAAATTTGGCCCCCATCTGGGAAGAAAGCACCAGAGGAGGTCATCCAAGAACCTCCTGGCTCTCAGCCGAACCGCCTCTTCTGACACCGAGTTCTTCGACGGCGATGTTCTGGTGCCAAGCTGCGATGCTACTCTTGACAACTCAAAGACCTTGAGTTATGCAGGAGGTAAAGCTACAGCAGACGACGGAGCCTCTATATCAAGCCGTCGAGAGGGGAAGGAGAAGCAAGCTTGGCTGGTGTTCAAGAATGAGATCATCCGCCTGGCGCACACTCTCCGACTCAAGGGTTGGAGGAGAGTGCCTCTGGATAGTGGCGACCTGATCTCGGTCGAGCGACTCAGCGGGGCTCTGACGAATGCCGTTTATGTCGTTTCACCACCATCCGGATCTGCACTGGAGCCCGCGGAAGGCAAGAAAGTACCATCTAAGGTTCTCCTGAGGATTTATGGCCCACAAGTCGAGCATCTCATTGACAGAGAGATTGAGCTTGGCGTCCTGCGGCGGCTCGCCAGAAAGAAGATAGGACCTCGTCTGTTGGGCACGTTCCTAAATGGACGCTTCGAACAGTATTTCAATTCCACGACATTGACACCCGCGAATCTGAGGGAACCGGAAACCTCGAAGCAAATCGCCAAGCGCATGCGGGAGTTGCACGACGGTGTTGATCTCCTCAAGGAAGAGAAGGATCAGGGGCCCGCTGTTTGGTCCAATTGGGACAAGTGGCTCAACCAGGCAGAGAAAACAGTCTTGTACCTTGACGAGAAGGTTCGCAACGGTCCTCCGGATTCTGTTCAGAACCCAGCAGAGGCTTGGAAAGCGAGGGGGTTCGTCTGCGGTGTTGAGTGGCATGTCTTCAAGTCGACCGTTGAGAAGTATCGAAAATTCCTCCTCGATCACTATGGCGGCGACCCCAGAAAAGTCAGAGAGAGGCTTGTGTTTGCGCACAATGATGTAGGTTCCCCAAAAGCCCTTTCTTGGATACGCACCTCTTTCTGACACGATCCTTAGACCCAATACGGAAACATATTACGGATAAGGCCCGACGATGAGAAGTCACCGCTGCTGCAGCCGGCCAACGAACACAAGCAGCTGATCGTGATCGACTTCGAATACGCCGGAGCCAATGTCCCCGGCTACGAGTTTGCCAATCATTTTGCGGAGTGGACATACAACTATCACGACCCCGTGAAGCCTCACGCTTGTGACACCACCAAATACCCTACCCCTGAGCAACAACACCGATTTGTCAAGGCATATGTCAACCACAAGTCTCCATTCTCCGCTTCAGACGCATCGACGCCTCGATTTGATACGCCGACAGGCTCCGGAACACCACCCCTTCACCATGCGACTTCCACGACATCAATTGTCGACTTCATGCTCGATGCGCGAGTACCGCAGGGTGGTTGGAAGGAAGAAGAAATGAGGCGCGATGCTGAGGTAGAGAAGCGTGTAAAGGAGCTCCTTGATGAGACGAAGCTCTGGCGCATTGCCAACAGTGCGCAATGGGTATCATGGGGTATTATCCAGGCCAAGATCCCTGGGTTCCAGTTGTCTGATTCGCCCAAGCAAGATGCGCAGGATGGGACAGCGGCTATAACGGAAGGTAGTCATGAGGAGAATGGCAATGGTGAGGAGGAGGCGGCTGATGCGGAGGGTGATTTTGACTATCTGGCTTATGCCCAGGAACGGGCTCTTTTCTTCTGGGGAGATTGTATCTTGATGGGGCTTATCACTGCCGACGAGTTGCCCGCGGAGTTGAGGTCGAAGATCAAGTATGTCAAGTGATAGCTGGGGAGAACTGGTGACGGCCTTGATCAGAGAAGTTGCGAGCCTGGAGAGCGATTTTGCGAAGTGTTTAAGGGGTAGTGTGTTGACCAGGGAATGGGTCAACAAATTGTACCTGAACCTTGAAACCTAAACAGACCTCGCGCTTCCTAGACACCTACAAGACCATATCGTGTCCAATTAGCTCCCTTACGGCATTTTGTAGCAATATCGAAGACAAAATCCGTAAGTCGGCACCTCATGTGAAATTTCTATTTTTCGTTTGTTTTTCCGGCTGCATGGAGCAGGTTGCTCTATTTGTGCTGGCGAGGGAGTAAGCGAAAACCTGAAACTGCGATGCCTGTTGTGTGGGGGCTGAAAGGGGCCCTGGGGCAACCTGAGCACGGACCATGCCCCGCACAAGCTGCTGGAGCTCCAAGGAAGAGCTTCTTTTCGGTGAGTTCATGGATGCCTAGCCTTCGTTTATCACCGCCTCACTTCGAGAAACGATCAATCGGGAGCGTTGCGCTCAACGCTTGTGCATGCGATAGGGTTGCACTTCGTGGAGTCGACATGACTAGGGAGGGCACCCTTCGTTTTCGGTTTTTGCCTGGGGTGTTCTGATGGTGCGGCTTCCGGGGATCGATTACTGGGCAGATGCGGGTGGCTGGTACCCAACCTTCTCTATTCGCAGTTCAGGCACAGGCACCAACCCAACCTCGTGCAAAATGGAGTTGGCGGTAGGGCAGCCTCCAACCATATTTCATTCCCTCGCGGCCTCGCATGATGCAGTTCCTTGGTGCATCTGCATTCTGTGCTGTCAATTGGGCAAGTGGTTCAAGTGGATAGGTTGCCTGCATCATCACCAAGCGCTACTACGTCTTTGCGGCTTTTGCGACCTGCGGCATACACGGACGGGTTTACCGGCGGAGGAGTTGGCGGTGTTCTCAGCAGCATGAACTTCCAAAATCTGAACTTCGATCATGTGGAACCGCGGCGACCAACGCACCAGCTAGCGAATCCGCGACCGACATCGAACCAGACGAGCCAGTCGAGCCAGTCGGAGGCAACAACGCTGCGGGCCCCTCCGGAGACCGATCACCCAGTGCTCGCCAGCTCGGCGAGCTATGATGAGTCGCCACCGACAGTTGTCCCGACAGTTGTCCCTCAAGTGCCGTCTGCGCATTCTCTCCCCCAGCGCATATCCTCCCTCTCTTCCTCGTCCGAGCCCGAGGTGTACGGCCCAGATCGTCTTTTTGGAGCTCCCCAGGTAGCGCGAGCCTTTGCGCGACCCATTGTGATCGAAGGCCCGGTGCGCCGAGTCCCGGATCTCCCTCTTTCTCCTCCGTATCCGCCGGCCAGCTTCAACCCCGCCATGGCCACCGACTTCAGGGACCAGCTGGCCCGATTAGAGGGCGTGGTCACGCCTGGAGTCGACGATACCCCGTATATCCAGTACGCCATCGAGGCCCTCACCCGCCACCGAGACCGAGACACAGGATATGGCGATGGCGACTCGAGCAGCAGCGACGGCGTCGCTACGCCTGCGCTCCCTTATATCCCTGGACAGCAACCCCTCTATTATCAGCCGCACCCGCCGCAACAAGATAGCTACACACATGACCCGGCGCCGATGCCATTACCGCCGGCGCAAACGCACGAAGTCTACCTCCCTCAGCCCCCTCGCGCCCAGGTCTCACAAGGGCCGCCCTACTACGACCCCCGGTACCTCGATGGCTTAGAACCACCACGACCAGCCCAAGATCCCCGTGCCTCGGCGGAGACTCTGGCGTCCAGCCTGAAAAATGGCCAACGACTCACCCAAACGTACGAGTGGGCGCCCGTCGACAAACACTATATTATCTCAAGAATTGGCGAGCACAAAGCCGCTGAAGTCCCGGCATTGAACTTCAGGCCGACTGCTCTCCGCGCGCCTTCGCTGTTGGCGCTGATGCTGCTGTGTTTGCTCATGATTGCGGCGCTGATGTTGTCAGCCATCTACTCTGAGCTTTACCGCGGCCTGCTGCCTTATGTCAGCATATACGGCGGGCAGTACTTCCTCTTCCGCATCCTCCCGCCTGCTATTGGTGCTGTGCTGCTGCTCTACGCTCAGTTCATCATCACCACCATCTTCCGCATGCTGCCGTTTGTGCGTCTCGCATCCGACAACCGTGATGACAGGGACGGCGCTCTTTTCCAGGATCTCTATCCGAAGTCGTTTCTCTGGCCCCAGTTGGTCGGAACTTGGCAAACTTGGGTGCCGATTCTTATCACGTGGTTGGCAAATTTCACCATCCCTCTCCAGAATTCACTGTTCACGGTGCTTCTGGTGGATGGGCAATGGACATGGGCGACCACTCAGGGTGTTGCGTGGACGCTGGTGGCGCTTTACCTCGCCTTGTTTTCGTCGACGGTGATTGTCTGGAGATACTGGGCGAAGCTGGAGGCTACCGGCCTGATGTGGGATCCAAGGTCCATCGCTGATATTGCAGCCATCGTGTCTGACACCAACATCTCTGACGACTACCACGGCACGCAGCTGGCTCGAACGAGAGAAGGGATCAGATTTGCGTTGCGACGCCGAGCTGGTGACAGGCTCGGCTATTGGACGTGGAAGGATGGAAGGCCAGGTTTCTGGCACACGCTTGGCAGCTCTCTCGACGACCTGAACACCCTCCCTCTTACTCGGGACCAACTGATCGGGCAGCGGATGACAAAGGGTGGCGAGAAGCGGCATATGATGATGGATCCGGAGCAGGGCATTCGAGCAAGCGATATCGACGTGGAAGGCTCAGGACGCTCCGCCAACGCCCGACATCGGTACCTCCCCTGGTGCCTTCGCAACAACCAGGTCCTCTACTTCATCGTCACCACCGTCGTCTTCCTCCTCGCCCTGTTTGTCGTTTCCTTCCTCCCGTCCACTCGCGTTACCAAAGGTTTCCTCCCCGGACTCCCCGCTGCGCCAACTCCCGGCGCATTCTCCTCGGCCAACTTCCTCTACGCCTTCATCCCATCGCTCCTCGGCGTGATCATGTTCCTCCTTTTCCAATCCCTCGACATGAATCTCCGCGTCCTCCAACCCTGGGCTGCCCTCTCCGATCCCCGCGGCGCCCGCGCCACGAACTCCATTCTCGCCGATTACGCTGTGTGCGCACCACTGCAGAGCACCTACCGCGCCTTCCGGAATGGCCATTACCGCGTAGCAGCCATCTCGCTATTCGCCACCCTCTTTGTGCTCATTCCCATCCTTGCGGGCGCAACGTTCATGGCGCTGACGCCCCCGAGCGGGGTGGTCCACATGTTCCCGAACGTTCCCGCGTTTGCGGTTGCGCTCGCCCTGTTGGTGCTTTATCTCGTTTCGCTGATCGCGCTCCTTCCGGGCAGGAGGGTCTTTTGCTTGCCTCATGCGGTTACCTGCATCGCCGAGATCGTGTCGTTCCTCGCCAACGAGGACTTGCTGAATGATTTGTCGTTCAAGCAGTGCAGGACGAGAGAGGAGATGCTGACTAAGTTGGGGGTCATGATAAATAGCGAGAAGACAAGGGCAGACTCGCAGACTGTGTGGGTGTTTGGTGGGGTGCAGAGTACGGTCGATGCAGAGGGCGAGGAAGAGATTTTTGGTGTAAGAAGGGCGCGGAGGTTTACCGAGAAGAGGAAGGTGAGGAAGAGTCAGATTAGGAGGGGGGGAAGGTTTGGGAGGGCTGTGGTGTGAGTTGGTGCAGCTTGTGAAAGTTTGGTGTAGAGTGTTGGATGTTCTTGTTTATGCTTGTGAACTCTTTTCAATGTGGTGTGGGTTTTGGCTATGGGAGTTTTGGGTCTTTGGGATATAAAATGCATGGCGACGGCGAACGGGTTTTGGGCAACGGGTACGGGGTTATGGTTATGGGTCATGGGTTTGATGATTTACGGTCATGGCAATGATCATGCATTTAATGTCGGCAACGAGAATGAGGATGAGAAAGAGCTGACGATTACTTTAATTCTTGGTTGGTCGCATGGCGACATGCGGGCTATGTTTGGTCATCTAAGGGGTCGTGTAAATAGATAGACTTGGGAGAGGGGAGATGGCTGTGGAATGGTTTCATGAATGAGAAGGTTCGAAAGACGTCAATTACCTCATGATCTCGGTTTCCGAGCTTTTGCGTATCGTCCTCCCGAGAGAGATGTGTAGTTGGTTTACGCGCCGCTGGCTGACATGATGATGACATGGTGGTCACCCCGCAAAATCCTACGGGTAATCCCACCCAGCCAGAGTGACGTTATCCCTAGTGTTGTCATCTGCACAACCACACCGTCATCCCATTCCATCCATCAACTCCCTCACCTGGGGCTGAAAACGCAGCAACTTTTCCCACGCAACCAATAAGGTAGGCAGCTGTTGAATCCCCCTTCTGTGACTTACGTTTCAGATGAGTGGATTCATCATTTTGGTGGTCTGCAAGTCGACGTTGCTTGCTTGTTCACCGAAGGGAGGTAAGAGGTATCTGTCACCAGCACACACACCTCCAATCACGTCATCCCTTACATGCCGAAGGGGGACAACATCATTCAGACAATGACATAATGATTTGTAGCTTTTACACCGAAGGCTAGTTATGTGATAGTTTCCAAGTCCCATTCCACTGTCAGTTTGACAGCACCGCACAGCCCCGTTCAGTTTGGTAATCGCACCCAATCTCGAACTGAACACAAGTAATAGGAAACACAACACAAACAAACAAATGAATAATTATGGATTACATCTTATCGTATTCAAAACCAGCCTGAATCAAGCCATGATTCGTAACCCGCTCACAGAGCGATGCATCTCTCTCCGTTTCCATCAATATGTCATACCGTGCATCATAATCATATCGTTCATCATGAAACCCCCCCCAAAAATACATGAATTCGTAAAGATATTATTCAGGCGCTCCATCGTCCTAGAATGCGCCCGAAGACTTCGCTGCTCTGCCTTGAAAGCCAAGGCTTGTTACCAGAGTTATCCTCACCATCGTCTTGCCTTGCAAACTCGATAGCGGGATTGTGCTCCGCGCCGACGGTTTCAGCTCGGAACCGTGATCTTGAAGACGTAGCTGATGTCCGTCCGTCGCTCGAACTGCGATGGTGATTCCGAAGTGGGTGTGCAATACCGTGCATCAAGCGGCGCACAAATCCCAGGGCCTGGCTGTCTCCTTTTACACTCTCCGTGTCCGAGTCGAAGTCGAAGGCGGAAACGGGTTCGCGTTCCTCGACAGGTAGTGGTGGTAGGGGGCGAAGTGACTGGTCTACTAAAGAAATTTCTTTGAGAGGATGTTGGGCTCGCTCGCTGCTCGAGATAGCGGCCTGATGAGCTTGTGTATGGGCGAGACGGGCTATGGAGGATGACGAGTTTGTCGCAATTTTAGATAGAGAGAGTTTTCGTAGACTGGCGAGTGATGGTCGGCGATTTGCTGTACGGGCCTGGGGTGGGAGCTCTGGCAGGGGTTTGTGACGAGAAGAAGGCCTCGAGGACTCGGTTGGAACTGAAGGGAATGTGACGAACGGAGAGCCAGGGGTAGGGGTGACGGCTCTTATTGTCTCTTGGGCGACGGTCCTTGTTGACTTCGGCATCGCAGCGGGGTCTCTTGAGGGGGAAGCAGTGATATTTGTTCCGGGCCTCTGTGTGTCGAGAGAAGACTGGGAGCTAGACGTGGCGATGGATCCGGTGCGTGGCCTAGAGAGCGAAGATCGTGGTGGGCCTGGGGGGCTGGTGGGAGGGAATATAGAATAGGACGCCCTGGGTCGTGGTCTGAGGGTTCTTGAACGATGTCTTTCAGCTGTCGTCCCGAATAACGGCATGGGATATTGGTTTCGTTGATCATTCGCGGCATGGATCTGATGCAGCTGAGTCCTGGGACACATGCCCAAATCCTGCCCCTGCCCCTGCCCAGCCTTTCGAATGGTGGCGGGAGAGCTCAGCAGTGCTGGATATGGAGATACCCTTGACGCACTGGCGTTCACTCGACTTTGCCAGAACGAGTCCCAAAGCTCTGTTCCCTGATACTCGTACTCATCGGCTGACATATCAGATCCATGATCCTCCACCATACCCGGCACACAGTCAGATCCAAGCGAGTCCCGACCGACCGCCTGTTCGTCTTGAGAGCGAGGGCGCTGATGTATCTCTTTATTAGGCGGCTGGGTGTATTTTGGGGCGACGTAGTGTTTCGGTTCAAGTTGATAGATGGTTTGGTTGTCGGGGTATTCAACAGGACGGCCCATCGTGGAAGTCATTGCTGCTTGTTCTTGGTGACTTGGACACGCAAATTCACCAGGGACCGACCGAGGTGGACATATGGGGTAGATGGGGCAAGCAGAGGGAAAAGCAAAGAGGGCGGGTTGGGATCGATCAGATCAGAGTCAGAGTTACCTCGGCGGCGTAACATGGGGTGAAGCGAGGCGATCGGGGATATATGTTGGGAGGAATCGATCCCCGCCAGGACCGGCCAGCACTTGCCGGCATGAATCCCTCTGTGAGGAGGGGGCGCCTGGCTTGACAGACTGGGAGGGGGGCCAAACATCCCGTTGTAGGTAAACAAGTGAGGGAGGCGGGCCAAGGAATGCCTGTCGGACCCCAAAAATGCCACTCTCAGCAAGGGGCCAAGACGCACAACTTGGCCGAGCGGATGCCCGTGGTGCCCTGTGACTCCAGGGAGGGGCTTGGGATGTGGGCAGTGCCTATGACCCGAGCGTCGGGTTTCCATCTGGGACGGAATGCGCATGCAAAGCCTCGCCTACCTGGCAGCTATCGACATATCGCATGCAAAAGAAAGCAGACAATGCGCGAGTGGAGCGAATGGCTGGCCACAGAGGGCTGCTACGCGGATGAAGCCGCCGCCAGCAGCAATTGCAGCTTCGACGCTGCGCGAGAAACGACGAGAAGCAAATAAATGCTTGGACGGCCAACGGAAAGCCGCGCAGAGAAGGGAGCGGGCAGGGAGCAGGACACTAATGCCGCCGACGGCCGAGACACGCAACACCGTGACCAGTGGCCAAACGGTCACCTAAGCAGTCACAAGAGGTAACGCTTGTACCTGATGGCGTAAGAACGAGACACTCGCCTCCGCCTTTGCGATTGCCGCGGGCGATCTCCCGAAAGCCGGGGCTCGGAGCCGGTGCCGCAGCTGCTGCGAGCTATTGATGCGCACCCGGCGATCACCAGGAAAAACGAAGCAGGTTGGAGGAGGGAGCCGTTCGCACAGCGTGGGATAAGCGCGGGTGCGACTTGTCGACCAGGCAATTTTCGAGCGAGGGAGCCTAGACGCCAGGCGTCGGACAAACCGCATATGCTGTGTTTGGGCGGGTAGGTAGAGCGGGATGCGAGCATTCTCTTGGAAGCAAACGAAAAAACTCGGATGCAAGATAGCTACATAGGCGAATTTGGTTTTCTTCCTGTTTCCAACTGTTGCGCTGCTCCCTGTGCAAGAGCCGGAAAGTGATCCGTGCGACACACACCGTCAACTCCTTTTTCGATCATTTCTCGACGACAGCTCGGCCCTCGCCTCGATCCACCATCTCGCCAACCGTCCGACCCAGCGGATGCCGGCGCGTTTGCAGGTGCAGAAGCCCCAGTATCATACACGATTGACAGTCTTGAGATAAGGTCAGATTGAAACATTACGAGTCGAGCATCATCAGGTAGAAGCAATCAATTCTCAGGCAAAGCGAGCCCATCCCGTCTCAAGTTTGCAACCACGCCGCAGAGAGGCAGGCAAGAAACCGACACAAATGTAGCCACCCGACACCAAACCAAACTTTGTGATGAGAGGCAGATATTTTCTTTTGGTGCTGCGAGAGAAAAGAGAGGGGGAGTAAAAAAACAAAAGAAAAAAAGAAACACGCATATTGCAGGCTCAGCGCACCGTTAGTCTCGAATCTATCAGAGACACCACAAAAGGGAGGTCTAATGCGCCATGGCGCAGACACAGCCTAAGACAGGCAGATGCTCACATTGAGAGGTGGATCCGAAACGAGTTGCCTTTTTGCCCACGTAGCACCTCCAGCTCTCATCTCTTTTGTGCAAGGTCTTGCGTTCAGCCATCTTAGTCACAACAATGCGACGGAAACTTGGAAAAAAAGAAAGCACATAGACATTCTCATCAGCCACCGGCGGCCCTCGGTGGTCGGATGAGCTCATGCCATCCGATCCCCGATCCGGCACCCCATAGTCATCTCCCGGACCGATCCTACTCACTCTCCTCCCCTCCTTTCACTTTCTTACTGCTCGTCACTGATCCTTCCTACTTTTACACATGTCTTGCCCCCCGCATCATCGTATGCGCGGGGCACTCCCAACGCCTCTGTTCCTGCGGCAGGATCCCCAACCGTGACCAACTCTGATTCCACATAACGCCTTCCCAAGGCCTACGATGTTGGAAGGGGCCAAAGCGCCGACATTGGCGTTGTGATGACAAAGTGTCATCCTTGAAGCGGGTTACATTCCGGATCCTATAATGTCAACTTCTGCTGTAATACAATAGCCCTTGCGATACAGTGAAGCCTTGCTTCGCGGATAATCACGACGAGCTACCCAGAAAGATCATTCCTTTGTAAGGTTTGAGATTGAAGAAAAAGAAGAGGAGAACGGAGGGCGTTTGGAATGATGCCTGGGTGGGCGATAGGCTGATGTCTACCGCCACACCACTTCAGGAATATCAACCTGTCGTCTAGATGGTGGGGCATCTGATGCAGGCACTAGCCTCATCCCAGACACCATTGTTACGAAGGACACAGAGCCCTCGTACTCCCCACGACAAGGAGGGGAGGACAAAACGACGACAAGTTCCCACCTAGTGCCTCGCCCGCTCTCGAACAAGGGCGGTAGGGAAAGGGGTCTCCACCATCACTGCCCACGTCGATCGCCCTTGGCGGAAGACAAGACTTTTGCCCCAGCATTTCCCGAGAAGAGTAGGTCGGGGGTTCTCGATACGGCCATCAGACCTTCTTTTGGCATACCCTGGATCAGCCCTCTGCTTGTGCCTAAGGTAGGGAAGGCTTTAGACTGCTGCCCGAGAGCCATACGACTGACTGATGCCCAGTGCTATCTCAGCAGCGCCTCCACCTTCCGACAGGCCTTCCAGAGGCAAGGTGAGCCGCGTGGTCAATCGCAGGCCACCAGCCGATGTTGGATGAGACAGAAGACCAGATCGCCCCCTAAGAGATGTAAGCTACCGTCCTCGAAGAGCATAAGCATTTCCTAAGGAGGGGGGTATGAGATGAAACGCCAAACGATAGAAGGGAGTCTGAAAGACAACCTCCTTGGTCCGGTGGTATGGCCAGTTGGGCACAGCCAGATGCGGCGTATGTAGCCTTGTCCGGCAAAACTGATCGTCCAGGCAGCCGCAATCCGGGGTGAGTTGCTGGTCCAGACGCATTGCGTTACCTCAGCAAACACCAGGTGAGGATCCACCTCGACGTCAACAGACCGTATCGACAAGTTGCTTGAGTTGCGTCGTCACAGGCAGACTCGAAATACTGACTAACCCGCGAGCCACAAGGCTTCGGAACCCGCCGAGGCTGCTGGCCGCTGCATGTGCCTCCTGTCAAGGCTTCTCGGGGGCACAGCGACCGTTCAGGGGCCACTGTGTAACCATCCATTGCGATTACGCGATGCCTTGTGCATGCGTCTTGATCGGGGCATTTGTGTCGTTGTTTGGAGCTTTGAACGTTGTTGGTTGAAGGTGTGCTTTCACGTTTTCCATCGAGTTCTGCCATTGGTTTCGGCTCCTGTCCGCCATGCTGTCAAGCCGTCCGGCTGGTGTCTTGGGATGTCAGGCCTGTATGCGCGGATCCCGCCCCGCCGAGCCGCTCCGCCCCCGGTTTTTGTCACAGTGGTTTGCTATGGTGCTAACGAGGCTCAAGATTCGCGTTTTGGATTTGAACAGCCCAGCCTTGAGTTCCTCCTGAAGCCTTTGCATGGCTGCCGATGGTTTTCCCGTGGATGTCCTATACTGCTGCGTCGTTTGGACCGAAATAATTCCGTCTTCCGAGGTCGCCTGATCAGGCAGCTGCCAATCGTTCGCAGCTACCTATCTCGTCCGGCGGGACAATTGCCGGTCGTATTCTCTCTACCATGTGCGGCCCCTGTCGAGAAAAACGCGGTATGAAGGAGATGATAGCCGTAAAGGAGATGGCCGGCGATGCTGGCGATGCGCTCACTCTCGCGTCGGTAGTTGGTGGCACGTGGCAGCGGTTGATGAGGGAGTCGAATTGTGGAGTTGGTTGGTGAAAGCTTCAAACGAGCTCTGAGCTTATTTCCGCCCGTGTCCATTCCGCGCCCGTCATTGGGCGGACCCTCCTTGATTGTCATCCCCAGCCATCTCCAGCTTCCACAGGGCCGAGCCGCTCCGCCCGAAGTCCCGCTTTTTCCGCTTTTCAAACGCGTTTCCGGCGCGCGCGCATGTTGCGAACCCTGTGTTTCCTTTCCGGCTGTCCTGTTAGGAGAGGCTTGGTAGATTGTCAATATCCGTCTGACAAGATACGCACGCGTAACAAACGCGACAGTGGGCGCTCCTTTCTCGGCTGCACGGGCAATCGGCTCTTTTCAGCAGAACGGGTTGCTGCATCGTGTTGCTGTCACGGGTTCTCAGGACCCTGGTGCTTGAGCGTCCACGTTGAGAGATAGACTCCAAATTCCTGACGATTGGAAATACATGATGTCCAGTAGGAATTTGCCATATGACAATGCCATTGAGCTCGTGCGTGCGAATCCGCAATTCCTGAGGTTCACCGAGGAAGCGCTCACGTCACTCGTTGAGAGCCGGCTGCTGGAGGATCAGAAACCGGGTGAAGGTGACCAGGGTGTTGAAGAGAGGGTGGGAAGGCCCCGTCTGATCCAGCCTATTGGGTTCGCTTGGGTCCTGAGGCTGATTCACGATTGGAGGGGTCTTTCGTCACTTTCATGTACGGCCAACGCACAACTTCAAACTCCAAATTTGGCAGCTCTTCTCCCAGCCCCCTCACTTTCAACCCCCTCTTGCTGTCTGGGTGGTGGCCTTCTCCGCCATGGCGGCAATCGAGGCGCCTGCTGACCATGCAAACGCAATCGGCCTGTCAAGCAACCACAAGCCTGGCTTCACATCATGGGCTCAATTGTGCTGCTGCCCTGAGAACAGCCCGTTCCAAGCTTCCGCACCGGGTCTTCTCTTTAGGTTGGGCGTCGTTGCATCCCGGGACTGCCGTGCATCCAGTGGCGATGTCTCGCAGTGGCTCACGGCGTCGTCCTACAGAAGCCTGTTGCTGCTTCAGATATCTCAGGCCAATGCTTCGTACGGATCCGTATTGTCCTGCCTGTCCTGTTGTACTTTGGGATGCTGTGCCCAGCTCCCGTCGTGCCGCAAGGCCGGGAGCGTCGGGCGGGAATACCTGCTGCAATCAGCCCCATGTCAACCATAGACCCTGTATTTAATGACAGGAGGACGCCTCGCGGGCTTTCGGAAGTGAACCCTGGAAGAACGTCTTGCAGTGATCTGTTTGAGCATCTCCATGCCCAGCAACCTGATGGGGCCCGTGCCCCAATGGCACTGATGGCACTTGCCCTGTGAGCCTTTGGTCCCAGTGCAACTTCCTCTCCAAACTTCGCACCCGGAGAACAACGGCGCCGACAGGAGCAAATGCGCGGCTCGATGAATTGACCACAACTCACGCCATTGACGTGCGAGAATGTCACGACAAACAGACACAGCTTCGCTTCTGTCCAACTCTGTGGTTAGCACGGCGGGCCAGAGCGCAGGAGGTGCCCAGGACGGGAGCCGAGAGTGACGCGGCGGTGAGTGTTGGTGGGAAAAGGAGGTCGAGGGAAGGTGGCCAGCCGTCAGGCACCGAGGTCAACACCCACAACGGATCTCCTCCTTCAGGCGCGCGCAGTCTCTCCAGCTGCCTCATCCGATTGTCGCCCGACAACTTTCACAAACGCGCCAGGCGCATCAATGACAAGCGACAAAACGCGACCAGTCCTCTCGTCCTCGGTTTCGGGTTTCGGCGTGGTGAGCTGAGGTGCGCCCCAGCCCAATTGCCCTATCGCGCGCCTCCAAATTTTGGGGCCGCCAGCCAGCACCTCCAAGCTTGAGAGCCCAGCCACGCACTTTTTACCACCAAACCGACCACCCCGTTTTCCCCATTCGCGCAACGCAACACTGTCCTCTGCGCCGCGCATGCTTGTTTAGAGTGTCGATTTGCCTTGCTTTCTACTGTTCTTTTTGGGTCTTGGGTTTTTGGTTCCCATGACGCATCGTTGACTTCCCAGCAAGAATCAAGTGAGTACAACAGTTGGCAGGTGGCTCGCCCCACGCGCTCCCCTTCCACACACCGCTCCACAAACAGCACCTAACCGCACCTTGCAGCTACTTGCAAAGCTTCAGAGAATTGACCTCGACGCTCGTCACCACTTCCGTGGTGACCATTCACCTTGTCGGCCACACCAGATACCACTGGTGGCGACCCGAGACCAAGTGCCGCAACACCTCGACTCTCTCCCACCCGAGTCTCCCAGCTCATCACCCACGACATACCCCACGCGCAGCGCCAGCAGCAGCTGACGCTTCCTCGCCGACAAGACACCCGATCCTCCACCCCGTCTTCCCACAGAGTTCTGCGCCGAACACCTCGGTTTCAGACCCCAAGCCCTCGCCCCTCGGAGCCTCGACGTGTACACGTTGAGGCGGTTTCCGTAGGCATCAGCCCCGGGCCCCTCTTTGCAACAGCAGGAGACCCCCTGAGACCCGAGCAGGAGGCAAAGCGCGCCCCTCAACCTCGGCGGCAGCTCTCACAAGACCTGAGTGACGATCTCGAAGACGAAGAAGCGTCCACTCTTCCCCCGTCCTATATCCCCAAACGGTTATCATCTTCTGCGAACCGACCCGGCTCCGGAGTTCATCCGGTCGTTCGCATCTCCAAGCACACCAAAAGCGCTATCCTCTGGACCCTCGAGGAAGCGCTCAGACAACCCAACGCCTTCTCTCCAGACTTCGTCGAGGAGAACGCTTCGATGGCGGATCTCCTTGCTGGGAGCGGCCCCGCGACGTCCAACGGCAATGGCGCATCGCCATCCCGCCCCACCGCACCACCGGCGCAAACCGGCTCTCCTCGGCAAGGTGTCCCTGGTCCTAGAATGATCATGCAGCAGCGGGCTGAGCGTGAGGCGCGTCGGGAGGCGGAGCGTGAGCAGATGGAGCGCATTCGAGCTGAAGAAGAAGCCCGCTTGGTTGAGGAGACCAGACGGCGATTAGCGGAGAGAAGAGCACAAGCCGCAGCAGCAGCTGCTGCTGCTGGTGCTGCAACAACGAGTGGTGGAGGGGGAGGTGAGATGCCCATAGATCCAACTGCCCAACGGAGGCAGCAACGGCAGGATACACATGGTACCCCACGTATCCCGGCCTCAGTGCCGGCTCCCCAACCGGCGGTTCCTGCGACTGGCCCAGCGCCCTTGCGGACAACCCGGGTACCCACCTCAACTCAAGCCCCTCAAGGATTCTCCGCCGCGCCTCAGCCTGGCGCAGGCGGTCCATCAACACAACAAGTCGAACCTTCGACCCAAGCTCCCCCGCGGGCGAAGAATTCCTTCCCTCACGCATTCGAGCGGTGGGAAGCCCTGTCAGCCCATTGGGAGGGCATGACCAGCTTTTGGATTCGCAAACTTCAGGAGAATACCGAAGAGCTCGACAGGAATCCGATATCTTCGCAACTCTCGCGACAAGTTAGTGATTTGTCCGCAGCAGGTGCAAACCTGTTCCACGCCGTGGTCGAGTTGCAGCGGCTCCGAGCAAGCTCCGAGAGAAAATTCCAACGCTGGTTTTTTGAGACGCGCGGAGAACTGGAGCGCAGCCAGGAGATTGGTGCCATGATGGAAGCCCAGATAGAGGAGGAACGCCAACGACGAGCCGAAGCCGTTCGGGAAGCTGCCTATCATCAGCGCGAGAACCAGAAACTGCAAAAGTTGCATGCTGAACAGCGTAAGGAGTTGCTCATCTCCAAAGAAGAAGCACGCCGAGCGTGGGAGGAGTTGGGTCGCCGCGAACAAGAAGAGCGTGACCGCACAATCTCTCTTCAACAGGGACTGCCAACAATTGTTGGCGGTGTGCAGGTCGTCCCTATGACCCAAGGCGTCTCTAGCCGACACACCAGTACCCGCGAACAGCGCCCTCACGGACAAGGGGCCGACACATCTGAATACGTCGCAGCCCAGAGCACGCGCTACCCGGAGTACAGCCAAGCTCCTGCCACGCACCCTAGCTCCTCTGCCGGCGCCCCCATAAATACCGGTCACTACCAGCAACATCCCGAGGGAACCGGCCACGAGACAGCCAGTTATGGAGCCAACTCGGAGGCGGGTTATAGTGAAGGTGAGTACGTGATTGATGGCAATGGCGAGTTCGTCCGAGACGCACATGGCAATCGCATACCCTTCCGCAGCCCAAACTCCCCTCCGAGAGGAGCTCGTGGCGCTGATGACGGAGCAGAGGACTATGAGAGACCAGTGCCGACCACGAGCTACCCGCCATCAAGCTCCCAGTACGCCGGTAACTATCCCAGCGGGCCCGATTACAGCGGCCAAGACTACGCAGCGCCTGGGTGGGAGACGATGCCTCGACACCACCACCCGACTAGGCTCAGTGACGTCATTGAAGAGGACGATGAGCGGAGCCGTACTTCTGCCAGCCAAGTCAGTCGCGCTGAACGTTAGGAAGGAGCAGCCGTGACCAAGACCGAAGATTTGGATGAGTTGCTCACGTCATTGCGTTCCTCTGGCATGATTTACTGGAGGCCACAGAGCCACTAGATGCCCAGTTAATGAAGGAAAAGAGGGGGGAAGGAAGAAAGCTGAAGCACCTGCTCGGCGCACTTGGGAAACCTGGGGTGTTCGGGACGTATCTGCATATACACCACATCACAGCGGGCGACGGCGTTGCGACACGGGGCTGTGTTTCTCACTTGAAGCTTCATAATCACGATATCGACGCCATCCATGGCTTTGCCAATTTTCCGACATTGTCTCCTTGCGGCCAGATTTTTTGTCGAACACCTAATTTACGAAGCCGCATCGTTTACGCGAATCCGACGGACATTGAGCGCAGCATTTTCCGTGTCTGGCGTGGCGTTCTCAGCCGATATGAGAGTAATTGGGATTTTTGGGAGATAGATGTTGTCTTTTTGATTTCTCGGCATCTGGTCGTGTTGGGTTGCGAAGGTATGGACGGAGTCTAGGGTTGCTTTCTTGTTGTCCGGATATAACTGTTTCTCGATGAGAGTGGCTGCATGTCGACCGGATGCATCGGAGCACAAGTTGGGCTGCCGTTATAGGGGTAACAGGATCAGCTCGAAGCGCGACCTGAAATTCAGATGATGGCAGCTCGTATGGAGTACATGTTGGCAGTAGCAAGGAGAGTCGAGGCTCCTGGACGTCTTCTTGATTCCCAGAAAGCGTGTTGGAGTTTGTGGGAGGCGAACCAAAACGTCTCAGAAAAAGACAAAGCATGGCGGGCCGGGAAAGGCAAGGCGTCTTGTAGGATTATGAATGTCATTGAATCATGTGGCGTTTTCGCCCCAGGGACTTTGAGCTGGCCTGTTGTCAGCTGCTCCGCTCCATTCCAGTGTTTCATTGTGTGGACGAGGGCTTCTCGTCTTTGACTCGTCGAACCAAGGAATGCTAGAAGTATGTTCACCCTTCTGGAAAGCTTCCTATTTGCTATTGGAATGCAAAAGGGGCATCCTTGGGTTCCATAGGCCAGGGCTCTGGTGTGCATGCTTGGACTGCGCTGCACTGGGGTGACAGCGGGAAACCCCGCACATGGGCCCCTGGCCAGGGATCAAGCCAGCTGGAATTGAACTGCAGTGGAACTCCTTTCCGGTTCCGCGCGCCGTTCCGGACAACACCCGATCGCGAACGCCGACATTTTGCCCGTCCGCAACTTTAGAGAGTATTTGTTGAGGATCGGAAGGAGGGAGGAAATTTGCGGCTCGCGATCTGAGTTGAGTCTTTGACGCGTCCTTCGTCCGGGTAGGAGAGTGCTGGGCGCGAAGATGGCGATGAACAGGTAAGTGAAAGTGATGCGCACTCACTCTCTCACATATAATGATGTCAATATGGGAGTGTGGGCAAAGCCTATCATCTGTTTGATCATTTTTAAGAAGAATCCCTGCTGACCTGGCGTTTGAGGTAAAGCTCGATGGCGGGCGTACGGGGAATGAGGACTCTGGCGCGGGTTCGTATCGAGGGCATAAAGGGATGTGTGAATGTTGGTGTCCTCGCCCAAGCGCCGTTGGCTCAAACTCGGAGGCGGGGTGTAGCTTTGGGCCTGGATCGGGGGTGGGCAGGTCGGAGCCAACGGCGATTCCAGTCGACGGCGGGTCCGTGGGCGAGTGGCGGCGCACCGGATTTTGCGTTTGCGTTTGAGTAAGTTTGTGGCTTCCCGGGGTTGTTGACGATGCCAATCGGGCTGGTGCTGGCGTGAGAATGCGAAGTCTAACATCAGGCTTAGTATCGATGGGGTTCTGCTTCATGAGAGCAAACCGATTCCGGGGGCATCGGACGTGCTGCGGTATCTTGAACACCACAAGATTCCGTTCATTTTGCTCACCAATGGCGGTGGCAAGCGAGAGCAGGATCGGGTTGAGGATCTGAGTCGGAAGCTGGGTGTCCCTTTGACGACGGACAACTTTGTTCAGTCTCATACCCCCTTTCGACAGCTTGTTGACGGCCCCGAGGGGTTACGGGACAAGACCGTGATGGTTACTGGCTCAGACTATGGGAAATGTCGTGAAATTGCTAGGAGGTAAGATTGCACCTTTCGCATCTATCGCGCCCACTGACAACCGCCAGCTACGGATTCCCAAATGTCGTAACCCCTTCCGACATCCTCTCCGACCAACCCAGCATATTCCCCTTCCGCCCGATCTCCGAGCTCAACCTCAACCCCCATCCTCTCCCTACTCCGGCCTACACCGGCGAGTCCTCACTGGTCCCTCTCGCCTCCTCCCTTAAAATCGACGCCATGTTCGTCTTCGACGACCCCCGCGATTGGGCCGTGGACACCCAAATCATAATGGACCTCCTCCTCTCCCACTCGGGCCACCTCGGAACTTACTCTACGCTCAACAACGACCCGTCTCTGCTCAACTGCGGCTGGCAACAGGACGGTCAGCCCACTCTCTACTTCAGCAACGGCGACATGCTATGGGCTGCGAACTACCATCTCCCTCGTTTCGGGCAAGGTGCCTTCCAGGCGTCGCTTGCGGGTGTTTGGAGGAGGTACACGGGCGGTCACGAGCTCATGAGGAAAGTGATTGGAAAACCGGAGACGGAGACGTATGCGTTCGCCGAGAGGGTTTTGAATGCGTATCGGCATGAGAGGTTGAGAGAAACAGGTGCGCATGGGGTGAGTGGGTTGAGGGCGGTTTACATGGTGGGAGACAATCCGGATAGTGATATTGCGGGGGCGAATGGGTTTAGGAGCGAGGTTGGGACGGAGTGGGTCTCGGTGCTGGTGAAGACCGGGGTTTGGAGTGAGAAACGGCAGGGGATGGGGATGTTGAAGGGAGTGAAGGAACCAAAGGTGATACTAGCGGATGTGAAGGCCGCTGTGAAGTGGGCGTGTGGGAAACACGGGCTTGAGTGGAAGGCGGTAAACTGAGAGCTGAAGGGGGTTTGGGGAAGAAGGTTGTAGATAGCTATGTTTTCTATTTGGGCGTTTATAGTTCTCTGGAGTCAAGCAGCGGGCTTGTTAGTAGATGAACTACATGTAGATATTCATCCTAGAATATATGGCAAAACTATCATCAGCATATGCCGCTGGGCTAGCCGATAAGGTGGTGGCGAGAGCCTCATCGATCAAACACGCTCCCTATACCAGTTACTTGATGAATTATGAGAGCTTGAAGTTGGTGAATCAACCACGGTGTTCTCGTCCGAGGGCCTTGGACGGGCAGTTCTCTCCACCAGCTATGCGTCTAACAGCTACCACGTCCCTATCAGGACACATACAAGAGCAAACATCACTACTAGCAACCCAAGTATCGCAAGACCATTTCTGCCTGGTGTAGCCTGGAAAGCAAACACACAAATCCGGGTATCTACCTCAAACTCAACAACTCGGCCAGCTGCTTGACACGAAGCTGTCCCACCTTGACGAGCAAACTCATCTTCGCAGGCATGCCACCAAACATACAGGGTGTGAATCATCAACCAATTCTCAACTACGAGAGCCCTCCCTTATGCGTAGCACCGCCTTTCTAACCTAACACTCCAAACAGAAGTCAGCAACACCCCTTTTCTTTCTTCACACATCTTGGTGTTTGCGAACCTTTTCTTGCATCGATTATTAATATACACCAAACCCAGACCCGAATTCCAACAAATAGCCCAATCAAGAATTGGCACGGTCTGGTGGTCTAGTGGTATGATTCTCGCTTAGGGTACACCCTACAGCAGTGTTGCGAGAGGTCCCGGGTTCAATCCCCGGCCAGACCCATCTTTTTGCACTTTAAAGACCCAATCACGGCGACGAGATATCCGTTTTTGGGAGTCGTCGCCTTTCGATTTTGCCATCTCTGAAATTAGTTTGCCCCAGACACAACCCCCCAAGCCGAGCACCACATCAGGCGTGGTGCATGACCATCGTTGCCTCGATGTTGACTCCGATCCCGGGTCCAGATTACAGCGGTAAATTTGGAAAGTTACAACCAACGACCCATACTCCCGGTACTTGCGGTGGCGAGAGTACACCCTGCATACAACTTGATTGTGGGCAGATTGCCCTGCGAGTCACGTTGAGCCGTGTATACGGAGTCGATCAATTTTCAGGGGCAAGCAAACCTGTTGCCGAACTTCGTGCCGGGACCACCAAAACAAAGAAACCCCGGACACTGTGCAAGAAGCAGGACCTAGGAGGTAATTCAAGAGGCGACTCAAGATGCCGCTGTTTATCCTCTGATTTCCGGGCCGCAACTGTCGTTGGCGACGGCAAGTGACAATGGTCTGTCCGGACGCTCGGCTGTTCATAGGTAAGGTAGCTCGACACAGAGTGTGATATTCGCTGTCACCCTCCGCGAGTCTAATCTGTGCCAGTGTCCCTCCCCTCTATCCAGGATTCTCGGTTACATCGTGCTCAGATGACAAAATTGCGAGATCAAGGGTTTCCCTTTGTGTCGTCGAGCCCTACAGAAATGGACAGCTGACGAAACTTCCGTAGGTAGCCAAGAACGTAGACAAGTCAGAACCCATGTTTACCATGCGAGATGGAGTGCCGCTTGTCTGAATATGCCAGTGTGCCACGATGCCCAAGGCTAGGTCGGAAATCGGTTGGGTGGATAGCCGACCGGATTCACCATCTCGGAAGCCTTTCCGGTCATTCGTTGCTGGTTACTGCCCTTGTCATCTCCCTGGAGAGGGGGGAGACAATGAGGCGTGACTTAGAGTTGGAGCGCATATATTGCGTGGCACCCCTGACTCCAGCCCAACTGCGATGTCTCGACTAGTTCAGCACTAAGTCCCGCCAGCTGGCAATTGCTGGTCAACTCATTGCTGCGAGACGTAGGTCCTGGGCCACCATAACTCCTGACGTGCGGCTGGACCACGAAACACGGCGTCCAATGGCGATGACGGGCGCCGCCATGAACGACGACATCGAAGATGGCGTGTGCCTCGCTCAGGCAAATGGGGTTGAGCTTGCGGACGCATAATCGGCCCTGTTAACACTTAGCGAGAGACGCAAGACCTGGTCACCGATACCTACAGCAGTGGTCGTACTGAGTTAATATATTTTCTAAATAGCCGGCAAGAAAACAATTTATGCGCTGCTATTTTGGTCGGGTCGTGTGCCGTCCGCTCGATCCGCCCCCACCAAGGCCGAGACTCCATGGGGTTTCCCGGGCCGGAAGTCTGGCTAGCTGCCAGCGAGAAGAAGCTGGATCCGGGGCTCGGGGAAAGAAAGAGAGAGCATGCAGGTTCGACCCGGACGGCGGCGGTGAGGCGGGGAGATGACGGCCGCGGGATGCTCATACCCCAGATGTAGGAACCTGTGTGGCAGTCATGAGAGCGTGGGCACACGGAATAGCCCGGCGGAAAATCCAGACTCTTGGGTTTGAGGTTGCACAGTGGCACAGGAGTCAGCGATGCAACTCCACGACGCAGGGAGCGCACAAGTGGCTGCCAAAGGCCGAGAGATGGCCCGAGGCTTTTGATGACAGCCGTTGCGAAGGGGGTGAAGAGGCCAGACTCCGAACCTGTTATGTTGCCCTAGCTTAGATAGAGAGTGAATCGAGGTCATGAGGCTGTTTCTGCGGAGGGGGACTTGAAGTTCGAGATGGTCTCGACGCCTCGAGAGCTCTTGTGGGCACCGGGTTTCGCCCACATGGACTCACGGCCCGAACCGGTTTGTCAGTTCTTTTTTTACTTTGAGTAAATGTCGCAACAGTTTGGAAGGCCTCGACGGCTCAGCTCTTGCTCATCCGGTCTCAGTCCAGCCTCCGCATTGGTACGGATGGCTTCTATACTGGCTAAAGGGCGTAGAGTGAGTACTTGTGCTGGTCTTGGCAGGGGAAATAGGGGTGTGAGTTCTCTTCGTGTGGCTACCGAGTCTCGACGAATTGCGAGGCTTGTTGAAGGTTCAGCTCGTGTCTGACTGTTGATTTGTTGTTCCGGCCACCCGCCACAGTCTTAATGCGGATGCATTATGATGCGGCGCAAACGGGCGCACGCGGAAAAGTTTGGTTTGGTAGGAACTGGTAATCAGAGGAATGCCCATGAAGTCGCCTTGCCAAATGATAGAGCTGGGCCGTCGGCCCAAGCTCGACCACTTGGAAAGTACAGTTTCAGCCAACTGTTCAGCTGGTTGCACTTTCCAATCGAAACAATGTCGATCAGTTTTTGCAGGTGCGCTCTGCCCGAGCTTCGCCAACCCACCAAGGTTGGAGTTGAGAAAGGAGACGAGCACACTGTCAGTTTCTTTGAGGCATGGTTATCCCGGTGCAACTCTCCCTCCACTTTCCCTCTGCCCATCCTTGGGGTTGCGGATGCAACCTTGTGAATCCCCCAAAATCCAAGCGTTGAAGGACGCTCCGCTTGCCGAGTCGACCCAAACGAAAACGGAGGAGCCGGAAGACTTGGCGAGCATTTCCACTCACCGAGCCCGAACACCACCAGCAAACCTCGCATCTTCAAGAAGCAGCGCAATGGCGACAGCGACCACCGTGAAGGCTGTTGATGAGGCACGGTGCGATGAGCACTGGAAAGTCTCGGCTTGAATGTTTTCACAAGAATAAAACGGTGATGTTAGGGCTTCCGGCTTTCGCTATGAGGGGCCGCTGGGAAGGGAACAAGAGGCGGGAGATAAGCAGCAGCTGGGTCCCCGATATTGCCGGCATGCCAAAACCTCGCCGCCATTGGACCGCGATATTGCGATGCAGCAAAGTGGCAAGCTTGCCCACCTCCACCAACGGGCCAACATGGCCGTTCCGCGGGCTCACAGTGCTCACGCTGTCCTGGCAGCTGGTCCGGTCGGCATCTTCATGCAGCAACACGGGCGGGTGAGGTGAAGGATATGCTTGGATGCTAACGGTCGACATCGCTTCGGCGCCGTGTGTGAAGGAAACGATCATTGTCATGACTGACTGTCATCGGCGCCCAGGCCAAGCAGTTAGCTATCGGCCTTAGCACATGTTTCCACGTGGTGTTTGCTCTCTTTGAGGCATTTCTTATCAATGCAGACGTTCAGGAACGAAACCCTTCATTCCGGGACGATGGAGTCCAATGATGGCAGGCGTTGTCCGCGCGGGAATTGAGAGGACCACGGCGAATGCACGCTATCGCATGGCACGCATCGCATCATTCGCAGGGGTGGGAGATCGAAGAGGGCTCTGCAACGGCGAGCAATGGCCAGATCCCCAGGTCCTGGGGCGCAACTCTTGGCGCAGACCTGCTGAACCCCCCGCTTCGAGATTTCCACGACCCCTGTCCGCTGGATGCGACTCGACCCCATCAACCAGCCATCAGTCCTATTTAGGCAGGTGCGAGAGGCCTGGGGCTGCATCTTCCGCGATACCCAGTGCTTCCAGAAACGGGACCCCCTCCCTCATTTTCTCCCGCGACCAGTGGGGACCAGTGTCCGCCCAAGGCAAGGGAGCGAACTGCCTTGTCCCATGTCGGCGACCGACAACACAGAAAGCCCACCACCTGCCCGCCTACCCTATCCTCCTCCCGTCGCCCCCTTTCGCCGCCCCGTACTCTGCCACCGTACAACCACCCGACTTGCTGCTGCACCCATCGTCTTCCCCAGGGCCCGGCTGAGAGCGCGGCGTTCAGCGGCAGACCACCACACGAGACCGCCATGTCCACGCTCGATATATATTAATCGGTCCCCTGTCTTAACTCGCGCCCGCGCCTGCGCCTGCACTGTGCTGCCAATCTCAGCAATTCCTCTTTTAACCGAGTCGCTCCCACCTCGTGGCGAGTGAGCGTGTCCTACTCTGCTTCCGGCCTCGTTGCGCGGAGTGCACCGAGAGTCAGCCTCGCCGACCCGACCACTCGCCGCCAACATGGTCTCGAGATTTTTCCGTCGACGTCGAAATGGGGAGGAGGGAGCGGACGGCGACAATGGGTCGATGGAGGGGCGGTTAGAGTCGTTAAATTCGCTGAAGCACTTCGAGAAGATGCATCGCTTCGACCCGAACCTTCCATTGGATGAGCTGGACGAGGTAGAAATCGCACTGAACGACTCCAATATTGAGAGGGGCCCGGAGATCGATCGCATCTTGGCCGAGGACGACTCGCCATACCCAGAAGTGAGCAACTGCTTCCTCCCCTGCTCTCACGATGCGCGTTGCTTCGAGATGATGGCATGATTGAGCGTGAGGGGCATTCTCTAACACGGCCTCAGGTTCGAGCATCAGTCCGAAATTTTGACGTGGATATGCCAGCGAATACAATTCGAGCATGGGCGATTGGGTTGTTGCTGTGCACTGTTGGTTCAGCCGTCAACATGCTCTTATCACTCAGGAATCCGAGCGTTGTGATCACCACCTTCGTCGTCCAGCTCATCGCCTACCCAATAGGGCTGGGCTGGGATCTCATCTTTCCCGACCGCGTATTCAACGTTTTTGGCTGGAAGGTCAACTTCAAGCCAGGTCCGTTTAACTTCAAGGAGCATGTCATCATTGTGGTCATGTCAAACGTAGGGCAACTGTTACCCAACTCTTTAGGGGAGGCTCGCTGACTCTAGTTAGGCTGCATATGGCGGTGGCGCTCTTTATGCGACGGATGTCATTATCGCACAGAAGATGTGGTACAAGCAGGATTTTGGATGGTTGTGGCAGCTCTTGTTCGGTGTTACGACCCTTTGCACTGGTTACGGACTTGCCGGTCTTGCAAGGAGGTTCTTGGTTTGGCCAGCCGCCATGATCTGGCCCGCTAACCTGGTGAACGCTACACTCTTTTACGCCCTCCATGATCATTCGCCCTCTGACCCGAGGAGGACAAACGGCTGGAAGATTGGCCGCTACAAGTGGTTCTTGATCGTTTTTGCGGGATCATTCTGCTGGTATTGGTTTCCTGGGTACATCTTCCAGGGCCTCTCGTGGTTCTGCTGGCTCACCTGGATCTATCCGGACAATGTCGTGGTCAACCAGCTTTTTGGTGGCTACACTGGCTACGGCCTCCTGCCTATGACTTTAGTAAGTCCTGATATTCGGGTTCGTGGTTGGAAGTGCTAACTCGATTTGCAGGACTGGAGCATTATCTCGGGCTATCTCGGGTCTCCTCTCATCCCGCCCTTCCATGCGATTGCCAATACGATCGGCGGCATCACGGTCTTTTTCGTTTTTCTTTCCATCGGCCTTCACTACACCGGAACGTGGTATGCGGATTTCCTTCCTATTCAGGCTCCCCATGCTTTCGACAACACCGGCAGCATCTACAACGTCAGTTCCATTTTGGACGAGAATATGCATTTCGACGAGGCAGCATATCACAACTACTCGCCATTGTATCTGCCTACCCAGTTCGCGCTCGCATACGGACTTGCATTTGCGGCTGTAGCAGCTGTCATCACACACGTTGCACTTTACCACGGACGAGAGATCAAGGCCCAATGGAGATTGGCTCGCCAGCAGGAAGACGATGTCCACATGCGGCTGATGAAGAAGTACCGAGATGCCGAGGATTGGTGGTACATCGTCTTGTTTGTCGTTATGGTTGGCCTCTCCTTCGCCGTGGTTTGCGCATGGGAAACACACTTTCCCTGGTGGGCCTATGTCATCTGCATGATACTCCCAATCGTGTGGACGATTCCCGTTGGTATTGTTCAGGCCATCACCAACACTCAACTCGGGTTGAATGTCCTCACGGAGTTCATTGTCGGCTACATGCTCCCTGGCCGCCCCCTCGCCATGATGATGTTCAAAAACTACGGGTACCTGTGCATGTCACAGGCGCTCTACTTTGTCCAGGATCTTAAACTCGGCCACTATATGAAGGTCCCACCACGCGTCATGTTCTGGTCCCAGCTGGTTGCGTCTCTCTGGTCAGCAGTCGTTCAGATCGCCGTCATGAACTGGGCCTTGGCCAACATCCCCAATGTCTGCGATGCCGATCAGGTTCACCAATGGAATTGTCCCAGCGCCCGCGTATTCTTCACAGCGTCGGTGATCTGGGGTGCGATTGGCCCAGCACGCATGTTCTCGGGCGACGCCCTGTACGCTGGGCTGCAGTGGTTCTGGCTTGTCGGAGCTGTTGCGCCAATTATCACTTGGTTCTTCGCACGTCGATACCCACGCTCGATCTGGCGGTATGTTAACATGCCCCTGGTTTTCGGCGGCTCCGGCATGATGCCCCCGGCTACTGTCATGATTTTCTACTGCTGGGGTATCGTTGGCACAGGATTCAACTTCTTCCTGCGGCGACGCAAGCTGGGGTGGTGGCTGCAGTACAACTATATCACTTCTGCGGCGCTCGACACCGGCCTCATTGTATCGACGATGGTCATCCTCTTCGCCCTATTCATGTCGAACACACGGGCGCCGGATTGGTTTGGCAATGTTGATATTGTGCTGACGCTGGATATGTTGGGCTCGGCAGTCAAGACGACGCTGAGCTACGGGGAGACTTTTGGACCTAGCTCTTGGCCATAACGCAGAAAGAGTTTTGGTTTGAGGCATGGGTTTGTGCTTAGCAGGTGTTGGGCGTTCGAATTTGGCTTTACCACATTTTGGCCAGGAGTTTGGGAGGCGAGGGGTTTAATACGGTCCGGGTATCGTCGCCCCTTTGCGGTTTTGGTAGGTTTGGTACTGGATATTATGGATGCGGGCAACAAGAGCCCAGGCGCAACGCTTCATTCTGGAGCCAAGGATCACCATATCAAGGGTTATGATCGCACACATACATGGGTGCTGATATCTGTCATGATTGAACAAAATATATCTCGTATCAACCGACAGATAGTGGAATGTACAATACGATTGTGTATTTGGACATTAAGCTTCGTCTCCTACTAACAAATACCCAGGTGAAGCTGCAGATTCAGGATGTCTTTCCCCAAGACGCCATAGAATGGTGACCCCGATAAACCTGGCTAAGGAATTGCCAAAGAAAATACCAGACTCCAAGCTTCAAAGACATTCATCAAACCCCCCCTTTTACTTCTGCTCCCCCTTTTCAGGCTCCTTCGCTTCTTCTTTCACACCCACTGCCCCATCACGATTTGCCCTCCAAACCCCCTCCTCTCCTTCAAACTCCTCCCTCTTCCAAACCTCCACCTTCGCCTTGCATTCCTCTAACGCCTCTTCCCCCGCTCGCCATGCGGCTTGCCGGTGCGGTGATGATACGGCGATGATGATGCTCTCTTCGCCGATGGGCACCGTGCCGAGCCGGTGGATCATGGCGATGCCTTTGAGAGAGTGCTTGGTGCGGATTGTGCCGGCGATAGTGAGCATGGTGCGGAGGGCTAGGGCGGGGTATGCGGTGTATTGGAGTTCTTTGACGGGCTTGGAGTTGAAGGAGTTGCGAGTTGTTCCTGGGGGTGTCAGTAGGGGTTCAAGAAGAGGAGGGGGTGGGTGGTGACAGGGGGTTTGAGGGGAAAGGGGGGTTGATGTTGTGTTGAGGAGATGGATAAGAAAGGGGATGCAAAGAGTTGGGAGAGATGGTGATAGAGGGGAGGTTGAGAGATAGCGGGGAGGGCTTTAGATAAGTACCAGAGAAGAGGACGATGGCGCCTGCCTCGGGACTGCGGACGCGGTCGATGATGTCTTCATAGCTGAGATTGGATGAGGTCAGGGCTACATAGCAGCCCTCTGCGGTTAGAAATGAGGCTTCGGCTGTTTCGCTCATGGTTGTTTGATGAGAAGTGTGGTTGAGAGTGAGGGGCGGGGGTCAATGGGTAAGAAGGGTTGGAAGGTAACTTCAAGCGCTTAGGGGCGGTAGGATTTTTGAATTGATATCTCTACTCTCTGCGAATACAGGATGGGATCATTGCCCTGTGAATAAATGTAAACAGCTTTGTCTCTCGCTCCTTACATCATTCAACTGAAGGGGATGAGTGATCAAGCATCGCACAGTGTCAACAAAGTTCGCACGGTGGCGACATGCCCCATTGCCCTTTGCGCTTCGATCTCGGCTCCCGCAGCCTTGAGCTCGCTCCCTTCCATCGCCAAGCTTGCCGCAACTTCGTCTTCAGCTTGAAAGGCTCTCGCGACCAATTCCAAGCACCACAAGCGATCGAGAGATGAATTACACCCAAAACCGCATTGTTTCCTGAATAGCCACGGAGATGTACGAGGGGTACGGCTCCACGTCGTCGCGCGACGGCGGATACCGACGCGGCACCTCCCCTCGCCGCTACGACGACTCGAGAGATGGCGACTACCGCCGATCGAGGAAGGGTACCTAAAACCTGATCAGCTTGGAGCCCCACGGCACACCTGTTTGTGCCGTGTCGCGCGTCTTGCCTATATTGTTCATTCGAGCTAGCATGGCTAACTTGCGCGTCTCGGCGTCGCCCCTGCGAAAGATCACTCCCATCACCCCGCCTCGCGAAGTACTCTAGACTACGATGACCAGGATGACCGCGATCGCGGTCGCTACGGCACGAGCTACGACGGACCTGAAGATAGGGATGCGCACTTGTCTCGCAATGCCAGATACGAAGGTGGAAGGAGTCCGGCGGGCGGCAGCCGATTCTCAGACAACCGTGCGGAGGGATCTCGCTCCCGGTGGTCATATGGCCCGCCGTCGAAGGCAATAGTACTCGAGGATGTGCCTGAGGATGCGACGGAGCGCGACGTGGGTTGTCTTCTTGCTTCAGGTTTCCCGCGCAGCTGTTGACTTGTCTCTTTTCCAGGTTCTGTACGGCTTGGACTACGTGACGCGAGACCGCCATATGTCGACGGACCAGGTCAAGGTTGCCCGCCTTCGTCACGATCACGATGGTATGCGATTTCCCCCCTTTCGAGACCTCATCCATGGCCGCTGACATCGTCCAGGCCGCCGTATTGCCGTCGTCAAGTTCCATCGTCGCTCTGATGCCGAGTATTTTATGGACCGACACTATCCCGAAATATCTTTTCCCCTTGAACATAGCCGCAGTATAGACTCGGAGCCCATTGTTTTCAGGATAAACTTCAACCGAAGCAACGACGAAACACAACCTGCCAGGGACTCGCGAAGAGATGACGAGGATTGGGATTGCACGAGGGTAAGCATGTCGCGGGTTTCGCATGGGCGACTAGTCTGACCAAGTATCCAGTGCGGCGCGATAAATTATCCTCACCGGGCTGTTTGCTACAAATGCAAGCTGGAACGGCTAGGTAGGTCCCACGCGCTGATTCATCTTGACCAGTATCTGACACTAATTAGAAGACGATGATGGTTACGGCGCAGACTACGGCTTTTCTACCGGTCCTGTCTTGACAGGGGAGACGGACGAGGACCCCCAACAGATCCCGTCTCAGTATCTCGTTGTCCGAGACCTTGAAGGTTCTGTGACTGAGCAGGTCTTAGCGAACGGCGTGATGAAACTGTTTCTCGACACTAGCTCTGAACGGAAAGACAACACAGGTTCCACGAACAAGCTCAAGTCAACGGCTCCGATCGCCGGCACGGCTGGGCTCGGTGCAAAGCCTGGCTCCTTGCGGCGCGTCTTCCTGATGCGCGACAGGCGGACCAACGAGTCTTGGAGGTATGGCTTCGCGGAGTTTGCGACCGTTGAGGATGCGATGGGCGCTGCCGCAAAATTTCGAGCCTCCCCTCGATTTACTATTGCTTCGAAGCCCGTTTTTGCTGCTTTTATCCACACCGGCGTCTTCGTCCCCGTCTCTGGTGCAGACTCGGGTGGCAACCCGAGCTTCTCGTTTGCGCCTATCTACAACCCGGCCGTTCAGCTGAAGTACTGGGATGAACGCGCGTACCCAAGCGTTCTTGTTGTGTCAACTGACTCAGCATCGACTGCCCCGAGTCCCGATAAATCGGGCGCTGGTGATGATGTCGGCAAGACAACCTCAAAGAACGTGCCTGGATCCAAGAGGCCCAAGAAGGACAAGGAGCCTGCTACAGGTCCTAAAGCAATTGCCATGATGCCCCAGATGCAAATGTGGGCAAAAAAGTCAGCGGAGCTACACGGTGTCAAGAAAAGACAGGAAAGCGATGGGGTGTTGACTCAGGAGAACACGGAACCACCTGCCCTGGTCACTATCCAGCGTGAGGACCTCGAGGAGCCACAGCCAGATGGGCCCCTCAATCCTTACTGGACCGACGATTACGTTTCCTACGCTGACTGGGACCGCGTTGCGTGTCTCCTTTGCGACTGGGAAGTCCCAACCCAGCAGGCTATGGAAGACCAAGGGTATTCTCAATATCGTCGTGAAGACATCCTCATTGATCATGAGGTTAGGGTTCACAACCACTACAAAGATAGCGAGGTCAAGGAAAAGGCGGTGGCAAAACTGTCGGGGCTCAAAAAGGAGCCGCGAACCATTACCCGGCGGGCTCCGAGACTCAGGTCTGCGGTGCCACCTGTCTACGTATCCTACGCCGATTTCGATGCCCTTCGATGCCATCTCTGCGGCCGCAACTTCAAGCACGTACAGACCATGTGGCGCCACGAACAGGAGAGCGAGCTTCACAAGCGCATGCTCACGGACCCCAAGAACAAAGAGCGTGCGACGGCGGAGCTGAAGGAGAAGGGGAAGAGCCCCCGTACCATGGTTCCCGACAGCAAAACCACACAACAGCAGAACCAGTATCGCGACCGCGCCAGGGAGCGGCGCCAGGCGTTTAACCAGCCGAAGCAACCCTCGAAAAGCGGAACCTCGGGTGAGAAGCGCAAGGAGCCCGTTGCTGAGGCTGAGGAGGCGCCGGCCAAGAAGTCCAAGGGTGCAGGCATGCTCGCCAAGATGGGCTGGACGGCCGGTGTGGGACTCGGTGCAGAGGGGACAGGCCGGACCGAAGCTATCGCTACCGACGCCTACGCGCCAGGTGTCGGTCTCGGGGCGGAGGGCGGTAAGCTTGGAGACGCCACCGAGGAAGCGGCGCGCCGAACACGGGATAACCCATCAGATTTTGTCGAAAAGACGCGGGACAGGGCTAGGGAGAGATACGAACGGCTAGAGAAGCCATGAGTGTTTGCTCTAGTCTTGATACTGTTTGGTTTCTTCCCTTGCTGCATGGTGGCGGCATCTCGGAGCTGTAGACGGAAAGGCAGTATACCCCATCTTGATTTTGACTGGTACGGGGAAACAACAATACTTGGTTCCCGCATTTTCACTGCATCCGTTTTCTGTATAACTCTGTGTCACCCACCCGGGATAGTCTGTGCTAACTTGGGCGGCGATGGTCCTTCTCTCCCTTTTTCGACGCGTTGCAGATGCGTCGGCGGACGAACTGATTGCCCTCTAGGGAAATGTGGCGGGAGCCATTCGGAGGCAGGCAAGCAGGCAAGGCGTCTTACTGGGTGAGGGATGGAAGGATCGAGCTGCTCTGTTTGCGTTTCATTTCATTTGATCGCGATCATGATCTGCTTGATCCGTACGCACTGTGGGAGGCTTTGTCCCCTCACTAGTGTCTTGGGCTTGTGGCTGGCGAGGGCTTGCCTTTTTTTTTTTTTTGGCTTCTTCTTTTCTGAACTGTCCATATCATTTGCATGCTGCGGAGGTAGGTGTCCAACAGGGAAAAGGAGGCGTTTTTCTCTCTCTTAACCGAGCGAACCACCGCACGTAGTGTGAGGGAAAGATGAATCGTACTGTGAAGTTTGCTTGTTGGGCTAAACCCGGGCAACCAAGCAAGCAAGACGCGAACGCGTGTGGTGCATTGCCTGCAGAGGCCCGATGGTGAGAGGACGAGGAGAGAACCCCCCGTTTGCCCCCCGTTTGTCTGCGAGCGCGATGGGCATGTGGGTGGATTGTCTGTGTGCTTCCGTCTCACGGGTACACATCGAGCGACGAGTGTATGTGTGTTGCGCATCGCACAAAAACACGTTTTCACTAGGACCTCCTCGTTCAGAAGCAGCTGTCGATCGCGAATTCCCAATCTCCATTCTCTTCGGATTCGGTGGATACACTGCCTGGTTCTCATCGACGGCGGGACTAAAGAAGTGGCAAACGGTGGGGAAGAAATGAAATGGGTGAACCTTGTTGGGAGATTGGCCTCGGGGAGGATGTCGCCCCCGCTCCAGCAGTCCACTTCAGGTAGTTTAGCTTGCTGTTGATGATGGGTGATAAGATAACCTGAGAACTGAGGAGTTCCGATGATGGGAGCAAACAGAGGGAATTGATATCAGTTCTTCATGTTCATGTCTCAACAGCGATGCCTGCAGCGCATTTATAATTATGGAATTCGGCTCCAGCGAGGCGGCTCCCACCTGAAAGCATGAAAGTCAGTCAAATCCAGCTCTTAGCACTGTCGAGCATGCATTTTAGCAGAAAACACGTTGGTGGTGAGCGGCAGTTAGCTTGGTAACTGGGCCGTTCAAAAACCCCCGACAGAGGCAACTCGTGTCCTCGAGCCTCCAACAACCAACCAAGGATGAACTGTCTCGTGGGTTGGGCTACGCAGCATCCAGGCACACGATCATATCTCATCACAAGACGAACGCTATCCATCCATGACCGACAGGCACCACCCCCAATTCCCCACCACCCGCGACCTTGACTTCCCCACTGCGACTGGCACGCACAGCTTGCCCCACGTCCCTCCCACGCTCTCGCTGCAGGAGCCGGGAATCGAACGTGGACCATGGCCTACCAGGTGCTGGAATAGGTCGCCGAGGCCCTGGCCTCTGGCCTCGTGGTTTTATTCTCGTCTAGATGGCACACACCCTCGTCCCGGCAGAGCGCTAGTGTGCGTGCGCGCCCTGTGCAAGCGTCCCGTCCTGTCTGTCTCTCTCCCGGCAGCGCAAGCGAAGCCGGACGTTTACACTCACCTACATAACATCTCGCTGGACCCCTTCGGCTCTCGGGTCCTGCCGCGACGCCGTGCAGCTGCTGGAGCTTTTCAAGTTGTTCGTTGATTGCTACCGACACGACGGACAGACAGACAGCCAGACAGAAACCACACGGTACGGATTACGTGCGAAATCGACGATACCGGCAGCGGTGGCCCGGTGCAGCGTGCTGTGGCTGAACTGCAGGCCTTGCCGTGCCTGGACGGAACGAGCATTTGCCCATCCCCCTTACGCGTTCCGATCAGATACGCCAACACCGTATACATCGCTCACCACAGCAGCAGCAGAAATCTCTCTGTATTGGCTCTTCTTTGTTGACTTGTCGCTGCTGTTGAAGTGGCGTGTGCTGGACCAACGCAAAAGAGTCTGGAGGACAAAGAGAAAACCACCGCCTCCCACAGACTCACTCTTCCTCTGACTCCATCGCGTTACGACAGCGTCGGTCGGAATACATGTGGTAACGTCGTCCTGTGGCACTCCGCCCGACATATTGCGGTCGCGCTGCTGCTCTGTAAGCATAGGTACGGAATACGGCCACAGAAGAAAACTGCCCGCTCCTCCTCACCTCGTGCTACTATCGGAACCCTGCCTTGCCCAAGACCGGCAGGGAAGCAGAGCGAACACACACGCTCTCACACACGCAAGGGGGGACGGGCGGTGGCCCTGAGTGCGGCCAATCCCCATTCGCTTCGCATTCCGCAGTCCCCTCCTACTTGAAGGTCCCCCTCGCGCGCCCATGCTGCCCTCCCACGCCGACATGGACCGTCGCCTGGTGCCGCAGCAGCAGCAGCAGCAGCAGCAACAACAACAGCAGAGCCAGAACAATGACTCGGCCATCTCCGTAGAAGAATCAGAGACACTGCAACCGCCACCACAACCACCACCACAACCATCAAGGCCTGCCGACGCAACCACCACCAACAACCCCGAAAGCCACCCCCGGAAACCAAACAAGAAGCGACGTAACCCTTCTACCGACGCTATCTCCCTTCCTCCGATCGTATCTCTCCTCTCGTCGCTTCCAGGCGATAGGCCGCTGGAACAAACTCCGGCTCACCTCCCCTTCGCTCGCACCCCGCCACCCTCCGACGACGCCATGATACGCACCTCCGTCCGCCCGCTCGCCGGAGGCCCTATCCTCCTCCACCCCTCCTCCGCCGCCACCTCGCTCTCCCCGTCTCCCACGCTCTCCGCCATGTCTGCCAGCTTCTCCTCTATCCACTCGGCCGATCTGCGAGACAGTCTCTCCCCACCCTACATTTTCTCAGGGGGTTCGGTGACCCGAGGAAGCACGCCGAGCTCGATGATGCATGCGGTGGAGAGCGACGAAGACACCGAGGAGCGGGAGAGACGAGAAGAGGCGCAGGCAGCAGTAGAGCAGGCCGGGGAGGGCGGGAGTATCGTGGTGGACGGGGATGAGCTGGACGATGGGTATGAATCGGACCGAGCCACATCGGCATCGACGTCGCTGGCGGAGAGCATGCGGGATTACATCTTTGAGAATGGACGGCGATACCATCGGTTCAGAGAGGGGCGGTATAATTTCCCGAATGATGATGTTGAGTATGTCTTCTCTTTCTCCTTATCCACTTGGCGGGCTCGGGCATCGTCAGTTGACAATAAAGTAGGCAGCAGAGGGAGGATATGAAACACGCCATGGTAAAAAAGTTGTGCGGGGAGAAGCTCTTCTTTGCGCCGATTGGGGATAGCCCCCAGGAGATCTTGGATATCGGTACCGGAACGGGAATATGGGCGATAGAGAGTAAGTGAGAACTGCAAAGGATTGGAAGATATGTCAGAGCTGACATGTCGGTCCAGTGGGTGATCTGTTTGAGAGCGCGACGGTCCTTGGTGTTGATCTCAGCCCCATTCAGCCAGAATGGGTCCCTCCAAACGTGAGGTTTATGGTTGACGATGTCGAGTAAGTGCTGTCTTCTTACAGACCCTGGGACTTGTGCTCATATAACTTCTTGCAGAAGCCCGTAAGTGACCGTACAGTCCCAGCATCCCAGAGTATGACCGAGAATTTGCTGATCTCGTCAAAGATGGCTGCACCCTAGGAATCACTTCGACTATATCCATTCTCGCCATACTGTCATGGCCATCAAGGACTGGCCTCGGTTGTTGAGGAGGTCTCTAGAGTTAGTTGCTGCGGTATCTCTTCGAAAATCGATTCGCTGACGATGGTGCAGGCACCTACGACCTGGCGGTTGGTTCGAGCTCCACGAGGTACACCACTGCCCAATCTCAGACAACGGCACCATGCCGCCAAACCACCCGGTAGCACAGTACTGGGCTCTTATCAGCGAGGGGCTCACCAGGCTGGGCGTTCAGTTTCAGGCTGTAGCCGATGGGCGAATGAAGACGATGATGGAGGAGTGCGGCTACATCAACGTGCAGGAGCAGGTGTTCCAGATTCCAATCGGGACGTGGCCGAAGAACAAGGTACTCAAAATGGTCGGGATTTTCTGGCGTACAATCCTTCTGGACGGGATTCAGGCTATTGCGCTGGGGCCCCTGACGCGGGGCTGCGGCTGGTCGCGCGAACAGGTCGAGTTGTTCTTGATCCAGGTGCGAAGGGGCTACCTCGACAACAGTTGTGTGGCTTACATGCCCCTCCATATCATCTATGGACAAAAGCCGGAGACGAGCTATTGAGGATGCGGGGGGCGGAGTTGATGTTTCTGTATTTCTATGATACCACCCTTGTCGTATGCATTGTCGAAAAGCTCAATCAAGAGATGTCGTTATTGCGGCTCAAATCCGATCAGTGGGCCGCAGGATTCAGGAGCGTCATCCTAGGTCGGTTGGGCCGTGTGTTGCGTCCATAGCGGCTACATTACCCGGGCATTGTGATTCGCGCCGTCGGACCTCTCCAACATCACACCTTGACATCTTCGTCGATTGCGATGCTTCACACGGCGGTTTGCCTTCCCTCCCGTACCGCGGAGGGGCAATGTTACGGCGGGTTTCGGGGTTAGGGTACAGCGCCAACCCCCACCAGCGACGATGTGCATTCTAATCCGTACTAATCCCAATGGGTACAAAGTTTGCGTGAGGCGGACGCTTGGTTGGCTGGCGTTGGAATCGCGGGGAGGTGGCGGCGGCTGTCAACCTGTCAGGACCGGTTGTTGAGAGCCGGTCGGGAGCTGGTCGCCAACGCCCGAGGAAGCCAATGTCCAGAATTGGTCAATTGACAACGGGACCAGCCCTGAAGCGTACCACCCCTGGCGGCTGGCGCAAAGGGTTGCAGAGTTGGCAGAAGTGCAACAAAAACACTTTGGGTTCTCGTTCCACGGCCGACGCGGGGTCCCCGTCGCGGGATCCAATCATTGGCGCTGCCGAGGAGAGACCCAAGGCAACTGGGCAGGATGGAGCAAGCAAGAGTGACGACGAAGAGGGCGGGCTGAGTCTCATGGTCTTGGAGGCGTCGAGACATTGCTCAGGTGATGAAGACCGACACCCGACTCCGGATGGATGTGTTTAGTTCTGTTCAACCCCAAAAGTTGGAGTCTTTGGAAAGTGCGATTTCAGTTCCAGCTGGGTAATGGACTTCCCCGTTTGGGCGGCGTCCCGCTACTATCACTGGTGGAGCAGCGAACCCCCCACCGCCAGAACGCCAGAAGAGGCAACGGCGCCCCTCCTTCGCCTCGGTCAGTCCCCCAACGTGCGCCTTCCCGCATCTACGACATGCTGCCGCCCAAACTTATTTTTCTCCCTTTTCAGACCGCCGGAAGACTGTCTTGAGTGTCTCGCCGCCGCCACAGTCGGCCATTGGCTCCTCCTTCGGAACACGGCTTTGGCTTGGCTCGGGTCGGTACGCGCTAACTCCATCGGAACCCGGAACCTGGATGTCTTTGAGTTGCCCAGACGAGTTTCCCTTCCTTATCGATTCGGTCGTCCTATCACCTTTCCTCTCGCGGCACATTTTGGGGGGCCACCCCATGCAGATGGTCAGAGCACACCGGGCCGGGAGCGGACCCAAGCTTAGCCGTCCGTCGTCACATTCGAGGGCCCCATCTCGTTTGAACTCCGGAGCGCGAGCCCGGTTGACAACTAGCGGCTAGCTCTGCATGAGCACGTCTGAACCCAGCATGGCGGTGCATTTGCAGCTGCATGGAACCAGTGACGGGGTCGTTGGAAATCTTGCGATGATGCCGCTAGACACGAACTGGGATCTCGGCTCCATCCAACTAAGCTACAAGCTGATACCCTGACCAGGCGACCTGGAGACCAAGACCGTGCTCCCTGCCCGCGGGTTGCGATGCCGTGCAGTGTCTCTGGTGACCCCTTTGCTACTAAAATGCGGCAGCCGGCCCCCCTTTTTCTCGTCCGATACCTCTTTATATATTGTATATTGCGCCCGCCCAGCAGTGTCTCGGTTGACACCGTCATCGCCGGGAACAGACAGGAGAAGCACATCTAGCTAGGGCCCCTGCCCTCGTCTCGCCTCCCACCGAAGCGTCCACCTTTCCACCCCTCCACCCACCCCCTGCAGCGAGACCCGAAAGGACCTGTCCGATTGTTCCTGGACAACCCAGCGCTGCGGTTTGACAGACAACACACTCTCGTTCGATTCGCCGAAAACCAGAGCCAGCGCGCCGTGTGCAACCACGAGCGTTACCAACGACCCGGACCCGGGTGAAGCGTGTTGAACCCCAGATCGCCGCTTTGCTGCTTTCTTTGGCCCAACTTACACGTTGTCGTCAGCAACCCACCGAACCGCCCTCGCGGGAACGGGAACGGGAGCTAGCCCCAACATCGTGCCCACTCGGCCGGAACTATCATCTCGGTGTGTTTGTCTTGTTTGTGGGCGAGAGGTAAGCGGAATTCACTTGTTTCAACTATATCTCCCTCATGTTTTGTTCTCAAACATGAGGGTCCCTGTCTCAGCAGTTGCTGTGTGAAGAAGGTTGATGCTGTCCCCTCAACGAACCATGCTCGGCCGCGATTCACCTGCTCGGCGCCGGCTGCGGTCACCAGTCACAACCCCTATCACTACCATTGCACTCACTTCTGCTCCGCTGTTTGCTGACACTTCACCACGTACACGTAGCTCGAGATTTGGCCTGAAAGCGTCACTCAGGCCGTGTTTTTGTCATAGCACCTCCTGTCCAGGTCTTCACATAAGGAGTATTTGCAGCTTTACCCGCCAGGTTCCTCCGTCATCTTCTCCTTCTCCTCCTCCTTCCACAACTCTTGAATCAGCCGATCAAAGCCAGAACTCGGACAGGATCAGCAAAATGGCCAAACTCAAGCTCACCTCCTGGCTCAGCTCCAGCCAGCCCACTCCGGATGCGGAGAAGAAGAACAAGCGCCATTCTTACGTGCCCTCGCCCTTCGCCCGCAAGGACAAAGTCAACGGTCTCAGCGACAAGGCGTTGTCTGTTGAGTCAGTCAGCAGTGAGCCCCCGTCGCGCATGATCGCCCTTGCGCAAAAGATCACCAAGGATGCGGAGAAGCTAGAGGCCTACTTGAAGGAAAACAACCTCCCGCCTCTGAGCTTTGATGCTGATGTCCCGGCCGATTTCGCCAAACTGCCAGAGGATATCGCGAGAAGCCGCCGTGAGATCATCTACGCTTCGAAGGAGCTGGCACAGCTCGCGCATGGTCCTCGGGAGGCGCTCAGATGGGCCGTCTGGGAGTTCTTGGACGTCCTGGCCCTTCAGATCATCAATCATTTTGGAATCGGTAAGTCCCTCTGTTGAAATGGTTCGAAACTAGAAAAGGGGCCTGACAATTGTCACAGCGAAGCTCTTTCCTGTCGGCGAGACCATCCATCTTGAGGATTTGCAGGCCAAGACGTCTCTGGACCCTGTCAACCTCGCTCGCGCTCTCCGAGTGGTTATGACCAAGGGTATCTTCCGTGAGCCCAGCCCTGGCGTCATCGAGCACACGGCCATGTCCCGTCTGCTTGCTGAGGATGGGGATATGGAGGCCTGGATTGGCTTCAACTCGGAGGACATCTTCCCTGCGGCTGCTCACGTCCTTGATTCCGTCAAAGCTCACCCGGAAGCTACAGCGGTTATGCGATCCGGCTTTTGCTTCGCATTTGACACGGTCGACAAGGAGCCGATGTTTGTCACCTTTGGCAAGAACGCAGAGCGAGCTCGCCGCATGGGCAAGGCCATGGTCAGTCTGACAGGTGGCGAAGGCTACGAGATGTCGTATTTGATCAACGTGGCGGGTGGTGGCTATGACTTTGGCGAGATCGATGCTGCGGGTGGTACGCTGGTCGACATTGGCGGATCTGTTGGTTTCGTCTCAGTTGAGTTGGCTAAGCAGTACAAGAACATGAAGTTCGTGGTCCAGGATACTGCCAAGACAATCGCCAGCGCCCCGAGCCCCATCCACGAGGATGCGCAGGTCGCAGAACGGATTACGCTACAAGGACACGACTTCTTCACGGAGCAGGTGGTCAAGGACGCAGATGGTAGGTTTCCCCTGACTTGACCGTACTGATCTTCAAGTTGCTGACCTGGGTTTAATTAGTCTACTTCTTCCGCTGGATCATCCACAACTACTCAACGCCCTATGCAGTCAAGATTTTGAAGAATCTGATTCCGGCGCTGAAGCCTGGAGCTCGTGTCATTATCAACGATCACTGCCTGCGCGAGCCCGGCCAGGAGGACCCCTGGGACGAATCCCTCATGCGTCGCATGGACATGGTGATGTGGACGCTATTGAACGCGCAGGAGCGAACGGAGGCGGAGTTCAGGGATCTCTTCAAGGCCGCCAGTGACAGTTTTGTGTTCAAGGTGAGTACCGTAACTACCCGAGTATGCAATGACACCCTGTTAACGCTTTTACTCCCTTATCAGGGTGTCACGAGACCGAAAAATTGCCGCATGAGCATCATTGAGGCGGTTTGGCAGCCCAAAGAGGAGTAGCGAGCGTGACACCGATGCGTTGAACGTGGCGAACTTTGTCGGGCTAACACCAGGCGCATGCATAAATACAAAAACAAGGGGGGGAGGCAATCTCATCATTAATTTTCTCTTCGAGGGGAGCTGGACAGAAAATGGGACGGTTACGTGTGAGCTCAGGTCGACTACATATACTTTTGTGTTCGGGATCAAGGATATCAACTTTGCTTTGCCAGGTTTCGTTTCGTTCCTTTTCTTATTCTCATATCTACCTTGACGTCCAGACGATTTGATACCCAATTAGCTTGGGCGGCCACCCTCTGCTGTACATATCCGTCGTTCTTACACGTAGTTTTACGACTGATCAATTCTATCGGAGTAATTTGAGGCCATGTCATTCTCTCCCTTGACTTGCTGTCCAACACTCTATCCACGAACGTGAATGAATAGCTGATATTGCATGGTTTGTAGTAGAGACATGAAGCTGCCGCGCGTCGAAATCGCGATTTTAGGGTAAGTAGACAAGTACCTCAGGAACAATTCAAAATAAATAAAAATACAGATACGAACCAAATACGCCGCATGAAAACAACCAGCACGCACATACACACACACACACACACACACACACATCCCAGCCCATGCGAGCTGACACCTGACTATGTAGCCAGAAACCCACCCCTCTTCACAACCTCCTCACAAATCTTCTGCAACGGCATACTATTGATAGCCTGGCCAATCGAGACACCCGTCGTTCGTTTCAACCAATTGTCAATATTTGTCCCCCTCATCGAATCCGAGTTACACTCCGTCGGCGTCATGGATCTCTCAATATCGCTCGCGTCAATATTCGGAATGATGGACACCATGGCAGCGATGAGCGGACCCAGAATGATATCCACGCCTTCCTCCATCGTTTGCGCCATTTTCAATTTCGGCTGGAGATTCTGCCCGTTGTTGTCTCCCGAGCCACCGCCAGACCCGCCCATCTCGGCGTCAGACAAGCTGCCGACATCAACGCGGTTGAGATGGGCAAAGAGGGAGGTTTCGGCCCAAAAGGGGTCTGCGGGGCGAGTTTGACGGATGAGACCGCCAGTTCCGACACCCATGACCACCTGTGGAGGGATGGGTGTGTCGCCCGTGGCGAAACCGGCGACGGCCCGTTCCACCATGAAGAGCATGTCGTGGAAGCGGATGCCGAAGTAGCCGACGGAGCGGAGGAGGTCCATCATTTCCTGGTCGACCATCCCGGCGCCGATGATGGGGCCGAGATCCAGGGACACGGTGCGCATGCCGCGGGCGGAGCGGTAACGGGCAAGGGCGTCTTGGAAGGCGTTACCTGCCGCATAGTTGGATTGCCCACGGTTTCCAATCACGCCGGCGGCAGAGGACAGGAAGACGAAGAAGTCCATGTGTGTGCTGGGGAGTAGACGGTGCAAATTCCAGGAGCCGACGGTCTTGACCTTGGAAGCGAGGACCCAGTCGGGGTATTGCATATTCTGGTAAGTGAAGTCCTGCTGCGTGTTAGAATCCGGAAACACACAACGTTGGGGCTTGGAGGGTTGGCACTTACTCGCAAAGCGCCAGCTGCATGGATCAAGCCCCTGAGCTTGAGCCCAGTACTTTCCAGCCAGGCTGCAAAGGCTGACACTTCTTCTGCCTTGCAGATATCGAGTTGATAAGTATGAACCTTGGCTCTCGGCGACTTGCAAAGCTTTTCGTATCGTTCAGTCAGTGTCTTCCCAGCCGGCGCGCCAGAACGCGAGAGTAAAACAATGTGGCCGGCCCCTTGTTCGACCATCCACTCGGCGATCCCGAGACCAAGGCCGCCGAATCCTCCAACAATAACATAAATGGAATTGGGGTCGATATCTGTGCCGTGCTTGATTGGGCTATACCCAAACACGACCTCCTCCTCTTCCTTCAGCTCAAGAATATGAGTGCCCAGAGCCGGGTCTCGCTCCATCTGCTTCAGTGCATCGCCCGCATGCCCGAACGAGTAGACATGGCAGAATTTGGACAGAAGAGGCGTCTCCACGGACACAGATTCGTACAAGTCTTTGAACTCGTTATCCAAGGCGAGGCCCTTTTCGAGGTATCCCTGGATATCGAACCGCACGAACTCAAACGACTGAGGTGGAAGGCGTATCCCATCCCAGCTCGTAAGGCCTGCCACAATTTGAAACACTCGTCCATCTGTTGACAACTTTCAGTTAGCGATCATCTCTGATAGATCAGCGCCACTCGAAAACACTCACGAGTAGCCACACAAGTGAAGCTCGCATCCATGTGTCTCGCGTCTGGCGCAGGATCAAACACCAAATCCACTTCGCCATGCCCAGCAACTCTCCGAACGCCCTCCGCCAAGTTCGGACCATCAAGAATGATAGATTCTTCATCGATACCAAAGAAATCTCTGACAAGCTCCCTCTGCTGCTCGTTCGCCACAGCCGCAATAACCTTGGCGCCCAAATGCTGGAAAACTGCCATGGCCGCCATGCCATGCGCTCCAGCGGCGTCGTGAACAAGGAAGCTCTGGGGGCTACCAGTCTGCATCAGCCCTTTGGCAGCGCGGTAAGCTGCATAAACAGCCGCTACACTCCATGGCACAACCTCCTTGTCGTCAAGCTCGCTTGTCGGCAGTTTTTGGACGCAACCCTCCTTGACAACAACAGACCCCCTCACTCCACCCTTCGGACACAGAGCAGCCACCTGCTGGCCAACCTGGAAGCCCTCAACCCCGCTTCCAATCTCAGAGATCGCACCCACAACATCTATACCGATCGACGTTCTGGTATTCCTCCCCAGAGCGGTGTCAAGATCGGCTGGGAACAGAAACGCCTTCTGCACCAAGACACGGACCTGGTCAGCCTCCAACGGAAGCGACGCCTGCACGTCCTCTCCGAAATAGAGACTGCCGAAATTCCCAGGGGTCCCGATCTCCAACTTCATGCATCCATCAGCCCCCTTGGCCGGCCCCGTCTGAAGAAGAAGTCCCTTTTCCCGGCCATGCTCGATGATGTTATTCACATCCTCGAGCGGCGCAAGCCTAGGAATGAAAACCTTCCCACCCAGCTCCACAAACTCGGTATCAGGCGCATTAGCACTCTCGTCAACATCAGGGTTGATGATGGCATCGAAGAGGATTGTTCGTATCAACGCAGCCGCTTCCTGAGGCTTCCGCTCGCCAGATTCGAGATCAACGCAGATAATCTCCTTTTGGCTGTCCTCGGAGCGAACAGTTCTGGCCCAGCCAAGGAAGGCCGCATTCCAAGGGGCTTCGCCACCCATCTGACCGGCGCGGGTGACCCAAAGGAGAACCTTCGACGTCCGTAGAATGGCCTTGACGAGTTCGTATTGCTTATCGTCCATGTTGAAGATGTAGCCACGTTCGTCGTATAACTCGATCAGCGAGATGACGAAGACATTGCTAATGTCGTGCTCTGGCTCTTCAAGCCAGCTGATAGGTTCAACATGAGCTTCAAAGCCAGCTTTCTTGAGATCTTCCTGCAGATGCGTAGCAACAGGGGAAGTCTGGGCAGGTGAAGACGGATCGGAGTCTGGGGTGAGAATAACAATCTCCCTGCCGCGTTTGGTTTTGGGCGCATCTCGTCTGAAGAGCTGAAGCGACCCAATCTCGCTAGCTTGGACAACCTCGCCGACACTGTTCAGGAAATCGAATGCCGCGACTGGGTGCTGCGCCGATGAGTCCGAGACAGCTAAAACGAATCCAGCCGGGGTAACCAGTTTCTCAAGAGCCATGCCGGTTACCATAGTCGTATCCTCTACGATAACAAGATTGAATCGGTGCGACGGCGCCGCCTCCTCACCAACCAGAGAAGACATCGTAGCATAAGCCAGAAGAGCCTGATGTCGCTCCGCAGTCACACCCAGCGCCTTCTCGTACCCCTTGTCAGACTCGGCACCAATGGTATACCTCCCGAGCCGCGGCGTCCCAGCAGGCCCTTCATCCTCGCCATGTGCCAAAGCCCGGAAGACAGTCGAGACAACCCGTGTATCTTCACCTAGGTGCAGAATGCTGACTCCAGGGTTCTTATGACCCAAGATATCAAGCCACTTGCCGAAGTTCTCAAACGCTGCATAGCGAAGGTCCTCTTTCCAGACAACGCGCGACGAGAGATTCCGATGACTAGGCAGAAACCCAACACCACCAGTTGCCATGGAAGCAAGAGACATGGCCTTGAGCCCGCTGACCTGGATGACATGGCTGTCACCCTCCAAGCCCCGGTGCCACATATCGATGCTAGCAGTTGCTTGCTTGAGCCCAACACTAGCTCCTGTAGCAACACCAAAGAAGCGAGTGCCCGCTCCGCCAGGAATGTTTGCCGCTACCTTGACGCTGTCGATGAAGAAGGGGACCATGGGATCGCTACCCAGCGTAAAGAAAGTCTGGAACACCGCATCTAGCGTGGCTGGGTGAACAACGTGGTCGAACTCAAACTTCTTGGGCATCTTGGCCTTGGTATCCGGAATCGCAATAGTGGCCCAGCACTCCTTCTTGGAGTCAACACTCTTCGTGCGGCCCATTTCGACGATGTTCCGGAACAGAGGCCCATAGTTCATCCCGACAACATCGAGTCCCTCATAGAACTCGAACGAGCTCAGTCTTTTCTCCCCTTCCTTTAGTTCGCCATCCCACTTCGTGCCGATACGCTTCGATAGCAGCCCTGCCTCGCCTCGCCGCTCTGCGCCCCTTCGGTAAAAACGCACGGTGAACTCGCCCTTAGCATTCTCCTGGAAGGGGGCGTCTCCATATGGCTTTGAGTAGATGGCAAACTCATAAACCCACGTCGTGATACCGCTCTGGGACGACTCGGATATTCTCTTTGCGTTCATGCAGTGCTCAAGCCCGTCGTCATCAGTAGGCACCACCATCGGCGCCTTGATCTCAAACTTGGAGACCTCGTAATCCAGAACATCATACGGCTGGTTGACGAGGTCGTGAACAACCTGTCCCGCAGCTTCGATCGCCATGACCACCATACCTGCGGCGGGGTAGAGGATCTCGTTTTGTACCTTATGATCGTGAAGCCAGGGGTTCTCTGACACCCTGAAGAAGCCTCGCCATCGCGGCTCATACGGCATCACCCCGTCGGAAGTAGGTGCGCCGATGTAATCTCGACGTCCAAACTGCCGGAACCGATGCGCCCGACTCAGATGCGACTCATGCCAGTAGCTCTTCTCGTGATCCCAGGGGTACGTCGGCAGGTCAACAAGACACTTCGGCAAGCGGCCGGTATTATGACTGTAATCACAACTCCAGTCAGCATGCACACCTCCCACACCAGATAAGTGATCAGGGAAGAAAGTCCTCACCTCCTGTAAAACCAATCCATCTCAACCGGATTCCCTCTCAAGAACATCTCACCCGCCATCTGCAAAACTGTCTCCACCGTGTCCTTAATTCTCTCCAGCATAGAGAAGTACGGCACCGTCGTACCATGCCCAACTCCCTCCAGGATCTGCGTAAGTGCCTTCCCCCAGACGCGATGAGGGCTAACCTCAATGAAAGCATTCGGCACCGCTATCTCCCCCTCGGCCATCATACTCGCGACAGCCTTGTCGAACTCCACCGGATTAACCATATTCTCCGTCCAGTACTTCGCATCCAGCTCCGGCCCTGCGATCTCAGCACCATAGACAGACGAGAACATCTTCACACCGTTTGCACTCTTGCGGGGCTTCACATCGTGAATAGCCTCTGTATACCTCTGCGCGACGATCCGCATATGATGCGAGTGATACGCCGTCTCAACGGCCACCAGTGCGTTGAAGACCTGCTTCTTATCAAGCTCGGCTTTGATAGCGAGAACCGAGTCTTCGTCTCCCGAAAGCGTGACGAGCTGGGGGCTGTTGATACACGCGACGGATACGGAGTCGGGCCCCACTAAGGAGAGATACTCTTGGGCGTCTGATCTAGACAGGGCAACTGCCAGCATGCGGCCCCGGAGTGAGGGGTCGGTAGTCTTGACAGCTGCAGCACATTGACCACGGTGGAAGGCGAGCTTCCATGCGTCTTCGCGTGTAATGATGCCGGCTGCGTATGCGGCTGCGATTTCTCCTGATGAGTGACCTGCTACAGCCACGGCTTTGATACCCATAGCGGTGAGGAGGTCGAGAAGGGCAATTTGAATGGCCGTTGTGGCTGGCTGAGCCACCTCGGGCAAGTTGATCTCGGTTGACCCCTTTTCTTGCAAGAGCTTGTCTTCGAGGACAAAGCTCTTGTCAATGGCCTGCATGTATCTGCCAGCAGCCCTGATGCTCTCGCCAAAGACATCGAAGGCTATGAGCTCCACGCCCATCCGCGCCCACTGAGCGCCCTGGCCGCAAAAGATCAGAGCCGGTCGGAATTCTTTGGCGAGTCCGGGCCGCACAGCGTCGGATCCCTTTATGGTCGCCATTTTCTGCGTGAGTTCAGAGGCCGATTTGGCAACTACGAACGTTTTGAAGTCAAGCCGTGATCGTCTCGAGTACAGAGTGTACGAATAGTCGTGAAGAGAGTCCGGCTTGGAATCCAGGTACGGTATGTGCGAAGCAGCGAGTCGAGGAACGCCATCGCGGTGTTGAGCCGAGAATACGAAGAGCCGCGGCAGAGGATCACTCTCTGCAGACGATCCTGACGACTGGGAAGCGAGATCCCAACTGTCGCCCAGAGAGTTGGTATCAGATGTCGACGAGCTCGTGACGGCGTCCGAGGCGAGATTTCCGCCGGAATGTTGCTGCTCTACCGGGTCGATTGTATTGTGATGGGCGACCAAGCCACGCTGCTCGAGGAAAGCTCTTGCGTCGTCCAAAATACCATGAGCATTTGTGCCGCCGAAACCGAAGCAGTTGACACTGATGCGTCGCAACCCATCCGCGGGGAACTTGATCAAATCTCTAGCGACCTTGGAGCACTTTTGTCAGCTCAAAAGCCCAGAGAAAACCCGAGATTAACCTACATCAACACCCCATTCATCATGTTTAATGTCTGGATTCCACTCTTTGAAGTTGATGTGTGGTGGAATCTGCCCCTTTTCCGCAATGAGTATGGCTTTGATCAGTCCAGCAACGCCAGCACTACCTTCCAAGTGGCCGATATTCGGCTTCACGGATCCAACATAAATCGGCTTGTCGGAGGATCGGTCGGCGCAGAGAGCTGAAGAAATGGCCCGAAGCTCCCTCCAGTCTCCGACTTTAGTTCCGGTTCCGTGACACTCTACGTAAGCCGTCTTGCTGACCCCTAAGCCTGCATCTCGATAGGCAGCTCCAATGCATCGGACCTGGGCCTCCGGGTTAGGCACTGTAATTCCAGGGGTATGGCCATCCTGGTTGCTGGCAGTTCCTCGAATGACGGCTCGAATCGTGTCATTGTCTCTGATCGCATCCTCGAGTCTTTTTAAGACCACAATACCCACGCCCTCTCCACGGCCATATCCGTTGGCGCGAGAATCGAATGTGAAGCACTTGCCGTCTTCACTGAGAAAGCCCAACGAGGTCATAGGCATAATTGTGCTTGGAGTCAAAATGAGGCCGGCGCCGCCAGCAATTCCCTTGGACACTGTCAGTAAGGTTACCAGTTAAAAGTGACAATGCATCTCCTTACAATGTCTGACTGTCCGGATCTCAAGCTGTTGACAGCTTGATGAACACAAACCAGCGAGGCACTGCAGCCCGTATCGATAGTCTGAGAAGTCCCTTGGAGATCGAAGAAGTAGGAAATACGATTCGCCATGATGGCAATTCCGTTTCCAGTTGCGCAATCAGGAGCCGTGGTTTGAGAGTCTCTCATTGAGATTTGCTCGTAGTCTGGTCGCCGGCGTCAGATAAAAATATGACCAGAGAGCACCACTTTAGAACTTACCTTTGACAAAAGATCCAATAAAAACGCAAGTGTTTGAGCCCTGGAATGACTCCATTGGAAATCCGGCTGGATGATGAAAATGAGCCATTAGACATCAAGGAGGCCAGAGTAGCAACAGAAACCTTACCGTTCTCAACAGCTTCATAAGAAACCTCGAGCAGCAATCTCTGTTGGGGGTCGATTGCATTTGCCTCGGCTTGAGCCACACCAAAGAACTAAACACCTCACTCAGTACCAAACCTTCAACGGCTGCCATCCTCGCAGCTTACCTTCGCGTCAAAGGCAGCAACATCTTCATCTATAAAATGAGCTCCTTTGAAGTTGAACTACCAAAGCTCTGTTAGTCAATTCTTCCGTACTCAGAACATTTGCCCCGCAACTCACACTATCCGACCTGACACTGGGGTGATAGAATCCGTTGATGTTCAGGCGGTCGGGAGGAAATTCTTTCCATTTGCTCTGCCCCTTGGACAGGATGTTCCACAGGTTCTCTGGACTAGAGGCATCTCCAGGAAATCGGCACGCAACCCCAACGATCGCGATCGGAATCGATGAGGATGCATCGTTCTCCTTTTTCGCCATCCCAACGATATCGGTTGGCTGAAGCCGCTATACCTACCACACCAAAGTCTACTGAGACGGATGTCTTTAAGTGGCTCGGCTTTGTGATCAAGGTAGGCCGTGGTGTTGTGCGATCTGTGAAAGGGCCTGCGCTACCCTCTATCTATCTGTTGTGATAGCTGTCTCGAAAGTAGAGTAAGGGGGCGATGTGCAGACCGAGGGTGTGTGAAGCGTCAAAGTCGATGAAACGAACAATGAACAGTCCAGAACGGAAAGATTCTCTGAGGGATAGACAGGCACGGCCATTGTAAGTTCATCTATCAGCCTAGGAAGTAGGGGGCTGTACGCCCAGGATCCGAGTGGGACACTGACTTGTCCGTCTACGGCAAGTGCTGATCTGTGGAGTTGAGCCAAGGAGAACATTGTGTATTGAGATGTATCCTAGAATAGGTATGAACGGGACGGCAGACCAAACCGGGACTGTTTTCATGGCTCATCGGAAAGCTTGGATTCCAACGAAGGGAGACAGGAGCGCAAGGCACACTCCTTTGGTACCCACAATAAACGACCGAGTGTTGGCTTCAAACGGTCTCTCATGAATGGGAGTAGGTGATAACCCGGCTATAAACGCACCTTGGAGGTGGATATCTCCTCGGCATCCCAGTCCGCGGCGCCTTGATCACCCACTTGAAAGATACAACCAATGGTTCCTATTCACTTGAACTAGGATATACCTGGAAGATTTAACCGGGTGTAAACTGCAGATTCTGAAGTTGAAGAGGCAAACACTGTACATAGCAGAGGCGGCGGTGGCGCGGAATGTGATGGATTAGGCAAATCACAGCTCAAGCCAAACCGCAACACACGGCTCGTTTCCTGGCGAATGCGCGCAACGAGTTGGCAGAGGGATAACCGGCTTGCCGGATACTTCGTCCCTTCTGTGGCGGGATTCAAGATAGGGGCGGTCGATGTGACGCTCTGTCTTCGAAGGATCGCCTACGAGTATCCAAGATGGATCAAAAGCGACCTTGATCCGCACTTGAGCTGGGCTGGGCGAATGTGCTGCCTGTTGATCTTGGGATCGGACTCGAGAAAACCGAAAGCCTCCATCCATTCGACTCGGCATGGCGCTGGGCCGCGGCAGAGATATTTCGACGTTTTTTTCTGGCTGCCATTGCATCCCCCCACGATTGAGTGTCGAACCCGGACTGGCTCGAGAGCGAGGAATTCGGACCGGGTGGTGATAGCTGCCGTCCTATCGCTTTGTTATGTGAGGGCTCGAGAGCGAGGCTCGGACCTCTTGCGTCAGCTCTGTTGTTGCAGAAGGAGCCCTAGGGCGTATTTAGCCCCACCGCCGGGAAAGTGCAGGGCTAGGCCGGTCAAGGACTTTTGTCGCTGGCACCTTTGTTTGTTAGCGTCAGTACGATCTATCTCGGCTTGGAATTGCTTGGAATTGCTTTCAGCAAGCGAGTTGCGGCGCAGCCCATGGGTTGGCGACAAACCGGATACTGGGTAGGTGTTCCGTTGCGCCCCGAACCGTTGAGTTGCATGGAAGCGCCTGAGTAGTGGGAGGAAGACAGCGTTTGTTTGTCTCAGTTTGGGATGATCTTGGCTCCATTGGCACTGCAAAACGGCCCGGATAGGTCGTCTAGAGCTTCCGTCGGTCGTTGAAGCATGAGAAGGTCCTTGGAAGGCGAACTCTGCAGACCAGAAAGTGGTACGTCGCTCTTGCCTCGCCCTCAGAGCTGTCCACGCTGCGGCCGCACCAATCGCAGCCAAGCACTGTCTCAATTCTGACAGCTGAGTGGCAGAGAGGCCGGCAGGCAAGAGGGATGCGCCCCAGTTCTAGAAAGCATGTTTGACCTCGAGCCAACCTTGCTGGCGCGTTGCACAGCAGGCTGGATACCCTCGAGCTGTTCCAGGACGTAGAGCTGAAGCGCCAAACATCCCAGCCCGTCGTCATCGGCTTCCTATCCACCGCAGCTGTGTCTCGCAAAGAATCTGCAACACCCTTGGCCTTGTTTCCCATCCTGTCGGTCAGGTGTTGGGCGACAGCCAGCTCCCCCCTGTGTTGTGGAAGCAATGAGCTCGACCCTTCCTGGCCGGCCATCCCAACGACCGGAGAGGCCTTATCATATCACGCTGTATGGTTTGAGGAAAAACGCTTGTCCCCTCCGTCCATACAGCAAACGCCTCTGAAGAGTGCAATCAGGCATCCCATAAATGTCCCTTCGCCTGGCAATACAGATCGGATGTCAAGCTCATTTCTTCCAATGCGTGCCCTGCTGGATGCTTCCAAACCTAGCACACAGGCCGGGGTTTCCAGGGCTGTGGCGGGATGCTACTGGTGAACAACTTGACAGCAGCGAAAGAGACCGGCCGAGGGGATCTCTGCAACATCATGGCGGGATTCTCCTACGCCCGCAGAAACTCCGTGATTAACAGATCCCGCTTCGCGCAGTGGGACGCCCTGTCCTGGTATGGCGGTGCGACCATTGGCAAGGCTCTATCGAGGAGACGCTTCTCGCGGCGCTAGTTTGACATTTTGTCTATCACACGGTCTTACAAGGGAACACACTCCACGGTGGTCCTGTCACTCCCGACTCTATTCAGCAAGCAAAGCAGGTCCCCGCATCAGGGCTAGCGGTCCTCACATTCGTCTTGGTTCACCTCGATTGCGGTCACACATTGCACGACACCCGTCATCAGTTGTGTCACTTTCAGAGGCACTCTGTCTCGGTAGTATGAAGCACCAGGCGAGAAAGAGGGGGCCAGGCGGATAGCACCGCGAGCTCACTACCACGCTCGCTCTGCACTTGCGTCGATAGGCGGACGAGCTCCGAGGAGTGTGCGAGAGGCGGGTACATGGAGAATATCTCCCGGTTACTGGGACAGTCCTCCGCGAGCGCCTTGCAGATCAAGGCGCTGATTGAACGGCAGCCGAGGCCAAGACATCTTCAAAGTCATTTGCTAATATACCAACGAAGAGGTGTCTTAAACCCGTCGAGCTAGAATCGACGCTTCTTGGGCAAAGCCAGCTCGATCCCGCCTTCTTCCGTCGTGTCAACGGAAGGGGTACATTAATGCGGGATTGTGCTCGACTTTGATGAACGCCACGGACCTCATCTCTCTCCTCGCCGTCATTCAAGCACTGGTGGTGGAAAACACTGGCTCCGGCACTGGTCGGCGTGGGTTTCCTCCTTCCTCACCTGATCCAGGCACGACAACTGTCTTGGTTCCAAGCAGGGCAGGAGCGACCCGTCACACCGAAACCAAATTGTCCACACAAGTTTCTGGAAGTCGAAGTCCTGTTCTTTGAAGCCCTCCCAGTACACTTTCACGCCCGCTGAGCAGCTGGCCTGCTAACACCAACAACTCCGAACGAACAAAGAAATCGTCTCCTCCTCTTTTTTTATTTTTGGAATTGGATAGCCCCTGGGAAGTTTTGGTCCGCAACAGCATCCGGGTTTTGCTCCATGACTCTATCGTATCCGAACCCTTCACTGTCCGATATGGCCGACGAACACGATAAAAGCGTGGATCAGGGGCAAACACAGACAGCCCCCAACAGGAAAACCCCCCTGCGCAAGATTCTCCTGACAGTTATGTAAACACGTCCCCCTATTTATCCATCACGTCTTGGCACGCTCTAACCTGCGCGCAAGAATTCTGTCAGGTTTGATGTTTTCCTGCCTCGACACTTCGATTGTCTCAACTTCTCTTGTATCAATCTCGACCGAATTCCAAAACTACCAAGACATGCCATGGATCGTTTTAGGCTATCTTTTGACATACATGAGTAAGAAAGCGATACCCCTTCGGTCCATGCTGGCCTGTGTTGACGACTCTTGCCCAGGTTTCGCAGTTGGGTTCTCCAAGTTGAGCGATGTGTACGGCCGTAAAAACCTTCTCGCCGTCGCATGGATATTGTTTTCCGGCTTCTCGATATGGTGCGCGATGGCGGGATCCATGTGGCAATTGTTCGTCAACCAGTTTGGCCTTCTCGGTGCAGAGATAAGCTAACTCGACATGCCCAATAGGATCGCTGCTCGTTCTCTTCAGGGAATCGGCGGTTCTGGGCTCTACAGCTTGGCACAGGTGTGCCTAGTTGAACAAGGACCAGATCGGCCAGAGATTGTTGGCGCGTTGGTTGGCATCACGCTGTCCATCTCGTACATCCTCGGCCCGTTACTTGGAGGTGGGATATCTGAGTGGTCTTGGCGGGGTATTTTCTGGATCAAGTCCGTTTCAACCCTCGTTCCCCTCGAGTTCTTGCGTTGATACCTTTGCGCAGCTTGCCATTCAGCCTGGTCGCCATTGCGGGAATCTACACGCTTTGGCCCGAAGAGCGGCGCAACAGATATGACACGCGAACAGGACTCGCGAAAATCGACTTCCTCGGCAATCTACTTCTTGTCATCGCATCGATCCTTTTGATCTTTTCGATCCAGGAGGGGGCATCGTTCGTGTGGAGGTGGTCAAGTCCAATCATAGTGTGGTCCTTGGTGATTTCCGGAGTCTGCTGGTTTCTCCTTTGCATTTGGGAGACATATCTTTTCTATGGAAGCAGCCGGAAAATCGAACCAATCTTCCCATTGCGTTTAGCAGTGGGTCGTGTCTACCTCGCCAGTTTCGTGTAAGTTGACCCCCTCCCTCACTTCCTATGCTCGTCTGATATCTCTTCCAGTGTTACGCTCCTGACAGGATTCGCCTACATCGCTCTAGTTATTAAGATTCCGGAGCGACTGCAGATCAACTATGGCGACAACTCTCTCACTGCTGGCGTTCATTTGCTCCCAATGCTCGGATCATGTGCCCTTGGCTCGTTCTTGGGCGGCGCAGTGTCGAAGAAAAAAAACCTAACAAGCCAAACCCTTATTTTCGGAAGCTCCCTCCAGCTTCTCGGAATTGGTTTGGTGTATAGCCTCACTCAAGGTCAGTCCGGCGTTGGCCCCCTCCTCGGCTTTTCTGCTATCTACGGGCTCGGTGTCGGACTGTGCTTTGCGGCTAGTACCATAATCGCAGCGATCGAGGCGCGTCACGATGACCTCGCAGCCGCCCAGGGTGCTGTGGCGCAAGCCCGCGTATTTGGTGGTGCTCTTGGGCTAGCCATATGCACCGTCATCTTCAACGACAAGCTCCAGCAGCGGCTCGGGCCTGGTTCTGGATCCGGCATCAACGAAGCTACTCTTGATCGGATTCATCGAAGTCCCCTGGTCGCCCTGGCAGATCCGGCTGTCCTCGAACGGGTTCGGGAAGTGTACCTAGAAGCATTTGGAACTCAGATGTTGACGCTGACGGCCGTGGCTGGGCTATCACTGGTGGTGAGCTTCATGACTTACCGATCAAAACCGTCACCGATTACAGATGCCATGGCATACCACAAAGACCTTGCATCACGCCCAAATGACACAGAGCTGGAAAGCACCAGCAGCGTTCGATCACTGATTCGGTAACACATACACCTGCCTCGGAGTCCTTGTCGTTCAGGAGCAGGCATTCAAAATTGCCTGATTGGGTCATCCTGATGACTCTTCAGCGAGGTTGGTGCTGCACGACCCTGGGAACCGAGCAAATCCGAGGCCGCGTCTTACATCATATATATCGGCGGCCCGTCTATTTTCAATATCTGCATTACTGGCCATGGGCGAGGTTTTCAGTCTTCTTATCTGAAGTTTACGGGTTGGGTTGGTTATGGTTCTTTGTTGTCCAAGCACCCATATGGCTGTAGCTAGATAGGTATGTCCCGAACTGGGACACCAATTGGAGGTGTTATTTGCCACTGATTGTCTCCCACAACATGTCGTGTGATTCATATTGTTCATGGATACACCCTAGAGCCATGTTTGACATGGCGGACGAGAAGGCCATGCAAGGCTCACACTGTATCGGCGATGCCGCGCCCTGCGCTCACGGACCGGGGCGCCGTCAGGAAGGAGGAGGCTTTAAGACAGACTCAGGTTGTGATACCGCTTTCCTCAACAGGCAAGTATGACCTCTCGGCCGGAACGAAACAGAATGGGGCCAGGTCGCATCAAGGGGGACAGTTTTGCCGTGCCCATGACCAAAGCAACTGTTACGAGTTCTCATTCTCAGCATTCCCGCCGGATGACTCGAGGATCAAGGTGGTATACCGGTCGCGGCTCGGACGGATTTTGAAGGGTCCTCGTGACTCGTCTCGTCTCCCCTCGCCTCAGTCAGATTGGCCCTGCCATGCTGCACGGAGAAGGACAAGCAAGCACAAAAACAGGGAACAAGCTTTGATATGATGCCACTAATAAATCTCACAAGGCAGGCATCTAACCCTGTTTCTGTGTGTGTATGTGTAAAATACATGGCTAAGTTGCACGGCAGTCGAGGGTTTGGTTCTGGGATGGGTTGATGGGTTTGGTTGATGGGACGAGACGAAAGCTGAAGGGCACTGTCTAAGTTGAGGATGGGTGCTTATTGGTCAGTATACTAGCCTGCCTTGTGTGCTAGTGGTTGGGTGTTTGGATGGAGGACGGGACTTGTTTCGGTTTTGGTCACGGGGGTGAGACCTTTTGGCATCTGTGAGACTGGATGGGTGGGCGGGACTTGTCTGGGAAATCGACAGGTGGTGGTTGTGGGTGTTGTTGCGCAATGGGTGCGAGAAGTTTGGGGTTGAGACATCGGGTTGGTTAAGTCGGGTTGGTATGGGCGGGGTGCTGGGTGCTCTTGTTGGAAGAGACGTAGGTGGGTGTGTGGGTGATGATGTGCGTATCCTGGGTTGGAGGTTTCTATTTGGGATCCGCTGACGTGCGTGATTGGGACAGAGGTTGAAGCAATTTGTGGTGCGATGCGATGAGGTGCGAGATAGTCCGATGATGGATTCGGTGTGGTGTCCGAATTGCACACTAACAGGCGAAGTTGATTTTGGGTGGTGTATCCCACCATGAACACCTCATAGCTGTTAAGACCGCACTTGACGACGCCTCGAGGAAGGAAGCTTGGCCGCCGCACTGCCTAACCCAAAAAGAAGATCAACAAGTGACCTCACCGATTTCAGTGCATCTATTCGCGCCTTGAAGAACTAAGCCAGCCATGGCGAGCTCTGCGATTCCACCCAACACAGACGCGACGATGTCGCTCCCGCCAATTGCGACCCCAACATACGGCGCAGGCGGAAACTTCACAATCGCGTGCTCGACGCGCATTCCCGCAACACCAACCCAATGCCTCGACGTCGTCCTTGACGCCCCCGACTGTAAGTCCCCAGCAACTTCTGCCCTCCAATCTCACCACTGACTCCCTATCCCAGACCCAAAATGGAACACATTTTGCCGAAAATGCACAATCGACGTTCCATCCTCGACTCCCAGTCCCCCGGACGCACCCTCCGGCGACGGGTATCTCACCCTCGGGACCAAGTTCACATTTGACGTCCACACAGGTCCGGCGGCAGTCAATGACGATGGTGGCGCCGGACGGCCCACGCCGCTGGAGCTGAGCGTTCTGGAACGCATCGACGCCACTGCCGAAGATGGACGTCGAGGGTGGCGTGTTGCATGGCGGATGCGGCCGAGCTTGGCGCTACCGGGGTTTATGCTGAGGGCGGAGCGGATACAAGAGTTTGTTGAAGCTGAGGATGGGAACGAGACAGACTATGCGTGCTGGGAGACGTTCTATGGTGTTTTGGCGCCGGTTGTGCGGCTTGCTGTGGGGAGCAAGCTGACGCCGGCGTTTGATGCTTGGAATAGCGGGCTGAAGGCGCGGGTTGAGGAGCTGCGGAAGGGTGGGAAATAACCTTGGGAATTATTGTTGATACTGTAAGTGAAACCCTAGATACCTGTCTGCGTTCTAGACCTGTTCATACCGTGCTCAATACCATGCAAACACGCGGCTACATCCACCTATATGGTATCAAGACACACGCAACCAACTCGGACCTCGACTCTTCTCCTGATACCCCCTTTTAGTAGTAAACAACCAGAGGCGGCTCCGTGACGCCGAGAGAGCGTGCCCCCATTTTGAGCGATGTGTGAGCGGCACACTCAGTGTCGTAGTACTTCATGTCGTCGAGGTTGGAAAATTGCGTCTCAGCAACGACAGTATAGCCCTTCGACCGCGGGTCGTTGACAACGGAAGCTTGTGTGCTGCAGCGAGTGATTTATTAGTCGAAACCCCCACCGGATCTCGGTAAGATCGACCTACGAAAGAATATAAGGCTGGCCTCCCTATCAAATTGCGTCGCCAAGCGGCGAGGTATTGTCAGCATACCCAACTTGGTCTGTGGATTGTTCATTTGGCCCCCACAACTCGCTCTCGCGAATCGTGACGCCAAGGCGGGATTCTAGATAGGGGCATATGATGGATGCGTATGGTAAATTACCTTCTCTTGCTCCTTTGCCATCACTCCGTAGGCATCCACCATCTTCTTCTGGTTCTCCGCCTCTGGGATCTTGAACATGGTGATACGCCGGATTTGGCCCGATGACATCGGTGGTGTTGTCGACATTTTGTTCACAACTGAAGGCTTCTCACGAGACTCGCCCAAGAACTTCGTTGCCAGGAAAGATAGGAGACCAAACTGAACGGCGCACAGAGACCAAAGAACGGGGTGGACAGTGAGGGATGGCATCGTTTCTGCCGTATTCGGTATATAAATGAGAATCACTCTAGTGTAGATCAGATGGGTATCGTTCTGTAGCGCGCCGTAGCGTCCCGTAGCTGAGAGAAAGCCAAACTGAAACGAGAATCCAAAAAAAACACGCTTGGTTCAAAAAAGCAGACGAACGGGCAGGCGAAAAGATAGAAGTAGAGTTCAACCGATTCCGAAGTATGTCCAAACCGCTTGAGTGGGCAGGTAACACCGGACATCAAAAGGGATATGCGGTGCACCTCCAACCCCCGGACAATGCCCTCCCATCGGACCACCTCATCCATCCCTCCAGTCAGCAATGTTTCCGAGTTGGAATGCCTTCCAGTAGATGGAGACCCGCAACGGCACCTACAGCAGGCCCAACCATTGTGTTGTTGGCAGATCTACCGAGGAGCAGCCAAATTCGCCGAGTTCAAATCGGGTGGAAGAATGTACTCGATAGCCAGTCCTTAGCGGCGGCACGCCACGATACCCTTCTCCCGTCATCAGGAACGGCGTCGAAACCCCCATTTCGACGAGCGTTTATTGGCGGGATCACTGGGCTGCTGCCAACCAAAAGCCTCCCTGCAACGCGGATCAAATCGGCACCCAATGCCAGCTCGCAGTGATATTGCGGTTCCGTTCGCCGTAGGCCGAGACCCGAGCTGCAGCACCAGCGCATTCCCCGAACCGAATCTAGGAACGGTCTGGTCGATCCGGATGTGTGTCGCTTTCTCCCATTCTTCTTTCTCGCCGTTCACTCCAGGGAATCAGCACGCTGGGAATCTCGAGCTTCGCTCTTCAAGCTGAGGTCCATGAACCGTCGTCAACTGTCCAAATTCTCGGGAAATCGGCCCCAGCCGCTGCTGCTTGAGTGACCCACATGAACCCCACGATGACGACATCCCGCGTTGGAACCCCATCAAGCTTCTTCCTGGGTTGCAACTTCCACCGCTGCAAATCAACGCAGCCAGCTAACGCCTGGCGTTGAATTAGTTTCGGACCGCCCCTTTTTAGCTATTGAGGCTCGGCGCAGGAGTAGTGCGGCGTGCTCGGTAACACTGAGGTACGGAGAAATGCGCCTTAGCCCGTCGCTAGTGCCGAGGCCTGCAGTTCCACCGCTCTGCACGCAACGTCATCGTCCGGTTATCCACCGAAGCTTTTCCCTCCCCTCCCGTTCAGCCCGAAGCACCCTCGACACCCACCTGGGTACCCACCACCGCAGATATCCCTGCTTCCCGTTGCGACCGAAAAGCAGACAAACACAGGGGGACACGTGAGAGAAATCCCAGATATTCAGAGGGCCAACTTGCGGTTCTTCTTCTTAGCTTATTGACTACCAATTCCAGGACACCCATCCTGATTACCTATACTCTGATACCCGGAAACCAAAAGCCGCTAGTTACATGCTCTCCGTGACCAACAACTCCAAAGACAATCATAACACATAGATCCATGATAGTGCTGTTTCCTCGTGCACCGAACCATTGCAAACACGAAGCCTTGACGCCTTGACACCTTGATGCATTACTCCTCAATCATTCGTAAAACATGGGGTATCCAGTCCGCTCACAAAACCTGTTCCCTCGCTCCCCTAAAACAACTAAAAACCCTCACGTTCAGCACGCTGCTTCAGCCGCCACCAGTCCCATGACAACCCTCATCCTCTCTAGCAGCTCGGGCATTCGGTATGGCTTGACTAGCACGTCATCACACCCTGCCTCCTTGGCCTCCTGAATCTGTTCCAGTCGCGCGTTCGCGCTGACCGCAATGATTGGAAGACGTCCGCCTGAAATTTTCCCCTCGCGCTCCAACTGCCTGATATTCCTCGTGCAAGTCAGTCCGTCTTGTATTGGCATCTCGATATCCATCAAGATAATAGACAGCGGAAACGGCATGTGATCTCCATTGGTTGTGCCTCCGTTTGGTTCTCCGTCTTTCGAATTCGCCACAAAGCGGTCAGTGCGGCGCAGTTTGTCCAGACATTCCACACCATGGTTTGCGACGTCCACCGTGAAACCCATGTTGACAAGCCCGCGCCGTGTGATGTGTTGGTTGATGAGGTTGTCCTCTACAACCAGTATGCCCTGAATCTTCGGCGGCGGCAGAATCAACTCGCTGGTGGGGCTTGCTGTGATGGGGCTCGGCTTCGTGTTGCTTGAAGGAGTGGTCGAACCGCTAGCGGTGCTTGCAGAGCGTCTGGTGCGAAGATTTGTGCTCGGCGCCACTCGCAAGCTCGACATCACCGCTTTTGTGACCGCTGCTTGTGCCTCCGCATCGTGTGCCGCCATTGCACTCGGGATGTAAGCCTCGATGTAGAAAGCAAATGTGCTTCCGATGCCGGGCTGACTTGCAACACCAATGGCACCATTTTGAAGCTCGGTGAGCCTGCGGCTGATGAAGAGACCAAGTCCAGAACCGCCGTACTTAACGTGAGTTCGGCTTGATGCTTGAACGAACCGCTGAAACAGACTCTTCTTCTCCTCTTCTGTCAGCCCTTGGCCGGTGTCCTTGACTTCAAACATCAAGAACACAGAATCCCTGTCACGCGTATCGGGTAGAGGGTAGTCTTCCTCATCAAATTCCTCTCGCGGGATAAATTGGACCAAACTGGTGGCCTCGCTCGGCCGTTCTCGACAAGCACTGACACCCACAGAGACATTTCGGGTAGGCCCTGTCTTTGTAAATTTCAGGGCATTCGTCAGCAGGTTGATGAGAACCTGCTTCAGCCTGGATGGATCGAAGTCAAGGTACCCAATGCCTAGATCTTTGTAGGATTGATCGACAACCATGCTGAGGTTGATATCGACTCGCCGCGCCTCGACCTCGAACATTTTGAGGGCTTCTTGGACTATTTGAATCGGGTTGACAGTGATGGGGGTGATTGCCAAGAGCTTAGAGTCCAGCTTTGACATGGTCAAAATATCGTCCACGATTCGTTTTTGATGTTGCGCGCAACTAACAATAGTTTCGGCGTTGTCGATACAGTTTTCGACGAGTCCCCGTACCTCGACCTGGGTATCATCCACAGCAACGTTCCCGTTGCTGGCCGGGATAGCGAGATCAACGTCGCCTGACACGAGCCCCTGAACTCGTGTCATGGTTGCCGTGATCGCGTCTGCGCAATGGATGATGGCGCTCAGGGGGTTTCGCATCTCGTGAGAGGTCATGTCGATGAAATTCTCCTGTTGCCGTTTTGACTCGATTGCCTCCTCTTTCCGCTGCTTCTCCCTCTCAAGCTGCAGCTTCTGCAGGGAGACGTCGCTCAAACAACCCGTGAAGCTCTGAATAACGCCTTCCGTGGAGCGCACAGGCATCAACGTTGCCTGGACCCACCGGGGTACAACCACTTTATGGCCGCCGCCGTCTTCTGCGGCCCATGTGGTCTTGAGTCTGAGCTCGACGTTTTGGACTTTGTTTTCCGAGACCATTCTTTGGATCTTGCCCTTCAGGACGGCAAAGTCCTCTTCCACAACGCATTCATCCCACGGCCTGACATCGACTTCATGTGGATCGACAATTGGAATGCCACACATTTCAAAGAAGACCTTGTTGGAGCTGAGCAACTTGCCATTCAAGTCCATATCGTACATTCCAACTGTCGCGAATTCGGCCATGCGCTTCAAATTCTCCGCCTGCTGTGCACGCCGTACGGCTTCCTCTGCCGCCTGCTTATGCGCCGTAACATCGGTCAGGCATGTCAAGACCCGAAGGATACTCCCATCAGGAGCTCTTTCCGCCTTTGCAGCCGCAAGAATGTGACGCTCTGTGGGGTCTTCTACCGGGACCAAGTCGAGACCAGCTTTTTCGAAACTCGGTGAGTTGCGGGTCAGGGGTGGAGGAACGTCTGTGTCGGCCTGTCTCTTGACCCTGAACTCGAACTCCGCGTTGCGGGTGGTTTTGAGCTTCTCGTACTCGGTGACGATGATATGGCGATCCTCTTCCCGCACACATGCGAGAAAGCCCTGGTTGCTAATTGGGCCTATGCCCGGATAGCCAGTGATTTTGTACCACGCATCGTTCGCGAACGTAATGTTTCCTTCGGAATCGCCAAAGCACATTCCCACAGGAACAAACTCGGCGACGGCTTGAAACATCTGACTTGATTCGTTCGCCTCCCTGGTCTGAACTGCCAGCTTCTCCTTCAGCTGAGCTTGGTGGAAGGCGGCTTCTTCAGCGGCGTTTCTCCCTCTGCGCGCTTCTTCTTCGAGCAACACGATTGATGCCAGGGAAGTTGTGAGTTTCTGGCTCAGCAGGGAGATGTACTGCTGGTAGTCGTTGTCATATGGGCGTCGAGGGTTTAGACCTAGGAGAAGAAGTCCCATCACATTTTCCTCCTTTGTCGGTCGGATTGGACAGATGACCGCGGCTCGGCAACAGTCGCCGAATCCTCGGAATTCCAAATCTTCCAGCAGCTCCTCAGGCAAAGTACCATCTCGTGTTTGGAGCAAGAGGGGATGATGAGTTGCCAATGCCTCCTTGAACGCGGCCGAGAGCGCATCAGCCCCCGGCCGTAAGGTCAAGGTCAGAGGGGCAATCGGGTGCCCGGCTGGAACAGCGAGGGCTCCTTCAAGCCTGCAAACTTTTGTAGTGCCGTTGACAGAAGACGTTGATGTTCCGCCACTTGGATCCTGGTCAACGCTGTACAAAATGGCCATGGGAATATCATAGCGCGGGTCAACGGCAGCGAGCTGGTCGATCGTCTTTTCCCAATAGCTTTTGATGTCTCGAGCTGTCACGAGAATTTCTCCGAGCTCGATGAGCATTCTCATTCGGCGTTCCCAAAGCCGCATGCTTGTGGCGTCAACGATAGGATGCATGAAGCCGACGCATTCATCGCCTTCGAGAATGGGAGTAAGGGTCCATTTCAGGTATGTTTCCTCAACCCAAGCCTCCTCGCCCTCCTCCGACTCCCTCTCGACGAAAAACCTCCACTCGCCCTCCACAACGCTCTTTTTCTTTGTGGCGATACTGCGCATGGACTTCTTCAATTCCATGCCAGCCTCGCCCCAAGCCGTTTCAGCGGGCAAACCGAGCAGTGCCGGATGCTTGGAGCCGCAAAGCTTGCTGAAAGCCTCGTTGTAAATTGTTGTATACGACGGGCCCCAGTAGATGGCGATTGGACGGCTGTCGACGACGATCTGGTTCCAAATCTGATCCAGCCGAGGTTGCCAATCGGCAATGGCGCCGATAGGAGTTGCGGACCAGTCCACGCTGCCTATGACATCGAGGAACGGTCGTTTTTCTAGTATATCTCTTGTAAGCAAACGCCCGCTGGCGGGACACCCGACGAGCGGGAACATACCCGGTGGCATATCGGGCAGAACCCAGCCAGGATCCGAAGTAGAGCGCGACAGAGGCCGAATTGCCTCTGGGCCGGGCATGGAACCATGATGTGGAATGGTCGGAACGCCGGTTGGTGTTGATTTTGCCCGGCGTAAAGCTGCGATGTCGGGCGACGGCAGCTCAGCATTGTCTTCGCCGTTATCGTGGATAGCCACAATGCGGGGTGAGACACCACCATCCTGGCCGTGTTTGGCGTCATTGACGTCGAGTCGCACCTTGCGGGAGGGCTGGGCAGGAGGGGCCTGCTCATTGGCACCGACGACTACCATCTGCTGATGGATAACCGACCGGGTCCAGAAGATGTTGGCGTGTGAGAAGGACGAGCGGGGCGGGGCGCCTTTGGCCGCCCCTCCGGTGATAATCCACTCCCAAAGCCCCGCATTGTTCTCCTTCTTCGCGGTGACGATGTCGAGGAGACCCGCGAGGCCCGTCAAGGCTGGGTTCGCGTAGACGATTGTCGGCGGGTGCGGGGTCAGTGCGACGATGAAGCTGGGTCGCGGATCGGACTCCAGAAGGTCAATGATCCCGGTGTCCAGAAATGTATGCATCGTTGTGGTCCCTTGCGTATTGTTCCTTCAACCAAGCACAGCGGGCACGATGATCGTCGAATTGGCAGGCCGAGGGGCAACTACGGAGACGGGATCGGGTCGGCGGTGCGCAATGCATCATAGGGGTCGAGCCGATAACGAAGGGACGAGACTTGGAGCTGGGCATGAAGAGAGAGGCGATGGCTCTTCAATGTCGACGTTATTCGCATGGCTTTCGCGGCTCTGCTATCGTGAAGGGTTGGGAGCGCAACAGGCCGTTGGCTGCCAGGAGGAGTGTTGAGTAGGTTGGCCGTTCTCTCTCACGAGTGCCGATCTTGCCTGGAGGGGGAACGGCGGCGGCGTCCACAAGTCTCCTGCCTTGTCGCTCTTGGGAAAACAAGACAAATTCTGGCTGGCTCTGGCTTCGAAGTGGAGTCCAACCCGCATGCCGAGATGGAGCTTGGGGTGGCTTGGCGGCTGTCAAGCAGTCCTCGGTCACATATCGGTTTTCTCAAGATGGGATCGAAAGCTCGTTTGGGCTGCAATAGAAATTCCTCCCGTATGGATTTCTCTGAATTTCCTGATCCGCAATGGAAGTCGCGGTCCTCTCCACTCTGGACAGAATTTCGGCAATGGGGAGGGTATCAATCAAGATTCCGTTTTCAAGTCGCACACGAGGATTACTTTGCAATTCCCATGGTCGTGCACCAACATTTTGGCCTTGTTGGATCACATTGTCCGATGCGGATTCCCGACCCCCCAATTGCGCCAACGTTCGGCCGCCTCTCAGGCCAAAGCGTCTGGCGGGGTTGGGTCGCAGTTCGCTGCTTGTTCGGTCGCCCTGCATCTGACACTATCAATTGCCACTGGGCTGGCAGTTTTCGTGGCGGCTGCGTAGCGGAAAAATAAACCGCGTCCATCTGGATCATGGGATTTCTGCTTTCACGATACCCGCTATCGCGATTCCGGAATCGGCTCCGAACTCCCTCTCAGAATGTGAAACATTGCAACAGCGCGGGGTCTTCTGTCCCCGCTAAGCGCGTGCTCGTCGGATTACCTCTGCAAGACAACTGTCTGACTCGAACGAGAATTGCTTTATTGGTAGCTATGTGTTTTACCCTCTGAGTGATGTGTCGGAAAGGGACAAGCCTCTGTCATCGCTGGACCCTTGGGAAGCTGACGTCGAGGCGATGCTGGCGGAACGGCTGAATAAGGGGTGCAACTCAACGAGCACCAACCAATATTTCTCTTCAGATGAGCCTGCAGAAACACTGCAGCATCTGATTTGCAGGATGCACGCTCCTTTCTCCCCGCCAATGTCGCTTTCCTGCTGCTTCTGAGACAATGCCGTCCTTCGCGGTGACTTCTTGAACGGGCATCGTGAGCATAAACCAGTGTCATGTTGAGTGAAGAGGTGATTTGCCCCTCTCAGGCCTATCCTGCAGCCCATCTAGAGTCAGGGCCATACGGAACATGGTCGACAGCGATAGAAAAACGATTCATGCCAGCTCCACCAACGCTTCGTCGATAGTCCTTCCTGTGAGGCGCTGAAATGCGTCCTGGTAGCGCGCAGCAGTGGCCTCTGCGATCTCGGCAGGCATCTCGACACCTTCCTTGCCCTTGAGCCCGTTCTCCGTCAACCAATTGCGAAGAAACTGCTTGTCAAAGCTGTCTTGATCGCGCCCAACCTCGTACCCGTCAGCGGGCCAGAAGCGCGATGAGTCGGGCGTCAGCACTTCGTCGATGAGCACAATCTCGTCCGTCTCCTCGTCCAAGCCGAACTCGAACTTGGTGTCGGCGATGATGATGCACCGCTCGCGCGCGTAAGCCGCGCCAGCCTCGTACACACGCAACGCGAGCTCCTCGATGCGGGCAGCGTAACGTTCCCCCACGATCTTGGCGGCCTGGGCAGGCGTGATGTTCTCGTCGTGCTGGCCCAGCTCGGCCTTGGTGCTGGGAGTGTAGATGGGTCGCGGAAAGGGGGAGCACTGGCGAAGCCCGGCCGGCTGGGGCAAACCGTGGACGGTGCCGTGGGCCTCGTACTCTTTCCACGCGCTGCCGGTGATGTAGCCGCGCACGATAGCCTCAACGGGGAAGACCTTGAGCTTGCGGACCTGCATGCTGCGCCCGCGGACGAGGTCTTGCTCCGCCGGTGCGAGGGTAGCGGGGGGCGTCAACGTCAGGAAGTGTGTCTTGAGGCCTGGCACGCGCTCCGCCAGCACACGAAACCAGTGCGCCGAGATCTGGGTGAGAATAGCGCCCTTTAGCGGCACGCCGTTGGACATGATGACGTCGTAGGCTGAGATGCGATCTGTCGTCACGAACAAGAGGGTCTTGTCGTCAATGTTGTAGAGATCGCGGACCTTGCCGCTCGCAAGCTTGGGGAGCGAGCTGAGCTCAATGCTTGTAACCACCGGGATAGCCATTTCGAAAAACGAGGGTTCTTGCTTGTCGGGAAGAGAAGTCCCAGAGCTGTTTTCACGATTTTTGGCCCAGGTCGGGAGAAGAGGTCATTGTTTTGCTTGCCTCCGTCACGCTGGTGTCAATCGGCACCAAGTGTGTCATGGCCGACGTTCGGCCTGCGGCTTTTACCGGCTGCGCTTGCAGCAACAACAAATTTTTTGGGCGTGATAGAAAAGTTTGCGGATCGGTCTCGGTTGTATCCGCGCTCGTCGCTACGGTAGGTCTGCACCAGTGCGGAAAGTTGCTGATATCGCGGTAAGGTCTTCTTCAACACTAGGCAGGTTGCTTTGTTCTGCAAAGTGCTCAGAAGCGATTCCAAGTTTTGTCTTTTCAGGGTTCAGTAACTGAACATCAAACACAGGGGGGGAGGGGCTGGACCGCCCCCTGTTTCTCAGCTCAATCGAACACCCAGGACAAAGACCACCGCCATCACTCTACACAGCAAGACATCCCGCAAGGTAATGACGACGAGCGTTTGGCCAACTCTCTCCGCGGCAGACCTCGGCTCCTTGGGAGAGCCAATTGGCTTGGAGGCTGTCAAATCTCATTGGACGTCACCCACAGAGCGATGACAAGCGGCACTGCTGCGTTGCACTCAGAAGAGCAGATTCCAAGTTCTTGTTTGCGAGTGCGACCAGGACATTAGGATCGCTAGTTATTCAGATTGGCATCCCACCTCACTCGCGCCAGCGGAATGGCACGCGATGGAAGGTATCTCTGCAACAGACAGGCCTTAGCGATACCCCTCTAATGGCTTCTGGACATGTAAAAAGGCCTGGTTTCTTTTACGGAAGGCCTTGTACGTATCGTTTACGGCCTTCACTGCATCGAAAAACGCCCCAAGCGCATCCAAAAAGGCCTATTATTGAGGTGTGTCAGTTGCAGATATACCTTCCGCCGCGTGAATGGCTCGCAAACCGAGAACCCCATCATAGACAACTCAGTTTTGGAAATGATCTTGTTTTTCTTTGCCGAAAGCCGTCTTCCCGTCTCGGCGCGGCGACGGCAGACAGCACCGGGTGCCGAGAGGTCCCAAGGAGCCGGATGGTCTTGGCGGGAATTCGTGAACGGCACATCGGATAATCCGTGTATCGGATAGAATCAAACCCAGAAGCATACTGTGTAGGCGCCGGATTTCTCACGGCCCTGCGACTAGAGCAACCGGAGTTGGAATGTCAATTCGGTGCAACACCAGGAGCGCAAGCAAACGGCCAGGGTGTACATGAGCGGATCGTCGTTGAGCACCAAGCCAATGGAACATCAATCGCTGTCCCCTCTGCATGAGGGGGTCGGGACGTTGTCCGCCGCGCAAAAGCAAGCGGCGTGCCAAACGGGACAAGCCCCATGTCGCAACCCTTGCGCCCAGGCCGCCAAGAGCTGGGGTTGTGAGCTGAGAAATGCTATGGGGGCATTCCGCGGCGCTGAACCAACGTAAAATGGCGAAGCCCCCAGCACATTGGCGGGCACGGGCTGTCTGCTCGTGATGTCCAACGCCGTTCGGCTTCCCTTCATCAATCTGGAAGTACCGGTTTCATGGAGCTCGAATCCTGCGCTGAGGTCCTCCTCTACTGACAGGGCCCGCTGCGCATTTCGAAAGCGCGCCTCATTAGCAGCCTCGCCTGACAGGAGCGGCCAGAACGACATGCATTGCGGCGACAGCGACTCCTGATTCCTCTCGACCTTGGACGCCTCGCATCGCCGCCTTCATAGCTCTCGAACCAGCCAGCGGGCGGGGTTCGAGGGGGCGGGATCCCCAACAAGAGACCCCTCGAGATGAAGCTTGGCGCAAGCGCTGTGCTGGCGTTTGCTTCGGCAGCGACAGCGCAAAATGTGGTCGAATTCGACCTCCATCGAGGGATCCCAGGCGTGCGCCTAGGGACGCTCCCGCACCTGGGCCGGCGAGATACATACGCACAAGTGCTGATCAACAATATCACGGGCGGCGGATACTACTGCGACGTCACGGTCGGGACGCCACCACAACCTGTCACCATGATTCTCGACACCGGAAGCAGCGATGCTTGGGTTCTGAGCCCCAAGGCCGATCTATGCACGAACGCAACCTTGCAGCAGAAATACCAAGACTCGTGTGGCAACACCTACGACAACAGCAAGAGCACGACGTACAGCTTGGTGGAACGCAATGGCTTCAGCATCACATATCTCGACAACGGGACGGCAAAGGGTGATTACATCACAGAGGATTTCACTATTGCCGGTGTTACCGTCAAAGGCCTGCAAATGGGCTATGTTTCGCAAACTGTCCGGGGCATCGGCATTCTGGGGATAGGATACACGGCGAACGTGGCCACGCGCAAAATATATCCCAACATCATCGAACAGCTTACTGCTCAGAAAATCATTGGCGTCAGGGCATACTCGCTGTACCTGAACGACCGACGGTCCTCTTCCGGCACCATCCTGTTTGGCGGCATCGATACGAACAAGTTTATTGGACCCCTGCACATCGTACCCATTCTCAAGTCGTTTGGCTTGAACGTCCACACCGCGTTTGAGATTGCCTTCACAGGCCTCGGCGTCACCTACACGAACGGATCCTCGGCCGATATAAACACGGCCCTATTCAAGACGACAGACCTCCCAGCCATCCTCGACTCGGGGAGCACGCTGTCGTATCTCCCAGAGCAGCTAGCAAAGCCCATCTTCAGAGAACTCGGCGCAGTGACAGACGACGAAGTGACAGGGCTGACGTTCATCGACTGCAAACACTTGAAGGACGACCCTCGCATGGTCATCCGTTTTGCGTTCGACGGCAAGGAAATCAAGGTGCCTGTCAACGAGATGGTGCTGGACATTCTCGGGGCCTACCAGCACGTGCTCCCATCCAGCATCCCCTACGACCGGGCGTGCATGTTTGGGATACAGAGCACCAAGAACTTTGACACCAGTCGGGCGGTCGAGGAGAGCAACTTTGCCTTGCTCGGCGACACATTTCTGAGGAGCGCGTATGTCGTGTACAGTGTTGAGCACCACCAGATTGGCATCGCGCAAGCGAACTTGAACAGCACAAGCTCCGCCATTGTGGAGCTCAACGCGGGAGACAAGGCTCTACCGTCTGTCACGGGCGTCCCGGAGCCGAGCACGACCGACGGTAGTATTGAGACAGTGACAGTGACGGCGAAAAATCTGGCGCCTGGGAGCGTGAGGCTCTCTACAGGCCTTGAAGCACTGGCAGTGTTTGCAGTCACAGCAATATTCATCGCTGCCGGAGGTGTAGTCGTGGCCTTCTAAGGCACAGGCACGGGTTGCCACCTTCTTCAGTACATATTTCTTCCATATCTTCGTAATCGATAAGTTTCCCTGACCAATCCCTAATCCAACTCGTACATCGAAGTGCACACCCCACCTGATGAAGAGGCGGGATGACGGGATACACCATCAAACTAACCTTCCCAGCACCAGAACCCAGAGACAGTCCTAGCAAACACTCAGATTGCTCTCATGCATCGGTTCAAAACTAATTCTTCGTAAATCGTGGCCTTTGAGAATGCGAGCCCTGCTTGTGACCGAGCGAGGTACCTTCCATGAGGTCAGGAGTCCACCCCTTCACCATGCGCTAGACCAAACATTCACCGTCCACCACCCCAATAGAGTAATGCTTAATATAGCCATTTGATTCCAATAGTTGCACCCAGTCTAATATACTTGCTGAGAATAGTTCATACTTACTACCTCGGAGATGTGTGACGGTCTCGAGACCGTTTGGTGGTACCAACCCTAACCCTGTGATCATTTTCTAAATAGTGGGGCCGCTAGCTGGAGCTTCTTGCAGGCAGAGCAACTGACGCGGAGCACGGCAGCCTCCCATCAGCAGCACCAACGAGCTTCACCAAGCTTTGATCCCGCCCTCGATTCCCAACATTCTATACCTCACCGCACCCCCTCTATACCAAGAAGCGCCGACGCAGAAACTCTCACGATGGCGGACGCCGCATTCAAGCCGGAGAAGGACTTCTCCAAGGAGGTCGACAAGCAGATTCCCGACGCCGAAGCGCTCGCAAAGGTACCCTTCGTGTGTCCTCCTGATTGCGCCCGCGCCCTGCTGATCAGCCTCCGGAAACACAGACAGACATCCATGCCGCCATTGAGAAGCTCGCCCTCCTCGAGAAGCAGACCCGCCAGGTAGGTCAACCAAGCACCCCCCGTCGCGCCGCCCAACGTGCGTTTTGCTGACAGATCCCGAAACAGGCATCCGATCTTGCGTCGACCTCCCGAATCCTCATCAGTATCATCACAATCTGCAAAAATGCTGGCGACTGGCAGCTTCTCAGCGAGCAAACGCTCGTGCTGTCCAAGAAGCATGGCCAGCTCAAGCAGGCCATCACGCGCATGGTTCAGACGGTCATGGAGTCCCTCGACCAGACGCCCAACATGGAGACGAAGCTATCAGTCATCGAGACACTGCGCACCGTGACCGAGGGCAAGATCTTTGTCGAAGTAGAACGCGCGCGCGTCACCAAGATTCTCTCGGATATCAAGAAGGAACAGGGCGACCTCAAGGCTGCTACCGATGTGCTCTGCGAGCTGCAGGTCGAGACTTTCGGCTCCATGGAGCGACGTGAGAAGGTGGAGTTCATTTTGGCTCAGGTGGCGTTGTGCATCGAGAGCGGCGATTGGACCCAGGCCGGCATCCTGAGCCGCAAGATCAGCACCCGGTACCTTGCGCGAAAACCGAAGAAGACAGCTGAGCAGCTCGAGAAGGAGCAAAAGGAGAAGGAAAAGAAGAAGGCTCGTGGCGAGGAAGTCCCCGAGGAGAAGGAGGACGACGTCACAGATCTCAAGTTGCGATACTACGAGCAGCAGATCATCCTGGCTAAGCACGATGCCAAGTACCTCGATGTATGCAAGCACTACCGACAAGTTTTAGACACGGAGGCAGTAGAGGAGGACCCGGGGAAGCTCCGAGCGGTAAGACCTTTCATACACTGCGTTTGAGGTGTATCTCTGACGATGACCAGGTGCTGCAAAGAATTATCTACTTCATCATTCTTGCCCCGCATGACAACGAGCAGCACGACCTGCTGCACCGCATCCACAAGGACTCACGCAACGCTCAGATTCCCGAGGACGCCGAGCTTCTCAAGCTGTTTACTGTGCACGAGCTGATGCGATGGCCCGAGGTGTCGAAGTTGTTTGGGCCACACCTCTGCAGCACCGAGATCTTCGACTCGGCCGAGGGGCAGTCCGGCGACGACAAGGCGTTCCAACGCTGGCAGGACCTGCGCAAGCGCGTCATCGAGCACAATGTACGCGTGGTGGCCAAGTACTACACACGCATCAAGACGGAGCGCCTCACCAAGCTTCTGGACCTAACCGAGGACGAGACGGAGAAGTACATCAGCGAGCTGGTGACATCCAAAACAGTGTACGCCAAAATCGACCGGCCAGCACGCGTCGTCAGCTTTGCCAAACCGCGTGATGCCGATGACACTCTGAATGAGTGGAGTTTCAACATGAAGAGCCTTCTCGGTCTCTTGGAGCGCGTCGACCACCTGATCACCAAGGAGGAAATGATGGCCCGGATCCAGCCCGGCGTCAAGTCGAAGAAGAGCGGCAAGGAGAAGAAGGCCCGCTAAGCGCGTGACGGGGTGGATTGGTTGCATCCTTCACATAGGCGGCCCGCATAGAGACGGCTGTATGAATAGACACGATCTTGGGCGGCATGGAGTTCTGCCCGGAGTATGGAATCAAAATGGATTTTGTCCTAGTAATGTTTTGTCCATCGCTGTGTCAACGTGATCACTGAAAGCTGCGCCATCCGCAACGTCGTTGAGCTCCTACAAATGGGACCCGCTTCGCAGGCCCTTTGATTGACGTCATCGGGAATGTAGCACTCCAACCGCCGACCTTCCATGAATACAACATTTGCCTTTTTGTTTCTTACATATAGACATTTCGATACCATGGCGTCGAAACAGAAGTGCATTGGTAGCAAGCCTGCCTTCGACCCAAGTGCCGCGGTCGCCGACCAGGATACGCAGGAGCGGGCCTTTCTTGCGCTAAAGGAGAACGACATCGACACAGCGATCCGGACTTGGTTCCACATCCCCAAGGACGATGCCTACGTATATCATGCCATTGCCAGCGTGACTCTTGCGCAGGTGCAAGCTATGGTTCGCCTCGGTGATAAAAACGGACTTCACAATTGGTACGAAGGTTGTCGCAATGACGAGGGCGAGAAGGTATGTAACAACCAACCCCAACAGCCCCACTCTCGGTTGGATATCCGCCCCCTTTTCACCCTCATCCCTTAAATAAACAAAACAAAACAAACCACCTCTACTGACACTCTTTGCATCTCAGCTGCCCTCTCCCAGCACCGCCGATATTACCTCTTACACATCCATCTTCTCCCCCTCCACATCCACCCCTTCCGCCCTCCGCGCCTTTTCCTCCAACGCCCGCAAATCCACCATCCGCTCCCTCGCCTCTTCCCACCTCCTATCCCACTACCACCTCCTCTCCCCCCTCACCCCCGCCCCCAAAACCACCAAGCCCAGTGCCCTCAACCCCTACCTCACCTTCTGGAGTACCGCCTGCCAGCACCTGCAATGGTGCGGGCCAACCCCATACCCGACTCTAACCACACACAAATCCCACCCCATCCTCCCCATCTTCATGCACCACTTCTCCTGCGCGATCCCCTCGCACGAAGCCCTCACCCTCCTCACCCGTCTCTCCTCCGGCCGCAAAATCCTCGACATCGGCTCCGGCACCGGCTACTGGACCTTCATGCTCCGCCAGTACGGCGCAAACTGCATTCCCCTCGACAACGGCCAATCCGCCTGGCGCACCACCTGGGTACCCGACACCATTCGCGCCGACGCCACGCAGTGGCTTTCCCGGCCCGAGAACCGCGGCGGGGCGGACATGCTGCTGCTAGTAGTGTACCCCATCGTCGGTGGCGGGATAGCCGGCGGCGTAGAGGGTGGCTTCATGCGGGGGTTGATGAAGGCTTGCAAGGCGGATACCATCGCCGTGGTGGGCACGCAGAATAGAAATGGGTATACGGCTTTTCGGGATATGACCATGGACGAGTTCATCGACAGGGAGCATCAGGATTGGGTCAGGGTCGCGCAGATTCCACTGCCAGCTTTCCCAGGAAAGGACGAGGCCTTGTTTGTGTTCCAGAGGAGAGTCAAAGTGTAAGATAAGATGACCTAGGTTAAAGCAAAGGGGCCATATGTTCCATCCGGCAAAACATGGACACCATACCCCCGCGGCTTTTATGTTGGCAAGAGGGCTTTGTTGACCATTGAATTATGGCCTTACCAACACCTTGGCAGGTTCACTGTTTCCACAACCTTTTGGTCGCCTCCTTTCTACCCTGTGGCTTGTCAAAGATATTATCACGGGCGGAGTTTTCAGCAGCTCCAGATGATGTATCATCAAAATGTCAGAGGGTTGCAATTCGCAGGATTAGACCAGATACCTAGCACCTAGCTACCAACTATCCGGACCTCTTCATGCCGTCTCTCCGGAGCATTCGCAACATACGAAGACCAGACTAGCCGATACCTTGGAGATTCATCGCCGTGATCTAGGCCGCTGGACAGAACCAGATTTTCCATTGTGCGACCCAAATCGCCAAGATTCCAAACTCGTCGACCATAGCCCTTTACTCGTGCCCCCTTGCAGCGGTCCTCCTCAGCTACCACTTTACGCGAGCCCAGAAAGAGTCTCCATCAGCAAGACCCGCCGCATGATTGTCAGGCCTCGTGGCACTGTTCACCGTATTGGTTGTGGCCACCTCTTCACTGCCACTCCCATCATCGCTGGCCTCATGATTCTCAATGGGTCTGACACTCACTGGAGTCTGAGGAGGTGTGAGGTGAAACGCTTCAGTGTCGGCGCTTGTCTCGCCCTTCACACCAGAAAATTCCACATTAGCCTCGAGACGCTCAACACCAGCACCCATGGTATCGACATGCGCATGGCTCTCAGTATTCTCGATACTCTCGCTCGGGAAGGCCGCGGCGTGCTCAGTTGCAGCAGAATCCGACGTCGCCTTTGCTCCTGACTCTTTTTCCTTCACCAAGATCTGCTCTGCCACTAACGTCAACTTGGCGGTAAGTTCCTCTCTCTGGCGGTCACTCATTACAGGCATCAGAATGCCAAAAGGAGCAAGCATCTCGGCCAGCTTCTCCTCAACCAAATTGGCGGTCGGTTCCTCGGTAGAGAGCTGTGGCTGCTTCGGATCGCCGTTTGCGAAGACAGCTGGGGAGCCCTCGCCGTTCACAGCACTGGGCTTGGCTGCGGAGTCTTGAGATGCGGCAACGAGTCTCTCAGGTTCTTTTTCTAGAATCTCGTCGAGGGACTGCTTCGAAGACTCTGCGGGAGATTCTGTCTTTACCAGAACAACCGATGGAGCATTTTCGAAGACGCTCTCATGGGATGCTTTGGCTACCGTCTGGACAGCCTCCTTGGTAAATTTCTCGCGAAGGCAATCAGCCTCATGCATGTTAGGTGTCTCCTCGATCTTATCCCAGTGCGGCAAGAACTGAGCCGGCACTGGTTCAGATGGCTTCTTGTTGTTCAGCTCAACGTACCACGCATCGAAGTCGGTCGCCAGTGCCTTGGCCGGGCCCCCCTTGGCGCCTTCCTTGACGGTAGGCTCTATGTTCGTCTTCGCTTCGCTCCCGTGTGTTGAGCCCTCCAACCTAGTAGAGAAAGCCGACTTGGTCTTTTCCTCGTCTTCCGTTTCCTGCTTCACCCGAATCCGTGCATCAATCTTGAGGCTTCCAGGGCCAGGGTAGTCTCTAGAGACGCTCGTCGGCCGAGTCTCAGTGGGCAAAACCTGATTCTCATCCTCAGCTGGCTTAACCAGTACCGACTCGGGTTGAGGTCCACCCTGAGTACCTGATATGGGTGACGAATCGTCTCCCGATACATGAAGACCCAGGTCAATGCCGAGATTGAGAGAGCTAATCCACTCCTTGCCTTTGGCGATGAGAGCTTGATCTTCAAGCAAGAGCTCCTGCTGTTTCTGCCGAATCACCTCGATGAGGGGGGCGATGTTGTTTGTAATGAAGGCGTGGATCTCCTTGTCAGGTCTGTCGGCAAAAATTAACGCCAACGCAGCAGAGATCCAGCGAGACGGACGATAAAACCTAACGTGTTTGTATGTGTGTCGATTCTCTCCCGGCAAGATGGCGGGTTTGGCTAAGAGGTTGTGAACGTTGGCAAACCCAGCCTGGAGTTTGGTGTAGGAGATCATATCATCGCCCACTTTGTCGGTCCAATAGCGACACTTTTCCTCAGGAATAGGAAGCCCCAATGCCTTCAACAAGATCTGCGCGAGTGTGATAGACGACCCGCGGAACTCAAGCGTGTCGAAAACCCGCTTGACGGCCTCGACGTCCGGCTTCGGGTTGTTGAGGAACTCCAACAACATGCTGGCCGTAATTCCCGTCATACCCCTGGTCCAGTCTCCGGGGCACGTTGAAATTTCGACTGATACCAGGTATTTCAGGTGGAAAACCTGAGATTCACGGCTGCCGCCAAATGCCTCTCCCAGAAAGTCGAAGCGATCAAGGCCGTCAATCTTCACGTCGTCCGGCGCGAGTCTAGTACCCCAGAAATCAACCAAAGGGTAGCCCTCCCGGGGTCCAAATATCGACCAAGTGTCGGTGCGAGGGTCGGTAAAAATCATTGAATGGCGTTTGCCCAGTGGAGAAAGTCGAAACTCGAGAGACTCGTGGATGGCGCGCTGGAAACCGTGCAGTATCTTAGTCTGACGGAGAGTAGCGCCGATCGGGGTCATATCATCATATGGAATCGCCGAGCGCTGCTCGTCAGTGAGAAGAGGCGTACTTCTCTTTGTGAATGAGTTCACGAACTCGTCGGCAAAGACACCGCCACAGGATCGAGCGATGAGCTGGAGCGAATCGTCGGGGTGAGAGCGCGATGTGCCAAACAATGAGGGATGGCACACCCAGCCTCCAGTCAGTGGCGACTCGGTCATTAGGATGACTGGGAGCTCATCATGGCCGACAGCGTCGCGAATAGCTTCCCTGATCCTGTCGACGGTAAGGAACTTGAAGTTCTTCTTGGGATTGGAAGCGGAAATCTCGGGTCTGCAATCGAAGTCGACAACAATGTCATTCTCAGGAGTGACGGGAGCAAAGACCACGAGAAGCAGGGTAGTGTTGCGCTCGTTTGCAGCCTTCGCACGAGCAGCAAGGTGCTTCAGGAAGCTGGCGATGAAACCTTCATTATTCGCCGGTATCGAGGCGATATGGTCCTTGTTCTTGCCAAAGATCGCATGGCTTGAATCGGGGGAGTTGTCGCCGAATCCGACATCCTGGTGGAACTTCTCCATGTCCAGAGAACTGAACCAGTTCTGTTCATGGAATTGTGAGTAGATAGAAACAACAGGCCATCCCCGCTAATGGATACTAACCTGAAAAGCACGAGGGCCGACGCCATACAACAGTGTCTTCCAACGGAGGAAGTCGACGGCAATCCAGGCATACTTGTTGGTACCGCTGAGATGCTCCGAAAGACCGCAGACTCCCATGATCTCAGTATTTCTGTTGATGTCGGGAGGACTGTGAATCAACACAGGCACTTCGCAGAAGGCAGCTTGGAGCTGGCTGAGCAAGCCTGTGTTGCCATCGCCAGGCTTGGCGCGAGCTGCAGTCATGTTCTTGGGGGCCTCGCCAACTGAAAGAGAGAGAGAGAGAGTTAGCATCCTGTTACCAAATGATTCTAGTCACAAGGACGACTTGCGGCCAGCAACTTGCTCCTCAGAGCTGAGTCGACGGGGAGGCCTGCGGTTTCGGGGAGACCCCGTAGCTAGAATAGCGAACATACTCTGACTTTGGTGACGCAGCGTTCGTAGCTCACGGAAAGTTCTCGGTGGTGGTGGTGGTGGAGGAAGAGAAGAGGGGGTAGAAGAAGAAGAATATGGTGACGGCGTGTTGTTTGCGAGGGGAGAAGTAGAATGTTCCAGGACGAAGGGGCGATATTTCAACAAGGAAGGAAGAAGGTGACGATGGTTGGCAAGTGCCAGAGTCCGGTAAGGAAGGTACGGGTAACAAAATATCAACAATCAGTGGTGAAAGGGCGGGATGTGTGTTCGGTTGTGAAAGCGGCGCGTTTCTGGATTCATCATAATGGAAAGCATCACTGGGACTTACATGTGTTTTGTTTGGGTATGTCGATTATTTCTGTAGCAAGTTTGCGATGAACGCGGCGGACCCTCTCCAATGGAAGAGAGCGGCTCTACCTTTTGTGGGGAGGAACTGGAAGTGAAGCGCTCATATGCGACAGAAGGTGCGAGAGGGTAAGTTGCGCGACTTGCTTTGTCGAAGAGGGGCAAGGGAAAAAGAACCACCAGTTCAACTGTCAAATTTAAAGTAAACTTTTGGGCAGACAGCGGACTACCTGGCCCGGAGACTCTTCTCGTGGGGATGCACAAGGCTCAAGGCAGTCGCCGTCACTTCAGCTTTCACATTATCTGGGCGGTTCTACGCTCCAGCGTCGGCCTCGGGTACTGTCGTTTGGCAAGCAGCCTGAACGATAACTACCTAGATATCTAGATATCTCAACGCTATAGACGTGGAAACCCATCAGATAGTACGCTCTCGCGAGCCGTGAACGCGGAAGCAGGGCAGGCTCCTCTTGACCCATTAACCTTGAGTATCTCCACATACTTTGTTCCTTGCATCCTTTAGACCTTAGACTGCTGTTCTGACACCATGTTGTTCCAGAATCTCCCTGTCTTTCTCCAAATTGCTCAATGGCTGTGGGGTACTTCTGCCAGATAGCCTCCTCTCAACATGATCACACTTCCCTACATCTCCCATGCCCACGCCATGTCACTCATTCAGCCGAACACTGTTCTTCTTCTGCCAGTGGGTACATTCAGACTGCAGAAGCCGCCCAACCGATCATATTTGCTCCGGCTGTTGTCAACGACTTAATGATATCGACCAACATCTTGCAAGATCCGCACAAGAAAGCTGATAGCATTGTCAGTGACCGCTCACACTCGTCTCTTCAGGGTTTGGCGCTGCGGTGATCCGAGTCCCATATCACCACTTCCAGTGCCCCAATCTAGCAGCCTCGACCAGCAGGAGGCTATCGAAGCTTTGGCTGGCAAATACCTTCCCACCCGGACGGTCACGGTTGGGATATTGCCTTTGAAACACTATGAGCACAGGAGAAAGCCAGCAGTACTGTGCCTCGAGTTCTCCCGAAGGACTCAATGCCACAATCAAGGAGAGAGCAAGATCCAGGCCTGTTCGGCATCCACAAAGACTCAAACACACACGGTCCGCGAACAGACGCGATTTGCTCCATTACCTAGCCTAGCTGGCGCCTAGCTGGGACTGCAAAGCAACGTAGGAGCCAGGAAAGTGTTGTCTGTCGTGCTTGAGTAGCTGATGTCTCTGACCCAGAGATTGGGAGGCCGGACTCCCAGCATTCGGGTGTCTCCTTGAGGGAACAGATAAGTAACTCGACACCTTCTGCTGCGAAATCCAACACCCTAGCTTGACGCTGCTGTCTATTTAGGAGTGCCAGTGTGCTGCAGTCGTGTTGAGGATCTCCCATCCGGGGAATGCGATGTGTCGAACAAGGCATGGTTGCCATCATCAATATGTCATAGGCTCACTACCTACTATCGAAGAGGATTATCTCATTGAATATGTTCGAATCTATTTCTCCACCGTTTTTATACACAGACCCCATGAATGCCCCCTATTGTTTAAACATACAGTATACCACCCACCCAAGACCCCCAATTTGTGCCCTATATGAGAACCATGATGCAACGTGACTTGCAACGCTATATCCGTGGGTACCTAGAGGCGTTTCGGAGAACTCCTTCATTACGAAAGTGGACGCCGAAACCTCGCGAAGAGCCATCGTGGAAAGAGCTGCCAAAGACACCAAAAACACAAAACTCCCCCATGACTTGCCCGAGGACTCCATGCCAACTTTTAATCGCTTCATGCCCGAAAGAATTCGATGAAGGGAAACCCTTATTCCTCGTCCTTCTTTTCGCCGACGCGCATCCGCTCATTCCACTTTCGCTTCCCAACTCGAGTTTCGTAGTGAGGGGCCGAGGTTTTCACATCCTGCATGATCGATTCCATGGCGCTCCGAGTCTTATTTCGGTAGCAGTCCACTATCATCCAACAGTTAAAAAAACAAACCTTTGACGGATGATAGGAAAATGAGGAGAGACTCACAGGCTCGCTGCAGAAAAACAGTGCGCCCCGCAAAGACACGGCTCTGCAACCACGCCATTCGGTAACCAAGGTCGTTGAGACGAACTTCCTTGCCACGGAATGATTTGCGTATGCGGGGAATAGCCACCTCGCCTTCTTGGCCCTCGCTCATCGGAACCTTGACCATGGTCTTGCCCCGTTTCCCGCTGCCGCGTCCTGCCCGGCGACCCTCAGTTTCGGCGTTGCCGTCGTCTTCCATATCACTAGTGTCATCCATGAAGAATTTGCTTCCGGTAGCACTGGGAGGCGGGCTCTGCATCTCGCGGGGGAAGTATGAGCGCGGGTACACACTGCTGCTCTTCCGGAAACTATCGGGAATCTCACGCGTGTCAACACCGTCCAGTGTGACACGCACGCGAAGACGGCTTTGGCGATCGCTGTCTTCCACCAGGATGAATTTGCGCTTCTTGGCCTCGGGAATATCGGGAAACAGGTCCTCAGGCTCATCGTTGCGAGAGCGACTCAGGCGGCGGGCTGCGACCGTGCTGCCGCTGGCGTGGGGTGAACCGCTGAGAGTATCGTGGATCGAAGGCATGGACGAGGAGCCATGCGGCGCCCCGCTCGGGTATGAGCCATATCCCGTAAACGTTTGCGCGGGTCGCTCATCAGAGCCAGACTGAGAGGGGGCTTGGTGATGATGGTGGTGCTGGTCATCAAGGTATTCGTCTCCTAGAAGATGGGAAATTCCCGCTGTTAGCTGTCCGTACCCTGCTGGGGAGTTAGGCGCAAGACAGTCGGCTTTTTAGCGTGACGCGTCGTGCGAATGAGTGTGATGCTTTCAAACCAGAACAGCGCAGCAACAGCAACTCGCCAAACTCCCAATGAAGCAGCAAACAACAACTCCTCGAAGCGCAGCGTACAAAACAAACTCGCAGACATCGTTGACCAGAGGACCCCAGCCTCCAAACCCGGTGCGGTTGGTGATGCCTTTTTCAGGCCCATGCAAAAAACGGTGTGAGTGTGTGTGAAGGTGTTGGTATGTGACGAGCGATGCTGATGAAGATGCGATGCATAGTGAAATGCAAAGCAGCGTTTGCCAGCAGCCAGACGACTGAACGACGACCGAAACCAGCAAGACAAACTAACAACAGCAAACGCGGCTATGGTAATGTACAGATCTTTCTTTTTTGTACCAGGTCCCTGTGTCGCCCAGGTCCGCGCGGTGCTCGAGACGCGAGCCGGTATATAACAGCGAAGAAGAAAAAGGACGAGCGAGCAAACCCCCGAAATTCCATAAGATAACCAAAACAGAAAACAAAACGGGTTGAAAAGGTATCACACTTAATCACAACAACGCGCGCGCATTAGGCCATCTGGTGAAACATACCGACTTCGTCTCCTCCCTGAGCGCTCCCGTCCTGGTGGTGGTGGTGCATTTGCGAGCCCATGTTGTTCATCCCCGGCTTCCCGATAGCAGCTGGCATGGTGGCCTGGGCTGGCATGCCCGCCGACGCAGGGTTGGGCATATGACCGGGATGGGGTGTTGCCGAACCGGCCTTGTTGCGGTGGTTCATCTTGGCCATCCGACGAACACGGCGACTCCTGAGTCGGGGGTCTTGGTTGCTGTTCCGCCAGCTGTCCACAGCTCGCTGGATCAACCCTCTCTTTCCGCGGAGCGGCGGGTTCAGTTGTGCCAGGGCCCATCCCACCGTGTTGCACTCAGTCTCATACTGCAGGCGGTTTCCTCGGTATTGTTCTTTCGGGCAGCAGGCTCGGGGATAGACGCAGTTCTCCGTCTTGAATTCTTGCGACAGCTCTTCCTGGTTCACCGACTCGACGTCGCAGCGAATGGTGTACTCCATCTTGACGCGATCACGCGAGTACTCAAAAGCGATCCACTGAACACCATTTCCATCTTGCCGAACAACGAGCGGCGTGGTTGCCGGGATCGGACCAGGGGCGGCATTGGGGTTGACACCAGACGCCGAGCCGGTTGGCGTGGAGAGCGGAGCAGTGTTCTGGGGAGTGTTGGATGCAGATCCACCCAAGGGAACGGGCGCTGAAGTCCTGTGGTTCAGGCTGTGGGCTTCGATCTTCCCGGGTCGCGGGCTTACTGTCATTCCTGGCTGTGAGTGTTGAGGGGCGGCGTGTTGGCTCATTTGATGTTGAGGCGCGTTATGCGACATCATCATGCTGGGCTGAGACGCCATGGGCTGGTGCGACTGCTGCGGGTGCTGAGCATGCTGGGCGTACGCGGATGGTGCAGCTTGCGCCGACATGTATGAGTTCTGCGTCTGCTGGGGAGCACCGTAGTATAATGATTGTTGGTGTAATTGCGAAGTTGGTTGCCCGTACATGCTCCTCTGTTGGTCGTGTCCCGACGGTGATGCTACCGATGCAGGCGAGTTCGACTGCGGAGTATGGTAGGACATCGGGGGGTATGGCGGTCTGGGCATCGTGGCGGCCATCATTTCTCCGGTTTCTGTCGAAATTGTCAGCTTCTTTTTCCTATGCACCAGAATCGCATCGGTGAGGCATACGGAACTTACCTGCGGACGTGTATCCGCTGGTCGCGCCAGGTGTGCTGTAGGGGCTCGGGTGCGCGTAGTACGGAAGCCCGTGATCCTGCGCGTTGCTGGCTTGAGACTGCTGCTGGTAGACCGAGTGGCCCGAGGAGTACGCGCTTGAATGTTGCTGTTGCTGCTGCGTGGGTGCCTGGCTATGGTGCTGCTGGTGAACAATGCTCGAGGGCCGAGAATGTTGCAAGTGCGGCGGAACAGAACCCTGTTGCTGGTGATGTGGGTGGTGCTGCTGCATAGAGACAACCATTAGTTCTCTCGCTGCGCAACGTTTCTCTCAACAGGCGTGATCATGTGTTTGTGAGAGGGGCAGGGCAGACGCGTCTGGGAATATTCTTTTTTTTCGCGGGAGTAAGGTCTGGGGGGGAATCGGGAAACTTGTGGGCAGGTCCCCTGGAAGGTGAGGCGGGCTAGCTTCGGGATTTTGTGGTGGGATTCGTCGGACAAGGCTCTTCCTTACGGCATCCGAACCAAATTGAGGAGCCGGGAAGCCAATGCTACCCTTGTTCAAGGATCAACGCAAACAGAGGGTGGAGCGAAGAGGTCTCGGAATCACGACCCGAGGTTTCGAGATGCCCACTGGGTTCTTCTCTGCTCGCACGCTCATCTCGCACCCCAGCCTACCGATGACAACTGTGCCAGATAGATTGGTCGACGGGTAGAAGGAAATACTAACCAGGCGAGAGACGATTTGAATGTGAAGAAGAGGATGGGCGGATGGAAAGGCAGGGGCCGCGATTAATTACTTTGCGGCGACCAGCAGGACGAGCATGGGCGGAAGGTGCGGGTTGGCTGCCAGGCGCGTGTGCAAGTAAGGTAGTGTGGAGAAGGTGGGTGCTAGGAGCGTGCAGGGCTCAAGTAGGTAATGTACCTTATAGAAACTGGGGGGGCGCGCGAAAGAAAACAAGATCAGATAGCGATGGTGACAGCGGACAAGGGGCGGTAATGCTTGGCCGGTCTGATATAGCCTGGCTGCGTGTGTGTGCGTGTTCGAAAAGACTGGTCGTTCCAAGCTTGCAAAGATGGAAGAAATTCGCAAGGTGTGGATGGATCAGAAAATGATGGTGGGACACAGCGCATGGGAGAAACGTGAACAGGGGGCGACTGCATTTTAGATGAAATGGCCAATGGCGGGACGAAGCGGCAGCCGAGTAGCACCACTATTGCCCAAGGAAGCACTTGCGACCCGGGCCTAGTCACTAAATGGGTAAGGCCCGAGGTGGCTTCACACTTTTTTTTTTTTTTTTCGCTGCACCCTTTTTTCTTCTTCCCAGACCACAGGAGGGCTCTCAGTTGGCATGGACATGGGGGGCGGTGTGCGAGCAGGCCCAATCCCCCTTCCCAGCGAATCCCTGTAAGCCTTGGCAGCCCATCTGGAGAATCCATGTACCGACCGCAACTCGCGGGCCAGGTACGTCGCCTTTGCTGGTGCATCGCTTGAAACAGCAAGTCGAGCAGGGAGCGTTTGACTCCCACGCTGACAGGCCTTGCAATTCGCCGATGCTGCGCATCGTCCTGCTTCGCGATCTAGTTGACAGATCGATGGACAGAAAACGCCGTGACAACGGTTCCGAGTGACAAGCCCGTTGCGACCGACCGGCCATCAGCTCCCTAGTGCAGGTGGAGGACACTTCCTCTCCGGGCTGCGCGGCTTCTGCTTGGGCTTAGCAAAGGCTAACGGGGCCAGCTCCGCCGTATGTCGCCTCCCGATCCCCACCTCCTAGCGACGCAACTGACTCTTGGGCGGCCAAGCACCCACAGCTTGTGGTACAGTTGAGCCGGCGAGACCGTCGCACGAGTGTCATCAGAGTGCAAACTAACTAGATGACGATTGTGCATGTCGGAGGCCAGCGAACGGATCGCTTGATCCCCATCGCTCGCCTTTGTTGGCAGATACGCGCGAGCGAATCACACCCCGTTGCCCGCACTGCGGGAGGTGACCGGTTACCCTAATGAAAGCTTCCAGCCACACCACACCGCCGTTGAGACTTCGGACCACCGTTGGAGCCCACCATCCACGTTCTGGGTTGGCCCCACCGATGGGCTTTCGCTAGCGCCATGGGGCTGTCTAGCGGGTTTGTTGCAACCTCCCAATGAGCCCGCACGGTCAAAAAATTACAGTGTGGCTCAAAGGGATGGTGGGGTTTGCTGACAGCCCAGGGCAGCCAACGGGAATTATCGCGAATAGGTGCTTGGGGAGGTGAAGTGTTCTGCAGCCGCCCGTCGCCAACTTGGCCAGGCCGGACGCGCTGGAAAAGCAGGCAGGGTGCCCAGTGCTTGACCCAGCGAGCTAGACAGCGGGTTCAATCACCCTGCTGCATCGCTCGACTGCAGGTATTCCGTTTAGCGCAAAGCGGAAGCACATCTCGCAACCCGGCCACAGCCCCTGTCGCTGCTCCCGGAGCCCTGGCTTGTGGTGAAACAAGACACCCCCCTGCAATTCCCACAGACCCGACCACCAAATCCGCACCTGGTCAGGCTTGCGACAGGCATCGTCTTCTGGAACACTAGAATCCAGGGTCTTCAACCTTTTGAGGACTTGCCCCGTGGTTCTGCAACTATGCGACCACACATGAAATGACGAAGCCAATATGGTGTTGCTGAAGATGAGGATATTGTCATGGCGTGCATCTGCCACAAATCTCCTTGCCAAAAGGGGTGCCGAGAAAAAAACCGGCAACTGGCCGGCATCTCGATCTGAGTCGCGACTGGCTGCATGCCAACAACGCGAAGACGGAACTACCGTGGGGTACGTGATGTAAATGCAAGGGGCGGGGGTTGGGTTTTCACCCTCGTGTTGAGCCTGTGTTGGAAGAGAACATTCGAAAAGTGGCACTCACCGAGTCATGGCCGGGCTCTTCCTTGAATTGGCTCGGAGCCTGGCGATGCTGGGCCATTGTCAATCCCATAGAGGACGATTGCTTGGTCGAACAAGCTTGAGGTTCTTGGGGTTCTATTCGGTGGGTGAGGTTAGCGAGAGAACCCAGCTTCAACTTCCAAAAGTCAAGTCTGAGAGTCGGCAGTAGAGTGCAGAAGTGTGCAACACCAAACAGTGCGGGCCGGCTGCTCTTGATAATCCTCGCATGGATGGCCAGTCCAACCAGGTTTTCCGTAATGTCCGTGCGTCCTGCAGCACCCAAAAGGGAAAGGGGGCTAGGCAGCGCACCAGCGACCAGAACGCGTCTGGATGGCGCTGTGTCGACGCGTCTGGGTTCGGGGATCGAGCGTCACTCACAAGATGCGTGTTCCTTGAGCACCCCTGACTCTCGAGTGTGCGCAACGGCCGGCCTGAGTATCCACACGGCTTGACGGTTTTGTTGCTTTCTGGCCGTTCTCTCCAAAATCTTTGCTCGCTTGGCAAAGAAAGCGGCTGGTGGACAACGCGTCGGATGTCGATGGGAGTGTCGTGCGGAGCTTTGAGTAGCAGGTCAGTAACGCTATCAAAAATGATGTTTCGATATGAGTAGGTAGTTCAATAAATCCATGCGCCTGTCAAATACCGGGTTTATAATGTTATAAATAGCAACAGGGAGAGGGCGAGCAATCCGTTGGACTGCATAGGAGGATGCTGAGCGAAATTTCCAAAATTTCATGCGATACCAGATGGGGGACTAGGGTGGAACGTTGCCGAGATTGAAACGGGATCGCTCTCGTTCTGCAACCCCCCCTGCCCCAATCCCGAACCGGTGGTGCTTCAGAAGACGCCATGGAGATTTTGGGCGGCCTTCCCCAGCGCTTTGCGCTGCAGACGCGCTGAACTCGTGATGAAATGATGCACGTACCTTTTGGGGACCCGTGTGCTGGATTGACTGGGGTGACAAGGGGCGGCAACAAAGTCGCAAAACAAAAACCACCAAGTTGCTGCGCCAAGTTAGACGACCGTGACAAGAAAACCAGAGTGTTTACGCTCCTGTCCTGATGCAAAAAGAAGACAAGGGAGGCGTAACCACAGCGCTGGGTGGGTTTTGTCGCTTGGTGAAGCACGTGCAAGTCCTCCACAAGAAAACGTACAGGATTCGCAACGTCGTACCTTGCGGTTAAGACCCCACCAAGGTGATGTCGTCCTAGCAAGTGCAGGATGGCTGTCCGAAGTTTCGGTAACTATAGTTCTGTATTAGTCTTTCATCTCTGATACGGTAGTCTCAACTCAACGGCATCTCGTGAAGGGATTGTGTGTGAACGCAGTTGGCAAACCGCAGCGAGGCACTGGGAGGAGAAAGTATCCTTGCACCAGGATATGGCCAGTCGTTGCGGCTTGAACCAGAACTTCCAACCGCTGAATGATATCGACAATGCTGATACTCTTCTGGAACTGACGAAGCTTGGGATCCATGCCGGTCGACGCCGACAAGCCGGCAACAAAACACAGGCCTGATGCAAATAAAATAAAACTCACCTGGTGGCTTGCAAGCTTCAGATCCTGACAGATGTCTGCTGAGCCAACCTGTCTTCCAGGCTTCTAAATAACAAGCAAAGTCAGTACATACCCAGTGTTTGCTTTATCGGTAGCTGGATGAACTTACATAACTGGCTGGTTTGCCGACTGAAACAAAACCGGGACGATGCGATGCGAATTGAAAATTTTAACCAACGAAGCTGGCACTATGATTCGAAAATGCAAGGCAATCTATCGTTGTTGTTGGTAAGGACAAACGACCGTGGGGCTTGAGAGAACGAGGCTGATGCCGGGTGTGAAACAGGGGTGGTTGTAGAGGAGAGCGCGTGGCCACTGGGTTACACAGCAGTGAGAAATCAGCACCAAACGGCCATCTGCGAGGTGGAAAAGGTCTCAGATCGCGAGCCAAAGGGAGAGCTCGTCAGTGTGGCCTGCAAGGTGAAGGAATTGAAACGGAAGATTTGCGCGTCGGTTTGCATCCAATGCAGGACGAGGTGTTGCGGACGTTGTGCATTTAGCGTCACGGCAGAGCTAGAGTAGAGCTGGGGAAGCTGGAAGCTGGTCCCAAAGCTGGGGAGCTTGGACGGGATTCGCGAGACCGTTGTTGAGCCAGGATCAGGGTCGCGAACCACCTCAACCAACGTGCTGGGTGCCGGAAGGATGCGACGCGACGGGGACCATCGACTGGACACAAAACGCTGTATGACGAGCCGAATCCAGATGGAATTGGGAGAGTAAAGTGAAATCAAATTTACCTGGGAGGGTCCAAAGTTTGTGCTGCGCGGATGCCGTACAATGTCTCGCGCTTCTCGATTATCTAGGACGTGTGCGCCAATGGCGGTGCGACGGGAAAGACAAGAGCAGGAAAGAAAACAGCCAGAGGCGGATGGCAGAACCGAATGAATGTCGTCTGAGGGCTGTTGAATATGCACACAATTAGTGAGTGGTCGGGTGCGAGACTGACGTGAATGGCTGAAGATTCCGATTGTTTGCTCGGGCGATGCAGGTTTGCGTCGGTCAAGGGGGAAAAACAACGGACGGTCTCGAAATTTCGGCGACCTCCAGACCACGACGCAATTTCTTGTTTGCGCAGACCAGGTCGCACAAGGGTCGGTGTGGGGGAGAGTTCAAGACACGCTGGGGCACGCGAACACGTGAACTGCGCCCGTTTGGCGGGTTTGTGCGGGCACTGGTCGGAATTTATCGAAGAAGGATGGGAGTCTTGGGTGCAGCCGGGCGGGAAGCAGGGGAGAGGCACTGGGGGATGGCGTGGGTGTGGTTTGGTTTGGTCGTGAAGATCAGGAACCGCCCCCGTCAAGCTCGCTCACGACAGGGACTTTTGCTGTGCAACCCTGCGAGCCAACAAGATCGTTCTGGCGAGGTTGCTGCGAGGCTATGCGGGAGAAAAGACGACGGGAAGAAAGAGAAAGATAAACACCGACGAACCTCAATTTGCCCTCGTCAGATTTTGGGGAGGGCGGGCAAGGTTGTCTGTCGTCGTGGGCTAGCAGGGTGGAAGGGTCTGTGTCCCTATGTCGCGTCACTCGCCTGGTCGCGCGATGGCTGCCGGAGGTCGGGACGAGCTGCGAGCCCGAAGCGAAAGAAGGCGGTTTTGTACTCCCCCACTTGCAGCGAAATTGCAGCGGATGGCGGCGCCTTGACAAGCTCAGTCGTGTCTGAAGGACTGGCAGCCTCGAATCCGTATCGTGTGGCTGCGGAGAGCGTGATGATTACTTGGTAGGGGACGATCAACCGGCAGCAGCAACAGGGGCCTCGAATCCTGCACCCGTCTGTGTCTGTCGCTCAGATGGCGGTGGATCAGCAGGAGCTCCTGGACTCGGCGAGGAGCAGATGGCGTCCTCTGCCGATAAGATGGATGCTTGAATATGCGATCACAGCATGCGTGGCCCCTTGTGATTGTCTTGATCGCAATGCAATGCGCGCGACGCGAACACGCCCGTGAGAAAGAAGGTTTGCGGAGGAGCAGGCCCAGGATGCATTCGCAGCAAGGATTGTGCGGTCTGTCAACCGTTGTGCCGTTGGAGAAGACAGGCTGGATGGAGGAGCGATGCCTGCTGGTGCACGAACCCTTGCAGGGGAGAAGAGCGAGAGGGACAGGGGGGCAGGTAGGGGGGTGGGCGTTCGTGGGATTTTCTTTTGAAGCCCGGTGTCTTGGGCCTTGCAGTCGGGCCCTGGTCACCGCCTGGGATCTGGCGGGACGAAGAGAGGCAACGTCTTTAAAAAAAATTGGGGGAAGCAGGGAGGGGAGTGTGGGAGTGCGGCACCAACTCCGTAGTGCCTCGCAGGTGGTGTGTGGGAGGAGGCTTGGTGGCTGCGTTGCTTCTCTGCACACAGACTGGGGTTCCAAGGTTGTCTAGCGGGATTTAGTCGTGGACGGGAACCCAAGGGGACGGGAGAGATGACAGGGCAGGCAGGGAGGCGAACGCAAGACAGCCCGACATGGAGGCTAACCAGGCAGGCTGGTGAGCAAGGACTGGGTGGAAGGGGGAAGAGACGAGAGAACGGCCTCCACGGCGTGGTTGGCAGGATAAATGGACCCTTTTAAGAGCGTGGATGATGCCATGCCGCCAGGGGGGATGCGCTGGATGGGATTGGAGGCTCAGGAATCGCCCGAGATCCTGGCCCTCTCGCAAACACCGTACTTAGTAGTGTTGTTGATAGGTAGGTACATACGTACAGAGGGGCGGTCAGTCTCTTGCTCTGCCCTCAATGCTTTGCTCCGCCATCGCTTCCTCCTCGGCGAAGTGTCCAAGGGCCGCGGGGAACGGACTCGCAGCCACGCGGGCAAGCCAGCTGTTGGCGCCGGAGGCCAGACGGCACCAAAACATCAGGCAATACGAATGCCCGGCCGCGTAGATCAAGTCCCAGCAGCATGAGTGATAAGTGAGTAATAAGCAACTACAAAGCAAAGAAGAAAAAACGTCAAGCACCGATGTCCGGACCACTCAGGTTGCCTGCTAGCACAGACCTCAGGCGTGGCAGGGGGGAGAGGCATTTCCTAAAGAAGACATCAACCAGAAGTTGGCCACCATGGTGGGATTGGGGAAAAGACTGGTACGGAGTCTGTGAGACAAAATTCGAACAATAGGGGGCAGCAAAATTTGCGACACCGCGGCCAAATGCACGGCGCTTGGAGGCGGGTGTGGGATGCAGTCGATAGGCAGTGGTCGGGCGAACAGGCGAAATCGCTCAGATGAAGTTTGAGGAGGAGGGGAACAAGTTTTGGATGGGAGCTGGGAAGACGACCCGAGCTGCAGGTGCAGTGGAAGGTGCAATGGTTCCACACTTGTCCGCCCAAACCTACCTTAACCTACCTGACGGCGAGGAGTTATGTGGGTGGGGGAAATCCTCAGTGGCTGAACCGTAATGTCTAAACCAGCGACATTTCTTCTTCTCGTTGTTCACACTGAATCCGGGAAAGCGTCCGTTGACTATCCAAATTTTGCATCACAAATCAACTGCATGGTTGCAGTCCGGAGCGCACTGCGGTTGCATCGTAGTGGATGTCAAGGTGCATGTGTGCCTGCCCGTCGACCGGTCCAGCTGCCAAGGCCCAGGGGGGAACAGCCGATTGGAAACGAGGAAGGCAAGAGCGGTGGCATCAAACACTGGACCACCTCTCTTGTCGACTGGCGCTTGTGGCCTGTCCGTGACAGTTACTCCGCAAGCATTCTCCTAGGCTCTTCAGTTTTGGCATAGGATCGTCGAAATATTGGACACCTCCCCGGCACATTGTTGTGCCGCCACCTTTTCGACACTCACCGCAGTCGCAGCGCAATCCCATCACACCAACAAATTACCCATCTCCGATGCAACGTGATGCGTCCCTGCGGTCTGGCTACTGGCTAGCGTGCCGCGGTAGTGGCAGTCGTCAAGACCAAGCTCGGAAAGACATATCGTTATCAATGGAACCAGAAGAATAATTTCGCCTGCTAGACATCTCCGTTGTCTGTGCAGCTCAGCTCTGCTGACAGAAGCAGTAAACACTGCCAGCGTCATCAAATATCTACGGCCTCTCGTGTCAGCGGCGGAGGAGAGCTGCTCCGTCCAACACCGCGGGCGTAGGCCCAGTGCTGCCCGCCCGTACCCGCAGACCCACAAGCTTCGGCTTTCGCCATCGACATCCATCTCGTCGTCAGCATCCGAACAATCTGGAAGGCACCCTCTCACCTTCGCCATCTCACTGCTCCATCCTGACGGCCGCCAGCAGCCGGGCAAAGGTGACGCACAATCGGAGAGGCGATTTGGTTTTAGGCAGCTGCCGGCTTAGTTGAGATTGGTTGTGGTGTTCGTCGGTGGCACGGGTGGCTAGTGTGCCGAGATGCAGCAGCTGAGGCGTTGGCAGCCGGGCCAATCGCGTGGCGGTAGATGTCTGAAATAGGCCCGAAAAAAACGCGAGAAAAAGCCACTGGTTGCTCTAGTTGACGATGAAGCAACGATTGCCGTCACAGAGTCTCGGATAGCAGCAAAGCACACTAAAAAACCAGAGCGCCGCAAAGGCGTGTTGACAGGCAGGATGCCTCTGCACCGACGGATTACACGCTCTGCCGACCAATTGGCGCTTGTCAACGGGTCTGGATCAGTGCCCCCCATCATCGCCCCGAAGAGCGGGGTCAAACTCGACTGGACAGCGCTTCACGAATCACGGCAGCGTCACAAGGTCTGGCTCACTGCACAAAAGAGCTCACGAGGTTAGCTGCCTCGGCAGTGTTTTCTCTTCACCGCAAAACCTGTAGCCATACAGAGAAGCAAACCGGAGAGTCGAAGAAGGACGGTGTGCTCATTGTTGCTATTCTTGGTTCGGCCGCTTCCCACAGGACACCGAGTGGCCCAAGTCCCCCCAGCCCTCGGTTGCTTTGTGGTTTTGGTCCCTATGATCTCCGGCTGGCAAAACGACGCTCCTCGGACCATGCTGAGGAGAAACGGAGAATCGCACGCGCGGGGTGGAAGGATGCTGATGAGCTAGGAGGCGTTTCGCATCACTCATCACAGCGCCGTGCCCGATGGCCTTGCTGGCGAGAGATTTCGATGCGACACCAAGAGCCTCTCCCGTCAGCTCGGAAACACTGCAGCATGAATTGAGTGTCGCTTTTCTATTTTGGGGGCCAGTCCCTTCCGCCTCTTGTGCGGCGGAGAGTTTTGCCTGCAGCGTCGCAAGGTCGAAGTGCTCGTGCGATGGGTTTCAAGCCGGAAGTTGGGCCCGCAGTTGCTGCTGCTGCAATGCTCCATCAAACCCTTGAACGGCAGATCGCTTGGGCGGAGCAGCGGATGTCCATCAGGCCAGTGCCGTGGTGCCTGTGCCGCCTTGAGACCAGCAGCAAGAGGGCGCTGCACCTCGCTGGCAGCGCCCAGCCGTTATCTGACGTCTTCAGCAAGGTGAAGCCTTCAGCGAGGGCGCGGGGGGTTGAAGCACGAACATCGCCGTCCCGGGCCGAAGAGTGGACAGCGATATATATCCGTGCCCCGCGCCCAACCCTCCACGTCAAGCAAGCCCCAGTCGCCGCGGTGTGGGCATTCTAAGCCTTCCCGCGATCCTTGCTGGAAGCAGCCTCTTGTACCTCGCTCGGGAATTTTGCCGATGCCCTGGGCCGCCGCAATAGCCCTCGCACCAAGTAAACACCGAAGCTTGCAAGTTGCAACGGTACCTGGTCGGGAGATCTTGAGGAGTTGCCCCAACCCTCACAAACGATCCGTCCCTGTTCATCCCAGAAACCGGTCAACCCCTACCTCGCCCTCCGCTCCAAACTGACCCATCACATATCATCAGCAACCAACCACTGTCAGCACCTCGTCCCGTTTGTGGGAGGCACCCAGGCTAGTGTATCTATGCCGCGTTATCCATTCAACAGTATCCGACGACATTGAAAGAGATACATGCCTATCTGTATCTTGCAAGAAGCATGCACGATTGCTCAGCAGATGTCGTTACGTACTGCCTCGCCATATCGCTACCCGTTGCGAGGTCAAGTGAGCAGTCAAGATATGCATGAGGAACAAACGGCTCTGCATCCGCTGGCCAATAAGACATGCTTCCTGGGAACGATAGCCACGACAAGTCTGGTGCTAGCTGGACGATCTCCTTGCTACAAACGAGGTTCCAGGCGGAGATGTCGACACAATCTGCTCGGCACCTCCAATTTCTTCCCCAGCGCCGGATTCCTTCGTTCGCCAGGAACTTGTCGGTCCAATGAGCTTACCATGTCGCCCCTATTCAGCCCCGCCAGCATTGTGGTCTCCAAGGTGGACGATGACAGGATTGGCCAGCTCCGAATCCATTCAGCGAGGCCACGCCGAGGGGGCGCACGTAGAGAGTGGGTTAGACGAAGGGAAGTGGGCGTGTGCTTCCGTGGTGCGTGCTTTGACTCCCTACCCTCGTCACACCGGGTTGATTGCGCATCGATCTCTGGGTCGGTGGAACACGCTCACGCCCCTTCAATTATCCTGGCACACTCTGGCTCCCCTCCCCCCTTCCCAGAGTGTGAGGGCAGACGCGAACCGCACCTCGGCGTGGAATCGGCCCTTGTCGCAGTTGTCATCAACGACGTCCGGCTCAGTGGGTGTGGAACAGAGAGAGCAGCTTTGACTTCCGGAATCTTCTCCCGTCCAGTGGTCAAACGGTTCTCGAAGACCAGAGCGCTAGGCTAAACTCTAAGAAGCACGGCCCCGGAGCACGACGGTCAGCGCATGTCACGATGCTCGAGCGATGATAGCGCCTCACATTCCGGCAATCTTCACGAAAGGGTCTGCATCGTCGTCATCAGACGGGACAGCGCATAGCATGCCGCCCAGTGTGTGGCCCGACGCGCAGAAGTCTTTGCTCTCCCGCCCGTCACTTTCTCCGTCGCGTGTTTGCTTACCATAGAAGCGAGAAGCTACTACCCTACACTAACTACACACTGCACGTAGCCAGGAGCTGTCTTTCTGCAAGCCCATCGAGACCCGGTTTCAGCCATAGTGACATGGGCTTATTCACACGGCATGGACATGGGGCGCTCGCTCTGCCCTGCTCTGCCCTCTGTGCGGCAGAGGCCCCACAGAGGTAATAAACAACAGTTGTAATCGCTCTTTTTCTACCACTCTTGCGAGTCTTGGGACGGCACTGGGACATTGGCCTTTCCTCTTCGGTACTCAGTGCAGTTGGTGGAGGCCCTCGGGGTGTGGGGGACTGAGCGTACAGGCAGGAATCTATATCACGGTTCCAGTAAGTTTACGCGTTGCTGGAAAGGGGCCTCATTTCAGCAGTCGCCAACACTGAGATGAGCAAAGCAACCAAAGACAGAGAGACAGAGAGAGCATGAATGAACCGACGGTCAAAACAACCACGGTCAGTGCGTCAGGTCGCGGACGGGATCCTCAATTTTGGTGCCAGGCAGCAGGGAAACGCGGTTGACGGAGAACGCCCGAGGTTTTGCCTTGTTCCATTTGAACAATCAACAAAAGACGCAATCGCTGATTACGGATAAATGAAGCTTGCCAGTGAGCTGTCGACGCTCGCTGATACAGAGGAACGCACCGCATCTTGTCGCCGCGCCTAACAATAAATCGCGGGTCCTTAATCGCCGCAAAGACGCTGTCAGCTTCGCCGTCCCATCCATCGGATTGCTGGTCCCCCTCGGCCGAGCATCGCCAATTTCCGTCGTCCCCCGTTGACCGACAGCCCAAAGAGGCAATCATGCCCCCTGTCTCAAGGTGAAGAAGGGACCTCGACTCGGGGCCATGTTAACGTTACGAAAAGGCCCATCGCGTCTAGATAGGGATTGCACGCATAGTGGTTTGATCATTCTTGGTTCCCAGTCCCAACGAGGGAGGTGTCAAATCACTCTTGTGGCTGGGTATGTAGGTATCACCATGTCCTAAACCCCCCCAAATGCAAGCAATGTCGTTCGTTGTCGCACAGATCACAAGCAGCCAGCCAGCCAGCCAGCCATTTTGGTGGAGGGACCTCATCTTCAATTCCCCCCCTCTTGAATTTCCCCCCTGACGCCTGTTCCCACACCCCAATTTTGGAAACTGTCGAGGTGCAGGGTACGAGGGGAGCTACCCAGCCTTACGGGACGACAAGGAGTGCGTGCAGTCCGCGTTCGCCTGTCGTGCACGGTTTTTTTTTTTTTTCTCTTGTGTGTGTGTGTGTTCAAGGGTGTTTTGATGGATTGCTCTGCTGCCCGCTTGCTCGCAATTGCTCGCCTGCCTTCCTCACTGCTGGCTGGCGCGCTGCGCTGCACTGCACAATTCCCTGGCGGGCGGCGGCAGCAGCCCGTCCCTCCCTGAGCTACCCCCCCTGGCTTGTTCACCCCATGCTGCAGCCGGGAACCCTTGCCGGTGACATATTGACCAGGGGCGGAGATGCTAAGATCTGTTTTGGGGGATGGCTGGGGGAAGGGAAGGGGGGGAGGAACCTTTGCCACCCCTGTTTGTCTGTTGGTTGGTGCGAGGATGCCTGCCGCCACAGCGAGATATCACACCCCCTGAATCAAATGGTCGTTCGTTTCGTTAGCGTTGAGATTACATACTAAGAGCGCAGTATGGATGCACTACTGCGTAGTTATGATTGATCGATCGATCAGGTTGACAAGCGTCGAAAGGGGGTTTAAAGTGTTTTGGGGTGTTAAAGATAAGATCATGGATGGACGATGCATTATATGTGGTAAGGGTTAGGAGCTTTCTCCATTCTCCAAACAGTTGTTTTAATATGCACTCGGTACCGTAACTCGGGGATCAGCTTGTTTGGTTTGTCTCCTGCGGATCAAATGTTAGGGTTTGTTTAAGTCCCCTCGTTTAGTTTACAGCTGGAATACCTAAGTCTGTAGGAAGGGAGGAAGGGATATGATACCCAGGAGGGCGCTTGTGACGCGGTTGTTGAATGCGGATGCCTACCTGCGTGTAGGGTTGGAGCCTCCTTTGGTCCTGAGGGAGTGTGATGTGAGGGGGCACATACATACTTCGTACGGCGCGACGGACACGAGGGTGAGAATACGCAGTGCGATAGAAGGCGATACACTGCACAGGTACGGTGGAAGGGCGGGTTGGTTTGGGATGGAGATGTCACCCTCACGGCGTATCCGGTGCGATGGACCGCGGAGGGACAAGGCGAGCGGCATGTTGCCGTGTGTGTATGCGCGTTGTTGCCTTTGCTGTCTGTTTCGGGGGATTGAGGTTTCGTACTGCCAATCAGACCGACGAGGTCAGAGGGGAGGTGATATTGGTGACGACGAAGGGCTGCCGGCTCCCGTATGTTTTCGGTCTCGGGGGATCGTGTTGTGGACGTTGACAAGGCCGGTCGATCTGATATGCTGAGGGGTCTGTCTGGTGAGAGAAAAAAGGGGGTCTTGATGTCAGGATCCGTCGTCATTGTGCTGGACGGGCCATCCTATGATGCCGCACAGAACCAGCGTGACGGGCCACAGCAGGGAAAAGCCGAGTTAGCTTTTTCGTCTTGACCCTTTGTTCGGAACCAACCGTGTGCATCGAGAGGGAGCTGTCGTGCTGCCGTGATGCCGCCTCACCGTTACACGGGCTGACCATCGCCTCGCCTCGCCTTGTCGTTTAACGCCCCTCCAGTTTGCCCACGATCCTCGAGCCAGCACATGGGCGCTTGTACAATGCCATTCATCCACCCAGTCGGCAGTTCATAGCGGGGGGTTCCTCGTCATGGTAGTTGACTCGAGAGACGTGGCGTTGAGACACGGCACTGTCCTCCCTTGAGTCGTTAGTTACCAGCCAGGAGGAAGCTACACACGACAAAAGGGGATAAAATGGGGGGCGAGGCGAGCCGTGAAGGTCTCATTTACCAATGTCTGAGACAAGGCGGCACGGTGGGTGCCCTGGGGTATATTTCTCTGCTTCCATTTTGTCTCTGAAGGCACGCGATGTGATGAAATCGTGGTTGCACGAGCTGAGCTGAAAAGAAAGAGGGGGGAATGGCCAGCCAATGTCTCACTCTCAGCGGCTTCAATGCAATGGGCAACATGATCGGCATGACAATTTTCCCTTTTCCCTCTTGCACTTCTGCTCTGCTCCGGTGAACTTCCGTGCTTCCTTCGAAAAAGCCAAAACGGGTTCGGGTTACGGAGTACGGCTGCCTAGATGGGGAGATCAGTGAAAGCAAAAAAAAAAAAGGGGGTATGGGGTACGGAGTATCTACCTACTTCGTACATCCTCGCTGACAATCGCGAGCGATGTCTCACAACGGTCGGCCTATCTATCTACCTTACGTCTTGATAGGAGAAAGGAACACGGATAGGGAAAGGCAACCTTGACCCCTGAGAGCGCATTTTGCAGCTGCCATGGCAGAGCCGCGGCGGCAATGATTAGCCCGGAGCAACAACATTCGGAGCACAACATAAGATGCACATACATACGTACATACAAAACCACTGTGCCGTCCACTGGGATGTTGACATCTGCGGCCTGGACTTCCATATTGTCTGTCGTTGCTGCTGCCGCCGAGCATCGATGCGAGAAGAACTAAAATCTGATTCAGATCTCGACCCAAACCAACGCACGCCATGATCGGAGACGACAACGACGTCATCTGTCATGACACGGCGGCGTTGACATGGAGGCGTTGACATGCCACACGGCAACGATCTCTCGTCTTTGCTTCTTCCGAATCCCACTGTCCGTTTCCTGCAGACCACGTGCGCTAAGCATACGACGTAAGCACGTCGAGGGAGCATCACCGGATTTGAGTGCTGGCACTTGAAGCTTCGTGCGATTGTGGGTCATGATGCGGTCAGCACCGGTTTGAGAAGGTCACGATACGGGCTATCTCCCGTCTTGTTCGGACCCGAAGCCGCCTGGCGAATAAACACTTATTATCGGCGCATTTCGGTGCCGATTGCGCGGGCCGACACCGACGAAGGAAGAGATGATTCCGAGTAAAACGGGTCATGGTGATATGGTGAACTGATAGTTGTAGCATTACCGTTAACGAATTAGCTCTAGGGTGCCCTCCATCAACCCCCCTGATTGTCTTCTCAGAAGGGATTCCTCAAGGTCTGCTGGCGCGGAATCTCAAGCCCTGCCACTTCCAGCTCCTTCTTGCCTCCCGTGACAGCCTTCCACTCCGATTTAAGCTTGTCAACTTCATCTTGCTGGGCCTTCAGCAACTCATTCTTCTCACGGATGTGTCTGCCCAGCATCTGATTGGCCTCCATTTCGTAGGGGGTATCCAAGGCTACCAGTTTCCTCGTTTGATCATCAGATAGCCCGAGAGGGAAATCAGCTCCGTTCACGATACCGTCCACCTCGGCTTGATTCTTGGCGTTCGCAACGCCCAACTCCTTGCGATGTTGCTGGACGAGGCTGGCACGCTCAACCTTGAGCTTCCCAGCGAGAAGGCGCGCACGGTCGCGGATTTTTGCTTCAAGCTCCGTGAGAGCAGCTGCTGGTATGGGCAATAGAGGCACCGTGGATGGTACAGGCTCGACGTCGCGACCTTGAAGTAGCTGCGGGACAGGGCTTGCTGATACGGGTGCTGCCGTCAGAACGAGGTTGAGAGCCACGAGGAAGATGGACACCAGGAGGCTGCGGATGAGGGACGACTTCATCGTGCTGTGGTATGGGAGGCCCGGATAGATGCGGGTGTCGGTGGAGAATGTGTCGTGGTGCTGAGCGAGGGTTCCCGACTATGCTCGACTGAATCCTTGAGGTGACTGAAGTGTGGGTGGCGGCGATGATGAGATGATGATAATACTGGTCGAAACGATAGTATTGTCGACGGCAAAGCTTGGGAGAGTCTGAAAAAGTGAACGAGATGCATTTCTGGCCTGAGTCTGGCCTTCCAGCTCGTTGCTGCTTGATACCCGCTCCTTCCAGCATTCTACATGTCAGTTGCTACCTAGCTCACCCACTGAGAAGCACTTTCCCAATAAACTGTGGAAGGTGCAAGAGACACTGGACAGTCACGTCCGTGTGATGAACTGACAGCCCTGGGAACAAAACAAACAGGCCAAAACAAAGGGGTGAACATCCAACTGAACCGTATCCAATTACCAAAACTCACCGCCCCGTGGCTCCCTTCTAAACGTACGAAAAGGGTATGTAAGTAGATCATCCTACATTTGTCAAAAAGCCAAAACCCACACCGAGCCCGCCTTTTTTCCCGTCGAGTCATTTCCTCATAAAACCACATTAGCACACCATCTCAGTCCGCCTCCGTATAAACCACCTCTCGATCTCTTTCACGATGTGACCTGCGGCTGCTAGGATGATACTCCGATTTGGGCCGATACTCATCTTCATCGTCTGATTCTCGCCGATGACGACGACGCTCTCTCTCCTTTTCCCTCTCCCGTTCTCCCCGGTCACGATCTCGTTCCCTGTCCCGATCACGGTCTCTTCGGTCGTCGTCCTGGTCGATACGGTGCTGGCGATGTGTCCGGCGGCGATCATCGCTCTCCTTTTCTTCGTACTCGAGCTCTTTTGGCTCCTTCGTCTCCCGCCTGTATTCCTTCGCGCGGCGTTCTGGGGGGTTGTCAGCATTTCCATGTCCCCTGACTCGTTGAAATACGCAAAAAGCAAACAGAAGGAAACAAAAGAGTTGGCGAGCACGGCCTGGCCGTGGCGGCATCGGAGTCGAAACCGCATGAGCGACACTGCACAGTAAGGAGAGGGCGTCGAGGGTCAAAGGGCCGAAAAGGTGAAGTGAGGCGAGGCGAGGCGAAAGTGGGCAGGCACGGGCACAGGCGAAGTCACACAGGCGACTCGGGTTCGGAAAGGGACGCATGCACGGGGTCGACGATCGGTGGGCGATGGGGGAGGGCGAAGGCGAGGCGGACGCAGGAACTCAAAAAGGACGACGAATCACTGCGGAGACAAGGAAATGCGCAACCCACCTCTCAGCGTCGCTGTAGCAGACGCATACGCCTGAATCTCCTCCTTGCTCAACACGCGGAGCACAATAACGAAGTCATCGCGGACTTCAAACCGCTCCTTTCCGATGGTCAAGGCCTCCGGATTGACCATCTTTCGGCTGATTTTTGTCCACCTGGCCCCCGGAGGCACATCGGATTTGGTCTTGTCGTCCTTATGGGGCGCGACGCCCTCCCGGATAGGGTTTGGCTCCTCGGGGAATTGTGGTTTTGGCTGCTTCAGAATCCCCTTGATCGGCTTCTTCTCCTCCTTCTCCCTTGGAGGAGACACAACGCGCACCTGCTTCTCGTCCCTTGATGGGAGCACCAACTCTCGGCCCCGGGACTCATCCTTGGAGGAGGAGGAGGCGGAAACTGCCGAAGCGTCGTCAGGCTCGGGAAGCTCTAGAGCTTCGGGTTTCCGCTCCGGAGAAGGCTCCCTGATGACAGGAATTTGCCTCTCAGCCTTCTCCTTCTCCTCCTGCGCGGCGATCTGGGCCTTCAACGCCTCCAGGTCGGCGGCGTCTCTAGGATTGAAAGCCGAGGAGGCTCGGTGTCGCCGGCGGATCATAGGTTTTCCATCATCAGTCGAGGACGAAAGATCACGTCGTGAGACAGTAACTGCATCACCATCGACAGTGGATCCGGTCTGATCCCGAGCATCAACTGCAACTGGAGGCCCGTCTGAGGCGCCTTTTCGAGAACGGTCTCGATCCTTGGGATGCTCTATCAACTCGAAGTCCTCGTCGTCAAGGAGAGGCTCCTTGCGGCTCGGCTTCGAGCGAGGTTCGTCTTTGGGTTTGTAGCGGTCGCCAGCCTCTTCATCACGTCGTCTTTTGGTTGGTGATGGGGAGACATCCTTTTCGTCCTTCCTGTCGCTACCCTTGTCCTTGAGACCTGTCGCGATGCCGATGGAGGCTGCTGCAATGCCAAGCCCGGTAGCCATCTTGTCGCGCAGCTTGTCCTTGCTGTCCAGCTCATCTTCGGGGGCGGCCACTTCTTTCCCTTTGGCATCCTTTCGGTCACGTATGGCCCCATCGTCATTTACCCAACCATCATGATCGTGGTCGCGGTCACGGTCGCGATAGCTTCGGCGGTCACGTTCCCGATCGCGCCCATGATCCCGGTCGCGGTCTAGATCCCTTTCGCGTTCGTGATCACGATCTCTGTCCCTGTCCCTGTCCCGGTCGCGTTCACGGTCCCGATCCCGATCCCGATCCCGGTCGCGTTCTTGTTCGTGCTCATGGTCCCGCTCGTGGTCCCTATCCCGTTCTCTCTCCCTTTCCTGGTCACGGTCACGATCGCGATCCCGGTCCCAGTCACGCTCTCGGCCAAGATCGCGGTCATCGTACCGTCTCGAGACAATATCGAGATCATCATAAGACCTCTTTCTCATCTCGAGGTCTCCAAAGTCCTTGCGTATCTCTCTCCGGTCCCGGCGGATATCCCGCGGTAAAGCCTCGTGATGGCGCCGATCGTCATCCACACCACCAGGATCAACACGAATGCCGAAGCCGCGCGTCATGATGCTGCTGTCTTGGAAGAAATCCAGATCCCGCTCTCTGTCTCGATCTCTGTCCCCGTTCCGGCCGTGATAGTGGTCGTCGGGATGGTGATGATGGGAAGGCCGGGAAGCTGGGTCCTGGATGAGCGAGATCGGGCGCGTACGGGACGGCGCGCGGCGTTCAGGGCTCCTGGGAGTCTCGGACGGTCCGGGGCGGCGTGCCAGATCAGGTGGTAGAGGCGCAGCCGGGGGTACTGGCATCCGCACACCAGCTCCGTCATATATCCCAGCAGCAGGTGTGCGGTTGACTTTATCCAAACCCCAGGTGGTTGGTGGTGGCCCTCGTTGACGTCGCTCATTCTGCTCGTACGGGCGAGCGGCGAGATCAGTTGTGACGCTCACGGTCGGCCGGTAATACCGGTCAAGGCTCTCGCGCCGGCTCCTACGCGGCTTGTTGTCCCTGTCATGGTCGAGGTCGTACCGGGCCAGCTCACCGGGCTTCGTGTACTCGTACCCCTCATCGTCGAACTCGAGAGCGCCGCCGCGGTGTGACGTATTGTATAGCACTGCGGGCCGTGACGAGCGAAAAGTTTCGGCGGCCCGCGGGCCAAGCAGCCTGTCGTGTTCGGTCCTATCCCTCAACCGCTGGAATTCATCGTTGTCGATCGCTGCGCTGCTAGGGTGTGCTGATCCGCGACCCCGGGACATCGACGAAGCGGGTTGGGCGTAGTACTGTCCCTCGTCGCTCGACCGATACGGGTCGCGTGACGGGCTGGAAGACCTGACACCGCTGGAAGCGTGCGATCCACCGGCGTGCTTGGTGGTGACGATGATCGGGGGGCGTTTGGATGAGGCCTCATCAGAGGACAGCCGGTGTCCGCGGCCTCCGCCCTCTCTCACGCTGGTGCTCCGGCCCAACGGCTCTTTTCGGACAGCGTAGGTCGTCGTGGTGGGCGCATGGTCTCGGTGGTAGTCGGCGACCGGCCTTGAAGCTAGGGGATCGTGATGCGGCGGAGGGGCGACCGAGATGTCACCGCCGTAGAGCGAGTTGGTGTAGCCGACACTGGTGACAGGCATCGAGGCGCGCGCGGGGTTATAGAGAGGCGGCGACCGTCGGTCGGGCGGCGCATACCTGTATCTGCTCGGATCGGCCATTGCTGCTGTTGTTTTACCCTGCCAGCCAGGGCAGCGCCGATGGGGCAAGGAGCGCTTGTGTTCTCGAGTGTCGTGAGAATAATAAAAGGGAGACGATGTTAAGGAGCAGGTCGCCTGACTCACAGGCAGGCAAATGCAGGTGTGTTGTCAGGCACTCTGCGAATGAGGTGACTTGGAGAAGAAGAGGGAATAAAAGACACGCCCACCCTAGCTCCCCAAAGAACACGCCAAAGATCCCAAGGCAGCCGGTTCCCGTGGGAGGGAGAGGGGTGTGCGGCGCAGGGAGACCTCACTTCGTCGAGGTGTCGAAAGTAGGCGGGGCACGGAAGGGCAAGGCGGGATGGTGACCGCAATGGCGGGGTTGTTGTGAGCAGAGCGACAAGGGTGTCTTTCGACTGTGAGCTCTGCCGCGCTGGGACTGACCCCTGTTTTTTCCGTATTCCCTGCTCTTTTCTCCCCGATATGCAACGTGATCAGCTAAGAGACGGCTTCCAGGTCCGCTGCTTGTGAGAGACGCATTCGACTCGATGAGAGTTGACGCACTGTCGGCGCCCGCCGAAGTCAATTCCTGCTGCGATTGGGCGAACACGACGGAACCTGCAAGACGCGACGACGCAAGGACGGTGAGCAAGAGGGAACCTAGCCTGCCGACCTAGAGTGGTCGAATGGGGGGCTATGCCCTTTTGCCGTTATATGTACGGTGTCTGCTTGGTCATGGTCATGACCGCCATGGCACTGACACGGCCGATGGCCTCCGCTTTGTGGACGACGACACTGCGGAAGGGTGGCGTCCATCATGTCTGCCTGATGACCTCCCATCGAACGACGGCCCAACGCTCCACCCCGGGCCCGGGATTAGAGACACCCTGGTTTCGAGGTGTGCTCTCCAGCGATCAGCAAACTCGCGGTCGTTGCTGACCGAGCTACCCTTTTCGGCTCACAACCGCAGAGCGTTGTGCATTGTGCTAGCCGTGCTAGCGCACCTCTCTCGGCCCTCTGTCCCCGGCCCTGAAGAGTCACGACCGTAGATTCTGCAGCCCTCTTCTGTGCAGTGCAACAACTGCAAGCCGGGCGACCTTACTGCGTCGACCCAAGCCGCGGACGTTGAACGCTTGGGGGTGGGGCTAGGTCAACAGCGCCCCCAGTTCCTTGGACAAACAGGTGAAGGAGACGGGATGACGTCCAAACTCCTCACTAACACCCAAAGCGGACCGTCAAGCACCCTGGAAAGAGCCCAGGTTGCCGACGCAACGGTCACCCTTGTATCATGGTATTCGACGTAATATTCCTAAGAGGCGGCGACATGTCCCAAGCAGCTTCAAGGGTCTTGCCCAGGGGGTTTGGTAGATCAGAGAGGCAAAATGACTGCGCTAGGCGCCATTGCCTGTGCGCACCCGTAAACTTTGCCATGTTTCCCCTTCCAACAACCAAGCTTTTGTCCGTCTGTGACACTGGCCAGTGGGATGCAGACCCCGAAGACTAATGCTGGTATTTTGGTCCGCTTTGCCTCCATCCTTGAACTCGCATTCCAAGTTGTAGCTGAGCTTCCTCACCTTGGATCTCCCGCCCGAGCCACCCACTCCGTTCCCCTTTACGCTAGAGAGACATTCGAAGCTGCAAGCTAAGCTGTGCGGTGGCGAACAACCTAGCCAGCACGTCGACCTCGCTCGTCGAGAGCCTTCCCTTCTCCTCCATGTCCAGTTTGTCACCACCATCCTATGCCACCGCGCAAACAATCACCATCAAGAATGCCTGCTCACGATGATTTTCTCGTCACTCCAACCAATGACGACCCAACAACACAAGGTGACTATTGATTTTGGCCCACGGAGCACTTGTGCACGGCAGGCTCCTCTGTTCCAATTTTGGATTGGGCACCGAAATGTCGTCTCAACCCAACCCAAACCCCCCATCTTGCCTCCCACCACGCGGGCAGCGGGGTGGGTGTTCATCCCTCATCAATCAATCCGCATAGCTCGAGCCTTGCTTCCTCAGACCTTCTCACGGCCGGCGAATGAGAGCCTTCCCCGGCGCACCCTCTTGGCTGCGCTGTCGGCTGCACCCGATTGGGGAATGTGAAAAAGTGACATTTTTGTTTTCTGCACTTTCTGCCTCGCCTATAGTAGGTACCCACTGGCGCCCTACTGTCCGAGGTGAAGGCTCCGTGCCGCTCCGGGTGGGAGTGAGTGAGTGGGTGGATGGATACCCGGGTGGTTTCCGCCGAAAGAGTGTCGGCTGACCCCTCATTCGACCCGGATGCTGGCCTTGTATTCAGTCCCCTTGGAAAAGAGGGCGGAAAGTCAAGCCGGCAACTGTGTTGATTGCTGGCTGATGCGTCGGGTTCTAGTCCTCGTCTCGGGCAAGTAAAAAAAGGTGTAAGTCGTACGAGGGAAATCGCGAGTTGGCGTCTTTGCTTCTCAACGCCAGGTTCAGTTGTGACACGAATTGCCTTACCGACAACCCTACATGTACCCACGTACGACATACTGGAGGTTCCGACCTAAGAGCACACGTCCCTCGGCCAGTCCAGGAGATGGCCCGCCACCATCCTACTTGTTGGAAGTCAACCAGCCCCATAATAGACTAACTTGTTGAGATATCTTCTGATCCTCTGATCCTCTGGAAGCAACCTGTAATGTAACCAAAACGTTTGCGCTTGGGCGGAAGCCGCCATGATCACTGATGTCGTACTGCACGGTGCAGGCGGATCATCCATACCCTTGGTCTCCCCCCTGGTTGACAGATATATGCATCAGCTTTCTTATGACTAGATCCTCATATCGCACGGCTGGAGCTCATCGCCGAGCTTTGACCCCCCTGAGATGTCAGAACGATATACTGTGCTCGGAAGATTGAAAATACAGTTGATCTTAAATTCTCACCGTAGAGTGATATTTCGTAAAGGTCATGCGGAAGTCCTGTGTTCCTTGAGTTGCCAGCAGTGTACCCAAATCTGGCCCTCGCGATACTTCCACGAACTATAATAGCGAGAGATGGTAGGGCTGGATTGTAAAAGGAAAAGAAACGGACCAAGCAAATGCTGCTGAACGATATAACATACATCAAGGGCGCTGATGGCCGATGGAGCCAGCGTCCTGTCTCCGCTCGCATGCACACGACGCCCACGATAAGCCAATATAAGACCTTTCAACTCAAGCCAGGCTGCCCATTGGGTCCCAGAGCGGGAGCACAACTGCCTCACTCTTCAGAACATCGCGTACTTGTTTGCTAAGGAACTTGGGGTCGATCACCGCCTGGTACACAAACTCAGACATCCAATCGTCGCTCATGTTGAACCATCCCTGATCTCCAGCTGAAGGGCCCCACGAGTTCTGTACCCTCCAGCGAACGGGCCGCCCGTTCGTCTCATCGACGTGGACTGCAGTTAGGACCATGGCGTGCGTCATCTGACTCTCGCCAGTGCGCAGTCTCGAGGCCTTGTCCATGCCAAGGAGGGAGATATTGAAGCCCAGCTCGTAATCAATCAAGGTGAGGTCCATGATACCAGATGTGCTGTTGCTAAACTTTCCAACATCGGAGCCGAAAAACACTGGCAGCCCAGCCTTGAGCATGGAGACGCAAGCTGCTTTTAGAGTGTCTATATTGACGTTTATATAGGTGATGGAGCGCCCTCCCACGATGTTCCCTAGACGGTCAACTGTCATGAGTGTCAACGGGTCGTGGCGAGGATCGTGAACGAGTGATACCATCTGGGCAACGGTTGACGACGTGATACGGAAGCTGGGGCTGTAGATGTCGTCGGCAAATGCCTTGGGGGTCGAGCGCACGGTTCTCGCCTTGCCAATCTTGTCGACGAACTCCCAGGTGAAAACATCGTCGGTGGAAGGCGGTGGTCCAAGGGTCAAAGTCAGGATTGTGTGGATCTCCTTCATCATCTTCGTCTTGGTGCTGGATAGAATATCCACCGTAGTTGATGGTGCGCGAAGCAACTTGCGCAGAATCAAGGCATCCTCTCGGAGTTTCGTGAATATAATGCTATTGATGATGCTGCTGGTGCTCGCGTTGTAGCTATCCGGGAAGAGGGATTGAGGAACAAGCCCATATTTCTCCACAAGGTTGTAAACCATGTCCCACTATTGATGGCGGCAGTCAATACCCTCATTAACACGCTCAAAAAAGGATAGGGCACTAACCTGGCCACCATCGCTCAGGGGTTCGTGGACAAGCGTCTGAAGGAGTCTCGAGTCGAGATCGTGATCGGCCGTTGAGATTATCTGTTCGAGGAACCAGTTGCTTTTTTCAAGTTTATCCCAGAAGAAGAGATAGGCCTGCGATAGCTCAAACGACTCCAGATTATATTTCTGCATCAGAGCAACGCGGAACACGTTCGTTGAGGCAAAAAGCCAGCATCTTCCCGATGATCGCTGGTTGGTGATGGGACCGCCCTCGAAAGGGATCTTGACGTTGAAAACCTGCTGGTCGGCTATCTTGGCCGCACGCGAGGTCAAGACATCGCGGGGATTGGCCGCACTCAAGGCGGAAAGTGCAAGCCTAGACCGACAGATGGTTAACATAGGGCATTGGGGCCAGCAGAGGCGATTGTATTACCGATTCTTCGGGTCATCAAGAAGCGCCTCTTGCCACTTCACCATCTCCGAGACAGAAACGGTACCAGGCTGACGGGACTTGCCAACCGCGCAAGCCTTCTGGCCTGCTTTGCCGTCTGAGATGTAGTCATACCCATCATCGACAAGCTCCCTCTTCTCGAGTTGAAGACTACGGAGACGGTCAATGACAGCCGTTTCGTGGGCCGTTGCATCCGCAGGGAGCTTCGACTGATAAGAGCCCATGACTCCGTGCGTCTCTCCCTGTGGCCTGAGACAAACCTAGAAAGAAGGTAAAAAATGCAGATAGTCAAGTACTGCCCAAGATCAAGATTCCCTGTGTGAAGGACGGGAGATGGTTCGAGTCTGATCTGGTGTTTGGTGAGTCCCTTGACGGCTGAAGATAAGGCAGGTCCGATAAAGGAAGGAGCTTGACGTGAGGGGTCGAGGTACGTCAGCTGCCACAACCTCAGCCAATCTACGACTCGATTATCTCAGGATGAGGGCCGGCTGGAGGCCAACAAAATGTCAGAGGAAGACCACAAACAAAGCCTCCTGCCAAAAGAAAGGGGCGTTTCGGACGGCCTGGCCGCATCCCTCTTGGACTTTGCTGTGCTTATTCCGAAGCCAATTGGATTGTCTCGGCGCCGACGAGGATAAACAGAAGGTCGGGCGTTTCGATTGAAATGAGGCTTGGTTGTCCGCGTTGGAGCCGGACGAGCACAACGTTGACACCTTTTAGCGAGCATATGACCCCTTTCGCTGACCAAAGTCTCTATGCGTTGCCGCTAATCAAGCAATGGCGAATGCGTCGAGAAACGAACGTGAGACCGAGATAGTGGTCGCAGAACAAAACCACCGAGGCCTCATGGCATCAGGGTACTTAGGTCTGTCACAAATGACATTCACAGGGACAATGGAGAACATGACGAGCAACAATCCATTACAGTCATATACAGGGGCGGAACAACCCAAGACGTAGCCCACTTGCACTAACTATCCAAGTCTCTTGTCCTCCGGCGGATACCCCAATTCCAATTTTGTCCAATCTGAAAGACGAGAAACATCATGCCCGGATCCACAGAAAATGCAGCAAGCAATCGCTCTATGAATCTATTACACTCGAGCCCGGCAATCCTAGGATGAGGCTCAACCGAATGCCACGAGGTGCTTAGAGACGAGATCCGTGAACAACCTTCATGTCGACAGCCATCTCACGACCGTTGTCGGAGACGACGAGGACACGAACGCTGCCGCGGCCAGACTCGAAAGCCTTCTGGAGACGGTTCCAGAGACTGCTCTGGTCGATGACGGGCAAGTTCTGCTTGACATCACCGGTCTCGGTCATGGCGACGATGGAGCCATCCTGCATGTCGAGCACGCGGTACTGCTTGAAGACGGGGCCGAGCATGGTCTGAACAACAACGCTGGGGGCGGGGTTGGAGACGAAAGACGACTCCTCATGGAGCTGCTTGGTGAAGAGGTCAACACCGAGGTAGCGGTGCTGGCCAGTAGCAGCGGAGGTCGAGATGCGGATGACCTGGCAGGGGCGGCCCTGGAGGATGAGAATGTCACCGAGGCGGATGTGGTGGCAAGGGATGGTCACGGTGTTGGGAGTGTAGGCATCCTCAGACGACGACACGCGGGAGCGACCGCGAGTCTCGCGGGTCTCGGTCACCTCAATGCGGTCATGGCCTTCAGGGTGCAACACGCGGTCAGCAAACTTGTGGAGTCCATGACGGAAAGAGTGATAGTGTCCTGGGGTTAGGAGTGAGTACACGACTTGGTATACATGCCGGGCACCGTGCCCAAACGGAGAAGAAACTTACCGTCCTCGTCGTAGTAACCCATCTTGGATTTTTGGGCGGTGGAAGTTGCGTAACGGGGAGCGTCGACGGTCTCTTCGGTGAACTTGACGTCCGACTTGTGGAAGACGGAACGGGGAGCGGGGGGATCGATGGTCGACTCGCTGACGCGGACCGACTCCTTGTAGATGGGGGCGTGGCGGGGGACGTCGACGGTGGTCTCGTCGATACGAACGGTCTCCTTGAAGGCGGGACGGTAGCTAGGGCCGTCGACGGTGGTGCCGACTACGTTGACCTCGTCACGGTAGTTGGGCTGGAAACGGGAACGGTATTCACGCTCGGCGACGTCGATGACGGAGTTGTGAGGGCGGTGAGACCGGTCGATCTCGATGCGGGATTCGGAGTAAGAGGATTGAGGTCTGTAATGCGCGAGGGTCCAGTCAGTTGAAGACCTTTTCCCATGTTATGGGGCGTCGCTCGGTCGGCAGCCCTGCTTTGCCGTGATTGGGACCCCCCAGCTCCGTGGGTGGAGACCTAGCGCGAAAAAGCAATGGTGTTTACGTGCCGAGAGCCAATCGTGAAGTTTGGCAATTTGCCCAAGCTGAAAAAAACAGCTAGGCCACCCATCCTAGTGGGCAATTGCGCTCGCAACGCCAAAACCCAAGAGCCGATCCGGCGAGAAATTGAAAGAGGGCGAGAAAAGCCATTGCTTACCGAGTGTGATGCTCTTCGCGGTAGTACTCCTGACGGATGCCGGGACGGCGGTGTCGTTCCTCTTCACGAGTGATGTGGACCTCTTCTTCGCTGAAGCGATGCTCTCCGCGAGGAGGGAGTTCGACTTGGGCTTGGAAAGAAGAGTGTTGACCTTCCCGTCCGGCGTGCTGGGGAACTTGGATCTTTAGCTCTTCGTGGGTGTGGGTTTGGGTGGTGGCGGTCTCAGTTTCCCTGTATGATGACGGGAAGATACTGAAGGGGACCGGGACACGGGCTTCAAAGTCCAGGTTGGCGACCTTTGACGGCGCGAAGAGGCGTCTTCTTTTCGACCTTCCGAATGACGAAAGGAGGACAAGAAGATCCCTCTTGCTTCTTTCTAGAAAGAAGTCGAAAGAAAGGAGATGAGAAAACGGTCAGTGGAAGACCCGTTTTCTGGAACTCGGATTTCTATCGAATTCTTGGAAAGCTGGAGGGGTTTTGGTGGTTGAGTGTGAATGGTTGCAGAACAGAGAGAAGATCGGGACGGAAGCAGGAGGGCAGAGCTGCACGAGCGAGGGCCAGTTCAAATATTGGGCGGAGTGCTTCCAGCGCCAGCCTGTCTGGTTGTCTGGGGGCCCGGGTTTGCTGGGTGGCAGGGGTGATGCGGACGACGAGCAACGGGGGAGGGAGGTCGTCGAGCGAGAACGAGGCCAATGGGATGGAGCAAATTGCTGTGTGGCCGCCCAGGCGCCGGGGTCTACGTGCGCCGACAGGCCCATGGTCAGACATCAACCAGCCCAGATGGAAGAGCTCCAGAGCTGTCTGTTTACATGGTGTGGGGAACTGCTTGTTTATCAGCCACCAATGCAGACTAGCGGCCCCGGTTTTATACCCACGCCGCGGTTCCTGATTGCTCGGCTGCGGCCGGGCCTTCCCCAGCCCCCTGTCAATCTCGTTTCCTGGGGTCCATCCAGCGCTCGCAAGCTGCCACCCAGCAAAGCGCGTCTGGCCAATTTGGCAAGGAGCTGTCCTGATGGGAGCTGAAAGCGCCGCATCGCGTTATCCGCGACGCTGCATCCATCCTCTCTCCACCTGTCGCCGGGCCAGGCCAGCCACCCCAATTCGGGACGAACGAAAAGATACCGTTTTCTCACCGCTACGGGAGCATACATTGTGATAAAATCACTATCATAGGCCACTTTTATGACAACGAGCAGCACCAGAGCAGCACAGCAGCAGCAGCTCCTCCGACCGGGCACTTCTGGATCGCGAGTGTGATAATCCGCCCAATCTCGCGAGATGGCCGCTTGCTCCACTCACAGCTCGGCCTGTGCGCCACGGTCCATCGGCCCCGCGCAGGCTGACGAGCTAGCAGCCAAGACAGGGACAGGTCACGGTGCACAGGAGATCTCGGATTGCTGCGGTCCCTCTTTTGCTCAGTGGACCAATGGCTTCTGATAGGGTGGCTGGGAAAGTTGTGCGAGCTTTGTCAACCCTCTGGCCGCGGCAGCAGAGCCTGCGGGCAGGAGACCAGAGGTGCAGATCATCAGCGCTTCGTGGGCTCAATTGGTTCTCTCGATGGCCTCCTAACCTCTTTCCACGCTGCAGGTGTGGCTTCAAGCCTTCGTGGGACATGGCGATTGGGTTGTCGGGGATGGCGCCCCCTCAAGCTCATGCACGCCCTAGACCGGCCCAATTGGGGTGTGTGGCCAGGGCGAAGGAGGCCGTCGTTGCGCCTGTCTCGTCCGTTCCATTGCCAGAAGCCGCCGTCATCGAAAATCTAATTTATTGACCGCTGTGAGACAACGGGTTCCCGTTTGCCGAGCGTCGTCGATGGGCCTGGGTCCCTGTTCCCAACCCTCTGTTTTTCCGTCGTTCGTTTGCTGGGAGCCAACGGATACGGCGGCGGTTTCAATCGTCTTGGACTGCCGAGGCCCCCCAAACTATCGGCTTCTCCACCTGGCGCTCCTCCGATCAAGCAATGTTGTCATGGCAACATTTTGCCCCTAACCTCTCGCTTGAGAGTGGGGATTAGCCTGATCCGGGTCCATCCGCCGTGGTTGTCTCGGGATGTCACATGCTAACCAAAGAGCCGCAAACTGTGAATTCCAACATCGAGATCGAGCAGGCCCACCGCTGAGCGTCGACACGTAATGTCTCAGCACGAAACAGCTGAGAATATCTCGCAGGAAGGTTTGAAGACTGTCATCCGCTGTTTTTCGGCCGAACTCAACCGAAGCCAATGACGGACGAGCAAAGTTGAGACGAAAAATTGAACGACAGAATCCACCATCCTGCTCGCTGCTTGTTGTCCTTTGCGTTTGTTGTTTGTTGCTTTCCGTCCTTCTTCTTTAGATGTGCTGAGCGCAAAGGGTTGGCGACGTTGCGATACGATGCCCGCATGATGCTTTCTGTTCATTCAGAGACTCAATGGTTGCATCCCCGTCGCGTTCCATCTCGAACAGGAGCTCATTCTGCGCACCTAATCGTGTTGCCCGGTAGCCCTGCCTTGGGTCAGTAGTTCCTTTTGTGCGCTGCGTACCGCTTGCCTTGAACCGTTGTCGGTATCGTCCAGTGAGGCTGGAGGTCCAACATAACCTGCTCCTTTGGGTCTTCTGGTCGATAGAATGTGGAAATATTTGCAGAAAGTCAATGGGAGGGCAAGGGCATGCCTACCGGTATTTCCAAAAGATGTTTGATGTTGTCATTTGCCTGAAAGTCTTCGCTTGATGCTCTTTTTGGCTTCTTGATTATCTAGTCGCCTACCTGCCGGGACTGCCTCTCTCGATATTGATGAGGGGCATTGCCCCACATAATACTGACAGCAACTGCCCCGCACCAAATCAATATCGGGACAGCGACGGCACATACCTGCGATGTGCAACACTGCACAGTTGACCATCTAGAGAACATACACGATGAAGCAAAGATTCTCGTCCCTCGACGTCAGGGTAAGTCGCAATTAAAATGAGCTTGAAACCCCAGCTGAACCTCCCCTGATGACAGGTTGTGGCCCATGAGCTCTCCGAGGCTCTGGTGTCCCTGCGCTTGGCGAACATCTACGACCTAAATTCCAAGATCCTCCTTCTCAAATTCGCGAAGCCGAACAGTAAACAGCAGGTCCTGATTGAGTCTGGCTTTCGTTGCCATTTGACAGACTTCGCTCGCGCCACCGCTCCAGCTCCGAGCAACTTTGTCGTCCGCCTCCGAAAGTTCCTGAAGACTAGGCGGGTTACAGCAGTGTCCCAGATCGGTACAGACCGCATCATAGAATTCCAGTTTAGCGACGGTGCCTATAGGCTGTACCTTGAATTCTTTGCCAGTGGAAACATCATCCTCACAGATTCCTCGCTCACAATTTTGACGTTGCTGCGCAATGTCCCCGAAGGCGAGGGCCAGGAACCTCAAAGGGTCGGTCTGACCTATACGCTGGAGAATCGCCAAAACTATGGCGGCATCCCACCCCTGACGAAAACGCGCCTCCGTGACGCGCTCAAGACGGCGGCGGAGCAGGCTGCTGTGAAGAAGACCAAGAAGAAGGGCGCGGACGAACTGAGGAGGGGTCTAGCGACAACCATAACCGAACTCCCTCCTATACTTGTCGAGCACGTCTTCAGACTCACGAACTTTGACTCTGCCCGGAAGCCGTCTGAAATTCTAGAAAACGAGGATTTGAGTGACGCTCTGTTCAGCACGCTAGAGAGAGCCCGAACCATCCTGGAGGGGATCACGAGCTCACCGACCGCGAAGGGGTATATCATTGCAAAAAGGAGCCCACGTTTGGCCGAGCCCACAGGAGAGAGTGCTCCCGACAGCACGGACAAGACAAAGGCTCTCCTGTATGAGGACTTCCAACCCTTCCTGCCCAAGCAGTTCGAGGATGACCCAACCTGTCAGATCCTCTCGTTCGATGGGTTCAATAAGACCGTGGATGAGTTCTTCTCATCCCTTGAAGGACAAAGGCTAGAGTCACGGCTTCAGGATCGCGAAGCAGCGGCTAAGAAGAAGCTCGAAGCTGTCCGGGAGGTTCAAGCAAAAAGAATCGAAGGCCTGCAGGAGGTCCAGGATCTCAACCTCCGCAAGGCTGCAGCCATTGAGGCCAATTTGGAACGGGTCCAGGAAGCAATGGATGCGGTGAATGGACTTCTTCAGCAAGGTATGGACTGGGAGGACATCAATAAGTTGGTCGAGAGAGAACAGAGGATGCACAATCCCGTTGCCGAGATTATCAAGTTGCCAATGAACCTAAAGGAAAGCACGGTCACCATGTGGCTTGGAGAGGGAGAAGAGGAGGAAGCCGATGAGGAGATGGACTTTGACTATGAAACAGACGAGGAAGTTGCGGAAATTCCCGAGGCAGAGAAGGCCAAGTCTGCGGACAAGCGTCTTGCCATTGACATCAATCTCAAAATCAGCCCGTGGAACAACGCCAAAGAGTACTACGAGCAAAAGCGGTCGGCTGCTGGCAAGGAGAAGAAGACCGTGCTCCAGTCCGCCATGGCACTGAAGAACGCAGAACAGAAGATTTCCGAGGACCTGAAAAAGGGACTCAAGCAGGAAAAACCGGTACTCCAACCGATCAGTGAGTCTCCCTCTGCCGCCGTTTATCCCTATTTTGGCTATTCTTGGCTTTGTTAGATGTCCTAGGCGTGGTGTGAGCGCGCCTGAAACATTGCGTTGCCTGAAAATGACATTGAAGAGAAATAACTGACGGATATCTGTCACAGGAAGGCAGATGTGGTTTGAGAAGTTCACTTGGTTCATCTCTTCGGATGGTTATCTCGTTCTGGGAGGTCGTGATTCTCAGCAAAACGAGATGCTTTACAAGCGATATCTGAGAAAAGGGGATGTCTACGTTCACGCTGATCTCCACGGAGCGTCGAGCGTGATCATCAAAAACAACCCCAAGACACCCGACGCCTCTATTCCGCCGTCAACACTGGCTCAGGCAGGTAATTTGTCAGTGTGCTGTTCGAGCGCGTGGGATTCAAAGGCGGGCGTGGGTGCCTGGTGGGCGAATGCAGACCAAGTCTCGAAAACCGCGCCGGCAGGCGAGTATCTCCCAGTTGGGTATGTCCCCTACCGCCCCGACACATCACTGATGTGCAGCTAACGCTCACGACTAGATCATTCATGGTCCGGGGCAAGCGGAACCTACTTCCGCCTGCCCTTTTGATGCTTGGGTTTGGTCTGCTGTTCAGGATATCTGACCAGAGCAAGGGTAGACACATGAAGCACAGGCTTTATGACACTAGCGAGACACCCACAAGTATGACCAAGGCTCCCTCGGAACTATCAGAAATTGAGCGTAGCGTGGCTGGTACCGCGTCCAAGGGACTCCAACACCAAGAAGGGAATGTGGATGACTCTGGCAGCGAGGAAGACGAAGATCGTGCGAACCCCTTGCAGCCAAAAGCCGGGACTCGAGATCATGATGAGGAGGAGGAAGAGGCGGGTTTTGCACAGAACCCCAACATACCAACCGAAAAACTAGCTGGCCTCGAGTTGTCACAAAGGTCCACCGAGCCCGCGGTAAACGATGAAGCAGAACAGAACATTGAGGAAGACGAAAGCGGATCCGAGGCTGACACAGAGCTACAACCCTCCTCATCAACGGCTGAACTCCCATCCTGCTCAGACACACCGGCGTCCCAGTCAACCCAGAAGAAGGCGCCCCTCAAACGTGGCCAGCGCAGCAAGGCAAAGAAAATGGCCGCCAAGTACAAAGACCAGGACGAAGAGGACCGCGCCTTGATGGAGGACCTCCTAGGCGTCACGGCGGCGCGGCAGAAGGCCGAAGCAGAGGCCGCCGCTCGCGCTAAAAAGGAAGCCGACGCAGCAGCCGCACAGGAGCGTCGCCGGCTTCAGCAAGAGCGAGCCAAGAAGCAGATTGCTGAGCACGAGGAAATACGTCGTATGATGCTTGAGGAGGGGGTGGACGTGCTGGATGATGCTGAGGAGATGGAGGCCACACCGCTGGATGCCCTCGTGGGGACACCTCTGCCTGGCGATGAGATTCTGGAAGTGATTCCTGTCTGTGCGCCATGGGGTGCTCTCGTTAAGATGAAGTACAAGGCGAAGCTGCAGCCGGGGAATACGAAGAAGGGCAAAGCAGTCAAGGAGATCGTTGAGCGGTGGCGCCTCGGGGCGGCAAAGAAGGGAGTCGTGGATGAGACTGCCGGAGACCTAGAGAAGATGTGGCCGAGGGAGGTGGAGCTGATCAAGGGGCTGAAGGTCGAGGAGGCCTTCAACAGTGTGCCGGTGGGTAAAGTGACGGTGATGATGTCTGGGGGTGGCAGCGGCGGCGGCGGTGGGTCTTCCAAGGGTGGTAATCAAAAGAAGAGCGGAAGAGGAGGGAAGGGATCAAAGAGGTAGCCGTTGTGCAAGAGTACAACCTGTTTATTTGTGCTCGGCAATGCTGCTCATGTTGTCAAATACATGTCATCCAACAGAGCTAGCAGGGCAGACCAAGTTTGGTGCTTTTAGAAAAGCTCGCTTTCGAGGCGAGTATGATTTGTACGGTGAAGACTAATGCTATGCCTGAATCGAATTCCTCCAACCAGCCTGATATGATGTGCGGTGTCCAGCCGATGAAGCTCCCTCCCTCAAAAACAAGAGGACGCTCTGCGAGCCTTCGAGTTTGGACGATTTCGCCACTTTCAACACCCATAATCTCCTTCATTCTTTTGTCACCATGTTGGGCAACCCCCACTGCCCCGATTACACGCGGACACCCCCAGTGATCCCAGAGGCGCCGCGAGGGACGACATCCTCTCGACAGTTTTGCTTGCCACACCCATGCGGTGAGGTTCGTTACGTCCGGAGAGGTCTGCGACGGCCGGTTTAGTGTGCTGCACTTGCGACCCGCGACAATGCGCGATGGGACAGGAAACCTACCCGCATCCATGGGGTGTTGTGACGCCGAAGAAGCAGTCGTCAGAGTTTTTCTCAATCACTTGATCTTGCGTGATCTTAGTGATGACGACCCCGGCGCTGGCGAGCGAGGCGAATACCGACAAGGCAGCGAGGGCGAGCGAGACGGCCTTCATCTTGGCTTCTTTTCGGAGTGGTGCGACCTGTCGCCAACTGGGGAGGATATATTGATGTGAAAAAAAAGAATAGACTCAGTCCAGCTGGAAATTAACTGTGAAGATCAAAACTGAAGATATCACGACGTAAAGAAAAGAAACAAAATGCGACCGACGGGATGGAGGAGAAGGTAAAGTTGAGCGAGGACGTGAAGCGCGGCGTTGTCACCCACACCCGCCAGAGCTGCATCTGAAACTCGTTCCCCCAAATCGTGGGGCGATTTTGCGTTCAAGGGGTTCACTTCAAGTTTCAGGCTTGGTGAGCCACTTGGCTGCAGAGTCAAATTGGAGATGGACGAAAAAACAAAATGTACGATCTGACGGACTCATCAGTCAAATTGAGCGGATTTGCGGACAGCAATGCCTCTGTCGAAAAGGAACACTCTCTGTTGAAGTGGCGAGAGCAAAGTTGATGATAACCTGCCTTGGTGTGGGAAGACGCACGACATCAGGCGCCAGGGGGTTTCAAGAGGAGGCGCGACACTGGGCGGTTATTATGTAAGCCCCGCACCTCCACAGTCTATAAAGTGGCTTGGTTCGTAGAACGTGGCGGGGGCAGAAACTAGCAAGGAAAAGGGGGCGTGAGAGGCGAGTGACCGACAACACCATTGGGTCTCCTGTCAGTTAGGTAGGCAGCATGCGGTGGAAGAACCGAGGAGGCCTATCTGTAACGCTCGGAGGCCTTGCTGCGTTGACAGGAACAAGGAGATTGTCCCGACGCCTTGACACATATCAGAGTCATTAGAGTGCCTCCGGGGCTCAAATCTTCCGTTTTTAAATTTAAAGGTTAAAGTAATATAGTTTTCTCCTTCAAGGTTTAAGGTATTATACGCTTCGTTCTGCACGATGCTTGCTTTTCACAGCGCCCCTTGGATCACCACCCCCCTGCCGCGAGTGAGAGTGTTCTAGGGTCCCCGTTGGAAGTCTTGCCTGGCAAAATCGAGGAAGAATGGAAGCGTTGGTGGCTCTTGATCCAGTCTTGCCGGGGCAGACACTTGTGGATTGAATGGGAAAAACATTACAGCAATCCACATTACTCGTTCTACGTGTGTTTGGTATATGTATACACAATTCCGTCGTCATAGCCGAATACGCGCCTCAACAGGCACCACTGTTTGCCCGCATCGGTAGCCGATTAATTTTATAGCTCTCTTGCTGTTCGAGGCTGTCTCTAATCCAATATCGCGTTCGTACGACTATGCTGCTGGGATAGGAGCGGGCTGAGGAGCATCGGTTGCGCTTCCCGCGTTCAAGCTAGCGGGTGGCGGGAGGAAGATTGGGAGGTAGGTGACGAGGAGGGACATAACTGGGAGGCGCGTTAGCATTGGTAGAAGTCCGGTCTGGAGCGTGTGTAGGCAGCCATACCAGACATGCCCACCGTGAAATAGCCGGGCGTGCTACTGCTCTTCTTCGTCTCTTCGCTCTCGCCGAGCCAACTCTGTATGCTGAAAACAACGGCCGCCCTGCAAACCACCAGTCAATACGTTTATCCACCCGCGATTCCAAACTGTTGCCGAACATGGAGCTCGTAGGGAGCGCTCACCATCCGACATATCGGTTGCGCATGAAGACAGCGGCCATTGGTAGTGTTGATGAGAGGGTCGACCCAAATTCGGGGCTGTCGCTCTTCGCGGGCGGCTCTTGGTATGGGATAACTGCGCGTGGCACCTGCATCAGCTGGCGTTCAAAACGTTGCCTTGGTGGCGCAACTGCGTCGGAACTGGAACTCACTCAATTCGGCGCGGCGCATATCCTTCTTGTTGGACGCCATCGTTATCCTTTATCCTCTTGACTGTTCGGGTATGGGTGCGACAAAAGGTAGCCTTGAACGCGGCGCGGATGTGAAGTCGAATGCTGAGATGGGACATACCACCTCCACAAGTTCCTTTAGCGCGATGCGATTGCGGGATTGATCCCCCCACGGCCGGGCGAGCACGGCCCCACAGGCCTGATCCAGCCAAGCCCCATTCTCATTGTCATCAACAGTTTACGGAGTATTCTTCTGCATTCTGGCGGGAAGGTCGGGTGATGCACACGAGGTTGCTGCCGTTGATTTGAGAGCCGAGCTGAATGTTTTCTTTTGCCAACAGCTTCATCCGGGAAAGGTAGTGTCTGCAATTGGGGGGGAGGGGGGAGGCTGTCGCGATTGTGCGTTCCCCCCCAGACTTCAACCATCTTGGAGAACACAGTTGTTAGGCTCCATACGGAGCACCAAGGTAGATTTCCCTCACCGATTTCTGTGAGCTGATTAATACCTACCCAGCCCAAAAGTGGCTCTGGTGACGACGAAGTTAGGAAAGAATGACAGCCATGACAGGCCGAGATTCCCGAAGTGCGAGACAGCTGGAGATGGGAGTGCCTGATCCAGCAATAGACAATCCATGCTCTCTCCTACGCTACGTTGACACAGCACTCTCTCTCTTATCGGGGCTAATATACCTAGCAGAGACGGTTATCTCCATCCAACGCGCGATCTGGAGCAACCCAGTGCCCATCTGGGGTCTTGCGGGTGCACCGAGAGTCAGGCCTCCTTTTGCACTGCTGGAGTGAGAATCGGTCGTTCTGGAACCATAGCAACCCACCGAGTCTCTCCGGTCGGGACGAAGCCCCTGTTGTCTCCCCCAAGGTTCTGCACGGCGATTTGCAGGGTCCCATCCGGTTGCCACTGTGTGCGTAGTCGGCAAAGCCCGCAGCGGAACGGATTTTGTGTACAACTGGGCCGTTGAGATGGCCTTTGCTCAGCGCAAAAAGGCAGGTTTGACTTCCACAGACAGCTTCTGCCTTGCACCTAGTGCGTAAATATATTATAACGGACGTTGTTTGTGTTGTAGACGGTCTATTTGCATCGGAAAACATTGGAGGACGGCTTCACCAATGGTTCGAGGGTCGGAGGCTGAACAATAAATACTGCCCATTGCGTGACGCCCGCCCGCTGAGCAAAGTGCCTATTGCGCCTTGCATGCAGATCCAACCCGCAAGTCCACACAGCCCGACCGCCGTCCGCCGCCTACCACAACATCGTCTTGACCTCGCACCCTCGGCCTCCTCCAGCAACGCTTCTCCTGGATCAATCTTCGACGACCCTCGAGTCCCGCAAGTCACGGCCCGCTGTGTTTTCTTGCCGAGAGGCCGCCCCGTTGTTACGACGGGGGTGGGCAAAGTATCCACCTGATATCTCGACTGGTGGCTTCCCCAGTATCGCATCGCATCACAATCGCAATCGCGACGCCCTCTGTCATCTGCACTCGCATCAAGCTGTCGATATCCTACGGCATGGCGCATCGGCTTGACCTCCAGCGATGACCTCCCGGCCCTCATTGGGCGTCCAGCAGCGACAGCCCTCGCGGAAGTTGAGCGGCCCGAACCTGTCGCAACGTACCGCACAGCGCCCGCGCGCCTACCTGCCGCCATCGCCGATACGTAAGGAGACCACGTTTCACGACTTCAGCCCGACCGATCCGGCCGATGCTTCTCAGAAATATGGCGCTCAGCGTCGGGGCGGGTCGCGACTCAAGTTGGAGCTGTCGCACGACCCGACCGATGCCTTTACACATGGCGGCATCAGCGAGTCCCCAAATGCCATCGACTCATCTAAGCCCTTTACGCCGTCGCGCATCATGCCGCCCACCGACGACATGAGCCCCCATTTGTCCATACAGACCCAGATTGTCGATTTGGACGGGCCCCTGCCGATGCCGGCGCGGCGCCCGAGATTCACCGCCGACATCTCACGCCGAGACCCCCCCTCGAGCGCCGCCAACCTACCGAAGAAGGATGCCCGCCCAAAACCATACACCGTAGAAGTGCCGGCTGCTGCTCCACGCTACTCTACCCACACCAAGGCCGATTCCCAAGGATCCCGTGTTGACACTCGTGAGGGAGGTCTTGGGCAGCAGCCTTCCGTCGGATACGCCGACTTCTTTCCTTGGACAGGCAAGCATCCAGAAGATCTGTTCTCGGAAAACGCTATTCGCCAGGGATTCTTCGATAAGGCACCGCATGCGCAGACTGAAACATCATCGGCCAAGGGCGTCATATTTGCGGCGCTGAAGCACAAGAGTGGACTGGTCGCCCTGTCCACTGTCTACACGGGCCTCATTGGAGAGAGGAGAAATAAAGGACAGATAAACACACCATCGACGTTCAAAGCGCCTCCGCGAGTCACTGTTACGGATACGAGGAGGGATGCTTGGATGAAGGATTTGGCCAACCGATCTATCTCGCTTCGACGACTGAGCCGCACCATACCTCATGGCATTCGTGGGAGGGCTCTTTTAGATCGATGTCTGAATGAGAACGTTTCCACGGACCGCGCTGTGTGGTTCGCCAAGTGCGTTGGTATCCAGGAGATTCGGACTTTCAAGAGAAAAGGGGCTGGCACTTCTTTGGTAATTGGAGGCGGGGAAGCTAAGTTTCACAAAGAGTGGACTGTTGTGGTTGAGCAGTTCGTCGAAAGCGTTGTTTTCGGGTTTGAAGAGGCGGAATGGAAGGCCAGAGTTGGCTATGCGTGAGTATCCGATGAGCCCCTGCTGCTCTCGGCCATGTTTACTGACGGCGATGCAGCATCCGACTGGCAACACATCTATATGCTGAGCACCTGATAGACAGGGAGCATTATATGGAGTGGCTTGTACAGGGTCTTGAAAACAGCGACCAGTCTAAGCTCCCAATGTGGATGCTCCTTACCGAGATTTACTGGAAAGACCTGCTACGAGTTCGAAAATACGGCCGCAGGCTGGTCACCACTCTAATTCGGCACTATCACGAGGTGCGTCTCGAACTCTTATCTTCCTGCAAAGCGTATACTTACGATATGTCTAGATCCATGATCACCCTGACAAGGACCTATTTTACCCTCTCCTTTCGAAACTCACTACATTACTCAACACCCTGATACTCAGTAGCCCGGAGAATTTTGTCGTCCCGAATATCTGGCCCAAGTATCGAGACAGCCTGAAAACTTGCTTGCCGCCTGGGGACCCAGCCCGCCACAGCGCCTTCATGGCGATCAACAATCGAAATGAGCAGTTGGTGGCCTCCGCTAATCGGTCCCAGCCCGCGGCTCGGCATATTCTTGTGAGGACTCTAGACGGCACGTTGCAGGCCCCCATGCCGGATGAGCTCCCTGCACAGTGTTGGGGCATTTCCAAGGACAAGGCCGCCTTGGCGAAGGTCCTCATTGAGTGGTGCACCTCACTGTATAGACCTGGGTTAGCAAAGGTATTCGTTTCGAGCCGAATTCTTCAACACTGGAGCACGCTGGGTCTCGATTCCACCATGGCAATTCTGGACTTCTTGGACGCGGACCAGTTTGCAGAAGAGGGGCGGAAAGGTGCTCTTTACCACTTGGTATGCGAGCTTGTTCGGGCAGGGAGCTTCTCTGTCCCTCGTTACGTTCAGTGGCGTATGGCTCGCGGCAGCCTCACCGATCCGGAAGAAGTGTCCCCAGAGGGCTCATGCGGGTCTCGGCTCTTAGTTGAGCTCCCAACACACGCACTCGCCCCATCGCAGAAGAGCATCAGAGATGGGATGCTTCGCCGCGCAGGATTCAACGTCGCGGACCAAGCCGCAGACGCAGAGATGGCTATCAAGTATTTGAAGCACACCCTGGGCTTGCCGGTCGAGATAGACGACCCCATTCTTCATCGGAAGCCAGTCTCGATAAAGAAACTGTCAAGGAGAATCAGAAACAGTTGTCGATCTCTCAAGGCTGAGGTCGGTGCCTGGCTTCGAGACGGAATCGGTGCGACTGACGACAAAAAACGCGACGACGGCAGTCAACGGTCTGAGATTTCTCCGGCGATGTTCAATGCAGTGCGGACCGTGCTCGAGGCGGCCGAAGATTTTTCGATGCTTGCTGAAGTTTTGAAGTCTTTGACTGGACAGTCCAATGTCGAGACCCTAGCAGCCGTCGCCGACACGGTGAGCTGTCACTTCTTCATCTTTTCTGCGATTGGCGTGTCGAAGGCGCTATTCGGAAGTCTTCGAAAACGGCTCCAGACTCTGGGGCGAGAACAGGAGACTGGTATCCGTCCACTTCTTGCCTCGCTCGCTGGTCTCGCCTCACGGATCCCTGGGCTGGAAGACCTAACGAAGCAGTTGCAAGCTGAACTGGCTTTGATAGACAGGCACAATCCTGTCGACGCATGCTCTCCCGTATCCGATAGCATGGCACTACGGCTTCAGGACGACGATGTCACCCTCCACGAAGAGATTGAGAAGAATCTGGCTAGCGGCACCAGCTTGGATAAGAATACTATGGAGCATCTGTTCCAAACCATCATCCAGCGGCTCCAGAGCTGTTGGGGCAAGGCTGACGACAACCAACGAGCATACAGCCGGTTGCTCACACGGCTACGCATATTTGATGCGCAGCACTTCGACACGATCATGACGAAGTGGTTGTTCTCCCTCCGCACCATGCGCAACCGGCCATCAGTGCTGAGAATTTTCCCGCTTCTTGTTTCTGTCGGCTGTCTGAGCATGCCAAGTATTCTCGCGACAACATCCGAATCGGTAACCGGACAGAGCTCAACAATGTTGCGCCCCCCCGCCCCCAACGCGCCCGGCCCACAAGTGGTACACATGACCTACCGAACAAGGTATATGCAGGAGGTTCTCCAACTCTTTATAGCGCCAGTCCCGCAGGACGCACTAATCGCGCCTGAAGAGAGCTACCGTTTCTCCATTCTTCAAGATCAGGCCTGTCGTGAGAACCCCAAAGAGCTTCTCGGGCTGATTCGCCTCGCGCTCGCCGAGTACTCTCACTCGAGGGCACAATTGGACCTTCAGGGTTTGCCTCTAGATGATCCGGACATTCAAACTCGACTTCTCGGGCTAGTCAAGCTTCTTGTTTTGAAGGATGCGACGGGGGTGTCCAGGGCGCTGGTTGTGAAGAGCCCCGATGCTCACGTTGGGAGATGGATCGACTACATGACGACGAAATTACTGATCCCCACAGCCGATGAGGAAACCCACATCACATTTGATCAGGTTCTGGCGCTGACCAACGAGTTCACTTTGCCGTTTTGCCAGGTGAAGCTCTCGCTGAGCCTGGCGTCAAACGATCAGAGCAGCCCGGAGGCGGCTGACCGGCAGCAGACACTCCTGGAGCTCTTCGCCAATGCTATGGACAAGGCGATAGACGCCAGGAATATCTCGTGGATAGGGATGCTGTCTTGCTTGAGCCCCGAGATTACGCATCACCTCAAGAACCGGGCACAGATGCGCTTCCTGGATCTCCTCCCGTCCCCAAGGAACCCACCGCCAACAGACAGGACATTGGAGCAATGCTTACAGATGGCAGAAAGCCTGCTATCTGTCATCGACGCTATTATTCGTGGCGGTTCGATGGGCAGACCGCCCCAGCTTGTCCCGTCCATGATCGATAAGTTCGCCGACATGTGGGAGATACTGGCTTTGCCTGATGGCGAAGCCAAACCTCCAGTCCTTGACCACTGGCTGCCGTTGCTGATGAACTTCATCACGCTTCACACGCAGACCTTCGACACCAGTAAGCCAAGCAATGAAGTGCGCGCCAAAGCTTTGATCGTCTGCGCCGGTTTGCTGCAGGAGCTCGACACCCTCCACGGGCCAGGTGTCGACACCAGGGGACTGAGTGGCCGTGTCTTTGACTTGGCCTGTTTACTAGCCGACAACGTAGCTGACGAGTCTCGTGCCATGTGTGCCCGCGCTGTCAAGGATTCGACCTCCGACGCTCGCTTGAGATACATCTTGAGCTTCATTCCACCCCCGGGCGAGAACATCATGCTCAGCCACAGGGATAAGACAGCACCAACCGCTGGGCGAGCCGCAAGGACGACAAACATGTCAATGGGTGCGCTCTTGGGGACACCTGCCTCGCTGTGGGGAGTAGACCCCCAACCCCCGGAGCGACTGACCGCATTCCACTTCCGACGGTGGGATTCTCTCAGCGAACCAGCGTCGAGCGTGGGAGAGAATGACACCGCACTGAGTCTGCAACTGTTTGAAGCGAGGAAGTTGTGATGTGATGTCAGGCCGTCACTGGTTTTTTTTATTGTGTATCTATGCATACAGCGAGCGGTGTGTTGTGTTTTCCTTTCCTTGACTTTTGCCAGACCATGGCCTATCTGTTCAAATGTATGAGCCTGGAGTCTTGCCCATAGACCATTTTGGGCAGTTCTTCTTGGCACTTTCTGCGGAGTTTAAACTACTTGGGAATAGCAGCATCGGCGATGCGGGTGTATTTGCTGGACTACCTAGGCATGGGCATGACAACGAGGATACGTTTGCATAGCAGTGTTGGGCATTTTCTATAATATCCATCCCGACTTTCATCATTGGTGATGGCACTCTTGGGATGGCCCTGTGAGGGCCGGGGCGTTTTTGCAGAAAATACTAAACATCCACACATATGACTTGACCAATGATACCACCTATCAAGGGCAAGGCCGCCTCATCGCTCCCACTTGTGTGACTATTGCTTTACAGATCAACCGCCGTCCAAGGGGCCCAGTTAAGCACTTGCAACAGGCAGATTTGAAGTTCCTCTGGCTACGGTGTGGTGTGAGGAGCCCTCCCCTCCAGGTAGGCGGCTGCTCAATAGTCTTTAGGCCGGGAGACAAGAGGCCGTTCAGAATGCACTTTAAATGGAAGCCTCCAATACAAAATAGAACTGATGCTAATAATGATACAATGATGCCAGAGAGCCAGAAATCCCAACCACACGCGCCTGATACCTAAAAAAGCTCGCCATGATCCGATCTGTCAGAGTGTTCCTATTCCCAAACTCCCAATAAATGCAAGACACAACGCAGGCCATGTTGCGAAAGAAATGCCGACTTCAAATATCCCAGTCTTCATCCGTCACCACCGTATCAAATTCGTGACCGACTTGTTGGATATTCCTCTCAAGAGGCCAGCGCGTCATGTGATTTACTGTTCTAAGCCGCTGGCAGTTCATGGGCTCGCCTTCGAGGCGGGGGAGTATATCCTAAATTGAACAAAGATGACGCAGTCTTCGACCATGGTGCCTAGAGATCCGAGAAGCCAAGGCAAAGCCCGAATGAAGTAGTCGCGCTCCTGGGAGTACGACATTACGCTGGCCCCATATGTGAAGTTTCCGGTCAGTGATAACAAGAAGAAAAGCAGGGCGAGGCCCTCGCAGGACTTTTCCTGGTAGTTCTTGATGATTTGAGGGATGCGGGCACTGTTTGGTCGGTGTCAGCAGTCTTGGATCTTACATGAAAGGTATTGAGGGACATCACTCACCAGAGGTAGCACAGGGCGCTGAAATACCCCAGCACCATGCCAATGGCCTTCTCTGGTTTGTCTGCCAGCAACAGGTCGTCCCCGGTGTCGGGCACACCGTCTGCTACATCCCAAGCACCCATCTTGTAGCTGATGAACCAGCCGGTTGCGCCAACAACCCACACTGCCACGAGGCTGAGAGAATTGTGCAGCCATGGGTTGCTATCGGGGGTGTCGTCTTCGCCAGTAATGATACGCGTCAGGGGGTCCAAGTTACTTTCGCTCCGGCGGACTGAGTGACGGCGGTGCGAGCCCGGCAGGCCGAGTGACTCGCTGCGGCGACGACGGCTGCGGTTGAGCAATGGCTCTTCCTCGTCCTCGTCAGCAACGGCCGTTGTATCGGTGTCATGGGTCTCTGTGGAGGAAAGGCGTCGTCGGCGGGTGCTTCGAGATCTGCGGCGCGCATTGAGGGCGTTGTAGTAGGAGCACTGGCTGATGAGGACTATGTCGGCGAAGCAAAAGTAGCACGCCAGCGCTACAGCCGTTGGGGCAAGGTTTGTCCAGAGGGCGCCTGGAATGAGTGTTAGCTGCCATTGGATCGAAGGATGGAGACCTGGGCTTCTGTGTGCGACGAACCAGAGAGGTTGGCTATGTCACCCATCAGCCAGATGAAGAGGAACTTCATGGAGAGAGCATCCGCGCTCTGGCTTCGGTAGTTTGCGATGAGCTGGGGAAGCTAGGCGTTGCACTGTTAGTACACCCCTGGCCTGCTGTCGAATCGCGAAGCGGGCATACCAGGAGACAAATCCAGGCTGTGAGGCTGACACTCCCAAAGACGCCGGAGAGCGCTTCTCCGACCGTTGGCGATTGGAGTGCCGCGGGGAGCAGGGCCGCGATAAGGGCCGCCATGGTGTTGTCGGAGCCGATTGCGTCGTTTACTGCAGACTGCTAGCTTCGAACGAGAATGTTGTGTTGGAACGCATGCACATATGGCAGATCAGATTTTCGGTGGATTTCGTAGGGGGTTTATCTGAAGACAACCCTTGAGTCAGGGAGCAGTTCAATGGTCAGCAGGACCTGCTATCGCGCCCGCCCCCCCCGATCTGCGGTGAGATAAGGACTGACGTCCCCAGCCCCACAATGGGTCTAGTGTAGACCCCGCGGTACTTCGATCTCGGTCTGCCGCTGCATCATCCGACTCTGCTGCATCCGACGGAGTTATATCCAGCACACTAGGTTGCATCGAGACACCGTCTCCCGATCTGCCTGGGACATCTTCGCCAGAATTGCAAGGGATTCGAGATCTCGGAATGCCCTGCTGCGCAACGCATCCCGCTGTACTGACAGTACTCCGGTAGTCACGATGCGTTGACGATGGGGCCGCCACAAACGCGGGGGTTAGGCCTGCCAAGTTCGCGCCAGCCAGTCGCACCAGTTGGATTTGCTATCAAAAATTGGGAGGCACAAAGGTTCAAACTTCCAAGCCGCATGCTGGCAGGCAGACAGCTTGTGGGACCGAACAACCGTACCTTGCGTACCTAATGAAAGGCGATGCATATCTTCAATCTAAAGACATGGTCAGCCAGTGCAAGCTCGTGTCACCTGACGCGATAAGGCGCTCGTCAGCTTTCACGGGGTGTCGTGTGCCACTCAAGGCTGGGCAGCAAACACAACACGCGACACGGGGCCAGCCCCCTGTCGGTGATTCGCTCACAGCGTTCCTCCAGCAACTCGACACCAACCAGGCTGAACAGCTGGCCAGCCCTGCGGCCTTCTGACTCTTTGATGGCGGCACCAGCGAATATGAGACTTGACTGCGACATTTGACGCTTTTTTCAAATATCTCCTGTCGCAACATTTTTGTATCAGGGCGGTAAGAATCCCAATATCATTTTCGTTGGTGAGAGCAAAACCGAAACGCCAATATGAAGCTATCATCAGTTGTAGCCATTGCGGCGGGCTGCCGCTCAGCCGCCGCCTGGGGAGGTATGTTCAACCCCAATCTCCGCCCCCGACTTTCCTGCCAACGGCAGCAAACATATACACAAACGAACAAAACACGCAGAAACGCAACTAAAACTACCCATGCAGGCTTCGGGCACATCACGGTGGCATACATTGCAAGCAACTTCGTGTCGAGTGACACTGCGTCCTATTTTCAGGGCCTGCTACACAACAGCACAGAGGATTACCTCGCCGGCGTCGCCAGCTGGGCAGATTCAGTGCGATACACCAAATGGGGCCGTTTCAGCGCCAACTTCCATTTCATTGATGCCAAAGATGACCCGCCAAGGTCGTGTGGGATTGTCATGGCTCGAGACTGCAAGGCAGATGGATGTGTCGTGAGCGCAATTCACAACTACACCACTCGCCTGCTTGATGCCTCGTTACCTGCTTCGGAGCGGGCGATTGCGGCGAAGTTTGTCGTCCATTTCGTGGGTGATACCCACCAGCCCCTCCATAACGAGGACGTGGCACGCGGCGGAAACGGCATCCACGTCAAGTTCAACGGCGTCGACTTCAATTTGCATCACGTTTGGGATAGCAGCATCGCCGAGAAGCTTGTCGGCGGTGTACGGCGCGCACCATACGCCGAGGCCCGACGGTGGGCCGATGCTCTGACGGCCGAGATCAACACTGGCAAGTTCAACGCCAGCAGGCTCGACTGGCTGCAGGACGTCGACCTTGAGGATCCCACGGCGACGGCATTGGCTTGGGCATCGGAAGCCAACGCATATGTCTGTACTAAAGGTAAGGGGGGGCTCGCCCTGATGTGGAATCATTTTCCGCGCCTCAGAAGAGCAAAAGCTAACACAAGTATTGTCACAGTCCTTCCGGAGGGTCCAGAGGCTATCCGCGGCCAGGAGCTGGGGTCTGAATACTACGAAGCCGCTGCCCCTGTGGTTGAGCTCCAGATTGCAAAGGCCGGCTATCGGCTCGCTGCGTGGCTGGATCTCATTGCTGCTCGGACCAAGACGCAGCAGGCAGTGATGGGAGATCTGTGAGTGAGACTTGGAGCTGCCGTCTTTTGGATTTTGTAGTGAGCATTGGTGCTGTGGAGCTGGGCATGATTTCAAACTCGGGTGCTCTCTGGTGCGCGTTGCAAGCAGCTGCTTCCAGAAGGGATCATCACCGCTTGGGCTTGCCTCTGTATAGATTCTACCTACATATGTGGCAGCGGCAGAGATTCTTTGAATTCACGTCGAGAATCTCAACCGGAATGTGGAGAGGGGACATGCTTGGTACATAAGAAGGTTCGCCGCGGAGATGATGCCGCCTCGGCCAGCTCCCGTCCAAGTCCCGAGGCCTCTTGTCTTCAGAAATGTGGGTTTGCACCGAGGGCAAAAGACACATTGCGCTTGATCATCCTGGCTGATCGATCATGATGCCACTTTTGCGCGAGGATGTGCATGCTCGCTGGCAAATCCTCCGGCATAAGAGGCAATCGCACATCTTTGCTATGGGGATTTGCGTTTTGCCAAGCATTGATCCAGCCATTCATACACACTCGAATCCGTACTCTTGTTTCGTTCTGGCGATCTCGGGTTACAAGACGCGGCCGATTTGCTCTTGGGCGCTGACGACTGCAACCAAGTCGGGCGGCCTTCACGGTTCCTCGCATTGGAGGGTCCGTCTCTGTCAAAACTGTCAGTGCCTTCGAGAAGGAAACGCCAAGGCGCGCACTCTCTTGCAGAGGCCGGCGTTTCGCGAGACGACTTATGCCGTCCGCCAAGAGCTTTCATCCAGAGTGAGTCGGACATTAGATGTTCTGAAAGGTGAGGCCGGGATGTGGGATGGATGCGCTACTCGCTCGGTGGAGTGAAGACATGGGGCGTTTCAAGAGCCTCCCAGCGAGTCTTTTTTCTCTTTTCTTTTCTTACTCTGAGGTTGTAAAACATTGTTGCGGGTACTAGGGTTTGCGAGGCATTCCTGGGACGGGGAGGTCAAGAGATTGCAGGCGTCCCAGGAGGTGGAGGGGGGTAGGGTGTTTCCCGTCGCCGTTTTGTCTCAAGTGCTCAGGGGTGAGCTTCAGATCTCAGCTGGCGCTTTTTGGTCTCTGCGGGGTCTGGCCAGCGCCACAATGGTGGGTAAGGCGGCATTTGTAGCAAACCACCTTACTAAAGTGGATTTGCTCGCTCCCGCAGGAAAGTAGGTTAAAAAGTTTATCTTTGGAATCAAATCGTGGGGTTGACCTTAAAGCTCAATCCGTATAGTCGGGTGCATGCCGTAGTGGTAGCGCGTCCGCAGATGATTGACGAACGATCACCTTGGCCTCGCTTGTTGACCATCAACTATTGCTACGACGTGGATTGGGTCACCTGCAAGAAGGACAGCGATGGTTGCTTCCTTTGCACTCACGTAATACTAGTAGCGTGCGTCACCTAAAAAGAGTAGGAGGAGGAGGAGGAGGATGGGATGGCATCTCGGCGATGCTTCAGCCCCTATCTTGCCCTGTCGACGCGGGTTGGAATCTGATGGCTGCCCAGCACCTGGCATGGCATGGAAGTCAGTGCAGTGCTGCCATGCCATGCACGGAGGAGATGCCCAAGCTAAGAGCTGACGACATAAGCGGTGGGTAGGGGGCTTCCAGCGAGCCTTATTTTACAGAGTTCACGTCTCCTCGGGTGCGTTATCGCTCCCTGGCTGATGTTTCGAGAGGGTAAGGACGGGGGTCGCAACTCCCTCGACGAGACCTCATTGGCCCAGCCTACAAACAAGAGAAAAACTTGAGCACCTGAGAGGACCAGGTGAGAGCAAATGGATCTCGCTATCGTAACAGAGTGTAGGCTTACGGGGCAGACGAAGAGGAGACGTTGTCCATGGTTCGCACAAGGCGGGCACCTGCGGTGCGAAGTTGCTGCCGTAAAACCCGCTTGGTGGAGTGCCGGGAACTCGGCAGCAAGGGTGCCGAGAGGCTGGTCCGCTTGTCGGGCCGGAGCTGGACCCTCTTCAAGTAAGGGTATCAACCCATGACCCAGCGCATCGAATCGAGCAAATATCAGAGACAACCACTAAGCGCCGCCGGGGGAGATCGAGTTTGAGGGCAAGCCAGCTAGGCGATCACCAGTGCGTGGGAATCCCGATAATCACCGCGGTCGCTGGGAGTCACCAGCATCTTTGCGGCCACTGATGAGTCGCAGCGCGGTGATGGATGACGCATCCCTCTCAGCAAACTTCCCGTTTTGTGTTGCACTGTGATGCAGTGGATGCTGAGCGCACGGTGGCGCGTCGAAACGGCGAGGCGTTGCCCTGCTCCTTGAAGGACGAAGGGGTTTGTCACGAGCTGACAGGAGAAAGGTCTGAAGTGGGATCGGTGGGTTTGCTCTCGGCATCCGAGCAAGGTGAGGGATGGAAACAAGAGCGTTGTGGGAAAATGGGCTGACCACAGGGAACAAGCTCAATGCTTGGTGCTCGCTTGCGCTTCATCCCGAGACGCATTCTGCTGGATCGCCCTGAGGCGGACGCGCTCATTGGCCCAACTTCGGACGATGTGGGCCCGTCATGGCATCTGGGACAGAAGCCGCATCAACCTGAACGCCCCAGGTCCCAGCAACGCCCCACCCACGGCGCTCGCTCTTCCAAATTTCGACCACTGCGTCCAACCTCACAACGTCGCACCGCACCCTGGCGCCCGGCTATGGGGGAACACGAGCACCCGCCGTCTTCTCTCTTTTGCAAAGAATGGAAAGACAAAAAGGTCATAGGTTTGCGGAAAACGGCGGCTGGGAAGCAGGCGATATCAGATTGAATCGCGACGACAGACAAGAATAGCACGGGCATCCCGCGGGGCCTAGATCGGGGGCCACCAGAGGGGTGCGGTGGAGGTGGCATTGTACCTGCATCAACGCGCATCCTCGATGGTCTGCAGCGACCCCCTCCCCCCTTCCCCGCGCCGGTTTGGGAGCCGCAAGGGTGCCGGGGTCCCATGCCGTCCCATGGTTTGAAGCTACACTCCCCTTCTGTCAGAGCTCTGCCTATCTCCCTGCACCGCGTTTTGGATCCGTGGAGCCTCCCCTCCCTCTTCGCGGCGCCTTCACCCGCTTCAACGCCGCTCCCCCATGCTCAGTATGCTGCTGTCCTTCCTGGTCGCGGAAAGCTTGGCATCCAGCAGCCGCATGGGGGCCCGAAACCGCCCTCGACCGCGATGTGCGACTTGGCTTGCCGGGATATAAAGAAACGAGGTCTTGGCTTTCCTCCCCTTGGCACTTCCCCTTCCCCCCGTTTTATATACTCTCCGCCCTTCTGCTTTTCTTCCCTTCCTACGCTTTAATCTTCTATTCTTCTTCGTGCGGTGGTTGTGTGTTTCCGTTCATTCGCTCCTTTCTCGACGCCGGTTGTACATATTCCTTCGTCGACACCCAGCTGTCTGGCATCACTCCTTATTTTCGACACTTCGCTTCTATACGGTCTGGAACCAATCTCTTCTTTTCTCTTCCCCGCTCCCGAGGAGCTCGACGCATCGACATCACGCCATCCTGACTTTTTGTTTCCGGAAACGCGCCCAACATGTTGATGAAGAACGCTCTGGCAGCCCTTTTGGGCCTGACTCTCGCCGCCGAGGCGGCCACGGTTCACCACTACCGAACACCCACGAGCGGTACCCTTGTGAGGCGACAGAATAAGCAGAACGGCGGAGGCCGCGGCGGCAATCAGCGGGGCGGCGGTGGCGGTCAGCAGAACAACGACCAGAACAACCAGCAAGGCGGCAACAACCAGAACAACAACAACAACAACCAAGCCGGCTCGGCGACATGCCTGGCTGCTAATGCCGTTCAGACCGGCTCTCAGCAGACGGGCCAGAACGGCCAGGTTGCTGACGGTCAGGTTGAGTCTGCTGTGTATGCTACGCCCTGTCGTCTTCTGCTCTGAGATGCATATACTGACCCAGCTTGTAGTGACCAAGCCAACTTCATCAACTTCTGCGCTGGAAAGGACCTCACCAATGGCTTCCAAAAGCGTGGTGGTTCTTGCAATGGCATTGGTATGTAATATTTTGTGCCGTAACGCCGTGCGCTCTGCTGACAGTCACCAGTGATGGGCGACATCCCTTCCGTGGAGAACATGGTGTCCACTGTCATTCTTGAGCCTGGCAACTTTCAGGACCTCGCTGTCGGCCAGACCTTCACCATTCGTCTCAACGTCGCCAACCTCAACCTTGGAGCTTTCACCAATGCGACAAGCACCTACTACAGCAGCCCCGCGCAGCTCGCTGGAAACGGCAGGATCATCGGCCACACCCATGTCACCGTTCAGGACACCGGCAACTCTCTCAACCCGCAAACTCCCCTTGACGCTAAGCAGTTCGTCTTCTTCAAGGGCATCAATGATGCCGGCAATGGTCAAGGTCTGGTTCAGACTGACGTGACTGGTGGGCTTCCCGCCGGAAACTACCGCGTCTGCACCATGTCCAGCGCTGCCAACCATCAGCCCGTCCTGATGCCTGTTGCCCAGCGTGGGTCCCAGGAAGACTGCAAGTACTTCACCGTCGGCCAGGGTAACCAGCAGAATGGTGGCGCCAACAACAATAATAACAACAATAACAACAACAATGATGATGCTGCCAACAACGACAACGATCAGCAGAACGGTGGTGCCCAGAACGGTGGTGCCCAGAACGGTGGTGCTCAGAACGGCGGTGCTCAAAATGGTGGCGCTCAGAACGGCGGTGCTCAGAATGGCGGCGCCCAGAACGGCGGTGCTCAGAATGGCGGCGCCCAGAACGGCGGTGCTCAGAATGGCGGCGCCCAGAACGGCGGTGCTCAAAATGGCGGCGCCCAGGACGGTGGTGCCCAGAATGGCGGCGCCCAGAACGGTGGCGCCCAGAACGGCGGCGGTGCTCAGAACAACGGCGGTGGCGCTCAGAACAACGGCGGTGGACAGGGCAAGGGCAAGGGCGGTGGTGGCCGTGGTGGCGGCCGCGGTGGGCAACAGGCTAACAACGCTGGTGCCCAGAACGGTGGTGCCCAGAACAACGGCGGCGGTGCCCAGAACAACAACGGCGGCGCCGCTGCTGGTGGGGCCGTTGGCGGCATCGCTGCTCCCGCTGTCGAGGACTCTGGCAATGCCGATCGTCCGTTCAAGGTTGGCGAGAACACCTTTGTCAACAGGGAAGCTGCCGTTCAACGCTCCTGCGCCATCCAGAACAACGCCTGCTCCGATGCTGTCAACCGCGGCCAGGTCCAAGGTGTTTCAACAGCGGACTGCAATGCGCAAGAACAGGCGTGCCGGAATGCTGCTTAAGGGAGGCCGTCTCATTTGACTTGGGCGCGTGTACCGCGCCGTCCTCCTCGCGACAGCTCGTCGTTGCTTGGAGCTGAGCACGGGTCCTCCTCTGCCCCTGTTGCCTTGGCCAGGAAGGCTGGTGGCCCAGATGGCTGGGGTTTGTCTGCGAAGGCAGGCATGAGCTCGGGATGTGATGGCCGACGGCCTTCGTTGGTCGTGTTCCCCTCTGGGCTTTTGAGCACCTCGTGTTCAGACGGGTGGCCTGCCGCTCACAGAGCAGGAGGGCGGTGTGTATGATACACAAACTTCTTTTTCCCTCGATTTTTTTCATGGCAGCCAGGGTGTCTTAATCGTTTTTTGTGTGGCTATGGCAGATATTTGCAACCGGCGTCGTTTAGAGAAAGCTCTTCCTACACCTTCTATACCACATCCCGCGCTGGCCAAAATTCCTTGTTGGATGGCCTCGAGGAAGACAGCCCTTGAAGAATCGGAAGACGCTTTCTAACCTCACGAACTCAAAATATATCCACACCCTTTTTTCCTTTTCTTTAGCTTTTGGGGTTGGGGATCAAATTATTTCCTTTGTCACACAGGATACACATTTCACGGCGGCGTAATGACTAAAAATATGGTCTGCGACCTTTTTTCATCATAAAATCTAACTGAATTGAATGTAAACATTAACTCAAAATGCTGGATGCCAAAAATGGAAGGAAATTGGTGAGCAAAAACCTGAAAAAGTTGGGGGGTTCGGCTCACAGCGACAGCGCAGTGCGGCGCACTGATGGTGGGATGGAATCCAGAACCACGGGGCAAAAAGGGGGACTTTGTTTTCGGATGTGCAGCAATCCAGGGCGATCCGCGTCTCAGGACCCGGTCCTCGATCATTATGCGCGACCGGAACCGCCATTGCCAAGGTCTGGGGAAGGGGTAGACGCCCCCGCTTTGGCCGCTTCGGAAGGGCTGAAACGGCACGGCTGTCGCAGCGGAGAATCGAACCCGGCCCCGATCTTGGCCCGTCGTGACACAGGGGGAAATACTCTACGTCACCGAAAGGGGAAGCGCCGTGGAAGCCAGACGGAATTTGTCAAGCTATGGAAGCCTTATGGCCATTCATTCTTTTTTTTTTCTACATCCTCTTGGTTTGCGCGCGTTTAACAGGCTGGGTTTGACGTCGTCTTGGGATGTCATGCAGCGATGCCATCCAGTAGGTTGGGTTTGTTCCGTCTTTGATGTCAGTCAATTGGCGCGCCTGTCGGGTGTCGATGGCGATCGTCAGAGTAGTTTGCTGAGAGATTCGATAATGGTGGCTGCCATTGAATCGTGGTGTAGTGCAGTTCGGGTGAGGTACTTGGGTACGGGGCTATGCGCCCCAAAACGGGAAGACAGCCGCCAGCAGCAGAGCATCGGGCCGTCAGATTCTCTCGCATCGTAAAGTCGGCATCACGGCACAGACCGGACGCGGCGGCAAGAAGAGCTCTCCATGGTTACCCTGTTGCTAAAACAACGGTTTTGCTCGCAGCATCGACGGGGATAGTCATCCCCCTTTGCTCTTGTGTCTGCGTTCCCGAGGCCGTTCTCTAGGCTCTCAGACCTCTGGTCTCATGCCTGTCAAGACCCGAGGGCGACCCAGGCCCGGCCCTGCCTGGTAGTGATTCCTTCGTCCGAACTGTTGTGCTTTATTCTCTAATTCCTAAAATAATTGAGATAATGCCTTTTTTTTCGTCCCATCTCACCACGAGCCACACGATTCTGCTCAGTTCATGTCTGCCGTTTCGAATCCCGACACCAAGGTTCGTGCGCTGCCGGTTTGGCCATCGCTATCCTAAGAATAGGGTGACAGCTGTCGGTCAGATCTTTTGCACGGGCTTTTTGTATGGTTCTGGATCCATGGAAACGTTTAGCTGAGGTGTGCTCAGAATAGATTCAGGAGAGCCCACGGTGAAGGGGCGGAATTGAAACGACCAGGACTGTCCGTTTCTGCTGAAATGAGGTATCATATTGGACAGTTAATGATATATGCCTATGTACACTGCGCCGTAGACGTCCTAGCCTTCGATGCCACAGAGTGGTACTAGGAGGCAAGGAAACATTGCACCTCTGTGCAGGGTTCAGGGGGCTTTTCTTCAAGTACTCTCCTCTGCCCTCACTTGTAGAAGCCAAGGATCTCTCCCACAACGCTCCGGTATATCCCATCGGGATCAAATCGCTTTCGAACTTCATTGAACCGTCGTAGATGCTGCTCACCATTAGTTTTCTCTCTAGTCGAATGTCCACCGAAGGTCACTCACGTCGGGATCCAAGTTCTTGACAGACTTGGTGAGAACATCGCGGGAGTTCTTTGTCCAGTGTGGCCGACAGGGAAACTCGGCAATGAGCGTATTTGCAACCTTATGGTCTGGGTCCAGTCAGTTGTTGTCCTGGTGATGTTCAGGGGTAGCAAGCATCTAGCAACTCACAGAATTGTTCGTTGAACCTTTTGTGGTCACCAATTGTGGGCCGATAAGACGGGAAGTCGAACATCACTGTTCCCTTTGTCCAGTCGGCGCCATCTGAGGTATTGTAGGTACCCTGGCCAAGCAAGTCGAAGTAAGCCTTACCAACTGAAATTATGGTCAGTCAGAACACACGCCACGCGAAACTGAACAGGCAGACATACACTTGATGTTGATACCGCTGCGATACGTCGAAGTCATGACGATGCCCTTCGAGAGCTCGGCGTCAAACAGGCTCCGCACACGCTTCAACATCTGGTTGGCCATTGTGACGGGAAAAGCCAGCTCAAGCGTAAGTCCAGCCAGCTTGTAGTCCCACTCTGGCTTTTGATCGGGATAGAGACCGCCAATCAGCACATCGTAGTTCCATCCGTATACGGGCCATGAATGAATCTCGGTATTGTTTGTCTTCTCGCGAAAGTTGGGCTTAGACCACAGGCCGAAGAATATCTCCTCAGCGAGCATGTTGGATGTTGGCAAATATTTACCGCTGTCCAGCAACGTGCGGGCAGCAATTGCCTCGACTTCGGTGACGGAAAACGTGTTCTGGAAGCCTTCCTGGGGAGTAGAGTCGGGAGAGACTACGTCGTAATAGCGATGGTGGAATTTTCGCTGGTAGGGCCAATACCATAAATTTGCAGTCGCGAAGGGCGCAATCAGGCCGTAGATGTCGCCGTTGAGAACATCTTTCTCGTCCAACCTGCAGCATGTTAACCTCGATCTGAAGATATACAACAATAAACACATGTCCCTTACGTGTCCTGCTTAGCGTAGACCTTTGTATCCGGATAGATCTTGAGCTTTATCTTCGCGATGATGCCTAAAAGCCCCAGCGAGGTGGAGGCAGCAAGCCATTCGTCATTCCCGTCATCCCGTTCGATGTGGCGGATGTTCCCAGTTCCGTCGATGATATCCAAGGCGAGAGCGCCGGCGGCGACCATTGAATGCTCCCGAATCGATGAACGATGCGCGCCCATGGCTACAGAGCCCCCGAAGCTGATGTTCCAGTTCGTCAGGGTGTAGCCCACCGAGGCGCCACGTTCGTGCAGGTATTCGGCGAGCTGAAAGAAGGTCACACCAGCATCCACAACGACCGAGCCATCTGTGGCACCGCTAGGAAGGGTGAAGTCGTATATTCCATGGACACCTTCGGTGCGAACAATGACCGTCTGGGCGTCTGAGCATTGGGTGTCGTACCAAGAATGACCCTTTCCGGCAGCACGAAGACGGCTCCCGTCCTTTGCGGCTTGCTTCACAATTGAGACCATTTCGACCACGCTTGTGGGCGACAAAACTTTCGTGACATTGTAGCAAGCAGGAAAGCCTTCGCCATCAAAAGTATTGTAAACCAACGCCGTGGAGGCGGAAAAGAGCAGCGCCGGCACTGCCAACCGACGAAAGAGCGGCATTCTCCAGTGTGCATGCAATGAAAGCGAGTGTCCCGGAAGAGATATGAGTCTCTACGCGTTACCATGGGGGCCATGGGGGCAAAGGGTTATGAAGGCAGATGGAGGGATACAGGTCCAAGACATGAAGTCGCACCATTATACCCCTTAGATCGAGGATAGCCGCGGCACACAGGCATGGTGAACGGCATCTCAGTAGCCCAGTGAGAGGGACGAGAGCCTTGCTTCTATTGTTGCTGGCTACATGGGATCCTGACCACTAATTGGGTGTGGCATTGTATTTGAGGGGGAGGTACGTCGGGGGTGACATCGAGCCAGAAAGGCGGAAGGCGTCGCCGTGGCGAGAGCGAGAGGGCCGTGATGGTGTGTTGACGTCGCACCTGCCATGGCAAATCCGGGGAAATCTCAGGAGACGCGGCCAATCGCAAGCAAACTGAAAGCCAAGGGAGTTCCCGGCCTGAAGCTAGGCGGACACAAATCGTTGGTAATCATTTCAAGTTGCAAAATGAGAGCAGAGATTTGAGGCCTTGGTGGTTGGATGCGTTTGCCAATCAAGCTTCAGGATATGCCATCCGCCTGCCCCTGTTTCTTGGCGGTGGGGGTTAGGGTTAATTGAACAAATTGGCAAAAAACATACAGCACCAGGGATTCGCTGGTGGTCACCCACCCAACTACTAGTCTGGCGATTGGTGGCTTATCTATGGGAGAGCGGACGGGATCCCGAGCTTTCCACCATCTATGGCCGTATGTGGAAGAAAGTACCGTTTGATCGACTCATATCCTCTTCCAGCTGTATCTGACCAAAGATCTAAAGCTCTTCAAAACTAAACCGACCTTGAACATCAATCACGGGAAATCTGATCTAGTACGAGACGACAACAACATAATTGTGTAGCCTCGAGCTGTTTAAAAGTGTCTACGCATGCCGGCCACCAACTTGAGCGGGATCCTGGTGCAGGAACGACTCGCAGCAATGGCCACCATCGCCACCCCCAAGGGCCCGAGTTCTTCGGGTTATTGTCGAACTTCCGGGCGTCAACTGCATTGCAAACCTGAGCCTCAAAGGTACCACATTAGACCTTAAGTCAATCTGACAAGGCATCGCCAAACCATTTGTTGGCACTGGCTACATCATAAATCCATTTCTCTTGACAAACTGAGCTGACTTTTGTGACGATTCTGAGGCTCTCCATTCCACTGGAATACTGGAGTTGGCTTCCTTGGACTCGGGACTGAAAGCTCTTTGTATAATTTAATCATGTGTGAACCAACTTAGGAGACCGTGCCGGGACGGCCCCGATCAAGGAAGATGACCACGCCGCTTGGAACCCGGGCCGGTGATGATGCTGCGCAGACATCAAAATTCCTTGGCTGGTGAAAGAAACGGCCGGGAATTAGAGGGGGGTTTATACTTCGGAGAAAGTTCGGCTCCGAGTGACATTGGCCTCCCATGGGAGGAAGGAACAACCAACTCGGGACGGTGGGAGGCGAGTACCAGTGCCAGTCACGGTGACGAAAACAGCCCGGGCTGCAGTGTCAGCCTGCCAGAGTGCCAAGATGCTATCATGAACACTGCTCGGATGACATTCCTCTTCAAGTTCAACCTCGAAAACCCCCTAGGAAATTTTCAAAGCTCACTCAGCCTGGCAACTCAAACGTCGTGACTTGCACAACCCGGTGCGGTGCAAGTCTGAGCGCTACTATCTCCTGGCATCGAGTTGAATCTGCAGCCATCTTACCGCCAGGAACTTCGAGTTCAAGTTCAAATCGCTACTAGAAAGCAATCTTGTCGCTGGGCTCGGCTCAACTTCCGCCAGTCACGGCAGGCAACGTCCACAGCTTCTGAGTCATCGAGTTCCAAGCTTGCCCTCTCCCAGACTCCTGGACCACTCACATACTAACTTTTCCTCCCCAGGCTTCCTTCTCAGAGTCCGACTCAGACTTGTGAAACCTGAGGACAAGTTTTTCACGGTTTTCAAATCGGCAGTGGACCATTCAGGCTGCAGCAATCAAGTTTCGGTGAAGCCAACTGGCGCTTTCCTGCCTGGGCATGATCTGTCAACAGTCCGACTTAAGACCAACTGAACTTCCAGTACCCGCCGCCCTTTTTGCATCCTAGTACCTCATTCTCTTCTCCGCCACGGTCAAGTTCAAACAACTGACAGCCCGAGCTGGCAGGATGAACTGAGCGCCAAATTACAGCCAATTTCCCTCCCACCAACATGGCTCACGATGACACTGTGCCGTGGAGAGCCACAGGAACGACATCAAGTATGGTCGCCCCAGAACCCGTCGTTTTAAATTCCGACTCGCATCGAGCGCTGAAGGAGGGCTGGGTCTTCAGATGCCTGAACGATTACCGAAAGGGTTGCTACAAAACGGGATTTCCCTCCCACATCGACCTGAACGAGGTCTGGGGTGAACTGTCGAGATCACAGACTGGCCCGGACCTCTCGCGGCATACCCTCTACCGAAGCCTCAGTCACGATCTCCATCGTGGCAAAATCTTCAGAAGGCCAGAGGACCGATCCTGGCGGAAGATCAAGTCTCGTGGCGGCCTGCCGGGCTGGTGCAAACCGGCAATCATATTCGGATTTCGTGCACTCAACTACGCAGACACAAAGAAGGATACTCTACCGGGAAACGCTCATGGCGCTTTGGTTGCCCTGGGGCTTGAAAGGATACTGGAAGACCCCACCACTTGGGTTCTCGATCCGTTTTGGGAGGGCGCTGAGTTCTACAACCCACAATGGGTCGCCCAGAACTGTACCTCAGGACGGGGATGGACCAGGGGCTTGAGGCAGCCGCCGTGCGACGTCAACCGCTTTCTTCGGTGTGATTTCCTTCAGGGCGAAGCGCAGAGGAAGGGAAAGCGTCACAGGTCCGGTGCTCATGAGGACTTGGCTCCGGGCATGGGGACCTCACCTGATTCGCCACCAATCGACTGGGAGAATGTGATGGCGTCTTCAAGTAGCGAGAGGTTTGGGCAGGCTGGGAATCACAGCCACAGTGACCGACAAGTCCCGGTCATGAGCCGGGAATACGAAGGAGGCAACGATTTTGAGGAATTGGAGCGGAGCAATCTCGACTCCGACGGTTCTAGCATCGTTGGACAGCACACCTGGCACACCCCCAGCACTAGCGATGCCACTCTCGATGGTCTTCGACATGAGCTTGATGAGTTGAAGTCCACCATAGAGCACATCGTTGGCGGAGAAGACGACGAGGTGGTCGCGGCCATGAAGAACATGCAGGCTCAAATCGACAGAACAGACAAGAACCTGCGGACACAGATTGGCAGGATGGACACAAGACTGCAAGATGTTGTTTCTCGGCTCTGTCATCTCGAGGGTGCTGTAGGCGGAAATCGTGCAGATATGACGAGTCAGAGTCAGCACTCGGGGACCTCCGAAGAATACGCAGTAGGGGGACGGAGAGAGGTGCTCCGGCCGAAAGAGGGGTACGCCGAAGTCTCTGACCTCGATGAGGCAAAGAACTTTATCAAAAAGCTCCAGAAGGAGCTGGGGGAGGTCAAGGCTAAAAGCGCCGAGACCCAGATCAAACGCGAGGCTAAACGCGAGGCTTCCTATCCAGCTTCGGTGGCTTGTTTCTCACAGCCTCTGTACCAGCAACAATACCAACAACAAGCAGTTTATGGATACCAGACACCGCACAGTTCACAACCTTCTTATCCTCCACAGTCATATCTACTCCCGCCGCCTCAGACAAACCAGCCCGCTCAGCCTCACCTGATGACACCCTTCACACCGGCTCCACAGTTATGGCCGTGGATGGGTCATCCCGGCGCGCAGATAACTGCGCCAAGAGACCTCTCGATACCTCCCTCCCAACCAACACGCGTCAAGAGAGAGGGCATGCGAAGAGACCGGAGAGAAGAACTACAAGTCCACGGAGAGGGGGAGGACGAGTACTAGACTATTGAGTTCGAAATCAATTCGGGGATCGCATGTTGGCGGATTCAGAGGTTGAAACGGAGGGTATTTCAATGTGTTTGAGTTGGTCCTACGGATACGCATGGATGAAAGCATCGCGGTGTGGTGGTTTTCCTTGTTTTTTCCCCCTTTCTTTATCTTACCAAAAGCTGTGAGCCGAATCTTGTTTCTCCTGTTATAATGCTGGAAAAGATATATGCCAGATTTGAGTCGATTGTTGCAGCCAGATTTACCAACGCTCATTTAGTGCCTCAAGGACGTTTGGGCAATTTGTACATACTTCCACCACTGTAGACTTAAGAAGCCTGAGTTTCTGATCATTGTTCGCAAGGGACTCAATGCGTGAAGGCAAACAAGAATGCCCTCCACAACATCTTGTTTCAAGATATTATATCATAGAGTCTCCTACGAGGTCCTCTTTAACGCAGCTAAGCTCTGAAGTCTTGACTACTCTCTACCTAATTAGTGCGCTTGCAGATCAAGCCTTGTTCAACTGAATCCACACGCCGAGGAAAGCTTGCCGTATCATCCAACACCCCTATTTGAATAACAAATCGAACGTGTTCAAGCCAGCAATGCTTTCGTTCCACTCGAGATCGTCCAAGAAGCTGTAGTCCATAGGATCTACTTCTAAGAGCTCGTCATCCAGAGGTTCCTGCTGTCCTTCAACAGGGACGTTCTCGACATCAATGCCGACCCCCCCAGCGGTCTCTTTCAGCATCTCATAGCACTCCTCTATCCTTGAGATTGCTTGTTCCGTGACCAGAGCCATGGCTTCCTCCGGCCCCAGATTCGCTTCTAACGCCTCCATCAGCGAGTCGAAAACCTGCCCAAAGGCATAAGACTTGATATTAGTCTCACCAGCCCGTATTCGACGTGCCCACCACTCAGTCTGCCAGTCAAAGATAGCATGTAGCTCTGCTGTTTCTCTCGCAGAGGCAACCGTGGTAGTCATTCCCTTGTTATTTTGCTCTTCCTCCTTCAAACGAATGTACTCCAGAGTGAGTGTGAGACAGGCGTTTACGGGCGTGGAGCGGAACGGGCCGGCGCCGCAGACGAGAAGGCGGTCAAAGTCTGTGAGTGACGGACTGGGATTGGGGCCGATGTTATGAAGAGCTGCGAGGCTTCGTGCTGCTTCCACGCCTGCCTTGCGTGAATAGTAGTGGACAGTGGGGGCTTTCTTCCACCATGGCAAGTGGAGGGCCAGAAGGTAGCGGTTCATGGTCATCTCGAGGAAGCGAAGTTGAAAGTTCGAGACCCCATAGATCCCTTGCTCGTCGCGAGGGTGAGCGTGAAGTTGTTGCATGAGGGTGCGGGCCGAGGTAATGAGATCCGCGCTTATCTGGAGGGTGTCTTCGTACTCGGGAGGCTTGGATTGGTTGACGTGGTTGACGATGGCAAGACGGGTGGTGAAGGACTGAAATAGCGCTATCTGGGCCGAGGTTTGTGTGTATGAAGTTATTCCGGTAGCTGAAGCGAGGTGTTCGGTGGTCTCTCCGCTTAGTTCTTCCTCATTCAGATTTTGGGGAGGCCGTGTGCCAAAGTCGTGCGGTGAAATGAGGGGCAGAGCTCCTGCATCAAGACTGGCCTGCAGGTTGATTTCAAGAATGGTGACCCAGAGCCTACGTCGCAGTTCAGCTCGTAAAGGCGGCATCCTCACGAGATTCTCCGGGTCATGTTGCAAACCCATTGCCATTGCGGCACGGAGTAGGCTCCCTGCCGAAATCCATGTGAGATCGCCAGCCAATCCGGTGGTCTGCTTGGCTAGTTGCAACAGACACAAAATCTGTAAGCCAACAAGAGATAGCTGAGACTTCTCCGATGAGGTCAGAAGCCAGAGACGAGCTTCGTAAATCCAACCTGTGGCCTGGACACGAAGGGAGTGCTTGTCGTCATGAAAACATGCGCCAACTGCCATGCAAAGCTGCATGAGAATCACAAATGACAGGCTGGTTGCTTTAGGTTCAAGCCAATAGCGTTCGTATTCAGTGCGAAATGAGGGTATGTGAAGGACTCGGTAGATGGTCTCAAAGGTACGAAAGTAGCCATCGACAAGATGATCAACGACAGGGCGATCGGGTACGTTTTGGCCAATACCCAACGCTGAAAGATGAGGGATTCTCTGCTTCTTGATATGGCGAGCAAGGACTTTGCATTTTTGGAAGCCGGCATATATTTTCGAAGTCTTCTCATGTTGTGCTCTGTCCATCAACTGTATCAAGGCCTTGAACTGTCTCGAGATATCAGCTTCTCGCTCACATCCAAGAAAAATAGGGAGTATACCTACTTTTAACGGGATCATGTTTGCGCCGCTGGACCAGTGGCTGTGCCCAAAGAATCTTGTCTTCGACATCGTGCCTCGTATTCGAAGAGGCACGAAATTTTTTTCAGTTTCTCTTGGGTCGGGCGTAATTTCATCAGGGGGCTCCGCTTGCTCAGCCCCGAGCTGTTGAGATAATTGGACTTGCTTCTCGAGTTGCTTCACACGGAGCTCAAGGGATGCAATTACGGCTGCCGAAGAGGCTAGTGTCGAAGATGCCGAGGGGGTCAAGGCGAATGCGGGTCCGTCGGGGGAACTGGGTGAGAGAACCAGGCCAGATGCCTGAGCCTTCCCAGGCGCTATAGTTGCGGAAGGGGGTTGGAAAATTGCCGAAGAAGTCGGGTCTGAAGACCTTGGGGTCACTTGGGATGCCAAAGCAACAGGCCTCCCTCCCCCTCCTGATCCGGGAGGGAGCTGGGAGGTGTAAGTGCACCCGGGGCTGTCGGTCCGGAGACATGTGCTGCATGGCGAAGCGCGGTCGCACCGCACCTTGCGAGCCCGGCACTGCTCGCACGCCAAAGCCGGTCGACGGCGCTTCTGAGGGCGTGGTCTTGTGGAGTCGGCCATTGTGACAAGACGCCTGGCGAAATGGGAAGGGGTGTGGTCTTGAAGGTACCGATGTATCTAAATGTAGTTAGGTGAGTATTGTGGGCGCGGATTTGACATGATATCCAGCTCCGGTGCAAAAAGTCAGAGAGCGAATGTTGGTCATGTCGTTTGCTGAAGGATGAATACACCGAGGTCTTATCCCGAGGTCTTATCCCCGAGAATGTTGCCGAGCTGACGTGTTTCGGCCGAAATGCAGTGCGCACCAATCAGCGTCAGCCAATCCTTGAGTTGTGCGTAGCATGGTTCAGAAGCAACTGCATCAAAGCGAGTCAGCCACTTCCATTGGGCTTAACTCCCTGTCAGGTTTCTGAAAGCCGCCTGGGGGTATTGCTCTTGGGAAGTGAGGTACCTTCGGTTATCTCTAGGAAGCAATGGCCAGTAGCCGCTCTTGCTCATGTTCACCAGCTGGAGACGAGACACACAGACTCTCGCTTAGGAAAGTTGGAGAAAGTCTGGTTGAAATGAAAGTTGAATTCGGCTAATGGTGCGTTGCTTGAGGGCATTGAGCGTAATGCTAAAACTCGAAGTCCACGCTACTAGAGCTGGACCGGGTGCTGGGCCCGTGCCTTCCTCAGACCTCCTCAACACAGCAAACGCGGCCCAAGCACTTTTCAATGCTCCGCATTAGAACACCCAACCATACAACCAAGCCTACTACCCTGCCTATCCTTATAACATTAGAAGCGTCTCTGTGGTGTATTGCGTATACACGCTGAGACTGAGTACACAACTTGGGGTAACCTCATGGCCCCCGTGTTCGACTCCCCATCGGTTCTTGATTTTCGGCCTCGACGACAACCCCGGTGCCCCTCAAATCCCCCCGACCGCTCGACGACACACCCGGCGCCCCTCATACCCCCCCGACCGCTCGACAACAACCCTAGCGCCCGCTTGATGACACCTGAGATCATTCACAGTCTGCTCAACCGTCAAAGAGCCTAGTTCAAACCCAGGCAGAGGACGCTTCCCTTTTTCTTTTTATTCCTCCCCCCCTTAGACCTTGCTCTTTGTACCTACTTGAGTTCCGACATTGATTCTTTCTTCCTCCATAGAAATGTAAATTGCCTGCATTAGGGTAGGCACTGCGTGACTTTCATTTCAGCCGCAGCGATACCATCATCGGCAATCAATGGGGGTAGCTTTGAGGCTGAGATGCACCAGATTATGACTGGTCAATGTTGCCAAGACAAGACCAAAGCAACGGCATTCATTCAGGGGCAGAGGGACTATTGAACGCCACACGACCAGGGCGGCTACACAATCGAACAAAAGGTGAAGGCTCGCCCTTCAAGGTTGGCGGCAGAATGGTTCAGCTCTCAACTCTCGCTCTGGGCCTCCCAGGGTTCAGCATCGGCAGCGATGGGGTTTCCTCTCGCTAGCCGCGCCGCCGTCGCAAACACATCGCAAGAGCTGAACAACTTCACATCGCCCTTCTTCACTGGCGCTTTGACCCGAGGAATCAACGGCCACCTCTCCAGCGTCGCCGTGGTTTACACCCCGTCGACCGTCCCGACGCCATGGCCCATCCTCGCTGCCAGCTTCGGAACCTCCCTCCTCGTCGCGCTTTGGGCCATCATCGGCGGTCGCGCCAAGCTCAAGAGTTGGCCCGTAGGACTCGCCCTCTCGATTTACCTCACCATCAAAAGCATTTCCTACCTTGTCGGTGCGTCTATCGCCGCCGCTGACACAGCGCGCGATCCGACCGGTCTTTCATCTACCGCAGGGCGCTTCTTCCCTGCCTCGCAGCTCGCCATCGCGACACTCGCACTCCTCCCGTACACCATCACTAGCCCGAAGCCCTGGGATAAGCTCGCCATCATCAACTCGGTCGTGTCGTTTACCTGTCTCACGCTGGTGACCTTCTTACCGCTAACGAGCAACATGAAGTCGCTGCGGTATGCTGCGCTCACAGTTGTTGGCGGAAACTGTCCCGTTTACGTCCCCTCATGTTCGTCTATGGATATCGGCCAGGTTTGGACGACGTACGCTGGCTGTGGCGCCATTGCAAATGCGACCGAAGACGTGAGTGGGTACGTCTTCGACGGGATGACTGTCCTGTCGACCATCGAGATGTATGTCGGCATTCTCATCTTCGCGCCGTTGATCATCGGCGGGGGCTGGATCATGCTTTTTCTTGGAATTTGGCTGCTTTGTTCCATGGCGGCGGCGTTCTCAGAGTTGGTCGAGTGGTTCATGAAACCGACCTGGGAACAAGACAAGGAGATTTCGGATAAGAAGAGACGGTGGTGCATTGCGCTCGCGGTGGTTCAGATTCTTTTGATCATCGCGGTTGGGACGACATCGATGATCGCGCATATGAGCGAGGAGGGGCATGCCGGAGAGAGAGCGTTCAGAAGGAAGTTTTCATTTATTGATTGCCACGGGCCACCGAGGAACTTGTCAGTGCAAGCGGCTGGAGAGAGTTGGGTGGATTGTTTCACAGTTGGCCAGCCTTTGGATCAAATGGGCTTCTTGGTTGCCTGGTGGAATGATACCAAGACGAGGCCTGTTGCATATCTGAGTCTTCCGTAGTAAATATCCATATTGTTCCTCTGAAGACTGCTCAGACACGTACCATTGCCCATGAAGAGCCAGGGGGCCTCCGTTGTGGCTACGAAGAAGCCAAGTCACTAAATCCAAATAATTAGGGTGCCTCAAGATGAAGCCAGTTCTCCCCTCAACAGCCATTTCTCATTATCCCCTTCGTGACTATAACTGCTTGTTGCTTCTTGCTCCAGAATGTGTCTTCTCGTCTCGTCTCTAGGCCATGTGCTTGCCTTTCCGCCCGGCACACATTCCCATGATGTTCCTGCGTCGCCGTCGGCCCTAGTCCCGAAGACCAACTGGCCATTGGGCAAGATCCAAGTCCTCGGCGCTCTTCTTGACAACAGTAAGCCGCTCGCCGCGTGCAGATCCCGTTCCCTCGTAATACACAGGCCAGTCGGTCAAAATACAGATGTTTTCGAGATCTGGAAGATCGGTGCCGAAGTCCTGAACCTGCTCTGTGTACCACTCCCTAACTTCCCGATGGTCTGATGCACCGGAAAATAAGCCGCCTTTGATAGCCGCAAGCTTTCGAATGACGAAGGCAAATCGTTTCAGTCGTCTCATGACTTTGAGTACCGTTCGAGCTGCGGCTAACTGGGCAGTCTGTGGTTGTCATTAGTTCCCATTCATTTGACATCGACAGCACTTCTGGGGCCAATGATGACTCACAAACTCGTCCTTCCTGACAACTTGCTGCTTGCAGTTATTGAAATCACTGGTAACAGTGTTATTGTCGCGAAACGTTAGCCACTCGAGCCACGGGAAATCCCGGTGGACCACACGGAGTGCTGCCGCATCTGCCATCGCACCGGTGGACAAATTAAGCTTCCTTAGGGCACGGCGCGATGAAGCTGCTTTTTTGTACCAGACGCCCTCTGTGAGACCTTATCGCAGGAATGATGTCAGGTGAGATGGTGGCATCCTTCAGGGTCAAGCCGAAGCCATCCACCTCAGGCTTCCACTCACGCACGTTGACGTATAAGAGCTTGATGCTAGTGAGCCGAGATGCAAGCTGCACCAACAGGGTGGCTTGCGTCTCCTCAAGACCGGCACTTAGCTGTAAGTCAAGGTAATGGAGCTTCCCCATCATTGAAAGGACATCTATTATCGCGGGGACAACACTTGTGGAAGCCTTCTCATTGAGTCCTGGACCGTCACTGTCGGAGTTCCCCGCGGCATATTTCCAGCCCGATCCATGGTTGGCACGCCAAACGCTGACATAGCGAATCGTTGCGGAGCTGCGACTTCGGTCAGAGGCTATTTCCATGGAATAAAACCCGAAACAATTCAGTAAAACCCGGTATTGTAAGTAAATGCTAGTTAGGTACGTACCTGACTGATTCCAACCTGTTGTCTTTGTACTCGCGGGCGAATTCGTTCAGCTTGAGAACGAGCTCGGCTGCAGAGGCAGCCTCGAGATGAACATGCGTCAGGCCGCTCGGATTGCCTTCGCCCATGTTCTTCGCCACCATGGCCTGGGACATCACGCCTTCGTCCATGAAGGATGTAATGGTGGCAATAGGATGTGATGATGGCAATATCGGACGGGGCTTGAAGAATTGATGTAGCGGATACGGTAGTCTGAGAAGAAAACGGAAGAGAGGCGAAACGTTTCGCCAGATGTCCTCAAAATTTTGGGAAGAAGGTACCGAAAGTTGGCAGTGCTTTGGGTCTCTCGGGCATCTTTCATCCCGCCTACTGAGTGCAGGCTCTCAGCACTCTCGTTGCAGCCACGTGAGGCTGATATTCAAAATGTTTTCCAATCAATTTCTGCAGGTCATTGTCAATATCCAAACTTTGAATCCCCAACCAATGCTCAATCTTCCCTTGCAGGAATGACCTAGAAAAGAGCAACCCTGGATCACCACGAGCAAAAATATTGTATTGACCAAGGTTGTGTAGAGAAACTTGAAGCACGAAATCGCAATGTTGGGGAGTGATCCACTGGCCATCAAAGACCTCCAGAACATGAATCTGTTGAAGTCTTGAAGATGTTTCCAAGCCCGCCAGGCCAGGGTCATTTCGTCGCTACCTATCTCAGGTAGGTACCTTACCTAAGGTACATGTAGAAGGTACGACGAACACTTGAACCCAACCCAATGTTCGAGCTGCTTGCTCTAAATGTAATCCCTCACTTGGGAAGAGACAATATGCATGACACAATTCACAAGTTTCGCCTCAGTCTATAATGATTGCTGCTGCTGGGTAGTGCAGTATTGGCGTACCACGGTATTTGATTCGACTAGCATCTTGAACCCCCCCGAGCCCCTTCCCAACAGCCTGCCATTGCCCAATCGGGACAAAACATACACCTCGTTCAATTGGGCCGGCATATTTTACCGGGAATTCAACCCACAATCCAGATGCATCGTAGCATTTTGAATCTGGGCAGCAGGTCAGTGCCGAGGGATCGTTGCAGGGGATCGATCTGAGGCAAGCTCAAACAAGCGACCGCAAAAAAGTGGATTTTGCCAGATCCCGAAACAAAAGCTCGGTCGATTCCGCCCCCAACCCTCTTACACGCTCAGTTTCCAACCGCGAGCTTGCTGACCAGTGCTTGCGGGACACCAATTGCCCATGGCATGATCGAGCATGATCCCTGGGTAAGGTGAGTGGCCAAGTCGCGTAGGATATCTGGTCTTGCTCTTCCCTTTCTTTTCCTTTCCTGTTTCTGTTTACCAAGCCTGGGGATCTGGATTCCTGGGTCGTCGATCGTCTCCTTCCTGTTTCTTTTTTTCTTCTTTTTTTTCCTGTTGTTGTTTTCCCCCGGAGCGTAAGAATGTTGACCATTCGCTCCCTCTTCTTCTTCCTCGTGTCGGGCGCTCTCGTCCACGGCGCGCCGCAACAGAGGAGCCGCAACGGCAATGGCCGAGGAGGGAACACAGCCAGCCAAACTCCACAACAGCAGGCCGCCGCTCTCCCCCAGGGGATCTCCCAGGCTACCGATGGTTCGACTATACTTGATACCACGGCTACCGTGAATGGCGTCGACCTTCGTTTCAAGGTGTCCGCCCCCGCGAACCTCTTCACTACCCTCACGAACGTCACTGGCGCCCGTGCCCGGCCCAACTCAGCCAGCCAGGCCGGTCTGAACGTCCTCCTGCACGGAGACGGCGGCCAATCCTTCTTCGACTTCCCCAATCAAGCCGTCCAGGGCGGTCTTCTGGGAGTCGTCATCCTCGCCCCCTCCGAGAACCTCCTTTGGGGCCAGCGCGCCGGTCCTCCCTCCGGTCTCTCCCGTAATGACGGCGCCGCCGACTCCCTCGCCGTTCGCGACTTGATCCGGGATGTCCTTCCCCAAGTTGTCGCCTTCGACCCCGCCAACGTCTTCTTCACGGGGGTATCTGGCGGAGCCCTGACCCTCAGCGGGTTCTTCATGCCCGCTCATCTCGCAGAATTCGCTGGAACAGGCGTACTGCTGATGTGCGGGGCGCTCGCGCCGCAGGTGCCTGTTGTGGATGCGGAAGCATTCATCGGCAACACGAAGATCCACTTCCAGAGCACCAAAGACGAGCTGGTCAGTCTGCAGGCGTCGATCCCCGAAGCCATTGTCGCATTTGAGGATGTTGCGGCCGGCGCGGGGTTGAACGCGCAGCAGATAGGGCAGCTCCAGACAGTCGACAATACTCCTAACTCGGGGCATTGCGAGTTTGACGAGTTGGGGTTCGTGAGTGGCATCCAGCTTATCGCGGATAATTTTGCGAATATCATGCAGGGTGGTGATGGCGCGGTGCAAGGGATCGACGCCCCGACGGTGTTAACCTCGGTTGTGGGGAATGAGAATCTACAGTTTGCGGCGGCCAGGAAAAGGGAGGTATCAGATTCGCTGCTCATGTAGATATACCAACTTAATTCTTGGGGGTTGGCTAGACGGGTCGGTGTCAACAAACTGATCTGTGTATCCCATCTGCCATCCTCTTGACGCCTTCTCTCAGTTGTAAACTCTTGTCGTGCTTCTCCTTGCCCCCCTTCCGAACCGGTCTACGCCGGTGCTGCTGTTTTTGCAAGACGGAGAGATCGACTTCGTCGTTTTGCATCAATGTCTCGGTGACCTGCACAATGTCGTTCACCAAGCGGTCGAGCAGATCGATGCTCATACTCTCTCTGATCACCACCCGCAAAATCTCAGTTTTTTCCTCGTTCGGCGGAAGGGCGTAGTTGGGGATGATCCACTGCCGCGCCCGTAGAAGTAAGGACACTGTTTCTTGCTTGATATGTGGGTATTCGCGCTTGAACTCGTCGGTGAATTTGAAAGAAACAACGGGCAAGCCGGCGATGTATGCCGCGGATGTCTCTGAGCTGGGCTGTGCGTCTTTTTGATCCTCATTGTCCCTCTGCCCCCTGATGGAGCCCGCGGTTGAAGTCACCACCTCCCTGACCTTGCCAGCGACACCTTCGACGACCTGCTTTGCTGCGCTGAGAGGGGCCGGTCGGTGGATGTCGCTCAGACACACGTACCAGCCAGTCGCCTCAAGGCTTTTTGACAAAAGCCTGGCGTTGCTGAGACAGTTTTCCATGATTTCCTGGTAGCCAGCAAAACCGAGATGGATGAGGTTATAGTACTGCACTATCACTTGCGCGCCGGGGCGTGAGAAGTTTAGTGTAAAGGACTGCTCAGTCCCACCGAGATAGTGAAGCTCAAAGATGAGATGGCTGGGTAAATAGGAGGCATCCCGCCATATAATCCAGCCTACCCCTGGGGTCACCAATCCGTACTTGTGGCCGGACGCATTGATGGACTTGACACGGGGCAGCTGAAAGTTCCTGGAAGTCTTTCGTTAGCCACCGCCCTGGGCTCGGTCATCGTCATAGGGAAGCAGACATACCACTTCGGCCCGCCCGCGCCAGCGTAGGTGAACGGTGCCACGAATCCCCCGGAGGCCGCGTCAACGTGTATGGGTATATCAACACCCGTCCTCTCTTGGTACTCGTCGAGGATTCGGGATATCTCCTCGACGGGCTCGTAGTGGCCCGTATATGTGCTGCCAAGAATCACGAAAACACCAATCGTATTCTCGTCAATGCTCTCCTTGACCAGTTCGGGATCAAGGCGGAACTTGCTCTTGGCCGACACAGGCAAAACACGGGCCTCACACTCGAAATACCGCGCAAACTTCAGCAGCGCCACCTGCGCATTTGAGCCCATGACGATGTTTGGACTGAGGGTATCCTTGCCGGCAGCGCGTCGGTGCTCCTGCCATCGTCGCTTCATTGCCAACCCGCCGAGGTGAATGGCTTCCGAAGAGCCAGTTGTTGCCGTGCCGATGGCTTTCTCGCCTTTCTGGACGCTCCAGAGATTTGCAAGGATGCTCACGCACCGCTCGCTCATCGACAGCATGGCGGGATACTCGTCATTGTCGGCTAGGTTCTTGGAGAGATTCTCCACCATGAGCTTCTGTGCATTCTCCTCGAGATACGTGTCCACGAATGAGGCCAGGTTGAGGTTGGGACGCCCGTCCAAATCCAACTCGTCCTTGATCATAGCATATGCCGTCTCTCCAGGGGTGCCATCCTTGGGGATCTCGAACTTTGGTATGGGCCTACGGCTTGAGTAGGGTGTGGAATACGGTGTTAAATGATTATCACCTTTTCCGTCTGAGACGTCCAACCCCTGGAAATGGTTGACAATCTCGTCTGGATCGATCTGCTCTGCGTTAGTATCGGATTGCTGTGAGAACATTGGCACGGGCGCCCTACATGGTGAGAGAGCGTCATGATGGCTTCTCCTGTTCGTTGAGCTGATTGTAATGGACAAACTTTTGGGACGGAGTAATGGACCGAAGAACACGCCCAGTTACTGATGCAATATGATATAGACAGCGGAGCGTCCGTTTTTCAGCAGCTCGCTTGAGTTGTCAGACGCTTTGTTTGCGGTCATGATGACGAATGACGACATATCGAGCTCGAATCTCGGGTCCATCCACTTAGGGGCCGAACATCAGGAGATCATCAGGAATATCGCGCTGTGGCAACGAACTGGGAAATACCATCTTGGCAGAGCTGGCACATCCCGCAGTTGCTGACGAAGAGCGCCTCGATACGACGCACCCGGTTGGAATATTCCTTTCCTCCGAATCGCAGACCGATGAATGCCTTCTGCCCTTGGAGCAGACAATCAGGCGGTGGGAGGGTCGAGTTCACCAGGGTTACCATTATCATGCAACCCCAATGAACTCATGAGATAGACCTTTGCACTTTTCGTGGTCTTTCGGAATGGCCAGAGGGACACAGAAGGACTCCCGTAATGTCATCTCTCTGAAGGGCACAACGGTGAAGTCCTGGACTGACGGTTCGTCGCGATGAGACCAGGGTCCTGGCCCTCCGCATGTGCGGGAGTGCGGGGCGGCGGGGTGAACAACACCTCGGCTCAACACGGGTCACGGGAAAGGGATTCCCCTTCGAGCGGCCAAGTCCTGGAAGACCCTGGCCTGCTTCTTTGACAGGGAGAGCCTCTCTTCCCTCCGCAAATACATAAATAATAATTCGGCCGCTGCTGCACCTGCGATTGTCATTGATACCCAATTGACGCCCAACCTACCCGTCAATCGTGGGAGATCCAGCAGGCACCATGTCTGCTGTCCAGCGCTCAATTCGCCAGGCGTCAAAGTCAGTCAAGTTGCCCCAGCGGTTCTGCCGAGCACCAGGTCTCCGCCCGTTGAGCAGGTGTTCGACCATCGCAGCTGCTGCCCCTCGCGCGCCAGCTCTCAGAACCAACAACTTCTCCACCATGGCCTCGTTGCAATCCGCCGCTGCCCCCTCGCCAGCAGCGGGCAAAGGGTACGACCCGGAAATCACAGACATCGCTGACTACGTGCACAACAAGCCGATTGACTCGGAACTCGCTGTGAGTCTTCCCGTCCGCCGAGCGGCCAATTCCCGTGGATAGCCGGCTGACGTTCCGCTCGCGCACACAGTTCGACACGGCGAGATGGGTTTTCCTCGACACCCTCGGCTGCGGTCTTGAGGGCCTGCGCTTCAAGGAGTGCACCAAGCTGCTAGGCCCCATCGTCGAGGGCACCGTCATTCCCAATGGCACCAAGGTCCCCGGCACTCCGTTCCAGCTTGATCCCGTCAATGGTGCGTTCAACATCGGTGCCATGATCCGGTGGCTCGACTACAATGACTGCTGGCTGGCTGCCGAATGGGGGCACCCCAGCGACAACCTCGGCGCCATTCTGGCTGTCGCCGACTGGATCACTCGCACTAACAAGGCTGGCGGCAACATTGCTGGCGGCAAGACCTTCACTGTGCGCGACGTCCTCGAGGCCATGATCAAGGCCCACGAGATTCAAGGATGCCTGGCTCTCTTGAACTCGTACAACAAGGTCGGTCTTGACCACGTTGTCTTGGTCAAGGTCGCCAGCACTGCCGTTGTGAGCAAGATGCTCGGACTCAGCGAGCAGCAGACTGCCGACGCTGTCACACAGGCTTGGGTTGATGGCCAGAGCTTGCGAACCTACAGGCACACCCCTAACACCATGTCGCGCAAGTCCTGGGCTGCCGGCGATGCATGCCAGCGCGCTGTCAGCCTCGCGCTCAAGGTCTTGAAGGGCGAGAAGGGCATCCCAACCGTCCTATCGGCTCCCGTTTGGGGTTTCTATGACGTCCTGTTCAAGGGCAAAAAGTTCGAGTTCCAGCGGCCGTACGGCAGCTACGTGATGGAGAATGTGCTCTTCAAGGTGTCGTATCCTGGTAAGCAACACTGCCTGGGTTCCACAGTGACACGTAAGTCTAATTTTGTCTCGCAGCCGAGTTCCACTCCCAAACTGCCGTCGAAGCCTCCCAGAAGATCTTCAACCAGCTCAAGGCTATGGGCAAGTCGGCGGCCGACATCAAGGGCATCACTTGCCGCACACACGAAGCCTGCATCCGCATCATCGACAAGCAGTTCAAGCCCATGGACAACTTCGCCGATCGTGATCACTGCATCCAGTACATGTGCTCGGTCATGCTGGTCTTTGGTCGCCTGACCACTGGTGACTACACCGATGGCTCGGAGGCTGCGACATCCCCGCTCGTCGAGTCCCTCCGCCAAAAGATCAAGTGCGTCGAGGACCCGCAGTTCACCGCTGATTACCATGACCCTGCGCTCCGTACCATCAGCAATGGCCTGACGGTCGAGCTCAACGATGGTACTGTCCTTGACGAGGTTGTTGTTGAAGCGCCGCTGGGCCACCGCCTGCGCCGTGAGGAGGCCAAGCCTGAGATTCTGGCCAAGTACAAGCGCCACCTGGAGCCGCACTTCAGCGCCGACAAGGTGAAGCAGCTTCTGGAGCTTGGTCAGGACCCCAAGTCTCTTGAGGCCATGTCTGTGGATGAATATGTAGACTTGTATACTGTCAAGGACAGCAAATTTATCTAGATGGGAACCACGGGATAGCAACGATAAATAGACTCAGGATACCTGGTGTATCACATGCAGTGATTCACCGATTGCTTCTTGGTCTGAATGGTAGAGCACGAATTGGATCCGATCCCGCGTGGCTGTGCATTTGTTTCGCCAAACGCCCAGCCCAGGGGCTGCAGCGATCAAGCCTCTGTGCAGCGGGGGGGATCCCGGTGGACCGGGAAGCGGCGCAGCGGCATTTCTTAGCATTGTCACCCCGTGGATAATTTAGCGGGGTGGTAGCCTGCGCCACTCTCGATCACCAGACAACCTCCTTTCCCAGTCAGCAGCTTGCGGAACAAGATATTGTCTCGATTTCCTTTCTAATCAACCATCTTCCTTTTGCGCAGCATTCAGAGTAGCAAAGAACTCCAGACAAGGTATCAGCCAGGACCCCAACATGGTGTCTGCCGACCGCCAGCAGGTCATTGAGACCAACCGCTCCTTGAGGACTATCAAGACCGTACGTCCGCGCCTGCATCCACGATGATCGAACCAACCAAACTGACACCGCCCCAGGAACTCGAAGCGCTTCTCGAGAAGGGTGTTCTCGCCGAGGACGCCTTCGACAGCATCCAGCGCCTCCTCCCCGCCGAGGGAACCCTCTCCGGCACGCATTCGCAGCGTGGCGCCAGCGCCCTTCCAACTCCCGCGACGACGCCTTCGACTACTCCCCACCATGCTCCCCCTTCCTACTCCCAGTCCACCGGCAACAGCGCTGCCCCTCCTCTCCCCGGCCGCAAGCAGCCACCACCGGCCAAGCCCGTCGTCGCCCACTGCAAGGCCCTGTACGCATACACCGCACAGGATGCCCGCGACTGCAGCTTCGAGAAGGGCGACCGCCTCGCCGTCTACGAGAAGATGAACGCAGACTGGTGGCTCGGCGTCAACGAGCGCACCCGCGAGGAGGGTATCTTCCCAAAGGCATACGTCGAGGAGGAGGCCGCGACGCCTGCGTGGAATAACGAGAAGGCGGGGTACCAGGCGCCGCAAACGCAGTATGGGAACGCAGGGGGCGCGTATCCCCCGCCGCCAGGGCAGGCGAACCCGTATAATGCTCATGCGCCGCCGATGGCGATGGCGAACGGGGAGGGGGGTGTGGACAAGCCGAGTAAAACGGAGGAGAATTCCAAGAAATTTGGCAAGAAGCTGGGCAACGCTGCGATCTTCGGAGCGGGTGCGACGTTGGGTGGGAAGATTGTCAACTCCATCTTCTAAGGGCTAGGGTCAAGGCTAGGATGGGAAGGGATGGCTGGGAGGGTATCAAGGCCATGCGTGGATGTGGACGTCCGGAATCGTGGTTTATGCTTCCAGTCGCGGCCTTGGTCTCGGCTATTCAGTTTGGTTTGGTTGGTTTCATCAGGGACATCAGCACTGGCTTTGTATGTAGGTATGGTGCGCTTTTCTGACAGGGGGCTGCCCTTTGTTTTTGGTAGCCACCACCGTGGTCGGCATATGGTATTCAGGGAAGTGGATCAAGAAGAGGTAGCGGGAGAGATTTCAGTTAGCATGCCGCAAGCTTTATACGTTTCAGGCAGCTAGCCGTAATAGATATTGGCGAATCGTTATGTTTACTCTTTGGGCCATGTTGCAGACGACAGCTGTCCGCCGGGCTGAACAAAAGTCAAGGGCGTCAACATCAGAACCCGTCAGGTCATATGCAAAGCCAACTTACAAACGAGCATGCCCTGCGATGCAATGGTCACACTCGACAAGAGAAGATGCATTGTATCATGATGGGACGTGAATCGCCAGGAAGACAAGCCGTGTGTTTTCTCCTACGTAAAACCTGCTGGGTACATCAGATATACTGCAACACGCCGCGGATCTGCCATCCGAGTACACATTGATGGCGTCCTTCGTGTCGTGACCTCGGGGGTACAATATCTTCGCTTTTCCAGTTAAAAGGTGGAACCTTCCGCCTCATTCTTCTTAGTTGACTTTCAGCCAGGAGATTTCATTGAGGGGACAGGCGCATGCATAGCCTGCCTGCCTCCCTTTGTCAGAGTAGCACATAAGTAGCTGGCCTCTCACCCTCAGAAGGTTGAGAGGCCAAGCAATCATTCAGTGCCTTTCAACCTATATCAACTTTTCCCATATATTGACAGTTGTCTCCCTTCCTCCAGTATTCCACTCTCAAGGCCTCTCAAGGTAAGCCACAGCCCCATAAACACGTCGAGCTCATTTTGAAGAGACAGGAACACATACAGCCCTCGTTCAACCGATGATCTGGTAGTCAGTCGCCTGTAGAAAATGTCAGCTTTCAATCGCCCGGTTAGGATATCTCCGCGTGTCTCGGAGCAAGTCAATCCTCTCTTTCGACATCTCGACACAGCAGAAATTGATAAAATAGGTAGGATAGAAAGGGCTCTGGTTGGCACTTACGGGGTTGGTAACCTTGCTGACTTCAGTCGTCAATGACGATCACCTCAACATTGCGATGATCGTCCTCGCGGTTCAGGAACACTGCCGCAGCGGGGCGCCTCTGTACACGCTGCGCGATAGCGGCAACGGGCGCAACCACCGGTAGGGCGCGAAAGGTTGGGAATTCAACTATAGCTCTGAGATTGCCGTTCGGTAGCTGTACGTACTGAACATTGGCTGGGCCCAGGGGGGCGGGCTGGCCCTCGTCGAGGGAGCGGGAGTGGGCATCATGAGCGATGTGGACGGAAGAGTTGACTGCAGGGGTGACGTTGGCATCGGTGTCAAGGTGCGTGGAGGTAACGTCCATGCCGAGACCGTTAGCCTCGTCATCCGCAAGATAAGAGTCCTCTTCCGGCGAAGCAGCCTCACTATGCGTGGAGCTGATGTCCATGTCGAGACCCTCGCTCTCGTAATCCGGAAGACCAGAGCCCTCCTTCCGGGAGGCATTCTCAGGATCCTCCTTCTGGGAAGCAACCTCAGAGCCCTCCTTCTGGGAGGCAACCTCAAGCTCCTCACGGAACTGCTTCTTTGGGGCAGGTTCCTCCGTCTCCGACAGCTCGTCAATCTGTCTCTTGGTGGAATGTCCAGACGTGCCCTCAGCAGGATGGTTCGCGGATGAGGACATCTTGGAGCTGCTCGCGTTGGCGTCTGCGTCTGGTAGGTCAGCTATCCGCCCTTCTCAGCAACAAGATGCAGAATCGACCTACCCGTCATGCTCATAGCAGTGGCGATATTCTCCGAGGGCTTGCTCGGTCCACTCAAGTTGTCCAATTCAATGGCACCCTCGCTGGGCATGCGCGTCTCGCTGTTGTCAGAATGAGACGACATTTCTCCTTTTTCAGATCCGAGTTGTGATAGGATAAGTGTATGTTGAAAGTAGTGTGGTAGCAGCTTGCAGAAAGACTTCCAGTGAGGGTAAATTTGGTAAGGGTGCAGGTTTGACGCCCTCGTGTGGTGTGGTTGTTGGATAGAGGAAGTCCGCCAGTCACTCGGTATGAAGCCCCACGCTGCCCAAGAAAGACGACATCGACAGTTTTCGCAAGCTTCCGCAGAGAGGCTCTGCTATTCCTATCCGCAGAGACACGCCGCGGGTGTGGCTTAAAAGGTAAACAACCTGGAAGCACTCAAAATCACCGGACCTGTCAAGTTAGTGGATGGCTCTGGCAGATCCCCCTCAATGTTGGGTTCGGTGGCGGAACTGAACGACGGGAGAACACAGCCAGGGGAGACCACAGCGGAACGGCGGGATAGATGCGATGGTATGTTTATTCGAACACAACGAGGTGCTTTACAACATGTTGATGCACTTGGACCGCGTGCCCCGGTACGTTCTCCACGCTCCCGTCCCTCAAATCCTCTCCAACGCCGGCCGTCGAAGCCGTCCGTCCCACTGTATCGAAAAATAATAATCCGAAAAGGGTGTATCGTCTTATAGACGAGATATCAAACCGCCAAGCCCAGCCCACCTGCGAATCTCATGACAAGACAACTGACTGCAAAGGCAGTCAGAGGAGAAACAAGTAAACCGAACCTGTGCAAAACTCCATGCCTCCCACATGCGAAAAAATGCCGCTTAGTGACGAATGAACCGTACAGAAGCTGTCTGGGATCTGAGAGTTGAACAAAAGGAAACCGAGGGTCGTAGAACTCAGTTCGTCTAGTGCTGTGCTTCGCAGTCAACACATAAATCGTTCATGATGTGGCTTCTTCTTCTTCCACCGATGGGAGAGTATCATCTCCGCTCTTAATATCAGCTGGCCACTGTGGAATGGCGATGGTGGCAAACCGTTCGCCGTGCAGAGCTTCCAGCTCGACCCGGAGAATTTCCAGGGCGAGCTCCCATTGTTTCTGCAGCTTAGTCTTGCGGTCTGCAAAAATTTGGATCAGAGCCTCTTCGTCGTTGGTGAATTCGACGGCAAGGTCCTCGATCTCCTCAACCTTCCTGTCGGCCAACAACTCCATTTCTTTTTCATGTCGCTCCATCAACTCTTCCATACGCTTCGCCTGCTTCTCCCGCAGAACGTTGATCTGAGATTGGTGCCGCTGTTCCATGCCGTCTCGCACGCGGTACTGCTGGCTCAACTGTTCAAGATGCTTCTGGGTCACCTTTCTGGACGGTAAGGGTTCGCCATCGCCCCCCTCCGCTTTGCCCTTCAAACCATTACAGTACGCCTCCATGTGCTTCAACTGAATGCGAACGCTCCTCTCTGACTGCTCCAGGGTATCCCTCAGCTCGATCTCCGCCTCAATTTGTCGGTCCTCGAGGTGCTGTTCGGTCTTAGCGTGTCGCTCCTTCATCCTCTCAACCAATTCGGCGTGCTTTTCAACCAGAGCGAGCTTCTTTTGGGATTGCCGTGTCTGCATAGCAGAAGTCATCTTGCGCTCGAACTCGACGAACCGCACCATCTCCGCTTCTTGCTCGGCCCTAAGCGTCTTGAAGGCGGGATTCTCGAGGGTCCGGACCTCCGCTTCTTGCTTCGCAAGCTCCTCCGCCGCTGCCGCACTCTCTTGCTCGGCCTTCTGGGCAGCCAGCACGGCGAGGCGAGCTTCCTCCTCAATCCGGCGACGCTCCATCTCCTCGTCGCCGTTACAGAAATTCGGACACCCAACGGCTGGCTCCCACACCGCTCCGCAAATGTAGCAGAACTGAGCTTTACACCGACACGTCATATGGGTGCAGCCTTGTGCTAGCTCGACCAAGGTCCGGCACTTGTAACAGCGTCGCCAGCCCGACTTTTCGCCCATTTTGAGAACAGCATCCAATTCCCAGTCTTCCGGGCAGTCTTGGCCGACGCGGTGGGCATTCCTCTTGCACATGGAACACACCCTGGTCTTACAGCTCTTGCACACCACTTCGAATGGGTGTTTTGGATCGATTTTGCTCCGTGGCGGTATGAACTCGCCGCATGAGGTGTTTGGACAAAAAATCCTCGACTCCCAGGGCGTGCCATACTGCAGAACGGCTTTCAAGAACGCATGCTGTTCGTCCCGCGTTAATACCGTCTTTATGATGGCACCAGGAACCGGTTGCGCGCAGCACCGCGGGGGCATCTTGGACTCCTCCACAGTGGATTGCGAGATCACCACTGCCAAGCACGGCTGGCAGTAGGGGTGGCCGCATGGTAGCGTTTGCAAAGCATCGCTCTCCTTGATGAAGTCCTCTCGGCAACATATGCAGGAGCTTGGAAGCGTCGCAGTCAGCACCCCGCCCAGAAGTCCAACCAGGGGAAGGAAACCTACGCTATCGCCAACGAGGACGAGGACTGTTTCCTCCTCCGCAACCGTCTTGTGATCGTCCGCTTCAGATCCTTGACAGCAAGCCTCCTCTTATCGGCACCAAGCATGCCATTTTTTGGTCGTTCAGACCTGGCCGCATGTTGGCCGAGAAACTTGGGTTGGCTGAGGTTCGGGTCGAGGTGGCTGAGATACTTCTCGTAGTGGGAGAAGGTGAGGCTCTTAGAGCGCCTTCGCGTGACCACCACGTTCGTCGACTCGGTCAGGGTCGCCGGGATTACTGTCGAGGGGTGCGACGTTTGCGATGTCAGCCCCGTGTTCGCGCTGCCATTTGAGCTCGTCGATGCGGTCCGACCGTGGTTGGAGACGACAGTGCGGGCGGACTCGTCGCCCGAAACGTTTTGCTCTTCGGCGGTCGAGCATCTCGAAACAGGCAGCTGGATGCCGAGCTCGTTGGCTTTCGTCGCCAGCTTCACCTCAATGTCTGCAGCGGTTGTGCCTTCGGGGAGTCGAAGTACCTCCCGAAAATAATCGAGGTCGATGAGTTCCGGTGGGCGGGTCGGCGCATCCGCAGGCGACATGGTCGGAAACGCCATCGGGGCTCGGAGGGCACGCTCGCCTGTCTCGCGGCGAGAGTTGACCAGCTCCGGAAGGTCAGACGGCGCGCGGCACCATTGTTCGGGGAAGTAGTCCAGCCCGCGGTGAAAGGGTGTTTGGAAGGAGGGTGGCAGCGGGGGAGTATATCTCATGCGCAAGGCGAAAGACAATGCGGAGTCTAGTGGGCTGTTTCCAGGCTGCTTGGCTGGCGCCAAGTCGGCAAGTGCGGTCTTGCCGAGCGCAGGCAAGGGTTTGGAGCAAGGTTTACCGCAGCGGAGCCGAGTGGGTTGACGGGAACGCCTGTGGTCAAGCGGAGACAACCTGGAAGCGAGATGCTCACGAATCAACCCCGTCTTCTCTGCGAGCGATGAAGAAAGCAAGGAGAGACGAGAGAAGACTCAGGTGTGGGCATAGAGACGTGGGCCGAAGAAGCACTCCTCGCGACAGGGCTGGATAAGTGGCGTCGACCTTGCGATTGTAAATGTGCGTGTGTGCACGCCAGCGACCGCACAGGGGATGCACCAACGATTGGCGAGTTCCAGGTGCGGCTGGATGCTGCCTTGCCGTCTCTGTGGGGGGCTCCAGTTGGACCCACGATGCATGGGTTCATGATGATGGTGGCTTTCCACCAAGAACCACGTCGCTCCGGATTGCGGCGAGACAGACGCTTCATCTGACCTGGCCTGGGAAGGCAACAGAAGATGCCAGGACCGGGCCGCCAGAGACATCAAGCGCCTACCTTGCACCGTTTTCGAGGCTTGGGAAATAGGACGCTGGATTCGATATCACCGCTCGCACGACAATCCGGTTGGTCAACACCGCCAACGCCCACCCCAATGTTGACAGCCACCGCTGCTAATAGCTCAATGCACACATGCCCGTTGCAATTACCTCCTGTTCTACTCTAGGACGAACATCCGACGAGCTTGGACTTTAAACTTCCCCGGATCTATCAAACCAGTCACGAGGTGTGAACAATTAGTTTGACACCCCCACTTCAGGCATGCACGGCCCCTTAACAGCCCCCTTCATCACTGCTAACAGTGCCTTATAGTGACTAAACCCACTATAAGGGCACTGTAAATTAGGCGACGCCAGAAAAAAATCATCATTGTTTTAATACTTAGAGAAAGTAACAGATGGCTTCATTTCAATTCTGATAGCTGATATACTAACCTTGTTAGAAGGAAAACGAATTTTCATTGCGATATTGATAAAAAAAGGGTCAGGGCAACATTACTTCGGTAGGAGGCGCTGAAAATCAGAAGGGGTTAGTGAGTGTTGGGGAGGTTGTTAGGGGGCCTGTTAGTGTTAGGTGGCTGAAGGGGGTGTCAAACTAATTGTTCACACCTCGTGCCAGTCTGTTGATCAAGCGCCAGGGCCGGGTTCCTGCGGCAATCATGGCCAAACCCAGAATCGGCCCCGAGCGGTGACCTCCGAAACCCTGTCTATCGTTGCGCGATTTGCTTTAGTTCGAAGAAAATCACGCCCCGTTTAGATCGGCAACTTCTTTTCTCACCTTCCGCTCACAAATGGCCAGGGCCAGCAAGCGGCTTGTTCATTGTCGATTGTTGCCTTCTCAGGATGCGAGCAGGATTGGAGCCTCCTGGACTGCTGCACGCCTGGCGAGGTTTTCTAGGCGGGAGGCAGCTTCGGGCTCCTACCCAAGAATCACTTGCAGCCAGATCGGTTTGAAATGTGCGTATGGCGGTCTTGGGATGTGTTCCTATGTTACCTGCAACGTGGAAGTTGGCGAGTCCCACCCGCACAGGACATTGTAGGACCAATCGACCTACAAGCCAGACAGCCACCTCAAGAGAAGTGCTGATGTCGGATGGACTCCGATTCGTCACGATTCCGAAGCAGAGCGCCAACTACTATCTCACGTCGATCCCGTCGTTTCTTCGGACAACAGGTCAGGATCGAAGGCGTGGAAGGCTCGGGCGCCCGTAGATTAGGAGCTGAGCGCTCGGTGAAGCACAGATGGGGGATGCGATCCAAGGGTCATGGGTCCTCCCGAGACTTCAGATTGTCAAGAGACGCGCGCACGCGCACCCAAGGTGAGGCGCCGCTCGGAATCTTGAAAACGCCCAGATCGGGCGTGAAAGACCACAGGTGCATCCATTTGGTATTTGTGGCTGCAGCCTAAGCATCACACACTCCTCTGGCGCTGAGTACTCGGCAAACTCCACGGCATCGAGGACAATCGGCTTTTTGTGACTGTCACCATCTCCTATCATCGTAGGAGTGTCAAGCTATATATCATGAACAAAATACTTGCGGGTATTGACTAGTCCCATTGCCTCAAACAACCTCCCATCTAGCTAACCAACCCACACTCTCCCCAGCATTTCTGATTATACAAAGCCTCCCTTCCTTTGCTCCTGCTTCCTTCAGGGACTCTGTCGCTTTCTCAGCCGAGATCGAGCCGATTGCGGTCCCTTTACCCTCGCTAAGACAAAACGACCCAGTCGTCACAAAGCCGATCAGGTCATCTTCCCCAGGGCATAGCGGATGCCCCCCCACGTCTGTCTGATTCGCCTTGGCCTTGGGGCCTAAGAGGATCTTGTCCCCAGGCACAGAACCAGCAAGATGAGGACCAGCAAGATGAGGGCGGTTTAGTGTCGAGGTACCGATGCTAGAGAATATTCGGGGAGGCACAATTGAATGTCTAGCTTCTTGTTGGCCTCGACCCCTTGACGCCGCAACATTTGTGTTCGCCTCTTGCAGGGGCAGTTTCCGGAGCCATTGCTCTCTCAGGTCAAGCGGCAAAGAATCCGGGTTGCTCGACGGTGGTGGCTGTGTTGCCGGAACTTCGGCCTGTGTTGATGGCTGGACAGGCGGGCAAGCCTGTCTCGGTAAGCGGTATATCCTCGCGCAAGCACTTGCCACTCCCCGTCCTGTAAAGCTGAGGCTGACTGTCACCAACGAGTGTTTAGGAGGTCGATTGGCATTTGGAGTTGAGCCAAATTCATCAAACTTTGCTTTGGTGACATGCGTTACCGTGCCGAGCGGGTGAGTTTGGTGCGCCTTGGGGGAGTCGGCGCGATCATCTTCTTCGCGATGATCAAGCTCCATCGCATCAGGGTCCCCTCCGCCTCGTGGCCCAAGTGGTTCTGCGCTGCACACAATGGTTTTCTGCAGCCCAAAAAGGTGTTCAAAGTCGCAGGCCAGGCCATCCCCGACTTCCCCTTTTCGCCCACCCCCCAGATCAAGTGACCTCCACTCCACTCGTTTGCTCTTTGGACGGCGGTCCCAGTCTGACTTCCTCTTCTCCCTGTTTTGGAGCTCCCACTCCATGCCGGCGTCAGTTCCTGGGTAGTCACCAGGAAACCAAGGAGAGCCCTGCTCGAAAGCAACCTGCCGCTGCTCGTCCAGACCCCCCAGACGAGGATTGCCGCCTGTAGATAATGGGTAATGCATCAAACTATACCAGATAGGAAGAATGCATTTCCAGGGAGCTAGCAGGGTCCACAATCCTTGAGCCTGGCCAGGCGTTGCCGGTCTGGACGCCAGCAACATGACGGGAATAGGGGGATCGGCTGATGTGACACCCAACCCCTTTCCCGGAAGGCAAGAACCCTTCCGCCGATTTATTGATTTTTGGGAGGGCAGCTGCGAAGCCTTATGCCGAACGTCGCGATTATAGAGCCCAGAAGGCTTCAGATGCTCCTCGACGGGCCATTTTGTCAAGGTCTCCAGCAGTGATTGGTCGGATCCTGGGGGAACAACCACTTTCTTCGGCGGATATGACAATCTTGGGTTCATAATTGAGAAAGACAAGGTTGCATCTTTCGGAAGAGACGATGGATTTGTCACTCCAACTAGAGACCTGAAAACACACCCCTGGTTTCCTTCGACCGCAACCTTTTCGTAATATGGCTTGAGAACGCCTATCAAGGCCTCGGTCGAAGCTGGCCCAAGAATCTCAATACTTCCAATTTCGAAGCGCAGATCCTCGATATGCATCTGAGGGCTCTGCATCTTTACCAGTTTCAAAAGCTCGTTGAACAGCTCGACAAAAGCGGACGGGTGGGTGCGAATCAAGAGCTGGCGTGAAGGGTTGCTCGGGTGACTGGGCTTGAGACTCGTGCTCTCCCCAGACGGAACTTCCGGATTCCATACAACGGTCGCAGGACCGATGTTTCTCCTCCCATCTTTTCTCGGCTTGCTGAGAACTCCAGACCATTTTCGCAGTCCGGCTCTCCATTTTTTTCCTCGGTTACCCCAAAGGGCTTCTTTGGTCAACCCCAGAGCTCTGAGCACACGTTCGGCACCTTCGGCTGACCCGTAGAGCCCCATTGTGCTGATGTAGCTCGTGTCCCAAACAACTGCTCCTTTCTGTCCCGCGGCTCGATGGGTTGGCCGATAACACTTCTCAGTTGGCGTGATGGGGATAGCAAACCTCCACAGCGGTTTGGCAGGTTCTGTCATTCTAGCCCTTTTGGCGTGCCAGAGATGCGTCGGGAGCCATGTCTTATTGATCTGCCGTTTCCTGAATTTCGACCTTGTTTTGGGCGGGTCGTTCAGGACGTTGCGGCGGATTTTGGGTCTCGGGGCTCTGCTCTGGATGGTTGCCGGCTTTGTTGTAGCTTCTCCCCCTTCGGTGGATGACTTCTCCAATCTCTTCTTCTGCTGCCTTGCAGCAAGTATACCTAACCTCTTGGCGGTCTCGGCGCGTATTCGAGCACGGGTAGTGCGAGGCCGTCTTCTTCTGGCTTCCACGGTTGGGGTGTTGTCTTCGATCATTTCCCGTCTCGCCCTCTCCCTTAGTCGCTTGGGAACTCTCTTAGCATTGTGGCTTGCGGTCCTCCTGCGCATGGCGCGGGGCACCTGTTGAAAGACACGAGAGGCGTTGACGTCTTTGCATTTCTGCATGCTCGTCTCGAGGGCCTTGATCTCATATTCCCGGGCGTTCAGAAACTTCTCTAAATCCAGCTTTCCATCGTCCAGGGCGGCGTCTGGCGGTTGGGAGCGAATGTTTCGAGCATCCTGGAACTTGACGCGCTTGTTGCCGCGGCTGTTGTTTGGACGTGTCTGCTGCGAATTCGCCCCGGTCGGAGCGCCCTTTCGTTTCCTAGCTTCTGGATGCTTGCTTGCGAGATTCGCCTTGTTTCGTTCCATGTCGACACAGGTCCCGTTTTGTGTGAGGCATGAGGCGAGTCAATGGGGGTCAATTCCTACCAAGCGATGTCAAGACGGGATGCTATTTTTCTGGAGCTGTGGTTCAGCCTTATCTTATCGCACAGTGGGGATGACATGCTCGTCATGCCGCAAATTGGGGAAGCGTCTGCACCAACCCTGGTTATGGCGGGGCCATCCCTGGCGCCGTTCAAGCTCCAAGACCTCTGCGACATCCAACGAGGTTACTAGGTTGTCTCACGGTGGCTCAGCCCCACGAAGAGAAACGACGCGATACCTCCTTATCCTTATCCCCTGCGCGCCTCAAATTCCCTCGCCGGCAGCAGTTGGCCCTCCAGAACACTGGAGCCCCGCATCTCCACGCCTGACCGGTTCCAAGATTTCCTGCTCGTCATTCAGCCGTTGAAACTTGTGCTTCGGTTACGGAACGACGTGTCCTGGTCGAGCAGGCTAATAATTTGATAGATAATCTCCTGGTCGAGAACCAAGGTTGTTTGGGGTTTGCGACTTGCTTGGCACGGCGACATCAGCTTCTTCGGAGTCCGGGAGATCGCGGCAGCAACGCTGGGAACCCCCCCGGCGACATTGGCCCGGCCTGTCTCCGGCTCTGGGTCGGCGTATGAAACTTGACACATGTAGCAATGACCTCCCTCAGTAAGCATGTCCTGACTGTCAAGTTCCTTCCTTGTTTATCCCTTTTTATCGCCCCGTTCCTTCCGCTCCCCTTGTCTTTGTTTCGTCGCTTTGAGCTTGTTCGTCACCAGCTACAGCTAGCTCGCATCCTTTCTCAACGCATACTCACTTGCTTCAAGGAAGCCCAATATGTGGCGCTTTCCTTGATAACGTATTCAACTTATCTGGTCTCCTGCACGATCCACTCCACCGAGTACAAGCAGCTGATATGCAGTTCCTCCCATTAGTTAGCAAGGCTCGCAAGGTCTGTACCCTCTTCATGACGCCATACCTGTGATGAATCTACGATGTGTGGTTCCGATGATTGGCAGAGCTGACATGATATCTCATTGAGCAGCCAAAATTCGATCTCCACCTTAGGGTAAGTACTTATGGCGGATATGCCCGACATGCTAACAACTCTGCAGATTTATGACTTAAACAACGTCCCCCTTGTATCGGGCGTGTCCCTCATCAAGTGGCATCTCCCTCACAGCATTCACAAGGAGCACCGGGGACGAACGCAAAAATGCCCAATCGCAAACCACAGAGTCGAGTACAACCATGGCAAGGTTGTTCCGGTTCGCATCGCAATTGATAAGACAGGCAACCTAGCAGAATGTTGGATTGAGTTCGAGGTCCTGCAGGAATTCAACGCTGCCGGCAGTAGTACCAACATTGTTCGGGAAGAAAAGGTGTCACTTGGTATTGTCCGCATCAACCTCAGCGAGTACATTGAGGAGAGTGAGGCAATCTTGCGCGATGAGAGCAGTGCCGCAAACCGGAGGACGAGTTTCACGGTGCTTGGGTCCGTGGACAAGGCCGGCCACCAGCGGAAACGGAGTTCCATGAGCGGCATCACCGTTGGCGAGACGGATACTAGCCCACGGTCATCCCACCCACCATCAGAACTCGAGGAAGAACGATCTGCCGCGGATGTCCAGGAAGGAGTGGTACGACGTTACCTAATGCAGGAGAGCAAGATCAACTCGACCCTCAAGATCAGCATCCTTATGATCCAAGTCGACGGCGAGCGCAACTTCGTTGCCCCGCCCCTGAAAACAGCCCCGGTATTCGGTGGCATCGCCGGCTTTGTCGCGAACGAGTCACTAGAGCCTCCAGATGTCGGCACCGATGCCCCTGGTCGAGTCCCATCCCTGAGCAACAAATCGCGCGACACGTCGGAGGTTCAAGACATGTACCGGCGCGCCCTTGCTGCGAGCTGGGCATCACAGCCGGGTGAGCTACCTGCTGATCAGTGCATCGAGGATATCTTCGCCGGCGGAGATGGCTTCAGGTCCTCATTTAGCAGCTCTCATGCAACTTCTCGTAGTCACCCCTTGTCTCTCAGCCAAGGCAGGTCAACCGGCGGTATGGGGAACAGCCCGCAGAGCACCGGGAGCTCAGGGAACAACATTCGTCGAGAGGACAGTGGCGAGACCTCAGGAGATGAAGAGAACGGAGACACGATGGGCACCCTCCGACCTCGCGACATGCATCGCATACGCCACCGCCTCCGCGGTGATAGCGCTGCTAGTGACCGGAGTAACGACACCTTGCTCGGTGAACGCGAACCCCATTCTCGAGATCGCGGCATCAGTGGCATCAACAGCGCTTCACATCGGGATCTTTCACAACTGGGTCCTCACGTCCATTATCACCGCCACAGACGAGACATCAGCCGAGATACGGATGGCGGTGGACTGCGTAGCCGCAGTGGTAGTGCGACCAGCCTTGCAACGACACTCGGGAGCAGTGAGCGAGGGCGGGACGGTTTCAAGCGAGCTCGCGAGGTGGACGAATTTGATGTGAGGGAGGATATGGTGGCTTGGGCAGTTCAGGGGGCTCGTTCGTGAGAGGCAATTCGGGGCGGGTAACTGGGACTTTCAACAGATACATGTAGCGAAGCGGTGGTTACTTCTGGCGTTCAGGCTACAAAATATGAGCAGCACGTATATGACGTGTAACATTGCACTGACATCCGGCGTATGCAGCCTTCTCAGTTCTGCTCACTAGCGCCCGTGACGACTAGCGTTTCACAGCAGTCTTTCTAATCAACACCAAAGAGCCTGTCAAGCTCTCCAACCTGCACTTCGCACACCAAGGCACGCAAATCAGTGCGTTTCATCATGCATCAACCACCCAGTTCCTCTGCGCTCTATACCAGCTCTATTCATTTCACTGTTTCTATTCGACCGCGCCACTCGGTAAAAGATTAAGCGCTGATCGTCCCCCTGACGCCGCCCTTTGCACCAACCTCTCTCGTCGTTACGACAACCGACAGGTCTGCGTTGACATTGATAGTGACCTCGACCTTGCCACCCTTCTTAACGCCGCGGATAGCCGCCTCGGCGAGCGTGGTGCCGATCTTCCATACCTTCTCGCGCTTCTCCTCCTCTTCCTCCTCCTCATCAGAGAAGTCGCTGTCCTCGTCCGAGTCATCGGCATCCTCAACCTTGGCAGCCTTGGAGTCGCCGTTGGCCTTGGGTTCCGGCTTGGTCACCTTGATATGTGTGTTGCCCTCAACCACCTTGACCAAGATGTCGCCACCATTCTTTGGCGCGGGCACGTGGACCGTCCGCCTTGCAGGAACAGCGGTTTCGGGCTGGATGATAGGAACGAAGACCTCCTCTCCGCTCTCGGAGAGCGACACGACACCGATGGCGTTGTTAACGTGGGGCACCGTCGTGACAGCAGCGTGGGTTGACTGATCGATATCATCCGCCTCGTACTCCTGAATCAAGCTAGCTTGGAGAGCAGCACCGCGGGCCTGGAGCTCTGACGGGTTGATCGCGGAAGGGGTCGTCGAAGGGGCGAGAATGGTGGTGGTCTTGGGGAAGATGGAACCCATGTTGGCAGCGATGCGAGGAGTGTGAGAAGTACCTCCCGACAGGATCACCTCGTCAACGTCGAGAACATCCAGATCGGCCTTCTTGATGACCGACTCAACGAGCCTGTTGAAGCCCTCAAACACGGACCGCGCGATCGTCTCGTAGCGCAAGCGATTGATGGTGCTTGCAAAATCGACACCCTCCGACAAGCTCTCGACACTGAAGCTCGCGTTGTTGCCCAAGCTCAGAGCCTTCTTGGTCGACTCGGACTCCTGCTTCAGCTTCGCCAGACTCCTTGCGTTTTCGCGGGGATCCGCACCACCGTGCTTCTTCAGGAACTCCTTGGCGAAATGGTCTATAAGGATCTTGTCAAGTGCGAAACCGGCGAACTCGTAGTCGTGTACTGTCGCGAGGATGGTGTACATGCCGCCACGGCTGGCGACGACAGAGACGTCAGAGCGAGTGCCGCCCAAATCCGCCACTACAACGATCTTGTCCGAGATCACACCTTCGGGCCGTGCGTCGTACGCAAGAACTGCAGCGACGGGCTCACTAATAAGCTGGAGAACCTCGAGATCAGCCTCACCAGCAGCAGCGATCAGAGCAGCCTTCTGCTTCTCGCTGAAGTTGGTAGGGATTGTGATGACTGCTGAAGTGACCTTCTTTCCAAGGTAGTCGGACGCGGAGGCGACAAGGCGGCGGAGATAGCGGGCAGAAACCTCGGAGACGGGGAGTGTCGAGGGTTCAGCATCCTCGCCTTCCTTATCCTTGACGGTAAAGGAAACAGAGTCGTCGGCTTCTTGGGGGTGGGCGGATGCATGGTTGTGTGTAGGATCTATCGACTTGAAACTGCAGATGGTCAGCACCTAGTTGGTCTCTTGGATGGCAATATATCGAGACACACTCTTTCCCGAGGAAGTCGCGGAAGTACGCAACTGTGTTCTTGGGGTTCCTGACGAGGAAAGCCTTCGCCTGCTGGCCATAATACTCCTCGCCCTCGACATACGACAGAATCGTAGGAATTTGACGATCTAGAACGATCGGGTTTGTTAGTATATGGACGTGCGATCAGCGTTTTGCGTCCGTGGTCGGTTTACCTCCATCCTCGTTCGCGATAACCTCAGCCTTGTCGTCAACGGTGTGGGCGATAGAGCTGTTGGAGTTGCCAAATGTAAGACCGATGACAGTGCGGTCGCCTGGCGCAGGCGCAACCTTCTTTTCACTCATTGTAGCGGATGTTCAGAGACAGGCAAACTGGGGGTAGAGGAGGGAAACTGGACAATTGCTGTGAAAAGATCCAAGGTTGTTGATCAATGGTGGGGTCGGGTGCCAGACCAAAAAATTCGTCCATCAAAAAATTTAGTGACGGCAACTTGCGCTGGGCTTTGGTCCCGCTAAGATCCCTGTCATTCTTGACCCACTAATGAAGCACCACTTTAAGTTGAGCCCCGCAACCCCAGACACAGTATGGGGGTATTTTTTGTAACAAATACCGGAAACAAGCTGGGCAGAGGCCAGAGAACTCGACCTCACACAATAAATGCTTCCGGCTGCCCGGCCCACTAAAAACCACCCGCGACAAAGCGCATCGTGCAGTCAATAGTTATCGCGACTTTTGCAACGGAGCAAGGCTGAAGTCTCATCCAAAACCAGCCAACAAATCACAATCATGACGACAGAAAGCTTACTCGTTCTCCCCGGAGACGAGATCGACCCCTCGCTCATCCCAACCCACAAGAAGAACCCCCTCCGACTGGGCCCCGGCCTCCGCCATGTTCCCCCAAATCATATCCTCCCCACCGTCGCTGGCCAACTGGTCGCAGACCACCGCAAGACCTCGCTCTACGTAGAATACAACGGCGGCCGGGTACTTCCTCCCGAAAACCCCTACCTCTTCCCCCTAATCCATACTAACCTACCTTCCAGTACATCCCCTCCGTCTCCGACCTCGTCATCGGCCAAGTCACCCGCTCCGCCGCCGACCTCTACTACGTCAACCTCAACCCATACACCCCCAATGCCTCCCTCCCGCACCTCGCCTTTGAAGGCGCCACCAAAAAGACTCGCCCACAACTTGCCCCCGGCGCCCTCGTCTACGCGCGCATATCCCTCGCCAACCGCCACATGGACCCAGAGCTAGAATGCGTCTCCGCCACGACAGGCAAGGCAGAAGGGCTCGGGCCACTCACTGGTGGAATGATATTCGACATATCGCTTGGCCTGGCACGGCGACTTCTCATGGCGCGGAGTCGCGAGGCGGGCGGTATTGCGGTTCTGGAGCTTCTCGGGGCGGAAGGCCTGGCGTTTGAGACTGCCGTGGGGCGAAATGGCAAGGTTTGGGTTGGGAGTGAAAACACCAAGACCGTCGTGCTCGTGGGTCGAGCGTTGAAGGAAACAGATGAGAAGGGATTGGATGTGGAGCAGCAGAAGAAGCTGGTGCAGAAGCTGATCAAGCAGATGAGGTGAAGAAATGCGATGGATGGATGGATGTATGTTGGCAAGTGTTTACCAGGGGGCAATGGATACCCGCGCCAGGGGCCAAACCCCATGCTCTCATGGAGGACGATGAACCTCCAAAGCCAAAGCCGGGAGGCCCTGCACTAGTTGCCCATACGAGCTCGAGATCACGCATCGGGCTAGATGGTGGCTCAGTCACCAAACCTTGATTCGATGCAGGCTATTTCACGACTCCAAGCAGATATAAGGGGAGTGATCAAAGTGGTGGTGGTCAGGTAAAAATGCATTTTTAGAGCATCGACGCTGGCTAAACCCAATGCAACTCCAATAATTCCGGGCTGTGATTTCAGCACCCGATAAAACCATTCGCCGCCAAAATCAACCAATATACATACCAGATTATTCTGGTCCCTTTCTCTGAAAGTATCAGAGCTTGTATGCTCTGAAGACCCCTGGGCCGAAAGGCTAGTCTCGTCTGCCATCCTCCAACAATATTTCCATAGGAAACCTAGTACCCCAGGCACATGTTTTCAAACCATCTCTACCAGGAGATATCAAGAACTTGAACTGGGCTGCCCTCGGAGAGCAGCCTTCCGTTTCAGATCAGAAACGTCGCGGGTTCGGCTGGCGTCTGCCAGATCGAATGTCCACGAACAACCCGTCCCCCCCCGCCCCCCCCCCCCCCTCATGATCCAAGTTGAGTGGAGGACCGTGACACAAACCTGGCCTCCTACTCGACGGTCCCTTGTTACGGAGCTTCAGCCCTGAGGATCTGTCGACGCGGGGTTTCAACGGTTGCTATGCAGTTGCGTGTATTTCGATAAACCGGAAATGGCGACCCTCTCATCCAATCATACTGCTATCCCCATACTCAACAGGTTCGGTGTTTGGCGTGATTTGATGCTTATTCATCATGTGCCGTCTCCAGTTGTCTTTCCTGGGGAAGGACTTGCCGCCCTGCCTGGAATAGGGGCATCCGTGCTCGGTGCAGTGAAACTGGCGGGTCTTCTTGTGCTTATCGTTGATATGGCGATCCAGATGCGTCTTGGTGCCAAACCTCATGGTGCAACCGGGATGTGTGCACTCATGCGGGCGGTCATGGTAGCGTTTGTGGTGACTGGCAACGTGTTAGCAACTATGCCTCAACCAGCAGGAAATTCTTGGTCACATACTTGAGTTTGTGTACTTGATCAAATACACGATGGCACTGATCACAAGGGAAGAAACGGGGCGACGAGTCTTGCTGCACGCTGGATCCGGGGCCAGCATCAGACCTAGGTGAAGGAGAATAATCCGAAATCCGCGTGTCGGGCGTGTTTTGATTCGAAGGGAGAGACGGTGGTGGTGTGTAGTAGGAGTAAGGCGTATGTTGCTGTTCTGCTTCCGTATCCACAAGCATCGAAAAGTCGATATCGTATTGCTGGTCATTCAGAGCAAGCCCCGGAGGAGACTGGTAATCCGACTCAGGGCTCAGGCCATGAGGCTGAACATATCGGGGCTCTGATGCTTGTGGCATATAATCGTACACCAGCGGGGCTTCCATCGGCGGTGAGGGGGTCTCGTTCTTCAGGAACTCCTGATCGAATCTCCAGGACTTCTCAACATCGTTTGATGGACCCATGAGATCCATTGGTCTTCCGCTTGGCCCGCTTGGCGAGGTGGTGACGGCGTCTGAAAAATCTGCCACAATGGGCTGCAAGGGAGGCAAGCTATCGGTTCGGACAAGAGATCCTGGACCTCTCAGCAGGGAGTAGGGCCTGAATGGGGTTGCTGTGATATCGCTGTCGGGCGAGATGATTTCTGGTTCAGACACAACGGCTTGCGTTATCAAAGGAGGAGGTGCAGCCTCTCCTAATGTAATAGATTGGTCCGGGAGAGAAACAGGACTGAGAGGAGCTGCGTTGGGCCCAAGTGCAGGAGGTTCGAGGCCAAATGGCGGCTGAGCAGCGGAAGGGGCTGTTGGCTTATAGGCAGTTTCGACGTCACTGACAAGGTTGGGGTCGTGGAAGTAAGACCAAGCTAAGCCGCGGGCGTTGATATCGGCTTCCTCCACAAAAGGCTGCACAGGTTCCTGCTGCGATAGGGGCTCGGTGGTGCAGATAGATGCAGATGGCGAGCGGGCTCCGTCGGTGCCGCCGTGAGTTGATCTTCTACTCCCACGGCGATGCTGGTTCCTGATGAAGTCGCGGATGGATCCGGACACACGGCTGAAGGTTCGATGGGTTGGTGACTGCGAAGAGGTCTCGAAGGATTCCGGTTCCTCAGTGATGCCTTGGGCAGTGAGCGTGAGCTCGCGACTTGGGGGGCCGTATGATGAGTCAACGAGGGTGAGGTCACGGGTGTTATCCCGGGTGCTGATAGATGCGTGATGGGGTTTGGGCGGGGGGATGTCGTCGGCCGGGGGTGTGGGATATGCCTGGCCGTCCTCAGGGGTCTTGGTGATGGAGTCGTGTCTCGTGGTTGGTGAGAGGGGAGGCGAGGTTGGCGATGGGATGCCTTGATGTATAGTCACGCCGGCAGGGGAGACCAGGGCGGGTGGGTGAGGTTTATGGTCCGAGGCCGCCTGGGATAAATGGACGTCGTTACCGTTGGGGATAGCGGAGCCAAGCTTCGGTAGGTGACCGTTGGTGTGACCGGATTCAGAGTCTGGACTGGAGCTGGGGACAGGGTCACTCGACAGCCTTTTTGACTCGTTGAAATGCGGAGGGGACGAGCGGCCTCCCGGAGTCGGGCTCTGACCCTCCTCGGCATGGAGGGCATCATCACCTTGCCCATGCCGGTTGCGACGTATGGTGCGCAGTGCAAAAGGAAAGATGAGGAACAGGACGAGGGCCACCCCGACGACTGCGCCCACGACGATTCCTGCGACGGGACCGCCGTCAAGCCCACGCGGGCCGAGCGACCGCGCAGACAGCGGGGCCGTCGTCATGATGCGCACTGCGAAATGCTCGATGGAAAAGCGGTGTTTGGAGGAAGTGCAGTGCAAGCAATTGAACAGACGTCGTCCAGATCAATCACGTTTGGCGTCTCTAAGCCACGATCGAATGCGTGCCGGTCCCTCAAGTGGGCGTGGCTGTGTGCCGCCCCCCTGTGCTCTCACTCCGCAACACAGTTCTGGCGGAGGGCTCCGATCGGCTGTGAAGATCCGGGGCCGCCGAAATGGCTAAGCTTCCTGTATCGCAGGTCGAATTGATGCAAGCACGCGTGGGTCTGTCGACATGGCGATGAGGATGATGATATGAGAAAGCAATGGCAGAGGTGCAGCAGAAAAAAAACGACGCAGCACCTCCGAGATGGCTGGTTGAGTGAGCACAGGTTGAGCGAGAAAACGGGAGGCCTGAGGCATGATTTCAGCCTCACCACCTGGGGACAAGGCAATTCTACAAGCGAAGGAGGCCTAACCCAACTAATCTGGACCGCTGCAACTTGTTTGACAGCACACCCAGACACTTTCACCAACCCCATATACCTTTGATTTGATGAGTTGAGCGCCCTTCAAAATGCAGTCAAGGCCTTTTATAATGTACCTCATTGAGGCCTTGCATGATCCAAATTAGGCCTTACTGCGTTGCTCAGGTAGAGGCCATCCACTGTGGGATATCACGGAGGCTCGTTCAACGCCGAGCATTTCATTTCAACGAGAGTACTCGACCAAGTGACTTAGAAACACCAGAGGCGGGGAGTAAGTCGAAGCTCTCACTGTCCTCCGCACTGCTTCCAGCCCATCCCGTTGGAACCCTCCCATCTGCGGTGAGAGTGGGGCACGAGAGCCACTTCACCGTCCCCACCAGCCCGGCTCATTTCGTGGCTGAGCTCCCGTCGTGCTCGCTTCGTTGTCAACCCCCGTGACAATGCACTCCCGTCTCTATCTTGCGGTCCCTGGGCCGTGAGAACGGGTCAAGTAACCGTACCTGAGCGACTCATTCGCCTGACATTGATTTAGCTTGCAGCTCTTGGCTCTTTGCACGTGAGGTCGCCAGTCGGGGAGGAGAATTTGCAGCAAAATGGAATTGACATGACGAGCAACATGGAAACGATGTGTTTCAACCTGCCCCCACCCGTTGCCGCCGCGGGACAGCGGGGTTGGATGGGATTCTTTGGGCTGCCTCCAGCGTGCATCTCAATCAGCATCGAACATGCTTACTACCCAGAAAATCCCACTCCCATCACCCAACATTCATGCGAGGTTCAGCAGGTCAAGGTTTCTGCGGCCACCGCAACTCACCGTCACGACAACTATCGGACGGTTTGCACAAGCCCAGAGGCAGATTTCCAGGGCAGACTCATCACAAAGCAGGAGCCTATTCCAAGCTCTCAACTTTATTCGTCATGTCACGAGCCAAAAGTTGCGTGTCCGAGGTTGTACCCTCTGAGCGCAGGCTGTGCTGAGTTCATTCTGCTTTTCTCTGCCCAGATGAGCGTCAACTATGAGATGGTTCCGTTGTGCCTGGTTGTACCCCGGGCATCACATCATGCACAAGAAGTGGCGTCGAACCAGACTTGCCTCAGGTACCCAGCTTCTTCAATTGATGCCCTTCTTCGACCATCTGCGTTCCCCCCTGATCTCGGCAGAATTGATACTTGAGCGAAGCAGCTTGCTTCGAATGAGGTACGAGCTCGTCAGTAACACTCGCCCGTTGTCAGTCGGAGGCCTGCGTCCGGGTAAAGTTGCTTGCAGAAGGTCAGCCCTCTTTGCGGGGCAGCCCACAGTCAAAGCCGTTCCCCGCAAAGACTTGAAAAAAAAAACCGCCGACGCTTGAGATGTTTCGCTGGGTTCGGGACGCGGATGGGCGGAGTCTACGCCTCATCACCGAAGCTTGCTGGTTGTGGAGCAAACGCACACCTTTGTCAAGCAGACCGTCAACGGCGATGTCATCCCTACGAATTCGACCTCCAGTGATGGTGGAAGACGGAGCCACTCTCAGCACTTATTTCCGCCGTCAAAGCATCGGGTTATACGTGGAAGACATGAAGCTGGTTACATCTTACATAATGAAACAACAACCAATCAACTATTTGCCCACAAAGCATCCATGACGCAAGACGGGTTGGTCCTGATGTCCGACCTCCCGCAACTAGTGTCTATGATCTGATCATGTTTCAGAGGGTGTCGGGGAGAAAATAGGCATCATCATCCCTTTGCGTATTGCAGTCTACTGTTGGTTATAAGTTTGCCAGGAAAGAATTAACCATTCACCAATATACTTCAACCAAAGCATCACTTGTCCCTGACAGATTATCAAGGTGAGGATGAAGCAGATCTTGCTAATCCTCTCAGCGGCGACAGCCGCGGCAGCCCTCGCCACCTCGAGGGTCTTCCAGTCTGAGCAAACGGTCATATCAAACGACAAGGACGAAGCCCGCTCCACCCATAACTGGTGGGACTCCGTGACACAGGGTACTATGTTCCAAGCTGTCGCCGACAGCTTTGAACACGCTATCAAAGATGCCGAGGCGGCTTTCGTTGAAGCACAGCGAGACCACCACGGGGGTGACGGACATCATCATCATGGCGGGCACGGGAAGCATGGCCACCATGATCATCATGGGGATTTGAGTAAAACCATCTACGAGCTGATCTCCGAAAACAAGCACACCAAGCGCTTCGCCGCACTGGTCGACGAGCACGAGGACATCAAGGAGCTTCTCCAAGACACCAAGACGAACCGCACCTTGTTCATCCCTACAGACCGTGCCTTCGAACGCATCCCTGATCATGACAAGGACAAGAAGCCCCCCGCCGAGGTCATCCGCGCCATCCTCGCGTACCATATCGCTCCCGGCCGCTACTGCTCTCGCCGCCTTCACTTCTCCCATACCATTCCCACCGAACTTGAATCCTCCTCCCTTGGCTCCCACCCTCAGCGACTCCGAATCTCATCCTCGCTCGTCTTCGGCAGCCGCATCAACTTCTTCACCAAGTTCATTATAAAAGACATCCCTGCCAAGAACGGCCTCATCCACGCGGTGGACTTCATTCTCATCCCCCCTCCGCCCTCCTACAAAATCATCCAACTCCTCCCCAACACCTTCAGCACCCTGTCCCTCGGCCTCGAGACGACCGGCCTCGGCGACGACCTCGACGAGCTCACCTTTGAAGGCGGGACCTTCTTCGCGCCGACGAACCGCGCCTTCACGCGGCTTGGACCACGTGCGAATGCCTTCCTGTTCTCGGACCACGGGAAGAAGTACCTCAAGGCGTTGATCAAGTATAGCATCGTTGCGAACGACACGCTGTACTCGGATGCGTATTACAAGAGGAAGGAAGATGATGGGGACGAGGGCGTCAAATCGATGGATAATTGGCATGTGGACTTGTCGTCTCTGCTAGATGACAAGCCGATCAGTGTTGATATTCGGAGCTGGAAGGGGTGGGTGTCCATTGTGGCGAATGGGTATACGCATGTGGCAGTCCAGGATGTGTTGGCGAGAGATGGGGTACTTCAGATTGTGAACAGTGTTTTGTTCCCGCCGAGGAGGGATGGGCATCATGGTTGGCTCGAGACCGAGGATCGCGAGTGGGAGATTGATGAAATTGTGGAAAGGTTGGAGCCGTACGTTGAAGGGTCTGGTAGGGGTGGCAGTATGGGGGATTTGTAAAAGGGGTCGGATCCAGGGCGCCATTGGCAGTTGGTATGGAACAAAATAGGTGTTGTGTTTTATGAACTTGTAAAGAAGTTAAGGCGCCTTGGTCAAAAAAAGCGGAAAAAAGCATCTTGATTCACGCCTCTCCCAATGCAAGCCCCCAAAGGAGATCAACACCGTACCAACATCAGTCAATCCCATCTCAAACTGCTATGGTCTTCACCTAAAAGCGCCTACTACCCGCCCACCCCCATCAACCTCCAAAGCCCCCCACCGCTGCTCTCTACACCTCCTCCTCAACCCATCGCCCTTCTCTACCCCCTCATACACCCCAACCCTATCTAACAACACCTCCGCCACCCACACAAACCCCCCATCTATCCCCCTCGGCACTCTGGTACACAACAAATGCACATCCAACATCTGCGCAAACACCCCTCCAAATGACGGCTTCACCCTCTGCTCCCGCCTCGCCGCCACCCCAGGACTCACCCCGAACACGGACCTGAGCGTCAGTTCTGGGATATTCCTCATCCGCTCGGACGGGTCCGCCTCACGGGGCATTGGGGGCCTACTCATATCTGCGGGGAAGTAGTGATTTCTGTTGGCGGCTGGTTCGGGCGTGAAGGAAGATGTGGTAGAGTTGAGTAGTAGTATCAAGGGGTTGCCGTGGGCTGGAGAACGGGTGAGATGGTGGAGTTGAGAGGAGAGGTGGGACATCTTCCCGTGGGCGGTAGGTTTGTGGCGGCCGGTGAAGAGGGTGTTGAGGAGGGTGGAGGTGTGGGTTGTTAGGATGAGGTCGGGGAGGGGAGGCGGAGAGGGTATGGTAGGCTTTGCGGGTGTGTCCTCGCGGTTAGTGTGAGTCTGGTCTGGTGCAGTTTGGTCCGGTGCGGTATGTTCTGCCGCTGGGGGTATATATTTGGGGGTTGGTACTGGTAGATGTACATCGGGAGGAGCTGACTCCGGGCTAGATTGTTCTAGGGGCTCTGGAAATTCGGGTTCGGGGCTTCCTGCTTCGAAAGATGCTGTTGCTTGTATTGATGATTCTTCCAGCGCTGACGGCTCGGAGTCCAGGCTTTCTGTTTCGGAATCTGGTATTTCGGATGGCAAACGCTCTGAACGAGGCAATGCTACATCTTCTGGTGGTGAGATAGCTGGAGAGCTCGGCGGGGGTGAACTGAGGGGCGAGGAGTCAGGAGGAATAGAATCCGGCACATCCTCGCTGTCCAATATCTCTGCCTTTCTGGTATGGGTAGTCATAGGTATCCTCTCCGGGAGTGGTCGGATTTCTGGAAGGGTCACACTGGCCTCCTCCCGTGGATCCACCGGAGAGGTTGGCGGTGAGCTGAGGGGCGATGAGTCCGGATTAGACATGGCGGTCGAGGTCTGGTTCAAATCGTCGGTTCTCGGATACGGGGGAGGCTCATGGCACGACTCGGCGGCCGGTTCCTCCTCCGTAACAACCTCAAGCCCCTTCTGAGGTTCAGATCCCGTCCTGATCGGTAGAGACCCTTCCAAGGCAGTACCGCCACCAGAACTCGGTGTAGTCTCCACCGCGACCACCTCTGGAACATGATCGACAACCACGCCCTCCGAAGCCCTCTCGGCACCATCAGCATCAAGCTCAGCAACCACATCCCACAGCCCCTCAAAGTCAAAGACCCTCGAAATAGATATCCTCTCGAAATGCCCATACACAACCTCCCTAACCTTCTCCACCGCGCCATGCACCTCCACGATCCGACTAGCAATCACCTCGCGCAACTTCGGCAGCAGCGCAACCGGAGCCAACGTCGTCACAATCCTGACCCTCGCTCCAGGTTTCGACACCAACAGATGTGCCACAGTTTGAAGCCCAATCTACCACACCGGTCAGCAAGCCGCAAACTGACACGATCAGTCCCAAACGGAGGGACACTCACCCTCAACCCAACATCTTCGTCCTCGGCGCTGATACCAACGACGGACCCCCGCTCGAGCCCGCCGAGCAGCACATCCTCGTCCAGCTCAACGCACCCTGTCAGTATATTCCCCGTGTCCCAAAGAGTTTGCTTCCTCGTAAGTTCTCGATCGAGCAACGCCGATGCAGGAAGCGGAGTATGATAGGAGATGTAGACAACATTGTGAGAGGGTGGCGGCGGCGGCAGATCAAGATCCGCATCTAATTGCTCTTCTTCGTGTGCCCCTTGTTCTTCTTCCATAGCGAAACAATGTATTCCGACCGACAATGAGTATGTCAGAGGTGATGAGAAAATTTTCGCAGATGATGGTCCGACTCGGTGTGTTGCAGATGCAATCGTGATCACACTGGGCAAGCTGATCGCACGGGTCAATAGCTGTCAACAATCAACATGTCGGTCAGAACTGTTGGGTTGGAAATTTCCCCAGTTGCTTGCTTGCTGATAGTGATTGTTGAGTTGCAGCCTGGCTGAACCACGCTGTGGGCAGGCGCGTCCCCAGAAAGTGAACTTTCCCGCTTAGTTGCACCACCCCTAGGTCACTCACAACCTTACGTCAAGGGAGCAATCACCACACACACGCAAGGCATCAAGTAGATCATTAAAATACTTCATTCAGTCTGCCAACAAGGTACAAAAAGGACACCATTGACGTTGTTGCCTGCATAATCCTATCCTTCCGACGCAGTCCAGGATTGGAAGGGGTATGTACTTCCTGGACAGGCCCCAAGCCGCTCTTCTCCGCTCGCCTAGAGTTCCCAACATAGCCAGCAAAAGGAAAACACAAGAAGTGTTGATGCCGTGGAGGCTAGAATCAAGTCGCAGCAACCCAAACCCACTCGTCAGCTCAGCCGTTTTCCCTTCTGTGCTCCCACTACCGAAAGGCGCTTGATCTTGAGAAAACTCGAAAGAGATTGTTAGCTGTCCAGAAGTAGCCAGCTCGCTGAAAGGACACGACACGTCCCTTCCCGACCACCCGAAACCAACACCAAACGGTTTGTACAAGAAACCTCCCCCTTTCGTAGGTATTTCGTGTCCCGTGTGAAGCTACAACAAAGTGGGCCTGGGAGCTTCCCTTGGGGTGGTGTGTTCTCAGTTTGTGACGCAAGAAGCTTTCGCGCTACAGATTGCGCCGCTGATGTCACCTGGGTACGCTGGGGCCCCTATTACTCAACTCGAGATCTTCTTTTTCCGAATCGACCCTCGAATTGACCAGTTCTTCTAAACTGCCGTTCCAGGAGCGGGTTGGGCAGTCAGATCGGCGCTGGTGTTGTTCGGTCGCCCACGTCGTCCGCTCTTCAGACTCTTCATGCGCCCCAAAATCCCGCCCTTCTGTTGCGCCTCATCTCCGTTGCCATCAGTTGTCGATCTCCGTTCCAGGGTGAAGCCAGGCTTGGGGCTGGTCGGTGAGCCCTTCCCGCCGTTCGGATCGATCTTGCGGACGCTGAAGTTCTCCTCACCCTTGCCCGGACCACCGTCGTAATCGGAGAAGAATGGGTTACGTTCTGAGCCCGGCGTTTGCATGCTGATCGAAGTCTGGCCGCCACCTTCCGAGGGGGATCGTCGGGATCTGTAAGCGCCTTCAGGGTTGGTCATCCTACCCGAATTCTGGAAGTCGCGTCCGCCTCTGTTGATGTTGCGGATTCGCTGGGCAAGGGACTTCTTTCGCTGCAACCCTTCGTTGACGGTCTCTGCAGCACGCTCCTCCTCGCGTTTCTGGATGGCCGTCCGAGCCGCTGGTGTGCCCTCCAGGAAAGTCGATGTGCCGAGACCGAGAGACTGATCGCCGTATACGACACTTCCGCGGCTGAGGGGGTCGAAAACCGCTTCGCTCTTGTTTCTCGAGGACGAATATGCCACTTCCTTGGCCCCAGTAGACCACTCCTTGAACGCCTCGTCGTCGTGCTGACCCATGAAAGCGGCATGGTCGGGTCGCTTGTTCAGGGGGCCTGATCCGCCAAGGACGTTGTTCAGAGAGTCTTTGGGGAAGGCTTGCATCGGAGCCCGGCGGCTTCCAGGCTTGTTTCGGTGGGGGTTCACAGCATCGAAAGGACCGTCATGATGGAACACTGACACTGTGTTAGCCACGGACTCAGACAGAGGGGGACAGTTCAAATTACATACTTCCAGTGCCAAAGATGCCCGTCGCATCAAGTTGATCGATGATGTCGAGCTTGCGATTAACAGGCTTCTTATCTCTGCCTTCGCGATGACGACGCTCTCGCTCTTTCCGTCTCAGGTCGCGCTGCTTGCGCTCCTCCTCGGTCATGATTTTGTCGGACTCCATCACCGACGATTCCGAATTCCTACGCGGTCGTCTGTCGGGCCGTCTCTGTGGTGATCGTGACGCATCAAATGGCGTAGAGCCCTCACCGTTTCCTTGCATTCTTCGAGCGCGAAGCGCTTCTTCCTGTGAGCGCGTCGGGCGATGGTTCGGTGGCGGTCCTCGGCGACTAGGCGGGATGTTCTCGCGTCCTGGTGGGGGAGGACCACGACGACTCGGCGGAGGCCGATTGCCATCAGGCCTGGAAGGGCCGCCGAGAGGGGGCGACTTCTTGTCGTCGAGCGACAAGGAACCCTGCGAGAATGCGAGTCAGTTTGCGTATGACGAAGAGAAGCGTGCGCGGCACGAGGATGGAGTTCCTAGCCACAGCAAACGGCAGTGGAGAGACATACAAATAGGTCCTCGGCCGTTGGGCCGGTCGTGGGCGACGTCTTCTGTTCAATCGACATCGCTTCAGATCGGATATTTTGCAGGCTCGAGCGGGCTGTGAGTGCAGGATCGAGAAATGGGTTTCTCGACACCGGTCGTGGCGGGGGGTCGTCGAAGGGAGAAGGTAGAGCGGGCGATATCGCACGGTTGCGGAACGGATTGTTCGAGGAGAGATTGAGCGTCAGGCCAGCAGATCGCTGATCTAAAATCCCCCGAAAAGGCGGGCGTCAGCAAGCGGTCAACAAGGAAGAGTAGGTTTGGCCAGCGGCACCATGCATACAAATGACGACTGTGATAGGGATATGAAACAGCAATCTCTTTTACATGACACAACAGGCTCAAATGGAAGAGTTGAAGGGCAAGCAAAGAGAACCTCAGGCGCCAAAACCTGATGGGAAGAAAACTGGGAAAGTGGGCAGAAGCGGGCGGCCAGGCAAGCCAGTGATGATCGTCTGTCTTTCCGACACAGATTGAGGGGGCTATCCGGACGGGGAATGGGGGGGATGCACCAGGGAAGGAGGATCGCCCGGGGGTGTGAAGTGTGCTAAGGCCAAACAAAAGGCTGGGCATTGCTCACCTGTTTGCTCCGGTTGGGTGGCCGCCATCATGACGAGGGACGCAGGAAATGCGAATTGTTATGCAGTGTCCGGCTTTGGCGGCGGGCGGGTTGTCCAGCCGGCTGTTCTCGTGTCGCCCCAGGCACTGGGTTCCGCAAGCAGGCGGTCAGGCAGCAGATAACGTTGGTAGGTACCTCCGTGCTCCGTACCTTGCAGTACGTATCAGAATGTCTTAGGCAGAGGATCGAATTCCTCAGCTGTCACCTAGCGTCATACCAGATAAGAAGGGGCCAAACAGGAGCTGTCGCGAGGCTGTTGGTTGGCGACCTGGGGGCTTTTGCGACACCAGAAAATGGATGCTGGCCTGTCCACTGGCTTTTATTTCAGCAAATTGCCGAGTCGAACTGACGAGCCCTGACCGGAGCGGCAGTTTGCGGTCGGACGAACGCGGTGAGACGATTGAGTTTGAGTTTGCCACGGGCGGCGCGTCGAAAGATGTGAGATGCCGTGAAAGATAATTCACTACGGAATGCACGTAGATTTCGCAGTTCGACGCCGATGCGGCTCGGTCCCTTTGCTGCGCGTCCTGATAAACCGGCCGGCCGCTGCGCTTTGCTCAACAAAATCGGGCGAGCGCGTCCCGTCGGTGGGTTTGGGTCGGTCGGTAGGCCTTCCCCCCAGCGCCCCCTGTGCGAGGCAATCGGATTACCGGGCTATCAATCGGAAAATGGATCGCGTCGCAGGCCAGACTAGGTGCGTAGCCGCTGCTCTTGCTGCTAAAACGGGGGGCCGTGTGTCTGGCTTTGCTGGTCGAACTGGCCGCTGGAGAAATCGCTGTGAAGCAAAAGCAGTTTGACGAAAGGATTGAAACCAGACGGAGACTGGCCTCGAGCTAGCGTTCGACTACCACTGGACCAGGCCGGGGCTTGATCAGAGCGTCTCTGTTCTGCGAGTCTCCGAACCGAAAAGGACAGCCTGTCGCCACTTGCAGATTCAAAACGAAGAGAGATTGCGACAGGATAATGGACTAGGAAGGAGGGCTCCTCTCAAATGGATTTTGACGTTTAACGAAGGGTTCCCTTGCCGGAGGTGGACCAGTAGAGTCCGGGTGCGACTTTGCTGGCCGGTCTAGGTGCAGACGATCTGAATGTATGATGCCGAGGATCTTCTGTTGAAAACGAGCGGGTTGTTTGTTTGCGCGCCCCCGAATACTGAATGCTGCTTGGAAACGGATGCGATGACAATGGAAAGAGAGCACGAGAAAAGTCAGAGCTGAAGATTCCCAGAGTAGGTGGGCATCTTATTAAGACGGAGAGAAGCTAACACGCCTCTGCGTGCTGGCTCGTGTCTGTCTGATGACGGGAGGGGAGCATCTTCAGTGGCTACGCCTTCCCAAATGCCTCTGTGGCTTGCTCGCTAGACCCCTTTCAGGCTACCCCACCCGCCTGTTGCTGCAACTCATTCAAGCCACTGCAGGGCGGGGAACGCAGGTGCTGTTTCCCTCGAGCAACAGCCCTCGGCAAGGTATTTCCTGTCCGGCACGGCAGTCGGATTCCCTCGAGCCCCAGGTTGTTTCGCGAAAGCTCAAGGTCTCTGTCTCAATGTAATTGATGCTTTGGATTTAGCTACGTCTTTTTCCAGCGCTGATGAGGCCGTTTAGGAACACACTCAAATTGTTTACGGATCTAGGTTATTCATGCCTTTCGGCGTTGGGTCGAAGAGAGGATTTCGATGTCGCGGTGCCCACGTCACGCACCGCACGAAAAATACCCCTTACCATGTGAGTCCCTTGCAAGCCAGTGTGCACGTCAACAAGCCGCCGCCGTTTGAACATTCCAGATTCCATCTGAAATTCGCTCCGTCTGCTCCCCGAAATTCAACGGCGAACTACCTAGTTATTAGCGACTTGGCCCGGGCAATCCTCGACATGCCATTTGCACACCGGCTACCAGCATCCTTTGCGGTTCCTTGGCTCGATATTGTTTTTCACCATGGAACTTTGTTTTCACTACTTCTCTTTCCCAACATCGAGCGATCAGGCCGGCTCTCTTGAGAGCATCACACGGGTAGAAAATATGACTGAGGACCCCTGGCCTGCGATGCAAGGGAGTGTGTAGCTCCGCGGCGATTGGACCGCTAACCCCTGGAAGCGAGGGATTGCCAGTCCCCCCCCCGATGGCGGTGAGGACATCAAATAACCGTTAGCCGTGCCCCACGCGCCTCTCTTCCGGAGTGTTCCATCCACCGGTTTTGGCTCATGCGGTAGTGCTCCTCTCCCAACAACATGGGGACGCGCATGATAGCGAAGACTTCCTTCTCAGAACCAAGAACAGATCTCACTAACAGAATCCCGGTATGCACCAGAAAACGGGATGGGACGCGGGATCTTGCACGTGCCAAGCCCAGGGTCCTCGCAGCCTGCATAAAAGGGGTTCAGCAGAATCCTGGTTGCCCCGCCTTGTTGGCTGTCTCTCTGTGGGGTAGTCTGGTGCCAGCCTGGCGGGCATCTTCAGGGAGTTGTCATGGACTTTGCTCGACGCCGTATAACTATAGTTAGAGCAATCTATTCGCCGCGGGCACGCGCAGTCGCTCAGCCTTCAGCAACACCCGTGGACCGAACTCTGCTGCTTCGCCTAACAGAATGCTCCGAAACAAATCAGCAGGAATTAATTGCCCTCCTTGCACTCGTCAGCTCCCCACCTCCGACCGCCAGCGCTCGGCTCTCCTGTACCGCCCCTGAATGGTTGACGGCGGTCTCTCTGCTCACCACGGCAGTTCAAGTGGCGTAGGGAGATCCTTCCCCATGACCTCTTCAGCGGTTCCAATACTACGAGGAATATCAGCAAATATATCCTATTGCCTGTCTCGGGAGCAAATAATCTCTTCCAGCGCTCCCGAGACAGCAGAAATGGACATGACAGGATGCAGGCAGGACTCACTCCTTGGCTCCCCGTGGTGCCCAATACTGGCCCGATTTAGAAATGTCGAGCTGGTCCGCCCACGTCATTAGGCTCTTCGCAGCTTCGTCTGGTGTTACAGCTGTTCGTATTATATTAGCCACGGATAGCAGCCGTTGTAGCAATGGGAACTACCATGAAATTGATCCCAAAACTTGTCGAAGCCCACGCCTCGCGTCATCTCAGTTCGCATGAAGCCTGGGTGAACCAATGAGACGACGATTCCCTCGTCATTGAGGTCATGGGCGAGTAGCTTGCCGACCATGTTCAGGGCTGCCTTCGATCCGTGATGAGCATAATTGCCCTCAGCTCCGGTGCGCAGCGCGATGCTCCCGGCTTCAGAAGAAATGAGCACGACCTTGGATCCCTTCCGGAGCAACGACTCCTTCGCCAATTGGTGGATAATGAACACGGGTGCAACGGAGCTTGTGGTATACATGCGAATTTCGTCATCCCATTTCGGGCCATCCTTGAAGTCTTCTATGGTGAACACGCCGGCCGAGATGATCTAGTTGCATTGTTCAGCCTCCGTGTCAGACAAGGGGGGATAAAGGAACTCGTACAACGAGATCCAGCGGGTTGGTAGTCGAGCTCTTCAGATGAGCAGCTAAGACAGATCCAACGTTGGACTGCATTAGGTCGGTCGAGGTGATCCAGTTGACAGCTTCCGGGAACCCATCGGGGGTATCCTGCGACCGGGTAGTGCCGTAGACGCTCCAGCCGCTCGCGGCATAAAGCTTTGTGAGGGAGGCACCAAGCCCTCGGTTGGCCCCGATGATTAGAATGCTTGGCATGGTTGCAGGTGTGGTGGTGGATGCTGTCAAACGATGCTTGCAGGTTTTTATCTCTGGTAGGTTGTTGTACGCGGGAGATTTCTCTCGGGGAAGACAGACGCTGCGTCATTGGTGCCGTCAATTACAACGCCTGTCGTGGAATCCGGAGGCTTGGCAAGCATTTCGTAGAAGGCACCTTCCTGCAGCAACTGCAGTCTTTCAGACCCCCAATCCATGCTCGAGGACCACAGTTCCCGGCTCTGTCCAAGAACAGTCAAGTCCGCCAAACAAGAGAATTATTCCGCTGCAGCGGTAGATAAAGTTCTGTGTAGATGACAGATGGCGAGATACGGGTACTCTATGGTGTGAACGGTGGCATCAGGCCGCTCCCTACTTTACCCCATCATACGTCTTGTCTTCTGCAGTTAAGTTGGCTGGCCCAGGGGAGGGTGAAACCGCACATTCAGCAAAGTAACCTGGAAGCAAATCTGTCAAGACACATTGATAGGCCTAGGTCCAATGAGCCTACAGGCGAAGCTACATACCTACACAGACACTGAAGATGAAGACATTATCTATATAGTCGACTTTTATTGTTTAGACCGTGAACTCCCAACTCAGGCTTCAGGGGTATCACATATGGCAGGCATATCCGGGCAGGAATTTTCCAATCCCTTTCATGACCCTTTCTCATCCCAGCCATAAAGTTTCCCACGCCCTATTTTCTGGACATTTTCTAACCTTTTCATAACCCAGAACCTACCTTTGACCCGTGCTGTGCCAATCACTCACAAAGCAAGCAATGACCAAACCGGCATCTCCCCCTTCGCCTCAAAGAAGCGAGACACCTCCTCCACACGATCAAGCCGCTCGTCAACCCCCTTCACTTTAAGCAGAGAGCAGGTTGAGCGCGCCCATCCGAGCGCTTGCAGCGGGCTATTGCCTAGCTTGTCCATGCGGTATGCCACCCACTTGAGGATATAGTCGGCAAGGAAAGCATGGCCGCGACCGCCAGCGCATCGACACTCGTGTGAGTGGATGAGATCGGCAGATCGAGGGCCTCGAGACAAACAGCTGACGTCGACTTTGCAGCCACTCGTAGGGTTGATCGGTGTTGGGGGGACGATGCGAATTAGAAGCCGCGCCGGGAGGTTGGAAGCGGTGTCTGAGGTGAGTTGAACGGTGAAGAGGATGGACTGGTGGCGTCCACGAGGACGCTGGAGATTTTCATGATTGCTGATGAAGAGGGCTCAGTACCTACCTTGGTGAGAGGAGATGTGTGTTGAAAGTCACTAGTCGATTAGCAGAACCACAACCGGGGTGATAATAGACGCCTAGGCCGAAATTCAAGGGGGTAAGGGCTATGATGCTTACCGGTTCTCAGTGAGAAACCAGAAGTCAGATCTGGTTCGCTTGGAGGGAAAGAGATTTGTTGTTTCGAGTCGAGGTCTCGAGTTCTTAAACAAGTCTGGGCTGCAGTGAATCGGGAAAGGTCGCCCTGGAGAAAGTGATCAATATCGATTGTTCGCTCCTGGGTAGCGTGAGTGCAAAGAGAGCGATATATGGCTAGAGAAAGAGGCTGTATGACAAGAACAGCCAGAGATCCTTGCCCAGGTCTGAGTTCTTTGTTCCGATCCCGAAAACCAAGCACGAGAGTTGACATCCCCGCATAAGTCTTGACCGGGGCCTTCGCGCAGCTTCAAATTCTAACCCGCGATGTCAACTGCGCGGTCACGCCCAGAGTTGTTCAACCGCCTGGATAGCTCGACCGCTTCACTATGACCCTCGCTGCGAAGCTAAATCCAATGCCTTGCGATTTCCCTCGTCCACGTCCTGCTATCTCGCCCTTGTCCCCAGGAGCAGAGCCACGACCGGGAAATGTTCATTTCTAGCAGATAGGTGCAGTGCTGTTTCTCCTCGGTGTGAGCTAGGCTGGCAAACGTCGGAGATCCGTTGCTTGAACGATAAAGCGATGGCAAGTCGGGGGGACTTCCTAGGTCCGATGGTTTTCCCACGGATTTCCTGGCCATCGACTCGAGCCTCATACTAAACATCTCGTGAAAAGGATTCTCAACCCTCCCTTTCAACATATAGCCGGCCTCAACAGCGGAATGGGAAAACTGAATACCTGCCACTTTCGCAAAATGCATGACTGCCTCATCATGGACCAAAGCTGTGCTTGTCATCCCTGGTGCTCATGCTGAGGGGCTAAATTTTGCTTCCCATGGTCATTGGCGCCAACAGAGACTGCAGAGTGAACTCTTCCCCAATCGAGTTATGCCTGTGTAGGTAGGGTGAGGTGTCCTGGCAGATGCGAGGAGGAGGCAGGCTCAGAACAGCCAGCAGACATGACAATACTGGAGTTCCACCCGGGTCGGGCCCGCCTTTCTTGGCAGGAGGAGGCATTGATTGACTATTCCCCTTGATTCAACGTTGCGTACAGACTATCGGGTCAAAACGTTGAATTACATTGGGTTTTTGAGCAGGCACCCCCGTGCAGCTTGAGGCCGTTGAAGTCCCTCAGCGAAGCACCGAACGTGGCTCACAAAAGAAGCCTGCTGCGAGGAGGGCAGCTCCGCCGCCCTGCTAGTCGTTGAATGCATTGTTACTTGTCGTGAGAACTTCTTTGACCAGATCTGTTGATTCCATCTGGATAAGTTGGGGGTTGTTGACTAGCTCCCGGGAAAGAATCCAGCCAGGGTGATGATGTAACATGACTAACGCGCGTGCAAGGGGTGACATTCAGGGATTGCTTCCGGCGAGTCCCGACTTGCCGACGAAGAACACGCTCTAAACCGCCTGGAGAAATCGTTCTAGAAGTCGGACCAAGCGAAACATGCTGGTCCGAGGATGGCGATCCTCGCTCATACAGTAAGCATCCTCTCAAGAAAACCCTAGGGCATAGTACCGCTTGGTCAACGCGGGGGCATCGATTGGTATCGTTCGCTCACTCTGCTTTCGGCCCCAGGTGCCGTAAGGAGAACCCGATGGCAGGTGAGGTCGCACAAGGGCCGGCCGAAGACACCTCCGCATCTCTGGTTAGACTCTGGCCGATAACGACCCGGCTCATCGGTCGGCCGTGTCGGCCGTCCATTGCCCGAATGATCCGCCTCCAGCCGATCGGATGGCATGTCACCGAGTCGTAGCACGACCCCCTCACCAGCTCGAGACATGCCTTGGGCAAAGGAATTCGCACGGCACGCCTTCACGAATGGGAGGGGCAATGTTGTCTTATTAATCCCAACCCGCGTTGCATCGTATTCTGGTGCAGCCATTCGCCGTTTGCCACCCACAATGAGTTAGTTGGGGGGGGGGGGGGCTTGACCGCTGCTTGCTAGACGACGCTGCACCCGGACAGGCATCATCGTATCTTGAAGTGGATGTTGAAGGCCAAGATATGCCGCACATGACGTCTAATTGTGTCAAAGAGCGACGGCTGCGGTTGTTACGTGCGTGTAATCAAGATGCTGATCCCCGTGTCTGGGCGCTCGCGTTACTATTTCGGGTCGTGCAGCTGCAAGCTTTGGCGCTTTCTGGGGGGGGAAAGCGTTCCGTGATGCCCTACTTCGGAGTTTTTGGCCTGGGCCTTTTTAGACGCGATGGCTTTTATGCGCCGCGGCGTCAAGCCCACTATGTTCTAGAGACGCCGGGCTGTCCTTGGTTGGCCTCCAGCTCGTTCGCGAACGTGCAACAACCACGAAGCGTGTTCGTGCCAAGTACGCCAGGTTTCCACTGCCTTTTCGCTTTCGGGCAGCAAACTCGAGATCGGAGACGAATCAGGGACTGCCTGCCTCTGGATGCTTGACTTCCATTGCTTTGTGGTCTGGACTTCAGGCTGGGCGGGCCGAGGCAAGCAACGGCCAACTGACCAGCTCATGCCAGCCGACGCAAGGAGGCAAATACGTGGATGAATGAATTGGCAACCCGATGTCGTGTGTTGGGCGTAGGGCGCCGACGGCACAGCGGCGTTTCGCGAGCTCGGATCTGGATGAAGGGATCGATCTCAATTCATTAGCGCGTCAGACGATCAGGGCGAACAAACCGCTGCCTCCGACATGGTCGATGGTTAGTTGGATGGAGGGACTCCCTGGAAGGGGCCCAGCGCTGGGTTTTGGAATGTCGAAATTGCGTGCACCCATTTTCCAGTTCGTGCAACTGTACGGATCCGTCGTCCCTGATATCTCTTTCGGCGATCATGCTCCATTCCAAGGTTCTTGCGTGCTGTATCTGCATTGAGAGTGCAATGTCCAAGGTCACCGGGCCGTCTGGATTGACTATGCCAGAGAGGCTGCGCAAGGCGAAGCGTCCATGAATCGGTATTTGGAAGCCCCTGCAAGGCAGCTCGGCAGGTAGCACAGTGCTTGGTCCTCTGGTAGTCCTCTCATCTAACCAGCGCCAAAGCCCAGCGTGCTAAGCGGAAGGGCGTAAGAGCAATTCGGTGGCATTAAGCGCTCGGAAGAACCCCATCACATTTGCTTTGCTGCTCCGAATGCACCCCTCAACACCATTTGATCCAAGCTGTCGGTATGACCTGGGCTTGCCAGCTGGCAGCCAGAAAAAAAGAAGAGCGGCTGGGCCATTTGATCATCAGTCGCGGTCGGGCTCTTGCAACGATTCCGGCGCAGCCGCTAGTTAATCGTACCTTATTGGAAAGTGCATTCAGATAAGCAACCGGTTTTGTATTTCTGCCCAAAGCTGTGTTGGCATGAGGCTCCAGGTCAAAGATGCCCAGAGCCGAGTGTGGTGGAGGCGCTGGTCAGCCGCGCAGTTCAGGGGATGGGTGGTATTTCTTGTCCACACTTGTCTGTTCAAAGAGCTTCGGTCACATGTTCGAAGGGATTCTACCCAGGAAACAAGGCATGTTTTCATGATAGAGCGTCTTGGTTACAGCGTAAGCCGTTTATGAGAGGATTTGTATAATATCAGTAGGCTTTGAGAAGGATGACATGCAGGGCGTTGAGCGTGTGGCCACAAAAGTTACCTTTACTTCGTGTGTGTCGTTGCTTTTGGACGAAAACAGCTACACAGTGCGACACTGTGGGTGGTCCTTGGCTGGCTGGGTGGGGCGAGCACCAACGAATTTGCGGAGAGCCGGGCGCGCCCAGCTGCCTGACTGCCATTCAAATGCCAAATCTCCCCCTTCTCACCTCTGCTCTCCCTCTCCCGCCCTCCAACCCGACCCTCGCCACTGCCGACCTCTCGCGAGAGCAACGAAAGAGAGAAATTTTGCTCTTGAGGTAAGAAATACATCGCCTCTTTCATTCTCGTCTCCGTGCACCTGTGCCTAATTTTTTTTCTCTCGCTTTGCAGGTCACCCATCTGCATCTAGCCAGACCTGAAACTCTCTTTGCTCCCTCCGAAGCGGTCTTCCCCTCCCCGAGAGCTTACAACACCCCGAGCCCACCACCCACGCAATTCCGCATCGACCGTTTCGACTCAGGTCATCGACAACAGTTATTTGCAGTCGTAAGTTGCGTTCTACATTGTTTGTCGTCCAGCACATATCGCCGCAGATCTCGTTCGAAAAGCCTCATTTCCCGGATTGAGCGGTCACCAGAGAGGGTCCACAGCCTGGTGGTGGGTTTTCAGCTTTACCGCCTGATTCGGCACAGGTTGCCTTGTGCCCAGAGCCTCGGCCGTTCCAGCCGCTCTCCCGCTCGGCGACCTCAGCATGTCATGAATCATAAATCTCTGCTTTTTCATCAGCGCACCATCCAAAGAAGTTCAAAAGCTGACCTAGTTTTGCTCTCAGAGTCGCAGCAGTAATTACTTGCCTCGATATCGAAAGTCGAGACCCGAACGCACTCTCACAAAGGAGGCAATAACACAACCTCCAAAATGACGACGATGGTACGTGATTATCCCTTTCCCATTCATGAGTTCACCGACTCCTACTCGTCAAGTGCGTCGGCTAACAAGAGAGTCAGGATCTTCGTGTCGGTAACAAGTACCGCATCGGTCGAAAGATCGGCTCTGGTTCCTTCGGCGATATCTACCTCGGCACCAACATTATTTCGGGCGAGGAAATCGCCATCAAGCTTGAGAGCGTCAAGGCAAAGCACCCCCAGCTTGAGTATGAGGCCCGCGTCTACAAGTCCCTGGCGGGCGGTGTTGGCATCCCCTTCGTCCGTTGGTTCGGTACCGAGTGCGACTACAATGCCATGGTTCTCGACCTCCTTGGCCCCAGCTTGGAGGACCTGTTCAACTTCTGCAACCGCAAGTTCTCGCTCAAGACGGTCTTGCTCCTTGCCGATCAGTTGATCTCGCGCATTGAGTACATCCACGCCAAGTCATTCATCCACCGTGACATCAAGCCCGACAACTTCCTCATGGGTATTGGTAAGCGCGGCAACCAGGTCAATGTGATCGACTTTGGTCTGGCCAAGAAGTATCGCGATCCCAAGACGCACTTCCACATCCCGTACAGAGAGAACAAGAACCTGACGGGCACGGCTCGATATGCATCCATCAACACCCATCTCGGAGTGGAGCAGTCTCGCCGCGACGACATGGAGTCGTTGGGCTATGTCATGCTCTACTTCTGCCGTGGCTCTCTCCCGTGGCAGGGTCTGAAGGCTGCCACCAAGAAGCAGAAGTATGACCGTATCATGGAGAAGAAGATGACGACTCCCACCGATGTCCTTTGCCGCGGTTTCCCCAACGAGTTCGCAATCTACCTGAACTACACTCGTTCGCTCCGTTTTGACGACAAGCCGGATTACAGCTACCTCCGCAAGATCTTCCGGGACCTCTTCGTCCGCGAGGGCTTCCAGTACGATTACGTTTTCGACTGGACCGTCTACAAGTACCAGAAGAATGCCCAGGCCATCCAGCAGGCTGCTGGCAACCCCACCGGTCAGGCGACCGCAGGCGAATCCAAGGATACCACCCAGGCCGGCGCCCGCAAGGATACCCAGCAGGCTCTCAACCGTGGAACCAGGAAGCAGATTGCCGGCGAAACCCCGGAGACCAACCGTGCCGTCGGTGGAAGCGACAGGATGTGAGTGCCTCAGCCAGCCTAGCCCAAAGCATTCCTAGTAAGGAATCATGTTTCCTTCGAGTTTGGTGTGCGCATTACCGCTGGCCGGAGGTAGAATGCTGACAAGAGTGCTGACATTCAGTTTGCGATAATAGGCTGCGCTCGGCTGCTAAAGGCCAAGGCGCTGGCTCGGGTTACGCTTCTGGCTATCGCCCCAAATGATCATACACACCCCGTCTGGATCGGAGTATGTTACCCCAGGATTGGAGGAGCAGCGATTTCTCGTCGTAGACCCGGCATCTACTGCCGGTCTTGAGTTGTAGCAAATGTTTGGAGCCCCGCCGCACCCGTGAGGGTGCATCGCCTCCATCTCAACATCGACAACAGGAACGCCTTCGACAACCCAGTGTTACGGATTGATTTTCCTCGTTCTTTGTTATCTTGTCGGTTTATGGACCTTATTCCTGGCTCTGGCGATATTCGACCCTGGAGGGAGCAAAGCAAGTTTCGGTGAAGACTTGCTGAGCTTACCGGTAGGATCGGAATCGCCTGAACGGCACTTCGGTATCCTATCCTGTATGGGGTACCTTTTGGGGAGGCTCTTGTTCTCATGACCATCCCTATGTGCTACGAAGCTGGATTACTGGTCACGCTAGCAGACGACCCGACTGAAGGCGTAAACGACTGGAGGGACCGATCGATGGTTCAAAAGTCTTCACGACAACAGCAGAACGACAGTCATTTCCTCGACAAGCAACCGCTTTCCCCACTCTACTTTATAGTTTTGCATTCTCAGCATTTCCTTTCGCGTGTTGGCTCTTCCTATTCTCGCATCGGGATTCGCTTGTGGGGAGGTCAATTAGGGGACGAAGAAGCGGATCTCGGAGAATGGCAAGGCCGTTACGCCAATTCGCTCACTGGCATCAAGATGGACTGGGACTACCTCTTTCAAGGACATGGTTCGATATTCTTTGAAGGTCGACTGGTCAACGATGGCTGGGCTTGTTCTAGAGGCTTTAGGGTGGAAGGCATTCGACACGGCTGTCAAGGACGATGGGGCCAGGTACCGCAGTGGAGGACATGTCACCGGTGCAGGGCCATGGAAAGATCCATCATTTCTTCGATTGCACCCAGTAGCGTCTGGCCGCATTCTCGGATAATATGCTGCAGAGATTTGGAGGACTGCCCTGTTACAAGGCAGTGGGTCTTGACAAGCGCCTATCGCTGCGATTACTTGGCGTGTCTGGGAATGGATCAGAGTAGTTCCGTCATTGCTGACCTGTGTCTGTGGGAGGGATACGGGCTGCAAGGAGACTCGCGACCATGGCCGAACTGGGGAGGCTCAAAGTACACAGGATGACAGGTAGCTTTCATAATTCACGTCTCGTTTTTACACTACACTTTTCTTGGCCAATGGGTTCCCGAGACACCAGGAACCTGACAGTCTGTGATTCGATAGTGCCGAAGGCTTTGCGTTTTGTGCTCGCCGACTGGTCGAAAAGCGGCACAGCCGCTGCATGGCGACCGGCGTTTTGCGGCGTTTTGCGGGGACAAAAGTCGGTGTCAGGAGGCTGTGTCGGCGGGACTTGTCTCTCAGGTCACATGCGGCTTCTCCGTTTCTGCCCTCAAGTGACTCAAGCAGGGCTAGCCGGATGCAGTGAGCATCGGATCCTCGAAAACCTGTGCTACAGAAAGTGATATAAATCGGGCAGCCCTAGGTAATTAATTATCTTGTACGATTGACGAGTCACTTCGCTATAAACTCAAAAGTTTAAACGGGCAGGAAAACTTGATACTACTTGGTTCTTGGGGTTCAACCGTCGGGGACGCGCCCACCCCCTCCCGCCTTCAACCCAAAGCCCCTTGTTCTAGGTTGTCCGCGAACCAACCGGTTTCGGAAGCCTAGCACCCTCCCGCTCGGCTCGGCTTCCCGCCACACGCTGAATGACGGCTGTCGAAACTCAATTGACGATGGGCCGCTCCACAAGCTACAACCTCGCGGGGCAAACGGCGGATATCGAGAAAACGATGGCACCGTCAACGCTGGACCTGCTTTTCCTCACATTCAACTGCGCAAAGAACCTGATTGACGTCGGCGTATTTTCATCCCACCTGCATGGGGCACTGTCGCAGAATGCGGCGGGGCTGCCAGACCTGGTTGCCTTGTAAGTGATGCCTTCCATTCGAATACCCTCAGCGCTATGATGGACGACTGACTCGGTGGTGCAATAGCTCGCTGCAGGAGGTAGCACCGATCTCGTACGCATTTATCGGCTCCTATTTTTTGAGCCCTTACTATGCACGGTACGAGGAGGCACTCAATTTGGCGTCGGCGAGGTTACTCGCGACGTCATCGGCTGAGGGCGCTAATGGGGGACCTGAGTATGCGGCACAGTCTACACCGTCGGCGATGACCCCGCGGCCGTACACCATGGTTCGCGCGAAGAACGTTGGCATGACAGCTCTTCTGCTCTTCGCCCGGGACCCGGCTGCCATTCAGTCCATCGAGGAGGCCGAGGCTGGCTTTGGCGCGGCGGATATGGGGAACAAGGGCGCCGTGGCCCTGCGTGTGACTTGGGGTGAGCCCGGGCAGCACGAGCTAGGCAGGACGACCGAGGTGACACTGGTCGCTACGCATCTCGCCGCAATGGAGTGGAACCTCAAGAAGCGGAACGCCAACTGGCGAACCATCATGTCCAGCCTCACCTTTGCGAACCCCCGTGCTGCCCTCCCAGGTCTTTTCGCCGCAGACAACACCGCCCCGACCCCGGACCGCAGCGGAGTCGGAGGCAACAAGCTCGCAGCCGACAGCTCCGAAAGCAGCGAGGCCGAGCCCGATGAGGACGACACCCCCCTTCTCAACACCGCCGGAGACAGGCCTCTCACCCCCGAACAGCGTGCCACGCTCCAAGACCTGTCCATTTTCAAGCCCACATCTCACCTCTTCGTGGCCGGCGACCTCAACTACCGCATCGGCAGCACCACCCCGTCCCCGCTTGCCCCCTTTCCCTCCTTCGACCCAACATCAGAGCACTACTATCCCAAATTCCTCCCCCGCGACCAGCTCACCCAGGAGCGCCTCGCCGGCCGAGCCTTTCATGGCATGACCGAAGCCCCCATCACCTTCGGCCCAACCTACAAGTACAACATCCTCCGCTCTGCCGACGGCGCCGACAACGCCGCATCTGTTCGCCGGGGCACCGCCCCGAATGGCATCCCTGAGGTCCCATGGCGCTTCGCCTCCCACCGATGGCCCGGCTGGTGCGACCGCGTCCTCTACCTCGATCTACCCGCATGGGTTCAAGGCAAAAACAAGGCCATTGAAGTGAAGGCCTACGACTCCCTTCCTGTTGTCCGCACGAGTGACCACCGCGCTGTGTTCTTCCGTGCGAGTATACCCATTGTCAGCGCTGAGGATATGCTTTCACCTTCAGCAAAGGCTGCGTTGGCTGCTGCGGAGAGTGATCCCCGGTGTGCGCCGCCTGTGGCTGTTGATGTCCATGCATGGGAGCGCCGGGCTGCAGCCCGTCAGAAAGAGGTCGCGGTGGGGTGGTCCGCGTTCTTTTGGAGCACGAAGGAGGGTGCTGTGGTTTTGGCAACGTTGTTTGCGTTGTCCCTGGGTGTTTGGTGGTTTTGGACTTGCTGGTGAGCAAAGGAGCAAACAAGCAAGCCGAAGCTGGTGTCATAGTTGGTGTTGGATGGATACCCATTTGTGAATATGGAGTTGGGCGTGCTGCTGTACATGAGCGTTAGAATGTTGCATTTCACGAGGCGTTGTTCGAGCAAGCTTATCTGTGGGTAAGGTATGGGGCTTGTTTTGGCGGTTAGGGGGTGGCGGCAACCAGTCATTGGCGTTATAGACGGTAGGTGTCCTTGGGGCTGATCACATCTCATCGGTGGGCGGAACAAAAGAAGCTTAAAACGTAATCTCAATATAGTAAATACTATTTTGAACATATCCTGCTGTGTTGGCTAGGTGATATGTCTTCTGCATCTTGACGCAATGATGAGCTTCAAAGTATCGTTCCAGGGGGAGACACATGCTTTTGAACAGCCTCAAGCCAGGGGCGTGGTGATGAGAAATCCCACAATGGCGTCGCTTAGCTGCCTACATAGATAGTATCTCATATCGAGTAATGACATGTTAAGTCGGTTTCCCCTGCCGTCATCATCCGATCATGCATTCGCGCGCATGTGCTGAGCCAGCCTAACAGTGACTCAGATCGAGGTGAACTCCAGTCTCATCTAGGTTTCTTTTAGGCAAGTTTCATGAGTTCCATGGCCCGTCACGAGCAGAAACATGAAGATGCCCCAGTTTAGTTTCGTTCAGGATGCAAAATAACAGTATCATCATTCTGGGGGTAAACACTTTGTACGTGCCCAGCTTGGCTTCAGCTATCAGCCCCATGAACCAAATTCAATGCCTCCTGTCGCTTGATGCCCTCATCCGGGCCTGCGAGATAGTATTTCCATCATACCTAGCTTTGTACACATAAAACCACCCGTGCTCATCCTGCTCCTGAACGCCAATGCCCAATACCAGTCGAACCAGATCCCGCCCAGGTACTTCTGAGAGATAATATCGTCTGCCACTGCCTGTTTCTTTTGCTCCTCATGCATCTGTAGTCTTCTTTCCTCTCGACCTCGTGGTATTCGCGCGCCGTGAAAACACCAACAAAATCCAACAACCCATAATCCTTGCCAGAGCATCCCTGCTACTCTTTCCATCTTCAACGCAATGCCCCACCTTCTATTGCTCGCTGTGCAATCATTGGCCCCTCTAGAAGTCCTTGAAATACTCGTCGTATCTCTGCGCCATCTCGTCCGTATATTCCTCACGGCCTACATCTTCTTCGGGGTAGATATCGAAACACTGGGCGTCTCCTGGGTAGCGGATTGGCGGGATAATGGGACCTCTCTGGCGCCGCTGTATTATAGCGTCCCAGTCAACACCATGGAAGAAAGGATGTGCCTTGACCTTAGCGGCACCGCCGCTTATGTTCCCAAGCCGCCGCGATCGGTCAACGGTGCATAATGACCTAATGATGTCCTTCGCGGCATCGCTGATTGGGGGTTCCTGCGGGAACACTACGGGTTTTTCTACAATTCTGGGGTGATGCCATCAGCATCGTTGCAAGAGAGTTAGGGGGGTGAGTAGGAATAACGTACTGTTTGTAAATCTCGATTGGGTTTTGGTGCCAAAATGGCGGATAACCAGTCAAGAACTCGTATATCAAAATGCCGAGCGCCCACCAGTCAACAGCCGTCGTATGGCCCTTGTTATGGATCACTTCGGGAGCCAGGTATTCAGGAGTTCCGCAAAGGGTGTACGTTTCGACAGCATGCTCGTCGTTGTTGTTCCCCAGTCGCTTGGCAAAGCCAAAATCCACCAGCTTGATATGCCCTTCGGCGTCCAGAAGAAGGTTTTCCGGCTTCATGTCTCGATATGCGATCCCACCCTGACGTTCGTGAAGATATTCGAGCACCAACACGATCTCAGCGGCGTAGAAGCGGGCCATTTCCTCGTCAAAGCGCCGGAATTTGCGAAGATACGTGAAGAGCTCGCCGCCAGGGATATAATCTAGGAGCAGGTAGAGGAAGTCATGGTCTGAGAAGGAGGCGACGAAGTTGGTGATGAAAGGGTGCCCAGACACATCGGCGAGAATTTCCCTCTCGTGGCGAACATGGTCGATTTGTTTGAGTTTGATAACTACGATGAAGGTCAGCCAGTTCATCCTTTCAACACTGTTGGGTTTTGCCCACCCTCTGTCTTGCGTAATATCTTCAGCGCAAAGACCTTGCTGCGATCAGCTTCCGTGCCATGGGATGGCCGTACGAGACAGACTCGCGCGAACGTGCCTGGGAAGTTAGAATGAGCGCAATAGTCAGCCGCCATGTTCTGCCAATTTGTAAGGTGGAGGAGGTGCGGCGCCGTACCGGTTCCAAGGGTCCGCACCCTTTGGAAGTCGTTGAGCGTAAGCTTCCTGCCCCTCAGGTCGAATTCGGCGCCGATTTGTTGCGGGAGATGGTGTTGCTGGCCAGCCGCGAGACCTTGCGTTTGCAGGGGATTGAGTCCCATGGCCGCGGTCGACAGGGGCTGAGATGTTGCGACACTCGCTGCCATTCTTGACGCTTAGTTTTGAGCGCGAAAACTGGGGATGACCCCGTTGGACAAAGGGCAGATCCGTTGATTGCCGAACTCTTTTATAGCCGCAGGGAAACCTTCGATGTGTGGTGGCCGAAGTCGCGAGACGTGTCTAATGCGGGGCAAATGCAATTGTCGCAACAAACCCCTTAGTTATGTCACCGTCACTGACGCATGCTGCATAGAGAGACGAAAAGCGGAGGCGGAATAGCGGTTGGTGGGAAGCAGATGGCCAGAGAAAAGACGCAAAAGCCCCAGGAGACCGGCCGAGAAAGGCTTCAACAGAGCAATGAGGGCGACAACAATGGGCCGCGGTGTCTGCCGTCTCAAGAGGTAGTCGTGGGGTTGGTGCGAACGGCGGGGGGAGGGTGCGCTCTCATAGGTGTGTTATGCTCCAGGATTCCTTGCATAGCGGGGGCCGAAGCATGTGGGACAATCCCCAGCAGATGACGTCCGTTGTGCCGTTTGACGGGACGTACAACAGGCCCTTCCGAGGCCTTCGCAAGGCCTCCCCGATGTCCCTCTCACTGCGAGCGCTTTGACAGAACCGAGGCAAAGCCCCATGCCCTCCAACCAAGGATGCAAGAGTCGAGGTCGAATTTCCCTTACTAAACAGGCGTAGCCGGGCGGGAGGACAAAACCTAAGTAGTCGTTGCGCAAAGGGACGAGAAGCCACCACCACGAACCCGGGTAAGACCGATCTGCTTCCGTCTCCTTCTCGTGAGCTCCCGTATCCATGCCCTTGGGCGGGTTGAGTGGGCCATTGAAGGCATCGTCTCTTTTGCGATGTGAGCCCTTTGCTGAGCAATTTGCCCGAAACCACGAGGATCCGACAAGCCCAGTTTCCGAAGTTGCTAGGAGCCAACTGGGGAAACGAGCTCCGCAGGGCTCCAGGCTGGCTCGTCTTAGTCTTCCTTTCGAAACCCACTACCTACCAGGACATCAGATCGCCTCTTCAAGGAGAACGGGGATGATTGAGGGCGCCATAGGAGTCAGTTCAGCGCTGTGATTGAAGTCACGACGAGAGTCTGTGTGAAGCGGTGGATTGAAGAAAACGCCAAGCCGTCAAAAATGCCACAAACTCGGAAGCGTCCGTGGAAGTCCGCGCCTTCGCATCGATTCCTGGGGGGATTGTCGGGCGCTGATTTTAAACCCACCTCAATATGCAAACACATACTCCCTCTCAGGAGAAAACAGGGCCAAGAGACGTGTTGAGATAGATCACAAAACAGCTGCCAGCCTTGTGAAGTGAAGTGTTGCAATGTGGGTGTCGACCAACCGAGCAGCAGGACGCTGGCGGGGGCGGGGCAGCGAGGGCCGGGTGGTCCAGGCGCTGCCGCAAGCCCCTGGATAGCATCAGCCGCACATCGACCCTGCACAACCTGACCGTCCGCAGAGCTTCACCTACGAACAAACATTTGACTACGCAGCTCAGTAGTATATCTCTTTGCGTTTCGTGTCGTGATACCGGCCATTGCCGCCAGTGCGTTCACACTTCGATCGAACCTGTCGAGAATGCAGCCGAGCTGACCGTCGCGTCGTCTCCCGCCGCCTACGGACTCAACCACTGCCTAAAGTCCAAGCTACCGCGATGTTGAATCTTTCGAGCTTCGTCCAGAAGGCGCAGCAGTTGCTAGACCCAACGCAAGGCCTGAACCTCTCAGATCCCGACAGGAACCCGTCGAAGGCGTCCCTCTTTCAGAGCCAATTCCGTTTGCCGTCCTCACAACATCCGCTCTACGAAATAACAGCCGAGTTGACAATACCTCCGGCGAATGCCACCCAGGGGGACAAGGACCGCGACACGGGATTCCGATACGCCGGGAAGCTGCACATCTCTGAGTCCTATCTCTGCTTCTCCACCACTGGCTCGAGCTTTCTGCAGTCGGCAAGCACTACGACCTCGTCCATCTTCACTGGACAAACACATGGCGGGGGTCCAAGCGGCAACGGCTTTACCCTTCCCCTCTGCTCCATCCGCAGGGTCGAGCGTCTCCATAGCCAGAACTTTCAAGTGAGGCGTCTGCTCCACGCGTGATGTAAACGATGTACTGATCCCCATGTCCAGTTCGCTCTCGCTATCACGACGTGGAACGGCATCGGACAGGATGACAAGGGCAAGGAGAAAAAAGACCAAAAGGAGCAGCGCATAACCCTCCAGCTTGCTGCTCCGCGAGTGACGTGCGAGAGGTTTTGCGATGGGCTCAAGAAGGGGCTACGGGCGGGGGTCGGGAATGTTGGGAAGCTCAAGAAGGTCGTTTCTGAGTGCTACTCCGAGTACCTCCTCCGTCCGGAAGATAAGAAGAACGCCACGCCCCCTGATGCCGGGCTTGGCATGATGTTTCGATACCCTGGCGATCCGAAAAAGCTCCGCGACCGAGCCAAGATGCGGCTATGGGCCGAGTATCTGCGGGACAACGGCCGAAATGTGACCCTCCTCCGGCAGCCTACCTTCCACAAGCTGATCCGAGTTGGCTTGCCAAACAGGCTCAGAGGCGAGATGTGGGAGCTGACATCCGGCTCTATATACCTGAGGCTGGAGAACCCGACACTCTACGCAGACACACTGGCCAAGTTTTCTGGCCAAGAATCACTGGCTATCGACGAGATTGAGAAGGATCTGAACAGGAGCCTTCCAGAGTACCCCGGTTTTCAGAGCGAGGAAGGCATCGGTCGTCTCCGAAGAGTCCTCACCGCTTACAGCTGGGTCAATCCTGATGTCGGGTACTGTCAGGCCATGAACATCGTCGTTGCGGCCCTGCTCATCTACATGTCGGAGGCACAGGCCTTCTTCCTCTTGTCTGCACTGTGTGACCGGCTAGTGCCGGGATACTATTCGACGACCATGTACGGCACCCTGCTGGACCAAAAGGTTTTCGAGTCTCTTGTCGAGAGGACCATGCCCATCTTGTGGGACCACCTCGTTAAGAGCGACGTGCAACTGTCGGTGGTCTCGCTTCCCTGGTTTTTGTCCCTCTACGTCAACTCGATGCCTCTTGTCTTTGCTTTCAGGGTGCTGGATGTCTTCTTTGTGGAAGGCCCTAAGGTGTTGTTCCAAGTCGGACTGGCCATCCTGAGGATAAACGGGGAGGAGCTTCTGGATGCTACCGATGACGGCGCGTTCATTTCGGTTCTCAAATCATATTTCGTCCGTCTCGATGAGTCGGCCCACCCGAAGTCTGAAAACCCCAAGCTGAGGGCCGTCACTCGATTCCAAGAGCTCATGGTCGTCGCCTTCAAAGAGTTTTCCGGGATTACGCACAGCAGCATCACAGAGCTACGTCTCAAAAACAAGGACTCAGTATTGAACAATATCGAAAATTTCGCAAAAAGGACTGCCATACGAAATCTGGGACCAGACAGCAAGCTACTGAGCACCGAGGAACTCGGTGCTTTGTACGATAGATTTTATGGGGTATTGTATGAGAGGCAACAGCGAGATCTCATCATCAAACAGGAGCAAGCCAGGCGGGCGAAGAGCTCTCGATCAAGGATTGCCGATATGGCCAGTAGCCATGATCAGGCTGTTGAAAAGGGGCGGGTCGGTTTGGGGCCAAGCACAAGCCTCATGGATTATGATGCTTTCCGGGAATTCCTCGCCAGCATGTCAAAATGGGCAATCTCCGACTCACCAGCCACGCCTCGCCGCGAAACTTTTTCCGACGCCGACAAGGGATTCTATGGGAGTCTAACTAAGAGACCAGATGCCATATTATCTCCTTGGGGCGCCGGACCGGAACCGGCAGACCACGAGTTCCTTCGGAGACTTTTCGTCAAATGGGATGTGAGCTCAAGTGCCGCTCTTACTCTTCAGAATGTGGTGTCCGGCCTGGCCCGCATCAAGGGGAAGCGGGACATCATGGGGACGATCAACTACTTTTTTGAACTACACGATGACAACGGCGATGGGAAAGTGGACCGGGAGGGCATTCTCCGGATGTCCGAGGCTCTGTTGTTTCTCTCTCGCCGTGGTCTTGAAGGGACACTAAGTCCGGCGAACTCGACTCTGACACTGAGCACGATGGGAGATGGGTCCCAAAATGACGTCTCAGGGCAAACGGTCAACGAACGGTTTCTCGGCAGCGTAAGTGCCTTCATCAGGAGGTGCTTTGAGTATGCCGACCCTGATCACCCGAACAACCAACCTGCAGCTACACAGAGAGCAAAAGTGGGAGCGGAACCGACCGAGGATCAACTCGCAAGTCCTGACGCGTTCGCTATTGGAGATGATGACGATGAAGATGACCTCCTGGCCATGGACTCTCCCCCCGGAAGCCCCAAAGCAGCCAAACGGGCGGCTGCGCCTACTAGTCAGCACGCACCTTCAGTCGGGCGCGATTCACTCAGCACGGCAACCTCGGCGGATCCGAAAGACCGGCGACGTGTCTCCAAGGCACACTCAGAGCGGGCCAACATTGCACTCGATCCCTCAAATCCGCTCCACATCACGTTACCTACGTTCCGCATGGTTGTTCTGGCAGATGAGCTCCTCGAACAATTTTTTGAGTCTTCATTCCCATCTTCGTTCCACATTATCGAAGGGCTCAGTTCGTCTTCGGCGACGCCCTCCTCTTCGCTTACCACATTCTCGAGTCTTGGTCTCGGTGCCGGACGGGCCGTTGGAGCGGCGCTAGGCGGGGCACCTGGTGCCCCCGCGGGCGGACGAGGACTTCGCGGTGTGTTGGACAATATCGTCACGGACGGCATGCGTGTGGCACAGGAAGTGGTACGGCGGATGGAGGAGGCGCAGAAGGAGCTCGAAAGGAACGCGCTCCCTGGGCAGCGGAATGAGGAAGACGAGGAAGAAGACGAAGAAGACCCCATTACACCGGGAGCAGGCAAGAGCGCGGCATACCGTGGTGACGCCGAGCGACGCAGCGTACGCAGCTCGGACCGCGATTTGCTGATGGGGGCAGACGCGGAAGCGAGCGATGTCGCCCTGGGCGCGACTGGAACGGGGCGTCCCAGTGTCGGCCCAGAGGGAAGCAATGGCAACACTAGCGGAGGGACCGGTAAGGTCGTGGGAGTGGAGTTTGAAGGCTAGAGCGGACCGATGACCCTCCTGGTGGGCTTTCATTGCTTTGTTCTCTCGGCATTATCAGGGGTATGATCAAGGATTTTATTTGACTCTAGCTACAGTGCTGTTTGGAGACAGATATCAATATGGATAGGAAACGTGCTGGGGCCTGGGAGGGGCAAGGGCTGGGAGTCTTGGGAGGGTTGATTCAGGGAGCCACGGGTGCTTTGTAAGTGTCTACTTGAGAATTGATGCATTACTTCGTTCAACCGAGTTCCCCCAGTTTGACTCGGAAAGACAGGAGGCAGGCGACCCCCTCTCCAGGGCATGTTTGTCTGGCGTGACCATTGCCTCTCCACATCGTCAATTCAGTACTCGGCATTCCTTCTCCTCTCAACTTTGGGCACTCATCCCTTGATGATCACGATGGGGAACTGATCGACAAACACCAGAACCCAATGCTTACAATCAGGGAGGAAAGCATTCGCAATCTCAAGTGAGACCCCCAAAAGGCGAAGAATGTTCGGCATCAGCAGCCAGGAGAATCGCCTCCGCTCAATTTGAACCACCATCAGCTATCGTCCACATTCCATCTCCAGTCGCGATGTCTCACCGGCATCAAAACAGCCGTGATCCAGGGGGATGGTGATTTGGTCAACATGGCTTCTTCAAATAGATGTCGGCTCTCTGCCCCGAGTTGGAGCCTGGTGATTTGTGTCCTCATCAAGCTTTCTCTCAGTCGTTTCTGGGTTTGCCCATCTCTTGATACCTCAATTCCGTCAACTCTCTCAACTCTTCGCGACTTGGCCGCAGAGATGCGCCTCTCACTCCCGGCTACTCGGGCTCTAGTGGCCGTGGCTGGCCTCTTGGGGCTGGCTGATGCTCAGGGCACGTATGAACCGGTCAGATACGAGCCTGCCCAGTGTGGTGATGAAAGCTTTGTGTACCAGGGCTGCTACACAGGCACCTTTGGTCAACTCGCACCGTTCTTCCCTTTCACCCCAGCAGATGTTCTGCCTCCTGCCGGTGGCTTTCCATCAACAGGTTTCTACACAGAAGGAAGCTACCCTGGGTTCACGGATGATCCGGACAACATCTACGACAATTCGTTCACACCGCTCGACTGTGCGCGCGTCTGCAGGGCCTACGGCTTCAGGGTTATGGCTCTCGGGCTCAACCAATGCAGCTGCGGAACCTTGCTTCCATACGAACTTCTTGGCACGGAGAGTATCAGCGGAGGCGCATGCAATAACTTCTGCGGTGGTGACAGCACTCAGAGATGCGGTGGCCCTCCTTTGACTGGTGCTGGGATCACGGGGGCAGATGCGGTCACTGTCTCGTATTACTACGATCCGACTTTCGCCAATTATACACTTCTCCCCGGTGGTAACGCCTTCGACCCTGGAGTCATCAATCCCCTCCTCGCAGATGACTACAGGCATCTGGGTTGCTATCGGCTTACAGCGGGCCTAGTAACAGACAGCAGCGCTGCCGACCCGGCCTTCATCCCCACGGACGATCGATACATAACGCCCGCAACACCAATCACGAGTGCCGAGGGCTGTTTCGAGCTCTGCGCCGGCTTGGGATACCCCCTGGTGTCTGTTGTGCGGCTTGAGTGAGCACCACTTTTCGGCTTGGCTTCTTGTTTGCGTTCCAGTTCGGTAGCTGACATGATTGATAGCGCTCCCAGTTGGCAATGCAAGTGCGGAACCGCTTTCTCGAACAACGACTACCGCGTGCGGCCAGAATTGATCCCTGTCGCTTCCGACTGCACCTACACTTGCGATACGGGCTCCGAGGACTGCGATCCTGAGAATCCCGCAACCAGGTGCTGCGCAAAGCCCGGATCCAGCTTCGCTCCCGTATACATCAACCCACTCCTCCAGGGTTGCTACAGCCCACGCATTCCGGGCTTCAAGACTGATGTCAACGACAGGACCTACGAGTGCTACGAACCCGACCTCAGCCTCGTAGGACCTCCGCCCGCCGCCGTGAGGCTGACCCCGCCTGCCGCAGCCACGCGTCTCGCCGTGGCAGATGAGGCACTGGATCGTCCACCCGTTGTCAACACCACCGTCGGCACGCTACGCTCTTACTACCTCTATGGATGTGTTGATGTTGATGCTGGTGGACTTGTCCCTGCTCTTCTCGGAGCCCTCAACTCCCTCGTCTTGGGCACGGGTCCCATCACCACACTGCAGGACTGCGCCAATGCCTGCGGCAACCGCATCAACATCAGTGGCTTGGTGACCTTATTCCCTCTCGCCTACTTTGGAATGACCGTCAACAAGTGAGTTTTTGTTCCCTTGACTTGCCTGACCCTGTTCAGTTCACTGACACCCAGCACAGCCAGTGCGTCTGTGGGACTGGCCTACTAGGGGGTCCGCCGCCTGCGGATCGGATGGGTTCCTGTAATGTCGCATGCACGGGGAACTCGACTCAGGCGTGCGGCGCGCCGGGCTTCGCCCTTGTCTATCGCCTCGGTAGTGTCGATACGGGTGCTCCCGCGGACGTTCCAGCATACTCGGCATACTCCTCGACATACCTGGCATTGCCCCGCCCCACGCCGTACGCCTGTATTCCAGGTTGTGAGTCCATTTCCGGTGCCTTATACATAGCAACACAGGTACTGACCGTATGCAGTTGTCACGTCGGTTTCCACGCTCACTGAGCTCACGACCGTCACTGCCACCGAGGTGGTAACTTCACCCACTACCATCGTCTCTGGCAGCGTGACTGTGACCCAGAACGCCACAGCTACCGTGACTACCACCTTCACTACCGCTCTCGCCGAGTACACTCGGACACTCATCGATCCTGCCGCGACACTCACCAGGAACATCACTCTCATCGACCCTACCTCTATCCGCACTCTGCTCGACCCCGCCGTCACTACCACCCTCCTCGCAACGGTCACCCGCGACGGCGTTACCATCACCAAGACCGTCACTGGCATCTCTCAGGGCACCGGTCCGGTGCAGGAGTGCTATGACGCCGGCTGCACCCTCAGATTGGGCTACGGCGCTCTCCGTCTTCCCTTCGCCACGCCCGTCCCCGCCCAGTGCCGCATCGAGACACGCTCGTGGCGCTATGGTGCCACAACGCTTCTCCCCCGGATGCCCCGAATGGTTGAGGCGGCTGAGCTTGAGGTGACTGAGTCGCCTGATATGCCCAACATGTGATGGTAAATCCCTGTCAGTGTTTGAAAAGTTGGAAGCTTGGCTTATCTGATTCTCACGGCTCTGGGTATTTGTTCCTCTGTTGGTGTCAAAATCGAGTCCAGGGCACTCCTAGGTTTACCCTGTCTCGACGACCATAACAATGTTGATGGGCGAGGGATACTCGATTCTTTCCTGGCTGTCTTTCCGGGTCTGTCTGTTGTACTTGGGAGTTTTGGGAATAGTATGTTCTTTTGGATAGGTAGTTCCTCTCGTCGAGAATGAACCTCCCTAGTTTGTTTTGATAATATGGATTTCCGCGCCTGTATTCTGAGTAATGAGGAAATGATTCAGGTAGCTAGCTGTAACTTGGGACTCTTGGTTTTGAACCCCTGAATGATCTGTGTCGATTTCCAGGCACATACTGGGTTGACGCGATGTGATGATCCAACAACATTGGCGCCCCCCTCAACATCACTCGAAATCCTGACGGAATCAGTCCCAGCAATTTTTCACAACTAGTGTTTATGACCCATGCTACCAAGACTAGATCGAATAGGCAAAACAGAATTGATGCAAGTCCTATAGAGGGCACTAGCTAATGGGTTTTAAACTCAGATGTTCAAAACTTATCCAAAATAAGGCGTATACCCAGGAAACTCACCAAACACCTTGCTCACATGAAATCCCACTTGCAAAGTCGTAGGCTCTTCAAACACATCATACCCATATTCCCAGCCTTGCTCACAGCTTCGCCCCCTTCGATCTCCTCGCTTCCCTCTCTCGATCTCTCAGCAACCTCCTCAAGATCTTCCCGCTCGGGCTCTTGGGAATGACATCAATGAACTCGATGCCCCCTTTGAGCCACTTGTAATGCGCTTTGTGGTCCTGAACGTATTTGGTGACCTCCGCGGCGATGTCCTCGTCCTTGCGGGAGGCCATTGATGCCGGTGTAACGACGAAAGCTTTGGGGACCTCGCCGTCTCGGTCGTGGGGGACGGCGATGACCGCACAATCATCTACGGAGGGGTGGCTGAGGAGGTGAGCTTCGAGCTCAGCGGGGGCAACTTGATGGCCCTGGAAATATAGGGTTTAGTTTCTTCTGATTTGTTGCGGTCCGGCTAGGGGGCAGAAAAGCTTACCTTGACTTTGATGAGCTCTTTCAAACGGTCAACAATGGTGAGATGCTCATTCCCCTTTGGGGACTTTGTCACAATAACTTCGTCGCCCGTCTTGAGCCACCGGCCGTCCTCATCCCAAATAAAGGCTTCAGCCGTGGCCTTCTCGTTGTTGAGATAGCCCAATGTCACTGAAGGGGACTGTACAAGGAGTTCTCCGGGCTTGCCGTACTCGGTAATCTCTCGGCCGTCTGGATCAATGATCTTGGCTCGGACACCGGGGATCAGAGAGCCGGAGGTGCCCTGGAAGATGTCGTCCTCGCTGGTTGAGCAAACGACAGTTGCGCTCTCGGTCATACCTGAATGCGGTTAGCTATTGTTGTGGTGGATTCAGGGGTAAGGCGTAACAAACCATAACCTTGGCCAATATGCCAAGTGGGGTATAGTTTGAGAAGCTCAGCGACGGTCTCCTTGCCTGTAGGGGCTGCCCCTGTATACAAAAAGCGAACGCTGCCCAGGTCATACTTCTTGCAGGTCTCCTTGTCGCTCAGGAGGCGCACGCAGATAGGGGGCACCTAAGTAGCGTCAATGTCAGCACCATGTTCGGTCCCTCACACGGGTGGGGGACTGGTGACTTACAACAAGGAGATGATTGATCTTGAACTTCTCAATGGCATTCAAGAATTGTGTAAGTTCGAACTTGGGTAAGACAACAATTTCGTCACCGCGCCAAGGTCCAGAATGTGCTATAACCACGAGGCCATAAATATGACTGAACGGCAAGAGGCCCAGCTCGACCTGCATCTCGACGCCTTGCTTCTTTCTGGGGACGTCCTCGTATATGCAATATTGCAAGATGTTTGCAATCACGTTCCTGTGTGAAATCATGACGGCTTTCTATATTCCTTTGTCAATATCCAAGGATACTGGCTTGGAGTGTGAAGCACCTACTGGTAACCCCGAAGTCCCGGAGGAGTAGCAGAGGTATGCCGGTTGCCGAGCCCCCTGCCCCTTTGTCCACTTCAGGGGCTCTAGGTCGGGCACAGAGTGTCCCAATTCAACAAGATCCTCCACGGTCTTCAAGGCGGGCTTCGCGGCATGGTGTGGGAGATCCAGGATGAAGATCTTGTCCTCTGCTATCCCAGCACCCTTTGCTGCGGCAAGGGCTATCTCCAAGACAGGAATACAGGTAAACAAGGCCTTGGCCCCTGAACTCTTCAGCTGGTGTTCCAGCTCACTGGCACTGTAGGCAACATTTGCGGGCGTCGCGATACCGGACAGACGGTGCACGGCGAGCAACACAGGGAGGTAGTCAATCTGTTCGCGAAATGGGGTGAGCTGACGAGTCATGGTCATCAACGGCCTCCTTCTCTGGTCCGAACTCACAGTATTGAGGGAGAAGATTCCAACAACCTTGTCCCAGGGTGAGTCGGCATTGGGTTCCCATCCCATAATCTTGGAGAGGGCCTTTGCGATGAGATCCGACCGCTCATGCGATTGAGCCGTCGTGAACGTTTTGCCTGTGATGCCGCAAGTGAAGGGATTACGGCTCTTCGTAATTGGACGACGGCCGTAGATCTCATTCCTTGTGAACTCACCCACGGTGATGGAGTCCGGGGGGTCTGTTTGCCAACGGTCAGCTCAATTGCGAATCCATTGGTGTGCGACGAGCGAGCCAATTCTTGGGAATCTGTAGACACTCACCGAATGGGAGCTTCGGCACCCAAGCAGGAGGGTAGAAAACCATCTTGACGACCTCCCTTGGATGACAATAATGGTCAAAGAAGACGAGAACAGCGCCGATGCTTTGCTGGAAGTGAGGTTATCACCACCCCCAGCTCATTCCTCGGCCCCAGCCGAGCTGCAGTATGGGGCTTCCCCGCACTGCCCCATCATTTCCCCGCGGGGTACTTTAGCGAGGAGGGACAGCACCGTTCCACCCGTCTTCCGCTCTCGGCAAAGGCGTCGGCACAAAGACTCGGAGTGTTGGCCCGGGGTGCTGGCAAACCAGGAAAACACACACCCAATACCTCGAGTGGAAAATTGAAATTTGGAACTATTCCACGAGCCGAAGACCTGCAGGTGGGCATTTTTCCGCTTTACACCACGTGCCTCGTCACGTGAGCCCCTGAATCACGTCAACAATCGCCTGCACCAACATCATTGCCCACCACCGCAAATTTTAGGAATGTAAATGTTTGATTTCAGTTCTACTCATCGCTACTTCTATTTACTTCTGTATGTTTCAGAATGTTGCTTGTCTATCTAACACGTCCGTGTAATCATCTATAAGACGTGACGACCCTCTACCCCCCTTCATCCCGTGTTTAGTGAACTGTTTCGTCCCATCGAGTCTTATCGCCATCACCTTTTGTCTGATGGCCCCCTGTGAAAATCTTGATCAAAGGCTGATTTACATTTTTTTCTGTTGGGAACGAGTTTCATTGGATGAGGTCCTGTAAATTAATTAATGCTCCGCAGAATTCTACCTAGCTGAGATGGCCGAGCTAGTCGCGTTGAGATGAGTGACCGGGCTGGTATAAGCTGGAACTCACTCGCATTAATTTAGAAGATTCCCCTTGTGAGATCAAGTTAGTTAAGCTATCACTTTCGCTGCTGCTGGGCCCCCAAGCAACACATCGACGTCCTTGGCGCCCTGAGCTTTCCCATAGAAATACTGCCAAAGTCCATCCTGATGACCCTGTTCGTGAAGCCAGACAGCTAAAAACCAACAATTAAACCAACCTTCTGGCCTAGAGACGTCTACGAAGCTTGCTTGCTTATCAATCTATCCTGTAACTTCCAGAGAGGGAAGCCACGATGGGTCGTTCTTGCCGTCCAAAGTCTCTGGATGGGAATTTGTTGAGTCACTTGGCCCGAAAAGGAAGGGACGACCCGTTGAGGTGCTCCAGTTCAGCCAGAAGACCTTTCTAGGTCTCTCTGGGGGTGTTATAAATTGGCCACTCCTCTCCCACAGCCTCCTGTTTTCAAACGTCATCCTCACAACAACGTCCTTTGCCCACCACGGGCAGCCAAATCGGTGAGTTACTACTCCACCCCCATCACCAATCATATCATCATGTACTCCTTTCCGTCATGATCGCCGACCGGAGCAGCTCATGCTTTGATTTCGTTCCCATTGGCGATCGCAAAGCACGTCGCCTTTTCCAAACCCCATCGCCGACTGTGGCACTTCACATCTCCTCTCCCAATCCCCATCGCCGACCGCAGCAGCTTGCTTTCCTCCCCGTCACCGATAGCGCATGGTATTGAAACAGCAAGCAAAATCACCGTTGTCCCTCTCACGTTTCTGCCCCCTTGTCACGGTTGTTTCCGGCTTGGCTTCTGCCCTTGCTTCCATGGTTTCATCCTCTTGTGTCCGAAGATTCTCTTCAAGTCACCCTGCCTCTCATCTGTTCCTCAATCCAAGCCCTCCCGACCGCGCAACTTCACATGAAACCACAAATCCTGTCTCCTGGGTCAGACTCCTCTCTCGACCAGGGCAGCAGCCAGAACTTGGGACAGAAATGAGTTCTCAGGTCCAGGTGCCCTACCCCTGGTCACCTTCACATCAGGAGCCTCCATGCCCATCACTGATTCATATTTTGCTCCCATGACCAGATTCTGCCTCTGATCTCTGCTTCAATCTATCTCCACTTGCCGTTTGGGTCACTAGAATTCATCCACAGTCTTTCTGTTAGTTTTTTTTTTTATAACCTGGCCAATTTCTGCAATTCCATTATACCTATCTGGCAGTTTTCCCTTCCTTCAACTGCCACCTACTTCCTTCGAGAGCCATTCGCTGCCCCCTTGACCGGTCGGTGCTGCCAGAAGTTAACTTGATTTTGTTTCTCTTCTGGCAATTATTTCCAACCTTTCCATATTGACATCCAAGACATACTGAAGCTCACATTTGTGGTATGAAAGAACCAAATCACTGACTTTGGCCAAGGTCAAGACATCCAAGAATCACCCAAACACCACCGCTGCACTGCTCACTTTTGGGCTCACTCTACAACCAAAAAGCCACTCATACACATCAGGTATGTCGCATTCTTAATTTCTCAAAGGGCTACAGCTCACTAATTCTTCCAGAACCCGGATTTCATATTCTCCACATTTAAAGGCACCACTATTATTATCTTCGAGCGTCAAAGATGTCTGCTCACGCTGAGTTCAACATCCTCTCTGCCAATACACAGGCTAAGGTTGACGCAAATGACACCATGACTGCCGAGTTGAAGACCGACAAGGTCGAAGGCAACACGGAGAGTGTCGAGCTGAACACCCTCAAGAATGAAATTACCAACACGATTGCCGAGTTGAAGACCGATCAGGTCAAAGGAAACATCGAGGATGCCGAGCTGAACACTCATACCATTGAAAACGACACCCAGAAGATTGAGATGAAGATTCAAGAGAACAACAGCGACATTGGACTTTCCGAGCCCAAGACTCCCAGCAATGACAACTCCACACAGATCGTTCAGCTCGAGACTGATCTTGCTGGCCTCTACGCTCGCCGTACCGAGCTTCAAGCGGAGAACGCTCAAGTCACGGCCAGAATTGAGCAACTCGAAATTGCGAAGGCCGAGCTCCTAGGTGGAGTCTCTCCAAGCATTGAGGATGTCACACAGGACTCTCAGGGAGACTCTCAGGGAGATTCTCAGGGAGATTCTCAGGGAGATTCTCAGAGAGATTTTCAGGGACTCAGGGACATGAGTCCTTTGACGATCTTCAGCCAGACGCCCTCGCTCCCAGGTGACTTGGATGAGATTGACTTCAACAACAAGCGTATCTTGGAGCTCGACAGTGACAACGACGAGAACTCCCCTCCTGCAAAGCGGGTCCGAGTCGAGAGTCCAGATGCCAACAACAGCGAGATCACCAACCCTCCGATCACAGCGAATGATGACGGAGTTACTGTGCTTGCTGGCACTGCCGCCGACACACCTGTCTTGCCCGGCCCAGAGGTCTGGTCGAACAAGCGTGGTGGACTTTGCGAGTCGCTGCCCTACTACAAAGCATACAAGGGCAGCGTATACACCAAGGACTGTGTTGCACGTGGAATCATGGTCGACGCAGAGTCAGAAGAACGTGATGTGTTCAGCGCACAGGTTGTCATTGCGTCCATGTAAGTGAAAGACACAAAGCAATTACTCTACCAGTTTATGAAAAATATCGCTAACCGCTCTGCAGCGGAGGAGGCCGTGTCAAGGAAAATGGTGCAATGGTTCGTGCTGCTGATTGTGCTGACGATACCACTGGAATCAACGGCATCATGGCGGCCCATCGCAACAAGTCTCCTGTTGCAATCATTGCTGGACAGAACCACCCGCTCTACCCCTGTGAACCACCGGCTGCCTATGCAGTTCTTGACTTCTTTCAAATCACACACGTCTGGAAAGAGCAAGAGTTCACTGCACGAAACGAGTTCGTCAAAGTCTGGCGGATCCGGTTCGAGAAGATTGACCTGAACAAGGTCTCGTGGTGGCATCCGAACGGCCTGCACATTGCAGATGCACTCACTGCGCCTCGTTTGACAGTCAGAGTGTGCAAGTCTTGCGACAAAGAGAGCCCTGAGATCTTCCGCCAAGGCTGGACTTGCCTCAAACACGACTGCGATGACTACTACTCGACTCTTGCAGACCTACTGGCACATGACCCGAAGTGCCTGGTCTACAGCGATGCTTTCATCAACCATCGAAATTCCAACCCGGCTGCCCTTGACTCTCTTCCGTCCCTGACACCAACCATCCCAGATTTGCTTGCTCTTGGGTCACACGGAACAGACCTGGCTTCTCGCTGCGGATTCGTCTGCCCGACCTGCGGCTGCGCCAACAGGAGAGTGTTCTGGAACCGCCTGGTGTGCGAGAATCAAGCTTGCGACTACGTTAGAGTTGCACAGATGCTACCATATTCGCTGTCAAAGATCGATGAGGAGAACGTCAACCTAGACAGAATCCTCGCTAAAAGAAGATCCACGAATGGTGTCAACACCGATGTTTTCGAGGCCGAGATCGACATGTTCGCCAGCGTCCTAAACCGGAACTGCATCACAATGGCCAATAACTTTGAAGTCGGTGGCTATCGGTTGCGTCAGTACATTCTGCCCGATGATCAAGGAAGACCCATCGGTTCCTTCACGCTGTTCATCTCGACCCCAGAGATCAACGCGATGCCCAATGGACCAACATACATGTTCAATGAGCTGGAGCGCGTGGATATCGGCTTGAAGCGCAATACCGTTGCCGGTGGTACCCTGCAGTACGAGGGACTTTCGCGGCACTTCCAGCAGAACTTCGTAAGTTTCTGTTGTCCAGCGGTGACCGTATTGTTGACTAACTTTCAACAGGGAGCCAAGTACAAGTTCGGCGTTTCCGTGCAATCCAAGGGATTCAACGAGGCCCATCCTGTGGTTCTGATGGCCCTCCAGCGCTTGATCTGGGCCAGCAACCGCGCAGTTGAAGCTACCACGATGGCTCTCACCGGGCAAGCCCATCACGAGCACATGCCTCCAACCATGGGCAACGACTTCAACGAACTGCTCGCGTTGGGATACAGAGAGAGCGACAGTATCCGCGTAAGCTCTCTTGCAGAATTTTTGGCCACACCTTTTGCTGACATTATGCAATCACAGTTCCATGATGATGGTGAGAAAGAGTTGGGTCCGACAGTCGCGGCCCTCTCTCTCGGATCGCCGTCGATTATGAAGTTCCGGCCGAAGAAGAAAGAGACAGGATTCAACAACGCCGTCGGGAGAGACGCCAGAGGTCTCTTCAAGACCATCTTGGAAGTCCCAATGAAACACGGGGACATGATGGTGATGCATGGATCACGGATCCACGGCATCTACGAAGTAGGTCATTACATCATTACTCATATGAACACACACTGACGGCACATAGCACTCCGTGGAGCCGATTGGAGAACGCAGGTTCTCCATGACAAGCCGGTTTGTCGACCCGGCGAAAATGGCCTTGGACGAGGACCGGGTCGCCGCCTTGGCCAACGGGGCGATCCCGGCGGCCGCGGCCGCATACAACTACAATGGCTACTAGAGGCCATGAGGCACTAGGTCGGAGGAGGTGGGGCGGGGGAGGAAGTCATATTTTCCGGCAAATGTTTGTGATTTTTTTTGGACAATTTGCCTCCGGGTACACCAAAAGGGGCCGGGAATTTTTTTCCCTAGTTATCCGAGGTAGAAACGAACGAATTTGTTTGGGGCAAGCATAGAAGAAACGCCATGAGGCATTGAGAGCGTGAAGTGAGGCACCGAAACATAGACTTGGGGCGTTTAATCTATGGAAGAAGGCATGAGAAAGACGTGAAAAGGCATCAGAAACAAAGTGATACATGACCCTGGATAGGACATAGGGAGGCACAGAAGCCAGCAACCAAGGGCTTGGGCAACACCAAGATGCCATTTGACCTGCTGATCATGAAAAAGGACTTCTAGGGAGGCGCAGACAGAGGTTTGGAGCTCTTCGCAACCTCGGCGTTATAAACCCCCTTGGTACACCAGCTCAATGCATCAATACTCCACAACGGGGTGTAGATCGGGTCAGCAAAGCCTCTGGGCTATCGAAAAGGAACCTTCGGATCTTCGTCTGATACGTGAAAGCCTGACTGAATGACAGCTATGTCACGTCTCTTTGGAAGGCCCCATTGATGGGTGGAGTTGGGAACATCGGGGCAGATTATTCTGAGGCGATTCCAATAGCTTCAGACATTAGGCCTCTGAGTATGAGAAGTTTTCAGGTTTCTCCAAGACGCCCCTTAACCCACCAACCGCTCTCCCCATCCGCCCACTCCAACTGAATCCCCAATCCCCACCACGCACCGATCGAACCCACCGTCTTCTTCATGATCGCTCAAAAATCCTAGAACCCTACCTCTACCCTCACTTGGCCGTCGGAGATTGCTACTCTTCGGACGTCAAGCGACGGGCGGTCAAGGCGGGGATGGGTTGAGATCGGGATCAGGGGTAAGTAAACAAAGCGAAGGGGACCCACATTTACATCGCTGGTCGACGGGAGGTGGCGGTTGTGGGACATTCCAACTGCACTTCATTCTTGGGGTTAACGCTACGATTGGGATAAGTTTTGGCAGAGGGGAGGAATGTCAGCTGGAATGGAGGGGATTTGTGGTGGATGGGAGATGATGTCAGAGATGGAAAAGGAGACTCGGAAGACGGCACGATGGGCATTCAGGGAGCAATATTGCTCGGATGGCAATGTACAATGTAACTTTTTGCAAAGCCTACAAGCTATCAAAACACCATCTGTCATGCCATGCTACTCATCTACAGCGACAAAATGTACATTTTACACATGGGGCAATCCCAACCCCTAAATCTACTAACACCGTGACCGCCTCATGCCTTCGGCCCCTGCCCAGACACAAGCAACACCACACTCCCAAACTGCCTCCTGACATCCTCCTTCTCCACATCATGCGTATCCTCGACCTCACCCCACCTCCCTGTCTGCCACTCTACCTCCACACTAACCGCCCTCGCGGCTTCCTCCGTCCCAAACCTCGGCCCGGCCTCATCAACCACCTCGCCCGACAACACACCTGCACCTCCCTCACTCCACTCTACCACCAACCTCGCCGCCACAAGCAGACTCTTTCCGCCCAGCGTAGCCCGCTCCAGCCCCGCCAGCTCCCACGACGACAAGCCCAAAATCCACCCCATGACCACCTCGCGCGCTCCTGGCTCCTGCTGACGCGGAACGATGGAATTATCATCCAGCACCGGCGCAATCGTCACGCCCGGCCACACCCGCGTGGTAAGATACGACACAATCGGCATGGCGTTCTCCTCCTGGACCTCCCGAAGGGACTGTCCCGCGTCGTTGAACGTGCTCGAGGGATTCGCCGGGTCGTTTGGATCCACCGAGGGTGCCCAGCAGAGTAGACTGTCCGTGTCAAGGTAACGTATAAGCACCGAAGCGATAGCCGACCGGATGGGGGCGGTCGATTTCTCCGCGCCTGGGTGAGCTGCGTCGTCGGCTTCGATGTCGACGGCGCGGCAGACGAGGGACGTCAGGGGGATGAGATGCTGGCGCGTAGCTTCCTGCGCGGAGACGAGCTGGTCCCATTCGATAGCGAGCGCGGTGGCCAAGGCATACTTGGACAGCGGCAGGCGGACGATCTTCTTGGTTGTTGGGTGGCGAAGGGGTCGGCTGTCAAGATGGACTTGCAGCGCGCCGTCGACCTCCTGGACGCTGACTTCCTTCCAGAAGCGCTTCTTGAGACCTGTGGACTTTTGCTGTGTGCTGGAGGGCGCAATTCCGGATTTGCTCTGGGCGTTGCGGGCGGTGGCGGCGGCGCGGACCTCCTTGGCTTGCTTGAGGAGCTCGGCTTGTCTTCTTCGGCGGGCGATGCGCGCGGTGGCGTCGGTGTATTCGAGGCTGGGGGTCGGGGGCTCTGGGGGCGGGCCGGTGCCGTATACGGGGACGACCTTGGCTGGCTGAGCTGGCTGGTGGTGGATTGCGCGAACGGCGCGAGATGCGAGGCCCGATTTTGCAGCTGTCGCGGAGGCCTGGCGAAGGGGCAGGACCGCCGTGCACAGCCTTGTTGCCGGCGCCATCTTGGGAGCTTCTTGCAGGCGGTGCGAATTGGCACTGCCGAGAAGCGGAAATGGGAGGGTGCTGTATCAGCGCGCTGTGTTCACTTGTCGTGGTGTTTTCATCAACCTATTGACCACACTTTTCTTCTTCTGCCAATCGAAGAAATTGAGCACGGACCAATGGAATTGCTTTTCGGGACCCAACCACTTGACAAGGGTACCTTACCTCTGGGATCCGCCAAGCAGATGACATCATCTTTGGACCTCACATTTGTGAGGAAAAAACATCTCTGAACACAACAACCACCTCGATGCCTGCTGCTACCAACAATGCATACGATATTTACAAGCCAGGCACGCAATGCGCACTCAATCATACATACATACATCCATCCATTCCCTGAATTGAAGAGTGTAAAATGTTGCCTCCAGAACCTCTCTCTCCACCTGTCTTTCGTTGCCCCCACGTGCCCAGCTGTGCTGTTGTTTTTTGTATGACCTTCCTGTCTTTCCCTATACCTAATCACTACCTAGCCATAAAATAAGATGCAACCAGAAAAATAGGTAGGTTTTGTTTACTCGTACAAAGATATACAAGCTAGCCAAGCTTGCAAGCGCCTCTCGCCGTTCTCTTCTGTTGCATCCTTCTCCAACTTCAAACAAAACCTTCTCGCATGCTCCCTTGCGTCCATTACTCCCCTATCAATAGGGCGGTGTTGAAAACGACCCTAAGCTCTTCTCTCCTGCATGACTATCAATTCCTTTCAACAACGCCGTAAGATCCATGGCTGGCGAACGTCCTCCCGCTTCACCGCTCCCGAGTTCGCTCCAAGAGGTCGACAGATTCCTGTGTTCTTGCCCCCGGCTTTTGACGCTTCGTCTGGATGTTGCCGGGCGTGGCAGAGTCGCTCCGTGATCGGATACTACCACTGCTCTCGATACCCGACCCTCCAGGCCGCTCGGGATGGGCGGTACCGGTGGCACCGCGACTTCCTCCTCAGCGCGCGCAGACTCGATGCTATCGCGTGTGGGATGGGAGCTGAGTGGCCCACCGAGAATCGATGATCTCCTATCCCTCGACGCTGGCCGAGGGCTTGCTTCCCTTGCATCAGCGGCCGGTGCCGACGACGATGTCGCGGCAGGGTTGAATGACAGCTCACTAGGCGTCATATCGAAGCTGACCATGCTGTCGCCACTATCGTCATCCTGTTGCAGCACGATACCATGTGATGTCGCAGGCGGCTGCAAATGCCCCGAAAGCACGAGTTTGAGCTGCTCGACAGATGTGACAACCTGCTCTGTGCTTGCAGCAGGCGCCGGGACAGGATGGGGCGAGACGCCACTGCGGAGGCTCGACTTGCGGAGCTTGGTGCCATCGCCAACGGGTGATGTGGCTGGGCGCAGGTTAGTCCGGCTGCCGAACGGTGAGATGTGGCCGTTGGCGCCGCCGCCGTTCGCGGTGAGACGGTTACGGTCCGTACCCGTAGTGCGCGACCCGTTGAGCGACGCCGACTTGCTCCCCGCCTGCACCGCCACCAGGACCGCCTCGCGGCTCCACTCGGCGAGCATTGTTTCTCGGAAATGCGTTGGAATCTCTTGCTCCGTCTCAATGGCCGGTATGGTGCTCAGAGTCGATCCCAGCACGGGATGGCTGAAACTGCGGCCAGGACTAGCGGCCGGACTGGTAGGAGGCGAGCGGGACTGGTCTGCATACCCATCGCAGATGCATTCGACCAGGCCGATGCGCTCGTCAAAGGGTAGCAGCGCCTCCGACTCGATCTCCTTGATGGGCAGCCTTGGTTGCGGCCGAGCCATGCCCGGCGTCCCGACCAGCTCCATCAACGGGGGCGGTATGTTGACACCCTCGACCCAAAAGTGTTTGCTCCGCCGCCGCACAATTTCGTTGTGAATCGCCCTTCCAATGATGGATCCGTCAAAGTCGAACTTCTCCGTCAGGGCCCAAAAATAGCCGTGAACAAGACTGCCGATCCGCACTTTGTGAATCGGCGTTTCCGCATCCTGAATATCCTCCTGTAGCCTGAAAATCATGGGCAGACCGTATCGAACTGCGTTTACCCCAAGTTTGCTCACGAGCTTGGCCAGAAGCACGTGGAGCAGGACAATGTCCGTTTCGTAATCCACATTTTGTATAGCGTTGTCGTAAATGGCGAGATGAAGCAGCTGCAAGAAATGCGACTTTGGCATCTTGACTGGCTTCGCCGAGGTGCTGGAGACTACTCTCCGCGCCAGGCTAGCCGAGCCCGACGCATCTCGGCTCTTCAGCGTAGCCCGTGCCGTCTCGTCTCTCGCCTTTGCATCTGCTGGCGTTGTCTCACGGTCCAGCCAGGTGACCACAGCATCAGCATACGCTTTCCGAACAAGCCCATCCGGGTCTCGCAGCAGCCACTGCGTGCTGTCCCAGACCTGGACGGGGACATGATTCCTGGAAAGCGCAAGATTCCCCGTCATCTTAGTCCGGGGGTTGGCCACCAGGAGCACCGACTTGATCGCCCTGAGCGCCGCGATCTTAGCAACGGTGAGAGCAAATAGGGAATCAATCTGGTCGGGCCCCGAGGTAGGTGGTGCGGTAGGATCCCCAACCCTCTCCCCTTGAGGCGTCGAGCTCGATGTGCTACTCGACCTCGACGGCTTGAGCTTCCGGAGGATTGTCGAGATCATGTCGGATATCTGATCTGCATAATAGACATGCGTCGCCAGATCACCAATGCACTCCTGCAGGCGAAGCAGCAGATCCTTTCTCTGTGCTGAAGCCCGCTCCGCCTTTTCGGCAAACTGCAGCGTGGTGGGCGACCGGGGGTCTGGCTGGCCGGGGAGAGGCGGATCGCTCCTCATGCTGTTCGGGTCTCCCGGCATCTGAACCAACCTCTTAATATGCGCAACGAATGCGAGGAGAACGTCGTTCACGCTCAAGCCGATGAGGTTGATGTCTGAACGCAATAAAGCTCCGATAATGGCCGCCAATACGATGTGTTGTCGCAGAGTCTCGTCCGTCAGCTGCTGTCCAGCCAGTGAATCCAGCGCCGCAACCAGAATCGAGAACCGGTCGGCTACAGGTGCCCAGCGGGTAACCAGGAGGAACATCTTGATCGCCCAGCCGCTGTCCTTGCCATTTGCAGTCGTCCTGACAACTTCCTCATCCTGGCCCACCCGCTCTTCGATAAACTTCAGGAGCGCCACGGCAGCGATGTGCAGCTGGCTCCGGCTGGAGCCACTGAAGATCTGCTTTAGGCATTGCATCGCCAGCACGCCAATATCTTCCTCTGCGAGTTTATCCACATCCACAGCGGTACCGGACAGCGCCAACGGGTTCGGTTGAGGTTCCGTGTCAACGGTCTGCACCGTGGCGATGCTCGTCCTACGTCTCACCAATGCGCCTTCGACCTTATCCTCCAGCTCAGCACGGTGTAGTAGAACATCGAGGAAGTTCTCGTTATCGGTCCACAAGTTTTCCAGAATCATGGGCACGGCGATATCGTACTGTTGGCCAGCGACCGACGAGAGCGCCTCCGAGGATGCGATGCTCCGAATGGCTTCCAATCCCGAGTTCCTCCATCGCAGCGCAATCGGTTTGCTTGGCTCAATCTTCCCAGGGTAGGAGCGCGTCGACGCGAGCGACGCGTACTGTTGTACGACCGACTGGTACTGACGCAGGTACGCTTGGTCGGCGAGGGAGGTGGGGTCGTGGTGCTCGCAAAAGGCCTCGAAGGTCGGGATGGAGGATTCGACCATGGTGATGTCGCTAGCCTTGAGGATCTGGTCGAGAATCTTTAGGACGCATAACGCGAAGAGCGGAAGGTCCTTCGGGGCCTTCTCAATGAGGGCTGTGAGGATCTGGAGTGTAACTTGGACGTTTCTGTTGCGCGACTGTCAGTTGGCCTTCCCCCGGGAACCGCGGCAGGCGAGCAGCATACCCTATTCTTTGACGGTAGACATCGCTGGCTGTCTTCTTCTCAAGGAAGCTGCCGACCTTCTGGATCTTGGTGCGTCGCGATTGGACGTAGAAGAGCAGGTAGCTCAGCTCGCTCGAGTTGGGCTTGACATCGACGGCGCCCTTGGTGGTTCGCGGGTAGCATTTCAGGACGAGCACCTGATGCTTGGGGCGACATTTTTCTTGAAGCGCATTCATCTTGGGCGACGGGCACAATGAACCTGTCGTGCTGGTGCTGACAACCGAAAGGTAGCTGTCGATTCCGCGCCGCCCCTGAGAAATATTATTACGGGCTAAGGTCCGAGTTCAGAGCCTGGGCTTCGGTGGCTGACAGCACAAAACGTGTCCCTGAGTGCTCAGCACCGACGTGCCCGTTGCCAAGATTCTGGTTTGACCGGGGGTAGCCGGAACGGGTCTAGGCAATTATTGCGAAAGCAGCAGCCTCCACGAGCTTCGGCGAATCTGCGCAGCGACTTCCGAAGCGCAGGCGACAGCTACATCCTTTCCGGCGATTGTTGAAAGAAACAAGGTGTTGGGAAATGCAGTCGTCATCCAAAGTCCAGGGGGCACAATGCTAATGCTCTGTGCTAGCTATCTAGGCAGGTACCTTGGATTGCAGTGCTAAGCAGGTTAGCGGCGCATCTGTCTATAGGCTGTCTCGAATTGCGGATGCAGCCGCGAATCAATCAAGTCAGTGCAGAACGTCGTTGCGTCCTGGGTTGGAGGGTTGGAAGCATGACACGCCATCTGCCCCATCCACGAATCTGATCGCGTTGTCCATCCGCCCCATCCGTGATGTCAGTTGATCGAGATACCATCAGCCCAGTGGCCCCGAAGATCTCACGTGTGTATTTAGACTGCTGGGAGATATCAATCCAATCACCGTCATGGAGACGGCACATGCCCAAAAACCGTCCCAGTACCCTAACGTTCCACCTGAAGAAGTGAACCAGTTTCAGGGTTAGGGTGGATGTGAAGGTCGTCCCTCGGGGATGGCTCTTTCCTTGACTTTTCATCACATTCCGTTTGAACTCGCATCGTCGAGTTGGCGCATGCGTAAGACCTGACTTCCAGTTGTTTCTGGCGCAGACAAGCAAAACAGTGCGGTTTCGCTTCGCCACTGCTCGTTCCCCTCGGTTAACGCAGCAAACGCTCGGCGATGCGGAGGCACGGCCAGCATCTCCAGAACCTGATGATCGGGCCATGACTGAGGGACGCCGGCTTTGTCCTGCCCCGGCACGTGTGTCGAACTGCCCAAGCGAATCCCCGTCGACGATCAGTGGTCGTTGGGATAGACTCGGCTTGGCACGGATTGGTGGTGAAGGCGGGCGAGGTCCCACCTACCGCCTGCGCTGCTGCAAGCCGAACAATACGAGGGATACGGCAAGCCGCAAATATGTTGGACAACCCCTCTCAGTCGCCTCAACATGGCCCTTCCACGCAAAAGAGCCGCGCAACGGTATCACAATGCTTTGTACGAAATGGCGCCTGAGCGAGGCATCCGCGCCCTGGGCTCACCGAGAACATGAAGTCTCACTTCTCGGAATCTCGCAAGCGCGGCATAAGCAGCCGGGCAAATCATAGCCGTTCAGCAGATATATATACATCTCTTCCAGGAGCATGGGACGAGTCTCCAAGCTCCATGGATCTTGCAGATCGACTACTGCAGGACATGCGTGTTTACATTACACATCACCAGCTAGTATCTAGTTATATCTAACATGGCGCCCAGAGCTGCCCCCCTGCGCCATCTCCTCGTCCTGGCCTTGTCTTCGATGACAGCAGGAAAGGGAGGCCCATCGTCCAAGCATCCCCGCTGCAAAGCTATACCCGAAACCCCCTCCTGGCCCCGTGCAGCATCGTGGGCACGTCTCAATGAGTCAGTCAACGGACGACTGCTACAGCCAACTCCGCCGGGGTTCGTATGACAATTTATAAGCGTTCAGGGGAACCTGCTAAGACACCACAGAGCTGTCTGCCATCCCCGATGGCCAGTCTTCGACGCCACAGAGTGCGCCAAAGTCAACTCCAGTGTAAGTCGCCCCAAACCTGCAAAACTTCCGGTCCCCAGACCCCCCGACTGACTTTCTGTCACAGTGGTCAACCTACGAGTTCCATGCATCAGACCCAGTCTCGGTCGACTGGAACCAATGGGCAAACGATACCTGCCTACCTTGGTCAGATTATAGCTGCAGCATTGACGGATATCCTAAAGTCGTCCTGAACGCTTCCATCCCCGCCCACGTCAAAGCCGGCGTTGTATTTGCCAGGAAACACAACATCAGGCTGGTGGTGAAGAGCTCGGGTCACGACTACGTTGGCCGTTCGTCAGCTCCCAACTCGCTCTCTATCTGGACTCACTACCTCAAAAAGGAGTTGACGTTCCATGATTCCTTCCGGCCCAAGAACTGCGACGTTGAGATCGAAGGCACCGCCGTCACAGCTGGTGCTGGTGCCGAGATGATCGAGCTCTATGCGGCCTTGGATACCCGAAACCAAACAATAGTTGGTGGAGGTGTGAGTGTTGATACCTCATTCGTCTTCCTCTTATGGCTAGGGGCTGAGTGGACTGACACACAAAACAGGGCAAAACCGTCAGTCTTGGAGGATATGTCACTGGAGGTGGCCACAGTCTTCTCTCGGCGCGATATGGCATGGCCGCAGACCAAGTTCTCGAAGTCGAGCTCGTCACTCCATCTGGTGATATCGTCACGGCAAACGAATGCACCAACCCTGACTTGTTCTGGGCTGTCTGTGGCGGTGGCGGTAGCAGCTTCGGAATTCTCACGTCTCTCACTCTCCGGACGCATCCAACCCCCGGGATCAGTTCGCGAACCGTTGTCATCCTGAACCCGGACCAGAACACCTCCACATTCGACGTGGTTGCCTACGTACTCTCAAAGTTTCCTTCCCTCGGCGACAGCGGGCTCTCTGGATACTCCTACTTCTTCCATTCCTTCCCCAACCCCTTCGACAACAGTAGCACCCCATCCCTTATAACCGGAATGTACTTCATCCTCTCCCTCCAAGACCAACCCCCCTCCACCATCGACACCATCCTCCACCCCCTTTTATCGCACATCAACACCACCTATCCCACCTTCCAAGTCCTCACCATCCCCGAAGAGCACCCCTCCTTCTACGCCTGGTATCAAATCCACTACGACACCAGCGCCGCCGGCTCCGACGTCCTCGTCGGTTCCCGTCTCCTCTCTTCCTCCGCCCTCACCACCAACCTAACCCAAAGCGCCGCCGCCCTCCGACAATTCATCACCCCGCTCAACTTCGGCACGGCCTACCTCGTTTCCGGAAAGGGGGTCCACCACGCCGTACCCCGCGGCGGCAGCAACGCCATCAACCCTGCATGGCGAACCGCATATGTACACGCGACGAACCTAGCCGGATGGAGTCCAGGAAATCCGAACGAGCGTGAGGAGGCGATAGCCAGGTTAGATGCTTCACTTCAGGGGTTGAGAGAGCTAGCGCCCGATTCAGGGGCTTATGTGAACGAGGTAGGTTCAGTTCAGTTCCTGCACCTTTGCGCGCCTTTGAGCTTAGCTAACGCTTTTGGATTAAGGCCAACCCATATGAGCGCAATTGGCAACATGTCTTCTGGGGGTCCAACTACAAGAGGCTTCTGCAGATCAAGCGTTCTGTAGATCCTGATGACGTGCTGTGGTGTCATCCATGTGTCGGCAACGAGAATTGGGAAGAAGTGAATGGCCATCTGTGCCGGATTGAAGATTAGATTGGGAGGTATCTTGCTGATAGGTAATTTTAGAGCACAGCGCTCTAGCAATATGACACGAATAAGGAGAGTTCACCTCGATCCTTGTACTGCCATGCCACGGAAACCATACGGATACAAATGATAATTTTCATTTTTACATACAGCTTCCCAAGCCCCCTGTGCTTCCCTCCTCCCAGCATCTCATCTGAGTTGGCCAGGGTAAACTTGGCGAAACATGCCTGTCGCGAGGCCTCGCGTTGCAGCGCCGCGCATATCTAACAGCTACGGAGTATACATGCCCATCTGGGCTCTAACACTTTATTCCCAAAGTTTTGTCACAGCAGCTGATTGCAAAGACTGCTTTTATCGGTCCTCCAAAGCCGCCAATCAAGATGATGAAGCCAAGCCAGTCCTTTCTGCCCGATGTCTCATCAGATAAAGGCGTTAGCTTCATCGGTGCTTGCCGCCCGTTGCTGGCAATCACGATCGATGTACTGCCCTCCGTCACCTGTGTCCTCGGATGACTTGTTATTGTAGCCCGCGAAGAGACCTGCGCGTCTAGACACCGGGCCAAATTGCTTCTGAACCGCGGCACTAAGTCCCGGGCTTGACGAGATTGAAGGAGTAACAGAGTACCCAATGTTTGGACCTGCCCGTCTCAATGGCGACGGGGCTGACCTCAACACGCTCTTGGGTGGGATCGGAGGCACACCCGAGGGAACGTCGTTCTCATGCAACGACATCCTGTTCGCAGGAGGCGTGGCGCGCTTCAGTGAGCGTTGCTGAGGGGACGGTTTTACGACATTTGGCTCTACCGTGGCTAGCGGAGATGTGGGAAGGGTAGGCTTGCGGGTTGGGGGCTCAGGAGTCTTTAGCTCCTCCTCGTAATCTTCGTGGGTTTGCGCGCTCTCGCGAACATGACCTCCAGCGAAGCATTTGGGCATGGTCGGCAGGGCAAATTCTACCCCTGACGGTCTCGAGAAGGATGGCGGCGATGACTCCAGTTTTGCGATGTTAGCGGACAACCAAGTCTTCCAGTCAACCGAGCTGCTGGACGAGTCCACACGGCAACCGACGGGTTGATATGTAGGAAGGGAGTCCTCGGGCGCTCCCGAATCCTGAGCAGAAAGAACTTGGCCTCGGGTCTCCTCGATCTCAGCAATCCCATGCTCATCTGTCGAATATATGCTCTCCGTATAGTCTTGGTCATCGGTGTAAGGAACATTGTTGGTGGGGACGGCGCCATCGCTAGCGACATGTATCTGAGTGCCACCTTCTGACGACACTTGCTGAGAACTCATGCCCTCCTTTCTTTTGAGCGTTTCCTCCTCCATGGACTTTTTCAAGGCGCGCCGGTATGGACTTGTAGTCCTGAAGAGGTACGAGGTGGGACTCCCAAAAAAGGCAGATCCGCGATCAGAAAATGCTTTCAGGTCCTCTGTAGCCGCTGTTCGTTCAGCTGGGCCAGATGTGAAAGGATCTGGAGAAGGTGCTTGAGAACCCATTTTTGCATCCAATCCGTTTCCGAGCGCACTGGTTCGTCCGCCAGAAATTTTGTCTCCCATAGGTCCGTCCCCAGCGAACGCCTCCCATTTCTCCAGGGCCGCAGAGGATTGATCTGCGAACCATCCATTGCGTCCGTCCTGGTGATCGCGGTGGCCAGTGGGCTTCGATGCTCGTGTAGGTGTAGCAGCGGGATCATGAGAAGGAAGCCCATTAGCCCTGAAAATCCTGGTTTCGGTTGCCTTGGGTGTACCACACGAGACCTCAAAGCTTGGTAGTCTTGATGGTGTAGCGCAGTCTTGATTCGAGTCCTTGAAAACAAAGTTTCTCTGGCGCTGTTCGATTATATCCTCATTTCTGTCCTGAATTGCTTGAATCCGCTTCATTAGTGCTGAATAGATGCGTTGGCTGTCCGTGGCCGTTCCAGAAGCAACTGGATTGCCCAAATCATGATCATGATTCTGGAAAAGTTGGGTCCCGATAACAGGCCTTCGCATCGATGACGACGGGGCGTGAGTGCCGTTTTCTCTAATAATAGAAAGGCGTTGTGCTTCCCACTCCCTCCACTGTTGCTGCTGCTGACTGGTGAGCGTACTTGGGCCAGAATTGGCCCAACTTGTGAGCGATCTGTCATCTGAAACCTTTCTCTCCTGCTCGCTCCTCAGGCTTTCCAGACTTCCTTTGTTTGAGTGGATGATGTTTGAAGGAACGGTCTGAATCGATGGCAATCCTGAAGGGACTCGATGGAAGGAACCCCAGTCCGCGGCATGCGGCTGTGCGATCTCCGAACCCAATACCGAGCCGAAATCTTCCGAAGCATGAGTTCTCTGTGATTCGATATGCTGGGCAGGAATGGTTGGTGTAGCGTCCTCAGAGCGTGAGAGACTGAAGAGGCTTCTCAACTTTGTTTTCAATGACTTGGATGCCTTTCTTGCCCTGGTCTTGAAACCATCGTCTCTTCCAAGGGGGGCACCAGGATTCTCGCCGTCGATGTGATCGGCTGTGCTGCCACTGCGAAGAGACTTGCGCATGGGAGGATCCATCCGTCGGTTTCGCGATCCGAACATCGACGACGTTTTGACCCCAAGTTGGGGTGTACTCTGGGCCGTTGCAAGAGTTTTGTAATCTGTGTTCTCGTAAGAAACGGGGTCGTCGAGATCCAGGTGGTATCTGTTGCTTTCTCGACTGGCCCTGGAAGCTGGCAGGAGGCGGCGGTTTCTGAGAAAGCTCATGGACTTTGGGGCTCGAAGGAGGGGAGCGGCTCTTGGAGAAGAAGCATCTCCTCTCGAAAGAGGGTGTAGGACTCTCCGACTGGTCGAGGACGGAGAGGGTCGGCAGGCAGCTCCCACAGAGTTGTCCTGGCTTCTTCTCGTCCGGTGTTCCTCTGTGAACATCGACCTGGACCTGCGAAGACGTCGATAAGAAGAAGGCATAGAGGCAATGTCGTCCTCGGGGGTGTAATATTCGTCTTCGGCCGCTAAAGCATCGATGTATCTGGTGGAGATGCTCGGCAATGGGATGGAAGGGGGGTCTCGCTGCGGTCGGCGGGGCGGTCTCCTCGTCGGCAGAGCTGGAGCAATAACCTCTTCTAGACCCAGCACAGAGCTATGTGAGCTGCCTGAATCATCGCCGTCCTGGGCCTTGGCGGAATCCTCGCCCGTGTCTCCTGAAGTATGCTTTGCTGATACCCCTCCTGCCGGGCCAGTCCTTCCCTGAACCGAGAATGGGCCTACGAAACGCACACTCTGTCGGCGACGAAGGCCGTCGCTGCTGGCGTCCTGGGCCGGGGCATCTCTGTTAGCCTGACGGTGTCGAGGAGAGGAATCGGGGGTAGGAGGGAACAGCGGCATGTCCGCCGCGGTGCGATTTCGAGCCCGCGCATACGCTTCCAATGCTGCAATGTGGGCGTCTCTTTCCGCCAGGGCTGGGTCAATGTGCTCGAGGCGGACACTATGCACCGAGGAGTTTGACATGCGACGACCGAGATTCGACTTGGGTTTCACGCTATGCCGGCGTCGCATCGAGTCCAGTTTCCCCGGGGCCGTGGGCTAAGGACAAGGCAATGAGAGTGAAGAAGGGCCCCAGCAGTCGACTAATTGACAAAAAGGCTGTGTAGCTAATCGTATCTATATCGAGGGCAAAGGAATCAATACATTTGCTAGCGGCTCTCGATGAGGCGGACTCTAGCACTTGAGAAGTCCTGGGCACCGATATTCTTTGAACTTTTGCTGGGGGAATCTCGCCTGCCAGAGCGGAACTCGAAGACATTTTGGAGCCACAGGCAGTTGCGAGTTGACTTATTTGGTGGAAGGTGCGAGGTTGCTGGTCTTAAACAGGTTACGGCACATACACCTGACGGCAGGAGCAAACGGCTGGGAAATGAGATGGAGTGTGACAGTCTGGGTGATGAGTTGTGGCAACACAAGATTTGCACATGACGCTGACGAAGTAAAGGAAGAAACTGTGTTTGTACGAGTGACTGTAGCTACCTCATGGAAATGCAAAACCGACCCAACTCACGATCTGTGTCTCATATTGTGTGTGTACAGAACAAGGAAACCCAGAGATACCCTACTGCCAAAAAAAAAAAAAACAATGCTCCGGCCGATTACCTACCCATGGTAATGTAAAAAAACAAGCATAAGCCGTTCGCTATTGACGAAATGCCTAGACCCCAAAATCACGCTAATTTAGGCAGTGATTTCCTGGAGGAACTCCTCGATCTCCTCGTTGACGAGCTCATGAATCTTCTTGGAGAACTTCTGAGCCTTGCCAGCGAAGGACGAAGCACCCTCAACAACATGGCCAGAGACGACCTCGAAGTCGTGCTCAATGGCCTTCTCAAGCTCCGAGATCGAAGCGTGGATGTCGAGCTTCTTCTCAGTGCTCTTAGCCTTGTAGCCACCAGCCTCAACGATAGCAGTGTAGTTGCTGCAGCCACCGCCGTTCCAGGCAAGCAGGTTGGGGGTGTCCGAGGGAATGTCGGTAAGAGTACCAACGGTGGCAATCTTGAGAAGGTTGTCCTTCATCTTGGCGGGAGTGATGGACGCAAGAGCGTACTCAGAGTCCTCAGCAGGCTGGAGCGAAAGGTAGTAGGCCAGTAGACCAGCAATGTGGGGCGAGGCCATCGAGGTACCCGAGATGGTGTTGGTGGCATACTTGCTGCCGATCCAGGTGGACAGAATGCTGAGACCAGGGGCAAAGATGTCAGTGCACTTGCCGTAGTTGGAGAAGTAGGCACGGCTGTCGTCAATGGCGGAGGCACCAACGGTCACGGCCTTCTCAGCAGCGGCGGGGGAGTAGTTGCAGGCGTCAGCGTTGTCATTGCCAGCAGCGACGGCGAAGTGGATGCCGGCCTTGACGGCAGCGTTGACAGTGTCGTCAAGGGCCTTGGTCTTGCCACCACCGAGAGACATGTTGGCGACGGAGCCCTTGAAGCCCTTGCGCTTGCCAGCCTTGGCCTCGTCGACGGACTTCTTGTGAGAAATAGCAGCCCACTCGACACCGGCAACGACGTCAGCCATGGTACCGGATCCGTTGGATCGGAGGACCTTGACGGCGTAAACATTGGCCTTCTTGGCGACACCGTACTTCTTGCCAGCGATGGTGCCGGAGCAGTGGGTTCCGTGGCCATTGCCATCAACATCAGCGTCGCCCTGAGGAACGGTCTTGCCCCACTTGGCACGACCCTCAAAGTCAACGTGGTCGATGTTGGTGCCAGTGTCGATAACATAGGCATCAACACCCTCACCGCCCTCGCCGGCGTAGAGGTACTTGTTGAATGTGCCAAACGTCAACGAGTCGCGGTGCGAGATACGGGCCAAGCCCCATGGTGCAGACTTCTCAGTCTCCCCATCACACTCCGTCTTCTCCTCCGTGAACCTCATAGTGTGAACGACAGTGTCGCGCTCGACGTACTCGACCTGGGAGGGATGTGTCAGCATTGGATGCCCAGAAGCGGAATTGTCGGAACGGTGAGTCTTACATCGGGATGACGGCGGACCTGCTCGATGGTCTCGTCATCAAAGTGCCCAGAGTAGCCTAAGAAATCCTGCCCGATCTTGTATGTGTGCTTGAGGCCCTTGAAGGCATCGTCAAGAAGACCACGCTTCTTCAGGTCCATTCGGTATGGCTCACGATCGCTGTGGATCTTTTGGAGCCACATGTGGTGGCCAGACGCAGAGTCGTCGTTCACATGCTTCTTGAACTTGATGATGTACGAGTTCGGCACAATCTCCGCATTGTGAGACTCGTATAAGGGAGCGGCATCACCGTGGATCGACTGGTGCCCGATGGGGTTGGCGGTCGCCGCCGCGATAAGCGACAATGCAATGAAGCCGCGCATGATGGAGTGAAAATGAAGGACGAAATCGATAACCTGCGATTTCAAAGAAAAAAGGAAGTGATTGCGGACTGTCAGATCAAGACGGTCCTCGATGGCGTTGGATGACTGCTCGCGATGGGGGAGACACAGAGGGGGGTGGACGGCTGAGGGAAGGAGAGAGAGGGCGAGCTCGGAGCGGATGGGTTGCTTCGCTTTAAAGCTGTTGCGGCTTGCGTCAGGTGGCCGGTGGATGGTTGCCTCGCCTCCCCAGCCTTGGCTATGCCCTGCTAACCTAAAAGGGCCTAGCTCGGTGGAGCTCTCCGCTCACCAGCAAGCTCGACAGGCTGAAACCAGCTCAACAATCAGCACTGCAAGCGACGATAAGAGCTGCCATGCATCGCCACTGAGATTGTATCATGGTGATGGGGAATGTCCCTCTAGATGTAATTGTTGTACCTGTAGAGGCTGCGGAAAAGAGCGGTCAATTTGGGATGGAAGTGAGTGTCCTCCGAAAGTGCACAATCCCAGGCCGAGGCAATTGGAAGGGAGCTCGTCAGTTGGCTGCGTAGATCAGGTCGCCTTCCGTCCCTGCAGCTCTCCATGGTCTCGGCCTTGTTGGACAGATAAGATTGTCCAGTGAACATGATGAGGCTTCGCTATCTGGGGCTTTCAGGTTCGCTTCCCCTGCGGAGTAACCCCGACACCTGGCGCGGGGGGCGAAGCCCCACTGAGGACCACGTCAAATGGTCGTGTCATGTGCAGTCCAGCCAAAGCGTCTGACTCAATTTACGGTCCGTCATAGGTACCCTCTTCGGCACATTGGTCAAACGTTGTCTGACCCTTTCGCGGAGAGTAGGATGGCGCAATCTCAGCGACGAGTTCCTCGCCGCTTGGTCGTAGCAGTCGGAGCAGTTGCACCTAGGCGTGCCGGGGACCTGGCTGGCGATGACGTTCTTCTGGCGGCAGATAAGCAATGTGGGGCCCCTCAAGCGGCTGTGCTTATCGGTGGGCACTCAACGGTTCGCTGACGAGGCCCTCAACTCGAATCCACTCTCACATCGGAAGGTCGCATGCCACCAACCACTCGAACATTCATGCAGCCAGTATCTTCTGTCGCCCACGAGAGTTGTATCATAACTGTTCATGGCACTATGTCCTCACCTTGTGTTGCCAGACGCTTCAACAGTCGATAGCCCAGTCGCCGATCTTCCATGACAGCACCAGCACAACACGTGCATCTGGCTCTCCATCCAATGCCCCAAACAGGCCAACCATCGCGGTAGCTTCATAACGATGAACAGACATATCTCCGACACAACAGCAGCGGGGATCTGCCCACCATTTCCCCTCTTTGCTTCCGTTAGCTTTAGCGGCATTGCAAGTTCTCCGCATCAGACAAGCTCCATTTCGCCGCTGGAGCCCTGTTGGGACAACAAAGCCAGCACCCAACGACAAGCTCAGAGGAATGTCCGAGATCCATGCAGCTTTTGTTTACAGCTCCTTGGAAGTTGGTTATTCAGGCTTCGGTGGCAACCCCTTCGACCACAAAGGCTGTGTTCTTTCTCCAACATCAGGCACACAATGTCACGGGCCAGTGGAAGCTTCAATCAGAGGTGTGGAGGATGGGGGTTTGAACCACGTTCGGCTAATGATACCAGCAAACCACGTTGGCAGGCAGTTCGAGGAGACCAGTCCAGCCAGAGTTACTTTAGGGATGCTTCATCTCTTGTAACACTGCCAGTGACACTCGAGGTCACTTCTCGGCGTTGGCTCCGTCCCAACGGAACGAGACCTGGGAACCCTTCTGCTTCAACCCAACCTGGGCTCGTTCAGCACAACTGGAGAGTCTGAGGTGGTCAAGCAGATAGATGGTCTGTTGATGCGTTGGCGCTTACTCAACCCCGGCCCCCAGTCACAGGTGGTTCCGGGCAAGAAGAAACTGCGCGAGCAACTGTGGCAGGGCCTATATTCAATGCCTATCGGGGGCTGGCATCTTGTTCGAAAGGTCACGCCTTGCAGTTTTGGTCAGGTTTCTTTGAACTTGGACCATCCTGATCCCAGATTTGAAGCCGGGATAATTGTCACTTGTTAGTGCTCTGTTGAAAACGAAAGAAGAATGGGGCAGAGGAAAACCAATGGCCTATGAGTCGGGCAGATGGTCGTATTCTAGATTCCTATCAATTGAAGGTGCCAAATTGAATGCCGAATTAAAGCTGAAGCTAGTTCCTGAGGTAAGGAAAAGGTACCTCAACGAGCTCAGGTGTTAGTTGTCGTGGGGTCTTTGGTGCTGACTCCTGACGGTTACTAGGGTTATCGCGAATCCTCAAAGGGCCAAGTGATTCCACCTCCTTTGTGCAATTGGGAAACCCGATAAATCCAAGACAAAGCCAGTCGTTCACATCATCCGAAATTGAGCTTCAATCGTCTCGTCTGGTCTGCCATGAATGCTAGGTAGTTGCTGGGGGGTGGAATGAGTCTTCAGCGCAGCGCCACAATTCAGGCTGTTTCAGGGGAGCTGCGCCACAGCCTGCAACACCCTAACGGCTTCTCTTGGTGGGGAGCTCCAGCAGGCTGACTGCGTGAGCGTTAGCGGGCGTTGACGACGACAAGCCCAGAACGCTTCTTGATGAAGCTCCAGGGTGACTTGCATCTCGCTATCCCTCCCTCTCGAGTCGCGTTCCACGTCCACAACACGTTTTCACACACTTAATTTAGCTGCATTTGCCCTTTTGCACTAGAAACTCGTCAGGTTATGCTGTCCTGAGCGCTCCCTCAACCAACCAACACTGCGGTCGGCTTATGACGACCACTCTAGGCAGGAACCCGGACCCTCGATGGGTGCTTGGGGCATCGCAAAGCCGGCCTGCAGCTGATGCGAAGGGACACAACGAAATAAATCTAACTCAGCAACCATAGCCCGGATGGCAAGCAAAATGCAGGCTTTACGAACCCGCCGTTTCCGGTCCTCGACTTCGGCCTCGGCCCACCAGACGTCGAAAGCTAGCGAGGTCCTGCAAGGTCTCCTCGACCGCCTCGTTGACACCACTGCCGCGGCAAGCTCCGGCGAATACCCAAACATCGACGAGCTCCTAGAGCAGACGAGACAGCTCCACCAGCACGTTGCCGCAGGCCAACCGCCCTTGACGCAGCAAGATGACTTTCGCCGTCTCAACGGTTTCCAGCGCCTCCTCGACCTTCTGAGGTCTTTCTCTGGCTTCTACAACCCCCAGAAGCGTACCGAAGCCGAGCGCAGCGGCCTGTTCGATCTGATACATATTGTGCTCGCCGTTGTGTCTGCCACCTTCCGCGGCCATCCCGGAAATCGCCGCTATTTTCAAGACAGGGTGGAGGGTGGAGGATGGGAAGCCTTGGAACAAATAATTGCCAGTATTGGCCTCGGGGGAAGCGACTCAGACCTATGGACAAACTGCCAGCTGTTTGGAAAGCTACTGTCTTTCTCCTTGGACGATCAACGGCTCGACGAGCTCTGCCGCTCCGTTGCCTCGGCAGCGAACGATGCGAGGATACCAAGCGAGGCCGTTGAAGGCCAGGAACAGAACCCCGAAGCGGCGGAAGAAAGCCCGCGTGTGTCTTTCAGTCTGGGGGATACAGAGGCGAAAATGCGAGAGATCGTAGGGCCGACGACGGTCTTCCAAAACCCAGAGATCATTCGAACGATCGTTGGATTCTGGGAATCGATCCCACGAAGCCAAGGGGCGCCTCCAAACCCCGCATCCCTGATAGTCCTGACTACACTGGCTACTGTTGCGTCGGCTTCGTTCTTCAGTCTTACCTGCCTGCACGGAACAGGCGTGCTGTCTAGGTTCCTTCGGCTGCTGTTCTCCCCGGAGCTCAATCTTACCGAGGAAGAAAGGGACCGGGTCCTACCGTTGTCTAGGTCTTTGATGTACCTTGGCATAGACCAACTTGCAGATGCACAGTTCCTGCTATGTTGCCAGGATCCGGCTGCGTCGGAGTTTTGTCTAAGCATGGCAGAGAAGTACAATGGGCCGCCATTCATCCAGTTTGACCTCTCCCTCCACGGTCATGCTTCTGTCGAACTCCCCAGCCTAGGGCGAGCTTTCCCACCCCAGTCGGCCCCCGGGTACACCTTTTCTGCTTGGATTCGGATCGACAAGTTTGACCCGAAGTCACACACAACACTTTTTGGCGTCTTTGACTCGACCCAGACGTGCTTTCTCCTCGCATATATCGAGAGAGACACGAGGAACTTTATCCTGCAGACCTCCGTAACATCGTCACGTCCAAGTGTTCGGTTCAAGTCGGTCGTGTTCCAAGAGAAGCAGTGGTACCATGTTGCCATCGTCCACAGAAGGCCGAAGACCATGGTGGCGAGTAAGGCAAGTCTCTATGTCAACGGAGAGTTTGCAGAACAGATACGCGCGGCATATCCGAACCCCCCTCCAATATCAAATGGCAGCACGGAGAGCTTTGCCTCTTTCACGTCTAGCAACAACAAAACCAACCCCGTCCAGGCGTTCCTTGGCACACCCCGGGACCTGTCAACGCACCTTGGGCCCGGTTTGGTGTATTCGAAGTGGTCGATCGCCTCTGCTCATTTGCTTGAAGAGGTGCTCAGCGACGATCTCCTTGCGGTGCACTACCGCCTTGGACCGCGCTACCAGGGCAACTTCCAAGACTGTCTTGGTGGGTTTCAGACCTATGAGGCCTCAGCAGCCTTGGGCCTGCGCAATGAAGTCTTCCACCCAGGCAAGGACGAGAGCTCAGACATCCTGAAAGCCATTCGTGACAAAGCAAGCACGATTGTCCCAGAACACAAAGTGCTGATGAGCACGCTGCCCCGGACAGTGTTCCGTACGGATGGAAGGTTCATGGATTCACTACTCTTCCGATCCTTGAGCAAGAACTCTGCCAATAGCCTGTTCCACTCGACCACGAAGAACGGCACCGCGGTTGCTATCAACGCGGCCCTCCCTTGCATCAACGATGCACTGCTGAGGCCACACGGCGTCGCTCTTCTTACAGGAGACCCTGTTCTTGTCACGCCTTTCTATTTTGATGATAATCTCTGGCGGCTAGGTGGATACACACCAGTGACTCTCAAACTGGTGGAGCGGGCGTCCACCTCGGAGGAGTTGGTGCGCTCAGTCGAATTGATGCTTTGCTGCATAAATACCAGCTGGAGAAACAGCGAGGCGATGGAGAGGGACAATGGATACGCGATTCTGAGCATGCTGCTTCGGGCGAAGCTTGGATATAGCATGGCGGCTTCAGACAATCCATCGTGGCGTCTCATGCTGACAAGTGACGAGAGGGACAAGCTGAGCTTCCAACTTTTGAGCTTGGTACTCAACTTTGTCGGCTATAACCATGCTGACCCCATTGAATCGTTCATTGTGAACCCTCTCGCCTACCGCATCCTCTTGATCGACCCTGACACATGGCGGAAGTCGGCCCCCCTGACCCAAGAGCTGTATTACAAGCAGTTCATGACTTTTGCGGTGAAGAGCAAACACCACCAGTTCAACAGCCGACGGCTGTTAAGAATGCGTACGTCTGAACTTCACAATTGGTATCAAAGTTCGTGGCGCTCACCAGTTTTGTTTGCAGGTATCATCAAGCGGCTGCTTGATGCGCTCAAGGCGGAAACCATCTCGGAAGATATCTTGCCGCACTTCATGTCTTCGTTTGAGGGTCTTGTGAAGTGCAACTACAGCACAGAGGTTCATCGATTTCTTGCACTCTTCGTCACCTATGCGTTCCACACACCAGTTGGATCCCTGTCTCGAACCCCCAAACCAGGCTCTGCAACCAGCAGATCGTCGACACCAGTCCCTGGCATCTTGAAGAGGCCAACCATTGACGTCACACCCCCTGCAACCAACGGATCTAAACTACTTACAAAAAAGCAACTAGGAATCAAGATCCTGGAAATGTATACGAGGCTCCTCTGCAGCAAGAACAACGTTGTTGACATCCGCAAGTTTGCGAAGACTGTGACCAATAAGGTGATACATGGAGAAGGCCTAAGGAGCAGCGATATGGAGCTCGTGCTGACGACCCGCCAGTGGCTACTTTATCTCCTTGCCGAGGACGACCCCGAGACGGTCGTCTACGGTTGCAAGATCCTCGCACGTCTCCTGGTCACTCAACCGTCCGGCTACACGGCGAAGTTCTCGACCAAGACCGGCGGGTTCTGGATCATGGCCCACCGCCTGAAGCAGTGGTGGGACATACCGACTCTTTGGACCATTTTGTTCAGCATTCTTTTCGGGTATGACGTTGCCAACATCAACTTTGAGAAGTCGTTTGATTTCTTCAGCCTCATCGAGATTTTTGGCAACAGTAAAGTCGTATACCCAGATGTATTGCTCGTGATCACTTCGATGCTTCAGCATGGCTTGAGAGATATTCTCAAGTATCAGGATGATCCGGATTCTCCGGCCGGTGACCCCAACAAGAGCCAGAGCGCCAATCTCGAGGCGGTTCAGACAAGGCCGAGAGCTCGATCTATGGAGTTGGGCAAGGCCCTCGAGCCAAGGAGTAAGTCGCTATTATGGAACGCGCCCGCTGAGCTAACACCTGCCCAGGAGCTCACTTACCAGAGAAAGAGAGAGTGAACTCGCACGCTGTGGTCCTACAGGCGGTGGTTAGATTCCTTGCCGACATGCACTCCCGTTCAGCCAGTTTCAGAGACTTTGCTTTGTCATCAGACTACGTACGACTGCTACTTTCAGCCCTATACCCAATCATTGTCAGCGCAGATCCGGTTGCCCCTGATGCTGAGCTAAACTCCAAGGACTCAGCGCTCACTTTTGAGGGTGGCGATGTCATCATACGACCAGTTCCCGGCTCTGCGTCCAAAGCGATTCCGATAGTCAGGAGTGGGAATGCCAACGCAACCGACCCTCTCCTACCCTCCCCCGGATTAGGGCGTGGGACCCCTCTCCGCAGGCCTTCATCCTTCATCATGGTCGCGTCTCAGGAAACCCCAGTCGCCCCCGCGCCAGTGCGGTTGAACCACGTCATGTCACCCAAGAAGAGAGTCACCACCCAGCAAGTTAGCAACGTTGTCTTGGAGGGTGTCCTGGAGCTCATCACCAATGTATTCTCCGACCAGATTCTGATGCGAAAGGAGTTCCCTGGCTTTGGCTTGTTTTTGAAGGTTCCTCCAGGGTTCCAAGAGCATCAAGCATATTTTGAGACGTATATCTTGCGAAACACCATCACCCATTTGGGGAGCGCTATCCAGCTGGACCAGAAATCTCTTCTCGAGCCGAAGGTGCTGCAGAATATGGCGCGCCTGAACGTCCATATGGTGGAGGCCATATTCGAGGGCTGGTTCATTCACGGTGCTGATACCATGCTTGACTTTACGGGCATGTTGCTGGAATATCTACAACGACCAGAAGTGGCGGCCACCAAGAGCGTGAGGCTTTGCAGTTCTGCAGTAGCAACCATCCGCTCATCGTTCCTGAAGCTGGTCCTTCTCAAGCTCTCAGACATGGACGACCCTCAAACACAGGACTCGGAGGCGTCGTCAACGATGGAAAAGCTTCTCTACTGGCAGACGGTCTTGCTTGGTTGCTTGTCTACCGAGGATGACTACATGAAGCTTCTTTGGTACCAGCTTTACAACAAACTGGTAGACCCAAGGGCGGATATCCGGCTAATATCGTCGATGTTGTGGCGGATTATGCTCGTGCAAAAACCAGAGGAGTGCTCTGCTTTGTTCCGACAAACTATGGCACCCGACCAGCAACCGCTGGCCAGGGGCTTCAGAAAGCTCACAGAGTTGGATGATACGGCATTCATCGACTGGGTTGATCAGCATCGACCGTCGTTGGACGTTTTGTTCTTTGGTGGGATGTCCAAGACATGGGAAGATTATGTCGGCACTGAAAATCAGCGCACCACAGATACGGCAAAGTCGCGTCTTAAGAACCGCAAGGACAAGCTCCGACAGTGGCACGCTGAAGGCCTCGAACGAGAAAATATTCTGCTGCGTCACGAGATGGCGAACGGGGCATGGATGAAGAGCATTTACTTCACTGAGCATTTCAAGCACCAAAGGCTCCTGCAAGATCAACAAGACGACAATGCTTTCCTCGCTTCCACTTTCTCTAAGATGGAGAGGGACTTGCGCCGGCCTGGCGCTGTGTTTGGGGAAACGCAGACTATCAAGTGGAAATTGGACAGGACCGAGGGACGCAATCGGATGCGGCTTCGCCTTCTGCCGGATTATTCTACCCAGCAGAGACCAGAGTACCAGCCAAAACGGAAGATTGGTGACAATGTTTCCGCTTCAGCGTTGAGACTGAACACCAGTATCAGCGGTTCGTCGACGCTTGGGGTGACTCCAGTAACCGCCAAGCCTCCTGTCGAACGAGGGGCTGGCATATTCATCGACTCAGAACCCTCGTCTGAGCAGGTCAGCCAGCAGGGTGTCAGTCCAGAAGACGACTTCGAGCTTGTTGAGGGCCCTAATGATGCCGAGGAAGAAGACGCCTTCGAGGACAAGAACAGAAAGGTCTTGAGACGCCTCCAGCAAGGTGATGCGGTGCAAACCGTGTTCAATATCTCCAGAATCGTTGGCCTTGATGCTGGCGAGGGCATCTTGATCATCGGGAAGGATGCACTCTACATGATGGATAGCCTGTTCCAAAACTCAGATGGGGAGATCATCGATGTGTGGCAGGCTCCGCCCGAAGAGCGAGACCCCTTTTCAATCATCATCACCGGAACCAAGCCAGGGGACAGGCCGCAAAGCCAGAACCGCGTTGACCAGGAATCACGCAGCTGGAGGTGGCATGATGTTCTCAGCATTTCGAAGCGCAGATTCCTGTTCCGTGATGTTGCCATCGAGATCTTCTTCACGGATGGACGGAGTTACCTCCTTACTGCGAGGGACCCCGCGCTAAGGGACGACATCTACGCGAGACTTTCCACCAAGTGCCCCCATACCAATGGGCCACACCTGCTACCCAACCCCGAAGATGCGTGGCGTCTGGAGGGCATCAAGTTCAGCGAGGAGGCACCGCAAACTTTAGGAGCCAAGTTTGGCAGCATTTTCAACAGTTCCGCGTGGAATCCCATGATGAGAAGGTGGCAAAAGGGGGAAATGTCCAACTTCCACTACCTCATGCTGGTCAATACTATGGCCGGTAGGACCTTCAACGACATGACACAATACCCGGTTTTCCCATGGGTGTTGGCCGACTACACGAGCGCGGAGCTCGACCTCAATAATCCTGCCACGTTCCGAGACCTGTCGAAACCCATGGGAGCGCAGACTCCGTCCAGGACGTCCGACTATGCGACAAGATACAGGAGCTTGGTTGAGATTGGCGAGCAGCCATTCCACTACGGAACACATTACTCATCCGCGATGATTGTGTGCTCATACCTCATTCGCCTGCCTCCTTTCGTGCAGTCCTTCATCCTGTTGCAGGGTGGCACGTTTGACCACCCTGATCGACTGTTCTTCTCGATCGAGGGGGCCTGGTCGTCGGCGTCCAAGGAGAACGGCTCTGATGTCCGCGAGTTGATTCCAGAGTTCTTTTATCTTCCGGAATTCCTAACAAATATCAATGGCTATAACTTTGGCGTACGACAAGGGGGCGGTGGCAAAGTCGATAATGTCATCTTGCCGCCGTGGGCCAAGGGTGACCCGAAAATCTTCATCCAGAAACACCGCGAGGCCTTGGAGAGCCCCTATGTGAGCCAGAATCTGCACAAGTGGATTGACTTGGTTTTTGGCTACAAGCAACGGGGAGAGGCTGCAGTGGAGAGTTTGAATATCTTCCACCCACTGTCTTACAAGGGGGCGAAGGATCTTGACAATATTACGGACCCTCAGGAGTTGGCTATCACCACGGGTATCATTCACAACTTTGGACAGACTCCTCACCAAATTTTTACGAGGCCGCATCCTCCACGGGAGAATGACAGATGTGTGGTCAAACGGTTGGATACGTCTATCAATGCTTTGACGAAGCTGCCTCATCCCCTTTTAGGTATGACCTACCACCCCTTGGGAGAAAACAAGGTTTTGGTGGATCGCTGACAACTGGTACAGACAGCCATGAACGGGTTGCGTCTTTGATATACGTACCAAAGCTCGATCGCCTCCTCTGCGCTTCCCCGTTCCGGGTCAACCTCCCGCCACAATATGACAAGTTCTTGGAATGGGGATATGCCGACAACAGCGTGCGCTTCTTCTTCAGCGACAACCGAAAGCCCGCTGGCCTCTTTGAGAACCTCCATATCGGCCAGATTTCCACGTTGACCTTTGCCGACTCCAAGACCCTCATCACGGCTGGTGAAGACTGCGTGGTTTCCGTCTACACAGTACACACTGGGCCAGGGAAACCCGTCGACTTACATCCTCGCACTTCCCTCTTTGGCCACAAGACCCCTGTCACCAGCATCGCTGTATCCAAGGCGTTCAGCACATTTATCACCGTCTCCCAGGATGGCATCTCCCTCCTTTGGGACCTCAACCGTCTAGAGTTCATCCGCAAACTACCTCTCGCCCGTCCTGTCGAGTGCGCCAGCATCAACGATGTAACGGGCGAAATCATGCTCTGCAGCGGCCCAAATGTCCTGCTGTACACTCTCAATGGTGATCTCATGCTCGACCAAAACGTCTGTGGTGCCGAAGGCCACGATGACTTTGTCCACTCTTGTGCCTTTTACGAGGGTTCGGGCAACGAGTGGCTGGAGAACTCTCTGGTCTTCACGGGTCACAAGCGCGGCAGGGTCAATGTCTGGCGGAAGACGGTTGGGAGGAATGGGAGGTGGATCTTGGAGTTTCTAAGGAGGTTGGATCATGCGAATCCGAAGAGTGAGACGGGGGCGAATGTGGATGCGGCGATTACGTGCATTTCGCCGATGCCACAGCTTGTGTATACTGGGGATGATGATGGGCGGGTGGTAAGTTTATTTACTCTTCAGATTCGGGTGTGTGACAAGGCTAACACGGTGTTTAGTATGAGTGGAATTTGGTTCAAAGGTTGGTTCAGCGTGATCGATGAGGTGAGAGGGGATTGGATCGACGCCAAGTGTGAGGAGGAAGAGGTGTAGGCAGGCCCCTATTATATACCGGACGGCTCTCTTTGGGTTGGAATGGATGATAAAACAGCGAAGCATATCGGGCATGGCTTGACAATGGCAGGCTTAGGGAGTTTCGGATTTTGTATTCCATTAGACAGGGGGACAATGATGGTGAGTATAGACTCTTGATATCATCCCATTGATGATACTTCGTCTCAGAGATGATGCCTCGCCGTGATTAATTTTTTTTGCACATGTTTTTTTGTATTCCCTGCCAAAAGTGCCAGTGCTGGCGTCTGTATTTGCACAAGACAGTCTATCGGTTTATTGACAATACACCTCTTCCTTCGGCGATCCCCCTTCGTTCCTTCAGACCCGTCCCCCCAGTCCGTATGTACAGTTCAAGTTTGATACACGTTGTGGCCCTTCTTCTCCGCCCCACCTATCCGGCTCGCTCAAATGGAATCTTCCGTATCGTCGTCGTAGCCTGTGAGCTGCTTCCTTGGGGTAGTAGGAACTGCAAAGTGATTAAGTTAGCTCCTGGATTTTGCTTCGTCCTCGTCGTCGTCCTCCAGAGGAATCACGTACTGGGATATGTCATGGGGACTGGAGAAGGGACCTCGTAGCCCCTCCACCGGCGGTAGGGAGGCACGGTGATGAGCATGACGGGGCCGGCGGAACCGATCACGACGGACCAGAAGTAGGCGGGCCTTTCGCGAGCCGCCCACTTGATGTAGCGGAGGGGCGACGCCCAGAAGCGCGGGGCGAGGGGACCGGTGGCGGACATTGTGGTGTCTAGAGAAGAAACGCGGGAGTTAGTGGTATGGAAATGGTGTCGCGTGGGGAGGGTGGACGCACGCAATTGACCGTTGACGAGCAGGCAGTGAAACTGCGTGATGATGCGACTTGGAGTTGATTCGAAGCTTGGACCCGATGTTCAATTGTGGTAAAACTGCGGCAGATGCTTGGGGAGCTGTGCTGCTCGGTACGTACCGTTGCCCCACATGTGTTGCACCCCTGTTCTTGTCTGGACTGGGGGGTCTTGGCAAAGGGCTACGTATCGCTTTTGGAGCATTGCGATGGAGAAGCTGTGGTAAAGTTGAAAGTTGTCGTCTCTTTGCAAGTTGGAAGAAGAGAAAACAAAACGTTCGAGGTTGGCATGAACAATCGGCAAGTCTAGCACCTGTCGGATTGTCCTGCCATACTTTTTTTCTCCTGCTCTCCTGCAGGTCCCTTTTTTTTCTTTTAGTTTTCCCACAAGGGTTCAGTGATACCAACGATGCGGTCGCTTGTTTCGTTCGTCGTTCTGCTGTTCGTGGCGGTGGTGTCGGCCATCAGCACCACGGGCAACAGGCTGCTTGTGGTCTTGGAAGACGTCGCCGAGAAGGAGGGCTATTCAAAGTTCCTGGGGGATCTGGAGGGTATGTTGTCTGCAATGGGGGGCATGGCGGCGACGGTGCTAACCAATTGGCGATGCAGGCAGGGGGTTTAAGCTGTCAATCGAGACGCCGAAGAGCGAGTCGTTGTCGCTGTTCCACCTCGGCGAGCGGGCATACGATCATGTTATCCTCTTCCCAACCAAGGGGAAGGGTACGTCTAGTCCGACATCTACAATTGCGAAGCTGTGCTGACTGCGCGCGTAGGCCTAGGCCCCAACCTCACAGCGAACCTCCTCCTCCAGTTCTTCGGCGCGAACGGAAACATCCTCTTGACGCTCAGCTCTGGCGCCGCGACTCCCTCGGCGCTCGTCTCCCTCTTGACTGAGCTTGATATCCAGCTCCCCGCTGACCGCACCGGCCTTGTTGTCGACCACTTCAACTACGACTCGACCAGCGCCCCAGACACTCACGACGTCCTTCTCCTCCCCGCTCCTGGACCCCTCCGCTCCGATATCAAGGACATCTTCAGCGCAGGTGCCCCCGCCAATGAGCTGATTGCCTTCCCCCACGGTGTCGGCGCCGCCCTTGGCGCCAGTGAGCTCCTGTCGCCCATCCTCCGTGCCCCGAGCACCGCCTACAGCTACAACCCCAAGGAGCAGTCGGAGGCGGTTGTGGATGACCTCTTCGCTACGGGCGAGCAGCTGGCGCTTATCTCGACCTTCCAGGCCCGCAATTCTGCTCGCTTCACCCTCGTCGGCGCTGCTGAGCTGTTCCAGGACAAGTGGTTTGACGCTGATGTCAAGAAGACGGGCGGCAAGGCCGTCAAGACCTTCAACCGCGAGTTCGCCAAGCGCGTTAGCGGCTGGACCTTCCAGGAGATTGGCGTCCTTCGCGTGAATTGGATTGAGCATCACCTCAGCGAGGTCGGCGCCTCCAACGAGTCGAACCCCAAGATCTATCGCATCAAGAACGATGTGGTACGTTTCAATATACCCCTTTCAAGTCTATCGAAGCTAATGATATTCTAGACGTACACCATCTCCCTCTCCGAGTGGTCCTGGGATACCTGGAATGCCTTTGCCGTTCCCAAAAATGATGCGCTCCAGCTCGAGTTCTCCATGCTTTCGCCATTCCACCGCCTGCCGCTCACACATGACGCCAAGCAGTCAAATGCCGAGCAGGCAGCCTACACCTCTTCCTTCAAGCTGCCCGATCAGCATGGTATCTTCAACTTCAAGGTCAACTTCAAGCGACCCTTCTTGACCAATGTCGAGGAGAAGAACACCGTCTCCGTCCGCCACATGGCCCACGACGAATGGCCTCGCAGCTTTGTCATCAGCGGCGCATGGCCCTGGATCGCCGGAATTGGCGCCACCGTCACTGGTTGGCTGGCCTTCTGCGCGCTGTGGATGTACAGTGGCCCGGTGGGTGGTAAGAAAGAGAGCAAGAAGACGCAATAGAGTGGTAGATGTATGTGTATGCAGTTAAAGAGTCTGCCAGAAGCGCAAAACCCGCTGGGAAATGGTAGTACTGGGAGTTTGTTCAAGCTAGAGCGGGCTATCTGTGGTTTTTTTCTGGTTTGTATAATGTGAGATTACGGCAAAAGATACACACAGGATGGGGCGTAGTGTTCTCCAAAAGCTAAGGAAAAGCAGCCATGATTTATTCACATTATACCATCAAGGGCTCAGCTAGTGTGGCTGGGGTGCAAAATCCATTTTCTGTCAGCTACCTATCTGATCCACCATGGGGAAAGGTACTTGGGAGTGACAAAGGGGTACAAACAGATCCGTGTCAGTTATCTAAGTTCTGCCATAACGATAGGATACGGAGCAGAGTGAGAAAGGGGTGCTCCTAGATATTGACCGTTTCGATATACTTTTCCCCCCACGTCGAAACCTCCCAATGCTCCTATCTTTCAACGTCTGCCTATTCCGCAACGGCTGACCGGTCCACAGTCAAGATAACTAGAACCTAAAATGTATCGTCGACTTGACGCTATCTCCGACTTCGGGAAGGGGTTTGAAGGGGAGAAGTAAAAGAATGTGATGCCCTCAGATAAGCTCTCTTGAGTTCTCAACGACAACCTCGCTAACGTGGCTTGTGCCACGGCTGGCTGCCTGCAAATTTGGCTTTTTGGTCCTTCAATCATCACCGAGCATTCTTTTTCTTCTTTCTTCATGTGATCGAGAAGAGAACGGGGAACATGGTTCCACTAGAGTCCAGAAAGAACATCCGAAACCGAACCATCCTCCTCTCTCAGATCGTCGTCCCCCTCACTGTCAACCACCCGGGCTGCTCGGTCAGCATCAAAGGCGCCAACGCCGAAGATGCTCGCTCCGATTGAAAACTACTTGTTTGTTCCATCAGCGGTGCTGCACTGACGCGCCTAGCTCAACCTCAAGGAGGGAGCCCAACGCCGGCGCACCTATGGAAGTGCTGGTATCGTCATGGCAAGCATAAACGGGTTGGTACACCCTCGATGAAGGCCGAGCAACCTAGATAGTGAAGCGGAGAAAACAGAAAAGATGTCGAGCTGGGAGGTGAGGGATGGTTTTTGAGGTCAAGTCTGCAGCTTCCAATGAATAATGTGGGGTGTCAAATCTGCTCAGATATCCATTCTTGCAAAGCTTTCATCTTCTTGTGGACCGCGCCATCCCGTTTGTGTGGCGGGAGGGGTTCCGTGGGAATGAAGTTTGGGATGTTGCTCTGTGTGGGAGCACCCGAGCGGTCTTCCTCATCGCAGGTAGGGGTGCTCGTGAAGCCGTGAGGTGGCCATGCTGGTACGTCACCTGACGTCTAGAAGGCATGTGAGAGAATGGAATAAGATAGGAAAAAAATGCATTGATGGGTAGGAAGCAAGCTGAGTTCGGCTTGGGAAGCTGAGAGGTGTCGCAAGTGAGGTTGGACTGGGAGCCAAGGACAAACAGAGGGTTAAAAAAAGAGCTCGGCCTGGAGGCTGCATCAGCGGATGGACGGCGTGGTTGATGAACTCACGGAGCCCGGACGATGATACGCAACCATTTGCATCTCCGGTCCTTTCCAAGCCCGACCCGCCGGGGCGTCTGGCGAGTTCGCAAACTCTGTTTGCAGCATCTCTGTTGGCAGGAGAGAGAGAATTGGCGAAGAAAGATGCTGACGCGACGCGGTATCCATGGTGGGTTCAAATGGCCCCACTACAGCCTGACCCCTGCCAGCTGAGCTCCAGCCACAGACGCCAGCTGCCGGAAACATTTTGTAAGGCTGCGATCAGTTGCATCTTGCGATCGCGACCACATCAACGCTTCACCTCGCCCAAAACACAAATCCGTTTCTCCCCCTTTCATAGCGCTCCTCACCACGTCACTTCAAAATGGTAAGCAGCCCCTTTTGCTTCCAATTTCTATGCAGCTGCTAACAATTCCAGGCGCGCAATTCCGAAAAAGCGCAGTCCATGCTCTTCCGCTTCCGCGAAGCCCAAGCCGCAGACCTAGGAATTATCGACGCCGGCCGCACCCGCCGCCCACGCGCCATCACCGAGCAAGACAGCATCCCCAACTGCGAGCGATGGCGCGGCCAAGTCCTCAAAGAGATCTCGCGCAAGGTCTCGCGCATCCAAGACATTTCCCTTTCCGACTTCCAGATCCGCGATCTCAACGATGAGATCAACAAGCTCATGCGCGAGAAGCACATGTGGGAAGTGCAAATCAGGAATCTAGGTGGACCGAACTACATGCGCGGCGGGGGAAAAGTGTACGATGAGGCGGGGAGAGAGATACCAGGCGGCGGGAGGGGATACAAGTACTTTGGGCGGGCGCGGGAGTTACCTGGGGTGAAAGAGCTATTTGAGGCGGCGGCGAAGGCAAGGCAAGAGGACGAGAAGCCTTTGGAGGCGAGGGACGATTTGCGGAAACAGGTTGATGCGGCGTACTATGGATATGCGCCAGGGGAGGAGGATGAACATCTGCTGGAGTACGAGGCGGCAAAGGAGCGTCAAGCATTCGAAGCTTTAGCAAATGCTGGGCTGACTGAGGCGCCGCCTGGATTTGAGCCGTTACCAGGCGACATAGGTGATGGTCGGGGATGGGAGCTACCGACTATGGATGAGGTCCAGCAGGAACTCATTGAGAGGAGAAGGAGGATGCTTCTGGATCAGTTATGAGGTTACGCTCGTCGTCAAATTGTTGTTGTTCTCGATATTCTGTAGCATTTTCGTGGGTAGGCTCGCATGGCGTTTAGCGGGCAAAATCGGTTCCAGGGATGACACTCGTACCACATGTTGCGCACGCTCATATTGCTCGATTCTGGCGTTAGCTTCAGCGCACTGCACGAAGGACGCATTCATAAATATTGATCATTGTCGCCTAGTCTTAACTACCTGATAACATCCAAAAAGTAGCAATTCCTGGCAGCGCCTGGCCGATCTCCAAGCCTGAGCCGAACTCAATGCTAAGGTACCAAACCCCCTGGACGCCTGGTCGATGCCTGTATACCTAAAAAACCCACCACTGAGAATCCAATCCCACGTGCCTGGAAATCTAACATTCCTGTGACCAATTCTCCTTTACCCATTTGTGGACCATCACGTCCAACAACTCAGTCCCATAAGGCAACATGTCAGCTTCGGTGTATGTCGTGTTCAGGCGTTTGAACACTTGAGAAAGAGGTCCCTTCATGAAATCAATGAAGACAAAGTCGATTGTCTCCGGCTCCTCTCCTTCTGTGACACCCATTTCCGTTTTCACAACGGCAGGTTGTGTATGGTAGTCATAGCTCCAATGCAAAGTATCGTCTCCGTCGTTGCCGAGGCCGTCCACCGTTGTGTGACCTTCCACAATTTCAGGTTCCCCGTAGCCAGACAAGCGGGCTTGACCCACGGAACGGCTAGCTAGCTTCAATACGTCCTTGGGGGCGATGAAGGTCTCTCGACGAATGTTCAGCTCACACGTCGGGATGCCCAACATCATCAGGTACGGGCGCTGGTCGGTGAAATATGATTCCCAGCTCAAAAGGACGTCGAAAATGAACTTGGCAGTTTTGTAGGGCATGTTGGGTATGTATCTGAATTTGTTGGGGAAAGGCGAAACATTGAACATCGAGTCGCGCGTGAAGCGACCCTTGAAAATGTCGAAGCGCATAGCACCGGTGTTGATCAGAACCAGGCGCGGAATATCCACTCGCTGTTCGTCGTAGGCGACATAAGGGAGTATCTTGTTTGCCAAGAGGGTGTAAAGGTTGTTCTTGTGTCCGTAGGGAAACCGTGTCATCCAGTAACTCTGAGGAGCGCAGCCGTACAGTTCCTCCAGTCGCATATTGTTCCTCGCATGGGCAATCATGTTCGACGTGTTCCTGCCGCGCTCCGTCTCGAAGGCCTCCCCATTGAGCCCGGTATGGTGGTAGAATCCGAGTAAGTTGGTGTCGATGTAACGACGGCTGAAGGTTATCTTCCCCGCATCACGGGGTTGAGGCGAGGGGACTTCATCTTTCTTGAGCGGTCCGTCCAGAGACACCCAGCCGATCGTCTCAAAATATCGGCCCGACGCCACGGCTATTGCGCGCTCATCATACATTGTTGCGTTCCGAAGGTGAACGTGACCACCTAGGAAGACGATGGGCGTGGTCGGGTTGACATCGCGAATGGCTTTGTAAATGGTGTTGTTGAACTCTGACATTTCAACGCCAACATGGCCGTTGACGACGAAGACGTCGGGGTCCTCGCGAATGGCGTCTTGAAACCAAGGTTCCTTGACTGTCTCCTCGACCCTCTGAACGACGGACAAGGTTTTGTTGTTTTCGCTGAAATTGAAGAGAAATCCAAATGCCAAAATCTCCAGTCCCTGATTCTTCGTCTTGAATTTGCGATACCTCGGTGCCATCGGCTCCTGCTTGCCAGTTGTGATGTTGATGTAATCGAGGTTGGACGCGATGTAATTGTTCTGGTAGTTGGGCACCGTGTATCTGTGTTCATCTTGAATGGCCCAGGACTTGTAGAGCTCATGGTTGCCAGTGCAGATAATATCGATATCCTGCTGGCGGTAGATATCGTACAGATAAAGACCCTTCGGGTTCGATCCGTCGTATAGGCCGTTTCCCTCAATGCGATCGCCAGCATCGACGAGAAGGAGATCAACGCCGCGCTCGTCGGCCTGTTTCCGCATGTGATGGGCGAGCGAGACGTAGTCGCCCCAGTCAGCCGAGTACGAGGGCTCTGTGAGATGCCCACCGAGCCAGCCGTGGGTATCAGTCGTTTGGAGAAAGTTCAACTTGCCCCAAGTGAGGTCACGCATCGGTGCCGGTGCAGGCATCTGTGCATGAGGCTGCATGGCGGCAATGCCGCCGACGAGGGCCGCGACGATGACGCCCCATCGCCGTATCCTTGCCATTGTCACGATTTGTTGACCTGCTCGACTGATGATTGCGGCGGGAAAAAAGAGAAGTAAGTGAGTTGGCAAAGAGGGCAAGCTGTCACGGGGACCTGGCAGGTATATGGGGGGGTCGGCCCAGCCTGGCTCGCTGGAAACTCACCGGTTGAGGCGCCGAGTCAACATCGTTGGCTGCCGACGGCAGCCAGGCTGCGAGGCCAAGGTTCCGGCCTTGGCTGGTTGTGGCTGGCGATCATCACAAGCCACGTGGGGGGTACAGATAGCGGCACGTGCCTGTTCTCTTTCGACTCCCAGCGTCAGTGGTCGACTCACCACCAACACTCATCACCCGTAGCCAACTTCGTGGCTGATCTCGTTTCGAGTGTTTCCTGCAATCCCCGGATGTCCGGACTTTTGGGTCTTTATTATGTACCTCGCAGCGCCGAGATGGTGCGGTTTGCTGGGTCCACTCTCAACGCTTGACATACGTCAGGCCTCGAGGCGGCTGTGCAACACCCCGGTAACTGGACGTTTGACCAAGAAACCCAAGTCAACACAAAAACAACATGAAAAGGATAAAATAGGTAGGTCTCATAGCTGCCAGGAACAGCCATATGCCCCATAGAAAGCGGACTGCCTACCTACCTACCCTCGCTACCTACCTGGTTCACAACCCCTTTGACAGCATTAGCTCGACGTCCCGCCTTCTGACAGACCGGAGCTATTCTGCCGGGTCTGGTACTATCTGCGAGCTTACCTCCCCGACTGAGCTAGGTGCAAAGTTTCCCCTCACTTTCAAGATGCAAAGTTGAGGATTGCGGATCTTAAACTTGTCAGAATTGTTGTGGAGAAAATCCGTAGTCGTCAAAGCCCCCAAGAACTCGGATGCTCAAGCCCCAGTGCCCGTTGCAGACCTGAAGGACTCACCGGGCCATCTAATCAAAACAACAACCACCTAGGTTGTTAAGATGGTGTCGAGTGAACATCATCTGCAGCGAGCGAGCAGCGACGGCCCGGCCAAACCGCCAGGTACACCACCAAGCGTCAGGCGTCGGCCGCGTTTTCAAGGCCCGAGGGTGGTCGCGCCAAGCCCTCAACCCCACAACCCCGCCCACCCCTCCACCAGCACTTGGTGGGCTGTACTGTAGGTAGCTGATTGTCCCGAGCCGCGAGACAGCCATCATGGGCCAGTCTCTGGGCTTTATTACTCGGGCGTACCATGCATCCAGCATGCAGATGTGCTGTCCCTTCGTGCTTTGTGTGGTTGGATCCTATTCCATCCCAACCAGGGCCTCCCACCACACTCTCCTTCCTCAGGACGACCTCACGTGTCACTCCATCACTCGAGTTTCGACCTTCTGATCATCCATTCCAAAACAGCAACCGATACTTGAGGCTATCGCTATCTTCCTCTTGTTATCCGGCGAGCGAGCGTGGAGACCTCCAAGTTCCCGCGGTGTTGGCTCGTCGCCCGTCTTGGCCGAGCTTGGCTTCTGATCCTGTTTCCGCCCTCATTCCTCCAGCCGTCGCTTAGATGCTGCCTCCCCTGCCCGGCCTTTAGATGCAACTTCTCCCCGTGTATCACCTATGCTGCCCACTATCACTTTCCCCCTTGATCCAACATTCGCACGACCCAGCCCTCCGTCGCGACCATGCCAGCAACCATGATGGACGCCCCGCGATACGCTCCCGCCGCGATCGAGACCATCAGCGCCGAGGACTTTGAGACGGCCTCGATCCGCTCCGCGGCGCCGTCTTACAGTAAGTGGCTGCCCTGCTTCCTGCAACAAGCACAACTCACCCATATTATAGCCTCCGACGCGCCATCATACCACTCCACAGTACCCAACACGGAACCTGTACCCCCTTACTCCCCCCCTGAACGCTCTGCCAACTCCGCCGGGCCCCGGAACACCAGCCCAGCCCCGCTCATCAGCTCCGAACCCGGGTCGGCACCCCGCCAGGGCCTACCGCCGGTGCCAAACGGTCCCATCTCCCAAAATCTCCCGACGCTGGGCTACTTCCGTATCCCCTCCTGGCCAGCTCTCAGCGCAAACCCAACTTACCACCGCGTGGCTTTACGCCGGGTGGCTGCCGCCTCCCGAGACACTCGCCTCGAAGGCATTCGGCGTGCCATGCTAGACCGGATCGAAGAGGAAGAACAGCGCAACCGAGCCGCAGGGAGCCGCCCACTCGAGGACCCCTACCTCGTGGGAGAGACTGCTGCGGCACAGGCACGCCGTGAGCGTCTCGCGCGTGAAAACGGCGACGAAATCCTCATCCGCGAGGACCGTCGGTGGGACTTCTTCCTCGGCGAGCTCTCCTCACGCAGCCGCCGTGGTGGCAGGCTCTCGATGAGATGAACAACAGGGGTCTCCTCATAGACCCCAGCAGACAGACATGCGTCTGTTTTCTGGGGCAAGGAAGCGACGGCGGCGTTTGTTTCCACATACGCATACAGCAGTGCATTGGCGAGCATTACGTGGGTGGGTAGCTAGGTCCCGGTGCATTGCTCTTCTTCGTTTCTTTCCAGGCTTTCCGCACTCATTTGCAGGTATGGCGTGCATACATTTTGTGGTTCTGGTGCCGTCTTTCCATTCCTTCAGGCTCATATGCTGAGCGACCCATTTACTTTTCTTCTGGGCGGGATTTCGTGCTCTTGCTTCGCATTTCGACGGGCGTTTTCAGAGGAATGGTCTCTTTTCGCAGGGCGAACTCGGGTTGAAGTCCCGAGACTCAGGAGGCCAGGAGCTCTTTGGTACCTAGGGAGTTTGACATCTGGAAGTTGATTTTCGTCAGAGTGTGAAGTTTTCGAATTGCGGCAAATTCACGTCGACTTTGACAGCAGCCTCAAGGTAAATCCAGTTCATGTGCACCGTCAAAACTTGGTCCCCAGTGTCAGCAATGTCGATTTTGTATAACTGCCCACTTACAAGCAGCTGGGTTCGTAGAAGAGCTCCTGAGTGAGCGCCATAGAGACCTGCAGATCAACCTGACAGCGGAAACCCCAAGTTGAGGATATGTATTACTGATAGTGATCTCTTCCTGTGCCCCGGTTAACCCACGATTCCTTTCTATGCCAGCTTCGATACAATATTTAACACATCCGACAACGCCAGGCCAAATGCGATCAGTCACACACACGCGCTCCAATGCGCTATCACAAAGCTCGCCCCCTTACCGCCTTCACTTCGCCATCTGGTACCCGGTTTTTGTACAAGTTTGAACTCAAGGGCTTCGTACGCCATGAACAACGGTCAAGATCATATGTTTAGCCCTTGCTCTTGGTGTTGAGGATGAGCGCAACGATGAGACTGGAAACAGAGTCAGCAAAGTTCGAGACGAGTGGCAACAGCCGCATGGGGTTTCTAACCCGTAAAGCCCAAGTACTTCGCCGAAAATGAGGATGAGAACCATGCCAACGAAGATTCGCGACTGGAGCATGTATGCCCTGACCCCCTTATCTCCCACAATACCAATGCAGTAGCCTGCGGCAAGACCCGTCAATCCGACAGAGAGACCACACGCTAGGTGCATAAACCCGCTGCAAGAGAGTGTAGGCGTCAGCATCCTGCATTTTCCGGAGCCATTGGGGAAGCGGGGCGCACTTGAACAAGCTGTAGTTGGTACCGGATGATGGCGGTGCAAGATCCTGGGCAATCAAAACCGACACCACGAGGGCATATACAGCAATAATACCAGACATGACGACGGGAATCAGGCACTGCGTATAGAATTAGCGGGACGATCGCCCAACTGAGGAGCGAGCGGAGAGGGCGGCCACCTTCATGATGAGGTCTGGTCGGAAGGTCGCCACACCGGCGATACCGATACCGGCCTTTGCGGTGCCATAGGCAGCTCCGATGCCTGAACAGCAGACATGTTGTTAGTTATTATTCGGAAAGGCGGGTTGGGCAAGAGCAGTCGTCGTCCTCGTCGTCGTTGTTGTCGTAGTCGTCGAGGGGCTCGGCAGCGTAATGGAGCATCGCGAGAGGGGGCCACATACTACCAAAGATCATAGCTGCCGCAATTCCACCCTACAAGAAATCCACCAGTTAGCAAGGTCGCTAGGAGTACAAGGCGCCCTCCCGAGCTGCTTGCCGACTACGCGGGCAGCAGAGAGCGCCTTCGCAGCGGCGGGCTTGGGCTTCTCACCATGCCAATGAAGGGCGCGAATTTCGGGCTGAGCTCTGACTCGGCCATGTTGGGCAACTTTGTGAAAATCCGGCACGGTTGACGAAGAGAGTAATCGAAATTCCCCGGGTGCGAGCGCGCCGGTGAGGAATACGGCCGGGTAGGTTGATTCGCAACGTCGATGCGAAGCAGGCAAGCCAGGATTGGAGCTTTAACTGCTGATGCGTTCAAGGCGGCAGGTCACGTGAAGCACAGGGTTCGGGTTGTTCTCGACCAAGGGTTAGGGTCCAACAGCCAAGGAATTGCATTGCCCAGGAAAGTGGGAATCTTGCAGACGTGCGCGAATGGACTTTTGAGCCATCGGGATTACCTAGTGTTTTTCGTTAATTTTTCTCAGTGTGCTCTCCCTGCTGTATTGTATCTCTGCAGGCTTCTCCTTGCCTGCTTATCGCTTCGAGTTTGCGTGCTTGCTGGCGTTGTCGCGCACGGGACACTGGAGAATAACTAACCAAACATCTCTCGAAAAAACGTCACACCCGGAAACGTCGTCACTCAACACCCCGTCCCTCCTCACGCAGCGCCGGCCGACACGACGAACCGTCGAGGGCACGCATCGCCCGCTCCGATTCCGCTCTTTCCGACCACCCGCACAACGCCGTCCACCGCTCGTAGACGACTGTCTGTCTCCTGTCTTCCAACTCCGGGAGAGGGTGTCGGCAACCCTTCCACGCCGAGATACGGGTGAGTTCACGCCATCTCCACTTTTGATTGCCAAACGTCCCCCTTTAGAATTTAGACTGCAAGCCTTGCAATTCAATCCCCTCGTCAAACCAGCACGCACAAGAAAGTCAATCTAATGAATTGCTGATGCTGACGCTGCGTGCTCGCGTTGCCAGGCAGGAATGGCCGAATACCAGCAGGACCGGGGACCGCCGCGGCGGGATCAGTATGGCAACCCCAACAACTTCCAGCGAGATGCCGCCTTTTCCAACATCTTCGGCGCCGCGCCACCCCCTGGCCGGTCGCAAACAATGACGTCCTCGGTTCCTCCGCCCTCGATGATGTCGGAAGGCCGAACACAGACCATGTCGTCTACCATGTCGGGAGTCTCAGCAATGTCGGGAATGCCGGGCCCAGGGACGCAGCGGATGCCGCCACCACGGCTGCCCCCGCCGCAGGGAGGAGGCTACTCGGACCAGATGCCACCGAGACCACGTCCCGTGGATAGGGGCCCCCCAGGAGGTGGCTATTATCCGGGTCCGCGCTCCGTTTCTGGCGGTCAACAGGTCCCGTCCCCTCACTACATGCAGCAACAACGGCGGCCATACCCGGGCCAGGGGCCTCCGCCCATGTCACAGCACCGCGGTCCACCGCCACCCCGAGGCGATCCCATGCGCTCCGATTCGATGCGTTCAGACTCGATGCGTTCGGATTCGATGCGTTCAGATTCTATGCGGGGCCCGCCCCCTCAGGAGTACTACGGGAACAATGGATCACGGGGTCCTACACAGCGGTTCTACCAGGGGCAGGGCGGCGGTGGGCCGCCGCCAGCCATGAATTCGGATCCTTATCGTTCGCAGTCCCTCGCGAGCGCCCCGAGGCACCAAATGTATCAACCCCCGCCCCAGTCCTACCAACAGCAAGCTCCAGCAAACGCCTTCAGGCACGCACAGTACAATCCGAACCCGAACTCTGCTAGAACGACGGCTCAGGGACGTGTCGTTCCGGATAGACACCTGGAGGATCGCTCCATGTCGATGACAGGATATAGCTCATACGATCGCGATTCGCACCAAACCATGAGTGGCCGCGTAATCCCGAACAGGAGGCCGCCTGGTGCTGGCCCCAGCTCGCCAGAGTATGCGTCTACGGGGCCGGGACAACAGGGACCGGGACAGGTGGGACAAAGCAACGGCTACCCGAACAACAACTACGCTCCGGGGTCACAAACCAGAACGACAAGCATGGCATCGTCTGGTAACGACAGCAACCGGTCCATGTCAATGGCATCCACGATAGCCCCGTCAATTGCTCCGTCTGATAGAACAGACTCTCAGACACTCGTGCATCGCCCGTCTGTGTCTGGTTCTACGAACGGGGAGCGCCCGCCAACAGCAAAGATTAGGCCACCAATTGTTTACCCGGCTCTCCTCTCCCGGGTCGCCGAGTGCTTCCGACGCAAGATTGTGGTGGGAGACCGGACGAAGAACGAACTGACCTACAAGAACGCATTCAGTGGTGCAGAGGCTGTCGATGTTCTTTCCTATATCATTAGGACTACGGATAGGAATCTGGCATTGCTTCTCGGCCGAGCACTGGACGCCCAAAAATTCTTCCACGATGTCACGTACGAACACCGGTTGCGAGACTCCACCTACGAGATGTACCAATTTCGAGAAACTCTAACCGAGGAGCCGGAAGAGAAGCCAGCTGTCAACGGCGTTTTCGTCTTATTGTCGGAGTGCTATTCGCCCACCTGCACGAGGGACCAACTGTGTTATTCGATTGCTTGCCCCCGGAGACTGGAACAGGTGTCGAGGCTCAACCTTAGGGCGGGCCCTGGTCTGAGAAAGGAAGGACCCGCCAACGTGAACGACGACGATGTTGATCAAACAGACGAGCAGAAACTCTGGATCAACAGTGTGCCAAAGGAGATTGCTGATAGCACTGGAGACAAGGAGAAGAAGCGGCAGGAAGTTATTTCGGAGATCTGCTACACGGAACGTGACTTTGTCAAGGATCTCGAATACCTCCGCGATTTTTGGATTTTGCCTTTGAGGGGGAAGATGAATGGCATGTCGTCTATCCCACCACAACGAAGGGAAAGGGTTGTCAGGAATATCTTCAGCAACATCATCGATCAGCCCAGCATTCATGCGGTCAGCTCGAGGTTTGCGAAGGCTTTAACCGAACGACAGCAAAAGAGTCCGGTCGTCTTCCATGTTGGCGACATATTCTTGGAGTATGTACCGCAGTTCGAGCCATTCATCCACTACGGAGCGAAGCAACTGGAGGGCAAGTTCGAGTTTGAGAACGAGCGATCGATAAACAAGGATTTTGCCAAATTTGTGGACGACGTGGAACGGCGGAGAGAATCGAGGAAGTTGGAACTCAACGGTTATTTGACGAAGCCCACGACAAGATTGGCCCGATACCCCCTTCTTTTAGAAAACGTCCTCAAGTACACGGAAGACGAAAACCCAGATAAGACCGATATCCCCAAGGCCCTCAAGCTGATCAGAGATCTGCTGAGTAGAGTCAATGCCGAGTCCGGCAAGGCAGAAAACAGGTTCAACCTAAGACGCTTGCATGAGCAATTGAAGTTCCGGCCGGGCGAGAGGGTAGATTTGAAGCTCACGGACGAGAATCGAGAGCTTGTTTTCAAGAGCCAACTCAAGAAGTCGCCCACGGAACAGGCTGACATCACTGCGTTCTTGTTCGACCACGCAGTGCTCTTGGTTCGAGTTAAACAGGTCGGAAAGGCTGAGGAGTTGAAGGCGTATCGGCGGCCCATCCCACTAGAATTGCTCTCTATCAAGGAGATGGAGGAAGTCATCCCGCAAGCAGGCACGGTTAAGAGATCATCCTCGAGCATTCTCCCCGCTCTTCGCGCCGGCGAAGCAAAGAAGGGGGAAGGGTGGCCAATTACTTTCCGCCACCTTGGCAAGAACGGCTACGAGCTGACCCTCTACGCTGCCAATCAGTCGGCGAGGCAGAAGTGGCTCGAGTATATCGACAACGCCCAGCAACGGCTCAGAGGTCGCGCCGACTTCCTCAACACTACTGTAATTTCGAGCGGCTACTTCTCGGGCCAGAATAAGGTCAACTGTGTTGCGCCGTTTGGTAAGCATCCCAACTTTTTGAATCGACATTCTTGGGCTGACTGTGCATTAGATGGTGGAAGGAAACTGATTTACGGAACGGATAACGGCGTATATGTGTCGGATCGAAAGTCCAAAGACAAAGAAGCGCCACCCAAGAGGGTCATTGACGTGCAGAATGTGACCCAGGTCGACGTTCTCGAGGAGTACCAACTCCTGTTGGTGCTCAGCAACAGATCACTCTACTCGTACCAGCTCGGTGCCCTGGACCCAAGCGAGCCAATCTCGGCCAAACGAGGCAAGAAGATCCAAAGCCACTGCAATTTCTTCAAGACCGGAATCTGCCTGGGTCGACACTTGGTATGTTGCGTCAAGAGCTCAGCACTGTCGACCACGATCAAGGTGTACGAGCCCAATGACGCAATGTCGCGGACGAAGAAGCAGAAGGGCCTCAGCAAGATGTTCAATGCCGGCCAGGATGAGCTGCGACCGTTCAAGGAGTTCTACATTCCCATCGAGTCCAGCTCAGTCCACTTCCTCAAGAGCAAGCTGTGCGTAGCTTGCGCAAGGGGCTTCGAGGTGGTGAGCCTCGAAACGCTCGAGACTCAGTCACTGCTGGATCAGGCCGATACGTCACTTGACTTTGTCGCTAGGAAGGAGAACGTCAAGCCTATCCATATCGAGCGACTCAACGGCGAGTTCCTGCTCAACTACTCGGAGTTCTCATTCTTCGTCAATAGGAACGGCTGGAGAGCACGGCCCGAGTGGCGCCTGGACTGGGAAGGCGCGCCGCAGGCCTTTGCGCTAAGCTACCCGTGGATCTTAGCCTTTGAGCCCAACTTTATCGAGTTGAGGCATATTGATAACTTAGCGGTGCATATCGTGCCGCACAAGAACATCAGGATGCTACACAGCAGCACTCACGAGGTGAGCTTCAACCCCAAGCTTCCCACACTAAAGATGCCGGTTTGCTGACCAACGTGAAACAGATCATATTAGCGTACGAAGACGAGCGGGGCGAAGACGTCGTTGAGGCAATCGACTTCTGGAAGAGCCAGAGGAAATCCGACATATACTATGACAATACAAGCCCGCCAACATCCAGCGGCGGTGGGGGGGGGAGAGAAGGCTCGTCGCGAATGGGGATCTAGTCGCTTTTGCTCGCGGCTACCAATGTTGTCTATACACCAACAAGCGACAGGTGCGGTCGGCTTTTGTATGTGCGTATCGGCGTGCCAGAAAGACCGGCAGAGAGTGAGGGATTGGGGGTCTAGTCGACTTCATTGTTTTTTCCTCTTCCGACTCCTCCCTTAGCTGAGTCGTTTTCGTTGTTTTGCTTTTGGGGTGTTTTGTGTTTCCACATGGCCAGCGAATACTGTGGATTGTAATGGGCTTTTGGTTGTTGTTATCTCGATTCTCATTTTCATCAAGCTATGTAACATCATTTACCGAGAGAGTAGGAGTGAGAAGGTGGCTAGGCTGTAAAGGGTTGAGAAAGAAGAGAGTCGGATGCTGACCAAGTTCGACATATTCAATCGAGAATGGCAGCGCAGATGGTTTCTGTGGTGCAAACTCGCAAGATTCAGTGATGGTGGACCAGTAAGTGGGTGAAACAATGGGTGATGAGAGATGCAGTGGCGAGTTGACCTCCCAAACAACCTTGAGAAGAGCTCGTTCAAGCTACTGGCACTTTTATGTCAACCTTCCTCCTGCAATCTAGGCGTCTACGAGGCACACCGTAGCGGTTACACTCAACCAGTGTCAATCCGCAGCTATTCTTTGCCAATCAGGTGTTAAATGGCCGGCCACCTTGAGAATATGGTGGGATCAGGAGAGCTCTGAGTCGGGACGCCGAGTTTTGGAGCTGGGGTTTCACATGAACGGCTGAGAACGGCTCGCTAGCATGTTGTTGCACAGCTGTTGTTGAACCGACTCGGCTCCATTTACAGGTGCCTCTTCTTTCGAAGTTGACGGCAAGATTGGCGCCATATTCCCGTGGCCTGGCTGTCTCTCGTCCCCCCCATATTTATGCACGGGATCGACCGATTGATCACCACCACATCTGGATATCCTCGTCTGATCATTCATAGCTTCTCCATACTGTGCTCCTTCATTAACCCGGATCGTCAAGCAGATTCTCCCGTGAAAGAAGGATGGAAGAACAACAGATATTCTGTCAGGGGGCCCTCATACGCCCCCATGTGCCACGCCGCCCAGGCAGGCTGAGACGGGCTAGACTGATGGTCCTTTAAGTGGGTGATGGAAGGAGAAGCTACCTATGTGCGCGAGGATGCATGCCTGCCTCTTGCTTTGCAGTCGGCGTTCAGCAGGGAGCGGGAAGTTTAGGGATCCCGAGTCTAGCCATGAACCCTGCCGAGCGCTGCAGCGTGCGTTGACGGGGTTTTCCAACTGCCTGCGTATGCGGGATCCGGTGTGTCCGCTTACTGCTAAATAAGCTAGCTAGGTTCAGGTTTTTGCATTCCAGTTTCCGGTTTCCTGGTGATTAGCAATGCTGTGCCATCGGATGTGAGCCGTTGGCGCTCGCAAACCGGTTGGAAGTTGAGATAATTGGTGATTGCAAGTTATGAACCGGTGAGGCTGCTCCAGCCTATCCAACGGTCTGTAGCGATGATGGAGGCTCGTGAAGTAGGTCCAAGGAGCGCTCCGGTTCGTCTATCCGAGCCGGAAGCAAGACGACACAACGGTTGCGCCGCCTTCACCGGTCAAAAGTCTAGCCCGCGCTGTGAAGCCCCCTGCGGCAGATCGCTGGAACCCCGCCTCACCCCACCTTGGGGCGCCTGCAGCCAACCGAAAGCGTTGCTTCCTCCACTGCCAAAGACACCGTGTTGAAGGGAGGAGGGGGTTCTCTGTCGCCGACCTGGGATTCCCCAGGTCTGAGAATGCCATGCATGCTGTTCCATGCAGCTCGACACCACAAGGCGACTCGCCCACACCTCCCTCCCACAGTTGCGGCTTGCATTCGTTCTGTCTTGGCTCATGATGGCTGGACGTTAGGACGAACCGCGCATCCCTCGAGGTAAGGCTCAACAAAAGAGGGGTGGCAGACATCTCGTTGGAAAGCGCGGTGGCATGATCGAAGAGTCCACGACAAGAAAGATGGGTAGTGCTGCCGAGATTGGCCGTCTCGGCTCAGTGCGGCCAAAACAGCGCCTGAACAGAGATGGAAATGGTGCGGAGGTTCAGACTGGACGTTATCATCGTCTGCCAGGCGTTGCGGTGGGCAGAGAGAAAGACCCGAAATCAGGAATGGGAATACCCGGAGCTCGCCGTCTTAGGACTTGCTTGCTTCTTTCTCGGCCTTTGCTTTTCCTGCTCTCTTTCGCTCCCGTTTCACCACGGTGTCTTTTCAAAGGCCGCGACGGGCGAATAAGAACATGCTGGCAAGGTTTGGGTCTTACGTATCAGACAATGCACGGTCAGGGGTAGTGCGAGTTATGACGGGAAAAGCTCCGTCTTCTCACCTCGACGCATCACCTTTTCTCCTAGCCTCTGATATACCCCCACCTTAGACTATATCGTTCCCCCCCCCTGTGCGGTTCGCGGCTCTGGGATTTGATAGGCAACGGGTTGGTCGAAGATCCCCGTCATGTCGGGTCGCCTCCCAGACAGGCCAGACGCCATCCATGGATTGATCCCTTCCCCCCTCCTCAAGCTTGCTTGCTTACTTACCTTAGCTACAGTATGTCCTCACAGTGTCTAGCTTCCTGCATGACTGCGTGTCTTTGCCTATTAATCTGGAGCCTGTCCTCCCGCCCGATTTTCGTTTCCTTGAAATACTTTTTTCTTCCTCTTTGTGTTCACGTCGAGCCTTTCTGCGGTGTTTGCCTCGTCTCTTGCTTTAGGTCGACTTTACCTTGCACAGTTGCATCATCGTGCCGCACCTCCTTTTGTCTCTCACTTGTCGAAGATATCTCGCCGAGCTCTTCCTCCACGCCACCACACTGAACTCTTCCCAGTTCACGACGTAGAGGAATTGGGAATACCCCATATATACCAACCATCATGAATGGGTGCTACTGTTCGAATTACTACGGCTCGATCGGCTGCCGCAACACCGTCTCCAAGTTTGGCGAACGGTGTAAGCTGTGTGTGGTCAGTCATTCTCACTCTCACGTACACAATGGCCACCGCCCCTGACAAGACCCACAGGCACTTAAAAGCGGCGCGTCTCTCAGTCATGGCCTCATCTCAGACGATGACCTCTGGATGGTCAGCAGCGAATCCTCCAGACCAATGGCCCCGAAGCGGAACGATAGCTGGAGGAGCAGTGGTGGTACGACAAGCGGGTCGACAAGAGGAATGTATCCGCAGAAGTAAACCTGAAAGGTTCGGGGACCTCAAACAAGTAATTGGGTTTTGATGTGATGTGATGCGTGAGATTGTATGCATATTTCATGGGTGCCTGGGTGTCAGTCTGGTGTAAACGGTTTGGTGTTCAAGGGTTCTCAGTTGCCCGTTTCGGTCTGGAGGGTATAGGGACGGGCGGGAAAAAGGTATACGGAGGAAATAAAAGGACTGTTGGGTGTATTGTTCGCCCATCTTGGGGCGCTGGACATGTACCTGTTGATCGGAGATATGTCAGGAGAGAATGGCATCGTCAACCTGGTGATATGGACGTGATGGGTACACAAACTACATGCCTAATACAGAAAAGAGCTTTTCCATAACCTGAACCAATGAATAATATATTGGCAACATCGAAATCAACACGAAACTTAGAGCATCATCATCAGGTGGTTGGGTTCCAGAGAAGTTTGACGACTACGCAATATCCAGGAGGGTTTACCGGAGTGCTTTCCAACCTGAGGTGTCTGGGATCCTCGTGTGGCTCAAGGATGATGAGCTTTCACATCTTTTCGACAACCCTTCTAGCTGCGGGTCATTCTCAGTATCGCCATAGACCCTAGGGAATTGGCTGTTGTGTCCACCCGCCGTGGCATTCGCCCGCCTAATAACAGCGGCTTGCTGGAGGTCGCTTGGGAGGAATCCGTACTCACATGGCATGTTTGCCGCTCATTACAAAGAAGAGAACACCCATCTGCGAGCTATTTGACCATATGAGGATTGTAGCAACGAGTAGATCACTCTTATGTTCATTCCCCCAGATATCCCCTAGCTAAAATAAACATCATGATACACTTGGTACCTGACCAAACTTGGTATACGCTGCGAGATAATAATCCAAGAACGCCTATAATCCAAAAACCATCCAACCGATAGTCATTGACCCTAATCCGTATTTCCAAGTCGTCATGTGCATCGTCGTATCTCAAGGGTTCGGGTGGCTCTCTCACCACGCTCACTGGCCCAATTTCGTCGTCTGCCCGTACCACCCTACCACAGCCGTCGTTGGTAATACCCTCGCTCCTCTCCTTGTGCCAGCTTCTGAATCTCCTCCTTGATCCTTCTGCGTCTTTCTGCCCTGCTGATCGGCTTCTGCGGTTTCTCGTTTTTAGCCTCGTCCGGTGGCGACTTGGCCTGCTCGTTCTCCTCTGCCTCCGGTTTCTCCTTCTCCGTTTGCGTCGGCACCTCGTCACCTGAGATTTCGTATTGCTGCTGTTGCTGAACTAGTGGCGGTGTGTCGTCGACGTCCTCGGGTAGCGTTGGCCTGACCTCGACGATGACGGGCTTCCTTTTTCGATCATACTCGTCGTCGTCCACGGCAACAATTGTGCCATCTTCGAGCTCTGTCGTGGACTTCTGGAACCGATCAGGAAGGAAAATCTTTGGCGACGGGCGTGGCGACGGCTTTATGGCTATTCGCAAGTCCCGTAGCGTCCTCTGCTGAATCGCGTAGCCGCTGAAGAAGAGCGCCGCCGTAAACACAAACACTCGGGTCACGATGTCAGACAGGATTCAGAAACGGGTGAAGTGACGGGTGGCGTTGAGAAATGTGGCATACCAACTCCCGAAGACACGGCTACCGACACCTGGCCCGAAGTCAAGAGCATCGCTCCCGTGTGTTCCCGCAAAATAAAAACCGAAGGATCGGCTCACACTTGAGGCGCAAGGTCAATGGGCACAAAAGGTTCACAGGTGCGACAAATACCAAACAAACGTAGAGATAGTTAATGTGTTGATAAATTGGGATGTCAGGCTCAGAATATCAGCCTCTTGCCAACATCGCCGCCTGCCTTGATTTGCACCATCAGCAGGGGAATGCCCCTACTGCGTACGTCAACACATCTCCGCGCGTTGGAGGGGCAACAATCGCCTATCGCGGCGATCGGCGCCACTAAAAAGTTCGGGGCGGCTTCAGAGCTCCCCCAAAATGTGGGGTCGATTTCCAACGGCCATCCACCTCACCACCAGCGCGATCTGACTTTCAACGGCCGCCCCAATCCCATTCTGCACGACAAGTAAAGTACCCGCGAAAACCAGACCTTCCCACCATGAGCAAAATCGAAACTCACCGCGCCGATGAGCGGCGCTTCCTCGACGAGCGCGGCAGCGGGGGCCCGCTCGCCCCCAACGGCCTCAACCCAGCGACCATCATGGAGAAAGCCGTGCGCGAGCGCATCGTCGACAGCTACTTTTACAAAGAGCAATGCTTTGCCGTCAACGAAGCGGACATCGTCGACCGCGTCGTTGAGCACGTCGACTTCATTGGCGGTGTTTACGGCGTGGTGCAAAAACCGTCGCCCTTTCTCTGTCTCGCCTTCAAGCTGCTACAACTTGCGCCGAACGATGCCGTGTTGGAGGAGTACCTTAAATTCGGGGGCGAGAAATTCAAGTACCTACGGGCGCTGGCCGCATTTTACATTCGGCTGACGAGGCCGGATAAGGAGGTGTATACGTGGTTGGAGCCGTTGCTGGAAGATGGGAGGAAGTTGCGACGGAAAGGGCGCAACGGGACAAGTCTGACATACGTGGATGTCTTCATTGATGATCTCTTGACGAAGGATCGTGTGTGCGCGACGAGTCTGTGGAAGATGCGGAAGAGGGATATCCTGGAGGACTTGGAACTGCTCGAACCAAGGGTCAGTCCGTTGGGGAATATTGAGGATCTTCTGGAGGAGGATGAACGAATCAAGGAGGAGGAGGAGGCGGAGAACGGAGATGGACACGAGGATGACAGTGGCTCGGTGAGATCTATGACGCCCATCAAGATGGAGGAGTCGGATGGGGATGGCATGGATCTGGATGGGCCGGCAAACGGGCGAGAAAGCGGAGAACGAAGTCCTTGAGTCGCGCCTGGTTTCCGAGTATTCCCATATCCGCTCATTCCGTTGAAACGCCACGCGTCCGGATGGCAGCAGATGCGGGAAATATGATCTCAGGGCGGCTGTCTAGACTGATTGTCGATTCGCTTTGCCGACGCAAGAGTTGGCCCAGCTGAGAGAGCCGGGAACTTGGCCAATCCGAGCCGCGTCCATGCCAGGTCGCTCCAAGCAAGTCCGACAATTTGACACGGACAAGGCCATGTTGGAAAGGGGCTAGCATCCAACAAAATGCTCACGACAGCCAAAGAACACATCCGATGGAAGAATACCCCAAGCATTGTGCTTGGCAAAGTTTGTAGTAGCAGCTGACGACAGCCACAAAGGTGCGTTGTCCATATGGATTTACAAACAATCACAAATGATACCCAGTTTTGACCAAGAATACAAGCAACTCGCAACCTTACTACTGACTTGATGAATATGGCCCTTGCAATCGCACTCAACAATTAAACAACGCTAAATCGCCATCTTCAAAACACCCAACAGGGCTGCAAAAAAAGAAAAGAACAAACAGTTGGTGGTATCCAGGCAAAAAGAGGGGCTCTGTCGGGGATCGAACCCGAGACCTCGCACAAGCACTTGTTCCAAGTGTGGGGATTACCCGAAGCGCGAATCATACCACTAGACCACAGAGCCACTTGATTGGCGTGTTGGAGGATCATTGGGACGTGCGCCTTATCGATAGTCGCCCAGTTTGCAAACCGCATCTAAAAAACCACCAACACAACATCCCATCAAGCAGCCTTTCTAATGGCGCCTTATTCTAGGCAGCGCTTTTAGTATGCTTTATTCTGAAGCATACAGGGTCTATCACATGTGGTGGAGCTACGAGGGTCGCATACACCCAGGCAACCGAAGTTGGAGAACGTCTACACGAACTCCCTGCTGGAAGCACAAGTTCATGTTTGCGGTCTAGGTCTTGCCCAGAGCAAATACTTCATCTTCCTCTAGTTATAAAACTTGGTACAATCACCGAACTCCATCCCCCTGTCCCAGCTCTACGGAACAGTTCCCAAGTGAGAACGATTTCCGGTTCGCAAACCGGCCGTTGCTCGTATATTCCCCGTACGACTTAGAGGGCTCTGAAGACCCAAATTGCCGGCGTGCTACCTTACGTTCCCCTGCCAAGCTCTGTTTGCCATCATCGACTCCCGAAGTTGCAATCGGGACAACCAGTGTTGCATTCTGCCAAAGCATCTCCGCCGCTAAAACGCTGAGACCACGGACAATGCCGGAAACGAGAACGGTGTCGAATCCCGTCACATCCTACACTGACGCTACATCAGGCAACTTGCAAAAAGAAAGGGAACATACAACACCGGGGATTTGCTGGTCGTCACCGACCCAACTACTGATCCGACGGTCGCTGGTTTGTCTAGGGGAGAGCGGACGGGATCCCGAACTTTTCAGCGCCTGTGGTCGTATGTGCTCGGATCGAGTTCCAGGAATGGGATATGTCTCCGGGAGCGAGTTCGTCTCCACTCTGGATGGGCCTGTAACGCCAGCGGTGGCCACCGGCCACCGATACCACCGTGGTATACCTGCTACCTGCACAGCCTTCACCCCCTTATTTTTCTAGCGTTGACATCTCGATTGAGATGGCATCAGTGATGAATGACCCGGTGAGAGGTTCGAGTCGCTGTCGTCTCATCTTGAGGGGTGATCCGGCAGGGAGGTTAGGAACCGATGGCATTGATCGAGACGAGACTCGAGCAAGGCCTAGGAAACAAGCATGAATCTGTCCCAGCTCACAAAAAGTACAAAGCTTCGGAGTAACCACGACTACTTTTCGGCTAGAAACGACTGGAATGGGTCCCTGAGACACGCAAAATGTGACAGCCGTGCGGCAACATGTCAGTCTCCGAAAAGCGATTGGATTGTGAGAACTGGAAAAGGTTTTGACAGAGGGTTCACAGCCTGTCTCGTGAGTGCAATCTCAAACACTGTGGCGCTCTGGTAGTGCTTGTATCGTCCGAAAGGCCTTATTCGACAACTCGCCGATACGTAAGAGTGTGGCTGAGCAAGATGTTGCGCATGAAGCAATGGTTTGGTAAGAAGGTTCGACCCAAACTTCTCTTGTTTATGCAGTGCGGGGAAGATCAACGATCTGGTCGAGGCATCTATTCATATCTTGATCTTCATGGAACAGGTGCAGATCTCGAAACGACGACATTCTGGTAACTGATCTTTCCGTCGATCCGTGGTTATCGTGGAGTGAGATCAGGCTTCTTGTGCAGAAACTTGATAGTGCTGCGCAACGCAAATGAATGCTCTCCATCTTGTGAGCCCGGTTGCGGGCGAGGTGGTCCTCGTCGGTGATGAGAGAAAGGTCCGGGCAGAGTGGGATCCGTGAATGTCTCCCCAGTCCTGAAGCGTAGTAGCAGAAGTTGAATACGAACCTGTTGAGGGAGAGAAGTGACGACTTGAAACATGACACCACCACCTGAGAGAAGCCCCTGCGCAGGGAGCGCTGAACATGGGGGAGACGAACCCGGGGCCAACCCCAGTCATCGACCGCTCTTGGCACATCCACCCTGCCAGGCGCTTCTTCTACTTGGTCTCTCAATAGTTGCAAATATCGGAGTCGACGAAATCGATTATTTGCGAATGGAGACTCGGAGGTGGAGTTGCGAATTTTTCAGTCGCCGGGGACACTGGCCTTTTTCTCACGATAGCGGGAACCGGGAGCGATGGTGCTTTCATCCGTCCTGTAGAGACAGTGGGAAGAGTTGAAGGCGCCACGAGGTTTTGGCGGGGTTGTGGCGCTAGGCATGTCGCGCAGCCGTCCTCCAGTTGCTGGTTGAACCAGGTTTCTTCTCCAGGCCCTCTACCTTGCCGATCACCCGCGAATCGCCAAGCGGGTCCAGTGAGATCCGGGTAACCCGATCGGGGTGCATGGCAGCGAGGTTGGCCTGGAATAGAACTCGGCATCATCCCAACACACGTTCCTGCGCAACTGATCTGCTCGTCGGGCATATGACTCCGCCGAGACCCGATATGAAGACCCTCAATCTCGCGCCGAGGCGTAGACCGGCGTAAACTGAGCGGCAACTGAAGGAGGTCGGCGTGGTGGATCAGCTGGCATGTTCTCCTTCCAGCGATGGCGGATCCATGGATGCCAAAAACGGCACCACTGCATCCCTGGCAGGCCTCGCTGCGCGGAATCGGGCGGCTCTTCCAGTGGGGCGCTCGGGTTAGCTCTCATCATGAGACGCCCGATTGAGACATTCGGTTGAGTTGACATGGAGGTGCGCGGTTCGCCCGAAAGAGTTGGCAGTTTCTAGCGAAAAAAGAAAAGCGCAGAAGCGCACCAAATCGAAAACACCAAGCGCGCAGGCTCAACGCACTAGCGGCGAGCCTCAGACCCAAGCAGTGCCCGTGCAACAGTCTCATACCACCCTCTTTAGAGTATAACGCACTGGCCTTTCATCCGCAGGTTGTCACGATGGCCGTCTGCGTGCATTCGCGAAATGAGTTTGCGTTGAAGCCAACACTTTGACCTTGATTTATCTGCCGTTGTCTGTCTTCGACAGTCATAGTGTCCTCAGAGCTTTTATGTGATGCCAATGGACCCGGAGCAAAAATTCCGATTCGGGCAAGGGCCTTTTGGCGTGGACTGGAGAGGAGAAACGCTGGGCGATTTATCGCCTAGTAAACCAGGAGCCAGCGCAGATAGATGGAGAGAATGAGCTGTCGTCAACAACTACTCATATCCAACGGGTCTGGTCGTCGCTCAGAGTGATGCTGCTGGAAAAGGAATCGATTGGACCAGAATGCTTCGTTCCTGCAGTAGCTCGCAACGTGTGGCTGAGCAAACGTCCCATGTTTCAGGTGGGAGGTTTCTCTGGGTCTCCACATCCAGGCTTGAGCCCCGCCATCCCATCTCTTGGCATTCAGTTTCGGATCATTTCATGCTCGGCGGATTTTGGAAACCTTTGGAAAGTGGATTGCAGCTCGTTGATAGTGCTTTCTGACCCAACATCGCTGGGAATAGAATGTTCATATTGTATACGCCGGTCGGCCGCAGTCAGCTGCGTTTCTTTAGCCAGGCTGCACTCCCGCCGCACCGCAGCAAAGCTGTCATCTGGTCGGTGGCTCTTTTTCCGGTTGAGATGCTGTTTTTGTCGATGGGCGTGTAACCGATTGGCTGGTGGGGCCCAGCGCAAGGCGACTGGCTTGCTGCCCCTGGATCCGATCTCCGAGCTTCTGGCCAGTGGCAGGGGTGACTGCCCTGGCAAAAAACCACACCCTTGCTCTGCCGCTCGAGGGGCTTGGCCTTGAGAGCCGCGCGCCATGCCACACCACCACGACGTCGGCCAAAAAACGAGAGGGAAACTTGTCGCATCGTGTGCAACCCCGGCGGCGAGAAGTGTGGATGCAGATGGCTCTGGGCAGGTCGTTGTGGGGGGGCCGGTCGTCTCATCTGGCCATTGCCTCAGCAGTCAAGCGACGTGAGTGGACGGTGGGTGGACAATGCAAACTCCAGTCGAGTTGCAGCCTCCATATATGAGCGGGCATATCCTACCCTCTTGTCTGCCTCTCTCTCTTGGTTCTCCAGGATCTCCTTTTCAGTACTCTATTTCCTTTCGAGATCTGGATACGTCCGTTTCACGAAGCAAAGCCATTCGCTTCTTTGCTTCTCGCCTTCGCTAGATTTTTGTGTTTCCACACTCGCGTTGCTTCTGCTCAACAATCTCAGCAGCCGTCACAGCGCCAGGTTCGCTCCGACATCCACGGCCAACTACATACCAGACACTCCTGTCATTTCTGTTTTTCCACATATAAAGACCCGTATCGAAAGAAAAAGGGCGTGTCAAGATGAAGACCGCCGTTACCGTTCTCGCCTTGGCTGCCAGCGCGGCAGCAACCGCAAGTAACCTGTGTCACCCCTAGCCCGGTAACTTACTGACATTTACTTACTTAGGGCTTCCGCAGCTTCCCACCCTTCAGCTGCCCGGAGAACACGGACAACAAGTGCGATGACAAGCAGAAGCCTGGCTTTTCCTTCGGGGACCTCAACTTGGGCCCTTTCACTGGGTATAACGACTTCAACTGGAAGGGTTTCACCTGCGGTGCTGTCGGAGGCAATGGCCGCTTCAACAATGGTGGCAGCGGAAAGTCGATCGGTGGAACCTGCACTTCGGACAAGAAGAACTCACCGTCTTTTGGATGCGGCCCCAAGATTGACAAGTTCTCCCTCGGTTCTATCGTTGTGAAGCCCGAGTTCGACTGCGATCTTGAGTTCCACTACGATATGCCTGATGGCAAGACATGCAAGCACCGTAGCCCCTGCAAGAAGTCCGGTACCACTGTCGTCAACAAGCAGTGCGGCGGTGCCAAGAATGTGACCATCATCTTCCCTCCTCAGCCGAACAAGCCGAAGCCGGTCTGCAGCATCGACATTCACACCATCTCCTTCGATTGTCTCCCCCCGAAGACGACCTTCACTCCCCCGCCCACAACAGTCCAGACGACGCCGACAACCACGCCCACGACCCCGGCGACCACACCCACAACACCGGCGACCACGCCCACGACTCCGGCAACTTCGCCTTCTACGCCCGCGTCATCGCCATCTGTCCCTGCTTCCTCACCATCTGTCCCTGCTTCCTCGCCTGTCGTTCCTCCTTCTTCGGAGATCACGACGGAGACTTCTACCACTACTCTGGTTGTCAGCAGCACAGTCACTGTTCCCACCACCACCGAGCTTACCACCACCATCGTCACCAGCTTCGAAACCACTTCGACCGTCTTCTCTACTGTTGTGTCGACCATCACCAGCTGCGCCCCCACTGTCCCCAACTGCCCCGGCGGGCCTGGCGGTGTCACAACGACTGTTGTGACGGTTGCTATCTCGACCACAATCTGCCCTGTCACCGAGACCCTCACCACTGTGCTCACCACTACCACCGATCTCACCACCGTGCTCACGACCACCACTTCCGCGCCGGTCCCTCCCACTGAGCAGTCGACGACTCTGACGGTCCCTGTTGAGTCTCTCACGTCAAACTCGCCAGTTACCACTCAGCCCTCGACCCCCCCTGTGGACACCCTCCCCTGCCCAGATGTGGTGCCCAAGTGCCTGAACACCTTCCTGTTTGACGTCAAGTGCGCCGACAACTCGGACCACAAGTGCTACTGCCCCGACTCGATCTTCGTCAAGAATGTCATGGAGTGCATCTTTGCCCACGGCGAGACCGAGACGATCATCTCGGAGTCCATCATCTTCTTCCAGGGCATCTGCGCTCCGTTCGTTCCTAGCAACCCCGGAATCGTTACTGCTGTCCCCACCTACGTCACAGTCACTGCGCCTCCCACTGCCGTGATCCCCATCTTCACGACCGTCACTGTTGATGCGACCACGGTGGTGCCTTGCACCGATGACACTGGCGAGATCATTCCCAGCTCCAGCACCACTTCGACCATCACCACCACTCTGACCCTGCCCCAGGTTGGTTTCACCACTCAGTCGGGGTCCGTTGGTGTCATCCCTGTCACTCTCCCTCCTTTCCCCGTGGAGACGCCCAATATCCCCGGTGGTGTTCCCGTCGCCCCTGGCGCCCCTGGTGCCCCTGGCTTCTTCACCACCACTGCTCCCATCAGTGCTCCCATCGGCACTGGCGGCATCCGTCCCAACCCTACCGGTGCCATCGTCACGGCTGGCAGCGGCCGGGTTTCTGCTGGGCTTGGCTTTTCCGTAGCCATCGCCGTCCTCGCGGCCATGGGTCTCTGAGGGGATAGGAGGTGATACCTAATTTGTACGATATATCCCAACATATATGGAGTCACGCATATACTTTTCATTCTTACGAGGGGGTAAACCACGAGCATAGCATTGGGTGAATGGGTTGGATATAGGATTTCTCTTTCTGGAACGTGTTTGTATCTACAAGCGGGATGTATACCCCTGGTGGACGGGCTCTTTTACTCTGTTACATAGCGGTGGTAATAAAATAATAGAAGTGGCAAGACCACGATCGCATTGAATACTCCAGATCTCAATCTACTGCACCAACCCATGGTAACTAGGTCGAGCAAACCGTGTTCGGCTTCTTTTGTTTCGGTCTGGTTGTTGCTTACGCCGACTGGACTCGGAGGTACCACAATGCGGTCGAAGCTCCGCCCGGCGCGGCGGTCGGCCAGGTTTGACAGTGCGGAATTCCACAGAGCTCTTCTTTCCGACGATGAGTCAACAGAATTTAGAATCACAGGACCGGCTCGCAACAAGTTTCCCATGAACTGCGAGCTGACGGGAAACGTGTTTCTTTCCGTGCGGTGAAGAGCTGACAAATGCGAGATGCCGGGGCTTTCTTGGTAAACCTCTGAGGTAACTACCTACCTGGTACCTTGGGCAACTCGATTGCCATGATCTGCAATTGGCGCTTTCCTCCCTGAGCAGAGCAAGCACATCATCCCGACGGGGAACGAATACACCGCTCAATAGACTCGGCTGGGGAAGGAAAGGGTCTTTCTGCCTTGCCAGACCGGCTCGGATGCAGTTTGGATTATCTTTCCCAGGTCGTCGTGCAACACACCAACCAACACATGACCAACGGAATCACGGCCTATCCCGAGAGGAGCCACCGCCTATCCAATGTTTGGGGTCGCATTATTATGGAAAAGCTGCAGAACTCGATCCGAATCCCTGATTGCTCTGGCCATGCGCAAAACGTGGGAGAGCGGGAGCGTCACAAAGAGCAACTCCGCAAACTCCGTTCCAGCATGTCTCTGAGGACGGGCTTGAGGTACCTACAAGTACTAACCGTTGACGAAATCCTCCCGATAATTCGTGCAGCTGTTCAAGGCCCAACCGTCAGGCGAATGCGATCAGTTCGCGCCAACGCCTCCAAGGCTCGGCATTGCTCGGCGCCGTACTCGATCGATTCCCAGAATCATGATCATGATCAGGATTGTGCCCGCGCACACAGCCAGTCAACCACATTTCCGACCGCCAGTTTCTGAATTGGCAGTGATCATGCCACCAATCGCCCACCTGCTGCGGGCACTGCCGCCTGCATTCACACAATGTATGCGTTGCTTTGCGCCCACTCGGCGACCGGCCTGAGACCGCCGGGGATGACCCATATCGGCCGTTCGGGCTCCTCCAAGCCGGAATTGTCAGGCCAAGGTACGCACGCCTACTACTCAGCAGTTGCACTCGGCTTATCATCCGTTCTCAATCGGATCCAGAGCACAGATCTGCTCACCGTTTCAAATCCCAGAACGGCTTAGAGAGAAAGCGACGGACCAATACCGGCCGGATGATTCACCAGAGCTTACTGTCGGTACGGAGGCACCATCCAGTCAAACAACGCCCTTTCAGTGACTACTGTTAAACCCGGAGCTATCTCCGAAAATGGTCAACCACGATTCTTCGAAATACGCTCCATTCCTCGTTCTCAAAATGCTCGACGTTTTCCTTTTAGAATAGCTTTATCGCACCAACGAAGCGATGCTTAAAGAGCAGGGATTGCCTCCAACTTTTCTGATCCACGCTCATACGATCGATGCGGGCGCTTTCGATTGGCGTTAGATATCTTGTGGAGAGTGGTGGAGTCGAGGTCCCTTTGAAGGCCGCTCGTGCTTTTTTTGAGGGCATTATGCGGTGCCGCTCGGGAGTGAAAGCGAAACCGAGCTTTGGTGATCATAGCTCACTTGACGATGCTAGGATCGCTTCCCTCTGGTGTGCCTCGCTTTCGGGCACTTCTGTGTGGATGGATGGACGCACAAAAGCGCACCACGCCAACCACCCTTTCCAGCCCTATCTGAAAATACTTTGATTAGGATGGTCGCTACGATCCTGTAGTTATCCAAATTTGCGTCAACCTCGGATAGAACTGGCAGTGGTTGGATCGTTGGAGTTCAATCATGGGGTGCGGAATCCCGCGATGGAACCAGACCCCAGACCTCTAGCGTACCGTCCTTCAAGGCTGACCAACAGCTTAGCTACTTACTGAATGTCCTCCCCCGAGTGAGACGTTCGAGCTCGTCAGTTTGATATTGGCACATTCACTGGCAATGAGGAAGGTAGGACAACGGAGCGCCAAGCCCACCTCATCCACGAGCCCTGGGTTTCTCTGCAGTGAGGCTCGGGCGCACAACATGACGTTATGGCACAATCCCGCGCGCGACCGCCCCAGAACTCGCCGAACCCCTGGGCTGAACGGACCCCGAGGCGAACGGGCCCGGAAATTGGAACTCCCCGAAAACCCCGCCGGGTTTGGGTTTCGACCTCCTCCTGTCCAGTGCAAAACGGAGTAACAGCTCCTTTTCTAAACCCAGCTTATTAGCGTTTGTTTTGCCCAGTTGACGCTGGTGCGAGAGGTGTTTGCTGTGGCTGGGGGTGTTTGTTCTCAATTAGGTGGGTTGTTCCGCCCCGCGTGGAATTCCACATCACCGCTTTCAGACACCAAAACGGCGAGGGAGCGCTCCGTTTTTCCGCCTTGGGTCGACATCAGCACCCACTTGGCGGAATCTCTTGGCACTATCCCAAGCCCTCGGCGCTGCCCACCCAAGCTCTCGGCGACAACTCCACGCGCCCACGAGGACAGGAAAGCCACTTGGCTACACCATGGCATGGTGGTGGCTTTGACATGCATGCGTAATAAGAATGCGGTGTGAACGAGGAGGGTGACGACGCCGACAACCATTGGAAATTTGCTGGGTTCCCCGCGCCTCATCAACAGCGACATGCCCTCCAGCCAGCCAGCCAGCCAGCAAGGTTCCCGCGCGCGGGGTCCATGGCGCCGGCCGTGATTCGTGTTGGATTCCCAATCCTATGCCCATCCAGAGTGCAGGCAAAACGCAATACGTGGAAATGGCCCAGCAACAATCCATGGGAGATAAACGCGTACATGCGGGCTGTTTGTGGCTGAGTCTAATACTTGAGCACATTGCTCACCTCGACGCTTTGGTCAATGACTGCGAGCCTCATGTCAAGGTACTTGTACCTAGCAGTCGTGATGTCTGCTTGCGTGTTAGCGGAGAGACAAGCGAACTCCAGACAAGGAGGTAGTAATTGCAGTTAACCGCGGTACACGGTAATGCCGCGGAGCGTGATTGAGCATGGACCAAAGATCGCAATGCGCACTTCGCGAAGGATAGCAGGATGGAGTAAGCCCTCAGAACTCTTGTGTGTCCTTGTCCATTCCGTCATATCGTCAGAGTTCATCCGACGAAAATGGGATTACATCGTACCTGTCAGATAGAGCCCATCACGTCACTCGTCGAAAGGCCCCTCTAAGTCCTGGGCTAGAACAATTGCGCCCTGATTAATGATCCTTGGAATGCCGATTGGGTAGATTTCCAGGCCTCCCCTTGATGATCATCACATCGTCCCGCGCTGAACGGTCGCTCGGGTCGCGAGCTTGGGTCCCTGGGAAAAAAGTAAGCCCCTTCACATCATGCCCCACCATCTCACGGGCAGTAAACACGCACAATCACGATTCGAAAAGCGTATGCGGATGCGGCATCAGCAACGCCGCCAGATCGCATCTTTTCCCACACAACAGTGCGGGAATGGGGGTTCCTTGCCCCAGATTTCATCCACTCTCTCAGTAATCGTACAGGGCGGACGGACCACTGCCATTGCCAGCAGCTGGTACATTTGGCACTCGGTTCGTCTCAGTAATCCACCCCTGTTGCACCTGCCTCGCATTGCAGAAACCCTTTTCCTTCCTCCCATCAGATATCGTCATTAAGCCCAGGCGGCTATATCCAAGAAAAATGGTGATTGTAATCCCGATCTACCCCTCCAAGAAAGGCAACCATGAACACCTTGCCCACGGCTCAGCAGTAAGAAGAATGAGAATTGGAAGAAAAATAAACGGCTTCGTAGCGGCGGAGAAACATCAGAGTGCCGGCTCGTTGCGTCGTCATGATCGAAGTCGTCACTTATCATCTTGCCGACCCCTTTTCAGGGGGGGCTCACCGACAAGTACCCCTTAAAGACGTAGGGATTCGGCATCGTACCCGGAATAAATCATGGGATCGCCCATCCCCATCATAACTTCGGGATTAGGACAGGACAGCACGTGAGGCTTTATTGTTCCAAAATTAGACTCCAAAAGTCCCTGGTTCAACATGTCCATATCCAGGAATGACGGCGGGGCGCTGGCGAGAAACGGTTGTGCGCTGAAGTCACCCATCGAGGGAGGTCGGTTGATCCAGGAGTTAAAGGCTGGCGTCTGAAGAGGCGGTCGTTGAGGCTGATTCGTAAACCCGTCTGATGGCGTTGTCGATGCGAGGTCGAAATCGCTAAACGTGAGGCTTTGCGGTGACATGGAAACCGCACTGGCAACTCCTCTTCCTCCAAATGCAGTTTTCCTATAGTCTTCAAAGTCCGAGTGGTCGAGCTCCGATGAGCTTGCGCGGTCGGTGCGGTTACAAGTCGACTCGGCCTCATGTTTGCTGCCGGTAGCCATGCCGGCCTCTTTGTGTTGTTCCTCCAGCTGCCTGGCGAGCTCGGCGAGCCCTGCTTCGTCCTCCGGAAACACCGAGTGAACTGGGAGATCCATGTCGCTATTTGGCCGTATGCAACCAAGCTTGGAAGCAATGTTGTGGATCACGGGTTGGCCGCGATCGTTGAGTTCCGGTTCCCCGAGCTCCCAGGGCTGTTGATTTCGCACCATGGCGTAAAGCTTGTGGACAGTGGCGATCAGTGCAAACTGCGTATTTTCCAACACTTCGGCATACCTGAAGCCTTTGTGAGTCAAGCGCAAGAAATACCATCTTCAGAGACGACATACCCTCGAGGCAGCTGCTTGTATTCCATCTTTTTCCTGGTCCCAGCAGTGCATACAAGCCCATCGTCCTTACACCTCTTGCACGGGAACTCTCCGTCGCACTAGCCCCTGTCAGCAGACACCCGACGTGGAGGCTGATGCTCGAATCACCTTTGTCTTTTTCATTCTACACCTCTCACACGCTTTCCATACTCTCTTATGCCTGCCGTCGGCGGATGAGGAGACATGTGAGTGAGCATCTGGAGCCGGTGATGCGGGATGGCCGTGTGTGGTAGCACGCTTCGATGTGCGGTGGACTGCTTTTACGGCTTTGGAGTTCGAATGTTGTCTTTTAGGGCCTTGGGATCTGAGGTGGTCCTCGTTTGGTGGCGTGGGTAAACCTTCCATTTTTGGGGTGGTGGTGTTCGGACAGCTTCGTCTGAGTGCCGTGTAAGTCGAGTGTGGAGGGCAGCTCAGAGCATGCGTTCGGGGCGTGTAAGTGGGACGAATGGGCAGCTTAGACGACTTGGAAGGCAAAAGTCAACACAAGGGGAATTCCAGAACAATTCAAGCGTTCCTCGGCTGTGCTTAAGAATAAGAGCGCATAAGCAGCCCGCAAAATGACTCGAGGATTAATAATGGAGACAAGGCTGATGGGGTTTTGTCGGAAACTGGTCGATGCGGATGTGGATGCGACCTGCGAGCTGTCTCCCACCCCTGCGCGGTGTTGGTCGTCCTCGGCAGTGCGCTCAGTGGGATCGAGCATTAATTTCCAGGCTCGGCTTTCTGTAGTTTGCGGGCGCGCGTGGGTTGGCAAACGGTCGGCCTGTTCGTTATGTCCGAGTTTGCGGCGGAGCCAAAAATGGCCAGATGTACTTGCGAGTGGAGCCAGGTTCCTCGTTTGTACCGTTCTCCGTTTCGCTTTCTGACGTCTGAATGACCCAGAAATGACCTGCACGTCCGCAAAAGATGTCGCCCCAAAGAGCTCCGATCTGCCAGCCAGGGAAAACCGTGTTGCGATCGTTCGAGCGGTGGATATATGACGCCGAGAATCGAGCGAGCTGAAACCGAATCTTCACTTCTCAACCTCAACTTGCCGCTAGAAATTGTCGAAAACTGCCAGAAAACACTGCTGGCAGGCTTTCAAGCTCTTATAGGTATCCCGCGTCTGGATTTGTTTGGGCCTGACAATATTCAGCGGGTCAAAGGTTTACCGCCGGGCGTAATTCCGATATTCTGTTGCGACCCAAGTAATCGCTGTGGGCCAGCAAGAGCATGGCTGAGTAACAAGATGTGGCTGCTTCGACGATTGCCCCTGTTGACCCTCTTGTTCCTCTTTTCGCTGACTGCGCCAGAGCCAAGTTTCATTCCCGTCCTGATAACGAGCTGGTCATCAATCCTTAGCCTGATGGAGAGCCCTGTCCTTGGATTCGCTGGAGACGGAAAATGCTGCTGAGGTGTTCTTGGGCGTATTATGGAGCGTATCCCAACATGGTCGTTTCGATTTGGGAAAGCGACCGGGTACGAGCCTCTACATTGTCGTTATCTGTCGCAAAACGCGAAACCCTAAACGGCGCCCTGAGTAAGCCGTATGCAGTTATGTCTCCGCACACCGCAAACTGTCCAAAGTCCACTAGCAACCCGCACTGAACATCATCGCTTGGCGAATCAAGTCGGACGGGTGAGCTTGCCATCCTCGAGCTGCTTCCGTCCTATCGTGTTGCAGTGTGAGCTGTCACGAGGGGTCTGCGGGGTTGGGCGGCTGATAACTCTACATCACCGCGGAAGCTCCATGGGCCCGTGTCCGTCCGCCGGAAACTTTCGGCGCCCCCCGTCTGAGGGACCGATGTCAGGGGCAATATTGTTGTTTCCAACGACAACAGACTCAACCTGTGTCTTAGGTAGGCTTGGAAGGCCCTCCGAGGTGGGGGTGAGGCTCGAGTGCCCAAGTCCAGTGGCCGATCGGGTTCAGCATCACACATGTTTGCTTGCTGGCCGCAGTCGGTCTGATCATCGCACCACTACGGCCGAATTGCCGAACGAATGGTGTTGCCACTCCGGTGTTTTGGGACGTTATGCTGCCGGTGTGGTCTCTCATCCTCTCTCTGAGGGTTGCGTCAAGGAGCATCCCCGCGGGGCTACCAACCCCGGCCTTGAGCTGGCCGGATCCTAGAAAATGGGAAAGCTTGTCCGATTTTCAAGCGAAAGGTTCCTCCCATCGCCCGGGGGATGGATTTCTGACAACTTGTTTCAGCTTTTTTGGGTCGGTTTCTTCCAGACTCCACCTCCTCTGCGAGGCAATATTTCCGATGAGCATCGCCGATGCCGCTGGTACAACGATCGGCCTTGCGTTTTCTTGGGCATCTTCTTGAGCAAAACGAGAAAGGAACAAGATACCCTTTCGTCGACGTCGCGGCCGCCATGTGCAAATACCCACAGGGATTCTGAGCTCAGGTGCCGTTCTGCCGCAAGAGCCAATATTCTTTATACTTACTGGAGCTGCTGGCGTGCTGTAATGCCGATACACTGCAGACCTCAGCCAAAAAAAGGACTTCAAGTGCGATCCTCAACAGTCCATCCCTTGTTTCTGTTCGTTCGACTTAGGCCCTACATTAGGATGCGCGCCAGGTTTGGATCGCTGCTCGCGATTATGTCAGAAGCCGTTGGATGACCCACAAGGCTCAATACCCACAACGCGCTTCTAGAAGCGTTCTGTGTTGGTGTGGGAAGGTAGCTGGTTGTAGCCGCCTCCTAGACGGGGTGGGAAGACGGCCCACCGGCTTCCCGTGATCTCCCGGAGAAGTGTGGCCTCCTGACTTTTCGCGTCTAACTTGCGTCGATGAGGGATATTTGCCAGCCTGGTCGCGTCTGGGTTTCAACGGGATAGCCCAACTGGAGCCGCGGAGATGGCTTGACTTGGACGGGAGCATGAAGGCTGGCGGTCGGCAGACATTTGGTCGCCAGCCTAACCTGGCTGCAGACAGAGTGCTCAGTCAATTACCGCCTCACTTTAGGCCCGTGGGAATACGACTCACCGCTAGCCAGCCAACAGCGACAGAATCGTGAGGTTTCTAGACGCCCGTACCTGGGAGGAAGAAAGATGTTCAATCCCGAAAGCCGAGATATTGACGTCTGGAGAAGGTGGACCATCTCAACGTGCGGCTGAATCAAGCGCCCACGAGCCGTTGTGGGCTTGTTTTGCTAGCTGCAGTTTCTGTTGTTGCGCGAACTGCAGGTGGCAGGAGGGCAGCAAATTCTGATGGTCAGTCGACAAGGGAGAGGTTTTTACAAAAGCCACTTCCTCTCCAGCAGTGGTGGATATGTTTTCGAGCTCGCTTCGCTTTCGCGCTTCGTGGGAGCCTGCATCGAGCGACGGCTTGTGACGTCATTCTTCCTTATCGCAGCTATCACAGCGCTAACAAAATGCTTCTTTCGTCCTCAGCACCCCAGCTCCCTTGAACCCTTGTCTATCACCAATCAATTGAATGGATTCAACCTCAGTGTCTCACAGCTTCGCGCTTCGTTTTTTCACGCCACCTGGCACTTGATCAAATATGTTCAGTTGATTGCTCTGTCCTTCAACCCTCTATCACCAATAATGGCGACGCTCATCTCACTGTCTGTCTACGGGTCCCGTAGATGCAGACCGTTATCTTATCAACCTCCTTACCTACCTACCTACCTTGCCCATGCTCAGCACCATGGCTGAGCTGCAGCCGTCACGCTCAATCTCAGGAATTACCCCATACGAAACAGAGGCCACCAAGTGGTTGCAGCCGGGACTCTTTGATAGAGGCCTGCTGCGCCGATGCGCATGAACTCGCTCGTCTCAAGTTTTGGTTTTCGTCTCGCTCAGACTGGCCCCTGAAGGGAAGGTCGAGCATTGGCCGCAGAGCTGCAGACCAAGCGACCAACCCTGACCGAAGGCCGTCACACAGGCCTCCTCCTTTTGGCCGCTATCGTTTATCCATACCCTTGTTATCAACAGCAGCGGAAATGGCTGTGCAGGTTGGCATTGCGGCGGGGAGAAAACCCGGACGCTATTGCGCCTCTGGGAGTCCTCATAACTTTACCCGCCGGCCAGTTTGACCCAGACTGTCGGGACCGCACGTTCAGAGTGTAAGTTGGGCTTCAAATAGGAGCCTTTCTGCCTCGAGCAGAAGAGCATCATCACTCATGTATTGTATTCATCATTGAGCGGCTCTCGTACCTCATCAAGTTATGGCGGATTTCATATTTCAACCTAGCGGCGAGTCCACAGCTACACATGCCAGTGAGGTAAACATCTCTACTGGTGGACTCTTCACCCCCGTAACAACACCAGAGAAGCCCCGCAACAAACCATTCGGCCTGAGGAGGAGGCACGCTGAAAGGTTGAAAGAGACGCTTCGGCCCTCTGATCCGGGAACGCAGACAGCAGCCAAGAGCCCGATTTGTCTGCGTGAGTCTTTTCCCGAGTCAGAGGCTAAACGACCACGGCTCCTATCTGCGTCTGGCGACAACATCATCCGGCGGGCTTCCAACTCTCCAACCACTGCCCCTATTCAACTACGCCTTGACCCTCCAAGTCCTGTTGGGTCCTCCCGCAGCTCAGCTATCGAAATATCCTCCGACGAAGAAGAATTGAGCTCTGGAATAAACACCGCCCAGACAACCCCAGAAACCTCCCCCTCATCCAAACTCACCGTCCAAAAGACTCGCAGCAAGCTGGCAAGCCGCAAATCCAATAGCGCTGCCAGCGCCACCACCCGGCCAACGACCAAGCCCCGCGCAGCAAGCGATCCAACCCCCCTCCGAAACCAAACCCTTCGGCCGCAAGATGTTGATGCTGAAATCGCCAGTGTGCTCCAAGAGCCATCCACCCTCAAGGACGCCCAAAAGGAAAGAGGCTTCGTTTACGTAGCTCCCGTCCTCCACAAGGGCCGACGCCTTGTCAAAATCGGCTTTACCGTTGAGTCCTCCGTCCGCAAACGTCTCAAGTCTGTGCATACCGTCTGCAAAGAAATGAACTTCATCCCTCTCTCTGGTGGGAGCCCCGACCACTCGTGGATTCCCACACATTACCGGCGCGTTGAGCGACTGGCGCACGCCGAGCTGAGCAACTTTGTCTACGATTGTCATTGCTCCTGCAAAACCAAGCACAAGGAGTACTTTGCTGTCGATGAGAAGGTTGCGTTTGGTGTTGTGGACAGATGGGCGCGGTTCGTTCGCCGGATGCCGTATTTGCCTGAGAGTGGTGCCCTGACGGACGAGTGGCGGTTTCGTCTGGGTCGATTTCGAGAGATGAAGTTTGGGAGGTCGGGGAGGCTAGAAGCGGGGAGTGATCATCTCAGACGCCATCAGAGGTGGGAAGGTTTTGTATGCGCTGATCGGTGGGACTGGCATCGATATCGTGTCGGGAGGGCGTTTCACAGCGTGTGGCCATATCGATGGGCTCTGTGTAGCCTCATCCAGGGGGTCCGCCTGGCCATGACAAGTTACTCGCTCTGGACGATGGGGTTTCTCTTGCTGATGGTGGTTTGTCTTGTTCTGGAAACGGTCCCCGATCTTGCGAGCGATCTGGCAAACTTGCTACTTGGGTACGAAGTAGTTCCGCCACGGATGGATGTGGGCGATGAGTTTCCCTGTGATGAGGATGGTCAAGACGAGGAGACTGATGGCGAGGAAGATGGAGAAGAACAGGAAGAGGAGGAGCCAAGCGAGGTCAAACAGGAGGGAGGCCGGGAAAAAGGCACACCAGCGCCGCCTGGCGCCTGGGCTGAGTCTCAGGTGATCGATGAGGAATCTCCAGACAGCTCAGCCAAGGAACTTCGGTTCGGGAACAAGGTGATATATATGTCAAGCGACGAGGAGGACGACTAGTCAAAGTCAACAATGCATTTCTATTCCTGCAGAATCCGGCGAAGCAAGATATCACAAGCCTAGAGGAAATACACGCTCCGATTACATTCTTCCATGCTTTCTGCAGGGATGTTATGGCACCCAACCAGTGCTATAGCATTCTCCCTGCGATTCACCGCACCACTACTTTGGTATCACATAACATTCTCGTGGCCCCATCATGGCTCTGCAAAGGCGAAACCCGCTTCCCTCTCCATCGACCCTATTCATGAAACTGTAGCAGTCATACTTTTCCAAATGAACACGACCATTACCCCAACCATGGGCATCCAAACCCCTCCCACCATAGATACCTACCCAAGTGAGAGCAACCTCTCACCGATCCCGATCCCGCCTATCCACCCTCTCAATCTTCTTAACGTGATCCGGCATCCGCGAGATGCACAATGCCGTGCAAAACTCCCCTAGCTCGCCGCTAGTAGCATCGCGAACTGCATCTTGCAGATCCCTACCGTAGTGCTCCCGATACGACCTCTTGACGGCCGCCATATGCGCGCTATCCCAGTGATACCGCACAAGACGAGAGATGAGCAGTTCCTTGCGCAACTCATCCCGCTTGGAAGCCGTAAGCGCATGGTTGAGCAGCATGGCGTCGCGGACGGGTTTATTGATTACGCCGTTCAGGACGTGTGCGAGGACCTCACCCTGTGGAACGTAATACGGTCAGCATGAGAGAACGGAACGCATATATATGTCTGGCGGGAAGGGATGCATACCACTAGGTTTCCGCTCTTCTTGAGTGCGTCTTTAGCGAAGTTGGCCCCCTTGTATGTCTCCTTGTACATCTTGAGCACCTCCCGCAGGTGGCTATCGCTGCGCTGCGTGACGATGGTGATCATGAGGGTCTCGCCACCCCTCTCACTGCGGACGGCGTGATTGAGCTGCTTCACATCGTTGTATACAAGGTCGTAGTCGATTCGCAGCGGCCGGCCGTAGGTGTCCGTCTCTTCCATGCGCTGCTCGTCCAGGACCATCAAAACGGCCTTCTTAAACTTGTCCTCCTTGAGTTCAGTACGCATGCACCGGGAAAGACTGTCACCATACTTCTTGTCGCTGAAGCCATCCTTGATACGGCGGATCTCGTCGTTAGTCCGACCCATCAGGGCTTCGATCAGCAGCTCACGCCGCGTCTTGTCGCCATGGTACCAGAAATTGGCCCAGTACGCCTCGGACTCCCAACGGCCAAGGGCGGTGGCATAACAGGCCTTCATCAGGTTCGGGTCCTCATCCTTGAGACGGGCGCGAATATGCTTGGCGATATTGACGCCCCTACGCTCCGAGCCGGTCTTGACAAGTCGCTTATACTCGACCCGAAGCTCCATCATCTGCTCGTGGGTCAAGCCAGGGAGAATCTCAATGAGGGGCTCAGTCTCTGGTGCCCGCTTCTCGCCCTTGAGCGCCTTTGCGAGGCGTGCAGCATCATCGACAGGGTCGTGGAAGCGTGCCCGACGAGACCTCTTCCTTTCGCGATCGTCATCAGAACCGATGGGTGATAGTGCGTCGAGGATCTGCGTATCGGAGCTACGACCACCTGGAAGAAGCAATGGGGAAGGCATCGGTGACAACTGCTGGTATGTTCCCTGGTAGGAGTCCATGAGCGGCGACGGCGGCGCGGCAGAGAGCGACATGCCCGCTGACAGCGAGTGGTGCCCCGTGTTTACCGACAAGCTGGCCATGCGACCAACAGGGGGCTGCGGGGAGGTCCCGCGCTTCATAGCTGACTTCAGGGGCCCCGGGCTTGTATCGCGACCACTGGGACGTGGGCCACCAACGTCGAGACGGTTGCTGCTCGACCGAGGATCATCACCCCACTGCTTGGGCGGCTCACCATAACCATAGGTAGTAGATGGCGGCGATTCCGGACGCGCATCATACTTGGAAGGGGCGGGAGGCTTGCCGTAGGCCAAATCCTCGTCAAGCTTGTCCTTCTTCCGTTGGCGCTCGCGATCCTTGTCCGACTTCTCATCGCGCTCATAACGTTCCCGGTCACGGTCCCTTTCCCTGTCCCGATCCCGATCGCGCTCTCTGTCCCTGTCCCGATCTCTATCCCGGTCGCGGTCGCGGTCGCGGTCCCCCCTGTCTCTCTCGCGCTCCTTATTACGCAGCGAGTCCCGTGAGTCCCTTGGAGAGCTCGGCTCATCCCCACCACTAGACAACTTGGCAGCGTACTTCTGGGGCAGGAACATGCTCGCGCGCCTCAGTTCATCCTCCCGCTCCTTCTCCCTCTCCTTCTCCCTCTCCTTCTCCCTATCGCCATCACTGTCCCGGTCCCGTTCACGAGGGGCCCTATCCTTCTCCCGTTCTCGCTCCCTGTCCCTGTCCCGTTCCCGATCCCGATTGCTGTCCCTCTCGCCGCGCTCCCTCTCCGGAGCGGGCGGAGGAGCGGAGCGGTACTCGTCCCGCTTCCGCCGGTAATACTCCTCCTCATCATCATCGTCATCCGCCGGGGCGGTCCACTTGGAAAGGCGCTCGTACTCATACGCGGTAGACGGCGGGTCGCGCAAGGCATCGGTAGAGCTCGGATACGGCACGGCATCGACCACGTCGGGCCGGGTGCGGCTGCGCTCGCGTCCACCCGGAGAGCGGGACCGCCCGCGGCGGCCGCTCTCGTCGACTTGCAGGGACATTCTGGCTTGCGTAAGGTTTTGTTGCGGCGAAACTCTGTTTTCCGACCGGTCAGGGGGGCGTTCAAGTCGCGTGCGGGGTCAATCGATGTTTCTCTGGGTCGCCGCTCGATTGAGGGGCGGGGCACAGCCTTGTCGCTGGTTGTTACGGGTAGTGCCTGCCCGGTCAACACCACCTCTGGTTCTCCACGGCTTTCGATATCAGCGGGGGCGTGGAATAAGGTAGAAGAACGGAGGAAGAGATCGAAGTGTGAGAAAACGCTGACCGACCACCAGGAAGAGGAGGGGCTGGGAGGTTAAGTCCGTGTTAGTACTTCGGAGCGGGCAGCCTTGGGAGGCTTGGGCTGAAGTGGAGGCCTGTTGAAACAGGTGCCTCAGGGTGCCGAGACCTGGCGACCTCCGCCGCCCAATGAGAGCGCAACGCAGCCCCCGATTGCTCGATGCCACTCTAATTCCGTACCGTGCATGCCTTTGTCTCCGTCATTGGGCAAGGCTGTCGCCGATGACAATATCAACAACGACGCGGATTCGAGCCCTACATCTCCTTCATCTCTTGTAAAACCCGTTACCTTTCGGCTTTCCGCAACAACAACCACCGGCCACCATCCGTTGGCGCAACAGCCTATAGCCAGACCCGTCTTGGCATCGTTCCTCCAGCACCGAAGCCACGGATTTCATGCGTGAAGTGGGCCTCTTGGCGGCTCGTAGGGCAGCATGGTGTTCTCACGGCACGATTACGCCCGCATGCCTCCCGAGCGGAGCATCCATTGTCGCCAACCCCTCCGGCCCTCCGGGAGGGCGCATCCTGGGGCATTCTTCCAAATGCAGTGCGCCGTAAAACTGCAGGAATTTGCACGACGTCAAAGTTCGCCTGAATCGTCTGTAGGACGTAAAGCCAGGTGACCCTGAGATCCAAGCCATCGTTTGCAAACAATCCCCGCTAATGGAGGGGCAGACCGCCAAGGTCTGGGAATCCTGCCAAGAAACAATAGCTTTTGACTGCTCAAGTCCGACGAGAAATGGTGAGACCCAAAATCCCGTAAACTTGCAAATCACGTTCCAATTCTTCCTTTATAATATTTGTCAATTATCATTCAAGACATTCGTAGTGTCTCTAATCCGAGTCCATCTCGATCATGACCAACGCATCATCCCCTCCCTTGCAAGCAGTCAGCACTTTTCCTAACAAGTCCAACTGCACCAACAAACCGGCCATTGCCAAAAAGATGCCGTTATAGTAGCGGCTCTTGAATCCAGGCAGCTGCAAGAAGGGTCGTATCCCATCCTATGGGGAATCAAACAATACCACAAGCCCAATGCCTCGTCTAACGCCAAAAACAATACCCATAAAAACGCCGAGCGCAATGCTGGTTCAGTTGTCCCACCCTCTATGTCTCACCTGCTCGGCTTGACAAGCTGGGTCAGGGTTTCTCGCTCACTTCCAGGGAGGAGACGTCCTCGGATGCTTGGATTGACAACGGCTGGTGGGCTGCCACAGCACGCTCCTCGTCGTCCTCCAACCTGATTGCCCCCTGACATCCAAAAACACTTCGTGCCCTACATGATTGTCAATATCGGCCTCTCACTGTATGAAGATGAGATACTGACCTCCCGCAGATCGAACCCCAAGCCTCCACGGTGAGAACAACAATTAGGAAAGCCACCGCCAGGAACACGACCAGCATATCATTGCGCTCCCGCGAAAGTCGGGCGTAATGACACGGCGTTCCCATCCTCGAGGGGATGGCAATGGCAATCTCCATTTCGCTAATCTCGAAGAGCTCGGTCTCTGTTTCCATCCGATGCTGTTGTCTCACGGGTTCCAGCCTTCTGGCTTCCTCTTCCCTCGCGCCAGCACCCGGGGTCTTAAGGGGTCTGTGGGAAAGGAGATACTCGGTAGTCAGGGGTCGTTCGCTGGCGAGGACGTTGGATGGCTCGGCGGGCTTCGGCGGGTTCCATGGAATGTTCTTGATCCGGGCGTCTTTGTTCTGGTTTCCTCCAAGGACCAGCACCTGGGTCACCATCTTAGGTATCCCAAATTTCCATCGCCCCTTTGCAGCTTTCGACTCCTCCTTGTGCGGAGAGTGGTGAGACCACGGTCTCGTCTCGAGGTTCCCGAGTTGGTGAAGCGGCGCTGGAGCGCTGGCCGCCAGCGCTGCGAGCTGAGCAGCGAGATACAGACAGGCGAGCTTCATTGTGGCGGGCAGTTGTTGCAGCAGCACAGCTGAGGGGTGAGATTGGTGGGTGAATATCCAAGGAAAAAGGAAGAAGCCGGCGGCACGTATATAGGGAGCTGCCGGCTTTGTCGTCGGACGCTGGGTAATCCGCGAGGGGTTCAAAGGCCCAAGGCCGGAAAAGGGTTCCTTCGCCCTGGTCAAGTATTAGGCGGCGCAGGGGACGCAAGTAGCTAGGAGCCGGCTAATATGTGGTTCCAGATGATATGGCAATAAACGGCGGGATCGGAACGTGAAGGGTGCCGAAATTCTTGCTTTGCTGGGTGACGCAGCTGGCTAATATAAAGTGTTTCTGATTGGGGGCTGACCTCTGTGAGTGAGGCGCGCTCGTAGGGTCGTTGATGGACGCAAGGGGGACGAAGGGAAGGGCCGCGAGAGCTTGACACTGGCCGTGAAGGGAAATGATGGGCGAGAAGATGAGCGAGGTCGAGAACCTGAGCCCCGACTCACACGACTGATGCGACCTTGACAACCCGGAAAGAAAGCTTGTGCGCCAACCAATGTGGAACCAGGCGACCTGCGAGGAGGGGAAGTGGACAACGGCAGTGGGAAAAAGCAAGGTTGACTGCTTTCAGATGGCTTATACCGCAAGAACTATTACTGCGTGCAGGGACGCCAATGACGACCTTTGCTTCCTGGGGGAAAGCCTTGGTAGATAACTGCCGGACGTGGTCGCAATGGGGCGATAGGGTAGAAGGCTGGAGGCTCTGGTCTAGTTCAGAGTGTCCGCCGCCACCGCTTGTGATGAAGGTTTGGTCCTTGTTTCCTCGGTGCATGCGTCAAAACGCCAGCTGAGCCATTCTAACTCCTGGACACCCGCCACTTCTCCCATCGTCGCTTCCGATGAGTCTAGAGGAACCGGTTTGAAAAGAACGCCCCATTAATGCGCCCAACTTGAGAAGGTAACGTGGGGTTGGATCGGGGGCGCCAAGGATTCGGAAGGAGGAGTTCGCGCTTTGCAGGAGCTGTCTTTACCCGGCCGTGTCGAGATTCCATGCATCGGGCAGACACCCAACAAGCTTCCAAAGCCGCCCAGTAGTTGGTTACGCCGCTGTGTTACAGCCTTTCCTAATTGTTGTGTCTGCTGTGGAAGACTGAAGAGCTCTGGGACTGTGCGGGAGATAACGGCCAAGATGCCAGCTGTCAGTTGACGCTAACGACATACTGTCATGACTCGTCTCAACCTCCCTATATTTTAAGCTTCAGCCGGAGCGCAGCAAAACCTGTGATCGGTTACGACTGAAGTAGCTCGAGTTCGCGGGGTTTGGTGTCTCCAGAACACTTTTCGGGGGTGCTGAGGCCCACTTGGGACCAGAAACTTCGAAGAGCACGAGCCGAACGGGCAAGGACAGTTTGTTCACCGTCCATGCGAGGCTTCCATCTCCGGGTGAGGACTGTGCCATTGTCGCCAGGCGGCGATCAATCAAAGAGTGCAAGTAGGCCCTTGCGTAGCCCCGTATGGTTTGAGATGACGCAACATCGCGTCCGAGTGCCACGAGAGCCGGAAGTTGGTAGCGGCGGTACCGTGGGTGCGGTAGTGGTGAAACAATGATAGTAGCTGCCACGGGCTATCTGGAAACGACTACGAAGTAAGTGGGTGTGTTGCGAAACAACATCGGTCGTTTTTAGGGACGCTTTGAAATGCTTGGCGTTGTTGCTCAAGAGGTGCCGGAGAGATCCGATCGAACAAGCAAATTGCCAAGCCTAACGCTGGCGAGCGAACCCCACAGCTGGCCCAAGCTTTTGGTGACCCACTATGGATTTGCGACCTCCACTGGGATCCCAGGTCTGGTATGAAACCTGTCTTTTTTTTGTCTCCCTGCCGCGGTATCGCCTGCTGCGCGCGTCCCGCGATATTGGCCACCACATCGAATACATGGCGACCGAGTAGATCTCTTCGGGTTAATTCCATGGCCCCTCCCTCTGGGTTCCAGCAGTCGGCCATCTCCTCCGACAACAGCCTCGAGAATGCGTCGCAACCGTCGCATCAACACCCAACTCTAGTCCGCTCGGCGACAGTCCCCATCAACTTAAAATCAAGCCGTCCTGACCCTTCGCACCTCGCGCCCGAGGATGCCTTCGTCTCGGCCTCGCCTCCACGTCGGCCGGGTCTCTTCGATGGGGGTGGAAATGGATCGGGCAACGAGATGCGGCCCCGGCGCATGAGGCGCAAGGAGGCCAGCCGGAGCCGCAGCCGTAGGAGGAAGCGTTTCCAGAAACTGCTCTGGGTAAAGCAATCATGTGCGCCTTACTCAATATCTCGCTTCTCACTGGCGCCTAGCTGACATCTCGACATCAGATCCCGACAACTACACCGACCAAGCCACGTTTTTGGAGAACCTCCAACGTAACCCGCGCGTCCAGCCGTACGACTTCTGGCCACTGGTCGCCGACTCTACCATTATCATACAGCACGTGTGCTCGGTCATCATCTTCATCGTTTGCTTCGTGGGGATCTTCCAGGAGCGCGTCGGCCCCGTGTCTATAGTGGGCTGGGGTAGCTTTGCGACCTTCATCGGCTGGCTGTTGTGGGACTGGTGGGTTGGCCAGGAGAGTCAAGATGGCGCGGTAGACGGCATCCCACGCGCCGGAGGAATGGGCACATACAGGGAATTCAGGCCACCACGACGTCAGGACTCAGATGTCGGCTTGCCACTCAACCCCAGCGGTATCAGCACGACAAACCCCTCCAACATGCCGTCGGCGACCAGTTCCAGCACGAATCTCATACAGGAGCATCACTCGCAGCGCCAGGTGCCCTCGGGCAATAACAATGCCAATGGAAGCACCTTACTGACTCCGGGCCATGTGCACTCGAGATCCGTGAGCTCAGTCCACTCGGTGAGCTCGCAGACCAGTGCCGCGGCCCGAGCCGGATCGGGTGAGACCTACGGAGGCGGTAGAAACCGAGGCCCCCCGGCCTCACGATGGGATAGGGCAAAGTTGCGTCTGGGGACGATCAAATCTGCTATCCTCATCTACTTTACGCTTCTTGGACTATCCCCCATACTGAAATCCCTGACCCGATCTACGTCATCGGACAGCATTTGGGCCATGTCTTTCTGGCTGCTGACGATCAACATATTCTTCTTCGACTACAAGGGCAGTTGGGATGGGGCACACAAGTTCCCGGTGGCATCGCTGTCAACCAACGCCGCACTGATGGCGTCTACGGTGTTGGCGAGCCGGCTGCCATCTACGGGGCAGGTCTTCAGCCTTACACTGTTCAGTATCGAGGTGTTTGGTCTGTTCCCTGTCTTCCGGGTGTACGCCCGCCAACGGAGCTGGCGGTATCATGTCCTTTTGACAGTCCTGCTTGTTCTAGGTGCAGGCGGCGGAGTAGGAATGGTGTTGGGCGGCGAGGACGAATACCTGCCGTGGAAGAACGGACTGATAGGCATGGTTGTTGGGTGTCTGATATCGGCAGTGGCATTGGGCGGTTGCAGTTGGTGGCTCATCGGGCTGCAGAAGTACAAAAATGAGATTTACGGGCCATGGGATCCGGCGAGGCCAATCATCATCAGTCGGAGGCATTGGGATGATGAATGACAGGGCTGAATGGTGTTCGGTATAGCATTGAATTTTAGATGGTTTACACGTTGCCGTGAAGTGCGTGCTCTGCTGTGATGTTGATGCGGGGAAGGGTCCTTGACTGCACTTCAGCCACTCGCAAGACTGGATATCGTTCGATGACGGTGTTGGAAGTCGAGACCCCCGAAGAACACCGGCTGTTACCGAGGGCATACTGATAATGGGTTAGTCTTGAGCTTGTTTGCTGCGATTCTGTTGATTAGCGTGACAGCCGCTCGGTTAGGCTTGTGTCAGCATGCGAGCCGCAACGGGCTGTCTTTGGGCCGTTTGACTACCTTTGCGACAGGTGGCTGGCGCGGCGTGACGTGGATCGGTCTGGTTTCAGGAGATGGGGGGGGATCGCCCCGTTTTCGGCTCTAAAGGGGATGGATCGCGGTAACGGTAGTTCTCTCGGGTTACACTCCGTACGTTTCGGGCTCCGCGGATTGCGCGGGCTGCAGCTACGGGGCTGTAACGGATCTTTGGGGCGGGACGGAGGTTTGGCACGCCTTGCCAAGACTGATCTGACGGGAATTGTGGACACCATTCGGAAGGGATCACGTGGTTTGTGCGAGCTGAGCTTGCGTGTTCGTCTGATATCCATGCCGAGCTTATTCCTCCGAAGACACAGCCATTGGGTCTCTTCGCAGGGGGCGGTTTGACAACTCCAATGACTGCTCATTTTGGCGAAGCATGCATCTGTTTCTTGGAGGCCAAGTTGCTACCTCGAATTGCTTTCTGAGATCATGGTGAGCCTTCATCGATGCCGCTCGCCCGCTCAATGTTTAGGTCTTGCCCAAGGCAAGGTGATCCTTTCGACAGTTCATCACTGCCGAGGAAGTTAGGTTGCCGCACTTGGACAACACGGAATGGTTGGTTGCTTCTTTGTTCCAACTTCAATCGGATCCAGCAGCTCGCACTCGGCAGTCTCATCCTTCACCCCCCTCCGTTTGGTGAGGCTCGGATAGAAGCTAGGACCTCTTGCTGCGCACACATCTTCCCACCTTGGCGCTTAACACGAAGCCACTTTCCCGTCTTAGGACTCTCTATGAGCGGTATACGCAGCTTCATTTCATCTTCTGGCTTCGACGCTTGCAAGCCGAAAGGTAGCACGCGTCAGCGAAAACGTTGCCAGCCTCGATCGAGGACCTAATTCTACCCATGTTGCGAGCTGCCGTCTTTCAAAGCGCCCGGTCAACGAGTGCGGTTACACCACGTTTCTCATAGTTGCACTTGTTATCGTTGTACTGTGGACCGATCAGTGGCCTGTGGACGGCGAGCTGTCTGGGGGGAACAGAGTTGTTCTCCAGCTGTCACCTACCTCACCTAACCCATTTTGCATCACCGAGTCTCTGTGGTGGCTTCACTTTTGCTACGCCCAGCGTTGCTGGCGATGAACCATCCAAAGAGCCCAACGCTACGGCATCTATCATCTGGCTGTTCAATGCACTGGCTTGGATGCCTGAACCGGGCTTAGCACGGAACGGGGTCGGTCCCAAAGCATTGGTCCGCGTCCGTTCCATGGAAAGACTCGAGGTGTTGTCGCGAGCGTGCATAGCCACCACATGCATCTCGGACGCGCATTGCCCCCAACGAGAGCCGAGAGCCTCGCAAGCAGGGGTGGCATCCTTCCCAGTCCGGATGGAGACCATGGCCCACACACTCCGTTTCCGCGTTTCTGCGGGTCTCGATATAAAGATTCCCAAGGTGCCCCCTTCAGTCAGAATGTATGGTACCAACAGACGCGAAAAAAGGCCCCAGGTGACAAGGGGTAAACAAAATCCAAGCCGTTCTTTTGTTCAGTCTTCTCTCCTATTCTCCCAAGCACACGAAGTACTCCACATCTTGCCCCCCTACTATCACTTACCACCGGTTTTGTTCCTCAAAATGTCCGACGGTTCCGTACCACCACCCCCTGAGGGCTACCGCAGTTGGGGACAATACTGTTACAAAAACCCATCCGACGACGCCCTCTGCGCAGACGTTCCTGGCTTCTACTGGTATGATGTGAGCCTCGCAGCAAATGCCACCTTCGTGGCCCTCTTCGGCATCTCCCTCCTCGGCTTCATCGGTGTCTACGCTGCGACTCGACGAGGCCTGGCCTTCTCCTTCGCCCTCATCGCCGGCGTCATCCTCGAAATTCTAGGCTATGCCGGCCGTATAATGAGCTGGCAGAACCGCTGGGACGAGAACGGCTTCCTCATGCAAATCTGCTGTCTCACAATCGCTCCGGCCTTCCTCGCTGGCGGAGTCTACCTCTGCCTCCGTCGCATCGTAGTCGCATTCGGGCCTGAAAACTCTCGCATCAAGCCCGAAACCTACACTCGCTTGGTACGCCTTCCCCCTTTTCTATCCTCCCCTATACACCCATACTTACAACTCCCTCAGTTCATCCCCTGTGACGTCACATCCCTCGTTCTCCAAGCCGTCGGTGGTGCCATGGCCTCCATCGCATCACACAATGATGAATCGACCGAAACCGGCGACAACATCATGATCGCCGGTCTCGCCTTCCAGGTGTTCACTCTCCTCGTCTTCATGATCGTCTCCGTCGATTTCGGGCTCAACGTCCTCCGCCGTCATCGCCGCCTCGGCGCCTCCGCCCTGGACCAGTCCGACGCGGCCCGCAACCTGCGAAACAGCTTCGGCTTCAAGGGTCTCATTGGCGCGCTGGCCATCGCCACGATCTGCATCTTCTGGCGATCTGTCTTCCGTGTTGCAGAGCTTAGCAACGGGTGGGATGGGCCGCTTATGAAAAGGCAAGATCTGTTTATCGGGTTCGAGGGCGTGATGATCATCGTTGCTTGTCTGGTGCTGAATGTGTTCCACCCAAGTATCTGCTTCAAGGATATGATGGTCAGTGAGGGTGGGTTTTGGAAGAAGAAGAAGAAGGTGATCGATGCTACGCAGGCTGAGAAGGGGGAGTCAGGGGCTAGCGATGTTGATGGGACTGCCTGAGTGTGGTGTGTTTCAAGAGTTTATATGGCGTGGTGTTTGACTGGGTTTGGATCTGGGTCTGGGTTTGCGGTTTATAGACGGCAATATTGGGTTGGGATAAGAGGGAGAAAGGAACTTGGTTAGATGGAGATACCTAGCATTTGCTTTGCAGCGATAGCAAGAAGATTGCTTGTTCTTGATACCCCGATTGCCTTTCGCGCCGCGCTCTTTTGTGCTTCTGAATGGAAGGATTTATGGTATCTTTGTCGAGTCACCTTTGGCAACGGGACCTAAGTGTTGTTCTGCAAGGCTTTGCTTTGGATACCTTTTTGTCGTTGTCATGTAATTCGTATTTATTCTGTACTCTAGGGACTGGGTCTAACCGAGTATACAACCTGCATCCCCTCCAATGCCACCCAACGCCTTAATAGGTACACATACAAGAAAACGCCCGCTGAAGCTGCTGCTACACCAGGTTTTGTACAATACGGATCGGCATCTACCTCCTCGGCCCCCTTTCACTCACTGGTGTGACCGGACGCAGCTCGTCCAATCCACTTGTTGTCAGGCCCCCAACCGCCTTGGCTGCACCCATGACGACAGTTAGTGACACTGCTCCAGGATAGCTGAACACAAACTAGGCATTCATACCTGTCCCAAGACTTATTCCCCGGCCCCCCTTCATCGAGTCGACACTCATTTGGCTACCAGCAGTCCCTCTACGCTTCGGCGTTCGCAACTGAGCATCCGAATCTACTGATCCGTCTGCTCCCATTTCAGCAATACCATCTTGAAACCGCACGCTCTGCGGCGACGACGGACTGGGGCAGACCAAATCGTCCTCAGCAGCGCCTGCGCGAATATTGCGGGGCCGGGCTATCCCAGAGGCACGCCTTGGTGAGGGAATATAGCTCTCACGGATCTGATGGACTTGCCGGCTGACCCCTTGATCCGGACTTCCACTGGGATCAGTGTCAGCCAGGGCATCCTCGTGATGCTCGGACCGGGGGCCCTCATCGCCCCCCACCGCAGTGCTAACATCGCTGTCAAGGGCGGCGTCACTGCCGCGCGCTGCATTTCGCCGGAAGAAGGTGCTCGCACTCAGGCTCGAGTGCCGTGCGTGGCGATATCGCTCGTACTCTTCCTTGGTGTGCTCCGCTCCGGTAAAGCTTTCTAGCGCGTCGAACACATGTTGAAATACCTGCGTATCCACATCACGCGCCCAGAGGAAGTCTAGGTGCTCGTAATGAGGGATCTCAGTGGAAATGGTCTGGCTTGGTAGCTCTCGCAACATGACTTTGATGTCCACGAGCGAGTCGCTACCTCCGTAGACAAGAACTACCGGAGTCTTGATGTTTCGAGTTGGATATTTGGCGACCTTGGTGTATTTGCTGCTGGAAGAGAGGATAATGGGCGGATGGACGTCGTCGTCGTACATCTGAAACGATTTGGTGCGAATAATCTGGAACCAGTGTACGACAGACTTGGTGCTCGTGAAGGAATACAGGTGAGGATAGGCGGCTAGCTTCTGGGAAGTGCTGATATTCTGCGTTTTCCAGTTGAATAAGAACGTCAATCCCAAATCGATCACTTTAGTGAACAATGGAGGGTAGAGCAGCGATTGCCACATGGTGGCAGAGCTGAGTATCGACCGCCTTCCAAAGAGCAAGAATAGCACCTGGGGCGATGCTTTCACCAGCGCGTCGACGACCCCGTTGGACAAGCCGGCTGGCGACATGGCGGGGGCGAGGGCGATGAACACATTGACCTGGTCGTTGAGCTTGGGATGCACAGCAAGACTGGCAAAAGCCTGCGCCGTGCCCTGAGAAAAGCCGATATAAGACAATGACGGCTGGCCCGTAGTGTCCAAAATGTAAGCAATGCTGTCGGGGATGTCGTAGAATGCGAACTCGTCGATCGAGAAGTTCCAGAAATCCAGAGAGGTTGGCGAGCAGTGTATAGACTTCTTAGAGTACTTGTTGCCACGATTGTTCCCCAGCTGGAAATCGTTACATCAGTCCTCAGTCCTTATCCGTGGCGCCAGGCAAGGAAGGCTACTAACCCAAACATCGAACCCCTTCTCGACGAGGACGAAGGGGAGCACTCTCTGCTCGTCGGTTTGACAAACCCAGACCTCACTGTTCATCAGTAAGCCGTGGTGGAGGTACACCACTCTCTTTTTGACGCTGTTTGGGCCATGATTGACCCTGACGTCCTCCTCGCCCTTTCTCCATGCCAGCCGGTGAAGGCCGAGTAGGTATCCGTCCTTAGTCTGGACCACATGCTCCTCGGCCGTATACCCCCACATGGCACAGATGTCGACAAAGTCGGAGGCATCGCGGATCGAGTCGGAGACTGCTGCCTGGATGTTAGCAAAATGTCCTCCAACAAATCCAAAACAGCCTACATTTCCTCCGTTCTTCGGCTCTCTTCTGCGCCGGGGTCGACAGTCTATTGAACAGGCGACGTGAGATGCGGTAGAAAATCGCAAGAAGTGAAGATGCTTCATTCAAGTTAGCCACGCCGTGTTTATTCACTGGTCGACTCGGGTTGGATAGGGGCCATACGGAGAGCTAAGGTGAAGATCCGAACGAAAGCCTCGAGGCCGACGAGGAGGAACGATCCAATGAGGGCGGCATACTCGGTACTACGACGAAGGAAAACAGTCAGGTATTGGCTCGATTGTCTGATGACATGCGGCGCAAGGTTCTCTCACAGGTTGAGCCGCCCCAGAAATGGGACGGGCATCCTAGCGACTTCAAGCAAACGGCTCTGCTTCTCGAGGGCGGGATTTGAGAAACATTCGGGTTAGGCGATCGTAGGAGACATCGTCTTTCTGCCTCGATTTCGTTGGAGGCAAAGGATTAAGGGGCCCGGGTTTGGGGCTAAGATGGAACAGGGAGGCTCGAAATGGTGGGGTTGACGTTCAGCTTCAACGTCTGATGTCACCGTGAGGTCGAATCACATGCCACAAGGTTTGGCCTTGTGATGCCTGCCCACATTCAGCGAGCCAATTGAGCACCGTGGACTGTCGGCCTGCCTCAAGCTTTTGAAGAAAAGAATTAGAAACCCCGGGATTTCGGAATATTAGAAACTACGCGTTGCAAAGGGCGTAGACTGTTCCTTATCTCGAATTGCGAGCTTAGAATCGGTTGCACTGAACAGCCCAGGAAGAACCGAACGAGGCCGCTAACGGCTTGACGGTTGGCGAGGAGCTAGCGTGCGAGCCACGCGGGGACCGCTTGGTTGGCCAATCGGCTCGCATCCCGAGTCGCCGCCATTCTTCAACCGCAAGCTGCTCACAGCGACGCTGGGGGCTGGTCGAGAACTTCTGGAGAAAAATCGCCGCGAACCCCACGGCCCTTTCACCTCCCAAACCAATCAACCCACCCGCCGTCCAGCATGCCCAGCTCATGTAAAGACATCCGTAAGTTTGCACACAGGTCCTCCCAGCGCTGAATTCGACTTGCGACTAACCACAGCAACGGCAACAGGAGAAGCGCTGGCGCAATGCCTGCAGGAGTCCGAGTGCGTGATGGTGCAGCGACACACAGCCGCCGAGTGCCTTCGCCAACCGCTCTCCGACGAGCTGCCCCTGAAATGTCAACAACTCAAGAAAGGATTCGGAGAGTGCCGGCGCGGCATGCTAGACATGCGCAAACGCTTCCGGGGCAACCAGCCGATCACCTTCCTCCAGCTACAGAAGACCGAAGAATCGGGTGAAGGATATCAGCTCTACGCTGGCAAGGCAGCCTTCGCCGGCGGGCGCGGCGAGACCGATGGCAATGAGAAGGCGCCGGAAGATTGGAGAGAGGCCGAGAACAAGAAGTACAGGGCTGAGCAGGCCGCTGCCGTTGTCGAGGCGGCGAGAAAGGGGTGACGCCACAACGACAGAGATCTGTCTTGTACAATAGGGCTCGGGCCTAAGCATCGGCTGGCGTTTCTTGGGACTCTTTTACAATGGAATTGTTTACCGCTTGGGGGCCATGGTCTTGCTGTTCCGGTCCTGGTCGGAGTCGTTGTCGGGAGAATGCACAAGTAGAATGGCGGCCGTGTAGTACGGGGTCAGACCAGGTCCGACCATCTCCGGGTGGACAAGGAGCTGCAAGGTCAGCTGCAGCTTACGAGGGTTGTCATCTGGTCAATTAAATCCCAAGAGAGAGGACGCCCTGAGACATCAGGACGCACGCGTTGGCATCAGATCAGACAGCGCCATGAAGTGCCCCGAACATCGAACGATTGACTTTCGTTGCTGTTTTGGAACAAGAGTTGCAATTCGCTGGGCGTTTCTTAGCACTATCATAGCGTGTTTTGCGTAGCCTATGTCTCTCCTCCGCCGGAGGAAATCGCCGGCCTCAAATGATTCAGTTGACTTCATCACATCTTGACAGGGGGCAAAGGCCGAGTCAGCAAAGCGGTCTCCTGGTTGCTGTTGTGTCTATACCCAGCAACCTTCCCCAAAAAAACATCAAAGGTTTGCACTCCAAGTTCTTAAGACTTTATTCGTCTTCTCCGACTTTAATTCTCGGGATGAACATTGAGAATGAATGCGAGGATAAGGAGGATCCAACATCCAGCCTCCCTCAATTTGCCCAGACAATTTTGAGCTAAAGCTGGGGTCGCACTTACCGCCAAATGCTTCCTTTCCATCACAACTTCCGCCACCACCATCGTTGTCGTTCGCCATTTCTCGTGGCGTTCGGGACGATGTTGCTAGTGGCACTATGTCTTTTATTTGCGTTTCCTCTATCGGCCGTGGAAATATTATCGAAGCCGTCCACGATGACGTCTTCCGGCAGGCCCCACCAAAAAGACGGCACCCCGCACGTGTTCGATACCACCAGCAGCATCACTAATACTGCCGCCGACGCCGGTGCCGGCGTTCCTCGGCGGCAGCGTCCACTCGGCGAATCCGGCCAGAAGCCTCTGAGTATGCCGGGCGACACCGAAGACCGCCCGCCACAGGCTGATCTCCCCGAGGTTCTCATCGCAGACCTCCCCGCGGAGCATGCCCTCTGTTCTACCGATCCAGCGGCCCTGGGGAAGCCTGAAAAGCGCAAACGTCTGGTTTTCGTCGGCGACGTGCACGGCCATCTCTCTGCACTGCAGGCCCTACTGAAGAAAATCAACTTCGACCACCGCCATGGCGACCATCTCGTGTTTGTGGGGGACATAGTAGCCAAAGGGCCTGACAGCGCAGGTGTCGTCAAGCTCGCCATGGAAGTGGGCGCTAGTGGCGTCAGGGGAAACCACGAAGACAATGTTCTTCTAGCTCACAAGGATCTGCTAAAGAAGAAGAAGCAGCACCACAAGGATACCAACTTGGCTAGTGAGGATCTCACACTCGAGGAGGAGGAGGAGGAAGCCGAAGGAGAGACGGACTCGTTCACAGCCACGCGCAACAAGCATGCGGATAACGCCCGCGCTGTTGCTCGGTCGCTCTCGGCCAAGCAGATCAAGTGGCTCTCTTCACTCCCTATTGTGCTGCGCATTGGGCAGGTTACCAACTCCACATCAGAAAACATCCCCTGGAACGCTGGAGAGATCGCGGTGGTCCACGCGGGACTTGTCCCGGGTCTAGCTTTCGAGGATCAGGATCCATGGGCAATGATGAACATGCGGACACTTCTTTATCCGGCACTCGATGCCGCATCCGATGCCTCATCGGTCGAGGACATCGAAGAACCAGACGAGACCATCTTTCCCGACGAAACCTTTTCCGACGACGACTCGGAAGGACCCGCTACCACCACCGAAGACCTCCTCGTCGCCGTCCCATCGGATACGCGACAGGGCGAGCCTTGGTCGCATGCCTGGAACCGCTACCAAAACACCGCGATCCCTTCCCCAGCGGACCGTACCATTGTCATCTATGGCCACGACGCCAAGCGTGGTCTCCAAACCAACGTTGAAATCAAGGTCCAACCACACCCCTCCGAACGTCGCAAGCACAAGAAAAGGAAGCACCCCAAGCGTGCAGAAAACACCAATGTTGAAATCAACATCGCTCCCGAAACCGAGGTTGAGGCCGACGGGGATGTTGAGGTTGAGACCGAGATTGAGATCGAAGTGGAAGTGGAAGATAACAGCGGAAACGGAACCGCATCAGGAGACCCCTCCCTTCCCTCCGACAAGAAACTCAAGAAGAGCAAGCGCGCCCAAAACACCGACATCAACCTCCAAATCGCCACCGAGGTCGAAGTAGCTGTCGAGGTTCAGACGGAGATCGAGATCGAACTTGAGGTTGAGGAGAACAGCGGGAACGGGACCGCGTCTGGAGAGGCTTCTCCCCCTTCTGACAAAATAAAGAGGGGGGAGATCGATGCGGAGAGGAAGAAGGGAAAGAAACACAAGAAAAAGAAGAAGCAGAAGCACGGCAAGAAGGGCATCCGCTACGCCTTCGGGATCGATAGCGGCTGTGGACACGGGAGGCAGCTCACAGCGCTGGTGCTAGAGACCGGGCCGAAATCTGAGGATGGGGTGTTGCATCACATTGAGCAGGTGGATTGTGGTGAGGTCGAAAAGTAGAGCCGGAAGCGTTGGTTGGATATTGTTTTCCTTGTTTGTTTACCCCTGAGCGGAAATTTGGGTATGCATTGGGGCGAGTTGCATGTCAGGGGTTAGGGGCTGTAATGGGCGGTGGCAGAGCGATAGGGGGTTGGGGGGACAAAACCATGGTACCGAGCCGTACACTGGGAGTTGCATTGATTCATATCCATATTGGAGCATTGGGATAGCAGCGTTTGTTTTCGTGTATGATAATTTGCATTATAGGCATTGAAGCATTGAGATCTTGTTCCTGCCTGGGAGCTAAACCAAATGTGTTTGCATGCGTGCGTGGAATCGTCACACGTCAAGAGCGAGTTGCCAATCTTAGGCACTAAATTGCCTGCCTCGAGAAGAGCTAGAGTTGTAACTGACAACTAATAACAGGAACCAAAACATGTTCATCATTCTTATCCTCGCCGAATGTAGGCGACGAGTGTGCTCACGGCCACTTCGCATCCATTCCAAGCAGTCCTAGACGTCTATCGTCCCGGTTTTCGTTTCCCCTAATTACTTTTCTACCGCCGCTTTACTCACCACTTACTGGAGTTTGGCCTTGATGATGTCCTTGAGCGTGATGGCATCAGCGGCGAACTTGCTGATACCCTCACGAAGTTTCTCGACGGCCATCTGGTCCTCGTTGAAGTCGAAGCGGAACACGGGTTCATCGTTGATGTAGGTCTTCTTCTGGATGTCCAGGGAAGCGGCGCCAGCGGCGTCGAGCTTCTTGGGGACGGCTTCGTTCGAGTTGAGGAGATCCTCAAGGAGGTTGGGCTAGGCACCGGGTATGTTAGCGGCGTGATCTTCCAGAACGTGGTAGCCTTGATCTTTGAGAGAGGGACTTACGGAAATGGTCAGGTAGTCGCAGCCAGCCAGCTCGGTAATCTCACCGGTGTTGCGGAACGAGGCACCCATAACGATGGTCTTGTAGCCGTACTTCTTGTAATAGTTGAAGATAGCCTTGACGCTGGCAACACCGGGGTCCTCCTCCTTCTTGTACTCCTTCTTTGTCGAGGCCTTGTACCAGTCGAGGATACGGCCGACGAAGGGGGAGATGAGGAAGGCACCAGCCTCGGCGGCGGCGATGGCCTGGACGAGGGAGAACATGAGGGTAAGGTTGCAGTTGATACCGTAGTCACGCTGGAGGATCTCGGCGGCCTTGATACCCTCCCATGTCGAAGCGATCTTGATCAGGACACGATCCTTGGAGATGCCCTCCTTAGCGTAGAGCTGTCGGTAGGAAGTAGGTTCCTGTTAGTTATTTGCCGCAAAATGGCGCTAGAAGGAGAAGACTAACATCAATAATGTGAAGGGCCTTGTCGACGGAGGCCTTGGTGTCGAAGGAGAAAGCAGCGTCGACCTCGGTGGAGACCTTGCCGGGAATGATCTCGAGAATCTTCTTGCCGAACTGAACAAGGAGGTGATCAAGAGCGGACTCGACCTTCTGGTCGATGGAGCCGGCCTCATCCTTCACTTGTGCAATGGCAGCATCGAGCAACGCGGCATATTCGGGCTTCTTGGTCGCGGCCAGGATGAGCGACGGGTTGGTGGTGGCATCCTGAGGCTTGTACTTGCCAATGGCTGTACTGGTGTGAGCAGCTATCGCGCGTATCGAGGGGCTAGATGGGCGGGGGAGAAGGGTCAAACTGACATGCGAAGTCACCTGTCGTGGCGGGGTTAGCAATGCTCTCTAAAACGGCAGTGTCTGGATGGAATAAGCTTACCGGAGTCACTGACGACAACCTGCGATTACGATGGATCGTTAGCAACAAATAATAGCTGTATGCGGCCGTGGAATCAAAGAATCGCCACGCCGTCCGGGCCGCGAAGCTTCGCAACCTCAACACAATGAGGGGTTTGGCGGGGTAATGGACGTACAGTGCCAGAGGCCTTGAGCTGCTCCAGGGAGTTGGCCATCTTGAATGAGGGGCAAAGTTGTGCTGGTGATAAGGCTTAGTGAAGTGAAGGTATGGTAGAAAGGCAGGAATAGATCACGGCGCTTTTGCTTGTGCAAGAAGATGAAATGTCAGGAAGTTTGAGCTTCGAAAGGTCACGGCCCGCCTTTCTTTTGTGTTGGGGACAGGACTAAGACACCAGCAGCGGATAATTGACGGTAGCGGGGTCCCGACATCGTCATTAGTTCCCGCTCCCCCTGCCACATTCGCCCCATCTGATCTGGAATCATCATCACTGGGCCATGCTTTGAGCGGCGAGAGCGCTCCCTGCAGCAGCAAGGGTGTCCTTTGCCTCCATTTTTGGGACGAAGAGGCCCATGGCGACTGTCCCTTTCATCGACATGCCCTTTCTAATCCCATATCCGCTCCAATGCATCGCATTCCTGAGCGAACACAAAACCAGGCTCAGTCCGTCACCGGATCTCGCGGTACAAGGATTGAGCCTGGGCACTGCAACTGAGACCCTCACCCCCTCACTCAGTACCAGGTGGTTTGCAAACTCTTACTCAGCCGCAATAGATTGGCCCACCCCGTGAACCCCACGTCCTCGTGGGGGAGCCTTCGATTGGGCAATGGCTCATCAGGTCCATCTCCACGGAGCTCACGGAGGGTTTGATCACCTCACAACCGCTACGTGAAACCTACCCGGCACGTCGTTGGCTGACAAGACGCTACATCTTGGCCGTCCGTTGCCCAGTTACCCAAGCAAGCACGCTCCGACGTGGTGGGAAAAACTCTTCTTTTTTTCTAATGACCCTTGTAGGATACGCCTCAGTAATTGCGCACTGCTTTTCCCATTCCCTATTTTGCTCACCCTTCACCACCCTTCACCACGCGTCAAGAGTCGGAAGTATACGAAATGAACCGAAAACAAACGGAGGTACGGGGTCTGGACTTAGTCCTCGAAACTTAAGTCTCCATATTCCCATTGTCCGAGACGGTCTGCCTTCGCTTGCGATTCAGCCTCCTTGAGACTCTTGAGAATGGGCTCAAAGACCTTGCTCCTCTCCCAAGGCTTCAGCTTTCGCGGAACCATGGCATGCCCGTTAAGGATGATCTCACGGTTGAGAGAAGCCGTGACTTTGTCAGCGCCCTTGGAAGCAGGATCGAAGATAGTGATGTAGCCCAGGTTCTCCTTGGTGTCGACGTAGTCAAAGCTTCCCACCAGCTGCTTACCCTCAGTGAGCTCATAGATGAAGTTGATCGCATCGTTGAGGTAGTCGGGCGACTGAGGGAGCTGAACAAAGGAGAGCTGAGCGTCCACAGCCTGTGCCTTGAGCTTTTGCGTGTTGAACTGGGCCTGGTCAAGAGGGCGGAGCTTAGACCACGGTTGCTTCTCCGAGTTACCGTAGTCGATGTAGACAACCTCAGCCACCTTGGCAGCCCGGTCATTCGATCGGATGCGAGCACGGTACCACTCTCCGTCGGCGGAGAATTTGGCAGCTACCAAGTCTCCAGCCTTCGGCTCCTTGATGGCGACACTGTTCTTGGAGTCCAGGTGGAACTTCTTGAACTCGCTCATCAGGCTGGTGAGCGCGGCGGTGCCCTTTCCAATCTCCTGGATCTTGATCTTGCCGGCAGCATCTATGTTGGTGATGATGATGTCCCGATAGTCCTCGGGTTTCTTCTCGATCGTGACGGGCGCCTCTGGAGCGTAATCTGCCACCGCCGCTGCTTCCTCGTCGGCCTCCTGGGAAGGATCCCAATCATGCCACATTCCCTTCCTGCCCTCCTTCGCACGCTTCTGGGCTGCTAAGAGCTCAGCGGCGTTGCCCGACTTCTCAGCCGAGTACTCGTGGACAGAGGCCAGACCCTCTTCAACTAGGATCTTCGCAAAGCTCTCGCGGTTGACATAAAGATCGCCAATGAAACCGCCAATCTTGTCGATGTCGTGCACGTCAATCTCGCAGTCTCTTTGGTTGCATCGTCTGTTGGCCAGATCCAGTGCCTCTTGTCCAAAAGGCTCTCCCTTCTCCTGCGGGCCCCGACCAGCACGAGGAGCACGGACACCAGCAAGCACCAGTGTCAGCTTTGCGCCTTCGCGGGGGATGAGAATCGTGAAGCGAGACCCGGACTTGCAAAAGTCGACAATGCCAGGAACCTTCCGCTGCCTCGAGAGAGTAGAAAGCTGGATCTTGGCCTTCTGTACGCTTTCCGACATGTCGACGTATTGCTTCACCTTGGGGGCCTTACCGGACCACATACCCTTCTTCTCCTCCTTGGCTGTCTCTTGGGCCGCGAGGAGCTCGTCGTAGTTCGGTGCACGGTCAGTGTCGTCTTTTCGGTGCCTGATAACCGAGCAATAGCCCTCTTGCACAAGCTGAAGCCCGATGTTCTTTCCGCCTTGCGTGACCGTTGCGACATCGCGGGCCTCAAAGTCATCTGTGGCAGGCTTGGATCCATCAACCGTGACACGGACATGCTTTCCGATGAGCTTCTTTCTCAGGAACTCTTTGGCCTCTTCCCTGAAAGGAGCCTCGGAAGGCTCTCCAGCACGAGGCCCGCGGACGCTGCTCAAGCTGATACGCTTTTCAACACCAGCCTTGTTGCGAACAAGAATAGTGTCGGCGCCAATGATCTTCGTGACGGTAGCTTCCTGGTCCCCGGCACCTCCGGATTTGGCGACAGCACGGTTCTTGTGGAGACGAAGGCGAGCGTCTTGGGCTTGTTTCTCGGCGGCTCTGAGAGCAGCCATGTCTGCGCCAAGCATTGTGGAGTGGAAGTCGTTGCACCGGGCGAGACCGTCTTGGAGGAGGAACTCCGCAATATTGCCTCGCGGGTGAAGGACAGTGGCCACAAGCTGAGCCTGGGGGCTGGCGCCGACGATTTTGACCTTGACGGCGCGCTGCAGAAGCCGTTGTTCAACAAATGCCTTGGCTTCATTTCCGTACTCCTCGGCCGGCTGTGTCTGTCCCTGGGCGGTTCTTTCCGTTGATGGCGTTCGAATACCAGCAAGCAACGTCATTACCTGCCAGTGCTTCTTTTCAGTGAGTAGCAGACGAATGAGCAACCTGTCGCCGCTGATGACGCGTTCGACAATGCCGTCAACCGTCTTTCCCTTCCACTCTTTGAGGAACTCGGGGCCTCCCAGGTCATTTTGAACCTCGATGTATCCGCCAGCTCCGACGTGGAGACCTCTGAGATCGGCTTTTGCCTGCGACTCGAGGCTACGGAGCTTCTCAAGTCTCTCAATGATGTCCTCAGAGTCGTCTTTTCTGCCTGCGTCCTCTCTGACCTTGACCCAGCCAGCCTTGACCAGTGCGTCGGGGAGTTCAATTCCACCCTGGAGAGATGCGCTTCCGTACTCTCTTCCCGAGCCAGGGATCGTATCTAGAGTTGGTGTTAGCGTGGTGCTTATGACGGATATTGTGAGAGTGAGAGAAACTGGCAAAGGCAGGGGGCGCAACAAGCGAAAAGAGTGAGGGCAACAGGCTAATCCTGCTGACACCCACGTTTCTTCCATCGTGCGCCCCCCGAACGACGGACTCCAACAAAAGGTGCGGGTATTGTGCGGAACACTTACACAGAACAGTGCACTTGATCTGTTTGCCAACGGTGAGGTTACGCAGAAACTCGCGCGACTGAAAGGCAAACGGTTCGTCGCCATCCTTGTTCAGACGGGGAGCGGTGACATAGGCCAGAGAAAAGGTCCGTTCGAGCGAAGGGTTGCTAGGACTGGCCAGGATCAAAGTATCTCCGCTAAAAACCGACTTGACAACCGCGATGAAGGACTTGGCCGCCATTTTGAAGGCGCAATGAGGAACAACCGGGGGGGAAGGCCGAAAGACGGTGAGGAGCTGTAGGAATCTGCATACGTCAGTTTCTCCGCACTGCCTTGCAAAATGAAATTCGATATCTTATGGATAGCACCAATGGGCTGTTACAGAATTCAAGGGTGCTGGGGAAAGGAGAACGATCTTGCGACCCGTGGCTGAACTTGGAGGCTCCCTTCAGCCTCCGCGCGAACCTTGATGGAGAGCTGTCCCCTGGCTCAGTGGTGGGTGAAGCCAATTGAACGAACCCCAAAATGAGAGCCCAACAGGGAAGAGTTCCAACTTACCTTCGACGGTGATTCCCGGAGCAGAAAGGTGTGATCGGACGGATAGCAATATGAAGCAGAAGAGAGGTGGGTTGTTGAGGAAAGGCAAGCTCAAGCTATCGTGTGCTTTTTGACAGCTGGTCGGACGATTGCAAATTGTGGGGTAACTTCCCCACAAGATCTGTTTCAGGGGTCACGGCTGCTCGTCAAAAGGCTACTTGCACTACGAATAAGGGTCTGCCATCTTCCCAAGGCGTGTCATTTGAGGTGTGAGCGTAGATAGACAGTCGTGAAGCCTGAATCTAAAAGATGGAAGACTTCTTTTTCCAGTGTCTTTTCGGACGGAGCAGATCGAATCTCTGCAAGCTCAACGAGGGAGCACGCCGGGCCGTTCTTTCACCATGTGGCACTTGTACCTGCGGGCAGATGGTGCCTCTGAACGACCATGATAAATCAGAACATGAAAGCTACATTTAGTTCATTCAAGGTGTATGAAGGGATATTTCGACTTGGAGCTGTCTCGGTTCTGGCAGCTAACCGCATCCTTGGTACCATTGGATGCGGGCACTTGCTTACCGACTCCAGAATATCCATCCACCGTTGACCCACAGTAGAGTCCTGTCGTCAGTCCAGACCTGGATGGAAGCTCGCGACAACCAAGCTGATGTGAACAGTCAACCGCATCTACTCGGCACCGAGAGCATGGGATACTATCTCCAGGTAGCGCGTCGGCCTCTTGGTAAGAGGATGGTAATTCATTCAATTTACATCACTTGCCTGGTGTATCAAATCACATCAGCGGTAAATGGTCACGGCGCGGAGAACGATTCTGCATTTGAAGAGGATTGACTCGAGCTGCTCAGCCGCTCCTGTTGCCAGTGCCCAACCTCACCAAGACCGCACTTTTGAGGTATCCCGGATTGTCAAAATTCGTCTGAGGAGGTTTACTGGGAGATTCCGATGACACCTGCCAATGAATTGAGTAAGCATGGGTTCAAGAAGGTGATGTGTCGAGCAAACTCACCGCAGGCGGGGCGGGGTCCGGCGTTGCCAGTCTTGAGGGATTCCTCGTTTCCACCCTTGCCGAGATCATCGGTGCCGGCGTGGACGACGACGGTACGCTAAGGGGGGCGTTAGTGAGGAAAAGTCCATGATGTATATCTGAGTACACGTACGCCAATGACGCTCTCGGGGCCGATGAGCTTGACGAACTTGTCGCTCACGGAGCCCTTGGAGTTACCCTGGGCATCGGTATCGATGTTGCCGAGATCACCGACATGGCGGTTCTCATCCTCGGGAGCACCGTGGGTCTTGGCATGAGGGTTGACTGCAGACAGCGTGTGTTAGCAGACCGGGAATGGGCCCCAGAGCCATGAGGGCTACTCACAATGAGGGCCGGCAGAGGTGCAGCCGTTGGTGTTATCGCCGAAGGTGTGAATGTGCATGCCACGCTTGGCGTTCGGGTCCTGGCCAGAGATATCCCAGGTGATGGTGGTGGGAGCAGACTCGGATTCTTGCTCGAAGGTCACGGTTCCGGAGACCTTGGAGTCACCACGGACGACGGCAACTATGAGACGGTAGGTCAACAATCTGGAACGGGAACGGCTTGCCTCGGAGCTCCAGTCGGCGCGCCGCGCCACCATAAAGCGCAGGAGGCCAGGAGATGAAAAGATAGATAAACATGACCCCTGAACACCAGAATCTTGACCACCAAGGATGCCCACTCAATCAAGACATTCACAAACCAGGTCAATCATGCTCATAACTCCTCCTCCGGAAGGTCCCCCTGGATCCCGTCGCAGGGATTTTGGAAATAGATGGTGGGGTAAGGCCGATGACCGCTGCTTACCTGCTTTGACCATGATTGCGGTATTTATAGTAAAACGTTAGTTCAAGGGTCGAGATGTCAATGAGTCCAACAAGACGAGTTACACAAGCTGGTGTTGTTTGAAGGAGGAAAAGCTGGATTATCTACAAGCCGAGAGGGGAGGTCTGAAGCCCGAAGACCCCTCGTGGAAGTGGGGTCGTGCGGATTGCGAGAGCTCGTTGTGGGGATTCAACCTACGCAACCCCGCACCTGGTGCCGTCATTTCAAAGGGGACGATGACAAACCCAACCACGAGATAGGGACTTGGAAAGCATTCCGATGGCTTGAGTCTGACAGTGAGAACGAAAATGAACCCGAAACACCCAAATGCGCCTTGATGATGCTTCGCTGCTGGCCAGTGCCTAGACAGGTGGCCAAAGTATTCTCAATGCTGAGTGATGAGCACCCTGCTGGGATTGACAACCCTAACAACACAACGGGATTGAAAGCCACCATTGGGATGGTACTAAGACGACTCGGGGAATGACGCAAGACCTATTCATACCCAGAGGATGGATAGAAATGAGTGTGCTAGGTGCCATAAAGGCGAGGCTGCGTGTGTGGTTGGCTGCTGCCTCCAGCTATTTTTTCAACTGTCCTGCTCTGAGAGCCGAAGTCCGAAGCCGTCTTCGGACTACGGCGGAGACGTGGCTTTTGGAGAAGGTCACCAGAAACTGCATTGCAGAGCTTCGGCTTTCAGTGAAGGCCGAGACGGGAACATCATAGGGCTGCAGCCGCAAAAAGTTGGACGCATTGTTGAATGCAGACGGGTCTCCAGCACGCGACGGCATCATTGTCACGGCCCCATTGTCACCATCCCAATCTGCCAAGAGGATTGGGCTTCACAAGTGGACGAGGAAGCCCACCACGGCAGCGAGCCGTGAGCGGTTGGAATAGAAGCGCCGTCTTAGGTATTCGGGAACGGAGCCAATGCCGAGCGTTGGGGCTTTACACATTGTCTCTTGAGGAGGCTCGCTTCCCTGGAGGGGGTAATCCGTGTCGAGGGTTTCGAATGTGCAATGGAGGTAGAGTGGGTTCTCGATCTACTCAACCTGGGATTGCTGAGAGAAGGTGACCAGAGTAATTGCTCCGATAGCTGATCGGTGCTCGCCAAAGGGCATCGGCGGTTGCACCGTGTCACATTTCGGCCCCCTCATTCAGACAGAACCCCAAGACATTCGCCCACTCGGCGCCTAATTGAGCGGTAGGCCCATATGCGCGTGATTCAATTGATTGAAGTGAGCAGCCAGCGGCTTGTTGGCATCTCTGTTGCATGTCGAAAGTTTTGGTAGTGGCAGGCAGGAAGGAGGTGAATGAGGTGCCTCGTTTGGTTAGGAATTGTGCCTTGAGCGAGCGGTGCCGAGTTGCCGACCAGGACCAGCCTGCTTGAACGACTGAGATTCGTCACTGCCATATTAAAATATCATTCTTGTCACTAGATTGGGCGATCAATGTCGGCGTTCGGTGGACAGGTTTGAGGTTGCAGCTGTTTAGCAGGGAGTGGGTGCGCCTTGTGTGGCGGCGCCTCAGTGTCAGGCCGGCAGGTGTGGCTTGGCCTTGCCTGGGGAACCTGGAACTGCCTCACGGTTCACCCTTCCAGCCAAACCCACGCTAACTAACCCTCCCGCCAGACGACCTACCCACTTACCCCAGCCTGATGCGCATTTCCCTACGACACGCAGGACGACTTGACTCTCTGATAATGCGAATCTGGATGCCGGCAGCCTTGCTGAGCCACTCCTTTTCGTTGTCGACGTGATTCGTGTGCACGTCCTGGATTCGCCATCCCCGTCAGCGAAAACCTGCGACAGCCAGCCAGCCCGCCTGGGGCAGCGAGGGTGTCCGCGCCCGATCACATCCCCACAACAATCGTTTTTGCACCTTTGCCTCCGCCCCATTGCGCCGAGTCCTGGCAGCGATCCCGACTAGGACTTGCGCCCTATGTCTTGACGACGGAGCGTGCCTCCCACTCCCGAGCGCGCCCCAAGAACACCTGTAAACCAACGAGACAGGCGGGGTTCTGATTGATTTCAAGCCACAGCTTGCGACGACGCAGTTCCATTCCCCTCGGTCGGCCGGTTCCTCCATCGTCCGTCTCCCGCTGAAAGGAGAGAGAAGAAACCACACGACGGAGTGATAGAAACGGGGACGGATTCGGAATTCGAGCCTTGAAGCTGATCCTACTGTCCGACACCATGTCTTTCCGTGGAGACGATTCGCGCCGATACGGCCATGTTCCCCCCGCGCAATACCCAGTCCCTGGATCTGCACAAGACCAGTCTGCGAGGCGATCGAGCTTCAACACCGGCGATGACTCCAGTTTCTTCGACCAGAGCTCTACACGGCTCCAGCTCGCCACTTATCCGGGAACCAGCGGCAGACCGGAGGAGGAGCTGTTCATCACCAGCCCAACGAATGACCAGCAACCCCCTCCACCCCGTCCAACGTACAACACGCAGCACATAGCGCAACACATCGCCACAGCTGGCTATCAGCCTCAGTATCAACAATCGAACCCGCAATCGAACCAGCAACCACAGACCCCAAGCGCGTATAATCCCCAGACATTTGCCCGGACGCAGTCAGCCTCGCTCCCGTACCACCCTCACCCTGCCTCAAGATACAACGGACCGGCCAGCCCGACATACAACTCACCGCCGACAAACTACACCCCCCAAGCGTATAATCCGGCAGCGTACGCAAATACCAACAGCAGCCTCCCCCATCGACAGGCCACGGTCGCTGGATACAACAATTTTAGCTACAGCTACAGCTCACCCACCGTCCCGCAGGCATCATCTTCCTACGGCTCTACTGTTGGGCCGAGCTACAGCGCACCACCCCCGGCGCCTGCGGCAACAGCGTCGACCCAACCAGCATATGAACCGGCATTGCACAGCCCGCAATACACTCCCTCGGCGCTCTCCCCACAATACGACCAGTCGTATTCGTCGACGTACGGCGGCCAGCAATACTACACCTCTCAAACCTCGAATGGCGGGAGCCCCAACCCGAGCTCGGCTTACTCCACGCCGAGCACTCAGGCACCATACCCTGCCTTCTCGCAAATCCCTGTGGGCCCTGGCTACTCTGCTTCAGACCCAAACTCGTATGTCAACCGGGCATCACGGTCAAACTCCCATGAATCTCCCATCCCCTCACCACCGGCCCATCCCCCTTCGGCATCCCCAGGCCTCCAGAGACATCCGACTAATGCACCGCTACCCAGTCGTCCCATGGAAGATGTACCCGAAGAGCCGAGCTGGGGGTCCCGCGGCCGCCGCGACGATGATGCACAGGTCACACAGGAAAGCCTGATTCAAGACATTGTCTCAGACTTGGGAGTTGCCCCATCCAGCAGCCACCGTTCGCGTACCGTTAATGGCAGCATGTCAGAGGACGAGCTGGAGAAGTTGAGGCGATACAATTCTACCGCATCAACCGCTAACGCGAGCTCGAGCTCGGCAGGTGTCGGTCGGTATGCGTCTAACGCTTCCACTGTCAATAGAAATGATGTGCCGACAACATACGACCAATGGGGGGACGACGACGAAAGCGACCCTGAGGGCGCAGCAGGGCTGCTCGCTATGCAAGATGACATGGACGACCGTAGGTTTGGTGGGATAACCTTCCCCTCTTATTTAGGACTGCCCACACCGCAGCAGGCCCCCACAACGCAACTCTCTCCAACCCGGGAAGAGGCGAGCGCCTCGGATAGTGACTACGCGGGGGTTGGGGGGATGGATCTGGGGATGTATGGGGGTGGATATGCCGGGAATCTGCAATATGGCAACGACATCGGCTCTCCCCCGGCCACTGCCACAACGTTCAATGAAGGCAGACCGTTACCGGCCCCACAAAGCCGCGGCGGCGAGTATGCGCCGTTCTCCGAGGCCTCAGTTGACTACGGCGGGACCGGCGGCCTCCAAGCGCCCCAAACTCATCGCCTCAGTTTCGACGAAGGAGATGAGCAAGTATCAATCCATTCCCGACAGAGCGGAAGCGAGTCACCGTATAAAGAGGATTATCCGGATATGTTTTATCACCCTGGTCTATCTAGCAGGCCTTTGCCTGCACTCCCGCCTGGCCAGGACAACAGTCTGCTCTCCCCGCAATCGCCAAATCGAGCCTCTTACCAAAATGCCTACCCGCCAAGTGCTGGATCACGGTCGTCGTTCTACGAGACCGCGGAGGCTTATGGCCAGCAGCAGGTGGAGAGATCGATATCTCTTTCTGGCCACAGCAGCACACCCCCTGTTCAAGCACCGGCTCGTTCTAGAACGGATGCTGCGGAAGAGCGTAAGCGGATGATGAAGCACATGTCTCACCAACACCCGCTGCCGAGCCAACCAGGGACTAACTACGAGGGTTATGATACTACAACCCAATCGTCGCACGCTGCATACGATATGATCACCCTTCCGACTGGCCGAAGGAAAAAGTTCGTGCCCTCAAAGTTGACGTCAACAGAGATCAGGCGCTGCACGGAGCCATGGGCCTTGAGCGGAATCACGGCGTGGATCCGTGAGATGGCAGAGGGTGAACCGGATCTGAAGAGGAAATCGATTGAAGAAGGCGTGCTGAAGCTTTTCACGGCCAAGGTCCCAACGATGAACGTGGCGGATGCTGAGTTACTGAGCGCATCCGTCGTCGACTCCATGTTCGCCGCCGGGATCCTGATCCCAGAGGAAGAATGGGTCAAATTCGGCGCCGGGCAACTTTCCGGAGTGCTGTGGCAGCTCACGGGCTACGGCTGTTATGCGCCAAAGCTGCACGAGAATGAAGGCATGGCCCCTAGTCTGCATGACAACGGGATACCAGTACGCTGCTATTCTCACCATTGCGGGAGAACCTTGAAAAAGGCCAACCTCGATAAAATGCTGTCTGAGGATGATGTCGCCACGGTGGATTGGGCGACATTCCACGGCGTCTCGGTGGAGGCGCAGAAACAAAAGGGCAAGAAGGAAGTCGAAAAGCAGAACGTTCTTCATGAAATCGTCACCGGAGAGGAAGATTACATGGGACAGCTCGATGTCCTCCGCCTGCTTTACCGAGACCAACTGAGGGCTTGGCAACCACCAATCATTGCAGCCAACAGGATGGAAAAGTTCATTGAGGCCGCGTTTGGCAAAGTCGATGCGGTCCAGCAAATCAACAAGGAACATTTGCTTGCGCAATTGAAGTATCGGCAACAGGAGCAAGGGCCGTGGATAGTCGGGTTCAGTGACTTGTTCAGGGAGTGGATCCGGAAGGCTAGGCCCATCTACATCGCGTACTGCTCCTCATACCCGCACGCGTCGTACCTGATTCGAAAGGAAGCAGCCAGGAACCTTCTGTTCCGCCAGTTCCTAGGCATGGTTCGAGAACACAAGCGCTCGAAGCGCTTGGAGTGGGACACATTCGTCAAAGCACCAATCACTCGGCTCCAGAGATACGGCCTGCTGCTAGACACGGTGATGAAGAACATGGTGGGTGAGAGTGAAGAGAAGACCAATCTCGAACTGGCCCTCAAGGAAATCAAGGCGGTCACACACGAGTGCGACGATAGGGTAGCTGAGATGGGGAGGAAGGTCGAGCTTCTTGAGCTCCAAAACATGCTCGTCCTTCGTCCGGGCTTCCAGTCCGTCCTTAATCTGGATCATCTCGGTCGGGAGCTCATCAAGTCCGGCGAGCTTCAGAGGCAGGGGACGAAGGGCGTCCGCTGGGTCGACACGCAAGCTTTGCTTTTCGACCATTACTTTATCCTGGCTAAGCTTGTCATGTCCAAAGACGGGAGGAATGACAAAAAATACGATGTCTCCAAAGAGGCAAGTACAACACTGCGCATATTTTGACAACGAGCTAACTCTTGCCAAGCCTATTCCGATGCCACTGCTCTTCTTGGAGAGCTTGAACGACGATCCAGTCAATAAGCAAAAGGGCATTACCGCCCCGCTGACGCGGACGACTGCATCGACCGGCTCAGGAACCCAGCTGAACAAGACGACATCTAACGGAGTCGATCGCCCCGGCCTCGAACATGCAGCAACGGGCTCTTCGATTGGTTCGAGCGTCACCCGCCTCCCCACCAGCGGCGTTGACGATGGAAGGGTTATTTACCCCTTCAGGATAAAGCACCTGGGTCATGAGATCTACACCCTCTATGCCACTTCCAGCAATGAACGGGCTTCCTGGTGCCAGGCCATCGTTGACGCGAAGACAAGGCACGCCCGCGCGTTGCATGCGCAGAATGCGGAGCCTTTCCGCCTCCGCGTTGTTTCCGATGGTGCCTTTGCCTACGACTCCAGCTCTGCGATGGGCAGGCAGCCTGGTGTGTCGATCAGGGGCACACCCCTCGATCGGGCGATCCGGGAAATGGATAAGGTCTATGGCCCCGGAAGGGGGCCCCCGCCGGTCTGCAGGGCTCAGGTCAACTGCGCTACTGCCTTCACGGCGTTCGGCAAATCGGTGATCGCCATCGGCACAGACTACGGCGTATACATATCCGAGGCGTCAAACCCGCGCGGCTGGACGAGATCAGTCCAGATCCAAAAGGTTACGCAGATTGCTGTCTTGGAGGATTTCTCGGTCTGCCTGTTGATAGCAGACAAGTCTTTGATCTCGTATCCATTGGACGTGGTCGCGCCTGTGTCTAACTTCCCAGCGCCTGCGCACGACAACCCCCGGCGGGCGCCGCAGCGGCTGGCCAAAGACGTTGCATTCTTCGCCACTGCGCGCATGAAGGATAGAATGCTCTTGTTCTACAAGCGGAAGGAGGGTATGCACAACACGTTCAAGGTACTCGAGCCCGTCTTCCAAAAGGCGACGGAGAAGAAACCCCGGTTGTTTGGATCACGAAGAAGCGCCTCGGGCAGCACAGAGTCATTCCGAGATTTTGACGAGTTCTACATTCCGGCCGAGTGCTACTCACTCAACCTATTCCAGACGTACATTGCGGTGGCATCTGCCAAGGGCTTTGAGCTGCTGACGCTCGATAAGAAGGTGACGCAGTCGATCCCGCGGGATTTGAGCCTGCCAGCCATCGCCAACATTGCGTCACGCATCAAGGACCAGAGACCACTGGGCATGTTCAAGCTGAACGACCAGGAGTTCTTGCTCACTTACGAAGATTGCGCCGTCTACGTGGACAAGCATGGCGAAATCAGCCGCACCCTCATCATGGAATACTCGGGCAAGCAGAAAAAGGCGAAAGCGGCCACCATGTTTGGGCAGTACCTTGTTCTGTTCAACGAAGACTATGTTGAGGTGCGCAACGCTGAAAATGGGCGGCTTAGACAGATCATTGCGGGGCGCGACGTCCGATGCTTGGACTATGGGTTTAGGGGCCCTACCGGCAATGGGCAGCAGCCACCAGGTGGACAAGACTCGAAGGGTACGGTAAAGATTTGCATGAGCCATCCCGAGGTACCTGGTGGGCAAATTGTGTTGGAGATGCTGCTTAACGACGGGCACGCGGAGAAGGCTTGAGTTGAAGGGATGGGTAAGGGGCGCGATTGGAAAGGGGTGTGTTTAGGGAGCGTTTTACTTTCTTTTGGGGTTGGATGTCTGTGGGGTCTTCTGAATGAATGTCCGAGAAGGGGTTGTCCTCCCCCGCGAGTGTATGTTTGACTGGCACTTTATCTTTTTTGGAGTTCGCTAGGAGTTTCTGGTGATGGGGTTCGATGACACTCGTCGGTTCAGGATGGTTGATGATGTATCTATCACGTCGATAGCCCGAGAGGAATGTTTATTCGTCATGGCATCTTTTAGTTTGGTGTTTGGGTGTGTTGACCGTGATCAGCCCCAAACGGTCAGTTGTGAAACCAAAAGTAAGTGGATGCTGGAAATCTGTCGAGATGCTTATAAAATATTCCTTGGCCTTAATCTTTCAACAAGGGAGAAACACTGTTCAGAAGCTCACGCAATCTTTCAACATGTCCAAACATTGTCTGGCCTTCGAGGTCAGGGGGGGTAAAATGCACCTATCGGGGTTCGGTTCGCCAATGCAGGATATCAAAACCCACTTTAGAACCATTTCGCATCCTAACTCATGCTCAAATGTCAACTAGTCTGTAAGTCGACTAAACCACAGTGTGAAGACAAGAAAAGAGATTCCCGTCAGATGGATTGAATGACGGTGGTTCTTGATCAACAATGATAACAGTTACATTTAATCGCCGACCTCCCTGACTAGACCAACGTTCATTGTATTCTTCGTTTTTTTTCCTTACTCCGCCTCACTGTTCGCTCACACGCATCTCAGTCATGGCGACACCCTCAGGTACGGCGGCCATCGCCGCCGCCAACGTTGCCGCAAAGAGCGCGACAGCCTTCACAGCTGGCGCAGCGGCATTTGCTCCCCGACAGGTGTTCGACGTATCCCCCTCAGTCACCCGGTCCTACTTCCTCGGCCATCACCATGCCGCCCTCTCCAAGATGCGCCAGACCCTCTCCAACGTTGGCCTCATCATCGAATGCCGCGATTTCCGCATCCCCATCACCTCCTGGAACCCCCTCCTGGAGCGTTCCCTCGCCGAGCGCCCGCGTATCATCGTCTATACCCACCGCGACCTCGGCCCCTCCTCCTCTTCCAAACAGCATCAGCAACCCTCCAGCGACGTGATCCGCACCCTACGGGACTTCCACACCAAAACGCACCACGCCATGGACGTCCTCTTCTGCGGCAACGACGCCTCCGCCCACGGCACCCTCCTCGCCTCCATCAAGACCGTCGCCCGCGACCTCGACAACCTCACCGGCCTACGCTGCATGGTCGTCGGCATGCCCAACGCCGGCAAATCCACCCTCCTTAACCGCATGCGCGCCCGCGGCATGAACCTCCCCAAGGCCGCCAAGACCGGCGCCCAGCCCGGCGTCACCCGCAAGTTGGGCACCCCCGTGCGCATCGCTCCCGGCGAGGCCAGCGCTGCGCCGGGGTCCGAGGGGCTCGGCGAGGGGGTTTTCGTCGTGGACACCCCCGGTGTATTTGTCCCGTACGTGGCGCGCGCGGAGGACATGCTGAAGCTCGCGTTGGTGGGGTGCGTCAAGGATGGGCTGGTGCCGGCCGTGACGGTGGCGGATTACTTGCTGTATCATCTCAACTTGGTGGATCCGGGGATATACGCGGATAAGTTTTGCAAAGGGGCGGCGACAAATGATGTGCATGAGTTTCTGAAGGAGGTTGCGATCCGGACGGGGAAGCTGAGGAAGGGCGGGGAGGTGAGCTTGGAAGGGGCTGCGGAGTGGGTGGTGCAGGAGTGGCGGAGGGGAGGGCTTGGGAGGATTCTGTTGGACGTGGTGACGCCCGAGACGTTGGCGGAGGCTGTGAGGGCGGCAGAAGACCCGGCGTTGAGTATGAATCAAGCGAGGAAGAAGGAGAAGGAGGCGAGGAAGGTCAAGAACGAGATGAAGAGGATGGGGGTTAGCCCGTCCGCGACGGGTGGTCAACAGTGAGCAGCTGTGTTGATTTTGGCATTGTATGATATCTGTGTATCTATATCCATTATCGCATTGAAAGGCGTTCAGATTAGGAGGGGAGGACAGGACATAGATTTCAAAGGGCGAGATATCCATTCAGAGAAGGCCATGGTCGTCAACATCGGCTGTATATTCATACCACCACACCACGCACACTATATAGAATATTGAATACAACACCGAAATACGCTCACAGTATTTGCATACCTCCTTTCGAACGCTGATCTAGACACATCATATACAGCAACACCAGAAAATAGACAGCCGACCTGATAAATCCACACAATAAACCCTCCTTGGCCGCCCCGAAGTTCGTTACATAAAGAGGTGAAGGGGTATTAACCTGACAGCCAACCCAACCCGTCCATCCATTCCGCCCAACCGACAGATCCCAAGTCCCAAAACGAACAGAAAAAGGAGACCAACCATCACTGGCCATTTTCGTGACATCAATTTCCCCAGCCGCCAAGGGAAACGAGTAAAATAGAAACAGCAAACTGCGCTGGGCTCAGAGAAACCGTGTCTGTAGCCTTGTGTCGAAGAACGCCATTTGCCTTGAAGAATATGGATTCTCTCGAATTTTTGTTCCCGCCCCAACAAGTGCCAAGAAACGCCGGTGACATGCAGAACCGAATCCTTGGAAGTATGTGAACCGCCCGCCGTATAGTTGCGGGGTTGAGAAGTGAAAAGATACAGGGGGTGTTATCACGCAGCGTACTCCTGCTGCCACTTGACCAGTCTCCTGGTCAAGCTATCCATCATCTCCAAGCAGTTGAGCTCCTTGAAGTCTCTTTCTGGACGAGGGCCCTCTCCGCCTTCTGGCGCCGAGGTCGGTGCGTCGCTTCCAGGGTCGACCTCGAGATTCTTGACTGATCCAGTCGCTGATACTGTGCCGTTGACCTTTGGTGTGTTTGGGCCAGTCTCTGGTAGTGTCTCGCCGGCAAGCTCAACTTGGGTCCTCGAGATGAAATCCAACAGCGCAGCCGCTTTGCGTTTCATATCCGTGAGGGTGACCTTGCTGCTCATCCCACCCTTTGCTCTGGCATGCGACTTGCCATGCGTGTGGTCGCCACTGCCCTTACCGTTATTTCCTGATGCCATGTGTTCGTCTTTCTGTATGTCCCTAGACTGTGATCGTGCCGGCGAGTCCTCGTCGTCACGGTCTCGCGTGTATTGATTGCGTCCCTTCTTCTTGTGCGATCGCTTCTTCTCGTGTTTTGTCGTTGGGACAACGCTGGGCGATGGTGTGTCGGTGATTGGCTGCGACGGAGGTGGTGCCTCGGGCACGGCCAACTGCGTAGTCTCTGTCGCTGCCACTGTGGAAACTGCAGTCATTGCTGTTGTGGCGTTGGCTTCTTTGGGTGCCCCGGTGGTCGTGTTCGCTGTTTTATTCGCGGCCGCACGAGCTGCCAGCGGCAATTCCTCTGAAGGATCTGAATCTGTGTCTACGTGAGCAACAGATACCTTCACAAGAATTGTGGCTGCCGTACCATCTGCTCGCCGCCGTTCTGCCCTACCCTTCCTCTTATTTGCTGCTTCGATCCGCTGCCTTTCTCGTTCTTCTCTCTCTGACGGCTTTTCGACACGCTGGTTACGTCCGGCCACACCATTTCGTGGCCTGGACTTCGAGCCACCATTTCTCGTCTGTCCGCCGTCGTCAGAATCATCCGCGTTCTTGCCAGGGGATGGAGACAAGGATCGCGAGCTCGTTCTTTGCCGCTTAGCGCTCTCGTGTTTTCTTCGCAAACGTTAGCGATATCTCCGCACACTTGGAAATGGGCGCCTACTCCTCACTGTCGCTCCTGACCCGCTTCGCGCGCCTGGAGCCACCATCGCCCACCTCTGGAGGCGCATCTTCCTTGCTCGCCTCGATGGCTCTTCTCAATGCCTCTGCCTCATCGTATGCTGCCTCTCTGCTGTTCATGGTAGATCGTCGCTTGGATGTTTGACTGGAGGAAGAGGCGCGGCCGCTACGGCTCTCGCGACCCTCCTTTTCTTTGGGTGGTGATCGAGGGCCATCTTTGTTGAGGGAGGCTGATCTTGATGCCGCCCTTGACGATCGCTTTAGGGGAAGGTAATGAGAGTAACGTTGTCTGGGAGGCATACTGTCAGCATTTTGCACGTCGACGCATTTTGTTGTTGCTTCCCTAGCGCGGGCTTCAGCTGCGAGGAATCACCTGAGATGGGACCGGCCAGGTTGCCCAATTGGACCCAACCTCGCCGAAGCTCAGGACAACCAAGAAAATAGGGGGAAAATACCCGTTGCTTGCCGTGAACGTTTTGTGGAAATCTTTGCGACATTGCTCGCAAAAGTATTCATCAGGGCTTGACTCCTCGGTCATGATGCCGACGCAAGCCCCATGTTGCCAGACCTTGCAGAGGTCACATTGTACGAAGAACCCTGCCGCATCATCGGTGAGATCGGTCGCAAATATGGGATCGAGGTCTGTCGAGTCTCGTAACCCATGCTTGGAGTCCTCGTGCAATGGCGGCGGACCGGGGTAGTCGTCGAAGCCACAAATGCAACGGACTGCTTCATCCTCCTCCTGAATTTCGTCGTCGCCATTCGACATCTCGATTGTTTCGGTCCGAGTCGCCGCTCTTTCGCGATCCTCGGCCTGCCCGCGTGTACGACGCCGACTTCCGAAGGTGTCTTCAGCTGTAATTGTATCTTCTGGTGGCTCGGATGACAGTGACCCAGTCGACGTTGATTTTTGGGGCGAGCCAGCCTTGAAGTGACGGGAGTTTCGCTCCGCGCGACCGGAAAGACTTGAAGATGTCGAAGAGACAGGTTGGGTAACCCGCGCTCTTGCAGACCGCCGCGTATCAGCTCCCGCCATTGCTTGCAGCGAGTGCCACGGTCAAAGACAGAACGGCAAATGAGCAGCTATATTGCAGCAAATATGCTGCCTGTATTGTTTTGAGGGTGGTTCGGCCGGCGATGCGAATTAGGCTTCGCTCGCTTGGCCGTCCGTGGTCGTGGTTTGGATGGTCGCGGGGAGGGTGCGCGAGGGTGGGATCTCGGTCGCAAAGGAGGTAGGTAGGTCGTTTGCACTATTTGTCGAGGATCGAGTATTGCGATGGCTTGGGAGTAGTCGCAGAAGTTTCGATCGCGTGTGTCCCTGCTGGCAATGAGGATGTTCGGGAGAAAGTGGTGGGAGGTTACTTGACAGGCGCAGCGAGCTCGGATGGCTGGGTGAGACGGGAGCTTCAACCAAGAGCCAATCGATAACCCGAGGCCAATGTATGCTCGAGCGCGGCGAGAGGCGATGAAAACGAGTTAGGTTGGCCGACTGGCGAGCGGGGCAAGGTGAAAGAGACCAGCGGAAGCGGAGAGGGAGAGGAGGGATCGGGTGCTGAGGAGGCCGACCGCGAGTAGACTTTTGCTATGCCAATTTGCGGGCGGTTGGGGTGAATACAAGTTCTCGTTTGGCTGGGGAAGGACCTCTCATGACTGGTCTACTCGGGAGGGTTTGTGGGTGGTGACTTTTGGTGGGCGCGCATGGTGGTGAGAAGAGAGGGCGAGAGAGGGAGAAGCGCACGACCAGCACGACTCCGCGCTCCGAACGCCCATCCGCAGCAATTTTTGGCAGGAGCTGGCAAGGGTTCGCTCATGCGGGGCCGAGCTCAAATCTGGCCAATGGGAATTCATCTGCAGTACAGTGCGGATATGCACTTTAAACTGCTCCTAGCTGATCAATTGCAACATGACATCACGCAGCCAGTTCCAAAAGAGACAAGTTCATACTGTCCAGCATGCTGCCATGGGTTCAACAGTGCTTACACAGTAGGTCTAGTGATCCTCAATGCTAATAAAGCGGTGCAATCAAGGCCTTGTAATATGTCCAGGCCTTTGCAGCACCGGTAGAAGCCGGCCATGGATGACACTCTCAGGAATCAATCCCCAACTAGTCAGAGCTCCTTTTCCTGGGCTTGGGTCTTGGAATGAACAAGAGATTCGTTGCCTTGTAAACGAATGCGAGTAGTGGAAAGTATCTCTTGCCCGACAGTTGGTGACATGCACCCATGGGCAGCAACACGGTCTGTTCATTCATGGAAGGCCCCCCACGCATCGTCAGAGGTATTTGATTCCATTCAACACATCTGATAACATGGAAGGGCTGGTGGGGATAGTGAAAGTGTGTGATAAAAAAAGAGAAGCCTCCCAATATGCGGTATGCTCCCACTGCCCCTCTCGACAAGAACCCAACTTTGTGAATCAACGGTAAGCATGAAGGGTAGGAGTGCTGAATTGAGCGGACGGTGCCCATCGTCGGCGACTTGTTTGTCGGATTGGATGTTCTGGTGAGGAGTCGAAATAACAGTGAGCAAGAGCCGCCCTCAACAGGCTGTAGACAGATTGGACACAGTGCGATTCTGTCCGATGGGGTCGCTTCAGACAGCCAGCCAGTCAATCGCTGCCCAGGTTATGTAAGCTAGTTTGAGTAAGGTCATGGACAGCAGCACGGAACACCGTTCCTAATCCCAAGAACTTACAGGTCGACAATCAAATCCCATCCGCAGGCAGCTGCAGCCCGGCGACGTCTTTCTGGTCTCTATTCAAGCATTATTCGGCAGCCATTTGCCCCAAGGATAAGGTAATCTTTTCCAAACACCTGATTGAGCGCTAAATCGAGTCGCAAGGTGGGTCGGTGGCTTCAAACGGCCCAAGAGAGTGACCCCTCTTGCCATGTCGTCGGGACCACGCCTCTCAGCGGCTCCGTATGACTGCTCTCTTGCTGCTCGCCGACCTGGAACTCGCGGGATGCTCTCCAGCGACCCGGGGTCCAATGCAGCTTTCTTGACAACTTGGGACACCATGACTGATTCGTCTTCTTGCTGGATAGGAACCCAGAAGACTCGGCGTAGACCTTCCCGATTATCGCATTCGACTCTATTTCGAGAAATACCGTTTCAAAGCATTGGGCGAGTTCGTAACTTTGAAAAGAAGCTCTCTCGCCAGCGTGCTTCGAGAGAAAAAGGCCGAAAGGGAGAGGTCTTGCGGTTTCCGTCGTTTTCTGGGGTTGAGGTGCTGTGTGATACTGGCCACAGGTAGGCGGGCTTTATTTGATCGCGTTCGTCCTCAGAAGCATCTTTCTGGGGCGGTCAGCTCAAAAACAAATACCTCCGCTGCTCGGCAGAACCACCTCCCACTTCCGTGTTGCTTCGTCATCTTCCCCACCACAACATGGCAAGGTTGGGTTGATGGCGCCGCCGCAGGATCAAGATTGCACTCGACTGGCCTCTGCGCCAGTCGATTGGTGGCTTGTTGGATTTGCGTTGTTTCTGACCGCGGCGATATCTGTCGTTTGTTTCGGGGCATGGCTAATCTGGCGCCTCACTCACTTAGAGAAGCAGCAAGACTCCATGATGTCCTCAGACGCACCTGCGTCCCTGTTCTCCGATCGGCCGATACGACCCTTACCGAAACGTAGCCTTCGAGAACGACTTTCTCCCGAGGAAGCCGATTTGATCGAGTACCCGCCAACCCCGCGAGATGCCCCTTCATTATTCCAATACCCATATACGTTGCGCGATGAGGACGCCGAACCCACACCATTTTCGCGAGACAGGAACTTAGAGACTGCCTTACGATCAGGAAGGGGCGGGATAGGATCCGAAAGTCAGGAGCATCAAGGACTACGACAAGGCGTGGGAGGTCGGAGAATCTCGGGACATGATGGCCGCGTGGGACGGACTCCGCCCACAGCAGAGCAAGGAAAGCATACAAATTCACAGCTTGCGCCCTCGGCCGCCTCTTCCGTCGACGGCTATGATCTCTTGGAGAACACGAACAATAAAAAGAAGAGGAAGATTCCCACCACGGGCGATGCCGCCCTTGGCGGGATGCAAATAACCAACGATGCTGCCGCTGGTGGAAGCACGTCTCTTTCAGGCGCCTCCCCGTCCGCAGATAATCGCAGCGAGGCGCTCTCGCCAACGTCTACGCCATACTATGGATCCGGCAGCTTTGCCTCTGGAAGTCCTAATGTTCCTGGTCCTGGTAGAGGCAGATACGGTCGCCTTAGGAGCAGCAGAAGTCCACTCAGACCTCTCTCGGACTCGACAAACAACTGGGCGGGGAGGAATGGAAGGGTGCGGTCCAGCCCGTGGGCATCAGGTGCAGGTAAGCTCCCGTCTTGAACATCTCCCTCGTTGTGCCCGGTGGTACTTGCATTCCACTTCCAACTGTCTGTTGGGACTACCTCTTTAATCTGGTTGATCCTGTTTTTCTGACATCGATTGCTACAGCGGAGAACACCGGCGTTATCGCTACTGCGATTGCAAACGCCGAAAAGCTTCCACAGCACGGCCAAGAGAACATGAGTCTCCTGCACCACCAGACCGCCGCAAAACCCAGTCCATCTACCCAATTTACATTTACTTGCGACTCCCAAGTCCCCGGTTCATTGGCTTGGCCAGGCTCTGATCGCAAAGGGCCGATATCAAGTTCCCAGCAAACTCATGGTCGCCCAACGAACGAAAATTGGTCGCGTGGAAATCAAGCTGCGCAGATCGGCCATACGCCTCCTACGTCCCAAGCCCCCGAGGCCGTGCAGAAAGAGGCCCCCGGAAATCATAGCGCTAGCTCACAAACCCAGCCGGCCAGCACTCAAAGCCCACGCAGGAGCGCCGCGAAGGAATATGCGGCTGCCGCTAAGGCACGACGTCGGGAGACTTTGCTTTACAACAGACGCCATCCACCGAAGCCGGAGGAGATCTGGATCTGCCACTTCTGTGAATACGAGTCGATTTTCGGACGTCCACCGGAGGCGCTAGTTCGGCAGTATGAGATCAATGATCGGAAACAACGCCAGCTGGAACAGCAACGGAGGGCCCAGTGGGAGAGAATGAAGAAGGGAAAGCATAAGGGCAAAAAGCATAGTAAGCTTCCAGCGAAGACGAGCAGCCAAGCCCAGGAACCCCATCAAGCCGCTGGTGTCGACGGTGGCCAGGCCAATAGCAACTACAGCCAATGCACCCAGAGCGAGGAGGGCTACTGTGAAGAGGAGGACTACGACGAAGAGGATTATGAACCCGACGACGAGATTCCCCCTCTCGAAGATGACCTTGGAGATCTTCCGCGGCAAGACCATCTCTCGGCTTCTCCGATCGGTAACCTCTCTCCACACTCGGGGGGCGGTAGCTAGGGAACGGCTCCTACGATGGGTGCTCCCAAATATTTACGCAAGACGCTGAAATAAAAATTCAGTGGAGGCGCCTTTGGGGATGCCGCAGGTGAAGTGCTCCATCCCCAGCCTCAACATAGTGCAGGCCGAGAGCGAGTTTTAATCAGAGCAAATTGCGCTGGGCGAAGCGAAGGGCCTTCATGTTGGCAAGTTTGCATGTGGAGAAGTTAGCTGGATAAACGACATGTCGGGAGCGTTGACGGAGACCTGGCAATTACCTATGTTATGGGTTCTTGGGAACATGTGGAGAGCCCTTGTTCTCCATCACCTCAAAAGGCCACTACAGCCTCTCGGGTTAGAGACCAGATCGTCCCAGATATTTGATAAAGCCCCCCTCACATACAAGGTTCATTGTACCTACATAGGATACACGTTGTGGAGTAGTCCCGTCATCGGGTGTTGAATTAAAACCAGCTGGCACATGTTTGCAACCAAGCATACCTAGCGATTGGTGACAACCGGCATCGACGCCCCCGAGTCAGGGGATGAGAAGGTGTGAAGATCCCAGCCAGATAATTCCTTATGGTCCAAAAGTACATATAGTAATACGCAAAACCGGCCCTCCCAACGCCCTTCAGCGGCTTCCAACGGCGTCATCCAATGGAGGCGGATCATCGTATTATACAAGCCGTCGACTCAAGTCGCGGTAAGTAGACACACTGAGACAATTCTACAACACGCCCGATCGGCGACTACAATGAACATGCTCATCAGACGTAGAGAGGTAAAGCCACTGAAGACACCCTGAGATCTGGGGTGATGACGCAGATGTGGATGCGGCCGCCATACCCCAAGAGGGATTAGTGCACCGCTGGGTTGGGCCGCTGCGGTTTGGGTGTGGCACCCTCTTTGCCAACAGCCGCGCCGTCAGCGTGCACGTTAGGTAATTTCAATCGCCAACCTTGGAAGTCTCGGTCTCAATCCATCCCGTCCCATCCTGTAGGAAGCTTTCACATCTCGTCTCAGCTCACGTCGCTCTTTACCTTCATCAACAACATTTTAACTCACTCTTTCTCATCACTATCCTATGGTTCCCAGCAGAGGTGACGGCGCCGTCGAGTCTCTTCGATAGGCAACGAGACCCCGCAAGCCATGTTTGGTGGCCGAAGGCAGCGGCCGCCAAATCCGGTATGTCGTCATTGTTTCTCCTTCCCGTCTCCCGGCTTCTCTTTGATGGCGCGCGCCCTCCTCACGCGCTGCAGCTTGGCATGGCTTTCTGCATTCAAATTCAACAAGACATGCACTTTGATGATCAATTATGCCCCCTGCGTCGCATCGTGCTGCCACCTGGTTGTGCGCCAAGTTACCGATCTGTCCTCTCTTTTTATTTTCCGCGTCAAAACGAATGGCCCAAACGAAGACTGATTAACCATGCCACCGGCCAAACAGCCGCTCACCACATCAACTGCCAACCCCAGCGCCGCAACAGCTGCAGCTGCCGTGTTCAAACGCCATGAGTCGAACTCCTCACTGTCGCAAGCGGCGGCTGCCGCCGCGCTCGCCGCCCGACCGACCACGCCAACGAGGGTAGCAGATGTCCAGACGAAGCGCACCATGAGGCGCAGCGCATCGATCGCATCGTCAGCTGCCTCGTCTGACAACCACGAGAGACCAGGATTGCGCCGACGTGGAAGCAGCGGCTCCATGACAGAAAGGACATTTCGGAGTCCGAGCCCGCACCGGCCGGGCAGCAGCGGGTCTGCGCATCGCCAGAGCCAATCTCTCAGTTATGGAGCATCTGAGGAAATGCCTCCTGTCCCGGCGCTACCAAGGCAGGCGGAGATCGCGGCAGGCCAGGGACAGCCGCACCGCAGGGCCGCGAGCACCGGTGTGAGCACAACCCCTCTCCGTCTCGCTTCCCAGATCCTTGGGTCTGAAGATGCGCCGTCATGGTTTGGTGCCTCGAAGCTTGGAGATCCTCGCAACGTTCGTCGTACGGATCCGGCGATGGCAAGTCCACCGTCAAGTCCGCCTCAAACGGTACGAGCTGCGCAGCAACCCGAAACAACAAGACCAAGCAGCCGCTCTTCTTCTATCAACTTCTCCTATCCTTCGCGAGCCAGGGTCGGATCGCCCCCTGTATCTCCTATCGACGCACGGAACTCGGTCGAGATTCCGTCAGGGTCCGCTCTCCAGGAGCAGCCAGGAGGGGCACGTCAATCACAACAACCGCGAAAACCGAAATCACAGTCCAAAAAGCGACATCCGACCACAGCAGGTTCCGCCGGCCCTTCCGACCAGGTACTTGTGTATGACCCCAACTCACGGAGGATGGTTCCGCAGGCCGAGTTGTGGGCTCTTGAACAGGCGATTCGGGATACCTCGGGGCACCCCACAACTGCAAAACGGAAGAAACAGACACCACAAAGGGCAGACTCGCATCTTGCTAAGGGCACGATGGGTCGCACTAAGATCAACGTCCCGAGTGTCGAACCAACGAAGGGTGTCCAAAACTCCAATGCCACCTCTGAAGTCTCGACTCGCACAGAAACACAGAACTCGGAAGAACTGGAAGAGCCTGCAGTAAAAGCTATCGTCAGCTCGCCACGAATGGGCACGCAAGGGCAAGGGCAACATCGCACCTCCGACTCAAATTCTCGATCTCTGGTCTCCAATGTAACGGCTCCAAGTGTCCCAATTCGAGCATCCAATTCCTGGGAGTCCTCGCAACAGACTGTTAAGAGACAGCCCTCTGTCGTGAAGGAGGAGCCCGAATTAGAGTCAGATATTGAGAAACAAGCGCTGAAGCCTATGACCGAAACTCTTGACGCGACGCCAGCAAGACCATCTGTTGGCAATAATGGGACCGGTTTGGGGTCCTATCAAGGTGCACGAGAAGTAGCAAATACTGCTCCCCTGGTTGAAGGCCCCGTCACCGTGTCACCTACCAGTCCCATGGGACACAGATTTGCTCCCGAGGCGTCGCAAATCAGCAACGCCGTATCCAGGGAGGCGCCATCGCAAGCCACGTTTGCGCCGCTCCGCACGTCTTATGCGCCTGAAGAACGTGCTCCTTCAAACAGCCCTGTACGGCAAGCCCATTTTGGCTCTGTTAGCAACAACCTCACGGTTAGGCACTCGCCCCCTCCGCGGTCGATTTCCCCGCGGAAATCTGCGTTGAAGCATAGCAGCAGTCCAAATCGGGGCGCATCACCCTCCGACGATACCTCGGAGGCATCACTCGCCGTCAACTCACGGGAGGATCCTCCGATAGCCCGTAAGAAGTCGGTAAGGGTGAGCTTTGACGATGGCAATACTGTTGTTGTTGGCGAATCGGCGTCCACGAATCAATCTAATTCCCCGGTCTTTGCCAGCCCCCAGAACGCTGGCAGGCGGCCGTGGTATACCAGCATTGGACGGAACAAGAAGGAATTGCCCACTCTCGATGATGACGAAATCATGAAGCCTCGACCAGCGCTGCCGAGTTTTGGCAGCGTAAGGGATAGGAAGCCCCGCGAATTGGCACAGGACGAAGGCGAGCGGCCTCTTGTTCGACCGATTGCTGAAAGGCTGCACAGTTTGACGATAACGCCGAAACTTTCGGGCGACGTCGCCGATGAGGGACCTTTGGAGCCAGGAACGATAGGGCAAAGCAGCGACTTCGCAGTTGGTGCGATTCTAGCGAGGGAGCAGGAGGAACGGTCCAAAATTCCAGCAAATACCTCCAGGTATAGGGAGCCATTACCGCCAGTGGTGACCAGTGTGGAGGGCAGCGGGTACCTGAGCGACACTCCAACTTGGAGCGACTCGGAACTTGAAAGCCAAGTGATGCCCGAAGACGCGAACACCAAACTGCTCGAGTCCTCAGCGTTGGAAGCCCCTCCCGTCGACGCCAAACCTCCAGCGGGCTCCAACGAATTCGTTGACACGCCAGAAATGACAGTCCCCGTGATTTCGATTTCACAGCCGACTCCTCTAGCCGTAGAGAAGAAGTCCAGCGCAGCGTCTTTCTTGCTCGATGTTCCGGGCGGTTTTCCCCAAAGCGATACGGATCTATCCGCTTCTGAGGGCTCTAAGAACGCCACAACAACAGCAGATGGGCCGATAGAAGCCGCGCCAACGCCACTGCCAGTTGGCCACTCCACACAGTCGCCGCCAGTTGAGCCATCAAGCGACTCTGAGAGCAGCATCTATAGCGATGCCTACGAAGACCTGTCTGAGATCGAAGGCGATGGCTTTCAGTCCCTCAACGCTGTGCTCGGGGGCCCCGTAGTCAACAAGACAAACCCAGATGACTTCTCTAGAGAAGCCGCACCGCAGCGGTCGCCAACGCTGCAGGACTACATCAATCCAGAGATTCAAGTCCCTGCGTCATCCCTTGTTGCTGCTCCTTCTACCAAATCCGCAGAACCCACCACACACGAAAAGACTGAAGATGAGTGGGAAAGGGTCAAAGCATACTGGAGAAGCCTCACAGCGGACAAGCGGGCCCAGCTGGAACGCGAGGCGACGGAGGACGCTGGCATCGAGGGAGACCTGGAAGACGTGGAGGTTGCGCAGGTGCCTAAGAAGAAAAAATCTGTAGAGCGAAGACACTCTGAGAGGAAAGCCCTTGCAGTGCACATGGCGCAACAAATGGTCGCCCAGCAACAACAAAAAACAGAGGCACAACCAGCTGAGCGGAATTACATGATACAGCCTGGCACCAAGTGGGCGCAGGAGAACAACATCCGTTCACCGATGCAAACAACACTGCGCAGCCAGCCCCCGCAGCAATCATCAGCAGCTACTGGCGATGAAGCACCCCGTCTTCGAAAATCAATGCGGGCAAACGGCCCAAGTGCAAACGGCGCTGCGCAGGCAAGTCGAAGTAGGCCGTTCGACACCCGCCCGGCATCAGTAATGGCCCCATCTACAACAATGCAACACCAGGGCACATCAGAACAGAGCTCGCACAGCCACCGACCCCTCCTTCTCAAGAGACGCGGATCGACGAGCAGCGAAAGCAGTTTCAAGCGTACACGTGCTGGAATCACAGGCCATGTGGCCGGTTTCCGAACGTCGATGCGGCAGACGTCAACTTCAGTCGTTCAGCCAGAGAAGTCAGGCAAAAGATTCTCCCTAAGATCTCTCTCTCCTCCCAGCTCCGCATTCAAACGCAATGCCGATGGGCCGCCTGTCAGTATGGTAACTGGGCTGCACTTGCGCCAGACTTTGCGTGACTCTTCGAGTGAAAGGAAGAAGAGCTCTGGTGTGTTGCGTATCCCAGGCTTCGGCTCAAAGAAGTCCGGGAAGCGTGCCACTGGATCTCAATTCTCCAGCAGGTTCGGCGACTCGAGCGATGAGGACGAGGGCGGGAAGCGCGGGTTTCGCAGCCGGTTTGAGGACTCCAGCGACGACGAACCTTCGCTGACGATGGTCTTGCCAAAAACGGTCCCCCAGCCGCTGCGAGCCCAAGATTCCGTTGCCAGCACTGCTCTGCCGGAGGAACTCGAGGAATCAGAAGAACTGCCTGACAAAGCAGCTGGCGTCAGCGCGAAGCAGGAGCAGTTGCAGGGTCAGGCGAACTCTTCGGCAACCCCACGAGCCACAGAGTCAGGATCTGGCCGCCTGCCTTTGTCACAAACCGCACCGGCAGTGTTGACCGCCGGAGCCGGGAAGAGCGCAGAGCGGCGCAACTCTGTGGGTTCTAAGCGTGGCAGTCTCATGACGGCACTGCGCCGCAAGAAAAATGGTTCGTCTGGTAAGATTTTACGCCCAGAGATTACCGAGAGTGCGGCGCGGCGAGATACCAAACTCGAGCGAAACCTCAGCCAACTCCGCGGCATTAGAAGTGACGAGGCTGAAGCTGAGGATGATGCCGAGGAGGACGCCGTGGGACAGGGACAAACTATTTCGCCGCCCAGGAGCCCAAGGCTACAGAAACGGGTCGTCAGCCTTGCTCGATCGATTAGCAACATTGATGAAAACGGAGGAGGTGGTACAGATATCTCGGCTGCCCTGCCCCTTGCTGCATCTTCAGAAGTGGAAGCAGCCAGTACCGGTATCAATGACAAAGAGTTCATCCGCTCTCCGCTCCGGCGTCCTAGTACGAGGTCGGGCAATTTGGGCACGCGCACCCTCAGCGGGCTGAGCGGTTTCGGTGCTGGCGCCGGTACTGGTTCACAACCTGGGTTCCTGGACCGGAGGACAATGTCGGCTGGGGTCATGAGCGTAGACGCACCAAGCGCAGCAGGGACATCTTCAACGAAGAAAAAGAAATTCGGGGCTCTCAGACGAATGTTCGGGTTGGCGGACTGATTGGGTGTTTTCCGAGGCGAAGGGGACAGACGCTGATGATTATCAGTACACACGCAGGATCGTGCCCGAGGGACTCGACTGCGGCTAATTTTAACTTTCCTTTTTTTGCAGGGGGATTTTGAGTCTGTACCCGACAAACTCAGGGATATGGAAGCCTTGGTGGATAGGAGCAAGCGGTGAAGACAGATACCTTTTCGGACTGAGCAATACGGGCGTTGTGGATTGAGCCATTACCCCTGAGGCAGCAAATGGAATCCGTCCACAACTGATATGGAGCACATTATTGTTCAAGCATAATGTTACTGAAGCAATCAATATTTGACTTAAAGCATGGATTGCCCGATAAACATGCGGACTGCTTGCTCACTTGCTCTCTGAGGAGACGGGATGTACCTCCGTTCAGTTCCAGTTCTTGGCAAAGAAGCTGAGCACAGTTGAATAGCCGCGGGCATACTCCTCCTTGACGCGGTCCTTTGAAAGGTCCCCGCGTGCGGCCATCCAGCCGTCTGTAACGAACATTAGCAAACATCCTTCTTCGGGATGTAGGAAGAAGATGGCTGGTTGGTACTTACGGACTTGATCCTTGAACGTCTCGACATGCTTGGGCACTTTGAGAGTGTCCTCAAACTTCTTGACAGTCTCCTCTGGCTCCTCGCCAGATGCCAGCATGATGAGAGGCACCTTGATGTTCTCTGCTTCCTTGGGGTCGACCATAGCAGGGTGACATTCGGCCCCAATGACAAATGGATTTGAGTTTCCTGACGTAACGAGCGAGACAACCTTGCCACCCCAGCAGAACTTGTGTTGATTGTCTTGTTAGCCAATGTCCCTTCACCGAGTCGGAATATTACTAGGCAAACATACACCGAGGACGCCCCACGACTTGACCGACGGGTACTTGGCTTCAAGCGACTTGACGAGACCGGGGAGTCTCTCGGCGACGCCGCCAGGCGGGTTCTTGCCAAACCAGGCGCCAAGTTTCTTCTGCTTCTCTTCGTTGTCCGGAGGATACCTTTTTGAAGTCAGAAAGAGGCAGTCATAGGCGACAATTGGATAAAAATGGAACTGTACCAGTCGATGGGGCACGGGTTCCCGGCGAACCTGGATCACAGAGTCCTTGGTCAGCCCTGATTAATGCAGAATACGATGTATGTTGTCTGGCGATCGATGTGGAATCATCCAAAGAGGGCCAGGTGCATCGGAGTTCAGCCCCAGGAGCGCCACGTACCAGTCCGGGATAAACACCTTGTACTTTTGGTGGTCACTTGCAGCGAGGATGTCGGCGCCTTGCACGGTCTGGTCAAAGTACCCAAAGATATCATAAATCATTACGATACCCTTGGTGGCGTCATCCGGGCCAGTGGCATCTTGGGTCATGGGCTATTAGCCACGCTCGGTTGACAGAAGGGATCAAGTAAGCGTACAGGTCTTGAGACCGTCGACGTCTTCGTACTGGCCCTTGGGGCTATAGCCTGACGAGACAACGGGCGGGATGTTGCAACACGCCTCGTTATGGCCGTGACTTGCGGGCATGGTCGACATCTTGGCGGTGTAAGGCGGAGCGTTCCTGCGTGGGAGAAGGTTGGTGCCGAATTTGGTGTGGTGGGCTTGTTGGGGGCGCGATGTTTGGAGCGAGGGGGGTGACGAAATGTATCGGGAGCTGGCCGTGTAAGTACTTCCCCGAAGAAGGTGTTTGCCACGATAGGCAGCAAGACGCTGAGCTGGCGGCAGTGGCATGATTCTTCGAATTTGCCCGTCTTACTTACATTTGGCTTGAGTCCCGTCTTTTCGTTTTGCTTTGGCTTTCTGTTGCTGTGCGATGGATGGAAGGGACGTTCCAGAGAATCTTGCGAATCGGGACACAGACAAGCAGCTTTGATAGGGGGAGGAGGGGTACCTCAGCTCACAGAGCATGATGTCACCCTGGTGGCCTGGGGTCTCTCCCCCAGATTACCCCGCCCACCGAACACGGCCGGGGCCTGCTCGCCAATCATTTCCCCGGTTTCGCCTCTCGAGCCAATGCCTTCTCTTGGAGCTTTGACCGAGTTCCTGCCGAAGTTCCTGCAAAGTTCCAATCGTCCAGCAAACAATGATGACCCGCGACGAGCGACAACAACCAACAGCTCGCCCTTCTTGAGCCAACAGGCCGGGGTCGCCTATGGCCCGAGTCATCAACTTGGGGATGCCACACCTCCCGACTTGCCGGCTCAATCTCTCTGTCTTTCTCTTTCCCTCCCCCCCTCACACACAGACGCGCACACACATGGATTGGCACCTTTCGGCTCGCCCCCTTGAGGCATCCGCAAAGAGCACGTACAAATGAGTATTGGCACTAACGGAAACGGCTAAGGAAAGCAGCACATCGAACCTCTTCCACTCTCACTCTCCGAGCTGGGAACCAACCCTTGCAGGCTTATCTCTACCAGGCTCATTCATGCTCGTCCAAACTCCAAAGGAACCGACCGCGAAAGCCATGCATCTTCAGCCGCACTCTGAGAATTTCAACATCCCATGACAAATCATCCGCCAATGGTGTAACCGGTCTTCTTCACATCGTCCACGGCCTTCCGAACAGCAGCAATCTCGCCCTGGAAGGAAAGGATGCCGGCAATATCCGCGATGGACACCCAGCGAGGCTCCAGCTTCTCCCAAGCTTCCTGCGTTCCTGTATCTGGCTTTATTGTCGAGTCTGCCGTGGCCGCGTAATAATAGACCGTTTTCAGCGCCTCCGTCTCGGACTGCGGATCCGGATAGAAACAGGCGCCGACAAACTCGGTACTGGGGCATCCCACAGTGATGTCTGGGTTCTTCTGCGGCATGCCGTTGCCGGTATTCGACTGCTTCGGAGGCGTAGCTCGGGTGGCGATGTTGAGTCGCAGGGGCGTCACTTGTATTCCAGTTTCCTCATACGTCTCCCGGAGAGCAGCGCTCAGCATCGGTTCCTCGATATTTCTTCTCCCCTTGGGAAGCTGGTGGATCCGGAGTCGCTTGTTCCAGATCAGGAGCACGAGGCCGCGGGCGAGATCGAGCGTCACAGTGCCACACGACATGCCGAGAGCGTCCGCCGGGCGAAACTCCATGCTCCTATCGATGCGGTCTGTGTCGAGACGCTCCAGTGAGTCAACGGCCATCTCTGCAAGAATCAGCCGGTACGGCCCCAGTAGCGTGGTTTTCGAGAGGCTCGTAGAAAGCGCAAAGTCCAATCACCCGTCTGTGTTTGGCCGTTGACGGAACAGCTTCAACTTCAAGCGATCACTCCACAGCTGTCTGTGAACTATGGCGGACCAAGTGAAGAGAAGCTTTGGAGAGTTGCAGGGGGAAGGAAGGGGGAACCGAGCGGGCAGTTATTCATGTCCCCGATCCCGAAGGGTTCTCACTGCTCTTTTATCAACAAATTTATAGCCTCCCGCGTCGGGCAAGTGGATGGGCGCATGTGAATGAGCGGAAAGGGAAGCGGCTTCTAGTCCCAAGTACCCAGTACGCGGGCTCAACCGCCTCCGCAATGGTCCAAACCGCCGGTGAGCGAGCGACCGGTGAGGCTGGGCATGAGAGAGGTGCCGCCGAGCAGCTGCAAGTCATCTGAAGATCCTGGTGCCCCCCACCAAATGCCTCGCAAAGGACCCGAACCTGGAATATTCGACTCGGCAACCCAGCCACCCAAGCTTTCGCTGGGTCCGGAGTTCAGGAAGGAGAGTCCTGGTAATTCAGGTCATTTCTTCCGGGTTGCAACGTGGTGGTGGACAACTGGGCAGCTCATTGGACTCACAGGTCTCCCGGGTCGGAGCAGCCATTGTCACGTCCACCCTACCAACACGGCGTCACCGTCCTCGCCAAACAGCGGGGTATTAGCCTGTTGCCGACACAGGTCGCGTTCCCCAGAGCTAGGCCGATCGCTTCCCGCGCGTACATCGACACCACGGTATGTATCAAGCTGAGGCTGGACCACTTGGATCCATCCCGTCGGCTCGCTCGCTAGTGCTGGCTCCGATGGAACGCAAACTGCCGAGACTAATGGACAGGGAGCCACGCCAACCGGTCGGTGTGCCGGCAATCTACTCTCTCCACCACTCGGCGATCGAGCCGGCCTTGCCCGGGGCTGACAGATCGCGACACTCGCAAGCTTCTGCTCAAGCCACCTCCTATTTCGAGACCCCTCATGGCGAGTGCCATGATACCCATCCCCCTCCAGGGCTGAATGCCAATGAATGGTCGGTCCCTTACATAATGGAGCTGCCATTGTGAGTTGGCCGGCTCTATTTGGTCACACCTATCAGGCACATGCTGTGTTCCTTGGTCCATTTACATCCTACAAGAAGCAATGGCAACTTTCATCACACATCCCATTGAGCTTACGCATGTCCCGTAACACAACAGCACACCCGTAGGCGTTCTCGGCATATCCCCGGCCTTGGAACGACTGTTTGTCAGATCTTTTTGAAACGCATGCATTTGTTTTCGTCCAGGATGTTCATCCTGCTGATCACAAGGCGGTGAAGGGGGTGGGCCAACATCACCGCCAACCATACTCTCAACCGGCCTTTGTCTGGAAGACATCAACCCTTTGTTATGTCAGTGAGAGTCTAGTCGCCAAACCCGTTACTTCGATCTCGACGGTTCCGGCACTACGGTAGAGGTACCCGAGTTTCTCACGTTGTACCACGCTGTCAGTGTTTGCGTCCGGGCCTTGAGCGGGTAGCAAATCACGGCACCACAAGGCCACCGATCTCGAGTCTCGGAAAACCTCGCTTTCGCGCCGCAACGTGGCAGGGCCTAGAATCCTCGGTGAACTCACCGGGCCCAAGAAAATTGGGGAAACGTTCGAACATTGTATTTCTGCCGAAGGGATTCAACAATGGCCTCGGTCACTGATAGTAGTTCTCTCACATGCTGATGGATCGGCAATGATAAATCAGAACACACCATCAGGGCGACATACTACACCTTCGTGTCAGATATGTGATGGGCCTCACATGCACCTCCATTCTTTCGGTTGTTGGTGTCATCACATCCTTGGGTCCAACTTAGATGTGGCGCTATCTAACAGCAGCGAAGAACTCTCATAGCACGATGGGTCACTAACACGGAGACTTTTCCCAAAGCAGTAGTCCACCACAAGCTCTTTGCACCCACAATTCTTGGCGAAGCCGGTGTGAGTGCTACCCTTGGAAAACGATTGAGAAGAAGCCAACTTCGCTCTGCCCATCGGTTTGTGATCGCTGCTCCTTCCTGCCCCGACACCTCGTCACTTTCATGCATCAACGATCGACCTTCGCTGCTGCCTGCCTGACCGCTTAACTTATCGGAGACTCGGAGGTTGCATGTATTACCACACCTAGTCCATTCTGCAAGACAAAGGCTCGAGCGCGGCGGGCGGGCCAATCATGTCTCTGGGATCAAAAGTTCGAGAAAAATTCGCCTCGGACCGCAGGCCGGGATGCAGGCTTGCTCATCCGAGAAGTGTGTTCACTCTCTCGATGCTGACTGCGAGAGACAAGAAACGAGAAACGCGGGTGTAGGGCCGCCTAGCATTCAGCAAAATTACGGAAGTTTGTTGGTCGCGCCAATACTCGATCCCCTTTATCAATGCTCTCCCCCCCTTCTTACTAGCGCAATACAGGGGACACACCCACTTGGGCATTGTGATATCACCAGCGGCCCACCAGCAACAACGATATCGACGCGGAAGGCTCAAATAGGAAATAAGCATGGAAGGAATCTTACACATGCCTATATCAGAATTGTCATCAGAACCTCCGGCTCACGGCTCCAGATATAATTATCTCGTCCTGTGCGGGGCCTGATCTGATGGGTCTGTCTCCTGGCCCGTGGCACACCGATGTTGCAATATGCTTTGAGTTGTTTCACTCACCGGTCTCGGAAGACCCCCTTGGGAATATCCAATCCAAGGAAGAGGAGTGGTGTGACAAGAACAAGAAAGGCCATGTACTAGGCACAAACAGACCCGACTGGGTGTCTTCTCCTCTCTTGTGACGCCTGTCAGCCGAAACGGTGAGCGGAAGGGTACCATCTGGGGGGCGCCGCGTGACTGAGACACCGAGGGTCTGGCGATCCCTTATCCGGGGAGTTAGTGTCAGTACTACGAAATGGATCTGTTTTCCCGCTCTCCCTTCCCGCGAAGCGGGGATGGGGAGAACCAGCAAATCCTCTCTTTGCCGTCCATTTCAATTCGTTCCCCACCTTTTGCTTTGGCTATGCGGCTCTCCATCAGCCGATCCCCGGTGGGGGTCATCATCACCACAGGCGAGAGCAAACACATATGGCTCTACCGCTTTATCCCTCTGCCGCGGTAGCTTCGAACGCACACGCACGCCGCATGCGCCAGCGCGCGCATAGCCCAAGCGAAAGGAGCGATCAGCGAAGGGAAGGCAAGGCGAGGTGGCGCGTCTTGCTGCCTTGATGCGGGACGGGAAGTCTTCTGTAAGGCAAGAGGCGAGAAGGAAGCGCATCCGGCTTTACCCAGGATTGCCTGCTGCAGGGAACGCAATGACGCTTCGAATATTCTCTATTCCGCTTTCTAACAGACACACAACATGCCCACAAATCAGACATGCAGACAGCAGAGGAGAGAGAGAGGCTCGTGCCCCACCCCCTTCCCGTGTCTAACTAGCTTGATAGATGGGCGTACTCCTTGTTGAAGGCCCGTCCGATGACCATCCGCCTGACCTCTGAGGTTCCCGCTCCAATCTCGTACAGCTTGGCATCCCGCAGGATCCTCGAGGCCGGCATCTCCTCCATGTACCCCATGCCGCCCAGGACCTGGATACAGTCGAGGGCCACCTCGGTGGCCCGCTCGGCGGCGTAGAGGATAGCGCCGGCGCAGTCTTGCGTCTTGACGATGCCCTGCTCGTCAATGGCCTTGGCTGTGGCGTAGGTGTAGGCGCGAGAGGCCTGAAGTTTCGTGTACATGTCGGCCAGCTTGCCCTGGACGAGCTGAAAGTGCGCGATGGGCGTGCCGAACTGCTTGCGCGTATGTGCGTACGGGAGCGCGACATCGAGAGCGGCCTGCATGAGGCCCAGCGGTCCGGCGCTGAGCACCAATCGCTCCAGATCCAAGCCCTCCATCAGAACGCGGACCCCACCGCCGACGCGGCCGAGAATGTTCTCCGTCGGGACAAAGACATTCTCAAACACCAGCTCGCCCGTGTTGCTGCCGCGCATGCCCATCTTGTCCAGCTTGCGCGTACATGCGAAGCCCTTGGAGCCGCGCTCGACAATGAAGGCCGTGATACCCTTAGACCCGGCGTCGGGAGAGGTCTTGGCGTAGACGACAACCACATCCGCATCGGGTCCGTTTGTGATCCACATCTTTGCGCCGTTCAGAACATATCCGCCGTCGACGGCGTCAGCGCGAGTCCGCATGCTGACCACGTCACTCCCAGCGCCGGGCTCCGACATCGCCAGCGCGCCCACCTTGGTTCCAGCAAGCAAGTCGGGCATGTACTTTTGCTTCTGCGAGTCCGACCCGTTGAGCTGCAGCTGGTTGACGCACAGCTGTGAGTGGGCTGCGTAGCTGAGAGCAATAGATCCGCTCGCGCGTGACAGCTCCTCCATCACCACGCAATGCGCCTGGTAGCCGAGCGCCAGTCCGCCGACGTCCTCGTCGGCGGTGATGCCGAGGAGGCCGGCCTCGCCCATCTTGGCCCACATTTCGTTGGGGAAGCTGTTGGACTTGTCGGTTGCGGCGGCGACCTCCTCGGTCAGCTCGCGGCGCACGAATTCCTGCACACGCTCGCGCAGCTCGACGAGGTCGGACGGGGAGGGTGGCTCGAAGCCCTTGGGGTGTTTTGAGGTGGAGGCATCCCGTTTTTGAGTCAGAGTTTGGAGAAGGGACGCGCTTGATGTTGATGTCGATGTCGATGGTGTTGGTCGCCATGATGGGATGAACGCTGCTGTTGATGCGGGCGCGGGGCCGAGGGTGGATAATTGGCGGGGAAGCGGGTTGCGGGTGGCTGCGCTCCGCGGTCGACTGCAGCGCAGCAACGCTCGGGGTATCCTGGTGCTGGACATGATGTTAACGATTGTGGGGGAAACAGAGGGGAATTGAGGGATTGCTTCGTTCTTTTGACAGAAGATGCAAAACCAATTCGTGTTTCTGTTGGAATCGGCGCTGTCCGCGAGGCCGTTGTCTATGCCGAGCTTCATTACGTGGTTGCTCCTCGGCCTGGATACCTCGTGCCACTCGGCCTCGGCTAGTGTCGGCCCGCTTCAACCCATTGGTCTCAGGAACTCCTGCGCAAGCATCCTGCCAACCTTACCTGCTGGGCGACGACGATCGAACTCCTCAAATGTAGCCGTTGGCCCCGATCAATTGCTGTGCGCGTTGCATATTCTCTCCATTCCGACTTCCAACAATGGCATTCACATCGACCCCGAGGGCCGCCTCGCGACAGTTGAGTCGCCAACTCGTCCGCTGTTCGATGAGCCCACGGCCCCGCATCTCCGTCATCCCTTCACCCACCCGCGCCCCCGCCACAACAACAGCAGCAACCCCTACCGTTCTCCGCCGCTCCGTGTCCACGACAGCGACGACGTCCACCTCACCGCATCACGCCGCCGCAATATCCACCATCAAGACCAACATCGACCCCAGCTCCGATGAATTCAAAGAGAACTCCCGCCTCATGGGCGAGGCCGTCACCCGGCTGGAGACCCTCACAAAACAAGTCCAGCAAGGCGGACCACCCAAGGCTCGGCAGAAGCACCGCGAGCGCGGGAAGATGCTCCCGCGCCAGCGCATCCGCGAGCTCATAGACCCCGGTACGACGTTCATGGAGCTGTCAACGCTAGCGGGGCATGAGTTGTATCCAGAGGCGGAGGTGCCGTCGGGCGGGATCATCACGGGCGTGGGCGTCGTGGAGGGGGTGACGTGCGTGATTGTAGCGAATGATAGCACGGTGAAGGGGGGGACGTATTATCCCATCACGGTGAAGAAGCACCTGAGGGCGCAGGAGGTGGCGGAGCAGAATAAGTTGCCGTGAGTTATGACCGTCCTGGAGATGGGGGTGAGGGGAAGGGATTTGCTAACGATTGTGGTTCTACAGGTGTATTTACATGGTGGACTCTGGCGGCGCCAACCTCCCGCATCAGTCGGATGTGTTCCCGGATCGTGAACATTTCGGCAGGATCTTTTACAACCAGGCGCGCATGTCGGCAAAGGGAATCCCGCAGATCTCGGTCGTCATGGGCCCTTGCACGGCTGGTGGTGCGTATGTGCCGGCGATGAGCGACGAGAGCATCATTGTGCAGGAGCAGGGTCACATCTTCCTGGCCGGACCACCACTGGTCAAGGCCGCTACTGGTGAGGTGGTGAGTCCTGAGGACCTGGGCGGCGGCAAGATGCACTCGTCGGTTTCGGGTGTGACGGATTATCTGGCGGTCGATGATGCCCACGCTATTGTTCTCGCGCGGCGGTGCATCAGCAACCTCAACTGGCCTGTTGAGCTGACGGCGGTGGCCCCCAGCGTTGAGAAGGTGGTTAACGAGCCGCTCTATCCGCCAGAGGAACTCGTCGGTGTTGCTTCGACAAACTTGCGCAAGCCGCTACCCATCCACGAGGTGATCGCGCGCATTGTCGACGGCTCGCGGTTTGCTGAGTTCAAGCGCGACTACGGCACGACACTGGTGACGGGTTGGGCGACGATCTATGGACAGCGCGTTGGCATTGTCGCCAACAACGGGATTCTGTTCAGCAGCTCGGCGGTCAAGGGGGCTCACTTCATCGAGCTGTGTGCGCAGCGGGGCATTCCACTCGTGTTCTTGCAGAACATCAGCGGCTTCATGGTCGGCGCCGATGCAGAGCGCGAAGGCATCGCGAAGAACGGAGCGAAGCTGGTGACAGCTGTTGCATGCGCTGATGTTCCCAAGTTCACTGTAGTTGTCGGTGGCAGCTACGGGGCGGGCAACTACGGCATGTGTGGGCGCGCGTACAGCCCGAGGTTCTTGTGGATGTGGCCGAACGCACGCATCGGCGTCATGGGTGGTGAACAACTGGCCGCGGTGATGGAGACGGTGGGGAAGAGCGCAGATCCGGCGCTGAAGGAGAGGATTGAGCGGGAGAGCGAGGCGGTGTACTCGAGCGCCCGGCTTTGGGACGACGGTGTGATCCCCCCTGAGCACACGAGGAGATATCTCGGGCTGGGCTTGAGGGCGGCGCTTGGCGGGCGGAATGAAGTTGCGCCCGGAGGGACAAAGTTTGGCGTTTTCCGGATGTGAGTGGGATTTCGGCGTAAATAGCAAGCGTGCGTGCGATCTGGGAGTAGCTGGGCCGACAGCGCTGGTCCACGCATGGCGTTGTGTTTCTGTTCTAGCATATAAGCGATTCCAATGCAGTTGATGGCGCTATCAGTGCGCTTGATAAGTGGCTACGGCCGCCAGGTTGGGGCATGCACAACGACCCTGATCATGTGGTGTCCCTAGATGCAGACTGCGGTGAGTCGCTGCTGGGGTGTCAGACGGAGAGCCATCTTCTGTGGGTAAAGTGTGACGGCGGTGACATCACAAACGGTCGATCGTTCAAGTCCCATTTTCTCACATCTTGAAATGTTCTGAGCTCAGGGTCTACGGCGCTCCCAGCTGGCTTAAATCCGGTCAACTTGGTTCTCGTACCGGTGAAGTTCTCGCAAAGCCGCTGATGAGGCGTCTGCATTAGGGAGACAGGTACAGGTTCCAAATCGGTCAACCAAGGGGCTAGGCCGTTGGCTAAGGTAACTCGAGCGATGCAATGCGGATGACCCCTCACGTAGTCGCCCCTCCAAGTGTTTACTTACCCCATCAATCCGGGCACTTATAAGCCGCCTTACCCCACTCCCCGCAGAGGGATCCCCGGGTTGTGGTTTCCCTGGACAGCAGACGTAGCTTGCGCTTGCGCTTTCCTTTCCTGCCTTTCAGTTTTGTTTTGCCTTGGTGAGACTCAAAGAGATCCCAACTGAATCATTGTGACGTAGAAACGACGCTCGCTTTGGCCCCAATTGGTTCTTGGATAAACCTGTATTCTTACCACTATACCTTACTTCCTGGATATATCTCTTGCGCAATTCCGCTCGCCAACTCACCTACAACCGACTCTGATCAAGCTCCCAGTCACAGCCACCATGGCTTCCCTCAACCGGGCTCTGCCCATGGCCCGGTCAAGCCGCCTGATACCCAACATCTCGGGGATAGCCTCTCCATCCGTCTATCGACTCACCCACTCCCCCCGCGCCCAATCCCGACCTCTTCACACCACTCCCGTACCCCTCAGCAAGAAGTCTACAGAGAAGCCTACCTATCCCACCCCGGCGGCACCGGGAGGTTCCCACGCCCGCACGGACGACACCATCACGGTCGAGTACCCCGAGTCAGGCGACCTCCCGTCCTCGGCGTTAGTCTCTGGTACCGGCCGAGCGGGCTCCAATGTGTTTCTTGCCCTGGCGACGTTTTCGTTGCAAGGGAAAGTTGGGGTCGTGACTGGCGGGGCGAGAGGTTTGGGGCTTGTTATGGGGCAGGGGATGTAAGTTCAGTTTCCCGCTCTGTAGTCTGATCGTGTCTTTGGCTTGCCAGTTGGGTTGGGCATACTTGGGAGGGGTTGTGCTGGAAATTGGCAAGCTAACGTTTGCCATTAGGGTTATTTCAGGTGCCGAGTTGGCGATTGTTGATTTGAACAGTACGTTGTCCCTGGCGGTTGAAGGGCGTGATGTAGTTTGCTGACAGCTTGATAGAGGAAGAAGCAGAGAAGCAGGCGAAGCTGATTGTTGAGGCCTTCAAGAGGGAGTACCCCAGTGCGAAGAAGTACGATCACGGCAGATGTGGAAATGTGTTGGGAGACTTGCTGATCGGTTGACTTGCCCACGTCTAGGCTGCCCAAAGTCACGGCGCACTATGCTGATGTCTCGGATCCGGAGTCTGTTGAGTCGTGTATTGCCGAGATCATCGGCGCCCATGGGAAGATCGACAATCTGGTGACCTCGGCCGGCTTCACCGAGAACTTCGAGGCGATTAAGTACCCAATCGACAGAATGCGCAAACTTTGGGGTGTCAATGTGGATGGAACATATCTGTTTGCGACGGCGGTAGCCCGCCACTTGGTGGGTTTGCACCCTCCCTTACACCCCCTTTCTGATGTTTGTTGTTTGGCACTTGCTAATCCTGGCCACGTCTCAAAGATGGAGCGCGGCTCGAAGGGGAGCATGGTTTTCATCGGTTCCATGAGTGGAAGTATCGTCAATGTTCCTCAGCCTCAAGCGTAAGGCGCCCTCCGCACGCTGTACCGTCTTCAGGGGCGGATTTGAACTGACAACTGCCTGAAAAGACCATACAACGCGGCAAAGGCGGCCGTCCGGCATCTGGCCGCGAGTCTTAGTGTTGAGTGGGCGAAGGCAGGCATCCGCGTGAACTGCATTTCTCCCGGCTACATGCTCACCGCCCTGTAAGTCTATCCTCATCACCCTCTCCTGCCCCTATCCAACCCATTCTCCGGGCTAGACACCCACCCGAGCACATCGACTCAAGGTCGCTTCCCGGGTTCCTTTCCGGGTGTTCAGGGTCACAGGGACTGTTATTGTAACATCATCGTGGTGCGCTAACACCAAAATCTTTTCGGTATAGAACGCAAAAAATCCTGGACGATAACCCGGATCTCAAGAAACAATGGACGTCGTTAATTCCCCAAGGACACATGGGCAATCCTCCGGATCTGATGGGGCCAGTCATATTTTTGCTTTCCGATGCTAGCGGCTATGTCACCGGAGCCGATTTGCGCGTCGACGGTGGTTACACCGTCACTTGAGCAGCGATAGTAACAAGACGAGCCCTATGGGGGCAACAAGTCCGCTGGTTGAGTACATGAAGGTAGAGAGATGCCGGGAACGGGCCATACGTGCTGGTTGGAAATCGGTAATGGACCTTGTATCAACACCACCCGTTGAGGCAAAGTTCTTCATTGCTTTTTGGATAGCCATTGCTCGGTGTGGGTTAGGCCCATGCAAAAATATCGGTGCTAAGGGTTGCCCAGCCTCACCGCTCTTCTGTCTCCCCCAAAATTAACCCATGCAAGTTACTAGTGGGAGGTTGCGGGTGTGATGTGGCTCCCTCGCCGCGTTGTCACCTGTGAATCTCATCGCAACCGGACCGGGGCAGCAGCCGAGCGGAACGGGAAGAGCCCCGTCCCAGCGAACCGGCAGCAGCGATCTGAAAAGGTAAAAAGCTGTGACGAAACTGTGACATCTATGCATCATGTCATATATACCTACACAGATCGGGTCTCTAGCTGGGTGTTTCCCCGTGCTTGACCAGAGTCAAGGAGACCTGAAAGCCTGGAGACCCGAGACACTCATGACAGCTCATAGCTCACAGCCAACTCCACTCCTTCCCCTCCACAACCGCCCGCGAACAGTGACATGATCCGGCGCAAACACTGGTGAGCTCTTGGCTTCGTCCCATAGCCGAAGGGGGGCAAAGCAAAGAGGGATGAGACAGGGTTGCCAAATATCAAAAAGTAAAGCATGTGCAGTAGTCCCAGGGTGTGATGCCGTGTGATGATGTGATGCGAGGGTGCGACTGCCGCCTCACTGGTAAGGCTGAGGGGGCGTAATTTGCGGGTCGTGGGGAGGAGGGGGTCGTTGATACTGTGCATCCAGGTGAGTTGTACCTATGCTGCCATCTTACTTTTTTTTCTTGGGGTGAAAAAAAGAAATTACTTCTTGTGAGATATGATGGATGCTTGAGGTTGACTGAAAAGGGTAATGAGCTCGTCATGTTGTCTTGAGCTGTTTGCTTCTCAGGCATGAAACGACGAAAGTGATGGAGTGAAACAAATGAGGTAGGTAGGTACCCTTGGTGTCAAATCAGATGTCTCCCCAACCACAAGAGGCAAGTGCGGTGCAATGCGGGGTGCGGAATGCTCGTCAGCTCCAGGGTACGCTGCCTGGAGTGACCAGGTTCAGACAGGTGACGGATCATTTCGTTTTCGATACTATCGCTGTCAGTTTGACATGTCGTGCTTGTACTAGTAACGAGGGATAGGGCTGGCCGGGAGAGAATCAAAGGCATGTCCCCGCATCCTGTAGACAGCACTTGCGTCTTCGGTGCTTCGTTTCCCACGGGAAATCTTGTCGGAGAACCATTGCTTCATCTCAAGGGACCAATGAACTTGGACCAGGTTGACCGCATTCCATGATCACACGACCCGGACGTTCGATGCCCCCGCAACGGCAGATTCGAAAAAGTCAACGGCGTCTCATCACTGGGCTAATCCGCGGAGCTTGTTTGGCCACTCCAAGGGTCGAGTTACGTATCGCGAACGGACGAAGCAGAATTGAAGGAAGGGGAGTGGTTGAGGAGAGGACATGACCGCTGGTCCGGACGGTCACCCCGGTGGGATTTCCGGATGTGGTCGTAGGGGGCTGCACGACCGACGTGGGGAGCCTGGGGCTCTGCCTTTTTTCCGTCTTGGAGTTTGCTGGTGCCGTGGAGCGGTGAGGTGGGTTGGCCACAAGGTCTTGGCCCATGGCCGACCGGGTTTGGTCTTTGGTAAACCCCGCTGGAGCCGTGGCAATGGGTAACCTGGGTGGGAATTTGATTTCCGGAGAGCACCAGGGGGTTGGTTGCACATCTGCTTGTATGAGACTTTTCGAGATGCCCAGGAATTAACCTACCACCTCAGCAACTGCTAGCCAGTAACTGCTGGCGGCTTGTGCAACTGCTGATGGGGCTCCGATGCAGCGTGCAGCGCCCTTGATCCCCGTGACGGGCGCAACATCACGTCACGAGCTAGCGTCGAAATAACCGGCTACTTTAGCGAGGATGCCCAGCTTGTCCGACCCCCGTGCTGCCGCCGTCGGCCAGAGGCGGCTGACCGGCCGGTGGCATCTGATAGTTATCGCCCAGTGGCTCGCTCGGGGGGGTTGCTTGGACCGTCCGTGGTTCGGGTCAGAGGTCAGTCGGTGCTTGACCACAGGAGCAGGAGCAAGTTTGATTCCTACTTGACCCTTCTGTTTCGCTGATAGCGCCGCGTCGTGTGGGGGCCAACCATTTGCTTGGTTCCAGACTTCCAGGGTTGCTTTTCGGAAGCGGATCAGCGATGACCGAACGACGTCAGCAGTACACAGGCGGTTGAGCTGCGTGTAACCCCGCGAGGCTCCCAAGGTCTCCAGCTGAGCTCGTAATGAGTGAGGCGGGCCCGCGGCCGGGTCGTTCCAGGAGCTGAGTCGAGTCGCACGGCCGCTCAACCGCGCAAAGCCCTTCCAAGCTCCCACCCCCCGCTACGGGCCACGGCTGGACGCGTGGAGAGACAAGGAAGACAGGGCTTGTCGGTGTTGGAGAAGGATGGCTGAGCCTTTTCGTGGCACCTCGGACCCTCTGGAACGGCCCACGTGTCGTTGGTTCTCGGCGGATGAGGTTTGTCACACTTTTTCCTTCTCCAACCAAGCGGTGGACGCGGGAGGGGCCAGCTCTTATCTCCAACTTGAGACTCAAGCGGTCAACAAGTGCACCTGCCCTGACGCCAGGGCAGTAATTGGTTCCGTGAGGACCGGGGCACTGGGCCGTTGACGACACCTGCCTCCTTCGGAGTTTGGTATTGGTGAGATGCGCGCGTTTTCATTCTGCGTTGCTGCGCGGAGGAGCCGTACCTTGGAAAGACATGCCACTTCGGACAGCACATCTGTTCCGGCTCAGTGGGCGGGTTCCAGTGTGCCTGCGCAAAGAACCCCGCAGCGCGCCTTCCCCCTTGTCCATGCCCTGAGCCAGGGCTTGGTTGGGGGCAAGTGCCGCCGTCAGAGAAGCTGCCCGAAATTGGGAGAGCTCCTCTGGAGCTAGCACTACTTAGGTATCATTAGTCACCAGTTTGGCGCTGTCTGTCCCTGCTCCCAGCAAGGTACCCAGCCTACCTAGCTACCGACCACACGGACGGGGAACTGAACCACTGTGGTTTCCTTTTCTTCGCACATTCGTTTTTTGTTTTCCTTTACGGTTTCATAATTGTTTTCCTCTCGTTATTTAGACGATTGTGGTCCCATTCGATCCGGGAGGGACAGTCGGGCGTGTATTATTATTCCATTTCAGCTTGTCGGTGATTCAAGCGGAGAGCCCCTCAACTACAACTCACCTCACCACGATTGCCTTGTCCTCGCCGGTCTCCGGTCGCTCCTTACTCATCTGGACCTGGATAGGCCGGCTAGGATCACCTCCGTCGCCGTCAACTTTGTCTTGCGCCGCAGTTTGCATTCTCGCTGCTTTCTGCAGCCTCAAAAGGCTTTTCGCCGCTTGCTACGGGACCGTGCCTCTTCAGGAGCCACAGCGAAGGTCCTTCTCGCCGGACCCAAGCTGGACAACACCGACCTCGCATTTCCCTTTGCACGGTACGTGATGTTGCTGGTGCCACCGTGCCCTGCGAGTCGGCGGCCTCCTCCAAAGGGTGTCGAACAAGAAGCGCATTCCTCCAAAATCATCAGCAACAGCGGCTGCCTTGGGCGAGTCGAGATACCAGCCTATGGCATCTGCTTTCTCGCCCCTGAACTCGCACCTTTCTCTCTTTCTCTGGTGCTCTCTATGTATAGGCACTTTATGTTTGCCCCCTCGTCTGGGCAGCTTGTCTCCCTGACATCAGTTACACCTGAGAGGGACGTTCGACTTGGCTACTCAGTTACTGGTTTGAGGAGGTGCACTGGCATGGACGAACTAACATCTGCCACTTAGATACCCCTTGTCCTCGGGCGCCAACATATCCAACATTTCTCGGTCACTTCGCCCCAGGCTCGTACCAAGCTACATGGCTCCGTTGCAATAGAGTCAGAGAGACACCACTGTTTGTTGGAGTCGAAACGATCGCTTTGGCACGAGCGATGCTCGGAAGGACTCGTCCAAGTCTCCGCAACCCGAAAACCGAGCTCGCGATCTCTCGCGCGCTCGCTTGCTGTCTTATTTCTTGCCATGGCTATGATACTGCCCAAGGGCATCCTCGAAAATACACGTGAGATCTACGCCGAGGTCGCCAGTTATCCTGTTGTTCCCCCCGAGAAGATTTGGCAGTACTGGAACGGTACGTGAGGCAGTACCTAGCTGACCGCCACTGGTTGCTCCGGGTGCGTAGACTGACGCTTTCATCTAGTCTACACAACCACCTTTCGAAGACTGGTTGATCCTACCGCATACCGACTGGAGAACTTCTGGTGGCATGTCTGGGGTAGTGATAGACGCTACCTCAGCGGTCCTGAACTCGCTCGACTGTTTGAAGAGTTCACAACCGGTCCAACCTTTGTGCCGCTCAGGAGCCCAGCAAATCGATACGAGGGCCCGCAGGTGGGTTCATTCTCGACTCGCTGTCTTCTTGTTATGCTGACAATACCAAGCTGCCCAGACGCAGTCAGCAAGACCCTGAGAGGCTCGAACCCAAATCCGAACTGCCAGCGAGTGATGATCAGGGGCACGAGTCTAGCTCATCCAAGTCTAACGCAAAGTCTCCCACCCCTTCATCTTCGAGGCCTGCCCCAATACATCCGATCTTGAAGAAGTCCAGAGGTCCTTCAGCTTCGGGACCGCGACCAACTGCTCGCTTCGTATCCCCTGCTGGTTCAGATAACGAGGACACCAAAGATGATGAAGTATCCTCCGGAAGCACCGCCGTTTCATCCGAGATGCCACCGCCACCGATACCTGAGAACCGAGAGGGGGAGGAGTTGGCTGTAGTGCCGCAAACACCTATACCAAAGCCTACGACGAGAATGGCTCCACCCCCATTACCGCCGTCTCTGAGGCGAGAGAAGGCAGCCACCGCTACACCCCCGAAGGCAGATATGCGACCACCCCCCACCCCGCCATCCGGAAAGGGCGAGAAAGGTACAACTCCAACTAGGAAGATCGTGGCGTCGACAGCAGCTTCTAAACGGAGGCCAGTGATGTCCCGGAGGGCAAGCTCGCAGTCTTCCGCCGGGTCTGATACCGGGTCGCGTGACGGCACCTCAACGATGACAGCTTCAGCAAGACAGAGGTTGGCACTGAATTCAGGGGCCGTACGTGCGGGTTCCCAGGACAGCGGGGCTTCTTCATCGTCACAAACCAGCCAGTCCTCAGGGTTGACCATGAAAGCACTCGGGAAAAGACCCGCAAAAGCCCCAAGACAACGATCAACTCCCCGGAGTGTCCCGGTGCAAGGGGACGGGCAACAGGACCGACCTGTTGTTGTGCAACAGCCACCAGTCGCCGCCCTCCCGCAGAGAAGGTCGACTTGGGACACGACGGTCACACCAGAACGACCTCCGGGGCGGATCGGGGGAACCCGGCGGCCTCCCCCTCCTGTGGCGGGATTTGTGGTGGATCAGGGAAGTGAGAACCGAGCACCTACGATGGCGCGCACACGATCCAACATGGAGGGCTCACAGACGATGTCGCGAGAGGCAAGCGCTGCACGTCTTCCGTTTGTAGCGACGACGGTCGTTGCCACTACGACGGCTACGGCGCAGGGGCTGTTTGATTCGGAAAGCGTCACCCCTACGGCGACGACGATTCCCGAGGCCCGAGACATTCCCGACGACTTAATATTGCCTTCGCGTCCATCAGCCTCGGCACTCCTCGACTTGCATTTCACGCCAACGCCGCCGAATCCAGCACCCCCTATCCCATTTGGACGCTCCAAGAGCCAACTGACGTTGCTTTTAGAGCGAGAAAAGGCGCGCAGAGGTTAGAGGTGGCGATGGCGCCTACACGACTACTTACGCGTGCAAGAGATGTTTTTTGGCGAGACACATGGAAACACATCGGGAGAATCAGGTGCAAGGTACATGAATGTATTGAAATTCTTTGTCTACTTGCATAGCGTTGGCATCAAAGAAACAAGGCACATATATTAATTGGTATTCGAGCATTTGGACGGACCGGCATAGCAGGTCACAGGGCTTACAGGAGGAAGCATGTAATTGTAACTATTCGTAAATGAAATGACAAACTGCGTCAGAGTTTTCTTGGTGACGGCATTTCGGTGTGATCAAGACCACCACCGGTCAGTTTCAGGGGCTTTGGGCACGTTGGATTCTCGGGAGCACCAACTTCTACCTATTTTCGGAAGAGGCACCGGGTCAGATGTGATCCCCGCATCCGCTCCCGACGGGAATCTGGAGCCTTGCAGTGGTATCTCTCCACCATGTGAACTGAGTCACCAGTGGGGAAGCCCTTCTGATTTTATTTTTTAAAAAAAGGAAGAAAAAAAGAAAGGCGGCAACTCAGCATGTGATGAAAAGACAAGTTGATATCTCATGATATATTAGCTATCAATGATCAAAAAAGAATCTTATCTTACGAGAGAGAAATTACGCCATTCCTGGTAGGAATGGGCTTTTTGCTTTCTCCATGTGTTGTCCCGTTTGGGGTTCCCCCACGCTGCGTGATGGCCCACGCCGCACTGGGTTCCCATGTTGCTCCCCCGCTGCGGGGGGGAAGGGGGGGAGATTTGGGGTCACGGGCTGGCCGCCTGGGGGAGGGGAGGGGCTTGGCAGGGTCGTTTTGGGGTTCGGGGGATGCTTGTTGGTGGAAGGGGGGCGACCTTGCGAATGGCAGTTTGGGAGGGAGGAGGGCGTAACGTAGTAGGTAGGCTGGATTTATGAGAGTGTGTGGTGGGAATTCCTTGTCTTCTCCTTTTTTGACGGATGGATCGTTCCACAGTCTTCCTTCTCCTGTAACAACGTGCCAAAAGCTCGGTTTGTCCAGCCCAAGGAAAGCTGCTTGTCTGTGCTCTAGAAAAGGAGGATCCCGGTAAAGGGGTCGAATTGCTTGTTCCGGTCACCGAGGTCCGGCCCGGCTCCTAACGATCCTACACAAAACATGTTTGTGGAAACGAAAAGATGGGTGGGATGGGATCAGATGTTTGGTCCCGTCGGATGGATGGAAGGAACACATGGCACGGAGACGATACCCCATATGCTGGAGTGGCCGAGGGAGAGACGGAGGGACGGGATGTTTGGGGGCCAATAAAGCTGCCAAATCTCCGCCAAGCCGTGGTAATTCTGGAATTTTGCTAGGAGCTCGAATCGAAGTCTGTCACGGGGTGGAAGGGGGATTGAGATAACTGAAACCGTTTTGTTCAGTCCTATTTGTGAGAATAGGGGGGGCATGTCTATCGTCTTGTAATTCCCATCAAAAACCCAACAGCCCAGCTCCCGGGAATAATAGCCGAGAGAGGCTCACATGCAGAGTGAATCAGCTGCCGGAGTGATTCTGCATCTTTCCAGATCGATATAGCAGCGGTATATGTGAGGCGCCCGTTTGAGAAGTGGCATTTTGACCTGGCTCCTAGCCAGAAAGATGGCCTCGAAGGGCGGGTTGATAGAAATGACCTACGATCAAGAAGCAGGGCATGCTCTGAATCATCGAATATACAGGCACCAGCGCTATGTCCCCGAACTCTCGAATTATGTATTATACATTCACAATGAATCTTACACACATTTGCTACACCTCACGACCCCCCACCCTTCCAAACGGCTACACCCCCTGACTTCCGTCTCAACGCCCCTGGCCGTCCCGACTCCCCAAGAGACTTCTTCAACCTGTTTCCTAAGCTCAGTCTTGCCGCAGAAACAGGCTCGTCCCCTTTTGGTGGCGGTTTGGAAAACCCTCCAAACTCAAGTCCCGCAGCCGAGGAAGATGAGGCCCCTCCTCCCTGCACGACGCTTTCCCAGTTCTCCTTATCAGCCCCTTCTCGACTCCGCGCTGTATTGGTCCTTTTGATTCCCCCCACTTTAACGTTGCTGCTACTGCTACTCCTGACGTCGTCGAAACCTCCCCCGAATTTTGTCAGATCGGCAGGAACAGATCTCCTACGTTGCTTCGTCCCCGGCTTAGGGGGCGATGCTGCTCTCCTCCGGGGATTCGAGGCTTTATCCAGCGCGGCCCCGGCGCGCATCCTGGCCACTGCCGCTTGAAGCGCGGGCCAGCTCTCGACTTGGCCATTATCTGCTTTTTCAACACAGTTGCACTCGTCGCCGGCGGGGCATTCGGTTTCGCCCATGGCATGCCACTCGGCGAGACAGGCCTCGTGGGATGCGCAGCCGCAGTTGAGACACGGTGGGTAAAGCGCGTCGACTGGTTCGAGGCAATAGACGCATCGTAGCTGTGTTTGCGGGGTTTTGGAGTGAGACTGGCAGCGGTGGCAAATGCCGACGGCGCCGCCGACTTGGCCGTTGGTGGCGCGGATGTATTCGACCGGGTCCAGCTGTGTCTCATGTATGTGACACATGCCCGTGACGTCGAGACCGCGGCCCGATGCCAGGAGCGCCTGCAGTTGTTCCTTGCGACCGCCGAATGTGGCGGTGGGGGATGTGGTACCGGCAGTGCCATGGGGGTTGCTCACATCCGCGGATGGGTACGGCTCTTGGTGGCTGCCCTCGGTAGTGCTGGTCAGGAAGCTTGTGCCCGCGTCCTCCTTGAAGACGTTGAACTTCATAATCTCCAACCGAGAAAGGGGCTGGCCCCACATTTGCAACATCTCGGCGTAGGCATACCGGTAGCTGGAATAGAGGTTGCTTCGGTTGGGATCAAGTAGCGGGGTTGACATCCATCCGTCGTCGTCGAACAGTCCTTGGTTCTCGGGTATACACGACACTCCGAGTGGGATCATTGACATGAGCTCATCCCGTCGGTAGTCGTCGTCTGAAAGTGATGTCCGCGCTGTGCCGGGAGTATCAGGGGCAGCTCCAAATACCGTAGAGGCACCCCATGTTATGGTACTCGGCGCGAGGTTGCTGAGGAGGGTCTCGGCAGGACTGGGCCGTTTTCTAGGGAACTCTGGGGGCGATCCGGAGACGATGCCAGCAAGAGTCCGGGGCAAGCTCGCAGCGATTGTGGCAGCAACAGTGGAGTTGGAGCGATGAAGAAGTCTGTTGCTCGGGGACGTAGACAGACTGTGGGTGCCCTGCTCGATCTCACGCAGAAGCTCCCTGGTTCCCTTTGGAGGTGTCTCCCCACAAGAATATGAGTTTGACCCGGGCTCGACCAAGATCGCAACCTCCTCAGAGCCCTGCGAATCCGAATACATGGCCGGCGTGTGTGCCGTTCTGGGGGTCGTAATGGCGGAACTGGCCTGGCTCTTGAAGTTCATGTTCCACAGCGCCGGGTCCGACGGGAAGTATTCGAGCGAGAACGATGGCGCTTTCATGGGGAGGGGAGTCTGTGGTTGCGTGAGATGCGACTCCGCATAGGCCACGCCATCCTCCGCCGAGGAATCGCCAAAGATGCACGACAGCATTGCAAGCATCTGGGTATCTGCCACGTGCTCGAAATACTCGAACAGATCGTTGATCAGGTCTTGAGCAAGAGGGTGGAAGCCCCATCTGACTCTGCCGTATAAATCAGCCTCGGCATTGGTGGCCTGGCTGCCCTCTCCATCCTCGTCTCTGGCACGCGCAACGGCATCCCGGGCTATCACAAGCACCGACTCCCCCCTCCGTTTCCGCTCGTGAAGCTCCAGCGGGATGTTCTTTTGCAGCAGGAGCGCAGCGTAGTTCCACACGTGGACCAGATCGGGATAGCCGTATTTCTCTGCGACAGCAGCGTTGTGAGTGCAGACATCAGCACCGTCTCCGAAAATGGCGTATTCCTGGGCAAACTGTTTCTTTGACGGCAACTCGGCGTGGAGATCATGTATAGAAATCGTATTCTTCGGCCTCATCGGCCTCTTGCGGCTTGTCCCCGTGCCGGTGCCGGTCCCAGCACCTGTGCCTCCTCCGCTGGAACGCACGGATTCGTTGGCGCTCCAACTCTTCCGAAAGTTGTGCCCAGTTCGATACCACAACATCTTATGCACTGTGGTAGGCTCTGAGTCACTAGATGAGGTTGCATCTGTACCATCTGAGTCTCCAGACTGATCGTCAGTCGCGGAGGTATCGTCGTGGAATCGCTGTTTAGGTGGTGGTGAGTTGGGGGCCAGTCGTCCGAACCCAGCAAAGGTTGGTTCTCCCTTGGGTCGCTCCCGATATGAGCCTGCATTAGGAACCGCAAACAGACCTCTTGTCCCTTCTTTTCCTTCCTTCGTTGGAAAAAAGCAAACAAGTCTCCCGTCATTGGAAAATCGGGCGCCGCAGTACCTCGGGAGCGGGGGCATAACAAGGCGTTGCGTGGAAGCCAGAGTAGCTGTAGGATCAAGCTCTGTGCTACCACTGAGTTCCTGTGACATCGACGCAGAACCCCCGGTGGGAATATCGTGGTCATCATCGTCCTCGCTGGAGCTCTCATCTGCAAGTGCGTCAAGTTCGTCGTCAAAATCGCGAACATTTTTGAAAAACGTCGTGCTGGTTTCGAGATCCGTCTCGCCGAGCAGGTACATGAAGGCAAATTCGAGGCAATTTTGCCTCCTCTTCAAGAAACGAGCAGCCAGCTCTTGCAGCTCTCGCTCAATCTTCTCGTGCGTCTCCTCTGGCATAAAGGAACTTTTTTCGACAATAAATTTAAGGGCCTTGGTCTTGGGATAGCTGCTAGGGATGTCGACTTTGACCTTGATGAAAATTGTCTCGCCATTGACGCCCCACGGCCCCTTGAGCGACGCGTTCAGTAGAAGAGCATCCATATCGATGTTCTCCCACTTCACATTAGGAAGCTGGTCGCCGATTCGGAGGAACTCGTCTTGAATCGTCTCAGGCTCGCCCCAGCTGTCGTCATAACCGGGGCTAAACATGCTCGAGTCCTTGGATCCAGACCGAGTAGGGGTATCTGGGCCAGGCTTCCTTTTAGACATGGTGATGCCCTTCATCCATCCTATCTGAAGTTGGCTCTTGTCCACGTCTTTTCCGGAACCGGTCTTGGCCTTCATCGAGGTACTTCTCCAGGACGGTCCGACGCGACGCATGCGCGAGTGGAGGCCCAGGCTGAGGGCACTGGACCGATATTGGCCGCCGCTGCCTGGCCGCGGGTCGCTCATTGTCGCGTTTCTACGATCGCGGTGGACCGTATCGTCAACAGTGCGGAACGTCTTGTAAGTTGCGCCTTTGCGGGTGAGGATGAGGTTTTTCCTCATGGTAGTACCCCGGACGTAGCCGACAGACTCGAGTAGTCGGGGCTCGACTTTCTGAAGGCGCAGCTCGTTGTCCTCCCCCCAGGACACTAGTTGGAACTCGCGGTTGTCGACATTGTCGGTCCCGACACCTCCGCGGCTCCTCCAGAGGAATTCCTTGACTTTGTGGTTGCCGTGACCTTCGAATACGGCGACAGGATTGACAGGTCCGTCCATTGGGACCTGAGGTGCCGTCCGTCGATCATAGAGGTAGAGATTCCCAGGCTCATTTTGGGGCATGGCCAAGAGCCCCCATCCAAAGGGGGTGTGACGAGCCCTCCATACCGGGAAATCAGTCCTAATGACTCTCTCGGGCACTTCATTGCACTTCGCGTAGTCCCAGAACTTGATGCTCTTGTCCAGGGAACACGTCACCAGACCGGTAGACCGCGTGCGATTCCAGTCAACGCCGTAAATTTTGGAAGTGTGAGCGCTGATAGTCTGGAGTGGTTTTGCCGCTTTCCGGTTGTCCCAAATGTGCAGCCAGCGATCGTGCGAGGAGGCCAGGATATGGGGGTCCTGGCGATTGTATTTGACTTGCGTTGCGCCAGCATACCAGTCGCAGAATGTCAGTGATGGCTGCCTCGGTCTCCGGAGATCCCAGCAGTGGACATATCCATCCACAGCACAGGTTGCCAGGAAGTCAGGGTGATGGGCGGAGAAGTTGACGTCGGTGATGGCTCGACTATGGCCCTGAAGCGAATGCTCAATGGCCCCGGAAGGCGAATCATCACGCAAGTTGAGATTCCACACCAAGCAGCGGTGGTTAGCAGTTGAAGCAACCCAGTAGTCTCGAGCAGCAAAGGGTGACCACTGGACATCGACGACGAGCCAGGGGAGACCGTGACTGCTCAGCCTGCGGGGCGGGCTCCATGGCGAGTCCAGGTCTATGATGGCCAGACCATCGGGGCTAACGAGGCAAGAGTTCAGTACTGGCACATCGAGGATGGGGAGTGATGATTCTCACGATGCAAGCGCAACATCTCGCCCAGACGGTGAGATGGTTGCAGAGCCCACCAGCCCATCGACATGGATCGTCGCATCGGCGTCAAAACTCTCGCTATCGAAGGCCGAATTTATCGACTTTCCTTTCTTGGGAGGGTCTGAGAGGCGGTCGAAGGTGGAAGGCATCGTCAGCGCTCAGTGAACTGCATCAGCGCCCGGCGGCCCGCTCTGGGGGCCATGCGATGACCCGGGATGCCGCAATGACCAAACAAAAAGGCGCGACGCCGGCGTGTTAGGCACCAAAACTAGGTGTGCATCGGCGCAGGCCCGTCTTCTGAGAGCAATTCGGTGGGCGTTCACGTGGTAAGTCTCCAGATGGGGACTGATGACGGGATATTCGGCGTCCTGTCGCGTGTGATGAAGCTGTCACTTGAGCTCGAAGTGTCCCATCGCTGCGCCAAGCCCTTTGTGCAAGCTAGCTCTCCGTTGGGAATGGTCAGTTGAGAATCCCCCAGCTCGTCCTCAAGCAGCGTGGTTGGGTTTGGAAACTTGAATGGTCCGTGCGCTTATCGCCGCTGATTGCTCTGGCAGGTGCCTCACCCCGCCATGGAACCTCTACCTGACGGCATCACCATTCACAGGTCACGGCTACTCTCGAGTTTGTCATTCAATTTACTCCGCGTCTCTTTTTCTCTGAATTGCGATAGATCCGAGAATCGCTGCTGGCCTTCCACGATTTCCACCGTCCCAGTCGTTACCTCCTTTCGCCCGTGCCTCTTGCCCCAAGGCAGCGCTTCCCACGAGCAAGGACTCGAAACCGGCTTGTTCAACCACTCCCCCCTTCGTGCCCTCCCTGTGGCTAGAGTTCCTAGCCATTTACCATGTCTCTGCCGAAGCGGATCATCAAGGAAACGGAGCGCTTGCTCGCCGAGCCGTGAGCCTCCCAGACCCTGACCGACGGCTGTCATGCGCAGCTGGTTAACTTGTTTGTGGTGGCAGAGTCCCTGGTATTAGCGCAATCCCCCACGAAGACAACCTCCGCTACTTCGATGTCGAAATTCACGGTCCATCACAATCTCCATATGAGGGTTCGTCCGCAACACCACCGTATAGCCGAAGGCGCCAGAAATGCTGACAAGGCTGAAGGAGGTGTCTTTAAACTTGAGCTCTTCTTGCCCGATGACTACCCTATGACCCCGCCAAAGATTCGTTTCCTCACCAAGATCTTCCACCCAAACGTTGACAAGCTCGGCCGCATCTGCCTGGATGTTCTCAAGAGTGAGCCAGAAGCACAAAACTTGGACTTTGCAAAGGACAAGGCTAACCGTTTCCACCAGATAACTGGTCTCCCGCGCTGCAAATCCGGACGATTCTGCTCTCTATTCAAGCACTGCTAGGCGCCCCAAACCCGGATGATCCCCTGGCCCCTGATGTAGCCAAGACCTGGAAAGAGGACGAGGCGGCGGCCATCGCTACTGCGAGGGAGTGGACCCAGAAGCATGCAATTCCAAAGTGAGGAGAAAGACGGATAAGTCAAGTACAGAGTTGCTGTTGGCAGAGTCGAGGAGCAATCCAACCCAACGAGCTGTTTTGTCGGTAGGTGACTGAGGCCAAGAGACAGGCGGAGAAGTCTACAATGCAATGAGCGATTGAATCCTCACGTATTTTGAACCCGTGTCGGCATGATAGGTTATGACTGGGCGGGCGTACTCGATAGGTTATAATTCTCCTGTACTTTGTCGTCCTCCGTGGTCGAGTATGAAGTGAGCATTGTGTTCATGGTCAGTCGGGCTGGCATCCCGAGGCCCAGATCGTATCAGTCACAATTCATACCTCTTGTTGGGGAAAGACCGGCAAGCAACACAAAGTGTCTGACCTGCTGGCCCATATTCGACGATACGGCATCGAATATCTCTAGTTTACGCTGTCCGGACATGGCCTATTCGTTGCGTCAAATGTGGCTGCCGTTGTGTTGCACAATATGTTCTAGCTACCTATGTGATCCTGTCCTATATCCGGACTCCGGGCCCCGCAGTGAAACAACCTTAGTGACCAGGCACAAGCAATTGATTCCCGGTGCTGCGTGAAGGGCGGGAAGCGGGGGGCAAAACGTCTGGGCGAGGGTCATCTTGCGGGAGTCGAGGATTGCTGTTGCATAGCATAAATTGCAGAGCCGAGCGATCCTTCTGGGGGTTGCATTCCTTGATGTTTCCCAGCCCCGCAACATCTTTTACCGGGCACCTTCGCATCCAGGTGAACTTTCAGCACCAGCTACTTCACGGCCTGGGCTCACGTCTGCTGCGTCTCATCGACTCTCCCGAAAGGGGAATCCTGGGATTTTCTTGACCTGTTGTGCCTGCGTTTGCAACGAACAGGCCAACGCATGCGAGCAAGGGGGCCCTCTCAAACTTTGGTCCCAAACGGGCACAGCCGGTCCAGCGCCAGTCCCGAAGAGAGCTAGCGGGTATGGCCCACGCGCCACAACTGGGCACGCCAAAGCAGCTCTCCTAGCTTAACTACCCGCTCCACCTGCCTAGCCTACACCTGCCACCTTCTCGCCGTTGGCACACCCGCTTGGTAAGGGTCCTGGGATTCCTTCCCTTTCATTTTCTCCCTCCCTCCACATTGGACTTGTAAGGATACCTACCACCTCAGGATTGATTCTCTGTCTCCGATTGAACGGGTTTGAGGGCGCCCTGCAGCATTTCGGCACTTCCCTGCATCTTCCCTGGTTCAAGGCCGAGCGGTTGTCGATCGCCGTTCCTTCCCCTAACGCTTTTCTTGGCTGGCACCAGCCCCTTGGAAAGCCCCAAAACTTCGACCCCAAGCCACTCTCTCGCGCATCTGCTCGCTCAGACCTCCACGACCACACCTGCCTCCGCCATCGCAACGTCCAGATCTTGATCTAAATTCGCTTCTTGCCGACAGGAGAGAATCGATCCTGGGAGGTCGCAAAGGGGCTCTCCCCATCATCCACGAGCTTATACTTTCGGGAGGCTGAGCGCGAGGGCAAATTTACCTCCGAAGAACGCGTCGATTACCAACGCTCGAACGATTCGTGAACTCTCCCGGTCGTCGCACCCTCGACTGTTGTTCGCTCAATATCTAGACCAACAGCCAACCGTCGACTCTTTTCCCCAAGGTCAACCTTGCTGGCTCCGCAACGATGCCGTCAAGAACAAATTCCACGAGCGTCAAGCCAACTGGCGCAGTCCCGGTCAAGCGATTTGAGCTTCCGGCCTTGGAGTTTAAGTTTGCCTCACTCACTGACGGGACGGACATCCCACCTCCGCTCCCATCGCCCATCGAAGAGGAGCCGCTGCCGAAGACGCCAAATGGGGAGGCCAAGAAGGAGGACGCGAAACCAGCCCATCTCACAGCAGTCAATGGAAGTGCGGATCCCTCGTCGCCGGGGTCCAAACTGTCCAAGACCTCAACGGGAGCGATCAAGAGATCGGCTGAGGACTATCCGGCATCACCGACGCTTTCCACCCGCCCGGGAAGTATCCGTCGCCTGTTCTCGAGAAATCTCCTAAGCAGCGCCTACGCGAATGGAGAGGAGAGCGTGGACGGTGGCCGACCTCCGAGCCGCAGTGCCAACAGCGTTGCCGATAGTCGGAAGGCGAAGCGGTCTAGCGGTTGGTTCAGCCGGTTAAGTCGCAGTGACAGCAAACGCTCGGTCGCACCAGTCATGTCACCGACGGAAGAGAAAAAAGACACCGGCCCACCTCCGCCGATGATTCCAGAACTGCGCGAAATCAAGGAGAAGTTGGCAGCGGAAGATGCTGAGTTTGGGAGCGACCTCTTCAAAAACATAAAATGATCCGGGCGGTCCGGGGCTGGTTGAGCAGGGGATTACCTTGCAGAGCACGACGTCATCTTTCAGCGAGGCCGAGTGGCGATTGATACTTGACCTAAGCAGGACGAGGTCGAACCACGAGGCTGAGAGCTGAGCGCGATGCATGGAAACATCTGAAGAGGAGAGCGGAAGAAGGGACGTATGTGTTGGAGAGACGTCGATCTAAGATACCCCAGCTCGCTTTCTCTGAGCTCACTCATTTGCCCACGAGAGATTTCCTACTTGTTACCATATTGTCACACCTATTTCTTGTATTCGCAATATCCTTCGAACTTTTACGCGGCACGCAATGACAAGAGCGAGCGCCGACTTCATTTTCCTCAGGTGGCAGTTCTTCTGCCCTCTTATGTGCATGAGGAGCTACGATGGGATCATTGTGTGTGTTTTTTCTTGGTACATACCTTATAATGTGCGCTAGATGGAAACGGCCATCCTGACGAGGCCAGATTGGAGAGGAAGAAAGAGAACGAGAGATAGCGGGAAGAAGGGGCCCCGCATTACGACTGACTGGCTTACGGCTGCAAATTTTGTTTGTATCTTACTCTTCTCTACTTGGTTCGAAAGTCGAGGGCCAGCCGATGCTGAGCTGACTTTATTGAGCTACAAAATCAAGACGGTTTCTTATAATTTTGATTCCATAGTGGTGTTGATCATCACAATGCTGAACTCCTAGCTGCCGGGTTGACGGCTCAAGATGTATGGACAGGGGCCGAGGAATTGTCGAACGGCTTAGACTGTAGCACCTGAGGCCACGGAGGGCTTGTTGAGAGCAAACTGGATTTACGGCGAGAGTGGTGTGTCCAACTGTGACTGGGGACACTGGAGTGCTCCGAAGTGGTCGCATCCCGCTTTGACCCCTTGTTGATGCATCGCGGGGCATATAGTGGCGGGCTTAAGGCCCAAGTTTCGGCCAATTGCCCGCACCAGCTGACCAGCTGATTGATAGACACAAGAGTCAATGACTGCGCGTTTTTATGATGGTTGCGACACCGGCAAATGAGAAGGAGGAAAGCCAAGAGGGCACGAAGTGATAGCAGAAAAATGAAAGAAAAATAAACCCCTGAAGCGTGCAGTTTGCTGTCAATGGCCAATCATCTCCATTGAAACGATTGAAGGTGGTGTGGAGTTGAGAGCTGCCCAGAAGTGGGGCTAGAAAGAGCTCTCGAAGCTCAGACGTCATCGCCTTTGCTTGGCTGGCTCTTGCCGACGCCAAATCTCGAAACGCCGCGAAGACGTTTCAACGGCACCAGACGTCAAGCGTCCATCTGAAATTGCTGCCGAACACCCAATCGGCACGCTATACCATGCCGATTCTCACCCCTAGGTCCGCCCTCTACCTTGGAGCCGGCAGCAGCAGGTTGATCCGCCCCGCGTCTGTCGCCGCTGCTTCGGCGCCGACCCCGGCCTTCTCCCGGCATGTGCCGGCCCAGCCTCGGGCTCTCGGCCCTCTCACACCGCGCCGCTACCTCTCCGGCCCCTACGGCTACACGCAGGCCAAGTCCCTTGTCTTCTCCAAGTTCGGCGAGCCCTCGGACGTGCTGCACGTCCACCGGCACTCCATCTCGCCCACCCTCCCCGACGGCGCCGTCCTCCTCCGCGCCCTCGCCGTGCCCGTCAACCCCTCCGACGTCAACACCATCCAAGGCACCTACGGCGTCAAGCCCCAGTTCTCCCCGCTCCTCGGCACCCCCGAGCCCGCCGTAATCCCCGGCAACGAAGGTTGCTTCGAAGTCGTCGCCGTCGGCCCCGGCGTTAAGACCCTCCGCCGCGGCGACTGGGCCATCCCCGCCACCACCGGCTTCGGCACCTTCCGCACCCACGCCGTCGCCGAGCACGCCGACCGCTCCCTCTTCCGCATCGGCGGCGACCGCGGCACCGCCGGCCTCACCCCCGCACAAGTCGCCACCGTCTCCGTCAACCCGTGCTCCGCCTACCGCATGCTCCGCGACTACGTCGACCTGATCGCCCTCTCCGTCTCCAGCTTCTCCCGCGACCCCACCACCCCCGGTGGCGCCTGGTTCCTCCAAAACGGCGCCAACTCGGGCGTCGGCCGCGCCGCCATCCAGCTCGGCGCCCTCTGGGGCCTGCGCAACATCAACATCGTCCGCGAGCGCCCCACCGCTGAAGAAACCGCCGCCCTCAAAGACGAACTCACTGCCCTCGGCGCCACCGTCGTGCTGACCGAGGCCGAGTTCCTCGATCGCGCCTTTAGCGCTCGCCTTCGCGAGGAGTTCACCCGCGGCGGGCGCGACCCCGTGCTGCTCGGTCTCAACTGCGTAGGCGGGAAATCCGCCGCTGCGGTGGTCAAGGCGCTGAGCCCCAAGGGCACGATGGTTACGTACGGCGGGATGTCGAGGCAGAGTTTTCCGTTTCCAACGGGGCCGCAGATCTTCAAGCGGTTGCGATTCGAGGGGTTCTGGCTGAGCGAGTGGAGCAAGGAGAATCCGGCGGAGAAGCGCAAGACGATTGATGAGATTGTCGAGTTGATGCGGGACGGGAAGTTCAAGGCGGCGCCGGTGGAGGAGGTGCAGTGGGATTGGGACACGGAAGAAAAGACGTTGCAGGCGGCGGTCCAGGGAACGTTGGAGGGGTTTAGGAGTGGGAAGGGGCTGTTTGTTTTCAAGGATACGTAGGTGGTTATTGTTGGTGTTAAAGTAATTGTTCTGTATGATGGTGTATCATAAGTAGAATCTGGACATAGAGTTTGGCATGGAGCATTTTACTGCATATCTGGTTGATATTCAGCAGCAGCGGTGTTGGCATTGTGATCATATGCATTTGTAAACAACCAATTATTTATCCGCTGGAATACAGACCACACGCCTCGCTGATACCATTCAAAACCGGCTCCGCAAAATCAAATCCCTTGCGTCTACCCATAGTCAAGCCATTCAGATCATGCCCTAAAGTGCTGAACGATCTCGTGCAGCTTATCAATAACAACGGGCACCAGAGCGCTCAAGCTATCGTCCATGATCCTCTCTAGCGTCCGGATAGCATCTTCTTCACTCAGTTCTAGATGGAACCTCTCCTTCACCTTCAGCACGGCCTTGTCCGGCTCGAGCTTGATATCGGGAATATTGGCGTCCACCATCAAACTGAACAGATTCAGAATGAGGTTGCTGTTCTTGCGGAGCGCGCTGTATGCCAGGAAGCAGTATTGCTTGAACTGGCGATAGTGTTCCGAGCCTGACCCTCCCATGCAATCCACCATCTCCTTGGACAACTTCATCGCTGGTGCAAAAGGCTTCGGATCGCGCCCGAGGATATAACCAAAGTCCGCATGAAAGAAATGGCCATCAGGAGTCAAGAGCAGGTTGTCCAAATGGCGATCGCCGACACCAAGAATGTATGTGATTACGCAATAGCCCGCGCATGATTTGACAAAGGTGTCGAGGGTCTCCTTGCGCAAGCCAAGGGGGCCGTGGCTGTCGGGGTTGTGATGCTTGAGGTAGGCGAGTGCGGGGTTGTTGCGGAACTTTGATGCGATCCCTTGGAAGGTCATCGAGGGCACGAACTGTGACAGGCCGGCCGTCGTGCTCGTCGCGAGGATCTTGTACGGGGAAAGCTTGAGGTCGAGGTTTTCCTTTTGGAGGAGGTTATCCATGAGAGTGATAATCTGGATAACCAGTTGATCTTGCCGTAAATCGTCACCAGTCTTGAATAGAACCGGGTACTTGCGTCCAGAAGTTGTCTTGAAAGCGACTTTGATGGGGTGTAAGGAAGACTTGAAGACAATGGTTTCTTCTGGGGCCACGCCAATAATCTCAACTGACGGATCCAAGGGAAGGGGCAGCGGTGGGTCGATAGTCATCAGTTCGTTTTTGGGGTCTGCGAGGAAGCTCTTGACACGGTCAGTCCTCCTTGCGATGGACTCGTTCGACTCTTTAATCTCCCCTGATATCTTAGACAGGATGGCAATCCACTCAGCCTGTCTCCGAAGTGTCTTCCTGGTTTCAATGCCATCTGGCTGCTTCACGAGCTCCGTCATGAAGTCGAAGGCGATCTTGTGATAAATCGCCTGAATGTCTTGGCCTTGTTCCTGGGACTTGTCATCACACTCGACCATGACGTACCACCAGAAGTAGTTGCCTAGAACAAAGCTTTGGGTTGCTCTTGAGATAAGGAATCGGGCGAGCGAGGAGTCTTGCGCTACCTCGTGCCCGGACTGTGGCGAAATGTGTTCGTACTTCAGTGCTTGCACGAGCTGTAGCAAATATAGTAGTAGCTCAGCATTGTCTGCCTTCCGCAGACGCTCAACGGCGAATGCACGGACTGACGAGTTATCGAATGTCGGCCCAAGGAGCTCCAGCGCATCGTCCACGTCTATGTCGGTCCACCTACCCAAAACCTGGACAGCCTGTTTCGACTCGGCCAGGTCCTGCCAATTTACCGATTTGACGAACTTGGTGAGGGCTTTCTTGTTTCGCGTCAAATGGTAACGGAATTTCCATATGAGATCCTTCTCTTCAGGAGAAAGCGTGTGTGTTGGAGAATATGACATGATAAGGTTCAGCTCGTCCCTAACCTTGGCGTTTGGTTTCAAGTCCTTATCCAGGATTCCGTTCCGGTGCTGGCTTCGGACAAGTCGGCGATGTTTGCTTTCAGCGGGATTGTCTCTAGCCCCGACTTCAGGATCATAGACCCTTATCAATGGCCCACCATAACCCTCATCGTCATCGACACCGTTGATTCCCGGTCCAAAATGGACCTCGGGTGGCGGCTTGAGGACTATGTTAGACTGTGACGCAGAAGGATGCTGCAAGGACGATATAGGCGGAGGCGGGTATTCATGATCGGCGAAGACAACAGGAAAGTCGAACTTCGGCAGCTCCACATTGAGCACAAAGTTTGGGAGCTCTGGGTCTCGGCCCGCATCCGGCCCCTTTCGATCTTCAGCGCCGGAATTGGCGACTTGTCGGCGTTGAGCTGCCTTTTGCAAATCCTGTGTAGCTTCGAATGCCTTCCTTTCAGCTTTGCGGAAGATGAGCTGATCGAGCCAGTCAACCTTCGGTATTTCGCCCATCTCGTGTTTCTTGAACAAAGCATCCATGCGTTCCAAGTCTTCAGTTATCTTGTCCTCTGCTGTTGCGGGGCCCTTTTTGGCATTCATCTTCTTCTTATCAACGAAAGCGGGCGTCGTGGAGTCGTCGTTCCCATCTCCCGCCTTGTGTCTGTAGACGTGGCACTTCTGGCGACCCCTGTGTAGCTGGTTGTCTCTGTCGAAGAGCGGCAGTGTGGTTCCGCCAAACGGAATCGCGTGTCCTTGCGCACCCTCACCTCCTGTCGGGGCCAGGTCCCAAAGCGTGATGGCGAGGCGGGCATTGTCGGGGAGGCTTGAGTAAGTGATGGGGAGCGTAAGCCATTCGTTCCATCTTCGCTCTGTCTTGAAAGTTTTGTATGCGGTCTGCACTGGGACAGTCAGGGGTTTGGATCCAGCCCAGACCTGGACAGTAACATAAAGGTCAGAGAGAGGGCTGGACGGTTAGTCAATCGCCTAGAAGTGCCACAAGGGAAAGGCAGTACCTTTGATTAGAGCCAATGTATTTGAGGTCCAAACGATCGACCAAGATGGAAAACGGTATTGCCGGTTCACTTCCTTCTAGGTTCAAGCTGCAACACCCGTCAGTCTCTGGTACTTGGTAATAGCGAGGCCGAACATGAGTGCGTCGAGGGGAGTTCCCTACATGCGGATGCTGACGGGAAAGTTCAGCTGGTCGGAGCTGGCGAAAGAAAACGGCTCCATGACGAGTGCCTGATTCCTTTGCGTTACCCGCGCTCCCTGTTGCTTGTGCAAAGGAAAGGGAACGAGGAAGACCGAAATCGACAAGCGCAGGTGACGACCTGATGGTGCATTGGATGATACGCCAGCAGTTGGGGCGGATGACCAGGGTGATAAGCTTCCGACCCCTCCTACAACCTTGGTAGGCGAGCCAGGCAGGCACCAACCCTGTCGCCTGGCGGGCGCGCCCCACTGTAGCTAAAGTGTCCCCACATTTTAAGCTGCTGAACGCGTCTCAACTGACGACTGGAGGTGCTCTGTGGTTCACAAACAACATTTCAGCGGAGCGCAGCTGGCAGAGCATCACCTTCCATCTCGCCTTCTAGAACGATCTCAGCGCACACACTTCTCGCATTTTCGTCTTCGGAAAAGACCCTGTGTTTTTTCTATCTGTAGAGCAAATTTGCAATTTACATCCTTTCACCATGGCAGAATCCGATATCGACCCGTCGTCACCCCGAAATCACAGAAATCTTACCGTTCGAAACCGGGAGAACGGCACTGGGGCAAGAAAACGCCAGCAAGATGTTACCGGAGAGTCTTCAAACACAAGGCGACGGACCCGAGAGCCCTCGCCAGAGGGCGGTATCGAAGCTGATCAGGATGACTACGACCCCGACCAGTCAATGCAGGAGCGTCGAGAAATCCAGCGAACACTCCGGGGCATGCAACAGGAAATGCGAGAGAACCCCGACGAGTTTCTCCAGGCCGACCCGACAGCCCTGCTGGACTATTTGAAGAAGTCAGACTCCGTTATCATGAACGTGAAGCAGACGGTTGAAGCTGCTATCGACTCCCGAGGACTCGTGATCGCAGCCGACCTCTCCGCACGTCGAGTGCAGCGACTTACATCAGGCACCGCGGCGAATGGGGTTGATGTGGACGAGTTTGTTTCCAAGTGTATCAGCTACATGCGTCACGGCGGAGGTATCGACAATGATGAAGCGGTGGAGCTTTCCAGCACACAAAGACGACGTCGACAGCCAAATCGTGGCGCAATAGGCAACGATGATGACGATGAAGTGGGCGACGACGGCGACATGGAAAATTGGGCACATTTGGGCCGGTTCGCCATCATCCCCTACATCCGCCGCCCTGCGCTGCCAGGATTTCTCATGGGGCCTTTGTCGATAGAGAAGAAGGCAAGGAAGACGGCTGTGAGATCGGCGCCGTTCAAGATATCGAATCTCAGGGAAGTCAGACCGGAGGAGGTCAGGGCAGAGGATCTCAAGAAGTCAGACAAGAACGATCTGACTGCAATCTGCTTGAAGATCTACGCACAGCTTGAAAAGTTCCAGGAATATGCTCAGAATAAGGTGGAGGACCAGCTACAGCAGCTTGATGACAATCTCTCGGACGATGAGCAGAAGAGGAAAGCTGACGAGATCATGAATGAGTACGCGCTACGGGACACCGGCGGGATCGACCTGATGCGGTTCGTCGTCAACCCGCGTTCATTTGCCCAGACAGTGGAGAATATGTTTTATGTCAGTTTCTTGATTCGTGAGGGGAAAGTCGAACTTCAGTTTGACGATAAAAATCTCCCTGCGATAGGTAAGAAGGCCAGTCAGGCGGACATTCGAGAGCGATGCTAACGAAGAATCGGCAGCGCCAATGAAACTGGACTTGCAGGAAGAAAATGCAAACTCCAGGCATGCGGCTATGCGGCATCAGGCCATCATGTCAATTGACATGGGAATTTGGAGAGATATCATTGACGCTTTCGAGATAAAAGAGTCAATAATGCCCCATCGCGAGGAAGAAGAAAGTACTGGCGGGCCGGGCGCTCAGGGTTGGTACTCATAAGGGTGAGTCTGCCCAAATGTAGATCAACACCAGAGAGTAACCCGTTTTCAGGGCCACGTACCTGAGTCGGGTGTATCCTCGCCTAATACACTTGTTGGGAGAATCCATGGTGTTTTCTTTGTTGGAGGGGCGCGCTGTCAGGACCCATGTGTCTGTTTCCGGAAATCTTCTTGGTCACGTCTTTGACACATTGTCACGGGTATGTCTTTGAGCTCTGTCGTCAATCTGGATGTTTTTTTTATCATGATCCTCTTCCATTCCGCTTTATGCGAAACCATCTTTCGCAGCCATCTCTCTACCCGACGGACCGAGCTCAACGGCATCAGGAAAATACCAAAACGAGGTTGCTTGGATCGCAAGCTGTGAATTTCCTCACGCAACAATCGGCAGAGTATTCCGCTCAGTCGGCTTACGTTGCGACAATGTCAGACGACACCCAGGAAGACGCCCAGTTAGAGCTGGTCCCGAGCGCCGCCAATACAGATTCTGCGGATGAAGATTCAATGATATCCCAGCGCACGCAATTAGTGGAATTATACTCAGGACAACCCCCCGCCGACATTCCCCCTCCTTCGGTTCCATCCCATGACAACGGGTCACTGCCAACGGGTGGTTCAGGGGAAGGAGAGCCTACTGCCTCTGATGGGTCACAGGAAGGGGAATCTCTCAGTGTTGGCGAGGCTTTTGGGAGCTTCCCCGCCGACAGCCAGCTGGTTCATCAAGGCGATGAAGTCTTGAGTTACTCCGATGATGAAGACGACGAGGAAGACAACAGGGAAGACGACAGGGAAGACGATAGGGAAGACGAGGAAGACGAAGAGGCATTCTTCAGCTTCTCTGATGGTGAAGACGGCTATGACAGCGAGGGGCCCTTGGCCTACGTCCCTTACCCTTACGACGACCCTCCACCCTGGAACGAAGACGAGCACTGGAGTGAGTCCGAAGCAGGTGTTCCCTCTACAGACAGTGACGACTATCGGGTACCCGAACTCGGCTGGTTTCACGATGAGGGCAGGCTTCCAAGAACTGAGATACAGAAGGCGTACACGGTCAAATTTCCCATCGGACATGTCGGCCAGCGCGAGGATGGCATCAGTGGCTATATCCCGCCACAGAGACGACAGGAGAGGTCATGGCTCGATTACCGGAAGGGGATCACGGTGCCGCCGTCCGTGGGAATGCTGGAGAACATTGAGGGGGCGAGGGAACTCTGGGACATGGCCAGGCGACTGGGTGAAGCAGATCTGCTCGAGCGCATCGTTTCCTATTATGACCACGCCATGGACGCCAATCTGCAGGTCGCAGATGCACTCCTGCTAGCCCACAAGCAGATTCGTCACGACACCGTATGGATACGGGGCGTCGACAGGTTCTTCCAGGCGATGGAGGGCGCAGATCCAGAGTCTGCCCGAGGTATTCAGCTGATCTTGGCTCGCGCCGTATTGGCAAACTCGAAACTCCGCGACCAGATCGACATGCTGAGGCAGGGGATTGACCCCGACACGATGGAGTTTGCTGTACCAAAGCGGCGTGAGCAACACCAAAACTCGCCCGCCGAAACGCCAAAACTTGAGCCTTCCGGCGCCAGCAGCGAACAGGATGCCGCGGAAAACGCAGTGACGTGGTCCCAGATAACCGCGGAGGACAGGGTCAAGGAGCTCGAGGCCGCAATAGAAGTGTACTCGAGCCAATGGTGGACCTTGCAAGGCGCCGACCACGAGCTGAGGGAACAAATTGCTGCTGTCTTCCGCGACACCAAAACGGCTCCAGAAGACAACAGCGGGGATCTTGTTGCCAGTCTCCAAGACGGAAATGTACCCCAGGATATCGTCAACTTGGTCAGAAAGAAGGTGACTGCTCTCAGAGAACGGGCAACCCAAGCCGAGACGAGAGCGACCGAGCTGCAAAAAGAGAAGGAAGACCTTCAAAGGGATCTGGACGACGAAAATGCGCATGCCCGGATGATTGAGGGAATAGCGGAGAAGTACGAGAAGAGAATTCGCAACTATCAAAGGGAGGCCAAGAGGCTGAAAGCCAAGGTCGGCATACCCATAGACCACCAGTTTCAGAAGTTTGTGAAGGCCGTGAAGGACGCCGCAGGGGCGGCAGGGGCTCCCCAGAAGGATAAGGAGGGCAGAACGGCGGTCGAAAGGGCGATCGAGGCACTCATATCAGCCCTCCAGAAAATCGGGGACCTCAGTCTCCCAGCCGGTCCGTCAAAGTTCGCAAGGTTGGCGATGGGAGGCCACATTGCAGACGCCAAGAGGCAGGCGGATTACATCAAGACCTGTGTTCTCGGCCTGTTGGGGGAAGTGGCGAAATCACAGACCATGGACACGATGCAGGCAAAGGAAATGGTCAAGTACATGGCAGAAAACAGGCGACTCAACGACGAGCTCATTGGGCGCATGCACCAGAATTCCGACCTCAAGGAAGAAATCCGCGAGTTGGAAAGAAAGCTGTTGGTGCTCACCAGATTCCAGAAGGAAGCCGACCCCTGGAAGAGCCGCATCCAGGAGCTCGAGAAGGCAGATGCGGCGAGGAAGGAGACGATGGCAAAATACGAGGAAATCTTGGCGAGGATCCCCGTCGACGCGGCCGTGGCCTTCACAGACGAGCAGCTGCAGCACCTCATCGAATTCCTCCCCACGGTGTCTGCATACTATGAAGAGCAGGGCCACCTGGATAACGCCATCGCCCGCGCCCAGGACATCGTGGCGAGCGACAACGCCATGTTTAACGAGATGATAGCGCACTTGGTCAAGGCCTTTGGCGAGCAAGCCCTGCGGCAGGAGATGTGCAACGCCGATATGAGACGCACGAGGGACCGCATGGACGTGTTGGAGATGCAGGCGAAGCGACTCAAATCTGATAAGAATTTCCTGGTTTTGGACCATGCGAAGCTCGACAAGGAGCGGGAACAGGTGAAGGCCATGGCAGATGCTCAAAAGGCCGAGATCGAGGCGGCCGATCAAGAGATGAGGCGGCAGCAAGACGAGGCCGCTCAGCAAGTCAACCAGACGGCAAGGGAGCTCGCCGAACAAGTTGAGGCCGTCAGAAAGCTCAAGGAAGAAACCAAGGCGGTCGCGCAAGAGAAGAAGGAAAATTACAAGGAGATGGTGGCACAACTGGAGGCGAAGCAAAAGCAAGCCGAGGAGGAGATTGAGAAGATGAAGCAGAAACTCGCCCGGCAGGCCGAAGCCAATGACCGAGCCGCAAAGAGGCTCGAGGAAAACAGGGAGAGGCTCGAACACGAGCGCGAGACAGAGCGACGAGAGATTGACAGGTGGATCGAACGACAGAAGGAGCTTATCAAAAAGAGGGACGAGCTCCTCAGGTGCGAACAGGAGCTTGCGGCCATTACTGAAGCTGTGAAGAAAGACCGGATCATAGCCAGAGCCAAGATGACACGACTGAGACTGGACCTGGCATCCATGGCTTCACGTCTGGCCAGCGACATCGAGCGGAAGAAGCTGTTCGCGGCCAAGACGACCGCCAAGGAAGTCGAGGAAATGCGCGAGGAGCTCGAGAAAGAGGCCCGACACCCCCAAGTCTGCTTCTGCTGGCTGCTCAAGTTCTTCCTCCCCGACGTCCACAAGTCCATCATCGCATGCGAGGTACACCCTCCCAAACCACGCCGCCGCGCAACCCAAGGCCGACCCCTCGGCCTCCGCCCGCAGATGCTCTCGGATTTGCTCGCCCGGGCCGAAACCCCGTCCGACTCCTCCGTCTCCTCCTTCTTCGACGACGAATCCGGCCCCGAAATCGGCCCCAAACCCGGCCCCTTCCCCGACACCTCCCCTGCCATGTCCCACGGCCACGGCCACGGCCACTCCGCGCTCGCCTCCATCTGGCCCTACCTCTGCCAGCTGCTCACCTCCTCCGTCTGGCTCGTCCTGCTCTTCCTCCTGCAAGCCCGCAACTTCTACGATCTCTTCTGGTTCAGCGCCATCGTCATCGCCGGCTTCCCGCTCTACCTCTTCCGCGTCGCCCTCTACCTCGTGCATACCAACTATCGCCGCACTCGCCGCTCGCTTCCTGACTTCCTGCGGCGCATCTTGCCGCTCGCGGGCAAGTATCGCGAACCGCCTGAGTTCTGGTTGCTCAAGACGCCCGAGGCCTCGGCCATCGTCGGGATCGTGGTCATGACGTGGTTTGCGCTGACGGTGTTGGCGGCGCAGGCGGTTGATGTGGAGAGGAAGATATGGATTGGGAAGAACGACTGGCGCGGGGCGTATCTAAGGGATATCGGGGAGGTGAGTCCGTATCCGGGGTGGTGGCCGGTGGAGGTGGATTTCAGGCTGGCGATCGAACCTGTGTTGGGGCCGGCGATCGAGTTGGTACATTTTTTGTTGTTTGAAATGAAGAAGGGGTCGAAGTGGCACAAGGCTTTTGCGAATAGGGCGTTGGAGGTTGTGAGGGGGTGGATGTGATATAATTCGAGCGTATTGGAGGTTGTTAAAAGGGTATTGGAAGGGTATTGGAAGGGTATTGGAAGGGTATCAGAGGGGTACTGGAGAGGTGCTAGAGGGTATTGGGAGGGTATTGAAGGATTGTTAGAAGGGTATTGGGTTGGATACCTTGAACAGGAGATGATGAACAAACAACAGCCAACTCGTTGGGATTGCTATCACTTGTGAGATGTGCCTTGGACTCCTTGACACCGCGAGTAACCCCGAGTGCGTACAACAATATGGAAAGATCAGGCATTCGTGTCTTCCCCTAGATAAGTGGTGTGAAACTGAGTCAAAATCAAAAATCACATCCCCCGTGGCGCAACTGGCTAGCGCGTCAGACTGTTATCTCTTTTCTTCTCTTCAAGAGAAATAAGACGAAAAAGACATCTGGAGGTTCTCAGTTCAATCCTGAGCGGGGGAGTACAATTCGCAAACACAGGGAGTTTCCTGGGTTCGCTTCTTTTTTGGTGGATTTGTTCTGTGAGGTGGAGTGGGTGGAGGTGAGGGTATCACGAAGGAGGGTCCACATCGACTCTTGTAGATGTTGTTGACTTGCCACATGTAGGTGTGTTTCGCTTTCATTTTGACCAAAAAAAGAAGTAAAAACAATGCTTGAGCTTTCGATGTCGTCAACAAGGCTCCAGTTCGAAGTTGGTCCAAGGGCACCATCGGCCCGTCCCGTTGGTGTTCAGGGGTTTCGTTCAGGGGTGAGCCGCCTGGGAAGGAACCGCCAAGACATCCAACAGAACAAGCCACCAACAACAATTGGTCCCCAAATGGCGGCGCAGCGTTCTCGATCCTGGGTCTTGAGGACATCGATCCCCGCATGGCCAAACATTATGGTGACTTGAATATACCATACGAACTGAATGAAGCGATCTTTCCACTCCGCGCGTCGCCGACATGGAGGACGACCCCAACGCTCCTGCCGTTGTCAACGGAAGCCGTGAAACAGCAGCGCTCCTTGCCAATATCCTGGATGAGCTTAAAACCATCCGCAAACAGACAGGCCAACCCCTCTCTCAACCCAGCAACGACTGCGCTCGCTGCAGCCAGGAAACAAAAGATATCGAAGACGATACTCCTACAGGGCAGCTCACAAAAGAGGCAAGAACCGGACCTATCCTCTGCGAAGCCCTCCGACGCTACCGAACCGACTCGGTGCCGCAATGGTCCGCTTTCTACGGAGCTCACGTCACTTCGCCGCCGCAGTCTGACGGCTACGGCTTCAAAGATCAAGAGCGCAGATCAGCATGGAACTCGCTCATCGGCGAGACTTGGCAGATCCCGCACGACAACCGTATAAGCCTCTGCTTCTTGAGCGCCCCGACTGATCCCATGGTGCCATCCCGCGTTCGGAATTTCTTATATCATTTTCACGATGCGCATGCGAACGAGTCCCCGAGGGGGAGGTACTTCAACATCTGGGATTGGTTTGACTCTGGGATTTCAGCCTACTGGTACCCGCACAAGAGCTCGTCGGACCTAGACCTGGACATGGAAAAGCGAGGCCGGATTGAGGATGGGCTTACTGGCGCGAAGGAGGAGACGTCCGCGCTGGCGCCAATGGTGGCGCCGTGGAGGAGGATGATCAATTTCCAGGGGCTGACCACCGTTCGTAACTGCGAGTCGGGTGAGAAGAGGAGCACGGTGACGGATGAGGACCTGTGTCCGTTTTTGTTGCCCAAGATGGATGAAGCGATATTCGAGCTGCCAGTGAACAACATCATCTGGCGCGCGGTTCGCAACCATTTACAGAGCAAGCGGGCGACTGAAGCGAACCATTCTGAGCTCTTGGCAAAGGGGTGCATTCTGTTCCATCTCACCTTTTACGAGATTATCGGTCCCGATTACGCTCCTGGCTTGACCGAGCTCTGGCCTTGTGGAGAGCTGTATTCCAATGGCGAGGAACCTAGGAACAGAAGGCGGCGGATTAGGGAAAGCTCACTGACGGTGAGTGAACTTCATAACCTTGCGCTCGAGGTTTTCTGACCCCTCTTAGATAATCGCCGCCCCTGGCAGTGAAGTTTCGAGCTCGAAGGCTGCACGGTCAATCTTCTGGACGATGATATGCCTCAGACCTCTGCATTTTCCCCACCCCTACTACTTCGAGAGGCGTGATGACCTATCGCAGGGCAACCATCACGAGATGATCGACGACATGAGCGATGTAGCCCACAAGTGCCTTCTGTCCGTGCTGGACAAATGGGAAGAGATCGCCGAGTTCTTTGATGAGCTGTTGTGCGAAAAGAGGGCGCTCTTCGATCCGAACTATCATGACACCCTCCTCACCGACGACGTGGCGTTATCCCGATCGAAGAAGTACTTCTGGGCGATCGAGTTCCTCAAAGAGCTCGAAAAGAGTGTCACGGACAACATCCGCCAAGTTGACCGTTTCGCTGCGTTCCTTCGCGCAAACCCTCCGCCGACTAGTCGCAATTCGAGAGATTTCTCGGCGCGCATCCGGAAGCAATACGCTGCCCTCATCAAGCTTGAGGCCCTGAGGGTCAGATTCGCAAATAAACGAGAGGAGGCCGTTGCGCTGAGGGATGGGGTGAGTTGACACTCCTGGCCGACCTGATCAGAATTCCAACTCATACTCTCAGCTTTTCAACGCCAGCGCCGTCATAGAGAGTCGAATGTCGACAAAACTCGGGGAAAACATCAAACTACTGACTTTTGTTAGCATCTTCTTTCTCCCGCTCTCTTTTTGCACCTCGCTCTGGAGCGTCAACGATGATATCTTCCCACTCTCGGCATTCGTGGTCACGATGCCGGTCCTGTCGATTTGCACATATGTTATCAGCCTCAACCTGGACTACATTGCCACCTTTTGGCAGCGTCTTAAGATGCAAGCTTGGCCCCCTGATCCAGAAAGGAGGGAAGCAGCTCAAACCAACACTGAAAATGTGCGTCCCCGCCGTCTTCACTTTGCCAGCTTCTTGCCTGCTGCGTTACGGTCTAGGCTCTTCCCAGGCTTGCGACAAGAGGATACTCATGAGTTACCGCTTTCAGCGCGATTGGGGGAGATTCATGTCCAGATTTCGAGAGTCCAAACGGTGGAAGCAATCGATGCCCTCGCACGCAGCGAGAAGAATGGGCGCTCCACTTCAGATCCCTGGGAGCTGCGAAGAGCCGTCTACGTCCGACAGGCTTCAGAAAAAGCTTCCAATGGCACGGAAGATGGAATTGATGGACTGGGCACGGCCTCTTGAGAGTGCAGTTGCGAGCTGGTCCTGCTGTGGATGAGCATTGTATGGTGCACAGCAAATTGCGGCCCGGATCATTCCAAATGCAGTCCGCGGTCTTCTGCTCCTCCAGCCTCCATGGCTGGTGTTGTCCTTCTGATTACTTTGTGGCAGAAAATCCGCGGAGCAGAGAGAAATGTCAACTCACCGCCAATCAGACTGCTGAGATGCCGTGGTTTCTCAAATCTATTGAGCCAGATGATTAATCGCGGGTTGTTGGAAGAAACCGTACCTCCGAGGGTGGCTTACCGACAGACAGGGGACTGGCTCCAGCACATGATGCATGCGGGCTGCTTACACAGTAGGCAGCGGGTCGTTAGCGAGCTCGATCACGCCTGGCTCTGGGGAAGCTCAGGTCTGGAACACCCCGGTCATGAGCAGGCCCGTCAGGATTCCAAATTCAAATACGCAGTCCGCTGCCAGCAGCGCAAATGCAGCCCAATTGTCATTATTGCACGACATTTCCGATTATTACGCTGAAACGAGGAGCTTCCGGGTTCAGAAGTCGCCGAGCCAAGCAAGACTTTGAGCTCAAAGAGCTACGCCGCAAGCGGATAGCGCTTCACAGCCCAGTGGACCGAGGTCGTCTGCTCCACACCACGTCGCGATGCCGAGGACAGAGCTCAAGCTGCTCCGCGGGGTGCCATCGATGCGGTATCAATTTGTAAGTTGGAAAAATCACAAAGGGCCCATCCACGTTGAGGTTGCGTCACCAGTATATAGACGGCCATCTTCGCCCGCCTTTCAGTTGAGCTTTTTGTTTTTGAATCATCAACACAATCAATCAGCCCTCAAGCATCAAGCATTAACCTGCAAAGAGTCAACACTCATACCAGGCACATCGACCCCAGCAATCAACCTCGCGCTTACTCAGAACACCACCAGCTTGCGACTCGCCATACTCCAAGAGAGCTCCTAGCTTGACTGCATCACTGCTACCGCATACCCACCTTACAAAAAGGCGGCTCCTCACCGGCGCTCTTGTCCTCGGAACATCATTAGCTCTCTTCAGCAATTTCACCAGCGCCCAAAGCAACATGTCGTCCACATTGATTCCCGCCAATCCATCGGATGTGATGGTCATCCGCGATGTGACACCCAACGTGGTGACCTTGACCGTTCCGTTCCTGCGCTTCGGCAAGGTCCCGATTGGCGGCAGAGGCACGATCGGTATGTCTCACTCACACCAATAAGATGCAGTATCCACTCACTAACACAATCCAGTCCGACTTACCTCTGGCGCTCTCGCTGTGTTCTCCCCCGTGGCCCTCACCCCTGAAGTCAAGTCCAAGCTCGAATCCTTCGGCAACAATGTCCAGTATCTCATCGCTCCCGATATCGAACACCACATCTTCATCTCTGACTGGAAGACCGCATTCCCCGCCGCTAAGATCATCGGCCCTGAGGGATTGCCGGAGAAGCGCAAGGCCCAGACAGACGAAAAGATCGGCAAGGAAGACTTCGACGTTGTTTACAAGCCCAACACTAAGCGCACCACCTCCGTCAGTCCCGAATTCGACGCGGACTTTGAGGTCGAGTATGTCGACGGCCACGCCAACAAGGAAATTGTCCTGTTCTACAAGCCTGACAAGGTCCTCATCGAGGCTGATCTCTTCTTTAACTTGCCTGCTACCGAAGCCTACTCGCGAGTCCCGGAGGCGGACAAGCCCAAGCCGGGTTTTGTCGCAAAGCTCTTTATGAGCGCGCAGAAGGTCGAGGGGAATGGCCAGAAGAGGCTTCTCTGGCATGCCATCAGCCGTGGGAATCGGTCCTCGTTCAACGAGAGTGTGCAGAGGATCGCCACTTGGGATTTCAACATCGTTATTCCTTGCCACGGCGATGTAATCGAGAGCGGTGCGAAGGGCGTGTTTGAGCAGGTATTTGAGTGGCATCTCAAGGGCCGCAAGTAAGGGGCCTAGCATTTGGGTGCCGGCATATGGGTGGGATTGTGTGGTTTCTTTTGAGGTCAAGTTTGATACCATAGATGGGACTGGCGTTTTTGCATTTGTCCTTTGACCATAATTAATTAATTTTATTGGATAATATCTCATCGAAATATCATGTCATGTCATGCTCGTGATCTGAAATCCACTCGATTCTAACTGACAAGGGAGTCTCACTGTGTAAGTGATATGGAATACCCTAACCCTTATCGCAATCGGACCCTGAAGCTTTCAACGTCAATTGCGATTGTCGCGGCACATTTCTCGCGCCAAAGAAGCTTTCTTGCACCAATTGATTGCTAAACGCACCTTAAGTCCCTGAAGAAGCCACTGGCCCATATGCTAGCCCGGCCCCGGCTCCGGGCCCTGTGTCTGCGCAATGCGCGACACACCCTTCCAGCACAGTCGCAGCGCCGACAAATAAACCACTTCGTCAGCCAAAGTACATACCTCTCCTCTTCCCTCCCTCTTGCTGCTAGCTAACCTCCTTCTTCTAAGAATTACAAACAGACCCCCCAACAGCCGACCAACCACCACCATCACAGCCACAAACCACCTTCACCCTCGCCGTAAAAGACAATATCACCACCGTCTCCCCCCTCCCGACAACAACATGCGCCTCCCCCTTCCTCGCCTCCCACGCCTCCCCCTTCCAAGCCACCATCGTCACCCAACTCCAATCCTTCGGCGCCCAGCTCGTTGCCAAAACCAACCTCGACGAGTTCGGCATGGGGAGCCACTCCACACACTCCGCCCACGGCCCCGTCGCCCAATCCCTCGGGGGGAGCCCCTACTCGGCCGGCGGCAGCTCCGGCGGGAGCGCCGTGGCGGTCGCAAACGAGGAAGTCGATCTAGCGCTCGGCACAGACACGGGCGGCTCGGTGCGCTTGCCGGCGGCGTATTGCGGGGTGGTGGGGTACAAGCCGTCGTATGGGATGCTGAGTCGGCACGGGGTGGTGCCGTATGCGAACTCTTTGGATACGGTGGGGTTACTGGCGAGGACGGTGGGGAGGATACGGGAGTTGGTTGTGGAGCGGGGGTTGTGGAAGGTGTGGGATGGGAGGGATCCGACGAGCTTGGGGGAGGCGACGAGGAGGAGGTGTGCGGAGGGGAGGGAGGGGTGCAATGGGGAGAAGGGAAGGGGGCTGGAGGGGGTGAGATTGGGGTTGCCGGTGGAGTATAATATTGAGGAGTTGGAGGGTAGGGTGAAGGATGCGTGGGTAGAGGCGGCGGGGAGGTTGGAGGAGAGGGGGGCGAAGGTGGTGCCGGTTTCGTTGCCGACGACGAGGCATGCGCTTTCGGCGTATTATGTTATTGCGCTGGCGGAGGCGTCGTCGAATTTGGCAAAGTATGATGGGGTGAGGTACGGCGCGAGGGCGGAGGGGGAGAGTGATGCGGCAGAGGGGGGGGGCTGTATGCTGCGAGTCGAGGGCAGGGGTTCGGGGAGGAGGTCAAGCGAAGAATATTGCTTGGGTCGTATACGCTCAGCTCGGAGGCGATGGACAACTACTTCCTCAAGGCGCAGGCAGTGCGGCGGCTAGTACGGCGGGATTTTGACCGGGTGTTTCGGTTGGAGAATCCGCTGCAGGACGAGCAGGAGGTGTTCGACTTGAGCGAGATGTCGGACGATATCCCGATGGAGAGCAAGCTGGGGCCAGCCGAGGTGGACTTCCTTCTGTGTCCCACAGCCCCAACTCTGGCGCCCAAGCTGGAGGATGTCATGAGCGGGCAGGGGGTGCTGGATGCATACATGAATGATGTGTTTACAGTACCGGCGAGCTTGGCAGGGCTGCCGGCTGTGAGTGTGCCCATGCCGGTGGAGGGGGAGGAGAGAATGGCTGGGCTTCAGCTGATTGGGCAGTATTGGGATGATGCCAAGCTTCTGGGGGTGGCAGAGGCGGTGTCTGAGGTGTTGAGAGGGACGAAATGATACCCATATGGTGTCCAAAGCAGAAGACTAGCAAGGTAGCCGCCTGGATTGATATCGAGGGTGTCTATCTGCATCATGTCTGGGCCTGTCAGTCTGTCTTGCCACATCTTTACTACACACGGTTTTGAGGCCTTTGCCAACACAGTCAAGGCATTTCCTAATGGTGCTGAGGTCTTTGTACCAAATTTGGATGCCCCCAGCGTACTTGCCTCTGACAGGCCCTGGGCTTGCCTTGGGATCTAGGCCCCACTGCGCCAGCGACCTGCGTTACCAAAGGCCCGGAACTTCAACACCGACCCACGAGACCCAGGAAATACCTCACCTCTCTCACATGACACATCAACCGCATTGGGATATTTTGCAATATGGCAATATTCGGAGGATCGCACGCGTTGGCAACTCCGCACGACACAATCATCACCTTCAACAGGCCAAACGCACAGTCGGTAGTCAGACAGGCATGCTCGGAGGTGTCGAGGCGGTTGACATACGCAGAGCGGGAGGAGGGCACGCGGCGCAAGGCAACTTACCAATAACAGACTTTTGGTGACATCCACCCACAGCTCTCACCCGTGTAATGGGGCCTGTATTTTTCTCGTACGGTGGTAGTATTGGGTGCGGAGGATCCTGGGCTTTGCTCTTAAGGTGCAACAGGGTCAACCGAGAGCTCTTGCTTGGGCGACAACCCCGCGACTGGCTTCAGAGAGAGCAATCTGAGCACCGGGGCGCTATTTTTACATAGGTAATATGATTCTCGGTCACAGGTGCGAGGCCGTTTAGCTTTTATTTGAGATTGGAGTGGTGGAGATCAGTCTTCAGCTGGTTGGTCTCTTTACTCCTGGAGAGTCAGAAAAACTAAATCGCAGAGTAAATATGCCTGGGATCTAACGGCAGTGGTTTCGGATGCAGCGAGCCCAAATACCCGTGATCTTACAGGGATAGTTGATACTGATAGTTAGAGAGATCTATCTGGTACGGTTCATTGCCAGGTGGTAAGCCGTGGTCTGAACCTGAGATAATGCCTGAGGCAAACCCGCTGGGGGCATCCAAATTTGGCATGAAGACCTTCCAGCATGAGGTAGTAGTTAAGATTAAAGCGCCCCACAGAGGCTGTCCCCACTGAACTCTGCCAACCTCCTGTCTTGCCATCCGCGACTGGATGCCAAAGTGACGAACTCGTAACACCGCCGAAATGGTCAACAAATTGCAGGATCTGTATGTTCTAGCAACTCCGCACGATACGATTATCACACTGAACAACCCTGACGCTCCGTTTGCGGTATGGGAAGAGGAAAAGGCTTCCGATGAGCGAGAAGGAGATGGAGACACACCCACAACAGTCACGGAAACAACGTCAGCCGCCGTTACCTTCAACGTGTCCTCCGAGGCTCTGATTCGGGTTTCGCCCGTCTTTAAAGCCGCGTTGACTGGAGGCTGGAAGGAAAGTTCGGCAAATGACGGAGTTCGTCAGATCAACACCACAAATTGGGACAGCGAGGCGATGCGGATTATTCTCTGCATCGTCCACAATCGAACTAAATCTGTTCCGGCAACCGTCACCCTCGATCTACTCTGCAAAATCAGCGTTGGTAGACTACTACAAGCTCCACGATGCTGTTGACTTCTTCGTCACGAAATGGATGGATGACCTGTGTGGCTCACTACCTTCGGATTACGGGAGGGACTTGCTGATGTGGCTTTGCATCTCATCCGTTTTCAGAATCAACAAAATCTTCTCAGTCGTCACCAAGGTCGCCGCTGAGAATGCTCCGGGGAAAATACCGTCTCAAGGCCTCCCCATTAGCCCGGACACCATTGGCAAGTACCCTGACAACCAAAGGCTCAATTTCAGTGCCTCATTGCTGCTCCGACTACATAAGGTACAGATGAACAAAACCAAGCGGCTGCGCTAACATCGACAATTGGATTAGACAAACTCAATATGCAGAGGGCTGCTGCCCTGAATGAAGTTTCAGAGCTGCTAGAAACTGTCAAGTCGGGATTTATGTCAGGGGTGTCTGATGGTTATTCGACGAACGGCTGTTCCATCGAGTGTCGTGCTCATCTTCTCGGTTCCTTGATGGTTCAAACTTACGACAGCAAGCTCCGGAACCCCGGCACCCCGGAACTCCCGTACCCAGGCTACAGTGTTTCCGAGATCTTGGAAAAGGTGCGAGCAATCCAAGACCCCGAGCGAGAGTGGCATAGACCCCCATCGGGGTCGTACAGTTGCAGCTGTTTGTTTTCTCTCAAAAGCCCAATACAATCTCGACTCCCTATGGTTGTTAATAAGATAACCGGTTTGACCCGGCCCTGAGAGGTCAAGGGCACTCGATCTGGCTAGATAAGGCATGTAAAGGAGGGGATGATGGTCCCAGCGATGGAACGAAAAGCCTTACGTCAATGCTTGACCTGGATACTCAATTGGCTCGGGACGAATGTTTGGATGACCTGGGTGTTGTGACATGTTAAAATCCTCCCGATAAGAAGCCATTTGCCCACCTCGCTAATACCGTCACGAATGCCATACCAACATACACTAGTCAGTCGCCCCCTTGCAACCTTCTCATCCTCTCCTCCGCAGCCCTAGCCCTCCTTTCGCGGTCCAATCTCAACCTCTGCTCGGGCGTCAACCCCCTAGCCTCCTCTTCCCGCTTCTCCTGCGCAGTCTTTGGCACAGAACCCCTCATAAAACCAGCTCCCGGCCTCACTGGACCACCAACCTTCACCTTCGGTCCTTCTTTCTCGAGTCTCTCCTCCGCCGCCTTCCTTATCTGCGCCTCCTTATCTGCCTTTTCTTTCCTCTCCCTCTCCGCCCGCTTTTCTGCTTCTTCACGCTTCAGCGCCGCTGGTACCTTCGCTGCCTCCCAATCCCATGCGTCTTCACCTAATTCGGCGCGCGCAACCCGAAAAGCGTCTCTAGTGGCGCGGTCGCCAGCTAACTCGAAGGGAGTTTTGCCTTCGGCGTTGAGGATGGTCGGGTCCGCTCCCGCGCGAGTGAGAAGGCCTGTAATGAGTATAGCCGAGTTTTGAGATGCTGCAAGGTGAAGAGCGGTAGGGGCGTGGTGATTCTGCTGAGTATCTTGGGGTTCAAAGCGAAAGGTGGCGGCGTTAAGGGTGTTGGTCTTCAGGTAAGATAGGAGAGCTGGAAGTTTGGAGCGGCGAATCATGGCTTGGATTTGGGTGGTGTGGAGAAGGGCGGTTTCTTCCTCTTCGGTAAGCTTTGGTTTCGAAAGGGGTTTTGACTGGGAAGGAGTTTGTGATGCTGTGGTGGCTTCAGGAAAAGGGATGACGACAGGGTTGATCTCCTTGACTTTGAGACGGGTGAGTTCGATGAAGGAGCGCATAAGCTCGTTTTGAGTTGCGCGACGGGTGCTGAAGGGAAAGCCGCGGATGCGAGGGTCGTTGCCACGTATAATTTGGCCATCGTACGGGCCGATCAATGTCCTCCGGTTAGTAGATCCTGTTGCGCGGACAAAAAGTAGATCGGAGGTGTCGATGAGGGACTTCCAGTCCTTGAGAAGCTCCCGGACATCGTCAACGAGTGCTTGCTCGTTGTAACGGCGGATGGAGGCACCTGCGGAGTGGGCGGCGCCCTTGGCGTTGTCGTTGGCTGACTGCGAACCGCCTTGCTTTCGTCTTGTGGTATAGCGGTGGAAGGTTTTGTGCACAAGAACGATAGCCTCCCTGTTCAGGGGTCCAGCGGAGTGTTTGCTCTGTTTGGGAGCCAAGGAGACAACCATGGCGGCGAAGTGACCACCGCCGATCATACAGAGAAAGATATGGCGACCTTTGTACCCAACAGGGACCGTGCTCCCGTCCTTTGGGAGCTTTGGCATCGAAATCGGGGCCAGTTGCCGTTGCTTGATAGCTTCGATGATGTCATCCTCCCTGTCGAGCTCTTCCGGGGTAAACAGGGCTCGGTAAATGCCGTAGTATGTGTTTTCGGGCAATCTGGGCGAGTCGAACCACAACAGTGGTGGCTTCCCACTACCCCGTTGCCTCCTGGAGCCGGTTTCGTCGTCGTCGCTGAGATTTCGTTTGCCCGCCAGCGTTGCTTGCTTCTTCAGCAACGCGGAAAGAGTGGTTTCCTTGCGCGAGGACGTTTCATCCTCCTCATCTTCGGTATCTGAGGAATCTGATCCCGATATGCTCTCATCCAAGTCTCCAACAAGCTTCTCAAACTGGTTCTCGGTAACGGGTGTGAGGCCATTGAGCTTCTGTTTTAGATTATAGTGGTGGAGATCGGTCTTGAGGTGGTCTCTTTGCTCCTGGACGGTCAAAAATACCAAATTGCAGAGTGAGCACGCCTGAGATCCAACGGTGGTAGCTTCGGGTGCAGCGGGTTCTGGGCTTTGCCAGTCTCGAGACGCAACGGGCTCAGGCTGGAGCTCCTGCGGCAACCCCGCGTCTGGCTTCGGGGAGAGCGAACTGAGCACCTCCCGGGGCAAATCGTAGACGTAAAGCGGTCGTCGCGCCGCTTCTTGCTGTTTTTGCTCCATAATCAGGTAATCTGGGCCTCAAATATTTAGTCGCGGGTGGGAAGAAGCTGTGTCAGTGGAATGGCTGCTTTAGTAAGAAGGCGCGATAGTGGGGTAAGAGTCAGACCGACACCAATGTTGGTAGGTTGATTGCCCTTCAAACCCTAACCCGCGCCACAACCAACAATAGAAAGAGCTTGTCCGACGAAGGCCTTAGGAGAACCACTAAAGGCTCCAGAGAGCTACCGTCCAGCGACCCTCTGACCCTCCGAAGGTGTTCAGCGGCCTTTCAAGGGTGTTCAGCGACCCTCTGAAGTCGTCTAGCGGCTCTCAGGGGCGTCAAACTGATTCCTTCCACCGTGTGACAGGCTTTGGCAATGTGTGTTTTGGTGTCACATACGGCTTGCTGCATGCAGCTGCGTGCGGCCACGCAAAGTCAAAAATTCTATCAATACACCTAGATTGTCAATCAAAAAATGATTTTTCAGATGTTATTTTTGTTTATTTTACGATACAACGGAGCACCGAAAAGGCGGTGGATACCTACGGAAGAGGCTTGCCTCTAATGGCTACTAGGCATCACCTTACTCACTGAGGCGCCTCCTCAAAGAGAGAGGAGATGGAGATCTTTTCAGGTTTATCATCAGCGGCAGCCGTTGCATATTCAACCTCGACATCTGCATCTAGCCCCTGGGGCGGAACCAAAGTGCGGGGACTCGCGGTCAAAGGGCTGTCAAGGCTCTCAAAGATGTCTGGATCGGGCAACTGGATAGTCGACGGAAAGAATCGCGGGCGAGGTGTCAAGACGGTCATATGAATGCTCCCAGGCTGTCTATTGGGAGACACAGGCCAGTAGTCTTCGCTCAACGTGCTGCAGGTTTCGGTATTGAAGTCTTCGATGTCACGGCCTATACGAGCTTCCCACTCCTCCACCGTAACTGAGTGACGGCGTTGAGGGCCAGGAGACAGCGCTGCGGGATGTTCGACGACAGAGTGTGCGACATCCGATCGGTCAATATCCTCAGCCCTGGCCCCTGATGTCTTCGCTGCAGAGCGAAAGATGGGCTGGCTGACAGCAGCAAACGCCAGCGGTTGCCGATATCCGAAAAGGAGAGGACCGTTTTCGCTGTAAATTCGCTCTGTCGATGTTAGCTCATACTTATCGAGTGGTTTGCCTGCGATTTCGTCGGCCCACCGCAGAGTTAGCTTCCTCAAGAGTTTGAGATACGCGATCCGGTCCTCATACAAGCCCCCAGGATTCCACTTCAGTGCAGCATCGAACTCGCGAATCTCTCGATCGAACTCTTCGGAGGTCAAGTCCAATTCTGGGGGGTCCCTCCAAAAGATCCACATAGGGTGACCGTCAAAGTCGGTCAGACGCTTCCGTTTCATGGCCCAGTAGCAAAGGAAGGCCTCTGAGTCACGAGTCTCGCCAAGACTGACGATGAAAAGCCCTTCATGGCCCAAATCGGTTGAGAATCGAGTGTAGTGGTCAGTGCAATCCGGGCAAAACCCGTATACAAACTGATCAACCGATTCGTCTTGGGGAGCTTCCTCGCAAGGCGGACCAGGAGGAGCGGGAAGGGCATGGCAAACAGGAAAAACAGGAAAACAACAATTTTCTGCAAGCCACCTCTTCCATCCGCGAAGTTGGTGTACGTCAACATGCTCGGCGAGTTCGCGGCGATACCTCCTGAGGCTACACTCAACAAATTGTTGAGCGCCATGCCCGCAAACGGTCCAAATATAACGGGCGTTGCGACACATCTTGCTTTCCCGGCTTCTTCTGACGTGTGCGAGGAAAATAATAGGTCTGCTTTGGGTTGGGTTGGAGCCGAATCACAAAACCAAACAGTAGCAGGTTTAAATACCAACAGTGACTCCATGGCTGCTGGGGTCCTCAAACAAAGCGTGAACAAGGCGGTTGTGATGCTTGCGCTGTGAACAACAGTTGCGTCGTCTCGTCGACAAAGAAACAATCTCGAGCAAGATGTGATTTGACAGGCAGAACATGGACCAATGGAAAGCTCTCCGACCAATGAGACTCGACTCGAGAGTTGGAATAGCAGGAGGAATGGTCGTCAAAAGTGGGTCCAAGATGGTTCGGGAACGGGTGTGTTGCTGACAGAAGCATCCCCGGAACGGTGCTAGCGCTTCCCACTCCCGCGCCCACCTTCCGATAAGCATGAGGTAATCGTCGGTCAGCTACTTTGCGGGGCATGTTCTCCAGAATTACACATCGCCGACAAAGCGACGCATTTCCTAGGAGAAAATAGGGCGGGGATTCCCAAGCAATGCATAGATTGTATCAGTGATGAAGAAGAATATCGCTCCCCTTTAAAACCATTTGACATGCTCACCAAGAATCTCGTTAGCACCCCTAATTCACCAGCTGTTTCTCGGCCTCTCTCGAGAAGCCATTGCTTGTCTATTTATGAAGCGCTTCATTCTCCTCTTGTCGATTCTCGTCGTTCTAATTTCCATTCTGTACAACAACTCCACATCACTGAAGTCACTCATCCTGAGCAGCAGTCTGTTCATAAAACTTACCACATCAACCATATCCTCACTCACAGCTACCACCACCACAACACCTTCCCAACCCTCCATGCTCAAGCCCACCAACACCATCTCAGCTATGGCCAAATCACTCCTTCACCAAGCCAAGATCACCCCCCACCGCTCATCCGCCCGCGGCCACGGTGATCACGGCTGGCTCAACACTTACCATTCTTTCAGCTTCGCCGATTGGTACAACCCCAAGTTTAACAACTTCGGCTCCCTGCGCGTCCTCAACGAAGACCGCGTGAAGCCCAACTCCGGCTTTCCCACGCACCCCCACCGCGACTTCGAAATCTTCAGCTACATCCTCTCCGGCGAGCTCACCCACCGAGACTCCATGCTCAAAAAGGGCGCCGAGGGCGGCCAAAGTGATCGCTTCTTCCGCATGAAGCGGGGCGACGTGCAGTTCACCACGGGCGGGACGGGCATCGCACATTCAGAGTTCAACGAGCATACGAGGGATACGGTGCATTTTCTTCAGATCTGGGCGCTTCCTTGGAAGAGGGGCCTGAAGCCGAGATATCACACCAGGCATTTTGACGACGAGGAGAAGAGGAAGGGTTTTGTGCCGATTTTGAGTCCGCTGAAGGGCGGTGTTGAGGCAACGGCTGAGCAAGAAAAGGCCGCGGAACCGTTGATCCCAGAAACGATCCCGATCCACGCCGATTTTGTGATGGCAGCGGGTCTGATACAGCCGGAGTCGACCTTTGAGTGGAATGTCGGCGCCCAGGTTGCGGAGGCGGCAAAACGGAAGGTTTATGTCCATGTTCCGATGACCAAGGGCGGGAAAGCAAAGGTCAGACTTGACGGGAGGGAGGATGCCGTTCTCGAGGAGGGAGACGGCGCGTTTGTGGACAATGTCAGGGCGGGAGATAAACTCTCGTTCGAAAGCATCGGCGAAGTTGAGGCCGAGGTCGTCGTTTTGGATACGGCGTAAAAATAGCGTGTATCTGGGAGATCTTTGAGGACGGAACACTGTACTTTTAGATGGGGTTAATAGAAGTTCGTCCTACTCAAGCTTATTTCCTGCATCTGTGCCGTACCTATCGTGACATACCACCACACTTGCAGGCACCATTCGTGTCGCCTGTTGCCTAGAGATCGAGATGCCTTGCTGCGAGTCAACTTGAGCGCTGAGGCTTCAGGTGGGCAAGAAAATAGCAACCTTGCTGGCAGCAGCGACGTTGAATCGGCCCCAGGCTGGACTTGCATGCGGTGAGCTTGAAGCACGAGACGCGTACGGCGGGCAGGTCCTGAACGAGAGGCGTCGGTGACCAATGCCCACAGCTCATGCGGGTGGTGATCAAAATCGCAGCTTCGCAAAACCTGCAAGAGCTCGACGTGTCGCTGGCGCAAAAAGCAGTCAAGAGGTAACAGACATGAATATCCAGCAATCGCAAACCGCGATACAGATGTGACCGTCAAGTGGCCCAGGGACCTGAAAATCTTCCTCGCCTCGCCCCGCGAACGGGACGATGGAAATGAAGAAAAGGATTTGCGCAAATGCACAGTGTGGTTCCAAAAATTCCCCAGCCAGCCTCAGCCGACTAGGAGCGGTCAGGTTGTAGTTTTCAACTAGCAAAAACGTGATCTCGGACGAATCCTCACTGATACACGTAAAACCCTTGCACTTAGACGTGAGGAAAAAAAGAAGAAAAAGGTCGAAAAGTTCGGGAGGTCTGGGGAAGTTTATAGGTTGGAGAGGTGGTCTGTGCACGGGTGCGAATTTGCAATCGCCCCACTTTGAGAGTGAAGTGGGGCGGCAGGTGGCGCCGATTGGCAAGCGACTGGGAGGCTGGCTTTGGAGACAGGATGATATTCCCAACCTTCGCGCCGCGTATACTTGTGTTCCAAACAGTAGCATTTCTGCAAAAACCTAACGCGGGGTACTCATCAGTTCAGTTGTTCTGGAGCATAATTGGTATCATCAGGCATTCAAGCAAAAATACCCATCAAATCACAACGACTCCCAAGATGGCGTCCCAGCTCCCAGCTTTCCCCCGTTTTGTCTTCACCATTCTCGAGCCCATATCCCTCCTTGCAGGAGCTGTCCCTGCCATTTTCGACACCCAATGGTTCATCTCGGAGCAAATCGCCTCTCCTGCAGCAGTCACCTCAAGCCCACAAGCGGTACTCGCCACCCAACAACTAGGCAACTGTTACTTCCTCGCATTCTTGCTAGCTATAGCGGTGCTTTACTCCACCAGCGAGATCAAGGTTGTGAGGAACTATCTCATCGCGCTCTGGATCGCAGACATCACGCATATTGCTATCACTATGTTTGGCCTTGGATACAACATGACGATGGCACCGGGGACATGGAATGCAGTGACTTGGGGGAACATTGGTGCCACGGTTAGTATTCTCCTGTCTGCCCGTCCTCTCCCGGCGTGGGTTGTGAGCTGATGTTGAAATTTTAGGGGTTTCTATTCCTCACGAGGAACGCGTATTTCCTGGGTGTGTTTGGTGCAGATGGACAGTTGTCAAAGGGGAAGAAGGGGCAATGAAGGGGGGATGCGGCCTCTTATAGATGTGATTCGGGCGTTTACGAGCGTAGGGATATCTTGGACGGCAGTGCTAGATCAGTTGATGTTCCGCCAGCCAGGCTCTTGCAACACGACAGATGCCGTGAAGAATGACCTTTTCGCTTCGCTAGAGTATATTGAGTTAAAAGAAGCCTCGGACGTTTATAATACAGCTGTGGTTGCGCATCCCTTGGTCTAACTCCGATCTAAAGTCCGCCGCCCCAAGGACCCCGCTATCCGCACTGGCAGCGCCTTCCGATTTGCCATTGAGCCATGTCGTCACCCAGCCCTCAAGCATTAGTAACTGGACCTCAGCTAATGAGACGTCAAAGACAAAATACTACTCCCCTCCTTCTGATCAACATAGCTCCTTTTAAAACCTAAGATACGTTTCATTTATTCACAAAAATCACCATCTGAAACAGCAGCCAGAGCCCACAGCCGGGGGGGCTCCAATAAGCCGGCCGCTTACCTTATCCGGCGGAAGAAGCGGGACCTCGGCCGAAGACGCCGCCGCCGTCTCAGACGGTAATCGCAACGTCACGCGATATCAACACCAACCGCAGGCCTTCAAATCATGAGCACGAGTCAGGGGCAGGCATCATCCTCGGATCGTGGCAGTGAGGCCTACGAGAGCTCTCACGAGCACGTACCCGAGGACTGGTATGAGGCCATTCACGACGAGGATGGTGAGGAAGATGAAGAAGATGATGATCCGGACTATGTAGAGGACGACGACGACGACGATGGAGATGAGTATATGGGTGAGTTTTAGGCCCGCTTACTCCCGTTTCTAGGCCTCACTGCTGACGTTTTCTAGACGCCGAGGGTGGTGGTGATGTCGAGTTGGAGTTCGTCCTCGAGGCTGAGGTGGCTCAGGGCGGGGCTAACAATGACGAGGCGGAAGAGGACAATGCTATAGATGAAGCTGAACAGTCCTTGCATCGAAGGATCCTGAGGCTCATAAGCGGTGGTGAGACCCCTGAAAGTTAGCTCGTTGTGTGTAACCTGCGGCTGACACCTTTTAGGAACCGGAATCAATGGTCATACTTTTCTCACTCATCGGCAGCTCCTGGCGCTTTTGCGAGGCCACGATCTCGGCCAGGAGATATTTGACGACGATGAGTTCATTGGCTGGTCCTCTCGTCGGAGAAGGAATCCAGCAGATCCGAACCGCTTTCCCAAAGTCCCAAGCGACGAAGGACGGAAGCTAATGGAATCCGGCGTATTTGGTGTGTTTGATGCGCGAGAGCCAGATCGGAAGCGGCTTGCCAGGAGGATCCTCGATCGGGAGCTGGGCCTGGGTGATGGCGCCCGTAGAAGAACCAACAAACACCTCATGGCCCAGTCAATGATCCCAACCACCCGGCCTGAAATGATAGTGCACTACGATGACCCGGTTTGCTGCGGCCAGTTCTCTGACGACGGCAACTTCTTCTACGCCGCTGTTAAGGACTTCAAGGTCCGGATGTACGACACGTCGAGACCGTACAACTGGAAACATTACAAAACTGTCAACTACCCGTTCGGCCAATGGACCATGACGGATGCGAACCTCAGCCCGGATAATCGATGGTTAGCCTATACCTCGCTTCAAAGCAATGTATGCCTGGCCCCGACGGACCCGAACGACACCGGGGACCCTTATAGTATGGATCTCGGGGGCGACACGTCCCACCCCCATAATTTCTACCGCGGTTCCTTCCCTATATTTTCCATCCGTTTCTCCGGGGATGGCCGCAACCTCGTTGCTGGTACGGGCGCCTCCTCCATCGTCGTCTACGACATCGAACGCCGGAAAACCCTCCACCACGTCCCCGGCCACGAATACGACGTAAATGCCGTCTGCTTCGCCGACAAGCTCTCCCCCCACATCCTCTACTCCGGATCCGACGACTGCACTATCAAAGTCTGGGACACCCGATCACTCGGCGACGGCCGCGAAGCCGGTGCGTTCGTGGGCCACATCGAAGGCCTCACTTACATCGACTCCAAGGGCGACGGCCGATACATCCTCTCAAACGGCAAAGACCAGAGCATGAAGCTCTGGGACCTCAGAATGGCCATGTCGACCGCTCGCTTCGAGGAACTCGATCCCATGCGTGCTATCCGCGGCCACAACTACGAGTACCGTTGGGAAGACTACGACGAGGAGCAGTGGTTCCGCCATCCGAACGATAACTCCCTGGTGACCTTCCGCGGGCACAAGGTGCAGAGGACGCTGATAAGGTGTCACTTCTCTCCGCCCGGGAGCACCAACTCGCGATATGTGTATTCGGGGAGCTACGATGGGTTTGTACACGTGTGGAATCTGGACGCAACGTTGGCGGCGAAGATCAACGTTAAGGCGGTTACAGAGGGGGTACGCCCGGGGACGAGACCGCCGAGGAGAAGGTACAGGATACATCACTGGGGTGGACAGGATTGGGAGACGTTGGTTAGAGATGTGGGCTGGCATCCAAATGCCCCTTTGCTCGTTGGTAAGTTGAGATTCCCCATCTGGTTTAATTGTGGCTGACTCTCGTAGCTTCGGCGTGGAATGGACCAGACCTGAGCGCAGGGACGGCAACATTGCATTCGTATAATGAGAATGAAGCCGATGAGGCGCTACCGGAGATGGGCATATCGGTCAACGAGAATCTCGTGGATACGATGTCGGTTGAGGGTTGACGGCTTTATTGACCCGTATATGTCTTTTTCATTCCATTGGGAACCGGAGTTTGTTTGGGATGCAAAGATTGGAAAACGGAACAAGTTGGAAACACCACCTACATGAAGTTGCAAGCGTATATATCTTTTACCTATTTTTTTCAGCGCTACGACGAGATGAAAGGGGCTGTAGGCAGTAAGATATTTTCATCAAAATACTGCATCACGTACCACAGCTTCAACCCAACAGAGCAAAAAAAAACATCACAGATCACCATCACACGGAGCACAAGTGATGATAAAAGACACTGATGTCTGTTTCTAGAGCTGCAGCTTCTGCCCCTACTGTCGCCATCCCAGACCCGGCCTATGCAAAAATAATGCTTCCCCCTCTCTCACTAAGCTGCTTTACTAAAAGAGACCAACCGACCCATCTTTCTCTGAACCATTCCGCCCCTGAACGCCTGTGCTTTGGAAAATGGAACGGCTATGTAAAAAACAGACGAAGAAAAGACTATTGACGGGCATTAAACAACGCAGAAACAAACACCCAAACCCAGGATTATGTCGTACAAGGAAAAAAAAGTAAATGTGGATGCCGATGGGGAGTTAGGGGAGGTGCAGGGTGGTGTCGGGAGACTGACATGTGTTTCGTCAAAGCGATCGGACGTGAGGAAGCCCGGCATTAAGAGAAACAGGGAGCGGATGGAGTGTGAGAGACAGAGCTGAGCCCCAGTTTTGATAGCTTGAAAAGAAAAAAAAAGGATGTATGGTGTAATGGTATAGGTTGTTGGGTATGGGTGTAAGCCAAGCCAGTTTCAATCCGCCGTCCCGCCCGCTGGGTATGCCGCAACACGCAAGAGACATAATGTACAGGTTACAAAGTGGTTCCCGCAAAATCCCCTTTCCGGTCTTTCACCATTCATTAACATGAGCCGCTTCGTCTTCCCCGTTCTCCAGGAATCATGGATCGATGCTCTTTTTGGAGAACGCAGACAGACCGCGTTTCCGTACTGTGTTGAGGTTGAACCGACGTTGCCCGCTCGATGTGGCATCGTGGTTTGAGTGTGATGACTCAATCCTACTGAGCCGTGCTGCCGACGTAAAGTCATTGCTCTGCTCGAGGCTGGGACGGACGCGGTCCATGGACGCCCGTATCCTGTCATATGACGGCCTTGCGCGGTCTATCGACGGACGAACGGGAACGTCTTGCGTCAGCTCGTCTTCTTGCTCGTGCCGCATGTCGAGCGACATGCGGTTATGCATAGTGTAATTCGTACCGTCACTCCCGTTCTGCGTCCGCGTGTTGTGCGTGGCCACAGAAGGAGGATAGATAGGCCGCCTGTCCTCATCCACGCTGGCGTATTGTGCGTGCTTTCCTTTCTTAGACGACTTGGTCTTGGATGTCCCATCCGAAGATGTCGAGGAGCTGCCTTCGCTTCCATTGGCAGAAGCGGCAACCAAGGGCTCGGCCTCCAGGCTGTCGAACTTGCCCAGGCTGACCTGTTCCCGGATGATGTCGACGTCGTAGGGGAATCCTTGCTTCTGGATGCATTTGACGACGAGTCGAGGAAGCAGACAGACCATTGGGGTGACAAGGAGCGTCATCCAGAAGGTCAACTCTCCGTAGACCTGAGGGGCAGTTTGGTAGAAGGCCCCTGCGTAGGTAAAGGCGGTGTAGATACCGGTCCAGAAAAAGACGAACAGGTCGCTGATGGCAACAACCAGCAGGATGAGCCAGTCCCATCGGTAGGTGTTGATCAATATGTACATGTTGATGGTGAAAACGGCAGGGTGAGCGATGTATGCGCCGAGGCGGGTACGCTCAGCAACGTCGAGGCCGTTTCCGGAGGCGCTGGACGTGAGGACAACGACAATGTAGGGGATGAAGAATGACATGATCGACTGGTAGACTCCATCAACCATGTATGCCCTATAGGGTTGTTAGCCTCGAAAACAGCTCGCACGAGGAGCGAAGGATCAAAGGTACTCACCAAAACTTTGTCTGCGTCCACTCCAACCGTTCAATGCCGCGTCGGTACAACTGAGGTACTGCCAGAGCCACCTTATCGCTCACATCCTGGTCAAGGACGCCCATAAGGACCACTGGGACTGACGTGAAGAAGAGGTTGAACATGAGAATGTATGTGTAGTCGAAGATGTAGGAGATGTCGAAGTTGCAGAAGGCCTGGTACCAGAACACAGACCATGTCCAGACCATGTTCTTGTAGAAGAAATTGCTAATCGATTCTGCCAAGCGTCGGTAGGACCATCTCCCGTGCACCAGCACGAGTCTCTGGAGGAATCGGAACTGGCCAATGGCGTAATCGGATGACATGACAGCCTGTCGACCTTCCTCACCAGCGATACCGACACCAACATCGGCCTCCTGGATCATGGCGACATCGTTGGCTCCGTCACCGATCGAGAGGGTCATGACGTCCAACCCGTTCTTCACCATGGAGACCACGGCAGCTTTTTGAGCAGGACTCACACGGCAGCAAAGAACCGACTTGCACTGCTTGCACAGAAGCAGGAACTTTTGCTTCAGACGATCGCTGAGCACCCATCTCAGTGTAAAGCCGTCAATGACGAGGCCATGTGTCGCTGCTGGAGGCTCATGATCGTGGATGGCCTTCTTCAGCTCCTCATCGCTGCCTGTCATGTTGAAGTTGGACAGCCCTCTGTCAAGCTCCTGCTCGGCAGCTTGCAAATAGTCGTCCTCGGATGTCTGGCCACTCTCGTCCTCGTTAACCTGTATCCGGAGCAAGTCCATGTCGTTGTTCAACAAGTTGCATGAGAATCCGATGTTGATGGCGGTTTCGACCTTGTCGCCTGTGAGAACCCAGAGTTTTATCCCAGCGTCACCCAGAAGAGCAATGGTATCGGGGACACCATCTTGAAGACGATCTTCAATGGCCGTTCCTCCGAGCAAAGTCAAGTCTTGCTCGATCCGATCGGCGACCTCTTCAAGCTTCTCCTCGCGGTTTTCGAGGGCCTTGGCCGCGACATCGTGATCTTTCCGCCATGCGATGTATTCCTGCTCCGAGAGCTCTCGCTGTGCGATGCACAACGTACGCAAACCCTCGACGGCAAACATTTCGAGATGCTTCGCGGTTTGCAATCGCAACTCTCGCTGCTCGCCCTTCTTCAGACGCGAATAAATCACGCTGTCAGCCCCCTTGCAGAAAAGCATTATCTTGCCGTCCGGCATCCTGATGATTGAGCTCATCCGCTTTCGGCTGGAGTTGAACTCAATGGTGTTGAGAACTGGATAATGCCTGTCCTCCCCCATGATGTTCAGCTCGATCATATCGTTGTGCATGCCGAGCACGGTGAAACCCATATCGCGAGCTGTCGAGACGAGCGCGGCTTCATCTGGGGACTGCGCCTTGAATATCATCTTGGGCTTGTCGCCCAGTTGCTTTTCTGAGATGACGGTATGGCAGAGGGCGAGAGCAAGCATAAAATGCTCGTTCGCTTTCTGCTGCTCTTGCCCGTGTTTGCCGGCAAGATCGTCCACAAAGTCGGGGGCGATGAAAGTCAGGTCTTCATCGTGGAGATAGGGATTATCATGAAGCTCTCTGAGACCGGCGAGCGCTCTAAGCTTGGCCCTAGCGATCTCAGCCTTGACCTGGGCCGATTCTTGCTCGACATCAATGCCCAGCCTCTTGTTCATGCCGGCCTGGGCTTCGGTGTAGGCTTCTCCGTAGGGTTGACCGTGGATGGTGGCTTTCTTGAATTCCATCACGTTTTGCGTCAGGGTTCCCGTCTTGTCCGAAAAGATGTATTCGATCTGACCAACGTCGTCTGAGATGTTCCAGGATTTGGGAATGCAGGGCTGGTCGATCGGCTCGTAGTACATCCCGAGGTCGCTGTATATGAAATAAGCCTGGAGCGTCCTGACGATTTCGAGGGAGATGTAGAGCGAGATGGGGATCAAGTTCTGGAACTGGATGATAGAGGCCCAAAATGTGATGAATCCTGTCAAACCTGGTGTGCCACCAATGGACCCATATTCGAACCAATACAAGGAAGCGTCGGTCTGGGCCCAAGCTATGCCGTTGGCGATGGCTGCGATCAGACACATTACCAACAGAACGCCGAAGTTGCAGATGACGTTGAAGTTGAGCTCGCGTGCTATGCGGGCTCGCTTACTGGGCGTGATGCCCGCGTTCATCATGATCTTCGTGTCATGGCCTGTGAAAATGACGATTCCGAGAGCCCATTCGGTGTTCCGCAGATTGCACCCGCGCAAAAGCATATTGTCGATAGAGATAGGCTCCGACATCGATACTGGTTCTCCATCCTCGTCCCAGGGCAGGCTCTGTCGCCAGTTGATGGCGCCGTTAAACTTGTACAAGTTGGGCTGCGGTGGTTCGCTGTCAATAACGAACTGGGCACGCTCGCAGTCTCGCGCATGTTTGATCGAACGCCCGCATCGAAGGGCGGACCGAACCTTCAAATTCGTCTCACCATCCAGATTTTTCGTTTCGACGTAGCAAGCGCCATCGGCGGCCGACGTTGCCAAGATGATGATATCAGCTGGGATCTCGTCGTCGTTGTAGATGCGGACAAAGTCACCAACCACCAAGTTCTTCCAGGCGTCTTTATGAAACCTAGCTTTCCCAGAGATCGGCAGGTTGTGATTGACCAAATCTCCTTTGACGTCGTGCGCGGCCAGCTGGTTCGCGAGGTGCGTGGGCGAAGCGCCATCCACATCCAAGTCGGGCAACCCCGTGTTGGTGGATTTCGGCAACGGTGAAGGTACGGGAGTCATCTGGATGTCTTCCCGCGCGGACATGAAGGACTGTCTTTGCGAACGGGGCGAGCCTGCGGAGTCCCATGGCGTATGTGTTGTCTGAATGGAGAGGCGTGGGTCGGCATGAGCCCCCTTCTGAGGCTTGGAATCGACGTCCTCCTCCTTCTTCCACGACCCTGAAATAGCATGCCACACCGCGCCGAACACCCGGGTGTTGGCCTTCTTGAACCTTCTCCATACTGAGACGTCATCCTCCTCTACGTTGACATTGTCCCAGCCGACCAACCGATGGACCGGCGCATTGTTCAGCTCGATATCCAGGATCGTCCTGCGGTAATCCTCAACGGCGTCTTTGATGGCCGTGACGCAAACAATAAAAATTAAAGGAACTGCGTTTAGTCCGGGGTTGACACCGCCGAAGATAGGGAATATCTGGAATATGTCAGTATCAGCTGGCTGCACGAGCAGCGGCGCGAGGCCACGTCTTGGTCGTCTGGGGGGCAGGAGGTGCGCTCGCTCACATTTAAGATGACGAGGAAGAGAAAGAAGATGTTGGCGACGTTGTGGAATTGGAACCACAAGTTTTTAGGGACGAAGGAGAGCGGCGTGTATTTGGCCGTTCGGATCTTGTTTCGGGGGTATTGGGTCGAGGGGTTGCCGTTCTGATCCTTGAGCTCGTCGGGCAGGGGGATGTTGAAGTAGACCTGCCTCGGGGCGGCACCAGCGCTGTCGCTGTTGATGCTGGCGACATCCTCCTGCGCGCCGTCCACCTGACTTTGCCTCAAAGATTCAGAGCCGCCCGATGCCCTTTTCTTTTCTGTCGACGCTTTCCTGTCGTGCAGCTTGCCCAGCAGCGAGAGGCGTTTCATGGCACTGCTCTTCACCGTCAACTTCCGTGTCGCCCATCTCGACCGCTGCATCGAGAGCTCTGGCCCAGTGGCATCGTCGCGGTCCTCCGCCTTATTTGGATCCATAGGGAGGGACTCGCGGGCAGCGCCCGATTAAAACCCGCGCTTTCCGCCAGGTTGGCCGAAGATGGCCCTGTCGCTGTTCCGCCGCCACTGCAATTGGGATCGCGCGTGAACCGGTTCGGGGAGACGACTCGTGGGTGCTGGAGCGTTGGGGATCGGTGTTGCACAATTGTCGTCGCCGACCGTCTGCCGCGTCCAGGGAGAAAGAAAAAAAAAAGTCGTCGCGGAGCAAATGGCTGGCCGATTTTGCAAAAGGGGGTTTGGCGGGAGTCGGGGCGTCGAGGCCAAGGACGATGGGCGATGAGCGATGCTGAATTTCTTAGCAGCTGGCGCTGCCCGTCCACGCAGAGGAATTGAGGGAGAATTTGGGCCGTGGAGTCGGATTGGGCCAGTTAGGGGCTCGCGCTAGCCCCCTCGTCCGGGTCAGCCGGGGATTTGGAGAGGCAGCAAAAAACCCAGCGGGCCACTTTGGCAAATGTTCCCGTCCAAGGTTGGCAAGGTCAACCCAGCCAGCAGTAACCAAAAGCCCAGGACTGCGATGCATGAACCCGAGGGCAGATTGAGGTACGAAAGTTGCGAGACAAAGAGCAAGAGTGCCTTATTCGGGGTGCCTTGGCAAGGCCCTGGACTCCTTGCGATCCTCAAGGAGGTCCCTGTGCGCAGGCACTGCTCAAGAGCCGTCCCTCCAAAAGGCCAGCTCTCGAGACCCTGAATTGGTAATCAATCCTTTGCAGTGACCACCACCACCCCTCGCCTCGCCTCGTCTTCGCTACCCAGCCTGCCTAGGCCTCATTACACGATTTACGATGTGGGGCACTTGCTCGGGTTACCAGCTCGGCGCGCATCAGCAAGCCATTGCTGTGGGCAGCCGATAAAAGATGTGCACCGCGTGGACGGCGCGTCTAGTTCACAGTCAGATTTTATTGCCTTACCCATATCCGCTGCGAGCGTTGACGACTCAGCACAGGCTTGAGGCGACAACGGTGTACTGGAAAAAACGACTGAAACTGGCCACCGGTCGACGGTAGTGGCCCCAACCTCCACCGGGCACCTGTTCGCGCCCCCCTTCTACCACCGAAGCGGGGAATCTACGGCAGAGCCACGGAGTCGCGGTGGACAATCCCGGGACAAATGCGGGCATGAGAGCTCGCCGGCGAATATCTTGATCAATTTGCGCTTGCAGGTGGGTTGCATGCCACAAGCGCAGACGATTGATTCACTGTGGGTGTCCTTCCCGCAGGGCCCGCCAAGACAATGGTCCAAGATCAATCAATTCGTTTCAGGGGGATGGAGTGCGGAAAGACATCTGTCCAAACGATTTCGTCGGATTCTGGCGACAACCCGGTGCCCGAGATCGAGCGCGCGATTCCCACTGGTGACGCTACTTGACCCCGCCCTAAACGATTCCAGAATGGCGCTACTGCATCATTGGGCAAGGAATCTTCGTTTTGTGGCTGACTGACGTTGTTCAACACCACCTTGGCTCCTTGGCCGGCTCCTCATGCGCTGCCTGGATATCGGTAAATCGGGAGGCCAGCAGTGCTCGCTTTCGGAAGCCAGCGATTTGTGATTGACGAGCGGGCTGAGTGATGAGTGAAACGAGGCCCTTCCACGCTGGGCCATTTCACGCAGACGGTTGGAAGTTCCCACACGCTTCAGTCATAGTGCGCTAGCCAGCCGTGACGGGGTAAGGGGCTGGCTGGTACAACACACACATGCGAGGTGGCTCTCCCGTCGACCCCCCCGTTCGGTGTCTTATTCACACCCAACATCCGGGGACTCCGCAACTTGTCAGTTGATAGCAAAGTGCAAGTCATCCACTGCAGCTTTGTCAACGAGGCCCAGCATCATGGGGGTCCCATCAAACACCATCGACCGACATCATCCGCTGCCACGGGGCAAACGAAAGTGGACGGGAGACTCTTTGAGGTCCAATTGCGAGATTCAGCACTGCCGCCTTGAAAGGCGTTCCCGCAACCAAAGGGCCAGTCCTGTTGGCTTTCCAGCTCTCGTCATTGCAATGGATCATGTGGAAGCGGCGTTGGGTGCGGCTCAGCAACGCAGCTCGGATTTTACTGGTGAAGTGCTCTGCGCCTCCGGGCCAATGACCGCACTGTTGTAATCCCTCTCGTTGTCATCACCAAGGTGAGCGTGGTAAAGAGGAGCTGACGGCGAGGGGGGTTGGTGAGACTATGCACAATAGCGTCAGCTTTTGAACCACAAACGCCATCATCTTTGAAGCTGACGTTGGTGGCTTAAGGCTTATTCTCAACCTGCCCCTTTTCCTTGGACGAAAGATTCGGGCCAATCGACAACGGCAAGCATCCGTTTCATCGCGATCCAGGAAGCGGCTGGTGGATGAAACAAGTGCATGTCCGTGCTCGGGTTGAGCCATCATGCTGCACACCACTTGATGAGGCCGGATGAATCCCCTTGTCCCAGGGCATCGGCACGTATGGTGCTCTTTGCTCGACTATTATGATCAACGAACTCCCAACTTTAAGCTGTTGCTGTTGGCATTGTCGGAACGACCCGAGGCTTTATAGGAGGTGAGCATTGTGCCTGCAAACCGGGGTTTTGACACAAAGTACATGACAAGTAGGTGGCAGCTCTTGAAACCTATTTGTTCTCGTCCTGGTAGTAAGGCGAATTTGTCCACGATCAGATATTCTATCCCCTCCCTTGACTTCACCACTGTCGCGTTTGGCTTGGCCCCCATTGTTGGGGATGGGTAGCAAACCAGCCGCTCAGCTTCATCTGAAGGTTTGCTCACCCATTTAGTGGATCGGCCGTGTGCCCCCAAGCGTTGTTCGCGAACAGAAACGGACGCGAATCCGTATCAACTAGGTAACTCCCGGCAGCTCTTTCATCCGTGATCTCGGAGACAAACCGTTCAAACTATCGATACTCGGTGTCGGATGGCAGTTTGACAGAGCGCCAAACAATGAGCTCTCGGTACCTAGTTACGCACAGGTGCACAATGTTGTCAGAACACTGGTCAGCTCCGGGGCTATATCCTCCGGGTTAACCACATCTCTACTTTGTTTTGGCGTTCAGAACCCTCAAAGCTAAGGCTGAGTGTTAGATGCCGACGATGGCGAGATTTTGATATGTAAGATTCTCAGATTGTCCACTGACTCAAGAGAGTTGCAGATCGCAAGCCGTCGTTTTGAAACTCCACCCCTACCCCTGCGCCTTCCTTCTCGTCTTTACGCCACTTAGACGCATGCTGCGTTAAAGGAATGATGGCGGCTTTGATATGAAGGTAAGGCGAATGAGCGTGTAATCGCGATTTCGATCTTCGGCAATCTCCGTAACGAGGCCGAAGCTGTGGGACGCGGTCCAGCGACGCGTCAAGGCAGCGAACCAGTTTGATGCAACCTGAGGCAGCAGCAGAGTTCAGAAGGGGGCTGCGTTGTGACTTTCTACCTCACAAAGCTAAGTCCCACCAAGCTGGAACCGAACTGCCAGCAGCGGGCAAACAAGCACGTCACTGTTGCATTTGTCCACTCTCACAATGAATGGAAGGATATGAGCTGAGAAACTCACCCGCGGCCAGCAGCAAATACGTCCGCCAAAATGTCAAAGAACGGCTCTATCACGGCCTTCTTCAAGCCGGTACCGAAAGCAGCGTCCCAACCCCAAACCCTAACCCAGTCATCTCGACCGTCCCACTCCGTAACCCGGATCCGGACCCCATCCCCGCCGCCGTCTCGGGCACCTGCATCGGCGGCCCCGCCTGCACGCTCACCGTCGCCATCACCGCCACAGATCTTCACTTCCCCGCCAGCACCACCCGTCCCAACAGTACGGGATCGCAATGCCGTGATCCAAGGCTCAGACGAGGATGATGACTACACGTCGTCTGACGATGACCTCCCTTCACTTTTCAGCAAGCCCGGCGCCGTCAGGACTACCGTTCCTATGGCAGCTCCTCGGAGGGACCTGGTTTGCGTCACACCTCGAGCCAAACGGACGGCGTTGGAGTTCCACTCATCTCCGCTGACGATAAACACGAAGCACAGATTCGACTTCAAGGCGCTGTTGAAGCACGCTGAGGCCGATAACCAGTTGGAGGCTAGCAAGCAGCGCATTCAGTCGATGCAGGCCGCAGAAGAGGCCGCAAAAGCTGCGTCCGCGGGTGCTTCTGCTGGTAGTGCTGGGGGTGTCTCACGGGTCCGCAGCCTTCATGACACAATGCTGAACGTCCTGTCCGATGCAGACAACAGCCAAGATGAGAGCAAGCACAAACAGCTTCTTCGGGCAGTGAAGAGGACCGAGTCGACAGATCATCGGAAGTGGTGGCACTTCTTCGACCGTGTGGTTGAATCTGACGATGGGAGCTCGAGTATCAAGGCCCGTCCGATATTCCCCACGTCAAAGGCAACGGGAGTATGGAGTTTTCTGGCGCCGGAGGAGGGACGGTCGGCACTCTTCGAGGACGGCATTCCCTTCAGCGTTCAACTCAGGACTAACAGTCTTCCTGACGAAATATTTCTCTGGGTCTTGAAAGACCTGCTTGCTGAAGGCTCTAGGAAGCTTCGACAAGGGTATTTCCGACTGCTTGGTGTTTGCGGTGACCAAATAGAGCGTTGTATTGACGCCGACTTCATCGATCGGTTGTTCAGGACGGCGGGCGCGCCGGATCGGGTGTTCCGGCCACAATTACGAGCGACAGAACAAGAGTATGGCCGAGCAGGCCCTTACTCGCCGAGGGACTGCACCAACCTTCGATCAGTTCTCCAGGTCTTGATAGACACATCACATTTTCTGAACTATGGGGCAGTGGAGCGAAGTGTGGCTATCCTGCTACGTCTGGGCATGGACAATATCGTCCGAGAAGACCAGGCAGTTGCGAGAGACTACCAAGACGCCCTGGAATGGCTCGTCACCGCCGTCCCCGACAAGAAGTGGGATAATTTTGTGAGATCTACCCGCACCTGTACGCTCCAGCACCCAAGCTAACCTCCCAATAGTGTGGGCAAGTGTGTGCCTCCCTATATAACTACGCCAAAGACACCACCCTCCGCTGCGATGCGGCCATTTCAATACCGCTCCTCTGCCCCAGGATGGTTGACCTACGCCGCCGACTTGCGCTCGTCTGTGTTTTTGAAGATACCGAGCGGGGCCGCTCCCCGCCAGAAACGACCTTGAACCTGCCCGCCGTCATCGAGCGGCTCAATGACGACGTGTTTCTCATAAATCACCACACCGCTGACTTCTTTGAGGTCACTGCGCTCATCGAACTGCTGGGTTACGCTGTTGGCGATGGGTGTCCCCCGCCCAGTAACACCAAGGAGTTCAACACCCATGTTGACAGCTTTGTGCGTAGGATTCGGGGAATAATCTCGAGGATCCCAGCGAATGCCCATTCTTCGGCACGTCTGGAGGCCATTGCGGTATTGAAAGGTCTGGAGAAGAAACTAGAGCTTGTCACACGAACGAGACCGAAGCGGTCGGACGCCTTTGGGATCGTGGAGGAAGAGAGAGAGCGGGAGGTGGGCCTTCCAAAGAAGCAGCGGCTGTTAGAGAAGTTCTTTCAGAAGAAGCCGAGATCTACAGAGGCATCATGAGAGGCTACTGATGTTTTATGACTGGCGCTAGGTCCACGGCTTTTTTGTCGTTGTATACATATGTAGCAACACAGGGTGCGGCATGGGGGCTTAGGCCAAACACAACTGTATCCCCACGAGAGGCGTCACTAGCGACCAGGACCCATATGTTCACGGATATTTTTATTAGGTAGTGGTGGGCAAGGAGCAACCCAATTATCCGCGTCCTTGTATCATACAACCTCAAAGATACATCTCAACAGCCAACCGAATTGACGCTTGCTCTTGGCATGCCCATTTGCTAGACTTGTATCCACTTGAAACAGCAACCATGACGTACCAAACACACCCCCTCTTTGAGGACGGGCCCCTGATGAAGTGAGGGGATGGCCCTGCAGCATCCACACATCTCAATCTATGCAGTTACAACGCTCGTGGCTTAGTCAAAGAACTTGCGATTCGGGTTTTTGCCAAACAAGGCTTCACGCATCGCTGGCAGGGCACTCTGTCTAAGAAGCCCCAGCCTAGCCTCGAATGTATTGTCGATATCAATCTTGCCGCCGGTACCCACGATGACAACTCCGCCCGCACTGTGAGAAAAAGGGGAAACGTCAGCCTATGTTGATACGCAGCTCAAATATGAGCGTGGCGTCTTACCTTCCCTCGGATACAGGGTTCTCTTCGTCGATGGTCGCTGAGATATCCTTCCCAACAGTGTCCTTATACTCCTTGGCCGCAGCCTCGATGGCTTTTTCGATAATCTTATAGTCGGCCTTACGGGCGCGGACCTGGAGCTCAGGCTCGTGGAGAGCGTAGAACCCCTCAAGGATCAAGCCCTTGAGAGTAGCCTCGTACTTCTTCTTGTCCTTGGCAACGTCGCTGAGACGCTGCTGGGCTGTCTCAAAGATGTCGTCGAGGAGCTCCTGCCGGGCGCCCAGGACGCGGAGACGAGTCTTGTTGGAGACGGTTGACCGTGCAATCTGCTGGGACATGGTAGCCTGCTTGAACTTCTTGGCGTAGGTCGAGTCGATAGCGTCTGTCTCTTGCCGGACCAGCTTGGACTTTTCGATGGCGAATTCCTCGTCTGCTTTAATCTGAATCTCGTGCGCCTTCTCGTTGGCTTCTTGCTTGATGAACGCCGTCATCTTCTGGAGCTCTTGTCCGACCTAGGAAGCGATAGGGTCAGCCCATTGCGCTGTTTCTGGGCACGGTATCGTTGGCCAAAACTGGGAACAGCTTCTCCTACCTGGTCGTCGGACAAGGCGTGGATGCGCGACATGTTGGCGGGTTTATGGGTGGTGTTGTGGTGAGGGAATTGTATGCTATCGTCGCACGAGGTCCGATCTTGCGAAAGGTTGGGGAGAGCAAGTGAGGTGGAGGTGATTGACACGCCGAGACCTTGGAGCTATCCGCAGCTACAGCGTCAGAGGAAGGAGTTGAGGCAAGGAAGAAATGAGGATGCAGTATGTCTCTAGGAACGAAAACCCCACAAAGACTTGATTTCAATGGTACTGGCGGCCGACTCGCGGTGTTTACTTGGGAGGGTGATGTCAACCCGCAACCTGGAAGCTCTCCAACGGATTGCTGGACCCCCTTGGCGCTTGACCCGCCGATAAGCCACACAGAACCCCACCTCCGGGAACCTAGCCACACCGTGCGAGTGGCTTGAATGCGGCAAGAGTGGACACCGGAAGGGTTCCAGGTTGCAGGGAGCAATGCAAGCTGGCGTCAGGCCCCGTCCTTGCTGCAGTGCCACGCACTGGAGCGCCGAGGCTGTCAACTAAAGCGTTGCCCCTAGGGTCTGTAGACCGTTCCCGTCATCGCCCAAATTCCAGCAACCGCTCTTCGCGTGACGACGTCCAGCTATCCGTTTGCGAGGCTCAACAAGGTTGGATGCGAACGGGTGTCTCACTGTCGAACTGCACGCTACCCAGGCCGCATCCCATGACCGCATCGCAAATCGTTGAGGAGAGGGCCAGAGCCTCTATGCAGACATGCCGAGCGCAGCGTCATTGACCGATTGACAGTGTCACGGTCCTGGCGACGACCGACGCGCAAACATCAACAAGACCAAAGACCTAGAAACATACTGCGAACCTGCTCTCTTCTGAAACTTTTGTAGTTCTTCCTCCTACTGGCCTGCATCGCCAGCAGATCCGCCCTCGGCCCTCTCAACTGAACTCTCGCGTCCGTCCACGTCGACCAACGTACGACCCGTCGAACCATCGCATCCACCGACAAAGAACGACTCTTTATTTCCATTCCATGCAGCCACACTAAACTTGCCGCCCTATCACTTCTCAACCGCCAGATGAACCCTTGTTCTCGGCCGAAATGGGGCTCATTGGCGGTCTTTCCCCTGGTGGGAGCATCGCTGTAAGTCCCCCCGACGCCCCCCGTTTCGGCGCTCCTCGTCGCTGACCTCGTTGTTTTGGAAAACAGATTGGGATTATAGTCGGCCTCATATCTACAAGCGTCCAGAGCCTAGGCCTCACGCTACAACGAAAATCGCACATTCTCGAAGACGAAAAGGGGCCCTACGATGCGAGGCGGCCCCCTTACCGCCGAAGGAGATGGCAGTTGGGAATGGGCATGTTCATAATCGCCAACGTGCTGGGGAGCTCCATCCAGATATCCATGCTCCCGCTTCCCGTTCTCTCGACGCTGCAGGCTTCTGGCCTGGTATTCAACTCGATCTGCGCTACTCTCATACTCGGCGAGCCCTTTACGAGGTGGTCCCTGTGGGGGACACTTCTGGTGTGCAGCGGCGCAGTCTTGATCGCCATCTTTGGCGCCATACCATCACCCGCGCACAAGCTCAGCGAGCTGCTGGACCTCCTGGGACGGAAGCCCTTTGTCATCTGGATGTCGTTTCAGGCCGTCATTGTCATCAGCATCGCCGTCGCAACTGAACTAATAGCCCATCTCACGACCCTCAAGCAAGATCCGCGATTTCGTCTCGGGAGGGGATTTGCATACGGCTGCATCAGCGGCATCCTGTCGGCGCACTCCCTGCTGGTAGCCAAGTCAGCTGTAGAGCTACTCGTCAGGACTATCGCCGATGGCGACAATCAGTTCGTACACTGGCAGTCATGGATGCTCGTCATCGGCCTGGTCACCCTTGCTCTCAGCCAGCTCTACTATCTCCATCGAGGCCTTAAGCTGGTTTCAACATCCGTCCTATACCCGTTGATTTTCTGCATCTATAATATTATCGCCATTCTCGACGGGTTAATATACTTCCGCCAGACCGATTTGATCAGTCCACTTCACGCCTGCCTCATAGCACTCGGCACCGTCATTCTCCTGTCCGGCGTCCTAGCGCTATCATGGCGCCTCAGCGACGAGCAACACACCCCTGGCGTTGGGCAATCAACCCTGGCTCCAGGTCTCGGCCTCGTCGAAGACACTGATGGCGAAGAAGAGGAAGAAGACCTCTTGCTCGCCTCTGACATTGGGGATGAGGAGGAGAGCCTTCTCCCCGCAAATAATGTCTCGTATCAGACGTTCCAGCCCGCGCGAGGGAATACTACCTCTGGCGAGCAACGTCCGCCCCTGACACCACGGAAGCGGCAAACTACCCCGTCTATTGCCTCGCGCTGGACCGAGCGCGCAGAGATCTGGGACGAACTAGAAGACCGCGAATCACCAGAACCATGCTCCCCTCTCACTCGCAGGCGGTCAACGACATTACCCGGATCCTCGGAGACAACATCCCTCCTCTTCCCAAGGAGAAGCGGTACCTCGACGACTGATTTTCCCTCACTCAGTCAAGGCGGCGACGCTAGCGGGCCGGCAACGACGGATCCGTCACTCAGGCGCAACTTCCGGCGACGGCGCAAGTCAACGGGGTTTCCGGGCTTCACAGCGCGCAGGGCAACGGCGCGGAAATCCTCCGCTGGTGGCATTCAAGATGCCGTAGGGAGCTTATGGCGGTTGCGGTGGTGGAGGAAACACAAAGGAACACCCGCGAGCCCGAGGGTGGTTAGCTCACCTGCGACCTGGGGTGGCGCAGAGAGGTACAGAGATGGGCCGGCGGATGAGGAGGGATCGTCCTCGCGGGAAGCGCAGGAGAACGGAAACGATGACAATGGGCCTGTGCCTCCACCAATATTGCGACTGACCGCCCCACAGCCAGCAGATAGGAGAGGTGAAGGGAGTGGGCAAGACGAAGGTTCCATGGTATAAACCTGGGGACAGTCCTTGTACGAGCCAGAGCACAGCACAGTTTTCAAAAGCATTTAAGGATATCATCATATTTTCAGGCGTGCTGCTTCACCGATCACACCGCGTGCCAGAACCAAGGATAGATAGTAAGTATCAGGCGTATGGACGAGGAGAGTGGTTTAGGATAAACAACAACTGTTTTGGGTATGCTGTTGAGTACAGGCGCTCTCACACGGATATTTTTCTTCCACAAGCATGCCATTTCCTCCTGTCTGAACGAAGCGAGCGATTGGGGCGTATAACTCGATGGTTACTTGTAAATATGTATGTACATTGAATCTATTCAAGTGTTTATATATACCAGATCTGCTGAACGTGGTGGCTATGCTGTTGCAGAAAACAAAACTCAAGAGTTGAACGAAAAGAGACAAGCGGCGGGAATAGGTGGCGTGAGGATAGATGGATGTGTCGTAAACGTGAGATCCCAACGAGTGGTGAACAGTGACGGTTCCTCCTGCCCCCAAGCATCCCCAACGTCTTACTTCTTGTCCCTCGGGGGTATTAGTGGGGCCTTGTGACAGATATCCCAGAACCCACGAATTGAAGCCGTGAGACCAATATGATGGCGGCGTGGCCCGTCGATCTGAGGTTCAACCACGCCTCACTTGCATTGCGAGCCTCCGTATAGGCTATTCCGATCTGTTCCGCTCTCAGGGGAGGCGATATCGAAACGAAAGACTTGAACAGGCCTCCAAGGCATTGTTCAATAGTCCAGATGGCTTAGAAGGCCCCCCTTGCGCCGCTCTTCTCATCGATATGCCTGAACCGCTCACGCTCCTTGCGTTCCTTCAGCAGGCAGGCAGTCGCCATGATGAAGACGGCGTCGACGCCGACCATTCCGAAAACAGCCGTGAAGATGTCGTCCAGGAAAATGTTGGCGAACGACGTGATGGGTGTCGCGCATCCACGCATGAGGGCGGCAGCGGCCGGGCTGGGGCATGTGGGATTCGTCACAAAGGCAGGTGACGAGCTGTTGAAGTAGCCGCAGCATTGAAACTATTCACCTTGTGAGCTCATGTACAGCTGCGCTGAATCATCCTTCGTTGGTGTACTTACGGTCGTTTCCATGAGATCTTGGATGGCGGCAGTCTGAGCCATCCAGAGCGGCGCAAAATCGCCCTTAGTCTTGAGCGTCGTGATCCACAAGTACAGGCCAATGATCATGCTGAAGATGGCGGAGAAGGTGGCCATCACGCCTCCCAACTTGAGCCATGCGCGGGCGGGCGTGATGATGCCAGGAATGGTAACGAGGAAGGTGGCGAAAACAAATATCGAGTTCGCAATGCCGGCTAGGACTGCTGTCAGCTCCCTTCTCCGTTATCTGCATGTTCGCAAGTGGCACTCACCTGTCAGGGGAAACCTCTGGTACAGAAGATTTCGCGCCGCTTGCCTCCCGTTTGTTGGCTCCTCGAACTGGATGTTCTGTACGATGATGGAGAAGGCGAGCATGAAGATGCCCATAAGGACGAAGAGGAAGTCGCTGACCATATAGGCCAGCGTCACTTTGTTCGCCATCGTGTCGTCGGATGCTAGTTGCGCGTAGAGCAGCCTAGACTTCCAACCAAGACTGGGCTGCCCTCGAGAATTTCCAACCGCTTCCCTTCACAAATCCTCCGTCCGTTCGTCCAGATTCAAAATTAAACTTGACGACCAGCGTCTAGAGTTATCGGTTGGTGGTATGCCTCGAGTAAATACGGCGAGATCGACCTGCGAATTCCAGCACCAGGAAAGGAGTGTATCAACCCGAGATAATTCGAAGCGAAAGAGAAAGGAAGGCGAATCGGCAACAGTATCACGACATCGAGAAGAGAAGAGTTCTGACGACAGTAGGGAGGGAACCGTCGGTAGCCACCGAAGCTGCCAGAGAAAAAGAGTGAAAGGGAGGGAAAAGAAGCAGACAAGAAACGAAGGCCGTTCCAGACACAGGCAACTCAGGGCGCTAAGAGGGGGGATAGTCCCATCTCAGGGAGTCTTAGGCAGATGGAAAGCGACAGAGGAGGAAGGGATGGGTCCAGGCCTGTCGCCAGTCAAGCCTCGCACAACGCATGGATTGCCTGCCAACCCGCCAGTCAGAGCACGAGTTTTGGGACAGAATGCTGGGGCACCGATCGAATTGCGCGATTCTGCTACAGCCTGGATGGAGAAGGCTCAACTTCTCGCAGGAGATTCTCAAGTCCCAGACGAAAGCCGTTTCAGATGATGTCGGGGGACCAGGGTCATGGTGGGGCCAAAATGTCTGGCATTGACGAAAGCAGCCTGGGCGCCACGCACGTGCCAGATTGCGATCTAAGGCCAGCGAAGCTGCTCTCGACAATCGAACCACTTCAAAAGCGACCCCTCCTTGATGCATTCATTGTGCCTCGCGACAAGTTGTAGCATAGAGTGTCCCGTGACCGCGGCCTGGCCTCAAACAGCGAGCTCACGCAGCGAAAAGCTGTCTTCTCCCGCCGAAGCCGCTGCTGTGTGTGTTGAGCGGCAATCGACCCCCACAGAGAAGACATTGGGGGCCGAGATCAGCCTGAAACCGACGCTCTTTGCATTGGCATTGCCATAACGAGGCGCCCCAAGGGGTAGCAGGAACTGCTGTTCATGAACAAAGAATTTTAGCAAAGGAGATTGAGCACAAAATGAAGGATGCAATGACGTGGTTGCGCGGTGGAAGAGATGGTTACATGTTGGTCCATGGAAAGGCCGGAGGGTCTGCCTTGGTGTATGGATACAAGTAGAGCAGACGGGACGGTGCCCGCTGATCTCGGGACTGGCCCACAATCCGGACCTGAGGGTTACTGGGGACGGGAACGACCTCCGGACACGGGTCCGGTAAGGAACAGGACCCGAGAGATCGGAACGGTGATAGATTTGTCGGCTCCGGGGTATGTCCCGCCGAAAAGATCACCACCCAGGGCATCGTTAAAGTTCCCAATTTAGGCAACGCGCACGGGGTTCCCATCGGCAAACGACCAGTCTTCACAATGACCTGGTGATACCTGTCGGCAAGAGTCAGCATGGGTCAGGCAAGAGTTTATGTAAGATAATCGCTCCGTTGGCCAAAATTGTGTAAGCACAGCTATTTCAAGGTCCCGAGGCATGAACGACGAGCGAGAAGTTGAGAGGCAACTCAAGGCCACCACGGAGCACATCACATCGCTCAGTGGACGAACACTGGAAAGGCTTAGTCAGAACCTGAAAGAAGTCCAGTGTTTGCAGCTTGCGCGGGGTGGGGCAAATGTCGCCAGCAACCTCGACAGGCTATCCTGGCCGCTCCACTGCAGGAACGAATCACAGCGCAGCTGGCATCCGTAAGAAGAAGTTCTTCTTCTGAGAAAATCCGCTTGTCCCGACTGGTGATGGCCACAGAGGTATCACTCGACTCGCTCGAGGCAGGAGAGCGCAACGAGATGCAACCGAAGAAAGAAAAAAGAAGAAGGACAGCGCTTGATTTCTACTGCTTGTCCTGGTATCCTGTTGCAATTAGGAATAACTTAGGCCAGCAAACGCAGAGGAGAGGAGAATGCTCTCCTACGGAGTCCAATAACGTGCTTTGGACCCGCACCTCGTGGATCGTAAATCGCACTGTGTGGATATGGGCTGGCCGTCTCATCAGCGCGACGACCTCTGATCAATTCCATCACGAGCTTGGAACAGAAGACGCCAATAAATCCGTGCAACAAATCCATCTACACGGCAGGATATCAGCTACCTACCTCATCGCCCCGTCTCTTCAGTTCCTTTCTCTTTCTTTCCGGTCTTCTGCTCTGCTAGACTCGAGATCTTCGAAGGTCCCAATCATAATGATACCCCCCGGTGGTCTCCTTTTTTAGAGTAGCTTGCAAATCCTACTCACGCAATCACACACTATCGCACCCCCGCTTTGGCACCCCGGCACACTGCACACCTCTCTTATCCCAGTCGGTCAGGGGGGGACGGGAGGAGGGGGCCAAGGAGAGCGGCACAATCGCTCCACCGAAGACTGGACAACGACACGCTGTCGTTCTCCATTCTCTCGGAATCAGGTCTTGGAGATGGGGGCGCAGAAAGGAAAGCGCCGCGGGAGTTGCAAAGCGCAACGGCGGCCGTTGGAAGCCTTTGCTTTAGTCGAAGCTCGTTCGCCCCGGCCGATTCCCCGCGCTCGGCGTTGTGTGAGCCCTGGGAGTCCAAGGGTCGTTGAGAAAGCACAGAGCAAGCCGCAGCGCGCCTCCTTGGGCTAACCCGTTCGGCTCGTAAACGGCTCTGACAGCGCGGGAGGGCCTCATAATTTCCTTTTATCGATCCGAGAGACTGGACGTGCCCTCACTACCGCTGCTCCACAGGTTTGTTGTGACCAAATGTATTCTAATTTGAGCACTGGCTGGAGAGCTGCGCCATACCCTGGACAATAGTGGACTCGATGCAGCGGACATATTGCAGCAGAAAAATTGAATGTTCCTTCTCTGCTGTCCCGCTGGTTATCATTGCTGTGCTGGTGAGAGGCCGTTCAATTTCCAGCGGCACATCGCGATTCGATAGTCCAGGTCAGTCTTACCGTCTGCGCCTTGCAGTGTCTCCTGGAGGTGCGCGAGATAGCGCCCTTCGGCCTTTCACGATTGGATACGCGATCCCAACTGGTTCGCGACATCGCGCCCCGCCCCCTTGCTCTGCTGCCTGCCTGCCTTGAGCCGGGGGAACGCCTCGGGGCGCCTCGGACGAGTGAAGGACGAGTGGGCAAGCAATCTCTCCGCGAACCCCCCAGCAATCCCAGCAATGGACCGGCGAGACAGAGGGCTGGGACCCCGCATCCGCATTCTCGGCGAGTAGCCTCCCGCCCGTGTACAGAGTCGCCGCAGCCATTGAAAAGCTGTCCTGTCAAATGCAAGTCGCTGCCGGAAGCCTTTACGCGCACGAAATCCCTGGGGCCTTGCTTCTGACCTGGGACTTTTCCCTTGCTCGCCGACGCGTTGCGATACTGGTGGTCGTTGACAAAGATGTCCCGCTGGGAGGCCCTTCCCAGTCTCCCGTCGAGGACAACCAAAAAGCCTGTGGACGGAAACCTGGTGGAGTGGCTGAACGGAAGTGGAAGCCAGCTTGCCCCCCGCAAGCATGGATGTCGTGAAAAGGCCAAGCCCAACGTCAATGGCACAGAGCACTTGGTGAACCTCGCGAGTTCTCCAAACAAACGCCTGAACGAGATTCTGCATGGTCTGTATCGTGCCCCACTTTCTTCGTCCTTGACTTTTCAATGTCATTTTGCTCCCTTGTTGCGCATCGGCCTCGATGAAAATCATCCTTTGCCCACAGTGTGCAATCTCTCGCTCTGCATTGACCCTAGCTTGCCTGCCCGCTCAGTCCCACTTGCAAGCAGTTCACACTGTGTACATTGCTAACTTTGAAGGAGTCGTCCCCCCCCCTTGCCCTTGCTGACAGAACCCTGACACCAGAGCTGAACGACGGCGTGAACTGCCCGCGGCTGCTGCGCGCTGCAAGAGGGGCCGGCATCCCTCGGTGGCTTGTCACCTGACAAGCACGCAGGCGAGCAGCATCCCGCTGCTCTGGCAAGATAAGTCAAAGCCCTGGAGGCGGGACACGCGCGCACAGCTTCGTACCCACATCTGAGTGCTGCGGACGCAGGGGGATGGAACGGGAAGAATGTTGACGTTTGACTACGGCGAATAGTGTAGATCTAGTTATGTACCCGCGAAAGATAGAGGACAGAAATGCTCGCTCGCGCCAAAAGCTTCCGCTGTTCAAAGCGCTGGTTGCACTGCTCTGCAAAGTACCCTGCCTGTGCGCCGGGAACGCGACAGTGTCAACTGCAGCCACCATCTCATCAGAACGCTGTCAGTTTTCCTGGCACGCTTGCTCGTACATCCGTGATGGTGTAGGTTGGAGACTTGGAGCTGCAGCTGCGTGCAGGCGGACGCCGCTGTACTCAGTAGCTGTTGGCCTGTCCGTCCGCCCCACAGGGCCTCCCCTTCCTCCCCCCTCCCCCAGCCAGCAGAAGGCACCAACCCCCTTCGTCCGCTTTCCGCACTGTGCGCTAGCTTTTCCAGGACCACCGCCACCCCCCGCCTTTTCGTTTTTTCAACTGTCTGGTCCGCTCGTGGCCCGCAGTGTGCCACCGCCTCCAGCTCGCTATCCTCTTTTCACTCGTCCCGTTGTCACCAAGCCCGTTCAGTCAAGCGTACCCAAGAGGAAACTGGCATTTTCTACTACCCAGTTTCTAGACAGGGGAACTTGGAGTCCGAAAGGGTATTTGACACAGGTCAAATTCAGCCAACCGTCGCCTCGGTTTTCCTGAAGCGAACCCCAGCGTCGCAGTGTTTGTGTGCACCTTCCCCCGTCTTCCCAGTCCTCGCTCGCAATCGCCAAACCGTGTGCATTGCACTGTCGGCTACTGGCACTCAGCACTTCTCTGCTCAGCAACCGGCAAAGGGCAGCCAGCCAGAGGAAAGCGCATGCCACGGACGAAAATACCTGGGCCGCCCCAGCACCAGCAACCAGCACCAGCCAGACAAAGCAAATAAAAATTAAACGTGATTCCTCGCTTCCTTCCGCTGGCACCAGACTCAATACAGTGCAGCGCCCAACCAGGTTTCTGCGACAAAAAGGCGACCTCTCCGCTCAACGCCAGATCAAGTCTAGGCCATCGGCACAACGCTCAAAAGAGCATCTCCACCATTTTGTATTTCTCGTGATACCTCGACTATACCTCGACCGCGCAAAATGGCCGACATCACAGACCCTCACGACCAAACCTCGCCGAACGAGCTCGACGAGCCGCATTCGGTCGGCAATGGCAATCCCGCCGCTGGCGAGAGTCGCGGCATCAAGCGTGCCCGCGCCAGTGCGCCCGACGACGACGATGATGATGACGAGAAGGGTGGCCGCGAGCGTCGCAAGATCGAGATCAAGTTTATCAGCGATAAGTCGCGTCGTCACATCACCTTCTCGAAGCGCAAGGCTGGCATCATGAAGAAGGTTTGTCCGCTCTGCCCCCAAGTTGTTCAGCCGTGCGCTCGCTCAGCACCGCTTCCTTGCTGGCGAGGAGCACCGCGCGCGCGCGGGCTCAACCTCTTGATGAACGCGCCAATCGCTAACCAAAACCTTGTTGCACCAGGCATACGAGTTATCCGTCTTGACAGGTACCCAGGTACTACTGCTCGTCGTTTCAGAGACCGGGCTCGTATACACCTTCACGACGCCCAAGTTGCAGCCTCTTGTAACCAAGGCAGAAGGCAAGAACCTCATCCAGGTAAGGCTCACTGCCAACTCAACCCGCATCGCAGTGCAAGTCTAACTCAAAGCCCTTTTCATAGGCATGCCTGAATGCTCCCGAGCCAGCCGCTGGTGGCGAGAATGGTGTTGATGACTCGAATGCGGTCGATTCGCCAGAAGAGCCCACGAGCGCCCACCTCCCCCCTCAACAGACGCGACCCGGAATACCCCAGGGCCATATGCCACCCGGATACATGCCCAATGTCGGAATGGATCCACAGCAAGCTCTGGCATACACCAGCTACGTGCAGCAGAGGGGTGGCCAGTACATGCCTCAGTCCAGTCTCCAGCAGCACGCCGGCCACCAGTCATAGCGACCTTCACCAACTGCTTCTCCGACTCTGAACTTTCGCGCCAATACCCAGCATTAATGCATTCGTGAAACGTTATTCTCGACATCTTTCGGGTGGATTTCCAATCATCCGCGAGACACCTTTCGGTCCGGCGTTTGATTGGGATGTTTTGATGCTCATTCTGTCTTTGTTATACATTCCCCAGCGGTGCTTTACCTACCGTACTCAACTTTACCCATTTCACCTCGACTCTCCATCTCGACCCTGTCAGCCAAGGATGGAAAGCGGATCAAGATTTTGTCTGTTCTTCGCCAAGGCGGAACAATGCTGTGCCAACATTACCGGCTCGGATACAGCAGAAGATAGGACCGAAGAATCAAGATGGGCCTTCTCCGAAAAGTGGGAAAGTCTTGTCGTTACCCCGTATACGAGCCATGTTGGACAAGCGGCGCCTCGAGCAGCGGACATTTGTGCGAGCTTTTCCCAGCGTCGTCTCCATTCTTGTGGATTTTTCAGCGGGTGAGCACGATGTCACGACCCATGAGAAATCGTCTATACACGAAACCAGGAGAACAGTGGCAACTTTTTATGCCTACTTGCCTACGACCCTGAGATGACATTTTCTGGCGCGTTTTATCTTTGGGACTCGGTTCTTTCTTTGTCTCGCGGTTTGGCCCGCCGCCTGCTTCATTCATGGCACATCCGTTCGCTGCCCGTTAATCTGTCGCTATGCGGTCCGGCTCTCTGCTTACTGCATTCCCTTGCCGGCGGCCGCGATTGCTCCGCTCGTGCATAGAAAGAGAGGTGTGGCTTGAAGAGGGTAGGCACTCGCCCTGCTTTCAGTTTTCTTTCCACTTGATCAAGGCTTGTTTTCGGGCGGTGAACGGAGTGGTCTGGTTGGGGGAAGGAAGAGGTCACGGAACGGGAGCGCCGGACATCGGAGAGAACAAAAAAAAGCGCTTGCCACACACCATTTACACCTCCTACTTTGTATGATAGCTCACCTCCTCCGTAACCAACAATACGACTGTGATAATCCATTCGCTGTGGCATGGAGCAATTGTGTCCTTGGCTTCCCCACGAGGGACGTGGGCGGCGTCGACTGTCGTCTAGATATGCGCAAAGATGGATACACCTTACCCTTGGGGCCCCTTTCCAAACTGCCTCAATTCCCAAAAACTGCCTAGGTTCCGTCCAATATGAGGCTCCAAACTCAATTCAAGGTTCGGTGCGTTCGTGTGGGGAGAATGGACGGCGCCGCTGCCCAGCCCTGGTACGCTAGCTAGCGTTTATCCCCTTTTGAGTTTTACGGTCCGCCTTTGGCAGGTGGGAGAAGTGGGATCGTGGCAATGAGATGACTTGCATGATGATGGCTGTTGGGGTTTGGGTTACGTGGTTTTGCAGATGACGCGCATGGCGGGCGGGCGCCTTTCGATCCTCTAGGCAAACGGAACGCACCCTGGTGGAAAGCAACGATCCGAAGTTAGAACATAGGTACGAAAGACAGATTGATGGGTCAAGTCGATAGATGAATACGGACTTTGTGCCATGTCGTCAAGTCATTTATCAGCTCGTTTCCTGTGTTTTGTTTTGTTTGGATTCACATGGATGGATGAATGGATTTGGTTAGGCGCCTTTTCGTAGGGCGGGCCAATGGGAGGGAGGACGGAGGCTGCTTTGGGAAGTTTGCGGTTTGGGATGCTATATCAACCCTGCTGGAGATAAGGAATTGGGAGAATTAGGCGGAGGGCAGAACCTGGGAGGCGGAAAGCTTGTTAAGATGGGACGTTGCGATATGGGGAGGATGGGGGTTCCTGGGCTTGGGGCGGGCGTTGAATGAGGAAAAGGCCGAAAGGGGCTAGGACATGATGGCGGAGCTGGGTAAGGTATTTAGCCTGGCTCCGGGGTTGTGGGGATGGGTCGCGGGTTTGGTTGGAGGTTGTTGAATTGAGTTTGGAAGGGCAATTGGGGGTTAATACAGGTAAGATTTAGACAACAATTAGGAGGAACTCAATGGGTTTGCTGTGGGATCTATGTCGACTTGGGAGTGTGCTGACTCGGACAGTACCCAGAGGTGATATATACCTCACCAAAATATAGACAGGCAGCGACTGGCTTACTAGATATCCGGTACTGGTCTCAGAATTCTAAGGCGGAAATCGGTGTGCAGTTGCTTGCATCGAACGTGTCCAAAGAGACACGTGGATGTTCCTGTTGGCGCTTGGTGAGGAGCGAATAGGAGTCCAAAGGTGATGGGCTATCACCATCAGCGAACCGGGACTGAAGATCCCCCACCGATCGCTAGGTGATATGTCATATCTGCTAGGTGAGAGTTGGCGGACCTCGATCAAGGCGTTTGAAGCGCGTTCAAAGTGTTGACATCAGTCCACCATGGCGGATAAGCCACGGGGACGCCGGCTCACGACAACCACACAACAGAGCTCCGTACAATGCTCCGGCAGAATCAACCCAAACACGTCCAACAAGCCGGTGTGTATGATGCTATCTTCAACGGGCAAACACCCTTGCGACCTCCCGGTTCATACCCTTGTGTTTATCGGACAGACCTAACGGGGTCATTCTGACAACACCCACGAGTGCAACTCACCGCCATGTTGTGCATCTTTGGCACTGCGTGGAACAGAAGCTCAGTACCACCTAGTTTATACCGATTCATGAAGACTCAGATGGAGAGAAACTTCAACTCCATCCAAGGAATGACGGTGTTGTCAAGCCCCATGCAGTCCGTTCTCGATTGCAAACAGCCTCGAGGCCAAGAACCAGAGGGCTCAACTGTAAGGAAACGCATCAACAGGTCGGTCGTCTCTGGCCAAAGTTGGAGCTCACTGGAAAACTACCAAAAGTAAACGATGGCCCTGATATGCAAGTCAATCAGAGAGACCCGGGACTTCAAGTCGGATCTGGCAGCGAGTCGGCGAGTGTTGAGGTAACACAATCTGCGTTGCATCACGCGTTTTGCTTCACCCGATAGTCGATGAGGCTCAAAAGCACTGTAATATGGGAGATGAGATCCACCAGACCCAGATACCCGCTTCCAACTCTCTGTCCGCGATGCACCACGGTTGTCGACGTGTGGTTGTGGTGAGCCAGGAACTCGTCCACGCTAGGTAATTCCCGGTGGCCACCATGTGGGGAACCCCAGTCCAGGGTCGGGTCCTGACAGGTCTAGCTCCACCACACGCTGCGGGAGTTTGAGCATGTTTCTGCCACTAGCGCCACCAAGTACCGATACCTTTGATGCGCTCAGTTGCTATCAAAGACAGCCTTCAAAGGGGTTGCTGATGGTGCTCACGGCTGCAAATGGCCGACGCCAAGTATGGCGAAGAACATCGTCTCTATTTCAGTGACCAATGCCAAAACCCATCGCAAAGCACGCTCGCTGAACCATGATTTACACTGAGGGTCTCTGGTAGCATACCTCTCAACTCCATACGCCGGGAAACATTTTGTCATCCTGTCCATCGTATCCGTAGCTATTCCCAAGCCAATCGAACCCCCAAAAAAACAACCGTCTGCTGATCTAATGCTCCGACATGGTGATGTACCGCCCAACTAGGAGACTGCCGACGAAGGTCCCTGCGAGAACGGAAATAAAGTAGCCCACGTTCATCGACATGACAGCCAACATGCTACAGAGTAGTCAGCATCGACGCCCTTCATCAACGCAACCCAATGCAAAACTTACAGTAGATATCCAACCCCGGCAATCACCGTGTCAATGGCAGCGCGCACCGGATCAACGCTCAGTCGCCACGGCCGGGGCCCAAAGGTGCGCTTCTTGACGACAACGACATTCTCCTCCACGCCGTTCTCGCTCAGCACAACGTTGCCATGCTTCGCCAGCGAATCCCGGCTCAGATTCTCGGCCAGCGGCCCCTTCCCGTTGACGACGACGTAGCGCCGATTGAGCTCTTGGTCGATCCATCGGTTCTCCTGCCACCACTTGGCTGCCAGCAGCCCGCGGAAGAGCGCCGCGAGCACGATCAGGAAGATGCAGGTTGCGGCGTAGGTTCCGACGCTGTTGGGCGTCCATGCGGTCGAGTACAATGGCGTCGCTCGGATGGTCTGGAACACCGACATCATGCCGGCGCTGTGGCCGCCGTCCATGTCCATGGCCATGCTGCTTGAATCGGAGGAAGAAGAGGTCGTGGTGCTGCCATGGTCGGAGCCGTGGCGGGCGTATATGCCGTGCATGTCCATTTTGCGTAGAGGTTTTCCCTTGTTTTTTTCTTCTTTTCGGGGATGGTGAGTGTCACCGTCAAGTCGTGATTGCGAATGACGAAGGGCTGAGGGAGAAAATGAGTAGATGCTCCGGTATAAGCAGCGCGGGATTCCAGAAGCCGAGATGGTCAACTGCCGTTTAGCCGCTGCTGAGGGCAAAAGTCTAGGCCTTGGTTCTGTTTCGCGCTGGGAGTTGGGGTTGGGGGTTGCTGTTATATCAGTTTCTCCAAAACTCGAGGTTCCCTGTCAAACAATCGGAAGCGCCGAGGGACGAGAGCAGGTTTCTGTTTGTTCACGGTCTGAAACGGGCGCCGAAGGAGAAATACTTCGTGGGCGGTCGCATAAAGAGGATTGGGGCGCCGGACTCCAACCACTTGGCAGGACAAGCAACACCTTTATGGTGCTTCTCTGGGACACTGGCCGCTGAGAAACATGCTCATAGTGGGGGTGAGCGACCAGGGTCAGGCGCACCGGCGGACAGCGTTCTCGATCCCACTTTCCACATCGGCAGTGAAGACCACCAATCTTCCCACTCATGGTTCCAACTTCTTCCGTTGCCGTATATTTCGTCCTTCTCTATACTTGTGTCTTGATGACTTCACCGTATCCTTTCCCTTTAACTGGCTCCGTGTCGCTCTTGAATCGACGGGGTGAGCCCAAGTCCAAGATCTCAACTGGCCCGTGCACGCTCTTGTACCAGTACCCGGGTCTTGGCTGATACCAAACATGCACGGTCAAACGTCGATCTTGCTTTGGTGGTCATCTTGAGCACCCAATCGCTTCTTGTCGTTGTGTATTTGGCTCAGGGTTGCCCAGTGCTTCATTTCACAATGCCTTTTTCTTGCACGCAATGAGTTGCACGTCCGTTTGGTCAAATCTTCATCCATTTTTCGTACCCAATGTCGACGGCATTTTGAGCTGGCCGAAAACCCTTCAACTTCCATGGCTGGTCGGTTTCGACCCGTTATCAACATCTGGCGGACAGCACATGCGGTAACCGCAAAAGCAAGTCGAAGCCGTTATTACCATTAATCTTGCCCCCCTGTGGGATGAATGCGCCGAGAGGAAGTACGAAACTTGAATTCGGCCATCAAGGTGTCACACGCCTGTTGGGCTAAAGCAGGTTGTCAAGGTTGGGTGAGGGACTCGGATGGGAAGGTGAGTAAACAGGACAGGGGGACCTGATGAGCCTGCCTGGTACCTTGGTGAGGCTTGCCATGAGGGAAAGCCCATCGGAAGAACTATCTATCAGACGGGTTCCAATTTGACGTGAACGAGACATAGGTCTCCGTATCCATGCCTTCATAAAGCATCACTCCTCGTCTCCTTGCCTGGCAAGGTAAGTCATTCTTCATGGCTCCTGCCTTCGAAAGAGCAGCGGGGACTTTGGAGGACAAATGGGCTCGATTAGAGAAGCCAGAAGTTCCTTCGTGTCGGGAAGGTGCAGCCGGTCCTCATTGAAAGCCTAAATTTCTAGCCAAACAATAGCTTTGAAGTTTTACCAAACCTCACAGCCCGCGGTACTCCGTCATACAAAGCATCTCATGAATGTATGGCACGGGGTGCGCGCCGCCATCCGTCCTCCGTCCCCCGCTCTCCATTTCAGGTCATTGGCACGACGCGACCATCGACCTGGCCTTGCAGGTACGGTACCCAGGCAATCAACTCAGCTCCCAGCTCAGAGTCATATCTGCCCGGCCCGATGATCACTAGGCCACCGCCGCCCAACACTGCAGAACCGCAGAACTGCAGAACCCGCAATGCAACTGCACGGCTGCTCGGGCCACCAACCCGATGCCCTGGCCCTCATTGCAAACCGCGTCGAGACTCTATTTTGACGACATCACCACGATCGCTTGATATTGGCACCAGCCTCATTTGCGTGGGTTCCTCGCCGTGTGAGGTACGAGGACCGCGAGACAAGGAAGTTCAGCATTTCACGATATCAAGATATCGAAACGCCGTGTCCGCCTGTCGATGTCCGCACTGTTGATGAAGAGTTGGAGCACAAGGGCGCCCACCCCCTTCACCCGAACCCGCGCCCCCGCGTCAAGTGCCACTCGAGTCATGATGCCCTGCCGGACCGGGTATCAGACATTCTCTGTGTACCGTCGCACGGGCTTGTGGTGTGTCTGTTGCACCAGCGTTAGCGAGCACAGCAGCCATGTCTACGTTTTCTCAACTCACCTGTTCTCGCAAACGCACGACGGAAATTTCCGATCCAATCCAATAGTTTCCGGGTGTTCCGGTTAGGATCCAGTTGTCTCGGGGGTCTCTCCGATGATGATACTTCAGGGTATGACAGAGTTGCTTCCTCAGCTTTGCGCTCAGCAGTGTTGTGGCCTCTAATCTCTTCGACGAGCCGTTGCAGGAGAAAAATTGGCTACGGCCAATATTCGTCGTCCAAGTCGTCGACCCCTTGGTAAACTCTCAGGCGCCCGTTTTCACGTGGGTACCAGGAACTGGAAAGGGGGCTGAAGAAGGCTTGCTTGATGGCAATGGGCGGCACGTTTTGGTTGGCGGGCCTGACCAGCGGGCCGGGACGCCAGCAGACGACCACCACGATTTCTCCATGTTGGACATTAGTCATGGCTCGCCATGGTGCAGTTGGCTTGGGAGACACCCGTCAACCGCGGAATGCCTCGCTTTTCGTCTTCGTCAGCCACCCAGCAGTCTACCAGGCCTTGATGGAAGCCAGACAAACACGCGGCACGAGGCAATGGGATCCATCCTGGATGCCTTGGTCCTCTGCTACTCGGTGATCGCCGCCTCGAATAAAAAAAATAGCAATACCCATATCCGATGGCTTGCACGAAGCCCAACAAACCTGGAAAGAGGAGAGCGGCAGACGCCAAGAACAGGCGGGAGGCGTCAGCCCATCACCTTCAGGAGGCGCTGAAGGTCCAACTCTCTGCATGCAGGGATGGAAAAGGGGACCAGTACCAAGAGGGGCGTGTGAATAGCAGCATCATGAAATGGACATGCCTGCTACCGCCTTGTTCGCAATTCCATTTTCTCTCTGGTCGAGTATGCAGACGCACCACTCAGTGAGACGCACCCCCTTTCAAGGTCGCTGCCATTCCTGTTATGGACAGGCCAGCTGAGCTGAAAAGCCGCTGAACGCCATCGCTGCAGCCCTTGACCCGCAAACCATAGGGGAGACCCTGCATCCTCTCCCCTCCACGCCGGCTTCCAATGACAGGTGCCGCCGGCGTATGCCTGTCTGCCGTCGGCTCACCACCCAGTGCAAGGCCCGAGGCCCCCCTTTCATCGTCTCTGGGTTCTGTGATGAGCAACCGTGGCACTCTCTTCTGATCTCAGCAAGTTGGATCGATAGTGGCTTGATGTGCGGCAGCCCTCATTTCTCCTCCTGGTCGGGATTTTGGAACCACCACAGCGACTGATGAGGGGCGGGTTGGGTTGGACCCCAATGAAAGCTTCTGCCTTGCAAGTTTGAGGTGCGGTAACATCCCGACAAGCAGACGAGTATCAATCTGTACCAGGCTGCGAGTATCCCGGCTTTGGTTCCATGGGGGCAGACGGAAGGAGGGAGATACGTTCTTGACCTCCTGAGCATCCTCCCTGCTCAACAAAATACTTTCAGTTGGCAAACATGGGAGTACGGGGGAAGTTGGTGATTCAGATGCCTTAGCGTTGGGTTCTAGTCGTCGCGGAAGATGCAAAAACCGCCGCGAGAGGGCCTAATCTTTGAGCTCCGAAGTAGTGCAGGAAAGAAACGCAGGGGCGGCTGAGAATGGTGCTGCCTACCTGAAAGCCGCCAGCCGGTTTCGTTCCAGGACCAGGATCCCGTCGTGGTCTGTAAGGAAGTGACTGCAGTTGGTAGCGGATTTGACAGCCTTCTCTGGCTCGAGGAAGTCTTGCTTGCGTTTCCGTATCCTATCGGGTCCGTCTGAAAGTCGGACGAGAAACGCAGGCGGAAAATGTACCCACCAGGGCTCATGAGGCTTTAAACAACTTCAACTGCCCACTCTCCAGCCCAGATACTCTTAATGGGGTGAAAAAGTTAACCTCTTTTGGAGAGCTTTGGATGTCCGTAATTGATGGAACGAAGGAAACAATGTCTTGTCATCGCCATCAGCGAACCCGCAACAACTTGACGCTGCCGGCAGAGTCACTGCCTGAAGCTCATGTCTCCTCCCCGCTCCCTCCCTCCCTCCACCGCCCAGCCCCCTGGTGGATGCCTCATGGCAAACACAACCTCCACGCACAACAAAACTTAGTCAGACACTCCTCTTTGTGCGAACCGATCAACTGCCCGGCCTTGATGCACACGTCCCAGCGATCACAGTGATCACACTCCCTGTACAATGACTGCGAGATCCGAAGCAAAAGAGGCAACGTGGATACTACTGACCCCGACCAGCCTTCCGTATCTACGGATCCATCAGTGGCAAGACGCCCCCCTCCCAAACTGCCCCCCCCCCTCCCCTCTTCCATCCCTTTTACCAACCCCCCTCGGGGTTGGACCTGGACTCCACAATGGTTCTAGACTCTGATAGCCAAGGAAGTGATGACACCTTCATCGAGGCTGATCGAAGGATGGGGTTTCTGAAGATAAGGTCCCGTAGAATCACCAGTGAGGTGCTCTCTCGATCATCACCGATTGCCCAAGTGGCGGATCAGAAACTCTATCGATCGAGATAGGCGGGGGTTCTCCACAAGGTGATCATGAGCCCCGAGCTAGATCCGCTGCCAGTGTAAACCTTGATATTTTGTTCAACGCTTGTGGATTTGGGCCGTCTGTCAATGCAAGGCCCTGACACTTCACAGACAGCGAATGATGGACGGATTCGTGGGCCTGCAGAAGAAACTTTGGCAAAGTTGGGGAAGCGTAGAAAATCGCTGCTAGATACACGCCCGCATTTGTCCCATCTCGCGAGATCAATCATCCCTGAGTAAACATGATCAAGCTCGTGCTCAAACCATTGCGAAGTGGAAGGACAATAGTATCATCTCAATAGAGTTATTGTATAATTTCAATGGATACAACTCCAAGCCCGCCCGTCCGTCCATCCTGATCTTGCCCAAAAGTAACCCATAAACAACATCCACACACCCCATCCAATGTTGCTTCGAGACATCACCGCAAGTCCTAACCCAGGCTGGTTTGCTCGGACGGTGACGGAAGCAAAAACAGGGGAGATAATCAAGTGTAGTAGACAAGAAACAGAGTGATGCGCATTAGCAGCACAAGCTGTAATAGATCCCCGCTTGCGCACCCCCTCGCTGCCAAACCCCATTGATTCCAGACAGCGTAACCAGATTCCCGTTCCCAGGTTCCCCCCTCCTCCCAAAGCCAGACCAGGACCTCTTTCCGAGCGCCGGTGAAAACAGACAATACGCCCCCCCCAAAAAAACAAGAAACCAATATCCCTTCCCCCCATTTGACCTCTGGAGTCGTGGTTATTATATCCCAGCTGCTGCTTTTAAGATCCCGGGTTTTTTTAGTCCGCCTTATCCGTGTCGATGGAACCTCATGTAGACCCTGAACGCCACAATCCCTAGAAGAACGATCCGCGTTGTCCATACCACGCCCATGATCCTACACACCCCACTCTTTCCCTTGCCCCGCCCTCCCGTTCCCTATTGGAGCATTTATCGGCTTTGCTGTTCTCGGTCGATCGTCGGCCGGGGCCTCGCCGTATACTTGGTGGTAGTATATTCCCTGTTCCGTCCAATGCCCGGTTACTCCTTCTTGACGGTTCTCGGGCTGCCGCCGCTGTCGTCGGTGATCACAGTATTATCATCTCCATCGGGCGGGGATTCCTCCTTGATAGTCGTGTTGTTGCCGTTGCCGTTGGCGACATGGTAATTTGCGTCGTGGCTTGCTGTGTGGCTGTTGTTGTTATTGTTGTTGTTGTCGCCCTTGTTGCCGCATCCCTTGACAAGTTTATGCCTCTGAAGCTGTGTGAGCTTCTGCGAGTTTCAGGGGCTTCAGGGGCCTTCAAGGGGCTAGAGTCACATACCTTTAGCGCGTCTTTGCGCGAAAAGCTCTTGTCGCAATTGTTGCAAGGGAAGGGCTTCACAGCCAGGTGTATCCTCTTGTGGCGCTTGAGATCGTGGTTACGATTGAAGCTTTGGGGGCATGTGTCGCATTTGAAGGGGCGATCCTGGGTTTGCGGACCACCGTGGGCGTGGTGGCCGTGGGCGTGGCCGGGGTGGTGCATGCCATAGGGGATGTGGTGGCCGTACGTCATGGCGCCCATGCCGCCGCCGACCATGGAGAGGGGCGCGCCTGGCTGGTGCATGTTGCTCAGCACGGGGCCGGGGATCGGGCCGTAGTGAGTGGCGTAGGATGTCATCGGGGGCATCGGGCGGCTTGAGTACCCCCCGAGGTGAGGCGGCCGCATGCTGCTGGTGAGCAGGCTCTGCGGGAGCCCGCCCGCCGACGTGGGAGCTGCTTTTGGCGAGGGCGCACCCGTTGGCGATGGTTGTGGCGCCGCACCCGGGCCCTGGAAGGAAGGAAACGAGCTTTGCTGTGGCGTGGTGGAGGATGGCGGATAGCCGTGGTAGCTCGGCGCTGGTGGCTGCCTGAAGTGGGCGCTCTCCTGCGCGCCCGGTGATGGCGCGCTTGCTTGACTAGGCTGCTGATGCTGCGGATGGCCATGACCATGACCATGACCTAGGGACCCGGCTCCCCCTCCCCCTCCCCCTCCGCTACCACCACCGCCGCTACCGCCGCTTCCACTCTGGCCCGAATATTGGGAGTGGTCTTGGTACTGTCCGGGAGGGTGCGGCAAGGTGTCCCCGTTGGCCGGCGAGGACGAGTGGCGGGCGCTGAACTGCGAAACTGACGGCGAGGGCTGGCTGCCGTACAGCGGTGAGTGTCGTGGTTGCTGGAACTGGGGCGGTTGCGCGAGCGGTCCCGGGCCCGCTACTACGGTCGAGTTGTACGTGTAGGCCGAGGACGAGGAAGACGGTTGTGGTGTTGACCATGCGCCCGTGATGCTGTAGAACATGGAGCTGTTGTTGGCCCCTGGCTGGGTGGACTGCGAGCTGCCCGTGTTCACGCCCGGTGACGGGGTGAGTCCGTCAGGCCCTGCCCCTGAGGACGGTGTCAGAATACTGGCTATGCGCGCGGTGGTGCTTGTGCTTGTGGTGGTGGTGGTGCTGGTGCTTGGGGGCGAAGAGGAGGAATAGGGAGGGTACTGCGCCGGGGTCAACAGCGAGGGCGGCCAAGGGCTGCTGCTGCCACCGCTGCTGCTTCTCGGGCTCATCGTGTGCGTGGCAGAAGTATGGTTATAGTTTTGGTTATGGTTATGGCTATGGTTGGGGTATCGCGTACTTGGTATCTCCGAGGGAGGAGGCGGAAGCGGGAGCGTGAAGGCGGGCAGCCCAGTTGCTGCTGGCCTTCGAGACGCGAAGCTCGGCGCTTCCATGTTGATCTGACCAATGCTGCCACTTCCTTCCCTGTTTCGTCAAAAGCTCCTACGGAGCTGGAGCTGTCTGCGGTTGTCACTTCCTCCCCAGCTGGTTGAGGCAGAGAGAGGGGGGAAGGGTTGATGATGATACTGTCGCCGCCAGGGATGAGAGAGGCTGGTGCTGTCGTGGTTGTCGTTACGTCGTTGGTGCCGTCGTCGTCCTCCTCCTCGTCCTCGTCGCCGCCGTGGCCTTCAGGGTGCTTGCCAACTCCCTCTTGCCAATGGCTGTTCGAAGCTTCCTCAAGTTGAAGGGTGGCAGGGGCGCGGCGGCGGCAGGGCGTAAGGGCTTAATATGGGGCAGCTCGGCACCAGCGTGGAACTCGTCAACCCTCCTGGGTCCCTTATCTGGTTTAAAGTTTGGCGTCTGGCTGGTTCACGGAAGTGTGTTGGCGGAGGGGAGTGGAGCGCCGATCAGCTGGGGGGAGGGGATTGTGGATGTTGGCGTCCGTGGTGGATTATATGTGTGATGCCCAATTATTGGAGGCTCGGGTTCCTTGGGAGCCCTGTCCGGGATCCGGGGTGTGGAACGAAGGAGCAAGAAGCAGCCGCCGCCAACTGCTTTCTCTCTCTATGTCTCTTTTTTTTCTGGCTGGGATCTGGGATCTGGGATTACCTCCAGCTTTCCGTTCTGGTCTGTTCCCGGTTGAGAGGCTGCCGGTACTTGGGGGCTTGCGCCTTGTGCCTCGTGCTTTGTGTGTGTGCTTGTGGGGGGGGGGGTGGTCTTTGATTCAATCCGTCTCCGTCTAGCGCGGGAGGGCTGAGAGACACCTAGCTCGCGCGTTCAGGGCGTCGTCCAGAGTGGCCAGGGATGTCGGGGAGGCTGCTTCTTGCTGTTGCTGGCTTGCCTTCTGCGTGAAGAAGAGAGAGCCACGAGTGACGGACCACGCGAGCCCTGTCCGGCCACTGACAGCCCTTCGGTCAGAGGCTGTCCTCGCGCTGGCCGTTCTGAACGGCCACTGGATGACGTCTCGAGCCTCACGAGCCAGCTTCTCGACGAGACGAGGCAAGGAGCAAAAAGGGGAGCAGCCTGCTCGATACGGCACACTGTGAGACCCGTACCTCCCTAGAGGTAGTAGGATAAGGGGTGGAAAGGGTTTGCAAAGAATCTCGAGCTGCCAAGCGTGTCCTTCCAGTGGTTTACAGATCTACCCAGCTGGACGGGCAGGCATTCAAGTAAAAGCAGAAAGAAGCCCAGCAGCACCGCACCACCCACTCAAAGGCTGGCTGGCCGATGGCAAGCTGGAGCTGGCCGGGGTGCGGCCAGGCTGAGAGGGTCCCTCTCCTCCCCGGACGGTACCTGGACGATGTAGTGGCAGCGCGGTGTGGTGAGTCTAACACGGAGGGGGGTGTAATGCGGAAACATGGGGACGCGCCAAAGCTCTCAAGCGTTCAAAGCGCACCAGACACACCCTGATCCGGCATAGTCCAAATATGCCCCGGGGCTCGACCTCTCTGCATCCACTGAGGGGGGGAAACCACGCCTGTTTCGCCGCCAGTGCAAAAAGAAAGTGCCCAGATACCACCCATGATGCAAATGATGCAAATGGCTCCGGGACGGGAAAAGCAGCTGAAAGGCGTTATCCCGTCGCTCGCCAGGAAATTTTCGGGGGTCGTCGTCGCCAGCTTTCCCTAGCCGAGATCCAAGGCCACAGCACCGGCTTATTGCTCTCAATGTTCGCCTGGCCATGATAGGTCCCTCTCTCACGCGTCCTGGACGTGACAGGCGACATTGGTAGCGGAGGGGGGGAGCCGACAGGTGGGCAGGCAACAAAAGCGACAAGTGACCTCCTGCGTTGAACCCTGCTGTGTGTGGTTGTCTTCATCCCACCCACCACCACACGCCCGTCGCCCTCAGCACCAAGTTTCCGGGATGCCACCCGCTGCCCCTAACCTGGGACTCAATATGAGGGCATGGGTGTGTTAATTCCTGCTCGACCCGAGGGTAATGCGTGACACAGACTGGAGGAGGAGTGCTGAGAGCGGCCTCTCCTGCTGCTCTCCAGAAATAATAATAGACTCGCCCTATAGTCACGGCAGGTATCACGACCGTGACGGGCAACCTCCCGCACCCGCCTGTGCCCGCCTGAAGGGCTGATGAACAGAGAGCAGGCTGGTCCCTGGCCCCGTGCCCCGTGCAACAACAGTTCCCAGGCCTGGGGCTCTCAACAATATGATGTGCGGCAGGGATCGAGGCTCCGCTGCCAGCTGCTTCTGTGGCCCACTTCTGGCTCACATCAAAACTCAATTCAAGCCCCTCCCACCAAACTTTTCAGCATCCGAACCTCCGTATGTCAGAACTTGGCGAATCAGATGAATAAAAAAAATAAGGACGGCGCACCTGTCAACGCTGCATAGTCAGCAGCCGCGGTGACGAGGACAGTAAAATACCGATCAGAGGATGGCGGCGTCTTCGGAATGTGCAACCTGTTCGAAAACCTTGCTGAGCGTCCATCGCGTCTCTTTGCTCCTCATCAGTGAGGCACGGTACCCTGGCTCCCTGGAAGACGTACCCCCCCTGGTCAGCACCTAGCTCCGTCCTGGTCATTGGTGTCTCCCTATCCCTCCTTGGCGGCCCTCTCCAAAGCGATGCCACGGCTCGATTTGGACTAGCTCCTTCCGCCGTCGTGGGATTTTCCATATTTTGGGCGCCGGCTACTGGCCAGCTGGACCCCCCTGTCCGCGTCCAAGACTGACCTGGGCCTTCTTGGCTCTCCAAACCGTCCGCCGACACAAACGCTCGCAGCTCTCTCGCAGCTCTCTCGCGGGTGTTGGGACTCGGGAGCTGCAGCATGGGCCAAGGGGCTTGCCTCGCCAGTCGCAAGTCACAAACAGTCGACCGACACGCGCGCGTGGCTCGGAGCGAGACATGTCAGATGTGTCTCTCTCCGATCCCGAACGCTTGCCTCCTGTTAGCATGCAGTGTCTCGCCGTCATCATCGTGCAAATTTGCTCCAAGGTTTCAACTCGAGCACAAGCATGCAGCCTTCAAGAGTACCAGTGCGGGACTGGCGTCTGTGGGTGTGTCGCCTTGTGACGGCAATGGCAACTGGGCAATGTCCAGCCCACAACTCGGTGGCGCCTGTTGCGCCTCCCGCCTGCTTCTCGAACGGGACCCGACCAGAGTTTGGATGATCCGCAATGGCGCTGTCACCCCGAGAAGCTTGGACAATGTCGGGTCCATCCAGGCCTTCAAGTCATCGCCCTGATAACGTTGGCAGGAATCGCCCCAAAAAAGCGGGTTGCGCCATGATCTCGATCCATAAACCGACCGTTCTCAGCTGAATGGCCAGGCGTCTTGGGCGGCAAGTGCTGCTAAAGTAGTTCCATATTCCGGACATGGGCTGGCGAAGGCCTGGAGACAAGAGACAAATTAAAAGAAGGTTGTCCCAGCCCAGCCGCGGTAGCAGAGCAGCGTTCGGCATGACGAAGGGCATCCCCCGGTCCGCTCTCAACTAGCCAGTCCCGTCCCTGTCGTCCTCCGCAATCACTTGGAGGGGGAAAGTTCTTTGCGCTTCCTGTCGCCTCTCCGACGAGGAGACCGTCCGTCCTCGTTTCGTGAGCATGCACTGCACGCTTTCAGCTGAATGTCTGCCTTTCTGATTGCAGGGAGGTGTTCGCGGTAGAATGCTGCGAGTTGGGTGACAGGTCAATGGAATCGGCCATTGACGTGCTGGGATTAGCCCAAGGGCGGGCCCCGCTGGGGCTGGGAGCATGTCTCGCTCCCCATTGCGACCAGTTGTCGGGTGCACTGAGTGCCACTAGTTCCTCTGCAAGCTGCATGGGATCAGATATGGCTTCCGGGAGCAGTGGACGTAAAGGGGGGTGGGGGGTGTGCCGTGCAGCGACACAGGGAGGAGCACGTTTTTGTTTGCCCAGGGCTGTCCAACGCGTTCCTACTTGTAGAAGTCCATGAGCGAAAAAGAAATTTGTGTGCTCTGCGAGCGCCTCACCGGTCAGGAATGCATCATCTTTCCCTTTGCGCGCAAAGAGGGAGTTCCCCTGAACATCTTGCGTTCTTGAAGGCCTCTCGTGTCTGGGCAAAATTGGCGGGTGACTTCCCCACCGAACTCTCCGAAGCAAATGGCTACGATTCGAGATGCAATATCCAAACCAGCTTACTGCGTATGAATGCGGTTGGATGCCCTTTCTTCCGGATCGGGTCCGAGGGATATTAGCGAGAGCGGTGACCCAGACCCGCGTTTGCAGCTTGTTTGGTACCTGAGCTTTGGGATGGTGATCAAAAGGGAAGTGGTGGATGCAACTCTCAGCAAAGTAGTTGTCACCCCACAAAACCCCGGGACCGCTGAAGGCTGCCCCCGTTTGCCGGTGAGCGTCACAACGTCTCGTGCATCGTTTCCCGTTCGTGGCCGGGGAATCATTCCTTGTGTACTGAGGTTTCGTCGAAATGGTTGAGTATTATTTGGGGGCGAAGAAAACTAGCCTTTGCTCCATTCGGATATTTTTGACGAGGTCGATTGTCATGGCCAACTACAGGCGGCTATCGGGCGACTGTTGGGTGATCCCTTGGCCCTTCAGTGAGAGATCGACGTTCAAGAGCAGAAGCGGGGGCCTCTGGAACTTCCGAACTAAATATTCCGACATTTCCTGTTGCAATGGCCTCGTGTAACCCCAATTGTGATTTTGGATTTTTGGATAGCTGAGATGCACACCATTGGACGAGACGCCTTGAGCCGGGTGCGTCCTGGATGCCGCTCTCCCCAAGATTTCAAAGGAGCAGAGACGACAGCTGCGATTTGGTGACAACGATGCAACATGCGCCCGGGCTTACGGTGCACGACGGCCGTCAGCAGAGCCCGGTGACAGATAGTTGAGGATATCCGAGTTGAAGGTGTCGAGAGCCTTCAAACAAAACGAGGTCCACTCGAAAGAGACCGCCTCAGTGCTGCTTGAAACGGAAGCAGCCTTCTCAACGGGACCTTCAGCCGAGATCAGAGCGTCTAGCGATTGCATGAGTTGCGCGGTTTTGAGCCCCCACCCCTTCTAACCGTCATGAAGCTGGTCGTTTTGACGTCGCTGGAGTGCGCGCTGTTGGCGGGTGCAAGGCACAGTGAGATCTAGACTTCGGTCCCGAGTTTCAGTCTATAATTTAGCGTCGCCGTTTTCTCATCCTTGCGCCAGGCGAAAATCGATGCGCTACGGAGTCATCCGTTAGCATGGGGTACAGGGCAGTTGAGCTCTGGGTAGCGCTGGGCGGGCGTTCTTGACAGGGAATTGCGCCATCGGGCGCCAAGTGTGGTCCGCTGTGTCGATGGTGGCGCCGGAAGAAAGATTAGACTCGCATCCGTGCTGTGCCTCCAGCGTCCTCGAGAATGTGCGTGGATAGATCGGTGACTTCTCTCGTAGTCTCAAACAGTATTACGATTTTCTGTACCCCGAGCTGGGCCTGCTGGTTGACACACGCAGTCGACTTAGACGGCTGTTGGCTCGATGAGGCTTGAGATCCGCGTTATGGTGGCGCAGAGCCGTCCAGGGTCTTGTCGGGCGGCTGCAAGCCACGAAGCCATCAAAACGCCAAGGTTGCGGCAGACCGACGGCCCAAGCCCAGTTGGGACCAGTGGTCCTCGAGGCACGCAATCTCCTGGACACGATAGGCTGGGAGATACCGAGATTCTGAAGACCGAAAGCGGAATGGAGTGGGCCAATATTTGCCATGCAAGCTTTCGGAGAATGCGCGGTTCCCAATCTTCGGCTGCGAAAAGGACAAGGATAAGCCGACATATTCTGGGAACTTTGGTCGATGGGATCTTCCGTGCTGGTCGCCGAAAAAGGATTGAGGGAGATGAGGGTAGCGCTTGGCGAGAAGCAAAGAAAAAAGGGGGTTGCCCGAGAGGGTGACCAATTCATCAGTCGAAAGCAAACGCGCTGGGTGCTGAATCTAAGGGTTGCTGGTGTTGGTGTCACTGCGACGCTGGGAGCAAGGCTGCAGATCAGAAAAGAAGGTTGAGATGAGGCGCATCGGGATGGCTGAGACCAAGAGACGCCGCAACCAGGAAGTTGGGTAAGTGTTGAAGCCATTCCGGAGCTCGGCAATGCATCAGTCGACCACTTGGACCCCACCAACGCCATTCAACCAGGAGCACCTTCCCGTTACGGAAGGTACGGTGAACAACGAACATCGTCTCACGCCTCAACGACCGATCGATGCTGGGCAATCGGTGCCTTGCAGACTCGGTGGCTTGATGGCTCATCAAGATACTACGACATAGCCCACTGCGGAGTAAGGTAACTAGCAATCTATGTAGTAGCTACAATCCCCAGTGTTCCGCACGCTGCAAATGCGGGAGCAGCGCAAGCAGCAAGCACAACAGGTCGACGTCTGCAGCGGGAATTCCCTGACAACCAACCTAACGGAGCATCGCACCTTCCCACCTTCCCACCTTCCCTTGCGCCAACAATTCCTGGCACGAACGTCCTGGATGCCAACTAGCGGGAAGTCCCTCTAACGGAACGCCACATCGTCTTTCTCCCGCCCTCGTGCATCTATTGTTAGCAATTCTCAACCGAGTCCGTTCAACCAAGGCCACCACACACAAAAAGCACCCCACACTGGCGTTGATCGACAAAATAACCTTAAAACCTCGGAAAGGAGAAGCACGGCCTTCTAGTGGTCTAGAACCAGATAGCTGCCCCACAGCTGGCTTTAGCCATCTTTCTAGCTCATCCACCTTCCCCTCGTCTCATCGACGGGATGACACACTCGAGCTACAAACTGCCTACGCAGTAGTATGTTATCTACTGTGGTAGATACGTGGGCTAGATGAAACGACATTCGGCCAGTGAACGGACTCGACGCACTCCCCCAACTGACATCCACAAGCTTGGTCTGGTGCTCGTGCAGGGTAACCGAGGCTACTAAGATGATCAGTCGATGGTGAGGGGCCATCGTCTCGTGACAGCACCAGGAACGCTACTTTACGAGCAACTCATCCGGAGCGTTGTTCCGCTGCGTCCATGCTACCCTATGGCTCCGGTGGGAGCGTAGCCCCTTGATCACGATGTCAACACACCCCCCTGCACCACGGACGGCAACGTCAGTCAAACCAGACATGCCTACACATAGAACTATCGCAAAAAGGAACGGACTAGGGTGACACCATTACGGGACATCATTCCTTCGATGTGTATTGGTCAATTTGCTGTGACAACACCAAAAAAAAACCGAGTTGCGGGTACCAGTACACACAATTGTCACAAAAAAGACAGGACACGACCGAATCCCCCAAGGGTGATCGGAGTGCCCGAAGTTGTGTCCCCTCGACCGGAATCGAGCCGGTGACCTTTCGGTACATTATTGATTCCAATTACAGCCGAACGTGATAGCCAACTACACCACAAGGGGTTTTGCTTGTTGAGATACATATGGTGGAGATGGCATCAAATAGGGGTGGATTCAGAGTGGATGTCGTCCTCCACCAACGCCCTCGACACGGGTAACAAGACAACACAACAGGTGATCGCGATGCTTTCCACACGTTGCCACATGGGGGAAAGTCTATATTGTGCACTGAGTGGACCACTCAACACCGTGTCGATGATGATATCCTGCCAGAATCAGCACGAAAGTGGGTCATCAGACCTCAACCAGTCAACTAGCACGCGGCATAGACGGAACACTACATGAAAAAAAACCACATGTAGGCGACAAGTTCAAACTCTACCCTTATCTGACGATCGCGATCCCACTACATCGTATTCTCAGGTTCTCCACCCAGCACATGCAGAGATCGAACACATATCCCGCGATGTATGACACGCACACACGATCTAGGACACACCAGCGTGTCTCAAAACACTTTAACATGAAAATTGTTACAATCTCACTATAAATATCGACAGCCTGTTTGTCGCTCTCTCATAATCTCATGTCTGAATCCATCTCCTGACGTACTCGGCCGTGTCTGTCATTCTCTTGCTAGAGGCATGCTACCGGCCAGACGAGAGGAGGGTTCTCTTCGAAGTACCCGTTAAATTTCAAATCCCCCCTTTACAGCTTCGAAGCGGGTGATGGGCTCCCCGCGCTCGTAATCTCATTATACAGCAGTCTGTTGACAATGATTAGTAACCAGTGCGAAATTTGCTTGAGGAGCAGGACGTACGATGTCAAGAAATCAGCATAATCCTCTCCTGTAACCTGGCCAGCGAAGTACTGGGCAGCGAGCTGGAACTTGTTGCCCTTGGGGGCCTTGGCGGCCAGCTCTTGTGTTTGCTCCTTGAGAAGTTTGAGAGCGTAAGCCTTGTCGACACGCTTGCCCTCGGCCGTCGTCACGCCGTGGCGCACCCATTGCCACAGCTGACTGCGGGAAACCTCTGCAGTTGCGGCGTCCTCCCTGCATTGATATTAGCTGAGGCACCCTCCTGAAAGGATTATACGTGGAGAGGCCACTCACATCAGGTAGTTGATCGGCACACAGCCGACACCCCTTACCCAAGCCTCCATGTACCCCAACCCGATGTTCAGGTTCTTACGGATACCCTCCTCGGTGATCTTCCCTGGTACGTTCATGTTCAAAAGGTCGTTCTGACCGATCTGGACGTCCTCACGGCGGACGAAAAGCTGGTTAGGTGTAGGCATGTGCTTGTTGAAGATCTCGGTGGCGATGCTGGCAAGCGCCGGGTGGGCAACCCAGGTGCCGTCGTGACCGGCACGCACCTCGCGCAGCTTGTCAGCGCGCACACCCTCCATAGCCTTGTCGTTGGCGGCCTTGTCATCCTTGATAGGGATCTGGGCCGCCATGCCACCCATAGCGTGCACACCACGCTTGTGGCAGGTCTGGATAAGAAGCTTGACCTATTCTGGGGTCAGACCCGTTAACTTGCAAACGGGGTGGGCAAAACATACGTAGGCATCCATGAAGGGCACCGTCATGGTCACACAGCTCCGGTCGGGGAGCACGAAGCTCGAGTTCTGGCGGAACTTCTTGATGACGCTGAAGATGTAGTCCCATCGGCCACAGTTCAGACCCGAGCTGTGGTCACGGAGCTCGTAGATGATCTCGTCCATCTCGAACGCAGCCATGATGGTCTCGATCAGTACGGTGCCGCGGATGGTGCCGCGGTGCATGCCGATGGTGTCCTGGGCAAGGTTGAACACGTCGTTCCAGAGGCGGGCCTCAAGGTGAGACTCCATCTTGGGCAGATAGAAGTAAGGCCCAAACCCTTGCTTGACGGCCTCGAAGGCGTTGTGGTAGAAGTACAGGCCGAAGTCAAAGAGAGAACCGCTCATTGGCTCGCCGTCGACGGTGACATGCTTCTCCTCCAGGTGCCAGCCACGGGGGCGCACGATAAGGGTAGGGAGTGTCCTGTCCGTCCGGAGCTTGTACTCCTTGGTGCCCTGCTTGAAATCGACCTGTTTCCGGACAGCGTCATAGAGGTTCACCTGTCCATTGACCATGTTGTCCCAGGTCGGGGCGCTGGAGTCTGCGTCTCATCGTTAGTCTCCCTTCTCTGGACCCCCAAAAGAGCTACCAAGGGTAAAGTACCTTCGAAATCGGCCATGTAGGTCCAGACATCCGAGTTCAGGGCGTTGACCACCATCTTGCGGTCGGTGGGGCCGGTGATCTCGACGCGGCGGTCGACCAGACCCGGTGCGGGCGGGGCGCCCTTCCATGTTGGGTTCTCGCGGATGTGACGGGTCTCGGGGAGGAAGTCGGGGAGGTTGCCCTTGTCGAGCTCGGCCTGGCGCAGCTTGCGGCGCTCGAGGAGGTTCTTGCGAGTCTGGTTGAAGGAGCGCTGGAGCAGAGCCAGGAAAGCGAGCGCCTGCGGTGTGAGGATCTTGCGCTGCGGCTCCGACACGTGGCCGAGCACGTTGACGCCCTGGAGGATGTTGTCGGTGGTGGCCATGTTTGCGCGTGCTGTCACCGAGTACCGGATGCTGGCGGTGTATGTACGTGTGCGTGGTGGGTCGTAGATTCGCCTCAACCCAAACGTCAATTGCTTAATTCCAACCCGTCAGACAGATAAGGAGATGCTACAATGAGGTAATTGGATTACCAGGAGACAAAGGGAGGAAGTTGGAGGGAGGGAAGAGAAAATGGCTTGTGATATGACGGAAGGAGGAGGAGGGGTAGCTAAAGCTTAAAGGCCGCCCGGCTTCAGTTCGCGAAACACGACCCTGCGAACCTGACTCACTTGCGCTTTTCGCCCGCCCGGTTACTACCTAGCTAGCGACTCCCGTTATTATGGAGTACAAGCTGCATGCAGCGGACTGGATAGCCAGCGTACGGGGCGGTGACGGTGACGAAAAAGACCGGGGCGGATTCTGATATGGGGATTGGACTCGGAGGGAGTCGCAAACTCCTGAGTCGCTGGCTCTGCTGGGTAGCTGCGGGAGCTGCTCGGCAATAAAGTTCGCCTCTGGTCCACCACCCTCCAGATTTCCCCAGGATTGTATTACACGTGGTTGGTCAATCCCCTTTCATCTGTCGTGTGACATGCCCTTATCCGGGGTGGCTCCCTGCTCGGGCATCCGGAGCGCTTTGCAGGAGAACGAGGACGGAATAATGTGTGGTGAGGAATTCCTCGCATGTGAAATGGGACCCCAGAGCCTAGGTGGGATGTAATTACACTGTCATGGCTGTCAGGAGTGAGGTCATCGGTGCAAAGAACCCCGCAGTGCCGCCCCAGATCAACTGCCACAGCTTCCCCTCGCGCGGCCCCAGCGTCTTGGCCTGCTTCATCGACTTCTTTTCAATCTGCTGCAATCCAGCTTCCCGTTCCTCCGCAGTTTGGGAATAGACGCACCCATCTGCAGGATGGTTGCGTGTTTCGTTCGTTCCGCCGTTACCTGACCGCTCTCCTGTATCGGCGTTTGGGCGGCCGATATCGTCGGCGGTTCGATGGCGGCCATGTGGTCAGATTGCAGATGGCGTTCGCCGTTTTCCCCTGATCTGGACGGCACGGAGACAGAGCTCAGGGTTCTCAAACGCCGCTGGAGCTATGGCCAGGGGTAGGGCAGCTCCGATCTACCGGTCCAGAGCCGAGGTTCGCCAAGCGGGAGCCCGCCGCTTCCCGGCCAGCCGAGAATTTCCGAATGCAGCTCGGCATCACAGGCTCAGAGTCAGGCCGTTTGCATGCCATTACGTTTGGCCTCGCTTCGCTGTTGCATTGACGCTGACGCGGCGCATGTGATGCCCAAAATGTTAATCCGTGCTTATAAATACTTGGTATCAATTCCTATTTTCTCATCTCTGGTAGTTACAATGGGTGGACAAAAGTCTGACCCAAAATGGTTTTCTCCATATAAAACCCACTAAAATATCGATTTTCAGATAGTTATATCTTTACCATAACACATTATATAAATATGTAAAAAAATACTAGTAAACAATATAACTTAAAGAATATTATATTAAATTTGCATTAATTTAAAAATAAAGCTGCCGTTTGTACATTAGAAAATATAAAATGAGAAAATAAATTTTCAAAAATCAAGGCGCTATGACCACTATAAGCTCCACTATAACATATTGTCTTAAAATAGCTTAACTTTAATAGCTTATATTACCTTAAGAAAAAAATACAATAAATATATAAAAATTATTTACTTTATTATGTAATTTTGATGAATTTTATCATAAGATAATATTAATACTATGTAATATAAAAGGAAGGAGATATTAAGGGCTGAAAAGTGGAGTTTTGTATGTAAAAAGTCACTTTGGGTCAGACTTTTGTCCTCCCACTGTACTCCATGAACACTTGGTATTACAGGCGTGTACGGAAGCCCCAAGCTCGACCCCCATGCACTAGGTTCGACTCCTTGCAATGCAGATAAAGACATTCAACCCTTGTATGGCGAAGGGCCGACCATGAGCTCAGGCCGGACGAGCTCGTCGAACTCCTCCTCGGTGAGCGCCTTGAGCTCCAAAGCGCTTTGCTTGAGGGTCAGGCCCTTCTTGTGCGCATTCTTGGCGACCTTGCTGGCCATATCGTAGCCAATCTTGGGGTTCAGGCAAGTGACGAGCATGAGACTATCAAAGTGTTAGACGACGCACGACAAACATCCTTGCAGAATGGTGGCAACTTACGACTCCTTCATGATGCTTGAAATCTTCTCCTCGTTCGCTTGCAGACCCACGACCAGATTCTTCTCAAAGCTGCGCATGCCATCCGACAACAGGCGGACGCTGTGGAGCAAGTTTCGGATCATGAGGGGCTTGTAGACGTTCAGTTCGAACTGGCCGTTCATGCCGCCGACGGTGCACGCCACATTGTTGCCCATAACTTGAGCGCAAACCATCGTGAGCGCCTCGCACTGGGTCGGGTTCACCTTACCCGGCATGATGGAGCTGCCGGGCTCGTTCTCAGGCAGGTTAAGCTCGCCAAGGCCGCACCTGGGACCACTGCCAAGGTAGCGAATATCCTGTGCGATCTTGGTAAGTGAGGTGGCCAGTGTGTTCAGGCAGCCCGAGGCCTGGACGATAGCGTCGTGGGCGGCCAGCGCCTCAAACTTGTTCGGCGCCGTCTTGAACTCGGTGCCCGTCATCTTGGAGACCTCCTCCGCAATAGCCTCAGCGAAACCCTCAAAAGTGTTGATGCCGGTTCCAACAGCGGTACCGCCCTGGGCCAGAAGACGAAGGTCGGGCAGCGAGCCCTCGACGCGCTGGATACCGAAGTTGAGCTGGGCAACATAGCCGCTGAACTCCTGAGCCAGAGTGAGCGGGGTGGCATCCTGAAGATGGGTACGGCCAATCTTGATGATCTTCTTCGCCTCGAACTCGTCCACCTTGGCCTGCAGGGCGTCGCGCAGGCTGCGCAGCGCGGGAAGCAGCTCGCCTTCGATCTCGAGGACGGCAGCGATGTGCATGACCGTCGGGAAGGTGTCGTTGGAGGAAGCAGAGCGGTTGACGTGGTCGTTGGGGTGGACCGGCTTCTTGGAACCCATGGTGCCGCCGAGTATCTCGATGGCGCGGTTGCTGATAACCTCGTTGGCGTTCATGTTGGACTGGGTGCCCGACCCGGTCTGCCAGACGACAAGCGGGAAGTGGTCGAGCAGCTTGAGGTCGGCCACCTCCTTGGCAGCCTGCTGGATGGCAGCGGCGATCTTGGGGTCCAAACCATAGCGCACGTTGACCGCAGCGGCGGCGCCCTTGAGGATACCAAACGCCCGGACGATGGGGGGTGGCATGCGGTCTTGAGGCTGATTGATCTTGAAGTTCTCGAGGGATCGCTCGGTCTGGGCGCCCCAGTACTTGTCGGCGGGGACCTGGATCTCGCCGAAGGCATCGCTCTCTGTTCTGGTGTTGGCAGCCATTCTCGCAGCGCTTGCGTGGAAATGTCGTTGCGATTGTTGCAGCTTGGAGACGTTATGTGCGGGGGACGAAATAGAGGAGGCCGTTCGACATGTGCTCAGAGACCTCGTGGCAGCCCTCGGCTTAACAAGCACCCTGCGAGCTGCGGGCTCGGCGGCGCGCACCACTGATCGAAGCATGTTGGAAGGTGACGTTGACTCGCTAATCAGCTAGGACGGTGGAGGAGGAAGCAAGTAGGTTGTACCCAATCACGAGGACCCAAAACCAGGCCAATTGGATGGATGCGGAGGAGGAGCGTCTGACAACCGGTTAGGCAGGCACGGTAGGCATACAGAGTTGGATTATCGTCAAGAGGCTCAAGTGAGGATGAGAAAATAGCAGATGACAAAATTACGCTCGAGCGACAGTTTTGTCGCAACGACAAGAAAACTTTCCCCAACAGCCTCAATCAATCCGGGGCAGCTTGGCTAGCTCCGGTAGGTCCCGAATGGCCCCTCCCCCAAGCAAGCTCTGGCCAACCGTGATCGTTTCCCGGCTTTCACGGTGGGTCTCACAATTGCTTCCTGCTCGTGCCCCTCGGATTGTCTATGCCGAAATTCGAGCCGGTGCTTCCATGTTCTTCCCTACGACCGACTTTGCTAAGCATCTCGATGCGAAATTTTCGATTGCGGAGATTGGTATCGGCTAGGGTGCATTAACGAGAACTCAAGCAAAACAAAGGACCATCTACTCCAAGCCAGGACATCAACGACGTGCACAATAGCTATGTTACTGGGCAAAACAAGGTATCGAAGGCGTCAGTTGGATCAGAAACCGTTGGAACTGACCCCGGCTATGGGATCACCAATATGGCCCTCCCGGCTGACAACGCAAGCTAGACAGTCCCACCTTCTCCAGCTTTTCCCTCCAGCCTCTTGGGACTCTTGGAACATACGTTGAGAATGGCGTCATACCCGAGCATCCCCGGGCTGAGTAACCTTCCCTGGTGTTTACGGCGACAGCCCCTTTCCAGTGTTGCGGAGCTTGCCCCCTTTTCCCGTTCAGGGGCAGTTGCCCCGAAAGTTAAAGGAATGTCCTGTGAAGTTTTAGCCGACTGTGTTGCTCTCCAGGGGCTTCATTTCCTATGTAATCAATCCAGAGGTCCGCGTGCAGACTCCTGCTCCGAACTTCAGAGTGACGGCTCACCGTGGCCCGGATTGACCGCATGCCACCTTACTACGCACAGTATCCACTATAACCCCGAGCGCCTCGCTCGTTCCATCAACTTTACCCCTGGAACGCGAGCCGGCTCGAACGTTTGGAACCGAAAGTGCTGGTGGGTTGGGACACGAAGCCTCGCTGGCTAAAATGACCCTTCGCTCTGAACCAAGCAATCGTATGCCACAACAGGATCTACAGTGACACCTTGGAAAATGCCAGCTTTCAATGATCGTTCCGCATTTCCCAGGCCCAACCAGAAGACGATTCGCTGTTCTCATATCAAAATTCGACGCACATTGCGAGTTGGGAACAAGACAGAATCCCGATAGTAAGATAAAACATCATGTATTCGTATTCGCCATTAGTATACTGACATATTGTCAGGGCAGACGAAATGGTGTTGCCCATGGGTATCTACCGTACAGAAGCCAACCGGCCACAAGTAAAGAAAAGTATTTACTAGAATCCACAACCGTTTTTAACCCCAGTATCATGAAAACCATCGAGCAATGCATACTACCACAATTCGCAAACTCCTTCTAATCCCATGAATCTATCTGTTACTGCAGCGATCACTCGTCCCAGATATGTCGGTCGATCCAACCACGTCTCCATCCAAACTCATCGTAACCGCTTGTTTTCCCTAGAAAACCAATCGATACCTGAGTCGTCAAAAAGCCAAGGTCGAGATTCATATTAGTGACAAATTATCGGGGAAACTCCGAGATCTTCGTTATGCCGACAAGGAGGGTGCAAATCTGAGCAAGAGTCTCCCCCGTATGAGGCGACTGATAATAGGCGACTGAAGTCCATGTGACCATGCTTACACGGCATGTGCTGATTGTGTTGCTGGGTGCTGAATATTTGTATTCTGTCGAAACATAGCGTCAGTGACGCCGAGCCGTAGCTCGCAGCTAAGATGACGAGGCCCGGTAAGAAAGAGGCGAAGTTCCTCCTCACGGTACCGCCAGAAGCGAGAGGAAGAAGAGACATTTGGAATCATGCACAGAATGACATGATCAAGAGTTAAGTGTCTTGATCATCATTCCAATCTTCCGCTTGTCGTTGACCAGCAAGCCACGCGAGGCGAACACACGGTTGATCGAGTCGACCGTTTTGTGGAAGCTGCTCGCAGCGCCCTTCTCCTGTGTGAATCGAGCAATGGCGAGATGGCCACGTCGCCCGTGCTCAATGACCGTCATGATTTCGATCGCAAAAGAAACCTCCTTCATGTTGAAATCTAGTGATCTCTGGTCAGTATTTAAGCCTTGTGTTGAATGGGGGCAAGTGGTGACTTACAGTTCTTCGGACCAATTCTCGCAAACACAATATTCCGATTCTTGTCTACTTCAATGTCCCGCAGACCATGGCGGCGCCACTCCCGGAGCAGGATGGCAATCTCCTGCCTCGCTCGCCGCTTCGGCATCGTGAAGCATAGGTAACGCATGGCAGGCTTGACGCGGAAGAGGCGAGCCAACCAGTTCTGGTGCACTTCAATCTTGCGGGCGCTCTGTGTGCTCGATGAGCTTCGGCCATCATCGTCATGCCATATAGCGAGGCTTGCTCGGTTTGATTCGGTGTTTGTCTTGGATTTCTTGCCTCGCTTGCGCTTAGTGGTCGACAAGATGCTGGTATCCGGTGTAATGTCATCGAGATCTGAGTCTATTGTCGTGATTGATTAGCTATTTTCACTTTTGAGAGGCCATTGTTCCGGGGAACAATAAGCAAATGCCCACAATAGTACTTACCCAGTATAGACATCTCAATCCGCGGCTCGTTTTTGGCTGGATTCTTCCATTTTCCGAACGACAGGCGGAATCCCTTCTTCTTTGCCGCAACTTGTGAAGTATCTGCGCTGTTGCTCGGGGACTCTTCCACCATTTCATTTTGATCCTGCGACAACGCAATCTTCTCTGTTACAGTCGCGAAGCTCGAGTTTGCCGTGTCGTCTTTCGAAGTCCTCCGGAACCAGGACGATACCCTGGCTTTAGCGCGGTCACTGGTGACTTCTTCCTCGCCGCGTCTTTGTGCCTCTGGGTCGGTGGAAGCGGTCGTGGTTGCGCTATTGCCAGAGATCTTACGCACGTTGAGGGGCTCCGGGATTGCTGATGCGAGCACGCCGTTCCTCGAAACCTTCCGCACATGGAGGGGCTCAGGGACTGGCACAGGACCATCAGCGGGCGAGTGAACAACGCGGATTGTGCGATCGAGCGGGCCGCAATTCATGAGCCCCTGGTTGTCGACGGCTGGGATGGGCGTCTTTGGCGAGTTGAGACTCACCCTGCTACGGGCGAGCTCGTCTTCGCAGATCGAGGGCAGAGGACGCGGAGGTTTCGGGAATAGTGAGTAGAGAGGCTCCGAGACAGTTCGTCGGTCAGATGGCTGACGGAGATTCAGCGGAATAGGTTCGATATTCACAGCGCCGCGATTCCAGGTCGACGACGTAGGCGTTATAGTTCCCGGCGGCGTCGGGGGCAATGGGCGGTTGTCCCAGGGTCGGGGCTTTGGAGTAGGATCCAGACTGGACAGTTCCAAGAGCCTACCAGTCGAGAGCGTGCCGAGCGAGATGGAGTATGGGGTTACCTCGCGAGAATCCTGGCCAATACTGGATTCTGACACAACAATGGAGCTTTGGAAAGCTTTGTCGCAGTCTTCGGCAATGCGGTGTCCTAGCATTTGGAGCTCTTCATTCCAGACCACACTCTCCTCTCGGGGCAACTCACCGTCCTTCGAGGGCTTGTCAAGGTGAGAGCCAATGCCTGAGCTCTCGGCAGTATCATTGTGTGGGTTTGAGACGAGCGCTCCTCCCTTACCGCATGCTTTGACTCCATTCGCGTCGTTAGTCGATGGGGTTTGCAGTGTTTCCCGACTGTGACGGCGACTGCCACGCTGTCCGCCATTGCCTCGGATACTTGAGAAGTCAACACCTCGCTTCCCCCGGGGGTTCACCGCAGGGCGTGGAGTGCTGCGGACACTTCGAATAGAGCTCATCGTGCTGTGGGGGGACCTAAACCGACTTGCCGTAGTGCCGGTCTTCAGAGAGTTCATCCGACGCCGTCCGCGGAACGAACTCCCGACGGTCTTGTACGAGTGGTACGAATGGGACACAACCGGGCCGGCTGATGCGGTGCCGGCCTCGTCATCATTACGGTGAACGGTGATCTTCGCGTGGCTGGCCTGAGAAGCACAGGGCTGCAAGTTACGGGAAGCGTTGTATGGGTCGTAGCTGTAGACTGTACCACTGTCGTCCACCTCAGGAACATTGGAAATCACGGTGAACTTAGTCACGTTCTTTCCTTGTCCGTTGCGGCCCGAATGGGTGAACTCGCAGGTAGCGATGCGCTTCTTCCAGTTGGGAGGCTTGAGGTGATGGATATCGCTTTTGGAAATGGGAACGTCGTTGTTGTAATTTTCCAGCTGGGCTTCTCTGTGGCTGTGCAGCAGCCAGTAGAACAGCTTTTGATCATTGGCTCTGCGTTTGGGCGTCAATATATTGTACTCCTCATTCCCGGGCTTGGGACATGGTGAACTTACTCATCATTTGCCAGCTTTTCTTTCAATTTTTGCTCTGGAACAGAATGCCAGAGAGCGGTCATCTGGCGCATGATCTGGGCGTCTAGTTCGTATTCCGGAACTGGCTGGATGTCCGAGTTGCGCAGGACGTCCTGTGGCAGACCATCCCGAGTGTGCAAGTCATCAAGATAGTTGTACTTCTTGATTAGAGCGTGCCCCCACATCTGATGCATGGTTATACGGTGAGATGGCTGCGGAACAAGAATCCTGCTGATAAGATCCTTGGCCTCTGGTGTGAGGAAACGCGGCATCTTGTATTCGGCTTTCTTTGCCTTGTTGAGCATGGCTGGAATGTCTTCGTCATCAAAGGGAAGGCGGCCAGACAGCATGGCAAAAAGAATGACACCCATGCTCCAGATATCCACGGCAGATCCCTTGTAGTACTGGTGACGAAGTAACTCCGGAGCAGCGTAGTGTGGGCTGCCGCATGCCGTTCGCAGCTGATGAGATGAGGTTTGATGCAGTGCGGCCATGCCGAAGTCTGCGATCTTGACCTGCCCATTCGACTTCAGGAGAATATTTTCGGGCTTAAGGTCGCGATGGCAAATGTTGAGTGAGTGGCAGTACTCGAGGGCGCTCATGATCTGTCGGAAGTAGAGCATCGCCTCCTCCTCTTCGAGACGGCCATTCCAATTGATGAACCCAAACATATCTCCCTTCTCTACATACTCAGTCACGATGTAGCTTTCAGAGTGTCAGCAAAATGCCTATCCCCGCAGTAGGTAGTGACATGGTAGGCAACTTACATTTCCTGGCGGTTCTCCCAGATGTCAAGAAGCTGGATAATGTTGGGATGTTGAATGAGTTTGAGAATGGCTACCTCGCGTTCGATCGCGAGAGGCATCCTCCGAACCCCCCCATCTGCGCCAGTCATCGACTTTCGGTGATCGTACCGGTCCAGGTTTGCCAAGCTGCCTGCCTGGTTCAGGTGTGCAGTACTCTTCGCTACAATCTTGACCGCCACCAATTGCTGACTGACTCGATGCTTGCCGAGGCGGACACGCGCCGAAGAGCCTTGCCCCAAGGTCTTTCCGAGCTCCCATGGACCGATGATTGTCTTGGGTTCTCTCCGGTTGGAGGAGGTGGAGGAGGCATGCGAAAACTGCGAGGCGCGTCTGGAATCGCTGGTTTGCTGGGAGCCTTGGGTGATGGCGGACAAGCGAGGGTTGACCTGCGCTGGCGTTGGGGCTGGCGTCGGGGTGGACTGCGGGCGGTTTCCGGATCGCTCAGCTGGAGGCTGCGTTGCGCTGCTCAGGAGTGGGTTGGAGACCCCTCGAGCGTGGGCTTTCTGCGTCCTAAGGGAATTGTTCTCGTTACACGACTGGCGGCCCACCGCCGCAACAGTCGCGCTGTTGACCCGCTGTGTCGCGTCGCCCAATGGCTGGCGCACAATGGGGATGCGGACCGTCCTGCTGCGATGCTCCATGTCGACAGTTCGTAGCAGCGAGGACTTCAATGGCGCATCATAGGAGCCCGAGCAGGCGAAGGAGCCCAACTTGATTTGGATGCTCGGAGACGACGTCGTGTAACAGGACGGGCCTGCTGAAGGTGGTGGGTAGGATAGGGAAGGTGGGATGCGATCGGAGAGAGAGAACTGAAGGAGCGGGGGAGTGTCGACAACAGAAGACCGCAGAAGAGGTGGCCGACAGCCGATGAAGAATGCAAACTGCCTCGCTCAAGTGTGGGGTCAAAACAGCTGGACGGTGCCCAAGGCTTGCTTCGCCGCGGTTTGTTTTGTTGTTTTGGGATGAATGAAATTATGAGACAGTGGGGAGCTCGTGAGTGCAGAGGAATGGAGGGAAGCGGAAGGCGCTCAACCAGCTCAACACCACAGGACCCGGTTTTAATTCTCCGCAAGAAGATTCCTCTTCACAAATCGTCTTCCGGGACAGTCCGCCACAAGAAAATTATGCCAGGAATCGCGGCACGAGAAGTAATGCGGGTGCGCCGAGATTCTGGCGCATCTGTGAATCACGCGCCTGAGTGGGCGCCTCAATACCGGATGACAAATAAAAGGGGTCAAAACAACATTGGAAGCGATCCACTTACACAACCAAACAACAGTATCACCACTTTGCACCAAGATGGCCCTTGATACTACCGGCTTTGTGTATCGAAACGATATCTCAGGAAATACAATGTGACTTTTTAAATTGGAGTGGTTCGTTGTCTAGGACAAACCGGAGCATGTCTGCTGTTTGGAATTCGGGGCCGTTGCCATGAGACACACCTTGACTGGCGCTGCCGTGTGTGTATGTTGCGCCGAAAGCTGGCAAACCGCATTGTAGCTTTCAGGAACCCTATCCGTCCTGCTGCCTTACCATTTCGTCAACCGGGAAGCCAGACCTCGCGCTGCGCTGCGACAGGCTGTGAGTGGTGGGCAAGAGGAAGACATCCTTTTTTCTTTCAAGGAAATAGATCATAGGCACCTTCTTGATGCTCATCCTCAACCATCACATCCCTGAAGACATCCATCCCACTCAGCGGCACAGCCTAAGGGAATGTGGTTGTTGAAGCGGTGATGGTGGGCTGGAAGGAGTGCCTGGCAGCTGCCAAGGCAAACGACTGGCCCACACCGCCCGTTGGCCACATGACCACGGCAGGGCCCCACTTCAGCTTAATCGAGACGCCAGGACGCGGTTTGTACTTTTTGTGGCAGCTCTCCGACCACCATCTTTGTTCTTCTGCGTCGAAGGTACGCCAAGCGACGGATGGTTTCTCGCTGCTTTCCAAATTTCTCAATCACCTAGAGCGCAAGAATGGTGGAGCGTAACCATCACGAATCGATGCCTCCTGGCCGAAAGGGTGGACCCTCAGACTCGGGCTCTCTTTCTACCGAAGATGACGGCATCTTCAACAACCTGAGCCTCCGAGGCGGTGATGGCTCCCAAGATACCGATAGCGTCAAAGATGAACCGTCCGACAATGACCTCCCGCCATCGCGGCAGCGAAGAGGGGCCCAGCGCCGGGCTGCCCCCCGACCGGTCTACGGCGCCTCCAAAGACGTATTCCAGCCTGGGGCCATCGTCCGGGTCAAACTGCAGAATTTTGTCACGTACGAAAAGGCCGAGTTTTCTCTTGGCCCTAATCTAAATATGGTCATCGGGCCTAACGGCACCGGAAAAAGCTCGCTGGTCTGCGCTATCTGCTTGGGCCTAGGCTACCCTTCGAGCGTGCTGGGGCGAGCGAGCGCTTTTGGCGACTTCGTCAAGCACGGAAAGGACGAAGCGGAAATCGAGGTGGAGTTGCAGGGGAGGGCTCAAGATCGCGAAAACTTCATCGTCGGACTTTGCATCACACGGGAGAACAACAGCCGCAGATTCACATTAAACGGGCTGAGCGCGACGGTCAAAGAGGTCCAAAAACTCATGAGGTCTCTAAGGATACAGATTGACAATCTCTGTCAGTTTTTGCCACAGGACAAGGTGGCCGAATTTGCGGGCCTCACTCCTGTCGACTTGCTGGAGAAGACTCTCCATGCCGCTGCATCTCCGGAGATGATCGAGTGGCAGAAAGAATTGAAGGAGAACTTCGTGGCACATAAGGAGACCCAGCGAAAGGTGGAGCAGAGCACGGAGCATCTTCGCAAGTTGGAGGCTCGCCAACAGGTTCTGCAGGCCGATGTCGAGAAGATTCAGGAGAGGAAACTCATCCAAGAGACGATAGAAAAGCTCGAGGCCATCCACCTCTTGTGTCAATACGACGAAGCCAGAAAAGCTTACAGCGCCGCCAAGAAGAGGACACGAGAGGCAGAGGCCGAGCAACAACGTCTGAAAGAGAGTTCCGAGCCCAGCCTCCGGGCTGCAAATGATAAGCATCAGTATGCGGCTGCCATCCAAACTGTTATCAAAGAAAGGGAGGCCGCCCTGAGGGCAGCTGAGACTGCTGCTGATCGTGCCCTTGCGACAGTTGATGGTATCGAGAGCAAAGCTCAAGAGCTTGGTGCCGAGTATGACGCGGAGAGAACAGGTCTCCAGTCCAAAAAGCAGGATTTGAGCAAAATCCGAAGGAGGATCACAGGTCATGAGGCTGAGCTAAAGCAAAGACCCAAGGACTTTGATGCGGCGGAGTGGAACCGCAAGATTGTAGGTGTGCTTCTTTCTTCGTGCACTTGGACCCTTGGCTAACAGTTCCGTAGCGCGAGCAAGAACATCTTGAACGCGAAAAGGGGAACGAGATCGCTGATTTGGAGCAAGAACTCCAGAGTATTGCGTCTCTCGGCCGCGAGAAAAAGCGCGAGATGGAGCAACTTCAGCAAAGTGTGGGGGACCTTGACTCAAAAGAGGGTCAACGTTTCAACCAAGTCGCGAAGTTCTTCCCTGATGTTGCCGCCGCCTGCAAGTTGCTGAAGGAGAACCAGGACATATTTGAGAAACCTGTGTTTGGCCCCGCGGCCCTCACTTGTAGTGTTAAGAGCCCCGAATACTCGGATGTTGTCCAATCCATACTAGGGCAAAAAGATCTCCTCTGTTTCACGGCGCAAACCAACAGCGATCACAAAAAATTGAGTGCTCTGTTCTTCGACAAAACGGACGAGAAGCCCAGGAGTCTTCAGGTTGACGTTCGCACCTCTGTGAAGCCGTTGGACTTCTACCGGCCACCTGTCCCCAGAGACCAGCTGCAGCAAATCGGTCTTGAGGGCTACGTTTTGGACTATCTCGAGGGGCCAGAACCAGTGCTAGCCATGCTTTGCTATTCGAAGATCATTCATGCGTCGGCCTTGTCACTCAATGACTTGCCCGACAGCCAATTTAGTAGCGTCATTGACGACGGGAGGATCAGTCAGTTTGCCTGCGGCAAGAGGTCTTGTCGCGTAACCCGGCGCAGAGAGTACGGGCCCGGTGCTGTCACCACAAGTATCAACCAGGTTCGGCAAGGGCGTTGGTGGACGGACCAACCCCCCGACATGAACGAGAAGGAAGAGCTGGTACGAAAGCACAAAGCAATCGAGGACGAGGTCGAAGAGATGAAGGGCAATCACAGACAGCAAAAACAAAAACTGGAAGCTCTGCTAACGGAGAAAGCGGATATTGTGGAGAACATCGTATGTTTTCACCCTTCCGACTATTTCGTCCCGACTATTTCGTCCCGACTAATCATCTCCCAGGGACTTCTCAGAAAGCAGAAAAATGAGTTGCAAGTGGAATATGCCAAGCATCAGTCTCTGCCCGACAAGATAGGTGCGGACTGTTCACTGCTCCCATCTGAGACCCATGTTGACATCCAGGACAGCAAACGAGAAGCGAGCCGCTCAGCAAAAAGACCAAGAGCTTCAGTCTATCAAGCGCCGGTTGATTGAGATTCAGCAGAAGCAGGGACAGGTGATACTCGACAAAGCCAAGGCCGTGTTGATTCACCAAAAGAAGATGGGTGACATTCGATCAGCCTATCATGCGCTCCTGACGGCTCAGCTTCTCCTTGTCGAAGCCAAGTCGGATCTTGCCTTTCTCAATGATAGAAACTCTGAGATTGCGCAGAGGCTCAAGGACGGAGCGGATACGCTAAAAGCGTCCACAGCCGAGTTGGAAGCAAAGAAGCGAGAAGCGAAGGCCTTCTGGCAACAGGTGTTGTCCTTTTCAGAGGAATTCCGCCAAGGTCTCGTGGACGAAGCGAAGAACCGGTCTGCGGAGTCCGTTCAGCAGGAAATCAACGCGGAGCGGGCGAAACTCGAGGTCGTCCAAGCCAACAACCCCCAGGCACTCGAGGAGCATGAGAGATGGGCGCAGCTCATCGAAAAGGGGGTGGCGGACCACGAGACCCACGAAAGGCGGCTGGCCGAGCTGGTGGATAAGATTGCGACTCGGCGCAGCCAGTGGGAGCCGCGCGTGGATGCGCTCGTGGAAGCGATCAACGAAGCATTCAGTTACAACTTCGAGCAGATCAGCTGCGCGGGGGAGGTTGGCGTTCACAAGGACGAGGACTTTGATAAGTGGAGCATTGAGATCAAGGTCAAGTTCCGGTACGTGGTTCGTGGCGTGCTTTGAGACTTTTGATAAGGATACGTGCTAACCTCTTGTCTGCATGCAGCCAGGGTGAGACACTGCAAAGGCTGGATCAGCACCGGCAGTCAGGCGGTGAGCGAGCGGTATCGACGATTTTCTATCTCATGTCACTTCAGTCGATGGCACAGGCGCCCTTCCGAGTTGTCGACGAGATCAATCAGGGTATGGACCCACGCAACGAGAGGATGGTGCATGAACGGATGGTCGAAATTGCTTGTCGTGAGCACACGAGCCAGTATTTCTTGATCACGCCAAAGTTGCTTTCAGGGCTGCGCTATGACGAACGTATGCGGGTGCATACTATCGTCAGCGGTGAGCATGTCGATGTCAACGGGACGGAGAAGATGAATTTCGCTCAGTTCGCGAATTTACAGCGGAGGACGATGGCCCACTAATGACCAAAATAGAAGGGTTTAACGGTTTTAACGGCGTTCTGTGGGACTTGGGACAATGTGGCATTGTGATTTCGGGGCCCGGAGCTTCGGCGACCATCATGGATTGTGTAGCGATTGGTTGGGAGGCTTGTTGGTTTGGCATTGGCGTTTTAAGCCTGTACGGTACATGGTATGCTTCGTACTCTCAATGAAAATATTGATAGAAGTAGGAAATGTTTCTATCAAAGGCCCACACAAGACTGATTCGGCTCTGCTCCTGATCATGCCTCGAGCCACATCGCATCGTCGAGCTCCAATCCAAGATTCCAGAGCGCACTCCATCTCGAATCATACATCATCCCGCAGAGCCTCAAGGGCCAAGTTACACCAGGCAACATGCCATCCGTTCCATGTGGGGCAGTTCAAATGCAGGTGCCAAGACGGGAACGCCCATGACCCAAACGACGTCATACCCCACATTTTCAGGTCGCGGGTTCGATGACTTCACTTTTCGAACCCTTCCAGCGGACTCAAATTACCCGCCTCCGACAATTAGAGTATTTGCGCTGCGTGCTGTAGCCCATAAGATAGCAGTAGAGCAAATTAACCGCAGGAAGCTGGATTAAAAGGTTCGCCTAGGTGTTCATCGGATACCAAAAGGACATATGTACCTTAGCAGCAAGCAGAGCGCCGTGCTGAACCAAGAAAATGACCATCTTGGTGCCTCGAGCAGCACCGGCGCACTCCGACCTGCCCTATTATTGGTTTCATCGTTCCCCCGGCCCCCGCTCATGATCGACAGCATCGGAATCGGCACCAAATCGGCTGTGGCTTGACCAGCTGCAAGAAAGAAAGGAAGGGGAGAGCAAACGATTGGTGACGGTGCGCGTGGGCGGAGGCGGAGGCGGTGACGTCACAGGTCACTCAACCTACCTTCGCTGCTGCAGCAGGGACAATGCACCGGCCAGGTTTGTAGCAGCGCGCCTATGACAGAAGACAATCCAGTCTAGAAGAAATGAATATATATCTATCACGGTGTCTCCCCTCTCTACCAATCTTCTCATTCTCAGCATCCCAGAATTCACAGCAATCCATCCATCATCGTCAAACACAGACTTTCCCAAGCCAACCAAATAACACTTTACACATCAACGCCAACACCAATACCAACCAACAAACAAACAAATACATCCAAAATGGGCGCCGTTATGTCCTGTGTATGTCCTTTCTTCCAATACAGCCGCTCAAACCCTCCCAGCAACCACTAACATGCCCCCCTCTCAGATCCAAAACTGCATCCGCGCCGTTGGCCGGATCATCATGGCGATTATCAACGGCATTGGAGGCATCATCATGGCCATCGTCAACGGCATCATCACCATCCTCGATACCATCGTCGGTTTCCTCACCTGCAACACCTGCGGTGGTCGCCGACGCCATCGTACCCGCACGACAGGCACAGGCCGAGGCTTCGGAAGAAGACGCCACGCGCACATGACAACGACTAGAGTCTAAGGAGTCCCGTTGTTGGCGTTGACGTCTTTCTTTTGGTGTTTTCATTACACAATCGCATGTATTATGATGCGCGCGTCGTTGGCGGAGAAAGATACCCCCTTATGTACGACATGACGATGGCTTCATGATCACGAGCGGAGGAGAAGGAGGTCGTTTCTTTGCATCGAGTTGTTTCGCATTGGGGAATGCGTTTTCGAGGGCTTTCCTCGCTAGTCAGGTCAATAGGACACACAAAATACCCAGCAGAGTTTTCTTTCACATATCGCCAGATGCTGCTACTTGTCATGTGTCCTGGAGTGACGGTGCTAGTCATCATCCAACAGATCCTTATAAAAAAACCCATGAATTTGTCTCGCCGCCTCCTTTCCGACAAGGGGCTCCAACTCAGAGACTTGCATGTTTGCCACTTCTTTGATGTTCTCCGTCTCGAGTGTCAAGTGCATGATATTCTTGGGTGTTACCCCTGGAACAGCCGCCATCATCTCCTGCGGCTCTGTGTTGAAAGCCTGCTCTTCAACTACCATGTCTTTGTCGAGACCGGCCCGGACTGCGCGGATCGGATCCGGTTCGTCTTCCTGCGCCTTGATTCGTTCAAAGATCTCGGCCGTCTCGTAGGGCGACGATGACCATATGATGCGCAGTTTGGGGAATGCGAGGGTCAAGAGTACGATCTTGCTCTGCAAGTCGTTGGTACCCGCGTTGGCTGCGCTGACACTCGCAACGCTGCCTGAGAAATCTGCGAATGGCTCAAGCGTGAAGCTCTTGTTCTGGTCGAACTCGATTAACAGCATTGGGTTCTTGTAGTGCTGGAACATGGTCTCCGCTTGCGTGTAGAGGCGCCCGTCCTTGAAAGAGCTGATGAGATCGCTGACGCTCTTGCGCTCGACGCACACGTTAGGGCTGAGGACATAGTCGCCAACCGTCAGCATGCAGGGCACGATGACTATGTTGCGGCCGTGAAGAAGTGACGGAAGCGAGGAACGAAACTCTCGGACATCAACGACGATCCGAGGAGGTTCCGCAGTGGCTGCGAGCCTGCCGCCGCCAGCAATCCGCGTGTTGATGGTGCGGAGAAAAGCCTCTTGTGGGTCTTCGATACCATGCGCGTCGACGGTCATAACCACGGACATGCTTGCGCGCTCCTTGATCAGGCGGGTGAAAGCATCCTTCTCGCGGCGTACCGTGGAGAGGTAGCGTTGTTCCTCAACAGAACCACCATAGTACAGGAAGTAGACCCTAACGTTCCTGTCATTGTGGGAGGATCGGTACACTTCCACCCGTCGGATAAACGCAGCGTCTGGCTCGTACATGATGATGTACCGCGGTTTGACTTCCTCGAGAACGTGCTCGTCTTGGTCTCCATCATAGGCGTGGATGACGACGAGGTCTTGCATCTCGTACAACTTATAGTAGTCTTCCATGTCCTCGAGAGGATCGGCGACCACATCCTCTTTCTGCCTCGCTTCCTCTTCTGTGATCTGGATCTCAGCCATCAGCTCGGCCATTTCTCCCGGTTTCTCGAAATACTGAGTGATGCTCCCATTTTCCAAACGGCCCGTGGCCGCTCCGACTCCTCCGCCACCCCGTACTCGACGTCGTTTGTTCGCTGGCGCCCGGTTCTTTGACTGGCCAAGGCGGGGGTCGACTGCGCCATTCAATGCCTTCTGGTTCTCCGCAAATAGAGTCGCGCTAACCTGGGCGAACTCTCGTTTCCATTTGAGGTAATTCCGTAGCTTCCTCCTCAACATGAACGCTGCCGACGGCCCATCCTCATCCGGGTCGTGGAAGTCTTCCACTCTCTTTTCCGTCCGCGGCCGGACATGCATGGTCTGAAGATAATCGCGAAGCTGGCGACACGTATTCGTATCCGAGCACATGATCAATATCGTGCCGTTAGAGTCATCACGGATGGCGGGCTCAAAATAGAGATCTCGGTCGATCTCCTGGAGGGCGTCAGCAAGCAGCGCCCACTTTGGTTGCTCTTCCAGCACTGGGTGAAGCGAGTCAATATTAGTGTCCGCGCCAGCCTTTTGCGTGCCAGAGTACACCCGCCGCTTCGCGGTGTCGAATATAGTGTGGGCGGCGTCCAGGAAGAGCCATGGAGATTGCGTTTGCCTCGTCGACCCTGGTGGAGGGGAGTGGGCTGCGTGAATTGTATCCAGTTGCTGCAGGAAAGAGACCGCATCCAAGGCCAGGACGGACTGCAGCATGCCCCGGAGAACAGTCAGGTCGTTGACGATCTGCTTTGTTTTCCAACTGACCCTGTGCCAGTTGGGGTCAAGCTGTTTCCGTATAATGACATCGAAGTTCTTCAAGAGGGCACTGTCCAGATTCCAGTCTTCCATCTCGAGTCCGGTGTTTCCCTTCTTTAGTTCATGGATGCTGACTTCGACGCACTCCATGATTGCAGCTTGGATTTGCTTCATGGCGTCCGTCATGGGCACCTCTAGCTCGATGACCTCGGCCTTCTTTTTCCCCTCGAGTGACTGCGCAACATGCATGTGGAAACGCGGCCACAGGGATACCTTCCGCAGAAACATGTTTCGCATCATGGTAGCCAGTGGGGAGAAGCCTATTGTGAAGGGGTCTGGATTGTCCGAAAACGCCTTTAAGAAGCCGGCCTTGTTCTTTTGGCGGTATATGCGCAAGATAAAGGCCTCAAGCGAGGTGGCAACGATGCGGTCGGCATGGAGGACGACCAAGCCGGTAATGGTTTCTGGGTTCAGAAGGCCGGTCAGGAGGTCAACAACCAGGATGCGCGAAGTGATGCTGAATATGCCACTGGCAGTGTACATCTTCTCGCGCGTGCCGACACTGGTGAAGTCGGTGTTGACAACGGTCAAACCCCGTGCCTTGGGGGACATGCTGATGGCGGCATGTTCGGCAAGAGCCTCGCCGATCCAGGCATTCTCTCTGTCGTCGGCATTCACAATGACGATCAAGTTGTTTCCTGCAGCATCGTATGAATGGAGAAGGTTCGTGACGAGTCGCATGAGGCCAAGGCCTCTTGCAAGAATAACTAGTTCATCTTCTTTCCGGAGCTCCTCAAACAGCTTCTGCTGGTACACCTGGATGAGAGTGTTAATCGACCGAGGTCTAAATGAAGGGGCACACAACGTACGAGGGGCAGGGAGAGCTTCACGGGCTGCGGGGAGCTGGCAACCGACATCATCGATCCATCCGAATCATCGGATCTTGCCGGGGGGGTATATCAGGGTTGGGGCTTGTTCGATCATCTACGATGGCGGATTGGTGTTGCTTGGGGAGGCCCCGAGATTTTAGAAGGTTGCGAGTGTTCAAATGTCGTGTTGACCAATTAGAATGCGCCAGCAGGCGACTGAGTTTGCCCGTTGGCGAATTTCGCGGCGTTTTCTGTTGTCTCGCGACGGCGCGGATGATCGAAAATGGAATGCACACCTGTGCGGCCGCTGCGCTTTCCTCCCGTGTGTGAACCGCGAAAACCCGTGACCCGACGTCATCATGGTACCCTCAGAACACCCCAGGTAGTGCCACAGCGCAACCAGTTTTCTTTAAAAGCAGACCATCACCATTGTCTTCCTAAAACCAAAACATCTGACCTCTCCTCATTCACACCTGAGGTCTATCAAACGCGCAACTCATCTTGTAAACCATATCACCTAAGAAGACCTGCCAAGTCTCAGGCAGCTTGACCCTGGCCGCTATCGATAAGCATCTACACCATACCGCAAGCATGGATACCTCCAAGATGAACACCCAGGAGGAGAAGACGAACCAGCCTGTAAGTGTGGAGAATTCACCTAGTGCAACGCATGAAACGTATTAACACACCTGTAGCAGCAAGAGGGCGGTATCAAGAAAGTCGTCGACAACGTGAAGGCCAAATTCGAGCACCACACAGCGACCCCTGGGCCTGCAATTCCACAGGACTTCAATGTCCAAGAAGAAGGGACGAAGGAGGAGCGCCATGCTAAGGCTGAGACGTTGAACTCTAAGTAAGGGGATCCGATAGAGCTATGGAGGGTGGTTTTGAAGGCTGCAATACTTTACAAATATTCATTAAGTCTGGTTTTCGACAATGATATCCGTTCATGTATATGTGACTGTTCTCAAAACCAGCCCAAGTAAGAGGCACTGGCCCAGTGAGTACGTGCAACGATTCAGTGTATGTGAACGTAATTTTCAGGTTGAAAGTTCCTCCATATTTGGAATGAATTGGGCGTGGTTTCGTTTTGGACGCGCGTTCAGCAATACGGGGAGTACGCGAGAAACTTGTGTCCATCAATCTTGTGGTCAGACCTGACCGTTCCAACAGACAAACCGAAACAAAACATCACGTGGATGCGAAAGCAGAAGCATCATCCAAATCTTCTGTGAACAAGACGGGCAGGTCGTGAAGAGCCAGGAAATGCGAAGCGAGTCAACTGGGGGCTGGAAACGAGCTGCACCCACCTTTCCAACGGTTTCCATCCCATCCCTCCAATTGAATTGTAAGGGGTGCTGAATCGGTTTCGGCTGGGGTCGTGGGGCCGCTGGTGGCTGTGCTTTTGCCGAGTTCCCTCCCTTCGGCGCTCGGGTTAGCATGCTGAGGCTGCCCCCGAGACTCGCACCTCAACCCTGAAAGGCTGCAGCCCATCCATGAATCAGCAGACGCTGCCCGGTGATGCAACCAACACATTTCAAGCACGCAGAAACTTAGAACTCCTCGCACCGCTCCAGCTACAGGCCAAGGAAGCTTGCGACAGTTTCCTCCAAGCTTTGCCCTGTCATTACGATAGGCGCTATTACCACCGGGGTAACGGTTTTAGGTAGCGCTATCATTCTTACGCAGCTGCCTTCTTAGCGCTGAACGCCTGCGCTCGCGCTTGCGACAGCACACACGCAACACCGAAGTGCGTCAATCGATGCACGCCCCCGCTCGAGGGCTCTAGGAAGAGCACGACAACATCCCACAGGGTAACGACTGCCTTTGCAACCTACCTTTCTGCGCGCCTCCACGATGCCATCAATCCTGGATGACAACGACAAGGAGATTGTCAAGCGCTTCGTGCCCAAGCAGACCAACAAAATCCAGGCTGTCGCCGTGGCCAGGCTCTATGTAGCCTATCCCAACAAGTCGAGATGGACCTACACGGGCTTGCAGGGTGCCATCGTGCTGGCCAACGACCTCGTCGGTAACACCTACTGGCTGAAGATGGTGGACATTTCGGTATGTGCGATATGGTGAGGGGAGGCGAGGAGCGCACAACCAGCTAACATCCGTCCAGCCGGGAAACCGTGGTGTGATATGGGACCAGGAGATATTCGACACGTGGAATTATAACCAGGACCGAGTCTTCTTTCACACCTTCGAGCTCGAGGAATGCCTGGCTGGCCTGTCGTTTGTGGACGAGAAGGAGGCGAAGCAGTTTCTGAAGAAGATGAACGACAGAGAAAAGAATGCGAGCAAAGCCACGCAGAAGACACCCTTTGGGGGCGCCCCAGCCTCGAGCGGCCATAAGCATCACGGGCTCCTCGGAGGCTTATTTGGAGGCCATCGACACTCATCAGCCCCAACCCCGCCCGAGTCGCCGCGTACCACGGCCCCCGCCAACCACTCGCGGTCTGGCAGCATCAACGGCCACAAAGCCCGTTCCGAGTTCGCAACATTGGAGGCTTTTGATCCGCTTTGGAGAGAGCATTTTGGAGACGACCTTGCGTCAAAGGGCCTTAGCGATGACTTCATTCGCGAGAACCAGACCTTCATTGTCGACTTCTTGAAGCAAGAGCAGGCTGAAAGCCAAGCGGCACCTCCCCCACCTCCTGCCGTGGCTCCGCGCCCACCGCCGGCCCCGGTGAACGGATCAGGGGGACTGAGAGCCCCGCCCCCGCCGCCTCCAGGACAGCGCTCTGTTTCGGAAACAGCGCCGTCTCTACCGCGTCGAGGAGCGGTACCCCCGCCTCCCCCAGCGCCGAGGAGATCCGGAAAGATTGAGCCCGCGGTACACCGCGAACCGACGCCGCCTCGCGATTCGCCTCCACCCCCAGCGCGAACCAGGTTCGCGGTCCCGCCGCCTCTGTCAGATGCAGGAAAATACGCGCGCGCGGAGCCGCCCCGGGCCGCCCCGGGACCCCCACCCCCACCCAGGCCGCCAAAGCAGCCGATCGAGGAACCGGAGCCGGCGCACCGATTTGGCGTCCCACCAGCCTTTGGTACCCAACGGAGCGTCCCTCCCGCGCCTCCGGCTCGAGGTTCCGTACCCCCTGCACCACCCCCGAGAGATATGTCTCACAGCGTGCCGCCTCCGCTCCCTCCCAAGGCCCCAGTGTCCGGTGCGCCGCCTCTTCCGCCACCCAACACTCGCCCGCCTCCAAGCTTGCCCCCAAGCTTGCCAACAAGAGGGTCAGCACCACCGCAACCACCTCCGTTGCCATCATCGAACGCTCCACCCCCACCACCGCTGCCCTCATCAAGCGCACCGCTCCCCCCACCACTGCCTTCGTCGCATGCGCCGCCTCCCCCGCCGCCTCCCCCACCGTTTCCATCTTCGAATGCCCCTCCGCCACCTCCTCTTCCGTCATCTAGTGCGCCACCAGCACCCCCACTCCCGTCGTCAACTGGTCCCGGCGGTCCTCCTCCGCCTCCACCCCCGCCACCTCCTCCTGGTCCCGGCGGCCTCGGCGGCGCCCCTCCGCCTCCTCCCCCGCCCCCGCCGAATCGCGACTCTGGCTACTCCTCCGGCGTGCCAGCACCCGCGTTGCCTGCCGGGGATCCGGGCCGCGGTGCCTTGCTGGGTGACATTCAGAAGGCAGGCGGCATCGGCGCACTGAAGAAGGTCGATCGCAGCCAAATCCGTGACCGAAGCGCGGCTTCCGTACCAGGTGCGGCTAACGATACGGGCCCGCATGGTAGTGGTCTGCCACCCGCGGGTGTCGCCCCTGGTGGAGGTGGTGGCATGGCAGATGCCTTGGCAGCTGCGCTGCAAAAGAGAAAGGAGAAAGTCAGCAGAAGCGGTAAGTCCCTTGAAGTGTCATTGATCCTGCGGAGTTGTAGACTAACGATATGTAGATGACGAGGACGACAACGATGATTGGTGATTGGAGTGTGGCGGCATGAAAGCTGTTGGGAGCTGTTGGGAGCTGTTGATCAGTCAGGAGATAGATTCGGCCCACGCTGTTTGCTTCAGGGTACCTAGACAGGAAGTGTGTTTTCTTTGGGGCGTTAACCTTGCCCAGTTGCGGGCTCCTCCGTTGACACATCACCTTCTATCAAGGAGGGGTTTGGCTCTTTGAGGGCATTCGATGGGAGACGGCAACAGGGTATCGGTGGCTAACCTACGGTGAAATGACATGGCCGGATGTCCGAGGAATACAAGACATTGCAACCATCAGGCGAGTCTGGGTGCTGGGTACGTTTGATAGACAGGTCATAAAAAGGCCAAATAAGTACATATCAAGAATGGTTTCACGAAAAAAAGGATATCAGGAATAACATCATGAATTCGTTTCTGTCGGCTCTCTACCAAAGCAGGCGATGCGCAGCATGCGCCAGCATGATGCAGTATCGAAAGACGGATACTGAAAAAGTAGACGCTTTCCCACTTGTTGCAGTCGCTGATCTGTTCGCTTTATTCCATGGCCGTGAGAACGAACCGAACCAAGCCAATCACTACTCTCCGTATCTACCCACCACAAAAAAAGGCGAAAACGAAGGGGATCAACCACACTGAGATCAGAACCAGTCATGACGTCTCTCCCACCACAACCAGTTCCGATTTCTCTCATCAACTTGGTTTCTGTGAAGCGGGGAGGAACGACACCAAACTGTCGGGGAATCTCTGGCGCGCCAGAGATTTGAGAGAGAAGACAGTTTTTTTGTGCTTCGCCCGGTAAAGGGTGAAGGGTGGACCCCCGCGTTTGCTTAGAGGGTGGAGCTTAGATGTCGTCAATCTCAATCTCCTTGCCACCAGCGCCGCCGGCGGCCTCGTCTTCGCTATCGCGATCCTCGTCGAACTCGAAGCCACAGTCGCCATCCTCGTTGGGTCCGAAAGTATCCGTCTCGTTGATCTTGGCGGTATCGGGGAGTTCGCCATAGGCTTTGCTAGAAGGATATTAGAGTGTTGGTTCCAGCAAGAGGAAGGGAGGTTGCCGGTGACATACAGAGAACGAGCCTCGTCGGCGGAGTACTTGAGGATGACATCACCCTTCTCGTCTTGGTACTCGCGGAGAGACACTAGGATGATGTCGCCGTTGTTGATCCAGATCTTTTTCCGGAGCTTGCCGCGGATGAGACCCAGGCGCTTGACACCATCGAAGCACTGGATCGCAAACATGTCAGAGAGGTCGATGGCGGGGTTCCGCGAGGGGTAAAACGCACCATGGCTTCCAACCGGCCGTTGCCCAGCATCTTCAACACCTGGGCGTATTCCTGTCCATCTTCCTTGAAAGTGAGTTCGCGCTTCTCATTGCTGGAGTTGATGCCGGTTAATACGGGTGGGCTCGGAGCTGCAGACTGAGGGGTGGTAATCTTACTCGTTCTCGTTCTTTCCACGTCTCCTGTTCTTTCCTCCCTTTCCCTTATTCTTCGGCATTGCGGTAGTAGTCGCGAGGGATTCTCGTTTCGAAAGTTATCGGGTAGAGCTATTCGAATTTTTGGGTGGGTGGATTGTTGGAGTTGCGATGGGTGGTTGTGGATGTATGGATGTGGTTGCCAACGAGGGGCAAAGCGGCGGTTTATTATGACTGGTTTTCGTGGGGCAGATTTCGCCTTTCGCCCTTGAGTGACTGTGGGTCTGTTTGGCGGGGTGGGGCGAACCGTGTGAATTGTGGCGCGGTCCTTGGTTTTGGCTGGTCACGGCGCCATTCTTGTACTTCACGGGCCAGAAGCAGGCAACCCCGTTCTGTCTCCCGGATGAGGTGTCTGTCAATCGCTTCCGACAATGATTTCCGGCGAAATGTGGCGCATCTTGCGGCGGGAAGCAGCTTCAACAATGAAGTCTGCGCTCTGCGCGCGGCGCGGGTTAGTCTCTCGCGCATCTTCGGGCGGCGGCAAATCAAGGGCTCCTGGGCAACCGCGAGGTCATAAACAGAGCAGCAAGACTCCACAATCTCAAAGTGCGGCGAAAGATGAAACCGAGGAATCGCAAGGGGACCAATCTTCCCCAAATCCTGCAGGAAGCTTCGCCAACGGGTTCGTCAACAAAGAATTCCCAGTGTTCGCCCGAGACAACGACATCGGCTATCGTAATAGATACAAGAATGCCCGGAAGGATGGGAGTAACCCTCGCTTTGGCATCAGGACACAATACAGCCCTCAGCACCAGGTCTCAATGTACCACCCGGACGACTTCTTGCTTACGCAACATCCCCTGACGTCCAAATACCTGAGCATGTATCGAGAAAAGAAGAAAAATCCGCTTTGGACTTGGTTCTACGCCAACGATAGCGCGACGGCGGCGTTTGTGCGGCAGTCGGCCAAGAAGATGGTACGGCGAGCTCTCCTTGGAGCCCTCAAGGCCAACCATTACCGGCCAAACGGCAAGGCCCTGGCGGTTGATAGTGTTCGTGGTACTGAACTCCACGGGACCATCAAGTTTACTGTGCAGAACTCACAGTCGACAACCAACGCCAAGATACCAGAGTTGATAGAGTATTTCACGACTCTGCTTAGGACTCAGATCATTCCGGAGCTACGTCGGAATGTCTCGAAACCTACAGTGGAAGATGGAAGGGCTGCCGAGCTTTCTGACACTGTAGGAAAGCAAGTAAGGGGGCGATGAGTTGAAGATGCAACCTGTAGTTATGTATTGTTAATGTAGTTATGGTGTATGGATCCAAAAACGGGACGGGGTGAGATGCCAAGCCATCCAAGGTGAGCAAAAGCGGTTTAGCTCCCGCGCCCAAGTGGATCTCCAAGGTGAGCGCACCTGGTTCCAAGCTGTCGCGCAAACACCACAACTTGGACACTTGGACTTCGAAGCTATCTGGCCCCACCTCAACCGTCGCACATCACCAAAGGCAGCTCCAGATGCCCGCCTTTTGACTGTGGACTCCGCCAACCTGCCCACCGCACTGCTACGAACACCGACGTTACCCACATAGTTTGAGGCCGTAGCTGTCGGCAGCCATGCTCGTCTCGCTCACTGTCGGCAAGGTCGACGCTGGCGTCACTGTCCTCCTGACGCCAGACAAGCGCCTGATAGAGTTCCCCTCCATCCTCCTCCCGCCCGACATCTCTTCCGGCTCCATCGTCGATATCACCGTCGCGCGCAACACCGCCTCCGAAGACGCGGCCGAACGCGCCTTCCGCGCTCTCCAGGACGAGATCTTCTCCTCCTTCGGCGCCGCCGAGCCCGCCACGCCTATTCTACGGTGCCGCAACGCAACGCAAACCAGCGTGGTTCTCGAATGGGACCCCATCCAGCTGGCCACAGCGGACCTCATCTCCCTCGCCCTCTACCGCAATGGCCAAAAGGCCGGAAACATCCCCAAGCCCCTGGCCATGCACTCCACTAAGATCAGCGGCCTGGCCGTCGACACCGAGTACACCTTCCACCTCGTGCTGCGCACCACCGCCGGCACTTTTACTTCCGAGCGCGTTACCGTGCGTACCCACAAGATGACCGACCTGTCGGGCATCACCATCACCACGGGCATCTTGCCCGCTGCGACGCGCGAGGGCCTCACCAAGGCGGTGGAGCGCATCGGCGCCAAGATTGTTGACGGGGTGCGCATTGACACAACGCACTTTGTCACCACCGAGGGGCGGGGTATCCAGTGGGAGAAGGCGAACGAGTTGAACATCCCCGTGGTGCGGCCCGAGTGGGTGGACGCGTGCGAGAAGAATGGCAGGATTTTGGGCGTGACAAAGTTCTACTTGGATGCGGTACGGTTTGAGGTGCCCGAGACAACTAGGTCGCCGCAAACGCCAGTGCAGAAGGAGTTGCCGCCGGACCCGCCCAGGCGGGAGGTCGCGAGCCCCGGATCGGCGAGGTCTCCAATGGGGAAAGATGAGAATGAGGCAAGGAAGGAGGAGGCGGTGTCGGAGGAGTCTGAGAGTGAAGATGAGGAACGAGAGGAGGAGGAGCAGAAGGTCAGGTCGGGTGGGCAGGACGAGCAAAAGGTGCTGGCGGAAGAGGGTTTGGCGGTGCGGCTGAAGCCAACGGTGATGGATGCGTCGGATGATGAAAAGGAGAGCCCTGGTGAGAGCTCAGGAGAGAAGGACGGCAAGTCGCCTGGAGGCGGGGGTTCGTTCCAGGACGTGGCGCTTTGAGTAGAGCGAGGAAGATCACCAAAATTACGACCGACACAGGATGTACGACTAATAGACTTCTTGGCAGACGGCGAACTAGACGGTACCAGAACTGTTACTGCAGGATGACAATAATACACAAAACAGACTTGATGTCCAGCCTTTGTTCGCATTCGGCCACGAACCTCTACGGTGGCACTTCCTGGCCATTATAGTCCCAACATCTCCCCCTTTGCGCTGGCCTGATGCCCATGACCACATTCGCCATCTTTTCCACGGCAACTTCAGGCTCCATCAACGTATCGTTCGCAACACTCTCCCAAAATTCCTTGGACAGGTCTGTCTTTACCGTGCCTGGGTGATAACTCATCGCCATCGACTTATCCCCACCCTTTGTATACAGCTGATTATCCAAGCACTTCGTCAAGCTATGTACGGCAGCCTTACTGCTCCTGTAACTGAACCACCCGCCCAGCCTATTGTCCCCTATACTCCCGACCCTCGCTCCCATATCCACCCACACCGCGTGCTTTGGTAGACTCGACCCTTCTAGATCCATCGTTGTTGCTTTTCGCGGGAGAAACCCTGAGAAGTACTTCATCAGCAGCAGCGGACCGAGAGCATTGACCTTGAAAGTCTCCAGCGCATTGGCGTAGTCCACTTGCTGCGCCGATTTCTCCGGGTGGAGAATACCCGGGATAGCGAAGGCGAGGTGGAGATGGTGGCGGTCGGGAGGGAAGAGCTCGGCGGCGCGCTGGGCGGTGGCGGCGACGGTGTTTTCGAGGGTTACGTCGAGGGGGAGGACCTCGAGGCGTCCGGAGGGATTGTCGGAGGGGGTGATCAGGTCGGAGAGGAGGTTATCGCGGATGGGAGAGGGGTCTGGAGAGCGCGCGGTGGCGAGGATGGGGATGTTGGTTGTGCGGAGGAGATGGCGGGTTACGATTGGGTTGTTAGGTGGTGATTTGGCAAAAAGGGGGGTGGATAGAGGGGGGGGGATGAGGATGAAACACTCACAGTGGAAGCCTATTCCCCGTGAGGATGGGCAAATTAAAATCCATGGGCGGGACATGTTTGAAGTTACTACTCTGCGTCTGGTTCTGCAATGGAAAGGGGGGTGAAGTGAAGTGAGTGTCTACGGAATCTAGGTCTCTGGATTGAATGGAGGGTGGAATGCAAGGGAGAAAACCATCAGCACCTTGTCTACGACACGCAGAAACATGTGCTGGCGTAATCAATTTACCATTCTAGAGCGCTCAATGACACGTCGGTGATGTTCATGTCATGAACGGGCACTAACTCGCGTGTAAGAGGAGACGTCATTCCACCTATAAGCGACGCCTCCTACGTTGATGTCTCACATTGAGATCACTGCATCAACATCTAAACAACTTGCGATGTTGGCTCAGTTGGTAGAGCGTTGGTCTCATAATATGATCTGGTTTGACATCAGAGTAATCCAAAGGTCGTGAGTTCGAGCCTCACACGTCGCATTCATTTTTTGCCTCCAACCTCGAACCAGACTTCGAGATGTGGAGTCGAACCTTTTTGTAGAGAATTACACAAAACTGAACAGTAACGGATGGCACAACTTTCTGGCTTCAGACACTTGATTGTAAAGCCCTGGTTTCGAAGGGACAAATTGAATATTCCCTATTTAACTGCCTATCTTGACATCATTATCATACCTGGACTTATCATACCATTCCATTACATGTCAAAAGAGCTTGAACCCATTGTAACCAAACCCGAGCGCCATGTTAAACACCCCAGAAACATGCCCAAGCCATCCAAAGTGTCACCGACTCAAAACATCTCGCACTCCAACTCCTCGGCCTCTTCTCTCCCTTCATGCATCTCATCCTCACTCTGGCTCAAGATCTCTCTCATCACCGGTTCCACGGTATCCAGCCCGCTCACGCTTGCGTCCAACAAAGTCCCATCGCTTCCACCGTACCCTAGCTCGCCCCGTCCTTGATACCTATACCCAAATGTGTCCCTGTTCATCTCTTGACCCCTACCCCTTCGCGAAGGCAACCGATCAACCGCCACACCCATCCCGTGCCCGGTTTTGGCCTTTTCCAGTTCCCGCCTCAAGTCCCAAAACGAATCGTGTACATCCTCTTCATCCAAGAATCGCCCCCTATTCTCATCAATACCAATGTCCTCTCTCCTCCTCCATCCCCCACTTTTCTCGTCCTTATATACCCCTTGGGTAGCGAGCAGCCCCCGTGTGAGATTCTCGAATATAGGCACCATGGCTTGCAGCCACCGATCGTTGTTGCTCTCCAATTTCTCCAGGCGGTTGAGAAGCATGTCAAGCTCGCGTTCGCGACGGACACAAAGGTCTTCGTAGCGTCGGATAAGGTCGCGATGGGAGTTGGAGCGGGAGAGATAGCGCTGGGACCGGGATGAGTGATGTAGCTGCTGCGTGCTTCGGCGGTAGAGGTGGTGTTGCCTGTGATCATCGGAGGAGAGACAGGGGTGGAAGGAGTGGCGGCGGGTGAGCAGCATGTGCTCAATGGAAGGGGTAGCATGGAGGCTGGAGAGGTTGAAGGAGCGGCAGGCGTGCAGGTTGGGCGGGTGTGATGCTTTGGGCGTGGAGGCAGCGCAGGGTGTGATATCAATGGTGCTGTCTTCAGGAGCCCGGAGGTCAGATAGCGAGAAGGAGTCGGTAGATGCGACGGATTCGCGGGCAGTAACGAAGCCGGGCAGGACTTCGGGTGTAGGCTGAGGGGACGAAGGGACATAGTCGGCCACTACCATAATCGGAGTACAGCAGAAAGGGCAAGCCATGCCCGGTTTTGACAAGTATGTGTCCATGTTGTCGGAGTCGTACATGTATTCGTTGCGTATGGGAGATAGCGAAAGCATCGACGGGCGATGGGGGAAACAGGTGGGGGTTAGATATCGTGGCTGACTGTATGGCTCGTATGGATCGTACGAGGAGAGTTTACACGCGCGCAAACAAGCAGAGCGGTCACTCTTGCCGAGGAGGCTCTGTGGTATTGTATCCTCGAGTTCACCGGCTGAAGGGCCCAGATCGAATTCTGCCGAGTGGACAGCAGTGTCATTGTCCGTGCCTGTCGACTCCTGATCGCTTTGTCGTGTTGGCTCAACAGCCACCAGCCTGGGCGAGGCATACCCGCGCGCTGTCGTTGCGTCCGACACTACAGGTTCGGTGCCGTTGGTGAGAATGCTCTCGGCGATCGACGACTGCCCGCGCACTGGGGGTGGTGGGCGGAGATTGGAGAGGCGTCGGCGCGGGTGGTGGAGTCTCGGCGAGTTGCCCGTCAGAGAGAAGAGACTGGAGACGGAGACTTTTGCGGTCAGTGGAGGGGACGAAGCAACGAACAATGGGCTGTGGTGACCGACCGAGCCGTCATCAGCTTCGGAGCAGGTGAATCCATCCTGGCGACTTTCGGAATAGCTCGACATGGACTCCAGCGTCTCGTCGGGTGTGAGAAGGGAGCTGAACGTCTCGTTGCTGAGTGGCGGTATGAGAGGCAGCAAGCCAGAGGGCGGAACTGCTGCGTCTTTCATCTCGGCGACTGGCTTCAAAACCGTGACTGGCAGACGGGGCCGCGCTGGTGCTGGTGGTGTGGGTTCGCCTTCGTTTCGCGCTGCTGAAGCCGGTTCCATTTCCTTCTGGTTCTTTGCTCCCCTGATACCGTCCAGATGCGCATACTCGATGGGAATCGAAATAGCAATGTGTCGGTACCCTCCGGTCGTTTTTCCTACAACCGCAGAATCGGGCAACTGAATCAACGGGGGCTCTTGCCTCACATCCGTTTGCGCCTTCCCTCCCTTTCTCCGCAGGAAAGACCAAAACGACACCCTCCTCCTCTTCTTCTGTTCGCCCCCTTGCTCTCCAACAACCGACATGTTTTGCGGCGGTGGCGGTTCGGTATTCCTCAAAAACTCAATCAACTCTCTCGACGTATCGCGGTCGTTCGCCCTCTTGATCTTTCTCCTCAGCAGCTCCTCGCTCGTGTCTGGGTGCTTAAAGATCTCGCTGATCAAGCTCGACGCATTTGACAGCTTCCTAAAGGTCTTTGGTCGACAGTAATGCTGCACTTGAGTATCCGTCTCGCCCGACTTGATGATGACGCTCGGTGATGCATCCCGGACCTCGATGTCGTCATCATTCCGGTCGCTCATGATAATGATGGTCTCGCGCTTGACCCGGATGCCGCCCTGCGCTGCGCACGCACTGTCCATGATAGACATTTCTGCAACGGCACTCATCCTCGGAGATGCGGGCGAAGTCCAAACTATTGCACCTATGATGCTATGTTGTTGTCAGCTCCACGTAGCCACCCCTGAACAGTCAACTCAACACTCACATCTGTGCACCAGCTCAGACCTCCCTCCCACTGTCGTATGACGATATAGATGGCTCTGCGCTCAGTGCTCGTACTTCAAATGAATGTAAAACCCAGTCATAAACAACCGATAACAATATTAGCAAAAGGAGTCGTGTCTCATCAAATCATATCAACCATTGAACACACAAGGAAAGGAAACTCGCCAGCCCTCGCCCATGACATCACGAGTACCGGAGCAAGGACAGAGGAGGCAAACAATCTGTTCCGGCTCAGGAAATGGATCTCATCTTATGAATCTTTCCGATCCCCAAGACGAGCTCAATTAGCCTAAGCAACGTTATTGTGGCAACGTAGTTGTCAGAGCGTAAATCAGGCCGTATTCCAGAGGCTCGGGACCTGCTAACGACGCCCGTTGCTTGGGTACAGAAGCAAGGCTACTTACTGGCTTAGCTGCGGGACAATGGATATCCAGGAACCAACCACAGTGGGCTCTGCTCAGGGGGAAAGTTGAGGATAGAGTTTGGGCCAAAATAGCTTAAAACCAAAGACACACCATCGATCTTCAGGACTGCAAGGACTGCATGCACACGGTGGCCGGGAACGAGTCGACTAAGCGTGCTTCTTGGGCCATAATCGATGCCCCAGGCCTACTCAACTCACCATGATATCAAGCCGCTCTCCCATTGCACTGGAGCTACTCGCTGCAGCCTAACCGTCCTCGACATCTTGTCGGTTGCGGATTCACAACTTTAGCAATCCTTACGTGTAATGACGCATCTTAGTTACCTCGGGAAGAAATATCGTCCGGTGGAACGCCTGCGCGGTTGAACTCTCTCCAAAGGCGGGCAACAAATCCTCCTTGATTACTCCCCCTCGGGCCCCTCCCTGTGCGTATCTCGGTCCGGCTTGTTTAGCCAGGAACCAAAGGAAAAGCAACCCGGAGGACAACACCAGGGCAGCAAATCCTTGAACCGCACTGTCCTAGTTCAGAGAGCAGGTTAGTTTTTGGCCCCCTTCCATGCTCGCCCGCTTCCCATCTTCATTCGTCTGGGGTTCGTCAACACCAAGCGAGAATCCACATGAAGACTGATCCTTAGCCTCAAGCTCCCCGCATGCAAGATCGAGGTAAGACCTAAAACCATGCCCTTCAACCCGCCCTTCCTAGATTTTGCTAGTCCTAGGCAATGCCGCTTCTAATCTCATGAAACGCCTTGCTACCGTAAATGTATGCAAACTTGTCGCAGCACAACCCCTGACGCAAACTTATGATGATGATGCCAGTAAAAAAGAGAGAGAAAATGTTAGTTATGGTACACTAGGACCGTCGTCTCATCATCGGCGCGGCCCATTTGGCTTTCTCCGAATGAAAGGATCGGCAGCCTTCTTCGGGGGAATCATTGGGCCCGTTGCCTGCGGCTGGACAATGTCAGCTCTCATTGACTTTGGTCACTTCTCAACACAGGTACTCACTCTTCGCACGCCTGGCACAGGGCCGCCGCTTGGATGTCTGCTTCCTGACCCAGAGGGTCCAGATCCTCCAGGTGCTGCCGGGGGAGATGGCCGAGATGGCGGGACCAACCCAAGCACTTCCATAGCCGAAGGGTCGATCGGTTGTTGGTGCGCCCGTGGCTCCCTCGGTGCTCTCGGGGGTGCTGTATCGGAGACATGTCGATGTTGTGTTGACTACACAAACTATCACGTCAGAAATCCTTGTTTACCATCAAGGCCTTGGCAGTTACGTACCTTTTTTGCGGTTGGCAGCCCTTCATTGGCATCTAGATGCCTCTTTTTCGCGGTGCTGCTGGTGGGTAGAATCGGCGGCGGCCCGGAACCGCGTGGCACAACATTGACGGCCTCGCCGCGGTTGTTTAGACCACCGATACTGGGTCCCCGGTAAGGACCCACGGGAGGTGCTGTGGCCTCGGACATCCTTGGAGCGGGCGCCTGGTGAGAGGAGGAACTTGGGCGGCGGGCCAAAGCTTGCTGGTTGTTGGCCAGCGGGACAGGCTGCTGTGAACGCTGGTTGGCGTAGCTGGAAGACGCCTGCATAGACTGCTGGGCGTGGGGAGGCATGGGTGCGTCCCGCATTTGCACATCCCCCTTCTCGATCTCTGGCTTCTCAACGGGCTTGCTCTCGGCCAACGACGCAAAAGCCGCAGCGGGAAGTTGCTGGCCAGGTTGGCTCAGCATCCCCATGATGTTTCCCGTGGTATAGCGATCTCGGCGTTTCGAGTCATCGATGAGTTTTGCCCAGAATTCACCCTGCACGAGGGCCCGAGAGTCACCCAAGATCCATAACGAAGATCTGGCGCGGGTGAGGCCGACATTCATACGGCGAATGTCCGTCATGAAACCGATGCCGCCTGTCGGGCTGGCTCGCACACACGAGAAGATGATGATTTCGCACTCGCGGCCTTGGAAAGCATCGGTGGTGTTGAACTCGATCTCCTCAGTGATAGCGTCGCCATATGCTTCCGCAAATCGCTGACGGAGTCGGTAAAGCTGCGCTTTGTAGGGTGTGATGATACCAATCTTGCCCTTCAGGTCGACATCTCGATAATCGGTCTTGAAGCGTTTGTAGAGCTGCATTGCAACCCTAAGCTCCTCCTCATTGATCAGAGACTGGTTTCTGGGACCGCGCTCCTGCGAACCCCTGACATCGAAGAATCGATATGGGCCGAGAAGGACGCTCCGATGCCAGGGTTGCAACCGCAACTTGGCCATATCGTCGCCATCTTGTAGAAGCCCTTCGTAGAACTCCTTGCTCGGAAACTTGCTGATTTCTGGATGCATGCGGTACTGCTGGTCGAGCAAATGCACATGCTTGGAGTGGTTCTTTTGCATTCGGACAAACAAGCTCTGGTCGTACCCGTATCTGGCAGCAGACTGGGAAAGAACTGTTGGGGGCAGCTGTTTCGGATCTCCGACAAGAATACACTTGGAACAGCCATACTTTAGCGGGATTAGCGCACTCAACTCCACGCACTGAGCGGCCTCGTCGATGATAACGGTCTCGAACTCGACGTTCAGGTTCTTGAACATCTCGTGTCCGCTACCACTCAGCGTGGCACACAAAACTTGTGACTTGTCGAGAATTTCTTGCTGGATCTGACGACGCTTGATTTCGGTCTCGCGCTGAAAGGTGTTGCCACTGCTCTTGTCGGCATCGATCCTCGCACCTATATGCGCGCGTCTCCGCTTGAGCTCGTCCCACTCCCGCTGGAGCTTGTTGGCCAGGAGTCGGTCATCGCTGGCACGAGCTGCCTCGAGTTGAGGCCGCAGCTCCTCATACTTCTGCTTGAGCTCCCCAGCTTCCTTGTGGAGCTTTTCGCGATCGCTTGGCTCGTTCTTGTTGAGAACTGCATCCATCCGAGCTCTGACGAGCTCGTCAAGGGTGACATCTCTGACAGCCGCATTGATGGCATCACTGCGACCGAGACGCAACACGTCAATCTTGTGGAAAGACCCATTCGACGTCTTGACTCCCTGCTTGAGACGTAGGACCAACTCATCCACAGCGGCGTTACTGGGCGCACAAACAAGTAGCTTCTTCGAAGTGCCTTGGCTCGTTGGTGTGGCGCCAGGTCGGCTGATAGGTACCGCGTTCCCGTTCGACTTCAGCATGCCGGTGAGTAAACAACCCACCATCGCCACAATGGTCTTGGTTTTGCCGGTTCCTGGGGGGCCTTGAACCAGGGTGAAGCCGTCATTCTCCCTGGCATTCAAAATGGCTTTGGCCTGTCCGGTGTTGAGCTGCCAATTCTTCATGACACCTTCGATGGCCTCGTTGCCAAAGTTCAGCGTCGGAGACACCTCTGCCTTGAGGATTTCATCCATCAAGTCATAGTACTGCAGACTTTCCAGGGCCGCGTACTCTCGTTCAATGGTCGTCATGTTAGTGATCTTGACGATGCTAAACTCAGAGCCAGGAAGCAGTGCTGGCAAGATAGGGTTGCCCTTCGTGCTTAGGCGGTAGATAACTTCAACGGTGTCCTTCTTGTATGTGGTTTTCCATATTCGGGCGAGACAGTGCATCTCTCCCGGCTGATTCAGAGGATCTTCTCCCCTGGACACGATGACAATATCGCCTTCGGAAAGTCCTCGGTCCTTGCTGATGGCAGTAGGGACCGAGGCAGTGACTTCCATGAATTTGTCGACTGACATCCGATTCAGCACCTTCACACCAAAAGGCTTGGATGTAGCCTCGTCCTTCGCTGTGACAAACGACCGCCAGGCTTCGTTGACGAGCAGGGGAAAAAACGTTTGCTTGTAGCTGATGGGGTTCTGGTACATGTCGGAGACTTCAGCACAGCGATAGTCGTTTGGCGGATCGTTGCCCTCGTGAAAGATGTCCCATTCCAATATAGCTTGGTGCAAGACGTCCATGGGGGGAATAAGCCGGGCTCGCATGTCTTTCGCAGATCTCTGGATCTTGACCTTCTTGACTGGGCCCTTCGTTTCGGCAAGGAGGCGCAGGCGACGACGTTCAGCATCATCCATGGCTTTCTTCCCCGTGCCGCCCCGTCTTGCGAGGATCTCATCTTCCTCGTCTTCGTCCTCATCCTCGGAGGAGGAGCCAACCATGATCTCGTCCTTGGCCATGGGGGTATGGTCCTTGCCCCGAACCCCGGCGATACCTTGAAGCCCGGAGCCCTCCCCCGCAACCGTCTTGGGTGGCGCCCGCAGAGCCTTGGCCTTCGCGATAGCCTCGGCATCTCTTTTGGCCTTCTCGGCCTTTTCCTTGGCGCGAGCTTCCTTGATAGATGTAGCATTGAGAAGTGGTTTCGCTTCTGGCCTGGCCACTGGCTTCAGGGGCTTGAGAGCCTCAAGCGTTGACGCCCTCTTGGATAAATGAGGTGTCAGGCTGTCGACATGGGACTTCATGACCGCCGAGAGCGAAGCAGAAGTGGCCTTGCTGAAATCGAGCCTGCTCTGCTTCAGGGCTCGTTCCTTCTCCTTTGCCTCCCTTTCACCAGCCTTGATGCCAATGAACTGCAGATCTATTTCCTCCTCCTCGCCGAGGGCCTTGAGGATTTCAATCCGCTGTTCATCGGTCATGTTGGTTTTCACAGCATAGGCCATTTCGCCCGTGCTGGACTGCCTTCGCTTGACCATGTTGTTGATATGCGCTATCGTTTTCTTGGGGAGGACCATGTCGTTATCCTTCAGCCGTACCAGCAACTTCTTGGTCACATCCACAATACCTTGAATCAGGTACTTATCACGAAGCTGCAACATGTCGACCATGGCGTACGAGCTGATATTACTGGGAGGTTCAAGCACAATCTTCATCGCTTCAGCGGCAGCAGTGTCGATGTCTCGAATGTTGCTGCTCCTGCTCAGCTTGCTCAACGCCGAAGCCATGAGCCCGTCTTGCGCAAGAAGTTTGTTGGCAAACTCCATCACGTCTCGACAGAAGTCCTCCATTACCTTCTTGTCGACCTTGACGTGCCACGTTCTCATCATCTTGAATGAATGGCTCACCACACGCCACTGACTCTCCCACCAGGACGTCACAATCTTGCGTTCTCCGTCCGTTAACGTCTTGAACCTCAGCTGGCCTACGCTGGGATCACATAGACCATCCAGAATAAACTCGCCGCACTTCAAGAGTGGGAGCATATGGGTCCATGAACTGCGGGATGGATCCTCACTGAGAAGATTACTGACAGCGTTGGTAAAAGCGTTCAAGAACGGTGTAAAGTAGTCCTCGAGCATTTTGGTAATTGCGTCTGATGGAGAGATCTCGCTCGTGATAGCTTTGACCAGCTCGAAACCAGCCTCTCGAATAGGTTCCTCTCCATGGAAGAGCGTTGAGACAATGGGCTTGATCGTTTTGCCTCCCGCCTCTGAACAAAACATGTCGAGGTCGGACGGGTTGAAGTCGGAAAGCCGACCAAGCATCGCTCCAATCGATGTCGTTTGTTGCCGGAAACGTTCGTTGAAGCGCTTCAGCGGCATGGTGAGGCTCTCTTTCCGCACCGGAATGAACTTCTCAATGTTCATGAGCGGCATTGTGGCCATGAGCATGGCTTTAGCCAGTTCGACTCGCCCAGACCATAGGATCTCCAGGAAGGACTCCCAAAGCGCCCCAGAGTCCCTTTTGACAGCATCTTGGACCGGCTTTTTGTCGATCAGCGCGTTCCATTCGATTCGGGTGGCTTTCGCATCCAGGGCGAGTGCCGAGTGGATTATGCTCAGAGCTGTCTCGGAGAGTCCAACATTATATCTGTCCCCTGGTTTCAGCTGAGCAGCAGACATGATCACATCTCTGTACTGCACTACCCGGTTGAGAATCTGGTTGACGTTGATGAGTGCCGTCCCTGTGTCGAACGCAGATTGCCTGTCCAAATACCCTTCCAACGATCCGCCGAGGGCGACCAGCCCGGCGAGAGTACTTGCTGCCCGAGCCTCCTGGCTGGCGCTTGGGTCTCGCCGAAACTTGTCGAACAAGTATTGCAGCAAAGACTCGCATGTGTCCGATCTGCGATCCGGTTTAAGGGACCGGATCAGGGATTTGGTCCACACTGCTAGAGCTGGCCTCTTCTGTTCTCCGTCGTCCCACATCCGCTCTGGGAGTAGAGATTCGTCAAGAAACGCCCGAAACGCTGGGCTTTTGAAGATCTCTTCGACCATCTGGCTCGGAGTGACCTGCTCAAGTGCTTCCCAAAAGGATTTCGGCGACTTTTCAATCAGACCCCAAAGTCCCTGCAACACCTGTCCCAAGGCCTCGGCGTCGTGTGTACCCAAGTGCTCCATGGCGAGGTAGTAGACGTTGGGTGACACCTCCATTCCTCGGAGCTGCTCTTGGATGTGTTGTTCGCTCAGGGCGGGGAGAATTATTCGAAGCCCCCTCCAAAAACGCTTTATCTTTTCTGGTGAAGCTTTGGCCGCAGATGAGGCCAGAATCGTCTGCTTGAGTTGGTTGCCAACTGACCAGTCCCATTCCTCTACCTTGAGAGACTCGGGCGCCTTCCTCTCCCAGCCGGCTTTGGCAAAATTGAACCGGTACGGGTTGTCGTCGAACAGAAAGTACGTCATTGTGGGAATAATCCCACAGTCCATCCTAAGGGGACGCTTCTGTTGCATGTTCTCGAAGACGAAGTTAAAGTCCTCCCGGTTTTCAGGCAAAGCAAGGTAAGAAGGGCAGCACAACGCCTCGAATAATGCCAGCACGCAGGACATGTCCTGCTGTGCCAGCTTGGAGGTGCTGAGTGGCCCGTTCTTCTCAAGAATCTCCTTGGCCCTCTTGATTCCTCGACCTATCCGCTCTGCGTCGAACTCGTTCAGCCGTGACTGCATCATGTCGACATCCTCTAGAGATAAATCACTGCATAGTAGTCAGCATCGACCGCGCACTAGTGCTTGAAGGCTGGCGGGGGACGTACCTCTCAAGAGACTTCACGAAATGGCCCCGAATTTTGTGATAGTTTCTTGCACATCTGTCACATTGTGACAAGAACTTATTGACCGTTTCCTTCCATTCGGTTTTCCAGGTGCTTGCAACATCCTCGCGGATCCCCAGCAGGAGACTGAGGCGGTATGTGGTGACCTGTCGAGCGCCGGCAGCGGCGATCCGCTCGTGTTTCTCCTCGCTAGAGGCACCATCTTGGTCGGGGATGTCGGGCTCGTCGTAGAGGGTAGGATCGTCGCCGTCAACTCTTGGGCAAAACAGATGCGCTTCGGGCGGGTATTCCTGGAACTCGTTGTGAAAGCCCACGAGGGCCGAGTAAAGCATGTCGGACTGCATCATCTTGCCACCGAGAGGAAGACGCCGTCTTCGAGAGTACGAGGCCGAACTCAAGGGGAGAAATGCGAGCCGGTTCCAGCCGCAGAGACCATCATTCGGCGAGTGTTGCGTTGGGTGTAGGTTGCAAACTCGAGGTTCGGCACCTAGGTAGTGCTCCAAGGCGGAAAGTTGCTGTGCTGAACAATGACTCGGGAAAGACCAGGCTGGTGCAACTGTCCAGAAAAAAAAAGGAAGGAAGGCTCTTGGGTGCAAATTTTCTTTCTGTTCTTGCCAAAGGCAACGTTCCTGCTGGTGACTCCCAGATGCGGCGTGATGTTGTGAGAAAGATCTTCAGGAGCTTGAGGAAGGGTGCCGTACGTTCCACTTTCAAAGGGTGTCCAGGTCGAGTTGCACCGCGTCGGCAGCGCGCTTGTTGTGGGGCACTTTAACAACCTGGTACTTAGTTACATGAATTGTGGACCCGTAGCTTCGACATTTCAACACCTTCGATTCACTCGCTTTCCGGGCTCGATATTTCATGTGAAGCGCCAGCCAGCTTTTCAACCAGCTCCTTCAAATTTTTCATGATAATATACAGCAGTGCAAACTTCCCAGAGAGGCCAGATTCCCAACCCACCAACCAAGTCTCCAATCTTTATGAAGTTTAGCGACGCACACGCAAGCAAGCCAAGCAAGCTCCCAGGTTGGCCGTCTGTGAGAGGAACAAGACGCCAACATCTCATACCCAACAGAAGCTCACATCAAACAATGGTAGGGTATCATGCACACCTCCTAGTGACCTCTTTCCCTGCACCCACAACGCCACGGTTCTATGCGAACTTTCAACACCCATCATTTCATCACATCCATACATGAAGATCATTATTCACCATCAAACAGTCCCAGCCAGCTGACAAGATATGGTCCCATTCATTCTCCAATCCTGATCGACTCCTATATGGAGCACTATTCTGGATTCCGCAGTCTTTTCCCCTGAAAATCAAGAAGGAACCGCAAAGGAGACGCCTGTAGCCGTACGCCTCAGCAACGCCCCATCCCGTAGAAAGAAACCTGTGATCTTGTCCCAAAATAATACAAACTCGCGCTATCCTCCCACCACAAAATGTAGCTGGTAGCCTATGAACTCTGTGTATCCCGTTCCAAATGCACCCCTGAAGGAAGAATGCAGTTCCCTATACGCCTTGCTCAGCGAACTCACTGAGCTCTCTACCAGCGCCTGCGTAGACAGATTTTGAGAGTTCAAAGGCCTCTTCCGGCGCATGCGCCGAGAACTGTTCGAGAGAAACAAAGAACCTCAGAATAGGAGACCAAGATATGCGCCCCCTTTCGGTCTCCCGTCTCGGACCTGGTGTACGTGTACACCCAAGGCCTGGAATCTGGCGCCAAGGAGGTCCGATGGGTGAACCAAAATAGGGATTCATCGTAGTTGCAAAATGGCAACCAGTCTGGCGTTCCGTACCAGAAGACGCGATTAGTAGCGGTTGTTGTGGCCACCCTTGTTTGGAAAGGGGGATGCTCTGAAATCAGAATGAGGCGGTGGCAGCGAAGATGGGACAGTAGTCAGTCTTGCCGAGGACAATGCCCGAGGGTCGTTCTACTCACCACGGGCTCTCTTTGCGCCATGCGGGTTCTGCTGCCACTCGTTCGATTGGTTTCCGGCACCTCCGAAGAAAGCCGGGTTGAACTGGGGCTGCATGTTTTGGAAGCCTGGCAGATGTTAGCACATTCTCTCCTTCTCTCTCTTGAGCACACTTTGGGAACCTACCAGGCATCGCACCACCCATCATGCCCATGCCGCCCATAGGTCCGCCCATAGGTCCACCCATACCACCCATAGGCATACCACTGGGAAGACCGCCGCCCATCATGCCGCCGCCCATCATGTTGTTCATACCACCACCACGTCCACCACGCATGCCAGGTCCACCACGCATTCCGCCACCCATCATACCGCCGCGATTGAAACCGCCACCAAAGCCGCCACCGCCCATATTGCTGAAGCCCATGTTGTTATTTCCGAAGGCGTTCATGTTGCTTCCCTGGAAGTTGCGGTTGAACCCACTAGAGTTCATGCCACCACCGCCACGCGGACCATTGTTGAAACCGCCTCGACCACCACGGAAACCACCGTAGCTGTTGGTTCCCTGGTAGTTGGAACTACGGTCCTGGAAATTCGGTCCCGATGGCGTACGGTTCTGACCTTCCTTTCCACCGCGGTTGGGCGCATCCTTGGGAAGAGTGCGAAACGGGTTACTAACCGGTGACGAATAAATCACCGAGTGCCTCTTGTTCGCCGTGTGACTTCCCTCGCCGCCCATGTTGTCAATGTGGTGCTTTGCGGCAGTGGCCGCCTGCTGGGATGTGAACTCCAGATACGCTTGTCTGTATTGCTTGATCAGTAAGCAAGAACCTAATTCCCGAGTGATGAAAACCCGTATCAAAGTGCAATGTCTCTCACCCTTTGCTCTTCCCGTTTACCTTGTGCTCACTGAAGGTGATGTCCTTGAGCTCTGACTCGCACTCCGCATCGCGGATCCAACCGCGGATGTCGTCGTCTGTGTTCCACCAGTGCAGATCCGAGATCAGAAGTGCAGAGGTAGCGCCTGGATCCACGGGGCGCTCATCAGAGCCCTCCGACGTCTTACGCTTCACGCCCTGTTGGGGGCGCTGCTGGGGTGTCGGCGACCGTTGGTCATGGCCGTCATCCATAGAATCGCGCTGGTCGTGATAATCATCCTGGTGATCGTTTCCGTTGCCATCGTGACCCTCATCTGCGCCGTATCCCGCGTTGTCACCATGACCATCTCCATGGTGGCCTCCGTGGTTGTGGTTGTCGTTGCCGGCGTCGTCGCCGTAGACGTCGATCTCAAACTCCTCATCAGCCATATTGGTTATTGTATCGGTTGTTGGCGGGGCCCTCTTTCTCTTTTCGTCCAGTGTCAGGTGTGCACCGCAAGGATGCTAAATGATCAACGAGGAGCCAGCGTTTGTCTTCTTGGTAACCAAGTTGGATTCAAAGGGCTGGCTAAAGACTCAGAAATGCACGAATGTCTGTGATAGCAAAAGCCCAACATCAGTAGCTGATAAAAGTACAATAATCGGCATCCACCGCCAAGTAATGGTGTGCCCAAAACACCGATGCTGGTGCCGAGTACCGTATGCATTGCGGGAAAGGAATAAGGGAAGCGGGAAAATGAACGATAGACCAAAGAAACGAACAAAAAGTTGAAGTTATTCATACGTACATTCCAATCCTCGGGCCAGGTGGAAGGACTGCTAACTCAGAAGATGAAGAGAAGAATATTCCCAAGACGCAGCTCTGTGCTGGCAATCTTTCGACAGGCGACGAAGCTTATCTTCCTGCTCTGCTTGTATCCTCTTCCAATTCTAGTTTGCCCTTCGTGAATTAAACAGGCAGAAAGGGGTATGGTGCTGGTGCTGATGGTGTTTTCCTTTCTTTCTTTCTTTCTTTCCTTCCGTCCGAATTCCCAGCGATGCTGTGCTTGACTCGTGCCAAGGAGGCTCTTCACCTTTTCGTCGGGAGATACTCTTGCTAGAAGAGGTGTGAGAAAAAAAAAAGAGGAAAGAACAGTAAAAGCTTGAGGGTCGGTGGGGTCAGTTTTGGCGTAAAAGTCGGAATTTTCGATATGCGGCGCGCAGTTCTCGGATGAAATAGTCGGGTGCGCGCGACTGGGCAGCGTCAAGACGAGACGAAACGCCAATGACGATGCGAACGGACGAAAGACTGGAAAACGCAAGTGAGAAGAGGTTGTTGAATCAAAGGTACCGGCCAAAGTGCTGATCGGTCACGGTTGCGATGGTGCTGGCCTGTCCCTCTGCAAACGCTTTGTCTTGCAAGTATGCAAGTTGAGGCGAGGGAAAGGTTTGGTGTTGAAGAAGGAGAGGCGCATGGGTCAAAAAGATGGAGCTTCCGCGACGAGGCTGAGAGGCGCCCGGTGGACGCTTTAACCCAATGTGGACTAAGCACGTTGGTGGCCTGTGCACAGGTCAATCAGCCCACCAATCCCGCCAAGCCACTTGCCTGCAGTGCGCCCCAGAGGAAAGGGGGCAGCGTGTCCAGCAATCAAAAAAGGTCAAATGGAATCGAACCACTTTGGCAATTGCACAGTATAAAGTGGAAGTGGCTGCTGGGTCTTGAAGTTCCCGTTTCTGTCTCCGTTTGATCCAATATCAGCAGCATTGCCTGTACTGAGCATCGACGCTGATGGTAGTAAACATGCCAAACGAGGCGCCAATGGCTGTCAGGAGCTTGCTCCTCCAGCTCCAGGATGCCATCCAGAACATGTCGTACGTACAACAATAACCTCCTCGCGATGCATACACTAAAAGCGAGGCAGGCCAATTGCAATCCCCCAGCTCCTCTGGCCCTTCCTCTGGATGGGAATTGGCGGTCTGGCGCTGTGGTTCATGGCATTTCGTGAAAACAATCAACCAATCCGGTACCGGATCCCGTCCCCAAAGGTGCCAGAGAAGGTTGAGATTCTCCAGTCGCCCAACATCAAGGTGCCAGGCTCGTCGGCGATTCAATGCTACAGTCCTGCCACGGGCCAGTTTCTCGGACTCGTCAACCCCGCAACACCAAACGCCATTGATCGGGCGATTGAGCAAGCCCATGCGGCACAGGTTGAGTGGGCGAAAACTTCGTTTCGTGCAAGGCGCCATGTTCTGCGTTCCATACTCCAGCATGTCCTCGACAATCAGGAAGAGATTTGCCGCGTCGCCTGCCTGGACAGCGGGAAGACGCTTGTCGACGCCCAACTCGGCGAGATCCTCGTGACGGCCGAGAAACTGGAATGGACCATCAAACACGGCGAGAAGGCGTTGCGACCGTCACGACGGCCCACCAACCTTCTCATGGCATACAAACGAAATACTGTGCGGTATGAGCCGCTCGGAGTAGTCGCTGCGCTCGTCTCTTGGAATTACCCCTTTCACAACTTGATAGGACCCATCATCAGTGCCATTTTCGCAGGAAACGGAATCGTTGTCAAAGGCTCGGAACAAACTGCCTGGAGTTCTATCTACTTTGCCAACATCGCCAGGGGAGCCCTCGTTGCGCACGGGTACAGCCCTGCTCTGGTCCAGACCGTTGTTTGCTGGCCACAAACCGCCTCACACTTGACATCCCATCCAGGAATCAATCATATTACTGTAAGTTCCAACCGGGGCCTCCTAATCCAAACCAGGGAAACAAAAGCTGACATCCCCCACAGTTCATCGGATCGAAGCCAGTCTGCCACAAAGTCGCCTCGTCGGCAGCGAAGGCTCTCATTCCCGTCGTAGCGGAGCTGGGCGGCAAAGACGCGTCCATCATCCTAAGCTCCGTCAGCAAGCGCGATCTTCCTCGCGTTGTCGAAACCCTCCTCCGCGGTTCGTTCCAGGCCTCGGGTCAAAACTGCATCGGCATTGAACGCATCATTGTGGCTCCATCCATCTACGAAAAGCTCATCGCCATCCTTGAGCCTCGAGTGCGAGCCCTACGTCTTGGCCCCGACGCTGACGTCGGGGCGATGATCTCCCCGGACAGCTTTTCCCGGCTGGAACAACTGATCCAGGAGGCCGTCCGCAGCGGAGCCCGACTTCTCGTAGGCGGTAAACGATATACACACCCGGACCATCCCGCAGGACATTACTTCTCGCCCACCCTTCTGGTAGACGTGACGCCCGATATGGCAATCGCGAAGGAGGAGTGCTTTGCGCCCATCATGACGCTTATGCGGGCCCCCTCGGACTCCGTTCCAGATATCCTGACCATCGCTAATGCACCGGACTACGGCCTTGGAAGTTCCGTGTTTGGCTCTGAGTCAGACCCACGCCTTCAGATGATTGTCGACGGTCTCAAAGTGGGCATGGTCGCGGTGAATGACTTCGCAGCGATGTATGCGGTTCAGCTTCCCTTCGGCGGCGTTGGCGGGTCGGGATATGGGCGCTTTGCCGGCGAGGAAGGTCTCAGAGGGTTGTGCAATACCAAGTCCGTGTGTGAGGACCGGTTTGGCTGGCTGGGTGTGCGAACAGCGATTCCGAGGCCTTTGCAATACCCAGTTCCTGAGCAGCCTCGGAGCTGGCGATTCGCGAAGGGGGTTGTCGAGGTCGGTTACGGAACGACGCTCAAGAGAAAGGTTGGAGGCGTGTTGGGGATCTTGAAGAACAGTTAAGAGGGGCTTCCCACAGCGAGTTCCTGGTTAGGAGTGTCACATCCCGAGTAATTTAGAAACTAATACATAATGTCAAGAGCACAGGCACAGCGTATTGCCCCCCCCTTGAAATACGCTGTTGATATTGCCCTGTTTAGAAATGTCTTTGCCTTGAAACAGACAGGCACACCGGTCCACCGCAAACCTGGCACCTCTGTAGCTGTAGCCCTCCTGAGTCCAAGACAAAATGGTCTGCAATACGCTGCCCACGATGATCTCTTCCTTCAATTCATTCTGGGCCTTATGGAGAGAGATATGCAATTAGTCCCTTGGAGTCTACAATAAGCCACAACGGGACATTTTAGCAACTGTTTGACAACAGGTCTGATGTGGTTTTTAGGAGAGGGAGTGTGTGAGCGGGAGCAATTATATCATGTTACGGGGGAACGAGTTGCAGCTAATGAGGCCAACGCCATGGGTAAGTTAGGTAACTGAAGCTCACCACTCCCAGAGTCTGCCACGCAACGACCACGGAATCCGACAGGGTGATCAATGAGCCTACACTTCCCTACCTCGCAGCATCTGGTAGCCGTACCCTAGGACGACCCCGCGCTGGCTCTCTCCTGGGCAAGGTGGCGGGCGCCCCAGTCTTAACACGCCAGCCTTGGAGCCAGTCTCTGAGCTCCATCGATTGTGAGATCGGCCACCTGGCATCGTCACCTGTACCTGATCATTCACAAATACGTATGGACCTCGGTCACCTTGATCCACCGATAACCAGCCTCCGCTGTTCTCCTTTCCCCAACTGCCCTTCCTGTTTGATGGCCATGGGGAACTGGCATCGTGGTAAGCTGCGGTTGGTGTCCGTACTCCAAACCCATTGTGATGCGGCTGGCGGTCTTCCACAGAGCTCCTGTCCACACCGCTGTTTGTCTGAGTACGGGTGTCCGGCAACCCATGGGCGTGTACCCTTATTCAGGGCTTACCCGATCAGCTGCGATAGTTGGATCCATTCTTGAAGGATGGCAGCCCGTTCGCCTCCAGGGACTCGAAGTATAAGGATGACTTGAAGGCGGTTGGCCACAGAGCAACACCAACGGCCGGTCCCCAATAGGACACAACACTTTGAAGCCCGAAAAACGAGAAGGTGGTTGAATGCTGCCCAACGGATCCCAGGGACGAAAGGTACTGAGAGAGACTCGGTCGGGTTCCAACTTGGAAGACTTCTTCCAACGAGCCGGGCCTTGGTGTGGCTGACAACAGTATGTGTGTGTTCCTTCTCGGAAACTTGTGCTATAGTTGGTAGTCAGAAGCATCGCCGAGTAGTTGAATCTTGTCTGTCCTGTCGTGTTGTGTGATGATCCAGAAGCCCCACGGCCATCTCATCCTATTTCCCATGGCTGGTCGTTATGGCGAGCCTTCAAGAGGCAATAGTGTGGTGTCCAATGGGGTAAATGTCGTCGAGTCGCTGAAGCCGCCGGGTATTGTCGTCTCGTTCCGTGAAACCAACTCGTCGATCATCCCACCCATCAATGACCTCCTTGCGAGACACCTTGTATTCCCAACCATCCGCCTCCAGTCTCTGCATGTGGAAAAAAGACGTCCAGCTTGACAGAAAACAAACAAACAGCAAGAACTAGAGAAGCCAGAACAGAAGAGCAGCCGCCGCGGGGTTCTAAGGCTTTTGTATCAAACCACATTCCAGGGTTCAAAAAGTCCAAGCCCTGAGCCGCAGGGGCCAAAACAGCAACATTATAGATGATGTGCGATAACGCAATCCGTGGCTTCTTCTTCCGTAACTAGATCTCAGATAAGGATGCCGCCGGCCTCTCAAACCAAGCCTCAGACGAGCCAATCTGAACTCATCCCGCAGCTTCGGCAAGACGATCCACGAGCTAGGAAACGATACTACATATGTCGCAGCTTGACCGGTTGGTCCTTGCTTCTGGTGTTCGTGTCACCCCGGAATGCTGCCCCCAAAGTCAGTAGCTGATGTCAGTTCAAGAACGCTCTGTGATGCGCTATGGCCAGGACCAGGAGACACTTTTCTCCCAATCGGCCAACGGGATAAATCTCTCGTCTTCAGCCTGCCTGGCAAGGTGTCCGCCCACGACAGACCGCGTCTTGACCAACGGCGTGGCGGGGTCCAAGTCCAAGCGATCATCTTGGTGCCTTCAAAGGCAATCACGTATTGAATGAGGCTGGTTCCTGGCGTTTGGGTTTCGCACCCGTGGCGGCGCCTGGAATCTCCTATCTCGTCGCGTCCTGATACGCCCACGTTGGATGAAAAATTGCAACGGTCACGAGCCCCTGGATCCCCTCCAGATCGGCAGCGCCTGAATGGCCAGCAAAGCGGCTGCTCGGTTATCGTCCGAAGGTGCAGATAAGGACGCGAGACAAGATCAGGTCAAGGTCTCTTCTGCAGGTTTATATATACCAGTGGCATATCCCATCAACATCTGGCCCAGTGCAAACAGGGCCACCAAACACCACCACCATTTCGTTCCAGCGAGCCAGCGAGGGTTAGGGTGCCGCCTGGCACAGGAAAGTGGTGACCAACTGCTGGGAGAGGCAGAGAGCACACGGGGCGGCGTTTGACGACACACACACACACACACACACACACACACCCGACGCCCCTTTGCGCAACAAGAGCAAATGGTCTCGATCAGGATTCGGCCACGGCCTTCCGCCTGGCTGTCCGTCCGCCCGCGTCGAAATCATGGTTCCTCCGTCGCTTGGGCTCTGTTCACCTCATCAAAGTCGACCTGCACCTTCGAAACCCCCGCGTCGTGTGCCCACCCTCCTTGTGCGGGGTGATGAACCCCCACGCCGTCTGTGTGTTGTCATTGGTCAAGTGCTCGCCGGACCACCCGCCCTCGTCCAGCCACCACCAACCTCCAATCGACTCCCAACTCACAAAATCCCGCAACCTTTTTGCCCCCCAAAGGGTCCCTCCCCACTTCCCATCTCAGTGGCCCTAGCTCGAAACGGGGAGATGTCAAGCGCTTATGCGAAGTGAACTCCGGAGCTTGGGCTCGCTTTCGGGCCCCACGCGATGCCGTGCAGCGACAGATGTTGTCTCCGGTCTCCAGCAAGCTTCCAGAGGTCGTGCCGCCAAGCTATCCGCGCGAGCTGGGCGGGAGTTGGTCCGAGGTTCCGTGTCGGTAGGTATCTGTCGCGAAGGCGACACGTTGCGTTACTTGGCGGCAACAATGTGGCAACAAGCTCCGCTTCCGCATCAACACCACCGTGACCGTCCGAGACCGCGGCGGGGCCGTTGCTCACGACACTGGCGCCGTCATAGCACGGGAGGAGAAAAGAGAGGCCGGGAATCTTGTCTCACGGTGTCTCCCCATCGACATGTGACTGCGCACATAGCAAAACGCCTAAAGTTCAAGCAATGCCGACGGTGCCGGATAGCCCCCGCGGCAGAGCCAGTGTTGCGCTGTGGCTGAAGGCAGGGAACTGAACGCGGTCAATATTGGCTTCCGGGTCCTAGCTTTGAGCGCTGATGCGGCCCGATTACGGACGCGATTTTATCTTCTGCTGCGTTGCTTTATATGTGGCGCTCGAACACCCAAGAACCAGTCGCCATTGCCGCGGATGAGGTGCTTGGAAGGGAGACGCTTGCGGTGAATGCGTCTACGAAACTCAGGATGCGCCTGCTCTGACATCTCAACGTGTTGTGAATGGGCCGCCTAATTGCTTGATCAAATGCCGGTCAGCCAAAAAACCATCGTGGGCCTGTCATCTCAACGGCCACGGACAGAAGCCTTGGCGTCTGCTTGTGTCTGAGCTAAGTTCCCGAAGATCCACCAAATCGGAAAGGAACGCAAGAGGCCCTGACAAGAGAAGCCGTTCCATGTGGCGGTCAGAGGCTCGATCCAAGAAGCTAAGCTTTAGGTCGACTCTCGCTGGGGACGTTGCGTGACAATAGCCATGACCTAAGCGAAGCCATGGGTCGAACGGAACAGCGATCGCTCGGCGGTGGAGATCACGTCGGCTTCCTGGGACCTTTCTTTTGAGGCCGCACCCGCCAGGCCACTGCCTGTTCTCTGTGCCAACATGATTGACGACTCAACGGCGCGCGAACAGCGTGTCGACGACATGACGTTGTGGTGGGTTTCTGGGCGTCACACGGCGTCAACTGGTGGTCACTCGTGGGAAAGGTGAATGCGTCTGGTTGAAACAGGATTTGGGATCGATGTTGAATTGAATGGGCGTTGCTCAGGTGGGGTTCTGTCGATGAACCCGGTGCGGCTGCCTTGCGGCGCCAGAAGCTGGTCGCACCCATGAAGGGCTGGCTGGGTTCATGTGGTCCTAGCGTTAGCCTTCCATCTTCTACAATGAAATGCCTGACCTCGCTGACTTCAGGGTCCTTAGATGGGAGCAGCTAGGTCACGCGAGAAAGGGCGGCACATTTCCACTCCTCGCTTACAAGAAGTGTACAAGTTATATGAAAATATATCCATTACTTTTTTTTCATCCATGGCGAATGTGAACAAGAAAAACAGGTCTGTGTGTGCTGCCAGCAGCTGGTCGCCCCTCCAAGCACTCCTTTGCCCCGCCAATAGGCAACCCCCTGTTTAGTGATGAAGTCGACGGCTGCAGAGTGGGGGTCAGCATGCATGCTGATGCAAGTGCTAGGGACCCCTGTCGGCACTCGTTCCATCCGTCTCGCCCACATCGGAAACTGCTCGTCGACCAACTGCCCCTCGTGTCTCTCCAGTGTTGTCCATTTTCAGCGCGAAGAGTTGGCGAGCTCGAGGCGAGTGATAGCTGCTATGTTTAAACAACGTCATGCATCTGGCGCAATGGAGTCATGTTGACTTGGCCGTCTGACTTCGTTCTGCGTCGCTTGTCGTGGAATGGACGGTTGGAACCTGACGTCCGACTCTTCGATTCCTGCCCGTCTTCATTGGTTGATTGGCTAGGTGGCGAGCGAGGAAGCCGAACCCGAGGGCCTTGTCAGTTGTGAACTTCACCCCACGCGGCAGGCTTGCCCCTCGGCGACTCATTTCCCATGGGGCGTTGCACCACGCGAGCCACGCGTTTGGGAGTCTTGAGCAGGAGGCAGGGTCCTCCAACTTGCGACACCCAGAGCTGGGAAGGGGGCACATCATGAAGCATGCTGTCCGCCTCGTCCTTCCGACGGGAAGTTCAACACAAGACTTTGGGGCCCTCTTCCGATCGTTGCCCGCAGCAAGAGCCCGGAATTACGTAGCGTTCATTTGGATGAACTCGACATTTGCAAGGTACAGGAGCTCACCCCCTGTCGGGATAAATCATTGTTCCATCGCAACTTACTCTGTATTGCCCCAGCGTTGGATTGCAGTAGCCGAGCGCGGGTTCGCAAGAGGTGACAAGCGGCCCTGCCGCGTCTTGTTGCGCGGGATGTCGGCCAACTCAATTTCACCCTCGAGGCTGGGCAATTCGGCTGCACCGCTCAGCCAGACGGTTCCTTCAACTCCCAGCCGCGAATGAGAAATCTCTTCAGGTCAAAAAAAGTTCGCACACCCAATTGCCATGTCGCAGCATCAGAGTTGATGACGGTTCTACGAACCCCAAAATGATGGTTGTCCTTGCGACAGCTCTGGCCCATATACACAGGTACCCTGGTACATTACCCGGGACGTGAGCTGGCTGGATCTTCCTGGCGGCTCTCTAAGGGAGCGGTGCCGCAAGTGAGAGTCTGAGATCGTGCGACACTTCCAATGTTACTGTATCGCAGCAGAATACCCTGCCGGAAATGCAGGGCAAGAGAAATGTTTCTCTTCGCCAACGCAAAAGAGAGCGTCTGCTGCGTATGCCACTCTGGCTGACGTTCAACCTGTCACTTCAGCGATGCAGAGGTTCACCGCGCCCCACACGTCCTCAGGACAAAGTAGACAGAAGCTACTACTGCGTAAAGCTCCCTCGGCTCCCAAGCATCCTGTAACATCGAGGACAAACGCAAACGCCACAAACGAAACGCGGCAAGGAGGGGAGCGGAGCAAGGAGCTGCGACTTCGGTCGGTTGAGTGTTCCCCACCCATTCCGTTTGGCGACCACAAGCCCTTTTTGAGCTCTGCATCCCGAGGCCGCTCACCCAATTTTGCCTATGCGATCCCATGTCGAGTCCAGATCTTCCACTGTCTGACATGAATACGATGGGTGAAGAGTCTGACCGAGACGTCGAGGCCGAAGCTAGGCCATCGTATCGTCGTTTGCGTGAGCACAACCTCAACTTTTGGCCGCATACGCAGCAACACACTATACCTGCTTCTCCCTCAATGGTAATTCGGATTTTGTCGAGCAAAGGCTGAAATGAGAGACTCCTCAGAGGAGCAATCTCCTGCAGCTGTTTGGGTGCACACATGTCAAAAGCCACTACTCCGGGGTAGTGGGGCCATGGCCAGCCGCTTTCACCGTCCCGAATAGTCCCGAGCGAGGATGGATGAAGCAACGTCCGGGGTCGGATCTCATCGAAGGGAGACCCAACGTCAAACGGTCGCGACTTTGCCTGTACTGTGGATGTGGCCCGCTGCCAGCGGAGATCGACATCAGGCAGCGGAGCGCTGTGCGAACAACCATGCCAAACACCGCGTGGCCCAGCATGGACAAAGGGCCTCCACTCCCAGTCCGATGTGGAGTGCAACAGCCCAGACGGAGTATGTACATGTTGCAGGCGTCACATATCTTGAGGAGGTGAGGTACGTAGTTGCAGGTTAAGAGTAACTTGAGGCAGAGGGCGCAGGAGTTGAGACTGCACGCATCGACTCCAAATTCTTGAAAGTGGCCCCCCACTCCACCGCTAATTATAATTTTATTTGACATCCACTTCTTCACCAGTGGTGTTGGTGAGCCCGAGAAACTGTGGGAGTTCGTAGGATTCGACGGCACGGGCGTCTGTCCACAGTTGCAATAAGGGCCTTAGCTAACTTGGAATGGAAATGCAGAGTGTTAGACATGAGGTGGCAGACGGTAAACACATGCTTGAAGGGCGGTCTTTGAACTTGCAGCCATGGCGGCGTGGGAGCACCGCGGGAGCTAGCCTCTCTCAAAACTAGGCGGCCTACGCGGGTTAAGACGAGCTACAAGTTGCAGCAACCATTGATTGCATGGCCGAGCTGTGATGTTGAGAGCCGGGAATAAGTTGGTCGACAAGGGGTTCCGTTGCGGTCAGTGTTCCCGTCAATAGCACCTTCTCCTCTATACATTCGCAACGAAATCCCACTTTCAGCAATACTGGAATCCTTCAACGGCGCTGGAGAAAAAGGGTTCAGACCGACAGAGTTTTGCGGGGCTTGGGGCACGAATGAAGAACTAACGGAAGCAATAGCCGCCGCAGTTCCGAGGTTCCCAGCCAGTATAGCACACAATGCTTCGTCTTCATATTGTATCGATGAGCAGCGCATTTGTTTACTCCCGTAGGCCATGACATCTCCAGATCTCGTTTGAGTGTTGTTGTTGTAGTAATTTCCAGACCCTGACCCGCACGGTTCCGGGAGCATTGGAGGGGAGTGACCTAAAAGGGTACCGCAGCGCCAGTACCTATCCACCCTGGGAACCAGGGGCCATCCAAAATGGACACCCAAGGTATCCCGGACGGTGGAGCCGCGAAAAGAAGGCAAAGACGGAGGTAACTTCTCCAGAGAATCTCAACACAGTTCCTCTCCCCCTTTTGCCCAGAGTTTGACTGAATAGGGGGGGGCAACAGAGGAGGCTAAGAAGCTCCGAGATCATTGCCGGAACCTGGCCGGTATGGATGTTCTGGTCGAGGACTGGGAGGAGAGCGAGCACCTCAGCAGGCAGCCCACTCAACGCTGTCTCCCACGGCCCACGGGTCCACAGGCAAAGTGGGTCGTTGTTCGCCCGCCCGAAGCACCTGCTGCAAAGCACCCGAGCAGCACCCGGGCAGCACAACCGCCCACCAACCCAAAAAAGCCTGTGCGGCCACCCGAACGTGGGGAAGCAAGCCAGAGGCCAAGGGCAGAGCACAAAGAGAAAGGAACGCGGGAGCAGCGACTTCCCCTAGCAGCACCCTTCCTCCCGGTCCGCAGCCGACTGGAATCCCTTCCCCTCCAGACCTGCGTGGGAGCATCCGATTCCCAACCCTCGACCCTCCGCCCTCGCAGATCCCGTCGCCTCGCCCATTTGTTTGCACAACAATGGCAGCGAGCACGGCGACCCCAATTGCGACGTCGAGTTCATTTATCTCAATGAATCCCACCTCCACAGAACACGACTATCGCTTCCCGCGCAGGCCAGGCGCAGCGCCCGCCGCGACCGGCGCCCCAAGGAGCTTCTTCGCCCACCCGTACCAAGCTCAGCAACATCAGCAACACCCGCAACACCAGCACAGCGCCAGCAGAGAGAGCTCTAGCGGCCTGCGCGCCGGGTTGCAAGATCTCCGTCTCGACTTGACAACGCCAACACTTGCGCCAACCGTCTCGCCATATCCCAGACCGCACGATGCTGAGCTGCTCAGGACCTCGGCCTTCCCGCCTTATCAGAGGAGCGCCGCCCTAGGTCTGTCCCAGAGCCCTGAAGAGATGCAGAAGCAGGACCCCCTCGCCATCCAGGTCTGGCGCTTCTTCGCAGACACCAAGAAGCGTCTTCCTGAGCAGGATCGCATGGCGAACCTGACCTGGCGGATGATGCACATGAACCTGCGGAAACGCAGGCAAGCCGAGGCAGCGCGGTATGCTCCCACACTCTATTTGTTTTGCCTTTTTGTGCCTTGAATATAAATTGTCATGTGTGAAAAGAGTGGGCGAGGTATCAAGCCGCTAACAGCATCATGAAGACTAAATCGCCTCCCCAACGCCTCTCTCAACGCGCCAAGTGGGATAGCACAGCTTCGCAAAACCTCTGAGCAAATTCTACCCCAGTCAGACCCAATGAGCCTGGATGAGTTCATCAACAATGAAAATGTCGGCACACCCGCCGGCCTGGCATTGACGCCAACACCCGAAAACATCAAGAACGGTGATGACACCCGGGCGCCTCACTCGACTGCATCCGCAATTCCCATCAAGACCCGAAAAGAATCGGCCCAGCATCTTGTGCCCCAGTCCGTTCCGGTTGCCGTGCACCATCAAAGGGTGCAGGATGAGTTTGGTTACATTGCACGGCACCCGCGCAAGACTAGCATTGATGAGACGAGCAGACGTGTAAGTCGGCGACCCCTTATCCATCCCGCACGGGGTATCTTGGTTTCATTTTCGGGCCCAGGCCGCCTCAATCACCGTGAGTTCCCATATCTGTGAGCAATCTAAACTGATCTCCTCTTTGGCAGAATCGAAAACGGCCTGCCAACTTTTCCCCTCACGTTCCTGCAGTGAACAGCAGCAGCGGGTTTTCGTCGAGTGAGCTCGATGCCGACCCCGAGATTCACGAGTATTCGCTCGACCACTCAAACCCGGCGGGCATGGGGCAACCACCCAATCACGGGGGCCCCCCATTCCCGCTTGAGACCTTCCACATGGAGAGCGACCCCATCATAACCTCTGCGGGGCCCTTCCAGCAAGGCTTCTCCTTTTCACCATCCACCTCCCCGATGGTGTCCCAAGATCCCTTTTCTGCCCTGTACAGCAACCAGCAAATGGCTTCCAACTCTCTTCAGGGCGGTGACTACTATTCCCCCCAGGTTCGGCTTATCAGTCGGCCGTTTCTACACCGCATCCCCTCAACGAAAGCGAGCCAATCTATTTCGGAGGCATGGACATGAGGCATGCCCGTCAACAACCGTACAGGGCCGGCCAGCCCGGTATCAACAGCGCCATGGGACACCAGTTCCCATACAGCAATAGCGGTAACTTGATGTTTCCCACGCCCGGCACAGGTCCAGATCCGAGTTCGTCTTTCACGGCGCCGAGTTCGTTCGGCCACATTGACCCGACACAAGTATTTCACAGCGACCACCCGGTTCGCTCACCCGGAATCGGTTTGATGGCAGAAAACATGTTCTCATTCGGTGGCGACTCAGACGCCGATGAGGAAGACGGCGGCGCATTTGCCGACCGCAACATCACCGTCCCCCAGGACTTCACATCTCAGGGGAATGACGAAGTTGGGTTCGACGGTCTATCATCGTTGCAATGGGACCCTTCTCTGCCTGGAAATTTCAGTACACGGTCAGCACGATACCCGGCCGGTCCTCCCCGTAAGCAGGTGACGATCGGGAATACGACGACTGACTACGTGGATGCGAATGGCGGCGAGTGGGAAGGATCAGGCTTGGGAAGATCGCAGTCTCAATCGTTCAGATCTAGCGACAGACGTCAAGGCAAGGTTCCAAGGACTGCTTCGACGCCAGGGCTTGCGGGCCAAGGTAGCGCTTTTGATCGTCTCGCGCAGTCAACTCCGAACTCCCCCCCTGCGGATGGTCCTCACGCTTCGGGCTTTTCGTCCGTTGCCCCCTCGCGGCCCTCGTCACCACCTCCTGGATCGAAACACGGGTCAACAACGAATCTACAGGGAGCGGGCAATCAGGGAGAGAGCGGAACACCAACGACGTGTACGAACTGCTTTACACAAACCACGCCACTGTGGCGTCGCAATCCTGAGGGCCAGCCTCTCTGCAATGCCTGTGGCCTGTTCCTGAAGCTCCACGGTGTGGTCAGACCACTGAGTCTCAAGACCGACGTCATCAAGAAGCGCAACCGTGGCTCTGGTGCCAGTATGCCGGTTGGAGGCACGAGCACGCGCTCGGCGAAGAAGAACGCTGTCAACGCCTCGTCAGGTGGCTCCGGCGCTGCAACCAGAAAGAATTCTACGTTGTCTATATCAGCATCCGCCAATCCGGCACCAACCCAAGCCGCTACTCCGCCTGCCCAGAACCGAGCCAGCAGCGTCAACGACAGCGAGAGCCCGGCGAGCGCACACGGTTCGGGTGGAAACACGGCGGGAAGTACGCCCACTAGCTATCAAGGCAGCGCGGGCTCTTCAAGTGGTGTCGTCGGAGGCAAGGGTGTCGTCCCAATTGCCGCTGCACCACCCAAGAGCGCGCCTGGCCCCGGTGCTGCGTCTTTGACGCGGTCAGCCACCATGGGCTCTAAGCGGCAACGCCGGCATAGCAAGAGCGCCGGAGGGGATCAGCCGATCTCGGCTGGTGGCATGGACATTGATAGCCCTGAGAACTCGACTGGATCGAACGAGGCGGCCCGATCACTCGGATCAAGCAGCGGGTTTCCGAGCATGTCTGCGAACACCAGCAGCCTGGGCCTGGCCAGCGCCGGTTTTGGCATGACGCAGCGGCCAATGGGCGGGCAGCCCATGATGGGTGGGATGCCTGGAGGACAAGGAGGGGCTAATGGTGTCATGGGCGCGGGAGGCGGGGGCAGCCAGGAGTGGGAATGGCTGACGATGAGTCTTTGAGAGACGCGCTCACTCGCATTTTATATCGGAGTAGGGGTGTGGCGTACATCGGTGTCCTGAGCGTGTTATATCCGTAATGTCTTGTCTTGATGACCTTTTCCCAGCATTTTCTTCGGCTTGGAAGTGACCAGGCTTGGTCGGTTCGACGACAGCGTATGAAGGGAATAGACAGACGAGCGCTTTCTTCTTTCGCTGAGGGGGAAGTGGTTCTCCCGCGGGTTATGGGTGATGTGCGCGAGAGGAGGCCGGGCCGAAGACGCAGCAATATAAATGTTGATACCCCCTTTTCCTGAGTTTCGTTTGGGTTTCATTCGGCTATTGGTTTAGTATACTTTTGGAAATACTAGTTTCATCCTAAGCATGGACTTTGTGTTGGTGTTGTGGTTTCGGGGGTGACAAGGACATTCGTTTGAGTGGGTGCTCTGGCTGTTCTTCTCATCTACTCCGCAATTCACGTTGTGGATCTTGCGCGCATTGGGTTTGGGAAGGATTGAGTTCGCTGAAGTTTGGGGGGACGCCTTGCGTTTATTGGTCTTGGTTCGTTCGGGTCTAGTCCTTGTGGTTGTGTATCTCTCTCTCACTCATCATTCGGAAGGACTGTTGGTTTCGACGCAGGGTTTTAAATCCAACCTAGGGACACGTTCGGGTACAAGGTTTGTACCTTGTCCTGGTGTATTGCGAGAGGTATGGGCTCAATGTGATGGGATGTGGCTCTAATCTGGTTCCGGGAGATGGCGTAATAGAAGGCGGTGAGTGGGAGGCAATATATATGTGCATGATGTGGGCTATGGCCAATTTGTTGTGGCCTATCTGGAGATATATCTATGGAAGCCGAACTTATGGTTGGGAGAGGAGCTGGTAGCGTGTGTTTCGTTTCCTGGGCATATGAGCATCCTAAATCGCTTGTTGGGTAGAGTGACATAGTTTGCATCTTAAACCTGGTCATCCATACATGTACAAGTGTGTGTGCTGTGTTAATTCTAAGATCTGAGAAGAACATCCGGTTGGGTTTGAGTACAAAGACACTGTCAAGTGCGCTGAAAGGGGAGGCCTTGGAAGCCAAAGCATTTTTTTTGTCGGCTTGTCTTGACATCAAGGCGTGGACTCCATGGATCCAAAGTGAGCAACAACTTTAATCCTCAACTGGCATCGGTCACCACCATATATGGAAGCTCGATTCCACCTTCTTTCAATGGCATACGGACAACAATCACATCACCACTGAATCCGGTACTATGTGAGACCCTGAATGTTAGGTGCCTGATTGCTTTGCCCATGATTTCTCAGCTCACGGACTGTTCGCCCACCGTATTTCCAGCTAGAGTTCCCAGTAGGACTTCTTACCAAATACCGCATCCATATAGTGTTCCGTGTTGTATTATCAACACATAAGCTCTGTAGATGACCGGGAGTGCGCTCAATCGCACGGAGACTGAACTGGAACCCAGGGTGTGAATGGGCTTGGAGGTTTCCACAAAACTCTCTCAGGAGCATACCCTGCAGCTCACCCAGTAACTTTCCCATAAACTCCTCCGGGAGACTGGTGAGATTGAGGAGACTGATGCGTCGACTGCCACAGAAATCAGCGAGGGATTCTACCATGTGTTCTGGCCGGAAACGCAGTCGGCGACTGCTGCGTAGCACTGGATCCTTCACGGAAAATTAAGACGCAGGCACTGGCGATCTTAAAAACAATTTGTGTCAATGTGGCAATGCGGTTGAAGTCTCGCATTCAGGGGCTGGTTGATGTCAACATGGGGTTCACGTCGGCATGCTGGAGGACCCGCTTCCACTGCGTCATATCACGTGGATCATCACGCGGGAGCATCCAGTCCGAGGTTCAACCGAACAACAAGAATATGCCAGCCAACCAAAACCACTGTCACCATTGCCATTCCATCCCAAAAAGGGATGAAACGATGATAGGAGCGTTGGTGATATTCCTAGTCCTTTTATTAGGTGTCGCCTTGCTTTTCTGGATATTCCACCCTCGCGGAACAAAGCCGGCGCAGGCGCAGCATGTGCCCTGTAAGTCCGAAAGGCGCTGCCCCACCATCCAGTCCCCCACTTGCAGGGCTCGTTAGCGCTCCCACAGTTTCTTAGCTAATCAGCGGAAATCCAGCAGCCCACGGTCGATTTCCAGAGCCAGCCATCCACCCGCCGCGCCGCCATTCGGGACAAGACGACGACGACATCGACCTCCCAGAATATCCCTCTCGACACCCCCGTGCTTGAGATCATCACATAATCCAAAATGGGCAAGGTTCACGGAAGGTATGCCGTCCCCAACGACTCCAGCCATTCAATCACCCCGCCGCTAACACAACGTTTCCAGTTTGGCTCGTGCCGGTATGTCCTCGACTCTCCGTCTCGCTCCGCCAGCTCCGACGACTCCCACGACGATGCCGACCCCCAAAAATCGGATGAATAAATGCTGATCGATATCCCTTCCTGCAGGAAAGGTCAAGTCTCAGACCCCCAAGGTTGACAAGCAGGAGAAGAAGAAGACCCCGTATGTCGCCCCTTTTCGCCACCCTGTCGCAGGAGACACCCAAGGACATTTTCAACTGACCCCATCAAAAGTAAGGGCCGCGCGAAGAAGAGACTCACATACACTCGCCGTTTCGTCAACGTCACCCTGACCGGTGGTAAGCGCAAGGTTAGTGGCACAGGGGAGAAGGCCGCGGGCGCCATTTGAAGGGAGCCAGGTCCAACTGACATGATTTTCAGATGAACCCCAACCCCGGCTCGTAAACGACCTCACACGCCCGACTCGATGGACCCTTTCTTCCCGGCAAGAACGCCGACGGCCGGCTTTCGCCCTACCTGACGGAGGTCCGTCGCCAGCATGAGCTGTCAGGAATCTCTCCCGCTCTCTCTTCGTTCTCGGAATCTGGGGGCTGTGGAATCGTCAAATATCACGACGTTGGGAACTGGTTGGGATGGACATGCAAAAAGGGATGGCGAAATGATTTATTACCTTACATGGGAAGATTACTTGCCTGCGTCAGTTTACGGCATAGGCCCATAGTCTTGGAACGTCATTGTGTTTTGTCCGGCGACGGATGCGTTGTCTGCACACTTGAGGGACGCTTGGTCGCCGCTTTCTTGTTTCTTGTGACCGACGAGTTCCGTGTGAGCCGGCAGGTTGGGATGCAGATCTGGACGGGCAACACCGCGGAGGTTCAAGGCCGCCCTGTGACCGTGACTTCGCCGACAAGACCATGAAGTTCTGCAGAGTACAAGAAATTTGGAGCCCAGATCTTTAATCGTACTATCTCAGCTGAACAGGTACGTACAGCGAGAGAGTGTGTGTTTGTGGAGTGGGTCAAGGCATACTTCACCATCACTCAAATGGGAATATTACTACTGATCGACAAGCGGGACGAGAGACAAAAGGTCATAATTGGCACCATCTAACTCGTGAATTTCATGATGTCGGAGAGGTCGCTTTTTAATTCACCCAGTCATATCTAAAGATGCTCTTCTCCAACGTAAGCTCGGTCCAGCAAGAACTCAGCTAGAGCCCAGCAAGAGCTGTCCTTGTTCGCTGCTTGAGCATTGTAACACATATCGGTGGCCTCTTGCACCTTGTCACGAAGGACGTGCGTTGGCCATCTGCTGAATACTCCAAGGCGGCTGAATAACACAAGGGCGACGAGAGAGTGCTGGTGACTGGCATGCTCCATGAGTTTCTCATAGCCGAGTTTGCCCAGCTCCCAGGTTTGGCCAACTGGGAGATTTGCGCCTTGCCGGACAAGCCAGCAGAGGAGTTTGAGTCTGTTCTCTGGATCGCGTAAGGGGTCTCTTATGAGGTAGTCAGGGATTCCTGTGTTGATGTGCATGTCAAGGGAGGATGAGGCTGTGAGATCTATCCATTTGGATATGAGGTGGTCGAATCCGTCACTGCCAGCAAATGTCAATGAGGGTTCCAGAATGACAGGGAGGTCTTTGAAGACCCCCGGCCCGGTGTCGAAGCGAGGGCTGTGCGTACCTGAGTGACAGAGATTTTCTTCCTTCAGTGAGAATATCATCGGCCAACTTCATATAGCGGTCCCATTCACGCTCAAAGCACTTCTGGATATCGTCCTCGGTAGCATCAAAACCGCTTGTGCCTGGCGAGCATACCTCCAACCAGCCACAATGGAGATTCCCCTCCCCTCGTCTCCTACGCTCTCTCTGGTCCTGACGGAACCAGAATCTCTGCGCATTGAGTATCAAATCCACGCTCACCCACGAGCACTCTAGCACTTCACTCTGCCAACGCCATCAGCACCACTATGCCTTCGCATCTCACCCAACCCAAAGCATAGCATAGAGAGACACTCACCTGAAACCCTGCGTCACCTCCTATCCTCTCCCCATTCTCCTGCCACCCCGAGTACCCCTGTACTTCCCCGGGTACCACCCCAAACCACACATCCCAGGTCGGCGCAAAGGCACTGAGTACCACCCTCATCAACGTCGACTGTCCCGAAAGGACACACCCAATCCTCCAGCTAGCCTTGGCAAAATTCACATTCTGCGAGTAGAGCAAGATAATCTCCAGGATCTCCTTGGGTAGCCGCTCTATGGGTGCTCCGGAGGCCTTTTTGAGTTCGAGTTTCTCCCTGCGGCGCTTGCGGCGTCGGTCTGAGGAGGCGGAGGTGCCATCGGGTTCTTCCGTTGAGGAGCGAGATCGCTTCCTGGTGGTGGTGGTGGTGGTGTCTGTGGAGTTGGCGCGGTCTGATGTTCTGGATGGCCTGGGAGGCGGCGGTTTCCAGCCTTTTTTTCGGGGGCCTTTGCCTCGGATTTTGATTGGGGTGAGTTTGGAGGGGCGAGACTTTTCTTTTAGGGGAGGCATGGTTGAATGTTTTTCAGGGGTTCAGTTTGGTTGCTTGGTTGGGTATAAGCTGAATCGAGGATGTTGAATGGTCTAAGAGGTGAGGACCGGGAGGGGGTGATGCTGGGTTTGGGCCCCCAAAAATCTCGGGTTTTTGGGCAAATGGGAAAATTTTCAAGCCAAAAGTAGTACTTCTTGTACAGCTTGAAATATCTTTTCCTGAAAACAGCAAAAAAAAAGGCGAGGAAGCCAACCGCTGTGAAGAAATTTCAAAATTGATGTTGAGTGAAGAGATGGGATGAACGGGTGATAGCAGCACCCCCTTGGACCCTCATCATGTGCACGCCCCTTCCCACGGCGCCCCACCTAGCCGTTCCCCACACCCTTCAGGGGCGTGCATCCAATCCCCTGACGACATTTCTTTTCCTGGGAATTTCTGTCGCAAGCTTCCACCACCTGGGTCGACATAAACCTTCCTGGGTCCCGCAAGACCACCCGTCTCCCGCTGCGATGCCACCAGCGCTTCGACCGCCAGTGGCACCCTCGCGGACTCTGCTGCGCTTTCTGCGAGCGCAGTCCGAGGGGGCCAATTTCTTCACCGGGGAGGCAGAATGCGCTGCTGCAATCCGCCGCAACGCCCGTCCTAATGCCGCAATATGTTCGGCTCCACGACCGAAACTCTGTGCGCGTCTCTCAAGGACGCCCGAACCGAGGCGCGAAGCGGCACTTCAGGCAGCTGTTTGGCCCTTCAATTCGATACTGCCAAAGTCGCTCCGCAAGCAGCAACAACAGCAACGCGCTTCCATTGCCGACTCGAAGTCGAGGAGCGGTGTCATCGGCACCCCACGACACTCGTCCTCGAACCAGTCACCGCTTGAAACATGTCGGCCGAAGTGGAAGACTTGGCTGTTTGGGCCGAGGACGAAGGCGAATATATCCCTAACGGACGAGGACCTGAGGCTGCAAATGGAGGAGGAATCAGGGTCCATCTTCCCGCGCAGGTCCCTGACGGCGAAGGCTGCGCTGGATCCTAGGCTGAGGTGTACCGAGGTGGATGGAAACGGGGAGGTAATTATGGTGGATGGCGAGCTGAAGAAGAGCGAGTTGATTGCTAAGGTGGGTGATACAGCGTGGACATATTGTGGGTTGTTCTGACGATGGCGCAGTATGGACTCCTCCCACGAGATCTTCGGAAGATCGACTCGTCAAATCTGCCTCATATCTTGGTTCGGCCGTCTGCCATTCTCCTGAACTTGCTGCATCTCAAAGTCTTGATTAAGCATGACCGGGTCCTCCTCTTTGATGTATACGGCTCCACAACATCATACCCCCAATCGGCGTTCATGTACGATTTGCAGGGGAAGCTTCAGCAGAAGCAAACACCAAGTGTCAACAGCCTGCCGTACGAATTCCGAGCGCTCGAGGCCGTCCTCATGTCGGTGACCACGGAGCTGGAGGCAGACTTTGAGGCCGTTCGGGACCCGGTGATCCGCGTGCTGGGCGAACTGGAAGACGACATTGACAGGGAAAAGCTGAGGGTTTTGCTTGTCCTCTCGAAACGCGTTAGCACCTTTGAGCAAAAGGCAAAACTCGTCCGTGACGCCATAGAGGAGCTGTTGGAGGCGGATGACGATCTCGCTTCCATGTATTTGACGGAAAAAACGCACGACTTGTTCAGAGGGGAGGACGACCACACGGAAATTGAGCTGCTGCTGGAGTCGTACAACAAAATCTGTGACGAAGTAGTCCAGGAGGCTAGCAACCTGGTCTCGAGCATCAGGAATACCGAGGAAATGTAAGTTTCCAGGCCGCAGGCTACGTTTCGGCCTATCTGCTAACTATTGGCAGCATTCGCGCTATTCTTGATGCCAATCGCAACTCCTTGATGCTACTGGATCTCAAGTTCAGCGTGGGCACATTGGGCCTTGCCATGGGAACCTTCCTTGCGGGCCTCTACGGCATGAACTTGAACAACTTCATCGAGACGAGCAGCTGGGGCTTCGGGGCTGTTACCAGCCTCTCGACTGTGTTCTCTCTGCTCGTTTGCTGGTATGGGCTGGTGAAGCTGCGCAAGGTGCAGCGCATCAAGATGGGCGGACACGGCGGAAATCTGCCAGAGGCTGGCAGGGACCGCTGGCTGCAGAGCGACAGCGCTGATGCGATTCTCGATCCCAACAACCGAGAGCGGCTTCGGCGCATCAATATGATGAAGACGCTTGCGGCCAAGCAGCGACCCAAGAAGTGGTTTTAGACCAGCGGGGGCAAGGTTATAATCTTCATTCTGGCGTTGGTGGAAGTACCCCCTTCGCCTTTGTTCCTCTTTTCTACTACTGAATCCCGGACGGGTTGTATATGTGGCTCAGGTGTGCACCAGAGGAGGTGGAATCTGGTTGTTGGCTTTCTTGCGATGTATAGATATTTTGCAGGCTTTGTCGGCTTTCTCAGCTCACCAACGATCAAGTGACGACGCAACAGCAACGAGAGCGAGTTGTTTTCGTGCCTTCTCAGACTTCTTGCAATGGCTCCGTGTTGGTCAGTGGTGTGTCCTTTCCCTTCACCCGCGCCATTGGGGGATCCTCGTTGGAGACTGGCTGCCCCGCATCATGCACCCCGCTATTCAGGGGAGCCAAAAGTGACGCACTTGCCACTGCTACTCGTCCCAGCTCCCATTAGTTGCAGAGAGCTGCATGAGAACCTCATATTGAAACATTGCTTGGGCGGTTTGTTATTCTCATAAAGCCTCCTTTGCTTTTCTCGTTACCATCGATTTCGAATTTACTGCAGAAGTAAGTGTACGGATCACAGCTGGTGAGTTCAATTGCCCATCTCAAGATCACGCCACCCCATAACAGAGACACCAGCCCCTCAAGATGTATGAGTCCGGCTTGCACGGGTTGAGATCGTATCGTGTGATGGCGCGAACGCCGGAACCGTGATCTGTCATCTGGTTTCCTCGGAGTCCCGGCACTCAAGAGTCGGCTCCGAGAAGCGGCAGGGCAGGGCCCGGCCACACTCATTCAGCTTATTGTCTCGATGCCGATGTGGTGAACTCCCCGGCTTGCTAACACCACAAATAGATATATATTTCCCACAACTGACAGGCTCAGACTTCACTCCTGGTTCCAGCCCCCGCCTCATATCCACATATTCACTCTCGCCCGCCGACACGATGATGGACAGCATCCCCTCTGAGGTCCCCCCGCCAAACCTCCATGACCTGGCTGAGGACCACTACTTCAGTGCCAATCCGCCTCCCAAGGATCTGGACAAGCATACCGCTCTCGCTCGTGAATTCATCGACTACCATGCCGCTGCAGGGAGGCCGTTGGTCTTGATTACGTCGGGCGGCACTACGGTGCCTCTTGGTAAGACTGCATCCTAAGGGACTGGTTTGCCTGCCGCTGACGCGGAGCGAAGAGAAGCAAACGGTGCGGTTCATCGACAACTTTTCTGCAGGTACTCGCGGCGCTGTAAGCTCTTGCCCCTGGGACTTCGAGGCGACTGAGAGGTGCTCATCATGACACGGACAGACGAGCGCCGAGTATTTTCTCGAGGCCGGATACGCCGTCTTGTTTTTGTACGTCGAACCCCTATCGCTGTCAAGGAAGGCAAGCTAACTCGCGTTGACAGGCACCGCCAATTCTCCCTTCTTCCCTTCTCCCGCCACTACAGCCACGCCACCGACTGCTTCCTCGACTTCCTCCGCGAAGGCCCCAACGGCAGCGTGGTGGCCAGGGACGAGGATGCCGCCAAGATGCTGCACGTGCTGCGTAAGTACCGCGATGCACGCGACAAGCATATGCTCCTGGTCCTCCCCTTCGTCAGCATTTCCGACTACCTTCACGAGCTGCGGAGCATCGCCCGGTTGATGAAGCCACTGGGGCCCCTGGGCCTCCTTTACCTAGCCGCCGCTGTCAGCGACTTCTTCGTGCCTCCCGACCGCATGTCCGAGCACAAGATCCAAAGCACTGACGCAGCCGACTCGGTCGACAAGAAGAAAGAGCCCGCAAAGTCGGTCGTGGACGAAGAGACGTTTGACAACTTCGACTCCTCGCCCACGGTGCCTCGTAGTAAGAGTCTCGTGATCGACCTCGACCCAGTCCCTAAGTTCCTCAAGAACCTTGTCGAGGGCTGGTCCCCCCAGGGCATGATAGTCTCATTCAAGCTCGAGACGGATCCTCGCATCCTCGTCCACAAGGCACGATACTCGCTTGACCGGTATCAGCACCATCTTGTAATCGGTAATTTGCTGTGAGTCCCTCCCCATACGACCACCCATGTTGTGACCGAGACACTGACATCTTCAGCTCAACCCGCAAATGGGAAGTCGTTTTCGTCGCCCCGGGCAGTCCTGACCGCTGGATCCGCATCCCGACCGTTCCGCATAAGCAAAGCAGCGTTGGTATTAGCACGCCAGCGGATGCTGCATCCATCGCAGGCGAAGTGGAGAAAGACGAGCCGCTCGATCCCAAGAGCTTGCCCGAGGGAGATCCCGAGATCGAGATCGAGGGGTTGATTATCCCAGCAGTAAAGGAGTTGCACGCCAAGTACACCGAGGTGTATAGGAAGAGGGAAGCGGAGAGGAAAGGGAGAAATGAGAGAGGATAATAAGCAGCATATATAGAATTATGGCAAATCGTTGTATTTGTTTTCTCTACCAGTCGATGCTAGGGTCGCTATGTGTACAACAGGCTCTCGCTCGACACGAGTCCGGTCGGGATCCTAGGCATTGGTCTGGTTCAAAATCATAACCGTGTACCAAGTGTGGTTCAGATGTATTGAATATCTTAAATACATTATGTTCGATCCTGTCTCATCATACATGCCAGCAAAGAAGGGTTATCTTTGTATGCTCACTGCAAATGTACCAAGTCCTGTCATAACTCATGCCCATCCGTGTCCTCACGGGGCTACATGTTCTGTTATCCATATATACTGTCCATACGCCACAACTGGCGCCGAAGAAACTGAACTTCCATCACGGCTCCCCTGAAAAGCCCCTTGTCGCCCTCGCTGCTGGACCTAACGCCGCACTCTGGGGTGTCATGGGAAGTGGACCAACCGCCTCGACCCAACCTCCCCTCTGATCACCGCTGCCACCATTTCCAAACCTCGCCAGGCTCCCACTCCTGCTATTAGCGCCCCGCCCTACAGCGCTCCCTCCGCTCCCCGCAACGCCCTGCCGCCTGGCCACGACCATGAGGTTCATGCTCTCCTTTGTCGACCTCGAAATCCTCTTCAGGCCCTCGACAATCTCCTCCGGCGGGAGCGGCATTACCCTCTCTACCAGCGCGAGCCGGATCTGATCCCCAAGCTCAAACCAGGCGCCAAACAGGTCGCGGCAGAGATCCCAAAAGGGATTGTACCGCGTGAGGTTGGGGTCCCGCAGGCGCAGGGTGGATAGCCGCTCGCGGACGAGATTGTTGGTTTTGAGGACGGTCTCCCCCTTTTGGAGGAGGAGGGACCATTTCTCCTCGAGGGATCCTTGCTGCGGGGAGATGGGGCTGATGCGGACGCGGCGCAGACCGTTGGTGAAGAGGGCGTTGAGGGAGGGGATGAGACGCTGGATGAGCTCGCTGGCAGTTTTGAGGGACAGGTAGAAGCGCTCAAAGGGGGTTTCCGAGTCGGAGGAGGGAGGAGGAGGAATCTTGGAAGCGGAGGGGGGGTTCCGGGGCGGTGGTGGTGAAGATGAGGAGGTTGGGTTGGGGAGGCCTGGACCGGGGCGGCCGCGGTCGCTGGGGACCGAAGAGACTGCCGAGGTAAAGGAATCGCCGGACGAGGAGGAATCGGGCCGTTGGGTGCCAGTAACCGCAATGGCAGTTGCCGCGCGGCCGGAGGCACCCAGGGGGTACGGCAGATCGGTTCGGACCTGCTTGGGCGGTGCAGCACGCGACTTTCGGGAATCGTTGGCGACTACTGGCCCTGGTCCTGGTCCTGGACGGCTGGGCTCTCTGACTGCCGATGTTGCGCGCGATCGCGACTTGGGAGGGATCCTAGGAACAAGATCGGGGTCAACTGGGGGCCCCGTCTCACGCGCCTTCTTGGCTGACATCCAACTGTTGATTGCAACGCGCAGCTCCATGATGCTGTGGTAGACCAGCATGAGAAAGGTTCGCATGTAGCGTTGATCTCCGTTGTCCACAAGTAAGTCAACGCTGCTGATTAATCTGGAGCAGATGTGGACGTATGCTTGAATCAGAGTCGTGTAAGCACGTTGCATCCCCTCGTGCTCGCGGGCCATGCCGCGGGTGCCGGATGCTAGGTCGTAGTCTTGTATGGCCTGCTCCAGCTCCTCAAAGTAAACATTGGTGTTGTAAAAGACCATTTCAAGGCTAGACCGCCGAGCACTCCCATCATTGGTCAGACTCATCAAGGTTTGGACTCCAAGGTGAATCTGAAAGATGGAGTACAGGATACCTCGTGCAACCTCCAAGACTGGGTCAACGGCACGAGATTCGTACTTTCGCACCGGCAGCGCAGGAAGCTCACGAACATATAGCGGCCTCTGCAGAGACGGGTCCTCCGGGCTGAATGGGTTGGTCAAAGTGAGGCCGCCACTGTAACTGAAGCCACGGAGATGGCTGCTGAACCTGTTCATCTTGGGCTCGTTGACGGCGAGGGAGTTTTGCAAAGTCGACTCGCTCTGCCCCGCGGCAGGCCCGCCCCGGCGAGAAGATCGACTCTCGGGTCTTTGCTCATCCTGGGAGCTCGGCGGCTCACCGTTGCCCCGAAGGCTCTCGGTGGACTTGCCCATGGTCAGGGGTATGATACCCGGCTTCCGGGTGGAAGCATTGCTGAACTGGGACAGGCCGCGGAAGTGTGATCGGCCAGGAATGGGCGGCCTTGACAAGGACGGGGATCTCGACACAGGTGGCGACGGGGCGACGTCTGAACTGCCCTTGACCCTGATGGGAAACCGGCCAGTGGCACGTCTGGTAGTGATACGAGGGGTATCAGCGCCCTCGCTGGACTCGTCGTCGCCCCCCTCTGTCTCGAAAACGCCTTCGGTCGTCTGGGCGCTTTGGCGCTGGGATAGGAACTTCTTGATCTGATCCGTCACAATCAACTCGACAACCTCGTTCTTGGAGAGCATCTCGTTGGAGGGCACATCCCCAGGCTGGACCTGCAGGACTTCCTTTGGCGGAAAGCTGATGGGGTTGCCGGTCAGTCGGAGCCTCTGCAGCGACGTCATATCAGCCATGCCCAGAGGCAGCCTCTCTATCTGGTTGTCGATGACGGCAAAGGCTTTCAGTGAGGTTAGCTTGGAGATCTCTGGGGGGAGCTCTTTGAGCCTGTTCCTGCCGAGATCCAGGAACTCGAGCGATGTGAGGTCACACAACTAGAGTGGGCGTCAGCTAGCCAAAGGAATGAGTGAGAAATGTTTGGACTTACCGGCAAGGGGAATGTCTCAAAGGCGTTGTTCCTCGCGGCGAAGTAGCGCAGCGAGGTGCACAAGGAGAAGCGAGCTGGCAGCGAGGCCAGCGAGTTGTGAGAGAGGGCCAACCTGTCATTGTCGGTTAGTGAGTGTCGATATTGCGAGGCACATGGAGAAGAGGGAGTTCGGGGGCCCACCGTTCCACGCCATTGCGGAGGATGTCGACGACCTCATCTGGGAGGGCAGGTATGTTCTTGGCGATCAGGTCGATGGTGATGCCGGCTTCGGCAGGGGCACGCGCATCGTCGTCTCCGAGAGCCTTTATTTGAGCATCACGCACCAGAGCGATGACCTGGCCGGGCGAGAGCGGCGTTGCCACTGCCGTTGCCGTTGCCGTCGCCGGAGCTGTTGCAATTGCAATTCCAGTGACTGCTGGCCCGGGAGTAGGGAGCCCTGACGCGGTCGGACCGGGCCCGGTTGCGACTAGAATGGAGCCTGGAAGGCCTGACCGAGGCTGTTGCGGCGGTGGCACCAAACGGCGCGAAATGCCGTTCTTTGTCAACGGCGGCGGTTGCGCCTGCTGCTGCTGGGACTGCAGCAGAGGCGGTGGGGCCTTGCGCTCCATGAGATTGAGCAGAGCAGCGTGGTGCTGCTTGCTGCGGAGCGGAGTGGAGAGGTGCACCTAGGCCAAACTCTAAGCAAAGAAGCTATCCGATCGCTTCAACATGGGATGCAGCGGACCAATCCCCAAATCAGATGAGCGTGCAAGCATCAAAACCGACGATGTCTCTCTGCGAAAAAGCTCTGGCTAACCCCCAGCCGCCGAGCTGAGCACGCACAGACCACACAGACGACCTCAGGCAATGGTGATGACCGCGCTTCTGAAACCCTGAAACCTTCACAACCACGGCAGTTCGGCCAATCGAGCCAATTGACGCCTGATACACCTCCCGCCTGTTGCCTCGTTTGTTTATCCCGTCTCATATAGCCATATCTCTCTGCCGGCTCCGTCTCACCTCATGCTCGGCCCTTCATTCTCGCACCTGCTCATTCACACACTCACTCCCTCACTCACCCACTGACTCACTGTCAGCGCTGCTCTCGTTTTCACATCAAGATTCACTCTTGCCCAGCTTCACAGCCTCGTTGTAGCTTGCGCATTGCGGACGGCTCACAACGTGTGCCTCGGGGTGGCCATCAATCTCCTACATAGAAGACTCGGGTATTTTCGTCCTCTTTGTATATCACCCTATTGCGGCCTGCATCGCTACCGTCCCCAGATCGCTCTCAACGCCTTTATTTAGCGAGCTGCCATGCCATCCCTCCACTTTCATACCTCCCTCACCATATCAATAGCAGCCAGCCCAGATAGAACACCAGCAGCACCAGATACTTCACTGCACTTACCAGGCGCAGCTAGCTGTGGTTGGTAAGACGGCGAGATGAAATGACCGGAGTGTCTCCAAGCACTCCGTATTACCTTCAGTACTTTACCTTCAGTACTACACTCAAGGCGCCAGTGTCCTTACACGACACGGATGTTGTTGCGGAGCAATCCCTCGCCGAGATGAAAACCTCCAGGCTCAGCCTGGGAGCAGACTGCTCACCTATGTCACGTCATCAACATAAGGTGGATCCCAGAGCGAACTCAGACTGCTAGGCAGACATTCGTCAGGTGGGTATTCGGGTTACGTCTTACGGACTACCTCTGAAGGACATCACCACGTGGGTGAAACTGTGACTGTGAACCTTTGTGAATAGCACCACGGGAGATGCCCTCTCAAACTCACACCACTTACACAGTTCGTTCTTGTGGGCCATGAGAAGGGCAAGGGCGAGAAACGGAAAGACGTATCCATCCAACCGAACGGAGCCGGGATCAAACCGTTGAGGCGAAGGCGCAAAGCTTCTCCCACCCATCCATTTCTTTGTCTCCATCCACAGTCCATCACTTGACCCCGTCCCCCTCCCCATATCCAGCCCATGTCCCACAAGCAAGCAGGAAGCACGAGCAGAACCAGAGCCTAACCTAAAACCACAGAGTAGCCTACCTATCACAACAGGCAGTACTGAACAACCTAACCGAACCCAAAGCAGAACGCCCCCCTCGAGGAGCGAAACAAAACAAGCGTTGGCACCAGGACCATGCCGTGTCGGGCCGGGTCGTCCGGAAGGTGACTCACTCGGCGGCAACACCACGGGCCATCCATCGAAACGGCAAGCCAACGACGAAAAAATGAGATCAAACAACCATACTTCTTCGAGAATAAATCACACTGATTCATATCTATCTCACCGTCACTCGAAAAAAAAAAGAGAGAGAGAGAGAGAGAGAGAGAGAGAAAAGACGAGGAAAGAGGACGAACCAAGAAATTGCCGCCTTGAGTGGTGACACTTCGGAGTCCGAGCCCGAGGCCGGCGCCAAGCCCGACAACCCGCCACTGTATCAATCAACAAAGAGAGTCCACGCAACAGAGGGCGGGGGCAAACCTGTCCCCATCTCAAGGGTTTGTGTTTGTAATACAGCTTTCCTGTGTAGAACCGTGGGTAGGTAAGCAGGGCGGGGTCCAAAGGGACCCAACAAGTGCAGTGTGTAAAGGTAGGGCTGGTAGTTACCGACGCCGCCAGCACACGGCTGCCCGTGAGGAACCCCGTCCCCTTGGCTGGGAACAAAGATGCCTGCCAGGTAGCAGCAATCTGGCGAATCCCATATGGGAGATCGCCTGCCCGAGTTTACTGAGGCTATCAATCGATCGACAGACGCATCTTCTCGTCCAAGCAGAAGGGGCACGGCATCGAGGCATCGACATCGGGAGGCACGACCACGTTCGCATCTTGAGCTGATCTGGTTTTTTTGCTTCGACTTCTCGGCTCTCTTAGATACTGCCAAGCTGCTGCTGTAGCCGCTGGCTTGCTTCTGTTGTCTCTGGCTAATAGCATGCGTGTGTATCTTTGCTATAAGTCGTCGTGACGGGTCCTCTAGGATCAAATCCAGACAATTCCGGTTCGTTCTGATACGAGTCCGTCCAGGGCAGTGGTCGAGTCTTGTCTGGACATCAACCCAAGGGGTTCACCGTCGTACTCCAGCCAAAAATCCTGAGGCCTGGAGTAGCAGCAGAGCGCTCGCGAGGATACCTGACTGGCGTCGTCATTCCACAACGTGGAGAGGCGTCAGCTGTTGTCCCGGTTTCTCTGCTGCCTGTTCCGTCCAATTACTACTCTTGATATTTCCTTGTATCCCCTTTTCTCTAGCGCCCCAAATTAGGACCCTCGAGAATATTCACCGCGTGTTAGAACAAGTAAACAACAAAAAAAAAAGCAAACTCCTCTTCATCGTACACCGACAACGACCGCCCATCGTCGCCGAAATTTGACCCCGAAATCGCCTGCCCCAAAAAATGCCGTTTCCCCAATCCAGGACGATGCATGCAAAAAAAAAAAACCAACCCCCCTGGCCTTCCTTGGTCCCCCATCTAAGCCGTCTAACGGAGCTAGAAGGTTTCCAAGGAATATTGCTGCTGCTATTGGTATCAAGGGGCTAGTCGAACTTGCCCCGTTTCCGCCTCCCTCAACAAAGGAAAATAGAATACTGTCACAACGAGGTCTGTGGTGATGTTCTGGGAACTTTTTTCTGTCACTTATGTGCAGCAAGGCGAGATGCCCATTATTGGTAAGTGCGGTTGTTGATTGTTGATTGTTCAGAGGATGTTTGCCCACATTCCGGGGCCTCCGACGCCGCCCATGGCTGGGTGAAGCGACGACATCATGAACGGTTCGACTGCCTCCGCGGAGCAGCAAAGGCGTTTGTGGTTTCGGAGGGGAGCGCTGACGGGAATCTGCTGGGGAACCCCAGAGAAATCAGAGCGTCCGCGGACCAACGAATCCGACCACGCCGGCTCGCTGCTTGAATAACGGTTGGCAAGCAGGTCGCGAACATTCTCTTGCAGAGAATTGTCGATCGAAGCGGTACGGCCCCTCTTGGAACCAGTGCGGACCGAAACTGTGGGCTGCTTGGCGGCACCATATGTCTGAAGCTCCTGAAGAGCCCAGGCCGCTTCAGTCATCTCCTGCTCGCGACGGCTGTGCGCATACGAGTCTCCCACCGGGCCGGTGTAGGACTCAGGCGACGCAACCAAGCACTCCACCTGGTAGTCTTCGGGAACCGGGGCAAAGGTTGTCTTCAGGTTCGACCTCTCACTGCATAGCTTCGCGTACCGGCATCGCGCCAGAACATCCAACTTGGCTGACGGCGCGCTAACCGACGAAGCAGAAGAGATTGAGGAGGAACGAGAGAGCCGTGACGAATCCGAAACCATTGACTCGGGCGAAGATGCGGCCGAAACGGAGTTGGCAAGCGAGGAGCGACGGGTGAAGTGGCTCTGAGGGGAGGAGCCGGTCGAAGGGGGCCACCGATCCAGAGACTGGGCGGCCGATGCCTGGGCCATGGCGAGGCCCATAGAGCCCTTTGAGGAGAGGAGGTAGGAAGCAGCGCTCACTGCAGGAGTGCTGAATCCGCTCGTCTGGGGCGTCAATCGTGGTGTCGGCAAAAGGCCCAGCGCAGGAGCAAAGCGGCCGGGTGTATATACAGTGGCAGGGGACGGCTCCATGACAGCTGGAGCACTTTGCCGGGGTCTAGGAGTCGGGGCCACCTCGCTATCGAGACCGAAAGCACAGGAGCGCTCGCTCGTGGGCGTGTATAGAGCTCGGGAAACCGGTTCCGGGTGGGGTGACATCATATCCAATGCCTCCAAGTTGTCCAACTCAGGAGTCAATGTAAGAATGACGGCCTGGAACTCGGCGCAGCGGCGTTCGTAAATTTGCTGGCCCAACTCACCAGGGGTTGGTGGCGGTGGGGGTTGAAACTTGTTTACGCATTCGAGCCAGCGGTTGTATATTTCATCGGTGATATGCAGCTTCCAGTTGACGGCGAGGAGGAATGTAATTTCGTTTTGGTTGATTTCCTGGGTATCCAGACCGGATATCTTGCTCCAGGCGCGAGCCGAGAAGTTGCGGTCCTGGAGGTACTTCGAGGCCAGAATCAAAGCCGCGAGGAACATGCGCCGACCGCATTGAACCGCCTGGCTGGCGTGGCAGTCGTCGGGCTGCTCCATTGTAAAGTCCCGATCCGGCACATGAGGCTTGATCAGTATCAAATAGTACAGGGCTACCTGCAGGGTAGAAAAGCTTGTGCGGGAGCGGCGCAGCGTTTCCTGAATAAACTTCCGCAAAGGAAGGACCCCATTCTCGTTGCGAGCGACGACCGATGACGTGGGCCAGATGGCCTCGACAATATGGGCCGAAGAATCTGAGGAAAGGTTTAAGCGCATGTCCGAATCGGCGAGCACCTGATCAAAATCCTTACCAACGAGGTTGTCGACAAAGTTGTGCTTCCGTTCCGTCTGTCGCACGAGAGTCGGGGGAGCACGGAAGCTGTCGACACGGCGCGTCCGCCGCGGGTTCTGGCGAAGCTCCCGAGGAAGCACTGCTTGTGTTTGGAGGCATTGCTTTGATTGATGGTCGAGAACCTTTGCGATGGGTTCGCAAGCGCTCTCCACCGAGCTTACCGAAGATTGCGAGGATGAGGGGGCGGGTTGGGAGAAGCAGTAGGAATCGCAGGAGTCGGAATCGGAAGCAGCGCTCGAGCTGCTGTCGTCGGAGTGCTGGGAGCTGTTATCGGACCAGACTGAGCCGGAGGAGGAGGACGCTGCCGTGGCTAGCGCGAGGTTATAGGGTGCATTGTGAAGGGTGAAGGGCGATTCGTATACATCACGCTTCATCTTGAGTTAGGGAGGGCGGGTGAGCTTCCAGTGACCTCCAGTCGCCGTCAAGCAGTGTCGCCCGGTATCTACCAAAGTGCTGATCGAATCGTGAAACCTATCGAGACGCAAGTTCCACGACAAACCGCATGGGATTGTCGTGAGACTGATATTCCGAAGAGGATAGAGGACGTCTAGAGCAGCAAGTGCGAAGTCGGCTTCTTTTCACGAACGAACAGACCGGTAGACAGAGCGGGGACGGCGACTGGAGTAATAGTTATAATCGCAAGAGGCATCGTGTGGTTGTCCTTGGCCGGCAAAAAAGCGGTTGAGGGACGAAGCTATATGGAAGCTACAGAGCAACCATATGGGCGGAGTGGAAGAGTCGGACGAGATAGGTGTGGTGGTGGTTGAGGGTGATCGGAGGCGTGTTCGAGACGTATGCGGGCTATGCAGGTACGGGTTCGAGATGTGGCTGAAGGCGCTGTTCTTTTAAATGTGAGCGACGATCTGGCGACGGCCTGAGGTAGACGGCAGTGTGACTCCCTATGGGCGCGTGTCCCAAGGGGCGATGTGGTCGGGTAACTTTGGGCGAGCCCCTGTTCTGGGATGACTCTTTCTAGCGGGGAGGGAGATAGGCTTGGGGTGGCGAAGGCCCCCAAGTCTTGCCGCTGGGGGGAAACAGGTGGCTCCAACTGGCATTGTGTGCACCATAGGTACATACCTCGTGTGGTGTGACTACTCCTGGGACGGAAGCCTGAAGACGGGTCTTTCAAGGGCTGTGGCGACTTGCTCCGTCACAGCTGGGTATGAGTACAAAAAAAATTGAGTGAGAGGAGAGTGTCTGGTGATAGTCTGTTCTATTTTTCTTCCCTCTGCCTGGTTTTCCTTGACGCAGCGGTTGGTCCTTGTCGCGGTTCCAAATCGAATTGCACAACGCTGGAGAGCAGGAGCGGCGCAAAGCCCCAGAGGTCCCGTGTTGCAAGTGTCAAGAAAAGTCGTCGACACGGTTCACGGGGGTGACGGTGCGGGTTTGTCGGACTGGTTTCCTTTGTCGCAGGGAGCAAGTGAATGCCGCGCGAAAGGGAAACTGGCTAGACAAACAGGCAGTGACGCATCGGATGGGAGGGACAGTAAAAATGGAAAGGGTGAACTGAGTTCCAAGAGAATGAGAAATATACAGATCTCACAAGCAGACTACTAGAGAGTCGCTTCTTCCTAGATCTTGGAGTTGAGCATGATGGCGATGTGCTCGTTGGGGGGGAAAGGAAGAAGGGGGGAACACTTGGTATGGTTGGCGGGTGCCGAGCAGTTTTGAATGGATGCGACGGGATGTGAATGGCCTGGCTGGGAGGTGGGAGCGCCAGCGAATTGTCAACTGCCCGCCAGTTGGACTTACAACGCCCACGTCCCACTGAACCTCCACCGCCCAGCAACGCAAACCCAGAAGGTGCAGTCAGCGTTCGCAACCCAGGCAGTTACTGATTACCTGACATTCAGCAATCTTCATGCTCTACATCTACTATTTCCTGACCGCATTGCCACAGTCCCCATCCTGCTGCGAAATCATCATGAAGGCATCCAGCTGTTCCCAAGTCGAGCCGGAGGTGACCCAGATCCCCAGTTTTTGCGTGCACCAGCTGGGTAATCTGTACTCCGTTCTCCTAAGCCATCCATGCACCTATCTCCTGTCCACCGCGAGACGCTCGCCCAGTCGACCCCGTTTCAACTTGTGGTGGGATGCTGCGAGAGAAGACTGGCAAATCGGCGACGCATTGATTGGTTGCTCGTCCTTCCTGCATGGCTGCGGGGGCGACCTCTCATGTTGCGCTGCTGTGTGAGAGTGCAGCGTGGGTGCGGCCAGTTCACCCACCCACCTCGAAGCAGCACAAAGCCAAATTTACCCCTGTCTAGCGCCTTTACGCCAGCCGCATGCGGTTAGTTTGGGAATGCATCATCAACCCATCAGCGACCGCTGTTGATCCTGCCGCAGTTCTCCATCCCGAGGGTCATTCAGTCGTCAATGTCCGCCCCCCTCCTCACCTTGCTCTCACTCCTCCCCGAGCGATGCCGACATTTCCTGTCATTGCCATCGCATCCTTACAGATGGATGTGTGAAGCTCTCAATTCTGTTCGAATTGCGCGTGAGATGGGCCGAACTGAAACTGCCTTTTGTGGCCCTCAGCGACCAGGTGTAAAGGACAATGTGGAGGTGTCGTTTTTTTTCTCATCGCCTGATGACCTGTGAGTTGACTCACACGCTCTTTCACACCCAAGACCCAGCCGTCTCTCAAGAGAGGAGGAGCGCGGCGGGAGCTGAGCTGAGGTGTTATTGCGGACAGGGGTGGCACAAAGTGTGAGTGTGTGAAAGGAGGGGGTCGCCGTCTGGTGTGAATTGCCACCTGGTGGTTGAAATCGGAAACGACAGCGACTCCGTCTTCCCACCGTTTTGGCCATGGAGCAGACGCTCCTCGTTGGCGTTCTCCACCGCGTTTTCTATCGCCTTCCCGACCATCTCATTACTTTCGCCAGCCTGCAGACTCGTTCATGAATTATCATCATTTTCGTATCAGCGGCGCTGGTGCCACCAACGACAAAAGGCTTCATAGCCCAAACTCTCATTTTCTCCCCCTCATTTCACCATCGGCAAAACCCTCACTGAAGGTGCCGCATCCTTGCTGCTGATGATGCTGACTGAGATCAGTGCACGCCTGGGTGCGAGAGATGCTTGACTTCTCGGATCTTGGCCCGCTCCGGTTGCTTGAACGCGAGCCTAGGCTGTACCAATAGAAGAGGCGCAAGCCACGAAGCAAGCCTCCCCCATCTTCGCCCCCCCTAGCTAATTTCACCACCCCCCAGGTCACCCCTCTTCTTCGCAGCTCGAGACGGTGACGGCAGACCGCGCGACGAGCGGAGCGGAAGACCCTCCTCTCTGCCTCGCCCGCCAGAGCCTAGCAAAGCCAGGCCAGTGACGCATCGTGGGGGAGCGCACTTCTCACACTGTCACAGCCGCGCCAGAGGTAAACTCACCAACTCCACCGCCGCAATTCGATGTCCATGCCAGATCCGAGTTAAATTTATCGCAGCCCAAGGCCCAGGCACAGCCTAGTAGGATCGGCGCAGGCAGAGAAACGCGTAGCAAGTTTACTAGCAGCCCAGGGCAGATAGACGGCTTACACAACCTCAGCGGAAGCCCTCTTGACTGTTGCTCCGTATGACGGCCATTGGCGTTTTCACGGCTGGGATCTCGGGTTTGTCATTGACCGGCACCACATTGTGTTGGTCATCGCCATCTCTTGGCTCTCTGACGACGGCGACAATGACAGCAAGAACAAACAAACAGAACCCCGAAAGATCCGCTCTATTTCCAAGGCCGGTATTGCAATGATCTAGCTTGATCATGATACAAGTCCCCGTCGGCGATCACGTTTGTCGAGAGACCGGGTTGCGCAAGTGTGTGGATCCATAACTAACCATACCCCACAGTTGGTCAGCGATGCACGCGATGATGAGGGACTGTGGACAGACCCAGACCCGAAGCCCCTGGACTGGTGGGCTGTGCCAGAGTGTATCAAAAGCCTCGTTGATGCCCCTCGCCTTCTTGCCGCAAGCAACACCTCCCTGTTCTGGTGTTGCGCTACTCCTGTTGCTGCTGCTTGTCTGCTTGCCTGCGGTGGCCTGGCCGAGAGCGGCCGTCAATTCACAAACCTGGGACTGATGACAGCTCGGAGCAAATGTTGGTGTTGCCATGGGACGCGATTCCTGCAACCCCATGCCTCCATCCAGGTGCTCTGGCTGGATCAGCTTCTCAGAGCCGTGGCACTTGAACACATGTCGCGCAGGCAGCTGGCCGCGCTGGAAACACCAAACCAACAAGACAGGCGCCGAACCACCAAAGCTGCCCCTCACCATTCCGACTCGGGGCTCATGTGGGGTGGGAATTGATGACTTTGCCGGCCGGAGGGAAACAGAAGCCTGAGAGAGAGGGAGAGGATGCGTTGTTGTACGGCTCCCTTTCAAGCCGCAGCATCAGCGAATGCTCTGCTGCTTGGCTGTGCGTTGCCGGTTCCGCGAGGCCGTTTTAATTCGTCGCCGGCGCAAGTCAAGGCTGCTGCGTGCGTCCCAGTGTTGATAGCTTTGGGGATCACCCTCCATCGCCGATGCTAATGTTGAAACACCGTGGTTATGTCCCGCCGTATTGCGTAATAACGGTCACCACGGCCACAGCGAACGGCTTGGCCGAGCAACACAGCATGTCTGGGTGCTGCGCGATTCCTGCACGCCAACATCTCGTCCCATCTTGGTCTTCTCTCCAAGTCCCCACTCCCACTCTTCCCCTCCCCAACCATCCACAGCAATCTGTTTTTCTGTACAGCCTGTTGGCCCATTTCTCGCCAGCAGCAAGGCAAGCCGAATCGGATGTCTGGCGGTCGTCGTCGTCGTCGTCCTGCAAGCTCTCTAAGGTATGCCACGGCCCCGTCGTCATGGCGGGAAGTTGGGGGGTTGTGGGAAGCTTGAAGTCGACCGAAGGCAGCCCGCCAACCTACCTACCTGGCTGGCCCCCCCCCCCATCTCTCTCGGTCAACCCCATCATCGCCAGCCGCACGGGATTGCAAAGCAAGCAAGCAAGCATGACAGACGGGAGGTAATCCTATCCACGAGCAGGAGAGGGCCGCGCCGCCAATGAACATGATGTTTGCACCCTTTCTACCTCCCCGCCTGCACCACAATCCTGATGATGGGGAAAGGGTTGCTGCGTGCGCGCGCGCTGGTGTTGGTGTTGGTGTTGGCTGGGATGAATTGGCTGCGGGTGCTGGGGCCGAAGAGAACATGTCACTCGCTCCATCGAGGGCAGCCGAGTGAGTGAAGCCGGCCGAGACTCGACTGCATGGATGCAGAGCAACCCAACCTGCAAAAAAGATGATGAAATTCCGGACAAATGAAGAGCAGCCGACGCCATCCCGACCATCTGTCCTGTACCACCTCGCCCGTGAGGCAGACAGCACATTCTGCTTGACCGGTGTCTGTGATGTGCTGCTGTTGCTGTTGTTGCTGCTGCTGCTGCTGCCCCTCATCGATATGCGCCTCCCGTCGCCCACTCTGCAACAACACCATCTCCCGAGCCGGTCCTCCTCCTTGGACAGACCCTATTGCAAAGCGTGATTAAGGTGCAGGGATGGACTATTCCTCCCACCTCGAAACAGATGATTGATGATGCCAGCCATTTGGATTTTAGCCATTCGTGCCTTCACTCCCGCGCGACCAATCAGGCCGGCCCGGCCTGGCCTGTTCCACCACGATGACTCAACCTCTCTCTCTCCTCAACAACCTCCAAACCAGCAGCAGACAGAAAGAGAAAAAAAACATATGGCGAGACAGGCTAGACCGGGGTGCGCACCTAACACCAAGGGGTAGACAAACCTCGCGATATCGGATCATGGTGTGCCTGGAAGGCCTGCTTGCTGGCTGAAATGTATGTCTCGGAGAGGCCTCATTTCAGCCGTGCCAACACACACCAACACGAGCGCGAATTTGATCATGAGCTGTGAGAATCATGGGGAAACTGAGAAAAAAATCGTCTTCTGCACAATAGGCAGACAGACGTAACAGCTGATCTTCAGAAGCTTTCCGAGGACGAAAATGAGCCATATTCCAGCACCACCAGTCACGTTCAAGTCAATCACGTTGTCATCACGCCTCTGGAACCACAGATCGGGCCAGCAACTCGGACCACTCCCCAAGCGACCGATTACCGCGCGCTCCAGGGCGGCTGCTGCTACCAACAACCGCAGCACGACAGGCTCTCTGTCCCTCGCCCAGTCGCGCCTGCTGCGTGCTGTCTTTCAGTCACCTCCGTTGTTGAGCGGGCGTTGTTGGATTGCTGCCTTGCAGCTGGTCGCAGAAAATGCCAAATCGGCCAAGATGTGGAGGAATGTGTCAACCTGTTCCTCCACTTTCTTGCTATCACCGCATCTCGCACAGCGGAACCTGAATCTGCATTTGGGTGGAAACAGAAATTCTGACGAGCCTTCTAGAAAGAAAAAAATAAGGGCGAAATGCGGGCTGGAGGCTCCAGTCGGTCGCAGAATGGATTTCCTGGGGTCTGTTCCCGTCGATGCGACGAGGGGAGGGGCGCCGCGGGGCAGAATGGGGAAGGTAGATTCGAGGAAGTTCGGGATGGCTCGTCTACTAGTACCCTCCATTTCGATGGTGGAGGAATACAGGAAAGGATTGCAACCTGTCATCCAACTTCTAGGCCGTCTCTCACCACGAACACCAGATTGTCAGCCGCTCGGTTGGTGTCAACAGTGTCCTTCGGATCTTGGGCGGCTTGGGCGGATATGCCGGGGGCCTCGTGGCTTTGCCCCCCGCCGTCGTGTGGCAAAGAGTCAAACGGAGTCTGATGAGAGGACAAGGGCTGGATCGGGCGACACCGATCAACGGAAGGTAAAGTTGGTAGCTGTGCTGGAGTTCTAGTCTCCAGCTTGTGGGGAGGAGGCTAGCTGAGATGGAGGAATGAATGATGCAATTGCCAGTGGGACACGGCTGCGATCGCGAGCTCACCTGCGCTCACCTCTCCGCTCATCGGGGCTAGGATGCTGGGAGTCAGACTCACGAGGTCCGGAGGCCTTCGATGGTTCGGAAGGCCACGGCCGAGGACCGCCCTAGACGCGAGATGGCAATTGCTCGGGAAAAGGGGACCGCTGAGTCACCTATTCCCTCTCCTCCCGAACGCGGAGAAGAGAAGGCTCTCTAGATGCTTGGCGAACCCGGGGGTTTCGTCAGGGTTGAGGCTTGGGGCATATTCGCTGCCTCGCCACAGCGTGGATGACAATTGCGCTCCACAACATGAATCCACACTTCTCGTCACACACTCTCTCCCACCGGGCAACGCTACTGTGATAGGTGCCGATGTTGTGGTGTGAGGCGGGCTCACTGGCATCGAACGCGAAACACGTTGCTCCTGCCAAAGTCCGCAGACAAGATGATGATCCATCCCCTCATCTTCCAAAAAATTCGCCTTGCCGGGCAATAGTGAACCAAAAGCGGGCATAGAATTCAGCGATGGAAGGATGGTACTGAAGGATCGGCGGATTTTTTCTGGATTTCTGGGCATTGTTTTCTTGATTGTTGTTTGTGGTTGCAGGCAGCAGTCACACACACACACTTTTCACATGAGCCGGCACCTCTCTCACTGAGCAGGTGAAGGGCTCATCCCTCACTCGTGAGTGTGTGGCTTCCTTCCCGCCCAGCCGATTCTGCGGATATTACCTTATTGCTGACAGCGAGTTTCGGAATCCTCGACAGGGGAGGACACGGTTCTCCGCTTTGGGCATTTGGATGGATTCCTTCGTCTTGAGGTGCGGTATGACGGTGCTCAGGTGACGCCGGCTGGGGCAAGGGAATACGGGCCCCTGGCGCGGACGAGGTGAGCCGAATCGTCATGCCGAGACTGGCCGGCTGCCACCACCTCACCACCGCCAATGTTTGGACTGTTGCATAGATCTAACGAACACTGTGGCTGAGGGAGACGGAATTCTCCCCCAAGTGCGCTCCTGCCGTTTGTGGTGTAAAATCACCCACCGCATGAATACCAAGTACCCTCCGCCATGGTTTATCATCGTGGCAACCAATGCTCAGACCATGAATGAGTCCATGCCGGCCCGGGGCTGCCTATTCCCAGCGGGGCCGGGGGAGACACAGTGAATGACTGATGCGGCGCTGGTTTTGCGTGTTGAGTCCCAACATCTAACCCAACAGCGATGTCTTCGTCATGGCTGAACCACATCCGTCCCTGGCAGGCGAACACCGTCCTTCAGGCGGGGACTGCTTACGACGGTGACTCCCTCTTGAGCATCTGTTGTGGTCTCAATAGACGATACTCATGTGCCTGGGTCGGAGTGAGCCCGGTCGTCCCTTCCATCTAGAGGCAACTGAAATCGTCCACACGTCATGTCTTTGTCCGCTCGAGACTGGGCGCTCGCCACGCGCAAAACCCAAAAAATAAAAGAAAAAATTACTTGCTCACTTGCCGCACGAATGGGGCAAAGTGAGATGGCCAACTGGTCCGAAACTGGGCGTCCCCCGACGCCGTGGATGGCACATCTCTTGCGGATACCTGGGCAGAACGTGACCTGGATGGGATGCGCGACATTCCCAGGGTGCCTGCTTGGCCGGGACAGTTCGCTATCCCACATGCCTGCTCAGAATATGGGCAGCCTCCCTCAAGTGAAGAGGTGGTGTCGTTGGGAGTGAGTGGCCTGAGACGCAACACTGTGTTCCGGATCTTCAAGTTGGGGATGTTCATGACCCTTCATGGTACTCGGACTGTCGGGCGAATTTTACCTATCCGTCTGATAACCTGGACTCTATCAGGAGCAAAAGCATGACTGCCAGAGCTCTTGACCGAGCCTGCGTGCGCGTACCCTGCATCCATCGTCCGCCACCCCCGACTGGGCCTACTGCACTCCAGCACCCCGTGCCTGGTTCAGAATGCGCCTGGGGTCAAATATCATCATATCGCAACTGCACTCGATAATCACAACAAAACAGCAGTAGGACTTTCCACCTGATGTAGAGGCCAGCCCAGGAACGCCCCCTCTGTGAACCACCAACCGCAGAAAGGGGTAACATGATAGCTCAGGCATGTCAGAAAACAAGGCTTGTTGGTGTTTCCAGGGAGCGAGGCAAACATGTATTGGGCACTTTCCCTGACTATCTATCGGATGCTGTCTGCGTCAGACTCCCGTGTCAGACTCCACGTCCAAACCAGAACTCAGATCCAATACAAGCGTTGAAGACCTTTGATGCTATTCAGACGGCACGATGATGAGGACCTACTCACACAAACACCAGGCGAGAAGGCGGAGAACGCCATCTCGACAACACGAAACGGTAAGTCTTGATAATAGCAGCCCGTGAAGGGAAGCAGCTGCCGATGAACTACCTACTTATCCACGCGGAGCCCTTAGCTCTGACTATCATGGTCCTCAACATCTCGCACGAAGAGGCACTCTGGTTCCCAATGATGGCAAGAAAACGGCGGACTGTTTTACCTCCATAGTGCTGTTTCTTGTCTAATCATACAAGGCCAAACTGAAGGGCCATATCAATTTCGCTACGTCTGTTGCGCTTTTCCCTCATCACAAAAGCATCCGCCCATTTCATCATGCCTAGGAAGATAGAGAAGCAGTCTTGAAGGAGTCGCAGCCAGTTGGTCACCCATTCACTCCACTAATTGCCCCGCTCAAGACGCCATGTAGGTGGTGGCGTCGATGCCCTCCTTAGGGAACTCCCTGAATACACAGTTAGCAAGCACAAACGACAAGAGGAGTTGGAAAACATACGGAAGGGCCACCTCAAATCGCTTCTCGATCGACTGGAGAACCTCCTTGTCCTGGTCCGTCGTGACGAAGGAGATAGCCAGACCCTTGGTACCGAAACGGCCAGCACGGCCGACACGGTGGAGGTACGAGTCGGCATCGGCAGGCAGATCGTAGTTGATGGCGAGGTTGATGCGCTCAATATCGATACCACGTCCAAAGACATCGGTAGCGACACAGATACGCTTGTTGAACTCTTTGAACTCCTTGTAACGGCGAATACTGTGTTGACGTCAGTATCAAGTCTCACATGCAAATCATTTTCTGAACACGTACCGCTCCTCCTGGCTGACGCCAGAGTGCACAGCGATGGAAGGGAAGTTGCACTCGCGGAGCAGCTTGTCCAGCTCAGTAGCCCGGAGGGTGCTCTTGACGAAAATGATGACCTGGTTGAACTGAAGCTCGTCGAGAAGCTCGTTGAGCTTGCGGTTCTTCTCCCGCTCCTCAAGAGGGATATAGTATTGCTGCAGACCGTGCAGCGTCAACTTCGTGTCTTCGTCAACATAGTGCTCGGTGGGATTCTGCATGAACTTCCTGCAGATGGGCTTGATCTCATCGGACAAGGTGGCCGAGAACATCATCACCTGCTTCTGCTGGGGAGTGGCACGGAAAATATCCTGAACGTCGCGACGCATGTCTATGTGAAGGTTAGCGATGCTGTTCCCTACTGTGCCTGTCATTCATATGTCTTACCAATTTGGTCGAGCATCTTGTCGCACTCGTCAAGAATGAACATTCGAACGCTGCCGAGACGAAGGTGCTTGTCTCGCACGAGAGCGTTCAGACGGCCGGGGGTGCCGACAATGATGTGGGGATGGGTCTCCTTGTTCTTGAGAATCTCGGCGTCCTTTTGAATGGGAGTACCGCCATAGAAGACGCCGGTCTTGATGTCGGGCATATACTTGCTGAATCGGTTGTACTCGTTACGAATCTGGAAGGCCAGCTCGCGTGTGTGGCACATAACCAGAACCGAGCACTCTCCGGCGACTGGCTCAACTTGCTGGAGGGTCGTGAGAACGAAGACGGCCGTCTTTCCGAGACCAGACTTGGCCTGGCAGATGATATCACCACCAAGCATAGCCTGGGGGATACAAGTTTGCTGAACTGTATTCGAGTACCGGATTAGAATCGGCAAAGCAAGTGCGAATGATCACAGGTGACGAGGGTGTTCGAAAAGGGCAGGCCCGTCCATCGTCGCAGCAAAGATACAACCAGCATCGAAATCCTTTCTCCAACTCAAACTTGTTCCGGAAAAAGCTGACAAAGTATGTGCAATGGTCATGGCCACCGCCGCAACAGGCTAACGGCTTGACCAGCCCTCAGCGACCGTGATCCAACGACCAAAATGTCATCGGATCAGGGAGACGTTGATCCATAACCAGGACCCCGGAAAAGGGCTCGAGGCAGGAGGCGCAAGACTGAGCTTATGGCGCCATCTCTCGTCGGTTTTCCATCGTGCTGACTCAGTCAGGCACAGGGTATGGTGGCTGCCCGCGAGATATGCTTTCGCCAGAGCTCGACAGACTCCAAAGCGGGATGCGACTCCAGCGACGGTAAAGCCTGGCCTGAACAGAATTGTTGGTCGCGGGGTGACAGCTTCACCAGGCGCAAATTCGATCTCCAGTGGCGCGTCAAGCGCTCTTCTTCTTCTCCTTCCTCGCACCAGGACATTTGCTTCGCGTCGCCTTTCTTTTTCTTTGCTTGCTTGCGAGATGGACGGACCCGTGGGAGATGGAGGAGGGGTAACGACAAGCTGTGGGGATAAAAGGTCACGACTAACCCTCCGAGGGATGCTCGAATCCGCAGTCGGCAATAGCGCGCAGAAGCTCGGGCTTGAGCAGGAAGTCGCGGAATCCGGTAGAGTGAATGCCGACGTATGAACCCTTCTTGTCGACGTTCTGGCCGGCGGCGGCAGCATCGCCCTTCTTGCCGTTAGAGGCCGGAGCGGCGGACTCGTTGTTGAGCTCGTCGTCCGAGTAGTCGATGAGATCCTCCTCGGCGGACATTTTGGCGATGTTTTTGATTGAGGAAGCTTGATACGCGGTGGCAGCGGATCAGTATCAACAAAGATGCGAGACGCGGGAAGATGCGCCAACGGAATGCGAGATTCTGCGAGGCAACACGATGAGTCAATGGGTCGTTTGAGTGTCGCGCAGAAGAAAGCGGTGTTGGATGGTGGGGTCGTGGTGGAGGGAAATCTGGGGCTCGGTGCTGGAGGAGAGAAGGTAGAAAAATTCGGAGGGGTGAAGGAAGGCGAAAATGAGGTTGAGGTTGACGAGCACAGCCTCAGAGCCTGGTTTGACTGGCAAAGTCTAGCCGCTTGCGGTTAGGCCGAGCTGGGGCCACCTCAACTGCCCCACGCAAACAGCCATCACTTTTCGATGGAACTCAGTTTCACAGTCACAGAAAGAACGGAATTCAAGTGAGAAGAAGGCGCCGTGCACTCGGCACGAGGTGAATTTCCGGGCTGCCAAACACTGCCCAGACGCTGCTCGAAAGCTGGCGCAGTCTAGACACCCGCGATGGCGAAGGGAAAGAACAATGGCAGTGTCCAGAACCGGGCTATCTTTTCCCGAGTTTCCTTCCTGCAGCAGGCCGCGACGTTGCTTTCAGCGTCACCGGCGCAACAACCGACAGTCTCACATTCCAACACGGCCGCCACGGTACCGTACGCAGCGGAGAGCAACCTCGATGCCCACCCCCCTCTCCAGGGCATGTCACGGCGGCTCGCCACGGACCTGCGCTCGGTATCGCTCAAGACCCGGATTCGGCTCTCGCCAGCTGTGAAGCAAGCCATCTGCAAATTCTGCGACTCGATCCTCATCGAAGGTCAGTCATGCACGTCGAGTGTGGAAAACAAAAGCCGAGGCGGCAAGAAGCCCTGGGCTGACGTGATGGTCCGCAAATGCCACACGTGCGGACGAGAGAGGAGATATCCTGTCAGCGCACCGAGACCAAGGAGAAAAACGGAGAGAGCAGCAGGAGATGCCACTACTAGCGATGTGGCGGCCTGCCCTTCACCAACACGGAAGACAGGGAGGAATCAGGCAGGGTGAATGAACGAAGGGTTACCGAACCGGTCGATTATCACGACATATTCCTGGCGGCGCCTGAGAAGGCAACCGCAACCTCCAGACCGGATGACGAGACGGACTCGAATACTTGAGGACCAAAGTCACGGAGAAGCTTGTCTGCCAGATACGACGAGAGCATCCACTGTGCCCCCGAGAAGGAGCCAACTGATGCCGTTGCACAACCGTCCGTCGCTAGCTTTGGGCTTCTGTGCTTGGCCGTTTACATCTGACACCTGAAGTTGGCCATTGAGGTCGAGCTACCTGACATCATACAGCTCCATAATCCTGCTACAAGTTGTATTTCTAGCTCGAATGGGCCAGAATATCTCATCTGTGCCCTTCTGATAGCTCAGATAGCGAGATGGGCAGCTTGCATCCCAGCTGATGCTTGTCAGAACACAAATATTCTAGCAACCCTGCTAACATTCGTTTGTTCAGCTACCATCCTCGTGCTCTTTTTAATCGAACCCCGGGGATGCATCGTCCACGCGAGAGAAAGCCGTTGGCACGTAGCCTGTTTGGCGCGCCCATCCAAAATGGTATCTGTTAGTAGCGCAAATGCCGTGGCTTCTTTTCACCTCTGTGCTCACTTCTGTCCCTGTTGCTGTTGCTGGACCGACTCCTCCCCTAGAACCTTGCTGGCCGCCATGAAGCTGCAAAGTTTTAGTAGACTTCTCGAACAGCCTTCCGGTGTGAAACTCACAGTCCGCCGTGCCAACTCCCCAGGCCACGCATGCATTCGGCCTGGACGCTCGTCATGCGCAAGAGGTTCTCCGTGTCTGCCAGATTGGAGGACAGTTGCGCAAGCTGGGAATGAAGTTGGGTCTGTAACAGCAGTCAACGACGCGTTTTGTTTCTGGAGGGCGCCCTGGATTTGCATACCAACTGCCTGGCCTTGACTGCGCTCCCGGATGTGGCCATGGACTGGCGCGTCGCGCCGCTCTGCATGTTTGGGTTCCGGCTCGCCATAGCTTTTTCTTGACTCTTTTGCACGCTACCTATATCGTCAGGAAATATTTGGCGGGTCTGATTACAACTGAACATTCGGTACCTTGGGATAAATCAGGCGTCCTCTGGCACTAGTTTTGCGTCGCATGAGTTTGATGTTGTCAAATGCCCCGCGTTCGTTGCAAACATTGGAAGTCTGGGACTGCGGGGCAAACCAGTGGACGTTTCTCACCGAACAGGGCAGCAATGGAACCAAGGACCTCTCTCACGAAATGAACAAGACCCAGCCTAACATAACTGAGCGATGCCTGTCTCACTGTTATTAGTCACTCTGGCGACCTGTCAGATGCAGACTAAGAAAAGGTGCCTGAATCCGCCAACACGTTCATGGGCCAACGGCCGGGATCCAGCACCTGTCGGAATTGAACGGTGACTGCAATCACTCAACAATAAACTGGGATCAAACCGCTACATAATAAGATGCCACCTAGGTAGTCTAAGGCCAGGAGAATAGAACAACTTCAGTTCAGGCGAGCGCGCCGTTGTTCTGCCATGTCTCGTTCGGTATTTAGCCCACATGAACCTCCCCTCAATCCACCCTGCCCTGTGTATGTTCTTAGGTAGCCGGAGGCATACCAGTACCTAGTTGTACAACCACGCCCAAACGATTGGGAAATCCTGCGTATACGAGATGCTCCAGAAGTTGTTACACACCTTGATGGCCACTGGGGGTTTTACCTAGGTATCTATCCAGTCGGCACCGCCTGAGTCAGGCCCAATACAGAGAGGTCCACCACACAAAGCAAACGAGGGCAGCAAAAAGGAGGATGGAAAAAATTAAACAGTAGATTGCTGAGAATCTTCAATGATCAAGCCCGGGTTCGATCCGGAGACCTTCAGTGTGTTAGACTGACGTGATAACCAACTACACCACTCGACCAATGACTTGATGAATAAACATTGGCCGCTGTTGGCATCTTGAGTTCTGCTCAGCATCACCGCCATTCACCATCTAGTGTGGTGATGATCACTGACAACAGAGCATTGCAGCTTGCGAATGTGTTCATATCAAAATGTTCATCCACGCCAACACATACTGCTATCGGTCGTCTCCAACATCTGCCATCATCTTTGCCCCACCCCGCTCCCCCCCCCAAGGCTCAACTCACCCACATACACTGACCATCACGCGTGCGCTGTGGAAACTCTCTTGTCCTGGCATCGATGGGGTTTCATTTCATTCCACACTCTCTGCCGAAGCTACTTCAAAATCCATCTTCTCCACCTCCCTCGGCCCATCTCCACGCCGCAACGTAATCGTGGATACCAAAAAAAAAAGCCAATTATGCCATGTCTCGTCTTCTCTCACTCCCTCCGTTGAAGCTCTGCGAACCGACCACCTCGTGAAGAAACTTGGCTTGAATAAACCATTTTGATGCAATTTGCATGCAGAAAACAGCAGTAATTACCGGGGAAACCCAAAGAGACAAGATAGGCAAAAGACCCAATACCAATAACAAAGCAAGCTTGACGAGGTAGACGTAGAGAAGACAAAAAGATGATCTCGTCATTGTTTTCTCCCACAGCACATAAAAAGACTCGGACACACGAAATATGCCTATGTACCTGTATCTCGTCGATCCCAGACTCTCCACACTGATCGTGCCATCCATCGGCCACTTTCATCGTCCCAACACCGGCCCAACAGCATCAAAATAAGTATTATGTGTACGAGTATGACGCGACGCCGCACCGTCTCTTCTTCCCTTGGTCGAAAAGTAATAACCCAAAGCATCCGTACACCCCCTCTAACAAAAAAACGAAGCTCCGAGATATGTAATCTGTCGAATTCTGCCGCGTCGTGCTTCATGCTTTCCACCATTCAGTATAATAGCAAACTTTTCTTAAACCAAATTCGTGCGGCTCTGATGAAGGCTGTGGCAATGCAGCACAGCCGATCCTGTGGATGGGCGTGATGGCATCGCTGGGCATCGTCGGACGTCCAGCCCCCGCGCTGCGATCTCCTCCACTCCCTCTTTCCCCCCCGGAGATGTGGGTCGGGTGCGCTGACCAAATTGGCTCGAATGCGAAGCTGGTTGATGTTGCGTTTATCGGACGCCGAGGGGCAATCGGGGACCTAAGCTGCTTTGACTACTGTGGGCAGAGGGCTCAGAGTCGAGGTGTGTGGAATCACCACTGCCCGCGCTGGCGCTCGCACTACCAGTCAGACTTGGCACGTTCTTTCCCTTCGGTGGTTTAAGGGCGCTCACCCCAGCGTGCTGTTCCACCTGCTGTGGTGCCACAGCATTGCCGTGGCCAGGAGGATATCGGGGAATGGGTTGTTGCATACCGTTGGGGGGTGATGGGCGGCCGTTCATGTGGCCATTCATTTGCCCGTTCATCTGGGGCCCAGGATAGCCATTCGGAGGTGAAGGTCGCCCACCAGGCCCACCTCGGATCGAAGGGCTGTACGGGTTTCCGGGTGACTGGCTTGATCGCCGCGGCCCATTGCCGTTCATGCCCATTGGTGGGCCATTGCCGTACTGCAACTCATCGAGACGGGCTGCCGTAAGCGAATTCGCTCTTGATTCCGCGTGCATCGCTCCCCGATCCACAGTGCCATAGCGATTCGAGGTAAAGCCAAGCAGCGGGTCATCCATCAGGTTTTCGTGAAGTCCCGGAACTCCGCTCATGACCTGGCTGGATCGATTTCTCCCGAAGCTCGGCCGGAACCTGCTACTTCTGGAGGGCGCCGAATCGTGCTCAGGATTCTTCCGGAATTGCGCGGCACTACTCGGGGCCTTCCGGTTTTTCTTTGACGTGACGCTCATCATGTCAAAGTTGTCAGGGTCGATCATAGACTGGGCGGGCGCAGCGGCAGGGTCGAAATAGTCGTCCTCGTCATCGTCATCATCGTACATGGCGCCGTTGTTGTTCCGCATCGAGGGAGGAGGTCCCCTCCTAGGCCCAGGCCCAGGTCCGACACCGGACGCGGCGCGTCTAAGTCTTATCTCCTGCTCCCTCAGCTGGAGCTCCCGTTGTCTCAACTGGAGTTCTCGTTCCCTCAACGCCAGGTCGTGGGCCTGCGGCGGGTACCCAACCTCGCCGCCCTCAGGAATCTCATCGTAGACCACCAAATGGCTGAATTCGTCCAGATCTGCTCCTTCCATCGAACCCCGTCTTGATGCTTGTCGGCTGTTCGGCATAGACATCCCATTTGGTGGTGGCCTGGGATAGCCATTTGGTCCACCGTTCATCCCAGGGGGTGGACGCCGCATGCCATTGGGTCCCGGGGGTCCTCTGGGTCGCGGCCTCGGGCCCATGCCGTTGCCGTTGGGCATCCCGTTGGAGGACATCCGAGGGGGAGGACCTTGGCTGGACATGCGGGGCAACGGGGAAGGTGTGCCGGATGGTGAACCGGGCTGAGGGGGTGGTGCAAGGACGTCCAGCTTCGGCCTGTTGCGATTGGTGATGTTGAGGTTGTGGAGGATTGAATACAGCGTTTCGATTCGTGGCGTGGGAATGCCAGTCTCTTGAGATAACCTGATCGGGGATCCAAGGTACGTCTCTACCTCCATGGGTCGTCTTGCTGTGTAATCTTGCCACATAATATTGTCATTCGTATTTCGAGAGAATTCGTCGATCGTGTTCTTCTTGAACTCTGGCGGGAATTTGCATCCTTGTGCCTCGGCCAAGGCCAGCAACTCGTCGATGATGTCTGACACCAACTTCGATACGCCCACTTTATCAAGAAGCGCCGAGTAGCTAGGAGTCTCGAAAAGCACCGTCAAGGGATGAAACGCAATAGGTCTGTCGAGCACGTCAATTTCGCGTCAAGAAAAGGGAGTTGGAGAATCAGCATTTGCTCACCCGATTACCCGCTCGTATTGCTGTTGCCGGATGTTACTTGACACTTTGCAATCGACCTGGCCAGTGCTAAGGGTCATAGCCAAAGCCTGAGCCATATCCTCTTGAATCGAAGGCGGGATGTTGGGGTTTCCGTTGGCCGGTCCAACCCACACCTCAGTCGACCCCTTGTGCTCGAATTCACTGCCGCCGAGCTGGGCAAGATCGGCGCCGCAAACGAGAGACAGGACTACATTAGTCGGGAAACGCTCTTCGATGGCTGATTCGAGGCCGAGCGAGTGCGTGGTATTAACGAGGATACATGTATGCTGGGGCGTGACGACGGAATCGATGACTGAAGCGAGGTCGTAGACATCGGGGAGCGCTTTTATACACAGGATGACGTAGTCGAAAGCACCCTCTCTGCGCGACGCTGCTTCTTCGGGCGCCCGGACGACTGCGAAAGTGTCAATCTTCTTGCGCACGCTCGGCCGCGGGTGGTTGGACAGGAGGTTAGGGAGGTCGGAGAGTGCATACCATATCGAGGCTTAAAGCGCTCATTGCCAAAGACGGGGGACCTGATCCCAACGTATCAGCACGGCCCAGGGCAGGCGAGTAGAAATGCGCGCACATCTGCGAAGCCGACTTACTTGAATGATATTCCGTACTGCGACACATGTTCGAAGCCCGTCTTCCACACGAGGGTGACGTCGCAGGCATTTGTTGCTTGCAACCGCCATGATAAGAAGGCCGAGACTGGATTCCCACCGACTATAACCACTTTCATCAGCTCATACTCTTCAGACATGGTTCGCTCCGGGAACGAGGGCGGCGCATATGGTAGGAAGCAATCCTCTCGTGCTCAGCAAAACGAGTGTGGTGAGGAAGGCTGGGTGGCAGCAGGAGCAAGGAAAGAAAGTCGGACGAGCGAAGCCAAGCGTCGAGCGATTCCCACTCTTTTTGGACTCGTCTGGGGAATTGGGGTCGCACTGGGCTGAAGAAGGGTATACAGAAAGGGCGGGAGAGAGGTACGGAGCCTAACAGGCGCTGAGCTGGGTACATACCTGACAAGATCTTGAGTCGGGGCGTCATGGGTGCCATGGTGGAGGCCCGATCTGGGATAGTGGGCTGAACAAGTTTTGAAGCTGCAACAGCAGCGGCTGTCTCCTGGTGGTTGACAGCGCTCAGCCCAGGAGTAGGCCCAAAAAGTCGACGCCTGTGCGCAACCACCGGCGCGGCCCAATTCCCCTTGTGGCGCGCGTGGGGTTTATTTTATCTTGTCCCCTTTCTCTTCCCGGTCGACCTTGCTCGTACCTGGTGCGAGATATCGAGCTCTCAACAACACGTCGAAGACTGACGGGCGGGGGAGCGAACTGCTATCTCGCGGCGGCGACGACGTGATGATGTGCCCGAAAGGAGGCTGACGACGGGGGTGTTCGGTGCGGCAGCGCCCTTGCCCGAGATTTGTCCAACAGGGCTTGCAGATCGGGGATGCGGATGAAGCGATTGACAGATCACAGACCCATTCGGGGTCTCTAGGTATCAGAACGACCGGACGAGCGTCTCGACGACGGCTGCAGCAAGCTAGTGGAGAGCAATTCGACGATCGGTGTGCGGAAGTGGCGCTGGGGGATCTAATCAAAAAAAAAAAAAAAAAAAGACCAGCGCGACTCCAGTGCAGCCAGTTAGCAGCAAAAACGCAGCGAGCGGAAGCTGGCAAGAAACTGGCAGCGAGCCCGTCAGTGGCACTAGAGGGGCGTGACGCCTTGACAGGGAGACCTCCACTGGACTGGCGTGGGACTCCTTGGATTCGATGGGTCGGGGTCAGGGAGGCTGGGTTGGGCGACGCGGCGTCAGACTGCGGTGACCAAGCCGGCGATGATAGGCCGAGCGGGTAGCAAAGAACGGCCCTCTCCCCCTACCACGGCGTTGTTGGCAGGTCTCTTGCGTCTGGTCTCAGTCTCACTAGTCTCGTTCCGTAAAAGGCCGCGGAGTCTGCGAGGGCGGTGGCCGAGCTGCGTGTTGCTTGCGTTGCGGGATGTGGATGGGATGCGGATGCAAGCCAAATGTGAGGCAGCAAAACGAGCGACGAGTTCGGGCGGGCGGACGGGCAGGGAACCACGGGGAAACCTGAACGTGCCTCCTGCGCCTGCTGGTGCTGCCGCTGCTGCTTCAGCCAAATCACCCCTTCGAGACGCTGGGGCGGCGCCAAGCAGGTGCGCTAACAGCCAGGTGCAGCCAAGTTGCAGCGTGTTGTGGCTCCGGAATAGCGATGGCTTCGTCGTCTTTTCGTGGAACAGACTGGAGCCCGTGGGATTAGAATTAAATGCAGGATAGGAATCAAGAGAAGGAGAGAGAAGAGAGTGAGAATTGCGGACTCGAAAGGCCCGATGGATGCAAAGTGGATGCGGCAAGGTGGGAAAATGCTGGCTGCGTTGCAACAAGTTGCGTGTTTCGCCTGCAGACGGGACTACGCTCGTGTTTCTGCTGTGCCTGCAACTCTGCCTGCTCTCCCAGGCGGGCAGGGGGAGACCGTTCGCTGGTGGTGGTGGTAGTGGTGGTGGTCACTGCTGAATGCCGGGCATGCTCGTGGCAGGGTGGGAGGGCAGGCGAGGAAGGTGGAAGTGGGTTCGGGCGGCGGTTGAATGGCTGGCATGCATGCGCATCCGGGTTGATGAACCTGAATTCAACGCAACGGCCCAGCAACTGCTCTCACACACATACGGGCCCAGCGGATACTCGGTTTCTTTCATCAGAGGCCGGTGTGTGCAGCTGTGAATGACGGGGCAAAAATCATCCGGGAGGAAAAACCACCAGGCACCAACCCATTAGATCTCCTGGCATGAGAATTTACACACATCGCGTCACTTACTATCCTGCCGTGGGTACGGACTCCCTCCCTGGCAGGAGCACGGTGTTTACCGTGCTTGTCGCCCTGGCGCCGGAGCGCAACGCATCCTGACCCATGTCCAATCTCTGTTCCCGGCTTTTTGGTTGTATTTTTCACCAACCCCCAAAGGCCTGAATGCGATGCATCTGCAATGTGAGCGGATTCTAGAATGGCCCGCGGGAACCCGACCGGGATCCTACACCTTTTGGCCGCGTTCCATCGCTGCTCGACGAAAATAAAATGCACCAGGACTCATCAAGGGGTGACAGAACCTCCACTTGATCGCCCTGAGATCAGGAATTTGGGTCTGGGCAATCTTCTGCAGTGGATCTGCCTCGGAAAGGGATGCGCTCTTCTGCACGCGACAGGGAGGCGGGAGCCTGGCTGGGGACGGGGCCCATCAATCGAGGTGCCTGTGACGTGGGGTTTGCTCTCTGTTGCAGCGCAGTCTCTACGGGTTTGAGCAACGGTGGAGAGGATGGGAGTTTCCCATCAGTTCAGGTGCTGGGCATTGGACCATGATTGACCGATATCATTCCTGGCTAATAAACCCACAGAGCAGTGTCAGGGGGGAAAACGCGCCAGCTATTGAAAGAACACCGGATGCAGGGACTGGAAATTCATGGTGCTTCTTTCGGTGATGATGTTCAGACCGATGCCCGGCGTCCTCCCGCCGAGGAAGCCAGGGTCTTCGGCGGAGAGGTCCAAGGGGTTTGACAGTTGTTAGTCATCCAAACGCCCACGGGTTGGACTACACTAGCCAACTCGATTGTGCCAATAGACAGTGCGTTCACCTATTTTTTCAGCAGGTTGCAATTATCCTCTCCTCCAGGAGGTGAAGTTTGAAGCAGCACCAGCTCTGGCGCTCGCCCCTTACGCTCCTGAATACGTGTATTCTCTGGGCATCTGAAAATAGGAGCGACTTGGCTGCGTTATCTTCCAGGAAACGACCCTTGTTCTTCGGTAGCGGTTATGATTTGCCCCTGGCATCACTTGCCCAGCTCTCCCGAACACGCGCCATGTACCAGGAACCAGTCAGATCAACCAAAAATGGTTGCAGAGGCAGGTCGCGAGTGACACCGGCCCGAGCAAGGGAGCTGGCAGGCAGGGGTTCCGTCAGGGCAAAATCGGATTCATCGACGACATGGTACGCCTTGGAACAGCGTCGCATCGCATGGTGTGGTTTGCGATAGGCTATTCTCCCAAGTCGACGTCGGCCGGAAACTTCCATTCTCTAGTTCAGCTTCATTGTTCAAAGTGAAGTGTCTCTTCAAAATACAGTTCCAAACAAACTCACTCTGCGATGCCGCAGCAAATAGCGTCTTAGGTTTGTTATCAAGTTGTCAGGTGGCGGTGTGATGAGTTTCAAAGATTGAGCGGGGCTCCTGGTCTTGCAGAGCGGCGAATGGGATGGCGGATTGCCGCGAGTTTGCTGCGCAGTTTCGCTGAGAACCTCGTCTGATGGTAAGACACCTCCTGCATAGAGGTGTATCCGGAGAAAAACTCAGGGCCAAGGTCCCGGACAGGGCGCCGATATCACATTCATTCGGAGCGGATTTGAAGGCATCCGGAAGACCGGGCAGGAGACCAGCACTGCTACCCGATTCTCAGCAAATCGCCAGCATCCGATCGAGGCGGCATGGCGGGCGCGGAATTGAACCTGCCCAGAAGCCGCCACTCACAACGCCTTGGCCGTTTCCTCCACTTTGTTGACTGACAACTAAAACCAACCTAAGGAAAACAAACTGATTGCGGGGTTTGCAAATTCCGTTCATTCACGCAACATGCGCACAGTCAGATGTCTTGCAGTTTTCCAATCTGTCAAATCTTTGTAACCCTCCGGGTATTTTGCTGGCAGTTCAATACGAGGCAACCAGCTTCCTCCAAGAGGAATCGGAGATGCGAGAGAGTGGATACTTTGAAGGCGCAGCAGAATGGCCTGATGGACCTATTAGGTACTTGCCCTTGGTGTCTTGACTTGCCATCGTTTCCACTTGTTGGTGGCAAGAAGCGATTGATCTCGTTCAAGTCGCTCGGGTCCAGCTTGAAAGCGTTCACAGCGTTCACACATGGGCTGTTGTCAAGCTGAAGCCACTACCGTGGGTGGGGCAGAGGCTCGGTTCCATCCAAAGGCCGGTCAATGACGCACTTCCAGCTGACAAGCCGAAGGGAGCAAGCAACCCAACCAAGCTGAAAATGCTCGCAAACAGCCGCGCGCACATACAGACATCCCTCCGGCGGGTATGCCGTGCTGTCGACGCGATACAACGCCGTGATGTCTGTCTGGTCATATCTTGATTATTACAATAGCACGCACGCCGTTGAAGAACCAAAGGGCGCGCTTCATCCCGAGCCCCACCCCCAGCCAACAATGTAGGGATGTTGGAAATCTAGCAATTCTAGAGCTCATTGTCGGTCTTTCAAAGCAGGCAATTCCTCTATAGCTTGTCGCTCGGAGCATCGAGTTATTTTTCCAGACTGTCCCAAGCAGGCCCCGTTGTTGCAATCTCCAAAAAAGGAGCAAAAAAACAGGGCACGACCAACGTTGATGGCGACTCTCCCATACCCGGCTAACCGGACTCAGGAACCAATCACTGGCAGCTTCGATCGCGCCCGATGCTTGATTCCTGCACAGTTTCTCGGTCTCCAACATTCATGGCAGCGTGGCATCCATCCATCCTCAGAGCATGCCCAACCGTGACGATTTGTCCGAGGGCCGCCAGTTGTTGACGACGTTCTTAGAAGTGGGGGTTGCGTTCCCGGGGGAATTGTTCTTTGGGACGCAACGGCCAGGATACAACCAGGAGGCCACGGAGACGTCGGTTCGGGATCCGCTTGTGTCAGCGGGTGTCAATCTGCTAAGATTGCGAGAATCCCATGTTCGAAAGAGCATCTGCATGTTCCAACCCCCATGCCCTCCTTGTCAAAGCGCCGAACGGCCCGGTCCAAAACCTCCGGGTCGATCATCAGTGGCAAGCGCCTTGCTGTCCAACTCCCCAGCCCTCCAGCTCTCCACCAAGAGAGCCGCATCGGGCATGTCAGACACCATCTTCAGCCTCTTGAACTCTAAATGAAATGGCAGAGGTGGCCCGTTGCTTGTTCAGCTCTCAATCGCGCGTAGTTGTCCACCAGCAAGATTGCGGCCAGCAAGCAACAAGACAAGCAGCTGCTAGCATGCTAGCAGGCAGGTTTTCCTGCTGATTATCGAATCGGCATCACTGAGGAGCGACGCCTTTCAAGTTTCCAACTCTGGTGTCGGTCGCAATATCGCCCACCCAGTCCGGGCCTACTGCCGCGATTTCGTCGGCTTCCCGGAGACGTCTAGAGCATCATTGGCCCAGGCTTTGCGGGGGGAGCAAGCAAGGGCAAAAAGCAAGGCCAGCGACAATCACCAAAGCTGGCATGTCCGTTCGTCTCGTTCCCGTATTGGCCAACCCAACATGATCCTTGGGCAATTCTGGAAGGCGCTTCGTTGTTGTTGTTGTTCTCAAAGAGGAACGAAACTCCGCCTCGCATGGATCTGATGGAGACCCAAACAAGGGAAGCATTGAGGGTTTAACTGCCTACATACAAAAAACAACACATGCTATGGACGAGACAGCCAGCGGCCGGGTTCTAGGCCCGGCAACATCATCTGGCACAATTGGGATCTCCAAGATATCTTCTGGAGAACGCGCAGCCAGCGACCAATCTATCTCGCACATGCTTCCCGCGTTGCATCCCGCCCGTCTCATGGGAACGACGGGTGGCTGCCGACACTGAGACACCGGGTCGCTGCAGTGCCACTCAAGACTCGAGCAAAGCGGACGAGGACACGGCCACGCGAGCTTGCACCAGGGCTCGTATCTGTAGACATGTTTTGTACACGCTGCTTATCCTCTCGAATTTCGTCATTACCGCGTCTCCCTTTTCAAGCCGGGCGTGCATTCCGAAATCAGTCTGAACGGCAGGCGCTTATTGCCCCTCGACCGGCTGAATTGACCAACAACATGGTCGGCGGCATTGACGTGCTCGGTCAGTCGGGGTGTCCAATGACGGTGCAGAAAGCCTTGGACCAATATACCTGACCAAGGCGTTGTCATTGTCATTGGGAGGGGATGGTTGGTTGAGCTTGGCCCACGACGCGACAATAGTGTTGGGCCTCGTCCTTTGCGTCTTGTTTGCTTGCTGGCTGGCTGGGTTCTTGCGCCCCGAGATGCGAATATTGGCAATATTATTATTCCGGCTCCCCTGGTTGTTCATCATCGCTGGATGTTCAGGAGCTATGGCTCCGAACAGCACGGGTTGTTGGTTTCTCGGCACATACTGACAGTAAATGTAGGACATGAAATCAAGCTTTTGAGGGCCGCAACAAGGTGGTGCAATAGCGTCCCAATTTCGAACATGTCAAAGACCGCAAGCCGACCATGAACAGCCCAAACAAACCTGATTCGTCCTCCAGGTCCCTCGGGGTCCTCACGGGTGTGGCGTCCGTTTACCCCTGAACCCCCCTTGTTGGTCGCAGCGCCGAAGAGAACGTTGGTTGGACGAGGTTTCAGCCTCATACTCATTGTTATCTGTTCTTGTTCTTCAGCGGCGTGATGATCCGCTGAGGTACCGTAGGAACCGCCAGTGCGTCTCAGATGCGGTGCCCCAACGCTCAGCGCGCTCAGTCGGTAATCTTGCGGGCATAGTTATCTGAATAGCAGCATCACCACCTCGGACACTCATGCTGCGTGAACGCATGCGGCCACATGGCGCAACCTCCGCATTTCGTCGGTGCACCCCGTTCCCCTTATCTCTCTTTTGCTGACTTTTTTCTTTCCTTCTTTCTCTCTCGGCAGTCGGGAAGGGTGCTGATTCGTCGATAACGGAGAGACAGAATTCAGGAGGGGCACGGTCAGTAAAATGATGAGGCTGAGCTAGCAGTTCGTAACTTGAAAGGAGGCTGGTTGATCGGTGGGCGTCTTCGCCGGACGTTTTCGTAGGCGCTAGAGAGGCGCGCGCTGGTGGTAATGAGGGCTCAAGGATTGGTTCGTGGAAGTCACTGTCTTGGACAATCCGTACCGAATCTGCGTCAGTTAATGGTTGCATCTGCTTTGCCTTCCGGGCGGTGAGGATTGCAATAGGGGGTGCTTGTTTTGGAGCTACCTGCCATTGGAAAGGGGCGCCTCCATGCTGCTGTCCATCATATGTGCATTGTATGGCATCTGACCCAGGAGGATCAAGACCCCTTTTCGATGCACCACCAGGACAGATTGTTGTCAACAAGGTTTACCGCCTTTTGGGGATAACGCATCCTGACAGGCTCGCCAAAGGTGAATAGAGGCCGTCGGGTCTGCGCAGCATGATCTGCTGTGTTCTTCGGTCGTGCTCACGGCTGTTGGGTTCAGACATCACGGTAAGGTACTTCACCCAGCTGTTTCTCATGGTGACATGACGTACACGATAACTGGGAATACTTCGGACGAACAGGATGACAGCCCGGAGCTCACTATTGTACCCCCTTTCTGGCAACATCCCCGTGCTGCCCGGACAATACCAACAACTCGCTTGGTAGTGTAGAGTGTCCACAATCTCATCGCCTCCTCGTAACTCATGCGCACATCAGATGTCCAGAAACAAAACCCTGCGGACCGCAAGCTCAGCAGATCTCCAGCGTGACCCTGTTGTCCTTTGTTTCACTCCCAGAAGAATAACCATGAGAGAATACAATCTCTACTGATGAACCGACCTGCTTCCTGCCCCCATGTCCCTTCTCGTCCCTTCTCTTCCCTACTCTTGGCCGCCGTCACCAATCGACAACTAGTATAATCACAACTTGCACATTTTCACATGTCGGACATACTGCCACAGCATGCCTTATCCTCCCGCTAGGGGGCCCATACCTGAAAAGAAACCCATCCGCGCCCTCCAAACTACACGTCATCCCCCCCAAAAAGAGGGACTCGCCCCTGGACTCAAACTTCCAAACCAAACAGTGGAACCAGCGGACAGGACCAAAAATCAAACTTCAATGCCTAATACTGGAATCGAACCAGTGATCTTTGCATGTGCCCGATGAGAGGATACAAGTGCAACGCATTACCACTGTGCTAATCAGGCTTGTTGATGGGATCTCCTGTAGGTAGATGCTCACATGAGGGACAGTATACTCGCCACGAGGAAGCCCTGTTGACAGAAGGAGCCCTGGTCTAGAATCGGGGTCGGGATATTGTCCCCCTTTGGCGCGGCTGTCTGATATTGACTGCTACAACGTCTACAGTATGTTTCCGGGTGTGAGAAACTTGTCATGTCTGAGGCCAAGTACGCGTTTGGCGATGGTGGTGTTGAAATTTCGGACTGACGACTGCCTGTGGAAGTCGAGCTCGGGCGCAGATAAGCATTCAACATACGGGTTCCGTCTGGCACATGTTTCCTTCGCTGACCTGACACTCTGGTCAGCACAGGTCTTGTCACTACGATTTTGGAGTCTTGTTGAAAGAAGGGGAAGCCTAGGAAAAGGTTGAGATACCCCACCCTGTAAGGTCCCTCTTCAACCTATGTGCGACGCAGGAGAATATGCGTGATCGTGTAGATGCTTCAATTGTTTTCCCAAGACTGTGCAAGGGTCACTCTTACATCTATCCAACATGCATTTTCATAACTCATAAGTGGCTTGCCCTCGGGGCCTAGGTCATCTTCGTCCACTTCAATGTTGTGCTTACTTGCCGAGTCCAGGCTCGGCGCCACCTCATATGAGGAGCCCACAGGTCCATGAGGCTTTATTTACTGCCTCAGAACACTGCCCAAAACTTCCACCCAACCACTGACACCTTCGCCATGAGAAAGGCCACCACCGAGGCAACATAACACACTCCCGTGAGTACAATGAGGCCCCAGTATTCCCCTTTATTTGACTCGACCACCTTGCCCGCAATGGGAATCCCAATCAGCACCGCCACCGAGACAATTGTGTAGCACGTCGCGTAGTATCTTCCGTAGTGTTGTGTTCTGCAGAGTCTCCCTATCGCAACAGGGACCATGCTGATATTGCACCCACTTGTGAAGCCAAACACCAGCGCAAACACGATGATCCCAGCCTTGGTATGGCCCACTGGCAACCAGACACCAAAACACGCTATGACGGTGATGAAGGCTGAGATCATGTTTACGTTGAAGGGCCCTATCCGGTCGGCCCAGTACCCCGGCAGCACGCGTCCAAACACGGAGCCCGTGTTGAGTATGGTGATGATGTCGAAACTAAAGGCGTGGCTGAACCCCTTGCTGAGGACATAGCTCGACAAATACGTCAAGGGGATGAATAGCGCGAACTCAAGCATGAAGACGGCAATTGTTGTCAGCGCAAACGCCTTGTTCTTGAAGATGAGAACGTCGGGATGAACACTCGCGTTTGGAGCAGGCGGAAGACGTGAGCGGATGAGGAAGTTCGCCACGATGGTGACGGCAAAGCATAGGAACGCAAGAATGCGGATACCCCAAGCCCAACCGACAGAGCTAAACTGACGCTGCAGCATGAGGGGAAAGATGATGCCGCCAACCGAACCCGCTGTACTAGCAATGCCCGTGGCAAAGCCACGGCGCGCCCGAAAGAAGTGGCCAACAGCGGCGATAGAAGGCTGCAGTGGACAAGTCAGCGAACACTCTTCCATTTGAAAGCGGGAAACTCACCGTGAAGAGGAGCGAGCTCGCAAGTCCGCTGAGGATGCCAAAGGCGAGCAGGAAGTGCCAGTACTCGTAGCTGATGCTGAGCAGCATCAGACTGACAGCGAGACATGCGGTTCCGGACATGATGAGGTATCGTGGGCCATACTTGTCGAAGAGCGGGCCAATGTAGATACCGAGAAAGAAGCTGACAAAAGTGTAAACGGAGAAGATCCAGCCGATGGTGCCCGGGTCGTAGCTCGCTAGCTGGTTGCTGGACACATATGTCTGGAATGTCGCTAGGATGTTCATGATCCCGAGCGCAGCGAATAGCGCCAGCCAGCATCCGAAAACCACCAGCCACGCCCGGACGCCGCCTTCGGGATACTCATTGTCATCGGCCTCGGACAGCGGGACCGCCTCGGATGCAGCGTCGAACCGGGAGGAGGCGCTGTCGGACGCCGATACAGGGTCCACTTCTCGCACGCCCTCTTTTGACGACTTCTCACCGCTTGACTTGGGATCCGAATCGCATGTTGGGACAATGGAAATGGGCGTCGTCATTATTTGTTCGGCCATCAGATTGGCGTCAGGATCCGAGGTGGCGGCCAGACACCCAGGTCGTGCGGCCGTCTTGGCATCATCCTGTCGCCGCCGAACCGAATCCGCACCCGGCCCCGGGACCCATTTCTCATCCATTTCGGCGTCAAGGGTTAAGAAAAGAGCGGAGCAGCAGCTCTACAGCTGAATCCGTGTCCCGGCGCGCGCGGCGCGGCTCATGCCGTATATGTTCGAGCGAGGGACCGGGCTGTCATTTGAAGGGCGCAGAGGCAGTCAATGGCAAGGAAGATGGAAAGAGGAGAAAAGAGGAAGAAGAAGGAGCATGCAGCTCGGCCAGAGGGGGGAGCCGGTGAGGAGTTTACGTCAGTCCATGGCAAGAATGGAGCCAGGAGGAGTTTGGAATGCATGGAGACGAGGCAAGTGCTAGCGACGACCGGTTCTTTCTGTCAAACGCGCTTTGGGCTTTGAGCTTTGAGCCGGGGCCACTTACCGACATTACTAGATCGGCCATTAGTTGCTTTCACACCTCACATTGCGTCTCACATTGCCCCCAAGCACCCGAATGGTGGTAATAATGGGAACGCGGAACTCGCCCGGACGCAGCACGTGGTGGTCGTTTGGTGGGTGTCTGAGTGTGTGTTCTGCCACAACCACCATCCATTCATTCCTTCGGCTCTTCTAGGCCCTCTGGCCCTGTACGGGTCTAGACTGCGGGGCTCAATGTCTCTGCCTTTTCCTCGGGCCTCCCGCACTTTCATATCCCCCAGTCCAATGGTACCTACATATTAATAAGGGAAGAAACCATCATTAGAATATAAGGCGCACCACAGTTCCGGATTGCATCATTATTGTGGCGTCGTGCTAACAAGCAAACAGCAGCGGTGGAAACTACGGCTAAAATGCTGGGCACACAGATGGCAAACCACCCAATTGGTGCAGTTAGACAGGAGCATGAGCCTCCACACCACCTTACCCCTCCACGCCTTCCCGCTTGTTGGGGATCTCAGGGTCGTTTCCGCCAGCCGCAGTAAAGATTCCGGGATATTGTAGCGAGACGCTACCGAGATGCCAAAACCTACCAGTACTTGGGTAAGATGTCAGTCAGCCTGCAAGGCAGCGAACAGCGCGACGTAGTCCATGTGAGCGGCGGGGATTGCAACCGTTTGAGACAAGCCACTGCGGCTCTGACTTCCACATCTGTGGCACGGCCAGGGTCAGGGCGAAACGGTGTCGCCGTTACGGGCAACGATTGTTGCTCTTCCAGCGAGCTTCATCCGGCCCAATGGAGGACAGACAGGTCGCCAACCGCGGGGGCCCTGGTAACCAAACCACCTGGCTGGTGCGTTCTGGAATTCGTCTGTGAGCGAATCGATCGTCATGCACGCAATGCCGAAGCCAAGGAGGAGGTTGCCAAGGGCCCTAAACTCCCTCAACCCACCCCGCATGCCCGCGTCCGTCGTGTCAGTGAACCGCTATCAAAAGGCCAGGCGAGGACTTTCCCGCCCTCGGCCCTTGGCACCAGTACACGTAGGCATATGTGGTTTATTATGATGACTACAGCCCAATGGAAGTAGTGTATTCGGTCTATCGGCGTGTACCTCCGCAACTTCGCCGCGTAGCCCACTTCGGCATTGCAACGCGGGCCACAGATGGCTACTTGTTATCTCTGACTAAGAGCCGGCGCCGCAACGAGCGTGTACTTGAAGACCAGGATCGTGTAAACGTGCCGTATCTGCCCAGACTATGAGACGGATACCTAGGACAAACAGGGATGTCTTGTGTACGATGATGTGACCCTAAAGAGTGATAAGTGTGGCGACCAGATGGACTAGGCCAGGGAACAAGAAAGAGATTTTTTGCCCACTGTATATCAACCGCGGAGCCACCACTGCGTCCTTGGGGGAGTAAATGACGCTGATCACGACGTTTCCCTTGATCCTTCCGGATATTAGGATATCCCCTCTGCGCTGAACTTCCTGTTGGCGTTGATCCTCGTCGCGGTGCTGTGGCTCCAGTTCGAAAAGTTCCTGACCACTGCCTTTGATCCAGCTGATGTAGACCCTTCCTCCCAAAGGCCCTCCAGATGGCTCTCCAGTGATCGAATGGGGCGGTCAGCTGTAGCATAGACGTAGGGGTGTGTGGTATCAGTCTTCCTCGTCGTCAGCGTCCTCAACCATGACTTTCCTCGTGGGGACGGCTTGTTGGTCCACATCCATTTCCCCGCCTCCGACTCCTTGGCCCGTTAAGTAACCTTCCTTTTCCAGCCTGTCGGCCTCCTCGGGTTCCAATAGCCCACCCTGCCCTTTGACTTTATCGATCTTCATCCTCACCACCGTCGGCATGAACGCGGTGACAGCCTCTTTCTTCAGATCTCTGAGAATAGGCTTCGCTGTGGTAAATGTTAGCTGTTATTCGCCTGTTTGGGAAATTTCTATGTGTCTCGGGAGCGGCAACTCTTTTTACGCTCCCGAGACAATAGAGAATGAACAGAACAGGAGGAAAATCGCTCTGGTTTCCACTTACCCTCGTACACCGTCTTCGCCTCCATGGGCGCGACCTGCTCCGACCGCTGGCGCTGTCCTTGCCCAAGGTTTCTTTCCTTGCCCTCCGCAAGTGGTTCCTGATTCGCGTTTGTCGCTTGCGCAGCCCGCCTTGCCCTTCGTTTCGAGTACCACTCGTCTAGGGCCTCTTTCGGGATTGGTGGCGGCGTATCACGCGGCATTGGTATTCTCCTCACGTCCTCGGGCACGTCACTGTCGCTGCTTTCTGTATCGTTCTCATCCCGCCGCCGCTTGCCCAAAACGCCGGACCCATCGTGCGCTCCGGGTCGAGAAGCATTGTAGCTTTTGAACACGGGTGCCTTGTCGCCGAGCGCCTCCCTTACCTTCTTTACGGCCTTCAGGTCCTTTTCCAGGGCCTCGAGCGCTTGCTCCTCGTGTGATGTGAGTTTGCCGCCCCCATCCTTGATGGCTTTGAGGTCGTTGATTTGTTTCTGAATGCGCTCTGGGTTGCGGGTGGCAAGCTTCTCGTTGCGCCGGGCTTGGAGATCTGCCTTGCCTGAAGATTTGGGTTAGTATCTGCTTCGTATAAACCGCAACGGTGTGAGAAGTACCTTTTTTTATCGCTTTGGCCTTGTCTGCTTTGCGCTGCGCCTGCACTGGGTTATAGTTTTTCTCCTTTGGCATTTTGGTCGGTGCACGGTGATGGTGATGCCGGGTTGATCAACAGGTCGTACAAGAAGAGTAAACTGAAGCGGCAATCGTGTTCTGGATTCTCTGTGTAGCGCGTCGCGCAGCTTCGTGTTGGAACTGGATCGCCTGGTTGTAGCTCGGACGTTATTTGCCAAGACGTGCCCCGCGATTCCGATTCGGGTTGCTGCTCCAACTTTGTTGATTGTGCCCCGCCCTCGTCATCATACCCAATCAACCACCAGGGGCAAGAGCGCCAGTTGGGTTGAAACAATTTAAGCTCAACTGCATACATCACGTCGTCGCGCTGTGCACTCCTCACCAACTCCGCTCAGACAAGAGACATTCCCAACATTGATCGCCTGCATTATTTTGCGAGGACATCTGCACGGCCGTCACGGCGCGCTGCGAACCAGCAACCAGACGGACAACAATCTATCGCGGCTCTCATCAACAACGACCCCGCGCTCCTTTGCCGCCTGCAGCTTGCAGGGCAAACTGACCAGATCAACGACATCCACACCGCAAGATTGGCCTTGGCACTGCTCCACCGAACAGCGCAGCAGCGACGTCGCAGATCTCAAAAATGGCGAGCTTCATGTCGAGTTTCTTCCCAGGCGGGAAGCAAGAGAAGAACGACGGCCGACCCACGACCCCAACCAAGGGCAGCAGCGCCAACAACTTCATCACCCCTATGAGCACTCCGCAAGGAAGCCCGAGTAAAAAGACAGTCCCTCCAGGCGCCAATGAGCTTCCAGTCGCCATTGAGAGCATGAAGCTCACTACCGCCAGCGCCTTGGACAGCCCCGTCAAGCTAAGCCGACCCCAGGGCGCTGCTACTCCGTTGTCTCCTGGCAAGAGCAACCTCCAGAGCATTGACGATGGATCTCCTTCTGTTGACAACAGCATCATACACAAGGGCACATCAAGCACCGGGAGCCCGCTTCGGAACCAGGGACAGGAGAACACACCACCAGTTCACACCCGCGATGCGCCCACTCAGCCCGCACCGATATACCAGCCCAGCCACGCCGCCACCTCCCGGCAGGAACTCTACCAGATGCGAGAACGACCGTCCCCGACTGTCAAGCGCTTCAACACGCAGCGCGGACCCACCCCTGAAGAGTTGGAGATTTTGCAGAAGCCGAACATCAAGCGTTTGGTCAATGTCACACAGCTCTGTAAGCTCTCCCTTATGAAATCCGACGCGGCTACAGCATAGTTTCTGACCTGGAGATAGATTTCCTTGACTACTACTTTGACCTTCTTACCTACGTAGGCTCAAGACAAAACCGCCTCGCCGCCTTCAAGGCCGAATACCCCCAACAAGAGACGGATGAGGAGACTTACAACCAGATGTGGTCCAAATACACGGGCCGGGAGCGTGCCAACTTGCGCAAGCGACGAGTCAGACTGCGGCAGGGAGACTTCCAGATTTTGACGCAAGTCGGCCAGGGTGGCTATGGCCAAGTGTTTCTTGCCCAGAAGAAGGATACCAAGGAGGTGTGCGCACTCAAGGTCATGAGCAAGAAGCTGCTGTTCAAGCTGGACGAGATCCGCCATGTCCTCACGGAACGCGACATCCTCACCACGGCCAAGTCTGAGTGGCTCGTCCGTCTGTTGTACTCGTTCCAAGATGACAAGAGTATCTATCTTGCCATGGAATATGTACCTGGCGGCGACTTCCGGACACTGCTCAATAACACGGGCGTCCTGTCAAATCGTCACGCCCGATTCTACATCGCCGAAATGTTTTGCTCCGTCGACGCCCTCCACCAACTGGGGTACATCCACCGTGACTTGAAGCCAGAGAACTTCCTGGTGGACTCTACCGGCCACGTCAAGCTCACGGACTTTGGTCTGGCAGCGGGGTTCCTGGCTCCGGCTAAGATCGAGTCGATGCGTGTGCGGTTAGAGAAAGCGTCGGAAACATCAGTGCCTTTTGGCAAGCCGATGGAGCAGCGGACGGTGGCTGAACGTCGTGAGGGATACCGGTCGATGCGAGAGAAGGACGTTAACTACGCCAAGTCAATCGTGGGTTCGCCCGACTATATGGCACCCGAGGTGTTGCGAGGTGAGGAGTACGACTTTACAGTCGACTACTGGAGCTTGGGCTGTATGCTTTTTGAGGCTCTGACTGGGTTTCCGCCATTTGCGGGATCCAATGCCGATGAGACATGGCGAAATTTGAAGCACTGGCGCGAGGTGCTGAAGCGGCCAGTCTGGGAAGATCCGAGCTACTTCCTGAGCAACAGGACGTGGAATTTCATCACCACGTAAGTGTCTCCTCCCGCGAAGTACGTATATTATTGTGGAGCTGATCCTCTGTGCCAGCTGCATCAACTCCCGCTCCAAGCGCTTTTCCAACATCAAGGATATATACGACCATCAGTACTTTGCTGAGGTGGATTGGCGGATGCTTCGTGAGACGAAGGCTCCGTTTGTGCCTGAGCTGGACTCGGAAACGGATGCGGGCTATTTCGATGACTTCAGCAACGAGGCTGACATGGCCAAGTACAAAGAGGTGCACGAGAAGCAAGCGGCGCTCGAGACTATGGCCGATCGCGAGGAAGAGATGAGCAAGGGGCTATTTGTTGGCTTCACATTCCGCCATCGCAAGCCTGCAGGTGAAGATGGCGCGAGCCCCCGGAAGCCGATTCCGTTCGCGATGGAGGACAACACGTTTGGGACCATGCTGTAGGGAGGCAGCCGGCAGCCGAGGGCTTTGCGTGTGCCGGAGAAGGGCAAGAGGCCGAGCCTCTTGCCAGTGCGACAAAAGATGTCGAGGGCGCAGTGGTTGGAGTTGCAGAATGTTGGGGTACAGGCACAGCAGTTCCAGGTGCGGACGTATGCACGGAGGGAGTTTGACTTGCTGCCATGACGGGGCGCACAACCGATGCCAGGACGACAATGGGAGTGATGAGGAGATAATGCTTCCCTTTCTGAATTTTTCTGGCCTGTCATGTTACACAGTACTATTGGCATTACGTTTTCCTGTCTCTTTTTTACTTACTCTCTCAAGCTCCCCCAAACGTCCTGTCTTATCTTCTGCAGGGCAGGTTCTATCCCTCTCCATGGCAGTTTCACCTACGCAAAAGGGAGAAAGACGCTGTAGCTGTGGGGATGTGCGAAACATTAGAGTTAGGACCGGGTGTCCTTAATCGGAAGTTGGCGTTGGTGTTGAAGGACCTCTCACTGGGCACAGGGTGTGATGTACCAAGTAGTTCCGCTTCTAGGGATGACATCAGCAATTAAATTAAAATCGCGAACTGAGAAATCTTGTGTCCGAGAGAGACGCGTCAGAGGAGGAGGCATGGCAAAGAAGCATGACCAAGGATGTGACAACGTTTCGGACCAAGACCCGGGCGAGGAGAGTAGGCTCTGGATTGTGACAATTGCCAAACAAATTGCCAAGGCACTGCTGGAAGGATTCTGGAAACTGTCAGCACCGAAGAAGGGGGAGTATATTTTCAACGGTGCGTTGGTGGCGGCTGCGGTGAATGATGCTGCAAGACGGGGTAGGGTGCCTGTGGCTGGACACATCAGATGTGCAGCAAAGCTAGCTGCAAGCGGCTGCAACAGAGACCCCTATCGATTCCATGCGGCATGAGCGTGCATGCTACGAAAACTGGGAGCCGTTCACAAACCAACACCCTCCCAGGAGATGGTACTGGCCGGGCGGCGATTCTACGGTCTGACGTGTCGTCGTCATCGCTTCGGCGGTATCGGTGGTTGGCGTTGCCGATACACAAGAAACTAGTGAATGCTGGTGTGTTACAATGAGACGCAAGTCGCCGAGAGGAGGGTGTGCCATCGGCTTTTCGGACGGGGCAGCGAGGGATCGCCATCTCAAGGGCCGGGCAGAACTTTATTATAAGAGTGAGTGACAGTTGGTGGCTCATCGCTGTCAATGCTCACGGGCAATTGTTGTAAAACGGGAGATGCGTTCCGTCATCCGTTCAGAGATGGGTACCAAGGACAGCGGAGGGGAAAGATCGAGATTAGATTAGATCTAGGAGCCTCATTGGACCCCGCATGACTTTAAATTCGAGTGGGCTGTGCATGCTGGCAGCGTTCTGGCGGGGGAAAACCCTGAAACACAATCCTTGTGTGTTATTTTGGGTCGAGGTTGTTCAGCCACCACACACGCGGCTCTTCGCTTCTCTCCACTGTCCTCCACGGGACACTCCGCTCTCAGCCCTACCTTATTGCAATTGACCGTTGCCAGCAGCCCCAGCCGGGCATTTTCTCCTTCCGGCGAAGTGTGCAGTCATTGCAATCTATCGGATAACAAATGCTCTCAGCCTCAATGATGGCTAGGGATGGGATCGATATGCAAGGACTGGACAGCCCAGGCTGCCGAATTCTGTCCCAGCAATGCAGGCATTGACGTGTGGACTCAGGCAGATGAAAGGCTCGAGGTGGTGCCAGTCACGGTCACCAAATCTGAGAGCGCGCGGATTGGCGGTTCGGACATTCCCCAAGACGCCACTTTTCCGTTCTTGTTAGAGATGGCTCAGATCCCAGACCGTTCAACGGCTGCGCGAGGGGCTGGCCAATGACACAGGCCCTTGGCTGCCATCCAGAGGCTCGGATTTGCGTACCATGTCCCCGCCTCACCCGCACCCAGCCAGCCCTGGGGTTGCTACCCGCTCGGTCCCGAGGGGAGCTGAGGGCAGCAGGCTGCTGGCTGGCTGCTGGGCTTTTTTTCTTTCTTGATATTATCAGCCACGGAAGAGAAGCTGGTGCCCAAAGCGGGTGCTGCCACACACTGCTGCACGCTGCACGCCGCACACAACACTTCATCCCTCTCCTGGTCCGATTCCCACACGGACCTGAGCAGTCAACATGCAGGCCGCGCGTCAGCCCTCTCTCTCCACCGACCTCGATCTTCACCCACGGCACGCCGTCGCATCGGCATTGCAAGCCGTCAAGCGCCGACCTGGGCCACGATTGGTCTCGCAGTCCGGCCACCGCCTACTCGTCCCTAGGGCCGCGCGGTGCGCGTGTCGCTGCTGTCTGGTGAGCAGCTCGCGCCTGCAGTAGCAGGACGTGTAGCTCGTCATCTCGTCTTTGTCACTCTGCCCATCTCATCCGCATCTTGAGGGCGTTGCTGCTGCATCTGTCCGCACCGCATCTCGGGACCTCGCAGATGCCCAAAAGTATGTGTGGGCGCTAATAATACACAGAAAATGTATGCGTTCATCCAAGGGCCCCTGATGCGGGCGCGGCAGTACTCGTGCCGCCAAGGGCATTTGCCCAAGGGTGCTGGTATCAGCCGTACGCAGTAAGCTCCAGTGAGCGAATGCTCGCCCTGGCCATGAACGGCGGTCAAAGCCTCCTCCTTGCACCGCCGCCCGCTCATCCAGCGGCCCAAACCTCCCAACGGACAATCTCACACACCCCCCCCCCTTGGTGCCTGGTCCGGTCCAAGTCATCGGCCTTTTTTTTTGTTGCTTTCGGTGCTTGGGCTGAGGATCGTCTCACACGTCCGCCCCCCCCCCCTGTCGCCGGGACACTCACCCACACCAAAGGGTCCCACTCCCATCGAGGCTCAAACGCCCATATATCAGGTCCCCTCCGCTCGGGTCAGCCCCAGCTTCTCTTTCTTTCCCACCCCACAGCAATATATCCAGCTGCCCTCGCTTCTGCACAATCCACTTTGGCAGAAAGGTCAACCTCATTGTCACCAGCAGCCGCCGCCGCCACATCCCATCTTTACCAGCCGCAACAATGAAGACTACCAGCATCGCTGCCATCTTGGCCCCTGCCGCCCTCGCCAACGCCCAGTGGTGGGGTGGAGCTCCGGAGTGCGCTGTAAGTTGGGACTCGAGAAGTAAACACACGGGTATGCATGAAATCATCACTAACGGCCTCCTAGCAACAATGTTTTTCGTCTGTGTGGGAGACTGCCAGCACCTGGCCCGCTCCCACTAGCTACTGCGGCGCTACCCAGGCGCCCACTGTCGCGTCGTGCATCAGCTCCGCGTGCTCGGCCACTCCCACCGCCATCACATCCTACAGCTCCCTCTCGGCCTCGCTCTGTTCCAGGTGGGAGTCGTGCAGCAGCGCTGGTTCGACTGGTGTTCTGACCATCTCCGCGCCGGCCTTCACCGGTTCTGGCGCATGGGGGCCCGGTGGACGCTTCGGCCCTGGTGGGTCTGGCGGACGCGGCCCATGGGGCGCCGAGTACACCGGCACCAAGACCTGGACTGGCGGTGTCTACACCGTCACTGGCTGCGAGTGGAACGGCTCTCCTTGGGCTGGCGGCCCCGGCGGCTGGGGCGCTGGTGGTCTCGGTGGCTCTCCCTGGGGCAACTGGGGCGCCGGGTGGAAGTGGTCGACCGCTACCCAGACCGTTACCCAGGTCATCACCATCACGACTGGCGGCGTCACCTCTTTCTCCACTAGCATTGGCCTTGCTACTGTTGCCCAGGCTGTTAGCGGCGACATCACCCAGACTTCCATCATCACCGACGGATCCGCTCGTCCCACCGGCAATGCTGCGCCAGGTGGCATAAGCGATGTTGCTGGCGTCAAGGTCATGGGTGCGCTGCTCGGCGGTGTTGTCGCTGTCGCCGGCATGCTCTAAGTTTCTGGTCACGCGCTGATGGTAATGAGAAACAAACTGGGATGATATCATGGGAATTTTTTTTCTTTCCGTCTCTGGGGTTCAAGGGGTTAATGCGCATCTGGCTTACTGGTTTTGAAGGCATGAGCAGGCAGATAATTTTGGCTTCGTCTTTTTTCCCCTCACGTATTCACCCTTTTGGTTTATATCCATTGCGTTGTTTACACCACTTTCTGGGCGGTCTCGGGGAAACATAAAATCGAACAATGTCTAGTCTAGTCTGCATAGAGAGCATTGGCATGCGCCATTGTATTTGTTGGTATGAGTGAAGGAGAGAGGGAGAGCAGGTACCAATGAGGAATAGATTGCCTTGGTCCCAAGCAATGGCCGTATTTGTGACCTGATGTTGTCCTCGCCAAGCAGGGCGACTCCCCAGGTCGGGACCCCGAAAAAAAAACATTGAATCCCCAAAACTGAAACAACTCTTCCTCGACGGTCTCTAGCACCTTACCTAGCTTGCCTAGGTACTAAGTCAAGGTCAAAAGCTGTCTGTCTTCCTGCCATCCCTGAGTTGCTCAGAGCTTTATGCCAACGGCACTACCACTTCCTGAGGCTAGATCTGGAAGAGCCTAGACACTCGGGGTACCTCCCAACAACACCTGTAAGCGCTCTCCCCCATGACAAAATAATTGATCCACCAAATGCCCTAACCCCAGCCAAAGTCGATGTCAGTCGAAGAATCTCAATTGCGATAGCACAACAAGAATAATATCCTAAGTGCTGAAACAAAAGTCACAGCTTCTCAGATGTCTAGAGAGCTTTCTTTGTTTTTCTCTGATTTTTTTGTCCAGGTTTAGCGGTTCTATCTGCCTGGGAAAATCTTGGTGGATCAAGTTATTTTGTCATAAGGGAGGCGCTCAGGGACTTTGGGTCCACGGGTTTAAGCATGGTGGAACTGCAGTCGCTGATCTCCAAAGAGGATCTCCGCCAAGCGGGTCCCGCAGGCGACCAAGGGCCTTGGCAACCCAGGAGCCAACGACCTCCCCTCCTCAGTCCCGCTTTTGATGGAGCCCCGCAGCTTGGTTGGTCCGAGATCATCTGATAAGAACCGCGCCTGCCGACTCCATCCAAAAGCTGCCCCAGCTTCCCCTCCACTTCCACTTCCCAACCATCAACGCCCCATACCGCCACCATGAAGCTCTCCACCCTCCTCGCCAGCTGGGCAACCGCCTCTCTCGCCGCCACCATTCCCCTTTCCCCCCAAACGGCAGCAACCCGCCGCATTCCCACCTCGTACGAGTCCGCCGTCCTCGGTCGCCGCATCCTCGCGCTCACGCCGCTGGGCACCCTCTCTACCGTCTTCCCTGACGACCATGCCCCCAATCCTTCCACCCGGGAGAACCGCCCCGCAGGGTTGGCAGGCATGCCGCATGGCCTGATGGAATATTTGTCAGACTGCGGAGGAGACGGGAATCCCACCATCCTAGCCATCTCCATCGAAACCAGCTTCAAGAACGCGGCGGCGGGCAGCAACGTGTCTGCGTCGCTGCAGTGGACGCCACCCCACCCACCGGCCAAGCGTATCCAAAGCGAGGCAAAGTCGTGGGTGGGCAGGGCGTGGGACTATTTAGTCGGGGCCGGCGAGGTGAATGACGAGGAGATTGCGGATCCGTCGACCTACAGTGCTGCGAATCTGCCCAGGTTTTCGCTGCTGGGTTATATTGAGCAGATCGAGGGCGGGGATGAGAGCAAGGAGCTGGCCAAGTGCTTCGTGGATACGCACCCAGACGCGAAATATTGGCTGCCGGGCAATCGGATTCACGAGTCGCACTTTGTCCGGTTGGTCGTGACGCAGATTTACTGGATCGGAGGATTTGGGGATAGGGCGTTTATTGGATGGATTCCACTGGAAGAATGGACCAAGGTGACGAAGGCTGAGTGGGAGGCCGTGTCCCTGCCCGGTGAAAAGAAGGGTTGGAAGGAGTGGAAGTTCGAAGGCGACCTCTGATGGCGTACTTCATTGAGCAAAGAAGCATTGTGGGATTGGTCATTCCAGGGGGGGGGGGGGGAGTACATATACCAGCTCGTAGTCAACCGGTTGCATCGTGTAGATATGGATGATATTGTGTTGTGTTCGGATGTGTTACACTACCACACCCCCTGAGCCAAGACAATGTGCTGCCAACTCGCTCGTGATGCTCTCCCAACAACACAGGCAATGACACAGCAATCATGTCGCTCGTAGTAAATAGTTGTCAACGCAAGCTGACCGTATATCTGGATGCCTTCCGTTTATGCTCAGGTATTGGGCCTATGAATCAACCAGTCCCATCCGTGGGTGCACCATGCCATCCGCGCAACATTACGCATTTGCCATAACTATCATGCTTCCCAAGGAAGAACCCCTTAACCCCTTTAGCCTGTACAAGCACACATCTCAATCAACGCGGATGATGACCTTCCACCCAAGTGCACCCGCCTCCCTGATGGCACACGCCAAGCACCCCCTGCGGCGTCGACTGAGAAGGGCGTTCCAACCCTTCTCAGCGCAGAACGCACGTGCAAGTATCTCCATATCTGAGCCAAACTGCCTGCGCCTCGTCTCCGAGTGCATCTTCTTGGAAGCGCTCTCAAATGCTCGATCGAAGGTGCCCATCCCCTCGACAGGAGAAGCAACCCCAGCCCTATTGGCGCTGTTTATCGAAAAGCTCGCTGATGCTGCGCTCTCTGTCCGGCTCAACACCGGAGACAGGGGTATCTCATGCTCCTGTGGCAGAGGTTGGAACCCTGTAATACAATCGACCACGAGTACCTTGGCCGTGCTATCTGACGCTGGTGTCAAGCTTGGCCTATGAGTTGATGAGTAATTCCCGAGGAGTGCCTCAAGAGAGAAATCCTGCTTTTCCAGGAGTTCAGAAAGATGGAGAGCTGTATAGCTGTAGTATTTGTGTAGTGGGTGACCTTGGTTCAGTTAGCGCATTGCTGTCATTGTGGCAGTTGAGAATACATACCAACCGCGCTGGCTGTCTTACCAGCAACACCGTGGTTGCCAGAGAGATCTACATGCTGAATGGTTGGGCTTGAGGGAGACTTGAGGATTTTGACATGCTGCGAGGGAACACAAGGGTGGGCAGTGAGGAAATTGATATCCTTGGCTAGGGAATAGGTGTAATCCTTTTCGTCTTCCGTGTCGTGCTGCATTACCGTAAAGGAGATAGATGCAGTGTAGTTGCTGATCGAAGGAGCCAGACTGACATCCGATAGGGGTGTAATTCCATGGTCTTTGGTCGGGGTGCTGCGGACCGATTCAACAGGCGCGAATAGATTGAGTGCCTTGAGCTCGATTGTGAGACAAGGAGGGGCCTTGTCTTTGTAAATGTTTTCGAATGGGATTATGAAGTCGGCCGGAAGGACAGACGAAGGGTCGGCATCACCAAGGACGCGAGATTCCCTCTCGACGCTGTGCTTTACCCAGATGCGTGCCTTTTTGTCGACCTCACGAACATCCTCTTCAAAGAAACGTGTTAGCCCATATTCTCTGCCAAAAAGTAGCTCAAAGAAGAAAACAACGTTCGCTTACCCGCAGTCTCTTGCACCTCAACATTCACCCAGCCGTCGCCAAAACCCTGAGGCAGAATATCGCTAGATATCCAACCCATGCACTCGGCCGAGCCTTTGCCAGCCGCCAGCACACGCCCAACAACACAGGCGGTGCTCCAGAAACTTTTTCCCGAGTAGACAAAGCCGCCGCAGAGATTCGCCATAGGTCCCAACTTCACCATGGCGTCTTGGTCGTTTTCCAGCAGCGTCGCCATCAGAAAGTGGCAGAGCCCTTCACCGGGCAACATCAAACCAGAGACATAACTCTTAGAGAGCCAACCGGAAGGGTGCAGCGCCGCCGAAGTTTTTCTTCTCCGGGAGGGTTTGCGCTTTACATGGGACTCGGGCTTCAGAGAACTACCAAAATACGAGGATCGGTGGCTCCCTGACTGGCTACCGCTGCCGGGGCTGGCGAGGGGGGTGTTGAGCGGGGTGCCATCGGTGACGCTGCGGCAGTTCTCGGTGATGTTGGCGGCATACTCGACATCGGGCCACCGCAGCTGCTTCGCAAAATGAATGAGGCCGTTTACTTGGCGCTGGACGTGTCTGCCCTTGATGGCGTAGACGGGACCGCGGTGGTGGGGGCTTCCGTGTTCGCGGGACAGCGACATCCGCTTGGTGAGCGTTGCGAGCCAACCGGAAGGTTTCTCTTGATGTGGCGGCTCTGCCAGCTCAGATTTGACCACCTCGATATTCTCCAACCACGCGCGGGCAAGGTGGAGCGACCACTTGACCGACTTGTTTGCGTCCTTCTCGAAACGCAAGATCTCGGATGGCTTGATGCTCTCCACGCCCAGCTCTTCGCCCTCGGTAATCGCATCGAGCCGTACCAAGAGCTCACAGGCCAACAGGATCTGGATCAGCAGCCAGTATCTCTCTTCGTGGATCTCGGTCGCAGAGTCCCCGGTCATAGTTGACCCCCCGTCATCAATCTCGTCCTCCACGGACTGGCCCCAGAGCAGCTGGCCTAGTCTGATGCGCCACTCCACGTGGGAAAAGTCGATCCACATGTTCGGGGCAGCTAGGACTTTGACAAGCGCCGAAATCTGGACGGAAAGGCTGTAGGGGTCTTTGTGGTCGAGCACTTTCGTAGGGGGGTGCAGAATCTGGAGGAACAACTCATTGTAAAGCTCGCTCGAGACCCGGCGTTCCCGAAGGTGTTGCTCGCTATACCGCCGCCCGTTCTTTATGAGCTGCTCGAGGATCAGCGTCTCCTCCATGTGGCGCAGGCCGTCCTTGGAGGTGAGCATCCTCTGGCGCTGTTCCACGATGGCGGGCGTCCGGGTCCCGAGGTTCTCAAAGCCCCATTGCTCCTCTTGCAGGGCGTCGGCCACGCCGAGCTCCAGCGCGGCCTGGTAGCCAACGCTGCCCTTTTCCAATCCGGCCATGCTCAGCATGCTGGGCCGCTCGCGACATCGGGGGTAGAAGTGGGCGCGTCGTTTCTCTTCCGAGGCCTTCTTGGCGGCCGAGCGGTCGCCCTGGACGTCGCGTGTGATGTGAGGCCATGCCGTCACGCATCCCCATGCCTTATCCTCAATTTGGGTATGGTCGGTGAGGTCGCGGATCTGGAGTTCCTCATCCCAAGGGAACGCCACCGATGGGTGAGGGGCGCCCGTGTAGTGGCCCTCGGAGCGCGCAAAGTACTGCGGGGCGCCCGAGAACAGCTTCTCGACCTCGGACTCCGTCAAAGTCGCCATGATGCGAGCTAGCTTGAGGATAGGCTTTGCCGGAGGTAGTCGGGCGTCGTCGCTTCCGGGAGGCGGAGGCGAGGGCAACGGCTTGTTGGGGTTGAGCGGGGAGCGTGGGGACAATGGCGAGAGCGTCCCTGTGGCCTGGATAAGTGGTATCACGAATCGTCAGCCCACGAACCCACAACAGCTGCAATGAAGGGTAACCGCGAGATCCTCATACGATTGGTGCAGCCAGACGACCAAGAAAGCTGTCTCGGTCACGCGGGCGCCGTCAGTGCGAGGGCAGACCGGAGGGCTGGGGGGAAAAAAGAAAAAAAAAGGGGGGGGCCTCTTGGTACAAGTATGATGAGGTCGATTGGATGAAGGGGTGACGACACTGCCTGCAGCTCACTCTGGAAAGATCAGAGGATTCGCGGCAACTTCTGCAAGAAATAAGGCACCGCCTTGATCATCACGGCAGAGCAGCCCGCCAAGTACCAAGGACAAGTCGGTGCAACCCACTGCTGGAACAGCAACGAGGCAATCATCTGCCTGATCTGCCACTCGACTCGGATCCGTGGACCTCGCAACGAAAGTCGATGACGGAAAGCAGCGGGCAGTCTAAGCGTCCAGGTCTGGTTGAGGGTACATCCAAAGGCCATGCACAGGGGCCCGGGCAGGTGCAGGTGAGGATGCGGAGGGGCGGGGGGGAGGGCCGAAAATGCGGGGAGAGCTTGTCTTACCGCTGATGCAGCGTACGCTTGCTGGGGTTGCGGTTGCGTGGCCGCTCGCCCCCGCTGAGGGGTTCTGAGGGCTGACGGTGGTGGTTTCCCAACCAGGCGACTTCGAATTTCATAGAGCAGCTCTCGTGTCGAAACCCGCGGCTTCTTCTCGCTCTCTCCAAAGAACTGGAGCTGCGGCGTGCCACCAGCCGATGGGCTCCCAGGGCTTTTTGGGCTGCCGTTCCGACTTTCTTCGTCCGTGGTTTCGGGGCTCAACAAGGTTCCGTCCTGGTTGGGCCGCTTCGGCGACCTGCGAAGGAGGGCGAACGACGGCATGGTTGTGGATGTCCACGGGTGCGCCAACCAGGCAGGTAAGCGGCAACCGTTGCGGGCTCATTGAACGGGGCCCAGAAAACTAGCGGCTGCTTGCACCTGCGTTGCGCGGGGCGTCCAACTCGCAGATCTGGGGAAAAGCTAAAACAGTCGTTTTGGCGATGGGGCAACCGTCTCAGTCTCGGGACGTATGCATCAAGGCCGCAGCCTTCTTCTCCTTTGAGAAGCAGCCAACGGAAGAAAACAAAAAGAAGGAAGCTCGACACTGCACAGGGAGGATGGATGGCAATGTGCGAAGAACGAGGGAAATCAAAGGGCGGATTTCCTGGGGGGGGTCAGGTATAGTAGCTTGGTCAAGAAAGCATATACCACCTCAGGTCGCAAAGTAGCCTGTCTCAGGCCCATCACTTATATCGCGAGACACACCATCCACACCATCCATTCATGGACGTTCCAGCACAAATCCGGAAGGCCAATGACTGCCGGCCATGGGGATCGTTGTTCGATCGAAAACCTTAGCTGATGATGCTTACAACCTCCCGTGCTCTCAGGCCGCATTCGTGCTGGCCGTGGCGCCCTGCCTTGAAGCCCAACCCTCGTCTTTACTGCTTGCTTGTCGTTCCGCTTCCCTGCACGAAGAATAATACCGGTTCTGTTCATCGACGGAGAATTCGGACCACTCACAGCCCATGCCCTGGCGTTGCATTGCTTCAAGTTCAATCGTGCCTCCGAGCGACGCCGTCGCAGTGCCTATTCTCTTGTGCCCAAGGGTCCATCGTCGCATCAAATTATCTGCTTGTCGCTGATAACCTGCTTGCGGATAGCCCCATCCGCAGACGATGCGCTCGACGGCCCCAGAAGCCGGGCGAACACACCGGCCAAGACCACACTATGGAGATCTCAAACGAGATCAAGGGGCGGTTTGTCCGTTACAGGTGGGATTGGTTGCTTCTAGGCAAGCAACGGGCAGAACTACACGTGTTCCCAACCCGCGCCGCACTGCACCAGCGCCCCCGGAGGCACCGCCTTAGGCCTGGCAACATGTTGATTCGGTCTGCCAATTTGAAGACAGGTAGTCACCCACACCGGCCCATGCACGCCTCAGCGGGACTCTCACGGTCATTCGGCTGCGATAGGCTGAATTTGTCTCTTCATGGGAAATCCAAACCAAGAAGCGCGCCTTCGGCCCAGCCAACCAGCAACGACCCTCTGCTCCTGCATACCGAGAGGCTCAACGGCGCACGCCGCGGCCGCGTTCCCTGGACTCGCGGAGGCGTCCCGGAAGAACGGGTATCTGATATTAAGCGGCGTTTAGGTTTGTCTTCGCGTCCAAGCAGCGGGGCTCTTCTCACTTATCAGCCGCCTGGTGCACAATTCCACTGTAATCTCGGGGTATCATTTCCTGTCAACACAATTGACACGCAACCAAGCCCGCCGGGCCCTAGCCGTCAGGCGTCAGGGTAGAAAGCGACTACCGCGATGCCCTGTGCCTTGCGTTCTTCCTGCATAAACAAGCTCTCGCGAACAGCCCGCTACCGCAACAGATAGATGAGCCAATCTGTTCTTGATGTTCCCTCCCGTGCGATGCTGTCGCCGCCGCGCCTCCCCTCGCGAGGTCAAGCTGGAGGCGTGTCGTGGACAACAATCAGCAGATATTTCACGTCGGGAACAATGACAAGCTCCTGCTTCTTCGTGCGTAGCCGCAGGAGTTTCAATTCATCCTAGCACACACGCGTCAGTCGCGAACCTCTCGTCACCTACTGCCAAGACATTCGGTCAGGTTGGGTTAAGCGGTACCTCAGTATCCAACTGCTGCACCAAACCGCCTGCGGTGCCGATGAAGTTCCAGACGATAGCAGCAAGCTCCTGGAAGCCCTGTTCTTGCGTTGAGGGCCCAGCGGTGGTGTTGGTGGCGGCGTCGCTGGAGAAAGAGCCTGTGGTCTGGGTCGGCAGGGATGAGCTGGTGGAGTTGATCTTCCGGACGGCGGAAACCTGTCCGCTTGTTTTCAAGATGGCCCCCGATGCGCGGTCAAGGACGATGGTTGCCTTGACGCCGGGCTTCTTCGAGAGGCGGCCTAGTGTCTCCTCAAGGGCATCGGGCCCTGTGCTCTGTAAGGCGCGCTGTTAGATGAGAGGCCTCGACTGCCCTGTGCAGTGCAGCACGTTCCGTCGGGGTTCAAGGGCTGTCGTACCAAAACTGGGTCTGACATGGCAAGACACGCAGAGATGAGATTGAGGCCGTCAGCAAGCAATCTCAGTTTCAGCTGTGACGTGGTGCAGGAGAGGCCGAGGTCATTCAAGACAGTCGGTGGACAGCTGAGTGACCAGATAGACACGCCGTCCCTGGCCTTCGATTGGGCTCCGCGACGGCCCTATCAAACCGAACGCCCCCAGCCCAACCTTGCAGGGTGGGGCCTTGGGCTGCCCCTCCATGTCCCCCCACCCGCATGCATAATCGCCATTTCTGCCGCGTGTCACCGCCAAAATTTCCATTTTGACCCCTGTCGCGTCAACCTCAGTTCGACAATGCGCCGCTCAGAGTTGAGCCATCTCTGGAGACCGCAGAATTCAGAACGATACCCCAGGACGTCCGGCTTGCCAATGAGGTCAGAATGGGCTCCAGCAACAAGAAGAAGAAGGAAAAGAAGAAGGACTTCCAGAAAGCAAAGCTGAAGGTCGGAAAAGCCAAAGCGAAGGCCGCCAATTTTACCGACACCAGTTTCAAGTCCAAATGTAGGTTGCGCCGCCTGCATCACCACCACCACCACCACCATGGTGCATGTATGTGCGTTCCCGTACTGATGACCCCCGGCAGTCATCACCGTCAACCAGCAGGCCATCTCGGCAGAAGGCGTCGATGCGGCTGAGCAGTTCAAGCAGAACCTGTCGCTCGCCATCACAGCCAAGTCCGACAACCAGCGACGCGATGCGCTCGCCTTCCTCACCAACCAGATCTCGGCCACCCCGCCGAACAACCCCGTCGGGACCTCGGCCATCCTGACCAAGCTGCTGCCCCTGATCTCAGACACCTCCGCCACGGTGCGCACCCGGCTTCTGGCTCTCTTCCGCGCCCTGCCGCCGTCTGAGGTCCAGCCGCATGTCGAGAAGATCCTCATGTACGCCCGCGCCGGGATGACGCACATGTCCAACATCATCCGCACCGACGCCCTGAATGTCATGGAGTGGCTCCTTGAGGTCGCCGGCGATGAGGTTGTCTCGTGTCCGGGCGGGTGGCTGAAGACTCTGAACAGCTTCAGCTCCATGCTGGGATGGAACCCGAGTGTTGGCTCGGCGCTCAGCAGCCAGGGATGGACATCGGCGTCCAAGACCACGCTCGGCGCCGGGTCGAAAAAGGGCCCGGAGGCACAGTGTCGGCAGATCCAGGTGCTCACACAGTTTCTCGCCGTAGGGTTTAAGCCCGAGACGTCGGAGCCGTACAACCCCAGGGCGTACTGGGACAATATCTACCGTTTGCCGGGGACGCCAAATCCTTTCGCGCATCTCAACCTTTTTGGGACACCGCGCGATGAGGATAGCGAGATGTATCCGGATCGGCCGTCGAGGCAGCGCGTCTTTGATGCCAAGTGGAAAGGAGCCATTGCTGCAGGCATGGACGGGGCGAGGAAAGAGGGCGGCACCGTCGGGAGAGCTGCCGCCGGTCTGAGCAAGGTCCTTGATCTGGGGAAATAGATAGCGGTTTTGTGCCAGACAGGCATGGCCTTATCCGTTGGGTTTCGGAAGGAGGTTCAAGCAGTTTTCAAACAATCAAGACAGCGAAATCAGAATCCCAGTCTTAGAACTGGCATATTTCATTCCTCTGTTTGTCACAATGCTATCAAAGCCATCTCCCGGCTTGCGGCCTCGTTCCTCCAGGATCACCAGGGTTGTCATGGGCCGATGTCTCAATGAATAGCAACCCTTGAATCATGGGTTTCCAGCTGTCCTTTTGACGCCCTTTTGAAAATATCTTTCTTTTCACTGGGGAAATGCTGCCGATGTAGGAAAGTTGGGATCCAACAGGTGAGTAAACAAATCCCCTTTTTGGTGTTGCCATGGGGACCCCTACCGCGAATTATACCTACCTGCACCTGACTCCGGAAATATGCTTGAACCAACATCTATCTATTAGCAGGTAGAACTTCAAGTTGCATATGGCTGGATTCCTCTTTGACTGAGACCAAGTCTTCCTGGGTCTCTTTGTCCAAGAAGCTTGAGGCAACAAATAGGGCGATCACACTAACGTACTTTGACCAAATGTCAGTACTGTTGTGTGCTCATAAAGACTGCCCGTCATAATATCATGTTTCTGGTAAGCCCACGGCCAATGGTCACATTGCGGCGTGCTTGTTGTGCTGTCCGGTACTCGCTGCGGCTTCCCGCACGCACTCTCTGCCAATCTCGATTCGCTCTGCCCAGCGCCATGGATTCTAGACAAATAGCATCCAAATTTGATGACTGCCTTGACTCAGGTGCTGTTTATTGTGAAGCAAACTCCTGGTTTTCATCTGCTGTTGCTCGGGGAACTGCCTCTCGCGAATCTCTCCGTGCATTTTCGCGGTCCTGCTGTCGTTGAGGTCGTGTCAATATTGGGAAGGAGCCATGGTAGCGTTCTTCGTGCGCCTTCCCAAAACCTATAAATTTGTGGCCTCCCTCCTCTCCTCCACCTACCTTCTCCCCACCACAAACTTGGAATTTCGAGACAATCTCACAAGATCCAGTCTCAGGTCTCCGACTACCTCCCGCTCACACCGACCCCGAGTATTCTGCCTACGGGTAGAGCAACAGTATTCCAAAAGGTAAGCATCATTCGCACTTCCGTCCACCTTACTACTTTCCATCCGCAGTCTGCACTGCTCCTGTTCAGCTGCCCTCGCTGTCTGGTATCTTGGTTCCTTCCTTCTCCACATCACCCACCTGCCCTGCTCAGTCTTTGCCATTTCGATTCTTGCACACCTTGTTGTGAGTCCCCATCCACTCCTTCCCTCGCCGCGCTCCTTCCCTCTGATGCACAATTTGCAAACCAGCGCCCCCACCACTGCTGTCCTGTCTTTAAATTCCTGCATCACCTTCCGATATTTTCTCAGTGTCTTCCTCCGCTTTCACACGACTGTTTGATGGTATTGCCTCCCACCTTTCGGCTGGTTCTGCCTCCCACCTCCCAACAGCCCTTCTGTTCTGCTGTTTCCCTCGTAATCTAACAGCGTTTGTCCGAAGAATCTGCTCGCACGCGAAGACCAGGCAAGGTAATTTCTGATTTCCTTTTATCTCCTTCACAACCCAATCCCACAATTCCGAGTCTGCTGCCTTCTCCAAACTTTCATCGAATACAGGTCCTTTCCTCCCTGTTCTCACCCTACAAACATTTATCCCCTTTCTTTGCACGTTGTCAATTCGTCTGATCCCTCTCCAACCAATCCCACATTCGGTCTTGAATGCTTCAGCAAACTGACGTGTCTTCCGATCTAGCACACCAACACCTCAGTCCAGAATCAGCAAGATGTCCGACGACTGGGACACTCCTGCAGCCCCGGCTGCAGACGCTTGGGGAACTGATGGCTTGGCTGCGGCCTTGACTGATGCCTCCAACGGTGCCGCTGGCAACGACGGCCAGGATGCTGGTGCAACTGAGGACACCCCGACTGAGACTGTCCCGGTTGTTCAGGTTGTCCCCGAGGCTTTGGATGGCTGGGTTCGCCCAATCGCCTACGACTACAGTGGGCAGGCGCCTCGCGAGTGGGACGGCAATGCCACTGTCTACGAGTGGGATGGAGAGACCGGTGATATCGGTCCTGAGTACCCAGAGCTAGAGCAACAACTCTTCGGCCACCCCACCGAGCGCGTCGCTTCGCAAGGTATCGATTTCAGCACGTAAGTTTGTTGCTCAATCGACATCTCAGCGTATCGGGTGCTAACAGCGTCAGGATCACAAAGATCGACGTCTTTCAGGAGGGTCCAACTCGCGTTTCTCCCATCATGAAATTCGACCAGGCAGGTTTGCATCCTGCCATGCTTCAAAATGTCAATCTTTGCAAGTATGGCAACCCAACACCCATCCAGCAATACTGCATCCCGGCAATTAAGTCCGGACACGATGTTATTGCGATTGCGCAAACTGGTATGTAGAAACTTTCTTCCTTTCAAGGTCCGCATGCCATTCTAACAACACTCCCAGGATCCGGCAAGACCGCTGCATACCTCATCCCCATCATCGACAAGCTGATGGGAAAGGCCAAAAAGTTGTGCGCGTCACGACCCAACCCGGCAACCTACCGGGCGGGTATTGATCCACCTTCTCGCGCTGAGCCTTTGGTGGTGATCGTGGCGCCGAACCGTGAGCTCGCGATCCAGATCTTCAACGAGGCTCGCAAGTTCTGCTATAGGTCCATGCTCCGCCCCTGTGTTATTTACGGTGGCGGCCCTATGCGGGAGCAGCTCGATCAGCTACAGAAGGGTTGCGATATCTTGGTCGCCTCTCCTGGCCGTCTGTGTGACTTCATCGACCGCCCCACGGTGTTGACACTCCGGCGCCTCCGGTATTTGGTCATTGACGAGGCTGACGAGATGCTTCACGATGACTGGAACGAAGAGTTCACCAAGATCCTCTCTGGTGGTGGTACGTCTCCTCTAGCACTGTCATTCCCCGGAACCAGACTGACATATTGGACAGAGCAGGAAGAGGGTAATGTGAAGTACATGTTCTTCTCAGCGACATTCCCCAAGCCCATTCGTGATCTCGCGAAGACTCATCTTGCCGAAACCCATGTTCGCCTTCGCGTTGGCCGTGCCGGAAGCACGCACGGCAACATCAAGCAGAGAGTGCTCATGGTAGAAATGCCTCAGAAAAAGCAGTGTTTGCTCGACCTTCTTTGCTCGCTGCCGCCGACGCGCACGATTATATTTGTTAATTCGAAGCGCACAGCAGATGAGCTCGACGATTTTCTCTTCAACAGAGGTGTCCCGTGTGCCTCAATCCACGCTGATCGAACCCAGAAGGAGCGCGAGGCATCTATGCGCGCGTTTCGCCGCGGTGACTCGCCGGTTCTCATCGCCACCGGAGTTTCTTCCCGTGGAATTGATGTCCGTAACGTGATGCACGTCGTCAACTATGATCTGCCGTCCATGGACCATGGTGGAATCGAGGAGTACACGCATCGCATCGGTAAGTCCTTTTCTGACTTTGTTAACTCAATGATCTAGTCTAACTGTATCGTAGGTCGTACTGGTCGCATTGGTCATCGTGGTCTCGCAACGTCGTTCTACAGCGACCATGACGAGGCGATTGCTTCGGTTCTTACTCGCACTCTTCTCGAGACTGACCAGGAAATCCCTGATTTCCTCCAGTCTTTCGTGCCGGAGGGCGAGGCAAGAAACAACCTCAAGTTTGAGGCTGATTCTGACTTTGAGGATGATGCCAATGGTGCTGAGGATGGCGCGCAAGATGGCGCTGAGGGTGGCGCTGAGGACGGCGCTCAGGATGGCGCGCAGGATGACGGCGGCTGGTAATTGCCATGCTGCCTGTCGATGAGCTCCCCCATTCTGCCTTGGGCGTGAGTTTGTGGGGGAGTGATTTGATCAAGGTTTCGAGCTTGGGATGGATTTTCGGAAGCTGGGTTTCTGGTGGATTCGTTGTCAGCCAACCATGGGCTGTTGCTGGTTTGATGACATATCTGCCATGAAGAGGACTCATATGGGGCTCACACATTGTCCTGTAGCTAGCTGCAAGCCATTTAGCTAGTTGTGGATGGAAATTCAGAATACAAAACCTTGATCTACATTACATTGATGGGCACTGGGTTACTTAGATGTGAAGCTTGCTGTGATTCGTTGATGCTTCCGCCTCCATTGCCAACAGAATCGCCGCCATGATGCGTTGAGGGAAGAAATTTGGGGAGGATCCAAGCCAAGCCCCCAACTTGACACGGATCAGCCAGCACCGTCGAGAGCAAGCCATGATAGGCACTGATTTCACAGAAGGGAGATCCTGGGCAGTTGACCGATAATGCCCTTATCACCAGGTTCATTTGCCACGGTTGCAAGGTTGAGTTCTAGTATCTGCTGTTGACACGTATATATTATTACATTTACATCATCGGGTATCGCTACGTCTACCTTTTCCCACTGACACTCTCACATCCGCTCGCATCTCTCTACCTGTGATCCAACGATCAAATAGTGGGTAGATAAGAGAATCCCGCCGCAGAACACAGGCCACGGGCAACAACCTACGATTGTGAGCTGTAGGTGTCTGGGCGTCGATGGGCCAAAAAAAAAAACCAGGCGCCGTTAATGCTTTTGCGGGGAGCTAGATAACCGCCATGCCCGAAGCGGGAGGCTCTGAAGGTGAAGGACCCTGGGGCGGATGTAGAGGATGAAGGAGGCCACGCCGAAGAGGACGCAGACTATGTTGACAAGGTAGTACCCGTCGCGGTAGGTGTCGCACGTCCCGCCAGCGGCGAGGCAGCGCTCCTTTTCGGGTTGGAGGGCGCAGCTGAAGGGTTGGGTGAGGGTGGTTTTTGGGGCAGGGTGACAAGTGGCCGAGGTGAAGGCGTCGACGAGGCGAAGGACGAAGTAGCGGGGGAATGTGCCGCCGAGGTTGCAGACGCTAGGAGGAGGGGTTAGTTTGTGTGTTGGGGGAGGGGAATGGGGGTGGGAGGGGCTTACGTTGCGAGGAGGGTCATGTAGGTGCCACCGATGACGGGGTCGGCGACCTTGGCGTGGAAGGCGGACACGGCAACGAACATGACGGTGTTGGTGAAGGTCGAGAAGACGTGAGAGGCGATGACGACGAGCATGTACCAGCTGGTGACGCCGGCGGCAGGGAAGATGACAACGGTGAACTGGGCAATGAGGGCGGCGACGAGGCGGCCCGCAAAGCCCCAGCACCAGAGGCGCATGGGGGTGAACTGCTGGGACCACTTGCCGGCGTAGTAGCCGAGGCCAATCTCGAAGGGGAAGTCGATGAGGACAATGAGGGCCATGTTGTCGGTGCCGAGACCCTTGTCGAGCAGCTTGAGGTTGGTCACGCCGTCGTTGGCCTGGAATCCGATCTTGGCGATCAGGTGCACGAGGATGATGGTTTGGACGTTCTTGAGCTTGAGGACGCCCCACATGATCTTGTATACGTCCCAGACACCATCCTCATTGCGCGTGCGCTCCTCGCGCTTGAGCAGGCCGAGGCCGATGGTGACGGCGATGTACGCCCACCCCCAGAAGGTCAGGTAGCCGCCCAGGCTCAGCAGACCGTGGTCCAAGGGCTCGGCGCGGAACCAGCGGTTGGCAAAGTCCTTGGAGTAAAAGGCGAGGAAGACAGTATACGACAGGAACTGGCCAGCGGTGAGGCCGACGGTCTGTGCGGTTGATGCGTACGAGATGTTGGCCGGACTCAGCAGGGTCAGAGCCCAGCCGTCCACCGCGATGTCTTGCGTGGCGCACATGAGCACGAGGAAGAACCACCAGCCGGTGAAGTTCCAGATGGTGGAGCCGCCGGGCTGGCCCGTGGCAGCCATCATCCCCTCCACATGGGAGCCGAGCCACAGCATGCCGATGCCCGAGAGCAGCTGGATGGGCAGGATCCAGCTCTTGCGACGGCCGAGCTTGGGGGACCATACTGCGTCGACGACGGGGCTCCATAGGAGCTTCAGAGAATAGGGGTACGACGCCAGGCTGAAGATGCCAATTTCGCTGTACGACAGATGGCTCTTGAGGAGGAAGGGCACCGAGCCGGTGGCGAGACCCAGCGGAACACCCTGCAAGAAGTAGAGCAGGACTAGCAGGCCAAAGTTCCTCTGGTCGTGCTCAGGCAGGTCGAAGAAGCCGTTCGCGCCATTGTTTTCCTTGTCTCGCGAAGGGTTGGGCACAGGGTCGTCGAGGGAGAAGGTGTCGCGCGACATGAGGGTGGCGGCGACGGCGCCGGGAGATGATGCATCGTGTTTGTTGCGGCGCGACAGCTCAATGTTGTTGCCGTTCATCTTTTCGCCGTGGGACGTCGCGTTGTGCGCCGGCGATTTTGTACGACGAGGTCGGGTCCCCATCGGTAGGGAAGCTGTCCGGGTCGTCGTCCGTGTGCCTGGCTCAGAAAAAAGGGGGGGAGGGTGGTCTCGGATCGCGGGTTGCGGGTCCTGGGGGGTTCGGACGGTCGCGTCGGCTCGTAACGATTCGCGTTCAGGTTTCTGTCCCCAATCTCTCTCTCTCTGTCTCTCTTCCTGGTATCCCCAGCCCGGTGCTTCGAGAAGGATAGTTTCGCAAACAACAGCAGCTGGTGCGTGTCGAGGGAGCGTGGGGTGGCGGCGGCGATGCGAACGACGCTAAATGGGGGAGAACTCAACGAAAGACAGAAAAAGCTGGGAGCTGGTGTCCCAGAACTTGAAAGAAAGGCAGGACTGTGGCCTCTTCTTGCCGACAATACCCAATGATTGAAGGATAGTTGTTGTAGAAGACAAAAACCGAGTTGTCGTGTACGTAGCCAACAGCCAAGTCACGGTTCCTGTCGCATCTGCACCCAGCGACCTGGCGCGGTGTGGGGGATGGGGCCACCTAATCTGATACCGTGGCCTTTCTTGGGTGGCAACAGATTGGTCACAAGCTATGTCCTGACAGTAATCAAGCTTGGCTCGGTGATCGCTTAGAAGCAATGAGAAGGGATACTAGCATCTATGAAGACTATACATACTGACAAGAACTGCCTAACGCCGAATGCAGCAGGTAGTTGCTCGATTCCTCCATGCCTTCGGTTTCCTCCCCCCGAGTCCTGGTGGCGGCGCTTTGCCGTCAGGCCACCGGCTGAAAAGTGGGACATCTTGGTCTTGGCACTAATCGGAGCGGGCCAGCGCGGGCCACAGCCGTCCCAAAACCTTCTGGAAGGCTTCGAGCAACGACAGGGATGCTCGGTGCCGCCTCACCTCCGTATCAAAACAACCAGCATCCCTCCCCTTATTTCATGTGCAAAACGCAGAATACTCACGATATTTGCATCTCTTCCCCGATAAGCATCGTATTCTTTTTTTTTTTTTTTTTAAAGCCCTGCGGAATTTGAGCGACTGCTTTCAGCCGGAGCGCAAAAGTACCCACGCGTTCACGACGCGTCTCACAACGATGTCATCACCAAATCTCGACGATGAGATTGAGAACCTCCAAGCCCGAGGCAAATCTGTCCAACCCGCCATTTCACAACACTGCTAATATCCACCCAGTAACTGCCCTCAAGTCCCAGCTCCGGATCCAGACTTCCACGCTCCTCGCCTCACCATCCACGCGCCAGCTCATCGCATCAGACACCACTCTCTCTGGACAGAAGCTCCTTTCCCGATTCACTTCACAACAAGCGCACAACCAGCAGTGCCTCTACCGCGCTTGCGCCGGCCTCACCACATTCCTCGCCCGCGATCCCGACCCCAATGCCGTCGACGGCGGCTCCATCCTCGGTCTCCGCATCGAAGTCGTCAGCCGTGCCAAGTTTCTACGGCCCTACTACGTTCTTCTCAACAGGCCCCTTCCTGGGAGCAGCTACTTGCGCGTGCATCGCCATACCATACCGGCATGCATACCACTGGCTGGGCTGGCAGCGCGCTACCTCCCGGCTCCCTCGGGTGGAGTGAAGCAAGACCTGGCGAGATTTGCGAGGGCGTTGAGGCGGGAGGCGGTGAGGTATCACCACCGACTGGGAGCTGTGGCGGATTTGAGGAAGGCTGCTGCTGAGGGGAAGCTGGCGAGTCTCGCGCCCGCAGATGCGGAGATGAAGCAAATCAGTATTGAGTGGGCGGACGGGAAAACAGGTCAAGTGCTCTTTCTTTTCTATTCAGTCCATTTTCGCAGTCTTGGGTGTGCGAAAGAGAGGATATGCTCCCGAGGCATGGAGATCTCTCCCAAAGCAGGGGAGTGAAAAGCTGACATTTTCCATAGGGAGGCTAGTGATCGGGGATGATGGGGAGGTGGTAAATGTTGTGGCAGTCGGTGATAATGGGAGGGATCGTGATGCAGCTCGGGAGCTGCTTGGGGGAGCTGCTAGGATCGAAGATGTTGCAAAGAGGCTGGCCCTGGCATGAGCGGCTTGTGGCCGGTAGCGATTTCGAGATCTCGACGCCCGATGATGGGTTTCAGACGGGCTGTTCTCACAAAACGTCTTAGATTGTGCTGTGGGTGTCGGGTCAGATCCAAAGGAGCAACGGGGCTGGTTCCTGACCTGCCGTTGCGTCTCCCGCGTTCTAGAGCCCGTACCACCGTGCCGGAAAGCATGACAGCCACTGGAACCCGTCTTATTGGTCGCCTTCTTTGACGTTCACCAAACCCTATTTGGAGTCACCAAAAGAAATACCACGTTACCCTCCGACCAAAGCCGACAAGGCTGCGCCGTAGGACCAATCCATCCGGATTTAGCCCGACGAAGACCATTCATCACCCGAATGAGCGATGGAAGTTTTTCTGTTTTCCGCTGCGGCAGGCCTGCCGAGATGGGGAAAATCTGCGTCTTGATACCCAGGCTCCAAGACCGAGGAAGAGTTGTCGGAGTAATTTCCCACTGCTCTGGCGCAAGCACGGCATGCGCGAGCAGCGGAGGACAGAACATCCTCAGCACTGCACAAATTATTCCGTTTCCGGTTGGTCTTGCTTCAGCCGGTCTCAGACACATACCAAGATGGACAACTTGATCCAGGCCTCCGTCAGAGGTATCGAAACCCAGTTTCACGGTTGTGGCACTCAACGTCATACGACCCATCACGAGACGAAGCAAGGAGAAGCGGTGGTTCCCAACCACCGTCCCCGCAAGGCACCACGCCCAGCGGCCCGTGTCTGACAGGTTTTGTGAGATCAGGTCGGGCGGTCCTTACCTTGAATCATCACACCGCAACGGCTCGGTAATTGAGTCTGAGTAACACAAGACTGAGATGGGAGGATTGGCTATATACACTCCCCCGATGAGCGAGTGCCGTGGCTGTCCAGCAGGCTTTCTCCAGTCATAGCACATCATGCCCGACCGCGACAGTGGCCCAATGGGACAAGCGACAGCAAAATGCAAGACCAATCAGCTCCCGCAAAAACCAGCCCAAAGTGCCAACTGGGCAAGTTATTCGAAGTCCAATCGTTTGGGATGCTTGGTTATGGAGACGCAGTAGGACAGCCAACCACACACACACACACCCCTCTATATCCTCCCGTGCTGCCCTGATGGTTGCTGTGGTGTGGTAAGCCCGTACCTGATTTCTGCAGCCAAAGGGCGAGAAGGTGTTGATTGCGGGGGCGGGTTGGCGCCGGGTAAATACACAAACACGAGAATTGAAATGGGCGAGTCTGAGACCCAGCGCATACCCGAGATGAGAACACTATAGAGCATGCGCTGTTCTGCATCCTTTCATCAGGGAAACCCAGTGAAGTGGCGAAGCACGCGCCCGCAACGGCTGGGAAAGTTGTTTTTGTCCTCTGTGTGTTGTCATGAACCTGTATCTTGCATCTAGAGTCGACGTAGCTTCTGCTCACACCCGCCCACCCAGCTGCCCACCTAACCCAGATTCCACAATCTCCTAGGCGGCAGGGAGGGTGCGAGTTTCCTTGCTCGCATCTATCGTCAGGCAAAGTCTTGATCAAAATCCTGGTTTTCTGTGCCACCAAGTTCTGAAGAGGGGTATCCGCCACTTTTTGGTGTTCGGCGTCAACGAGGCCAAGACGAAGGACAGCGAGATTGAACTCCGGGGTAATCATATTAGAACCGCAAGATGTTCAACCTATGGGTCATCCCGAAGCAGAAACATGGGTCCGGGGTTCACTTTTTCGAAAAGTCAAAATTGAAGTAAGAATATGTATTACTACCCCTAAATTTATTACAACACCTTTCATTCTCTCCACTCCAAACTTAGAAAAATACAGCTACCAAATCGCTTCATCAAATGTCTACACTAAAACCATGATCAAACTACCAATAACAGCCGGTCGCAGCTAGAGTAGATAGGTCGAATTTGTCCCGACTTGAGCAACAAAGAGAAGACAGAGAAGAGCTTTAGAAGTCTTTATAATGAAACTCCCTCCTCCATTTCCTCTCGTCGGGGGGTTGGTTGGGTTGAAGAAGGATGGCCGGCCGTGAAAGAAGACAGACACTGAGAACCCACACAAGCGCGCACCCGGTCCTTTCTTTTTCTTTTCGTCGATTTCCGCTAGGTAGCCCATCTCCTCTCCAAGTGCTTAGAAGAGAGCGGCGGCAACGGCGAGAGCAGCAAGAGCGCCACCGGCCTTCTGGACGTTCTGGGCGGCACCAGCGGTGACGACAGCCCCAGGGGGCTTGGTAGCGGAGGGAGGGGTGATGGTGCCGACCGACTTAGAGGTCGGGACCGGCGGCGGGGGAGGGGGCGGCGGGGGCTTGACGCTGACCGGGGGCGGCGGCGGGGGCTTGCTGGAAACCGGGGGCGGCGGCGGGGGAGGAGCCGGGGTCGGGTGAGGAGGCTTGGGCTTCTCGGTAGTAGTCACGGGGCAGACGGTGGTGCTGATCGGGACGATGACCGTGGTGAGGACGGTGCTAGCCGCCGGGCAGTGGGGGACCGCCGGGGCGCAGCTGATGACCGTCTTGATGGTGGTCGAGTAGACGGTGCTCGTCGTCCACTCAGGCTTGCCCGAGATGACGGGGAAAGGCTTCGCGGTGGTGATCGGCCCAGGCTTGGGGGTGAACTTCCACTTGTCGGCATCGTCCTCCTCCTCGGCGGCCCTGACGTAGGCGGCGAGGCCGAAAAGGGCAACGGCGGAGATCTTCATTTTGGTGATATTATCGTTTCTTCCTGAGGGTATGTCGTTGAATGTTGGGTATTAAGCCACGAAACCCTTTTTTTCCAAGCCAGCGAGTGACAAGAACGAGTGGATGGTATCTGGTAGGACACTGGAGATAGAGTGGAAGCAGGAATGGACTGAGGGGGACAGTGGCCCCTTCAAATACGTTTTCCTGGCACCGGCACCCAGCACCCACCCGGCCACGGCGGGGGCGAGGGGAGGGGACAGGGAAGCAGAGACGGCAAAGCAGGCAACGCAGGTTCTCTGGAACATGTTCATGACCATGACCACGACTATGACCCATGCCCAGCCAGCAGGCTGAAGGCGGTCGCCAGGGGGAGGGGGGTGAACAAACAGGTCCATTTCCCCGTCGGCAGAGACCGACCGATCCATGACGAAAATAGAGGAAGACCAAGAGGGAAGCCATTGGACGGCGGGAGACACTGGTCTGGGCGGCCATGACGGCTAAAGGTGAGGAGGCGTGTGAATGGCGCGAGTGTGTGCCTTGCAATCAACATCTTTCAATCTGTTGGCTGTAGGGCCGACACTCGCCGGGCCTGGGAGAACATGGACGTATGCGCACCATGAAGGGCACGGCAAGCGAGATAGAGAGAGACACGCAGAGAAGTGGTGTATTGCACCTACGGTGTCCGCCCGGCACAGCCCCAAAAGGCATTTCTCTGGCGAGATCGGGCCTGGAGGTTTAAGCTTTCGGGTGATCGTCCTTCTCCTCGGGGGAGGTTGTAGCGGTCACGCTCCCTACACCAAGTGGTGCCCCGATGTCACTTCGCGCCTGGTTCCTGCATTTGCCAACGTCGTGGCTTCATGGTGGTGCGCGCTGGCACAATCGCGGGCAGGTTGACGGCCCGCCTGTGCCCCTGCGCCCACCACAACATCTCTTCAGCACGCCCGGAATTGCTTCATTTCTTGCCACCGCGGTGAGCTATCGAAGGGCGAATGGGAGTGCGCTATTGAAGGGGGGGGAGCAGTCGAGCTCGGTCAGTGTACCACGTAACCACGTAGATCGTCATGCCGTGTCTGCGACTCGGTCGCCAAAACCCGGCGTAGAGAGACCAATATACCCTCTGACATGTGCATTAAGAGAAACATTGGGTTCTGCAGGGTAGGCTACCGTGGGCTACTCAGCCGGAGCGGAGGGAATCGAGGAAGTTCATGCGTCAAAAGCGTCGCTGGCGTCGAACTTCGCGGTGGCCCTATACCGCACTGGTGATATCTCCCAGGTTTCTCCCCACACTTTGAGGTATTAGCTGGTGGCGGTATACCCAATCTGACGGGCCATGATTCCGCCAGGATCGCCCATTCATTGCGTCAGCAGACCCTGAAAGATGCCGTGAAGTTTTTCGCCAGCCGAGTGCACCAGCCTGATTCGAGCCTGATGAACTACGGGTGTCGTCTCTGCGCCGCAATATGTCATGGACTGACATCAGCGGTCGCCCGCCAGCCGCGGCAGATTGAATCGCTCAACCTGGGAGATTCCCGTCTGATGTCAAGTGCCGCTGTTTAATTCGGTGAACAGAAAAAGGCCGAATCATGCGGTGCCAGATGATGCATCTGGGCTGGCATCGTCATGCCTCGTCTCTGCCGAAGCAGCAGCGAGGCAGGAACTCTGGATGTGGAGGAGGTGGGCCGCCTTGAGGCTGGTCTGTGCCCACGAGAGTGTGAGAGAGAAATGTGCCCCTGACTCGCTGGGTCGGCTTCAAATATGCATAGTGAAATCAGCAATATATCAAAGAAGCAGCCCTGTTGTCAGTTCGCGTCTGGTTTTTTTGTCAAGTGCAAAAGGTCTGTCTGTGGTGGTGGTTGTTGTTGTAGGCAATCACGGCGGGGCCAATCTTGGAACGACATCGCTCCTTCCATCTCAACCAGCCTCACATTGCAACCTCCCTGTCCTGCGTCTGTCACACCACGCTCTCTACTCCCCGGCTTGGGTTTGCAGTGCTTCTCTCTACCCTTTTGTCCACCTGGGCATTCTATGAATGCACGCCTAATCGGGACTGACTCCACCCTGAAGCAGTGTAGTCTTCACCATGAGACAGCCATCGATTTCTCGTTGACAACTGCAGCCCTGGCTGCTGACCGCTTGGGCAACCGGACTTGACCAGTTTCTCACCTCAGGCTCCCCGAGACAAGGATCGGGATGCCAAGGACTGAATTGGTCATTGGCGATGCTTCTGGCCAGGCATTCAAGTAGTGTCTGGCAGACTGTGTTTCCCAGGATACACGAAAAAGCCGAACCATCTTGAAGATGGCTCTCGTGAGCGCTCAGTTAAGCTTAACCTTTATCGTGTTGTAGCCCCGCGCACAAGCCCGCGTCGTCATCAAACGGCCTGGCTGGTGAGATCTCAGCTGTAGGAGCGGCTGAAATGCCGAGACTACCGTTCGCTGGTCTGGAGCTGGGGCGGTGTTCGCTGGGCCACACAGTCAGATCTGCTGTGGCTTGATCCTTGCTAAGATGGAGGGGGAGGGGGGGCTACCCCAACTCTCCGCTACCCTTTGCCCTTCCATGCTTCCGCTCCGCGCTGTCAACACGTTGTCAAACGACGACGGTTACAACGCTGCTCGGCTGGCGAAACCTTTTCTTTTATCCCGCTGCGCTCTTCCTTTCCAATTGTTGACGATCTTCTCCTTGGATTTTTGATTATACCGCTCTTCTGAACGTGCAGGCCGTGGCAGACAGAGTTTCTTTCTTTTTCTTGGCTCGTTTGTTGTGTCCCCCTCCTGAAGCTTTCCCCCGAAGATCCTCCACGCCGCCAGGGTTGCTGCATCGCGAACTAGACGCAGGGATGGCACCTCCGGTCGATGCGGCCACCCGCAAACGGGTCTTAAAGGTCATTTTCGTTTCGCTTTTGCTGGACTTGGTATGTGTCTCCGCACTCGGTTCCCCTTGCCAGCCCTTCCACGTCGACTGACTAGCTCGCGCAGATTTCGTTTACCTTCATCCTGCCGCTGTTCCCAAAGCTCCTCGAGTTCTACCGCAACACAGAAGCCCCGGTCGATGCCTCCGCCCCGCCTTCCAAGACGTTGCTATCCAGTATTCTTGGCTATCTCAATGCCTACAAGGCCGCTTTCGCCCGCCCGATCGACTCGCGATATGATATCGTCCTGCTGGGTGGCGCACTGGGAAGTCTCTTCTCGTAGGTCGCCCCAACACCCCGTCTGCTGCTTGCCTTGCGCCTAGCTGAACATTTCGTTACAGTCTCCTCCAAGCAGTCGCCTCGCCCGTTATCGGGCACCTGTCCGACCGCTATGGACGCCGCACCGCGCTCCTCGCCAGCATGACGGGGAACATTCTCTCGGTTCTCCTCTGGGTTGCGGCTGTGGACTTCCGCACGTTTCTCGCTTCGCGTATCGTCGGCGGCCTCTCCGAAGGAAACGTACAGCTGGCCACGGCCATCGCAACCGATATTTCGGACGCGAACAGCCGCGGATCAACGATGGCGCTCATCGGCGCCTGCTTCTCCATCGCTTTCACGTTCGGCCCGGCGCTGGGTGCTTGGCTTAGCACCATCAGTTCTGTCGCTGCCAACCCCTTTGCAACGGCCGCCGGTGTCTCGCTGTTCCTGATTGTCACCGAAACAGTGTATCTCTACTTCAGCCTTCCGGAAACACTGCCGGCTCTGACACGGAAGGAAAATGGCTCGGCAAGCGAAAAGAAACTGGTAGAGGCAGCACCAAAAGCCGTCCAGCGAACTAACTCCCACTTCCTCTTGAATTTCGTTCACATGACCTTCCTGCTCTTCTTCTCCGGCATGGAATTCTCGCTTCCCTTCATGACGTATGATCTGTTCGGATACAGCTCGGCCAAGAACGGACGGCTTCTCGGGTATGTCGGCCTTGTTGCTTCGCTTCTTCAAGGCGGTGTCACGCGCCGGCTCCCTCCCTTGCTCTCGGTTCGGATCGGTGTAGTGTCGTGCCTGGTCGCCTTTGTTCTGCTGGGACGCACCGACACGGTGTCTTCGCTCTATCTGGCTGCAACATGCCTCGCCGCGACATCGGCAACTGTTGTCACGGGCCTAAACGCGCTCAGCAGCTTCGAGGCGAGCGAGGGTGAGCGGGGCGGCAAGCTGGGAATCCTCCGTAGCTGGGGCCAACTTGGCAGAGGCTTGGGGCCTGTGCTGTTCACGAGCGTCTACTGGTGGGCGGGCCGAGAGGCAGCTTACGGCATGGGTGCGGCTGGCATTGCCGCGGTGACCGCGATAACGTTCATTGGGCTTAAGACGCCACCTGGAACGGTGAAGGTCAAGCTTCCGAACGAGGAAAAGAAAACACTGTGAGAAGAACGAGGGCCAAGATATTGCACATAGTTATTGTATATAGAGTATACAGAGCAGGAAAAAGAGGGGGTGGGGTATTTTTCGTTGCTATGTGGTGGGCAAAATACTGTAGGATAGATTGTGATCTCACTGAATATATAGAGAGAAATGTCTATTGGTACCGTACCACTGGTTGATAATATTCACATTCACCACCCCCTGGGTCTGTGATGGTATCCAATTGCACCTTCGTACATGAGTGGAAGGGCTTTTCCAGCATAGCTAGGGCCTTGTCCGATTTGTTTTCGAGACCTCGAAGCTTGGAAGTTAGGTAGAAAGACGTGAACATAATGCAAAGGGTGAGGGTCTTATGTTAGATACTCGGAGTTTATGATTCAAGTAGATGGACACTACGATGCAATCAGACACCAAACGAATGAAGAAGAGATGAAGGGAGAGGCGAGAGGGAAAAAAAAACATTTACCATGCATCACATCGACCCCGGCGGGACTCGAACCCTACGAACAGTTAGTCAGGCGGGCAGAGATGGGGCAGATTGGGGGGGGGGGACCTACCACAATCTCCAGATTGGCCTCTAGAGTAGGATTCTGGCGAGTTACCATTTCTCTACGAGGCCCGTACGCACTGCCGCTGCACCACGAGGCCAGCCGACTTGCGCAGATGCTGGCCTGTAGGCTTGGAAATCGGCCATATCAACCTCCTGTTGGGCCGTCTAAGTTTTTCGGGAGCGCGTGGCGTGTACCGCGGGAGCAAACATGACCGTTTTAAGTGGAGCTGCTGAGTTGTCTCGCGGGTAGTTGCTGCGTGGAAGCTTGCTTTCTGGTGGCTGAGACGCCACTTGAGACGCCTCTTTCGGCGCCGTCGGTAATCTCCGCGGCGAGATAACATAAGTAGGTACGGCAGCCCGGTATTTCTGACCTCCGTGATGCTGAGGCTGCGATGGAATCCGGCTGTAGAGAACTGTCGCTTTCTTCGAGGCCAGGGAGCGCGCCCGTGGTTATCGTCAGTCAGTAAATCTCACCGCTGATGCAATTCCCAGGCTTCTGTGCATTGAACAAGTTTCCATTCTCAGGAGACCCAACTAGCTACCTATCCGGACAGTGTTGTCAGGGACCGGCTCCGATGTGGGTCACCAGCACCGTCATTTGCCGGGCCCCACTCCGAGTCTGGGTGGGGCGGTCGACGGGCAGCGGCCGGGATCTCCAGCCATTCATTGGCTGGTGGATGACTTGGGGGTCCGGCTCAAGCTTCTGCTCAGGGGAAGTGCAGAGGGACGAGGTGCCCAAATTGAGCTATCGAGAGACTGCAGGTGTCCGTCGCTCTGGTCGCTGCGATGGCGCCCGCAGGTTCAACTTGTGATCGCACCGCATCGGGACAAGGCAGATTCCCCCCTCAGCACCACCACGGGATCCAGCTTCACACTCAGCTCAGCCTCGTCGGTCAACACCGCAGCTTTCCCCATCCGCAACCTTGGCAAAATAATTCGCGCATCCCGCTTCGAGGCCTAGGTACCCAACATCTTCGAATTGACATCGATTGATTATCCAATCCTGCCAAATCCACCTTTGTAACCAGCTGACCTGAATGCCATGGCCGACCCTCTCAGCATCGCGGCCTCGGTGACCGCCTTGGTCGCCACGGCGAGAAAGATCTACACAGGTCTATCCGGCCTAGTGGGCAGCGCCAAGGACGCGCCGGCAAGTATCGAAGCGACGCTGGCCGTTGTGGGACAAATCAGGTCGGCCCTAGTCGAGGTCAAGGAGCTGATGGATACCGTCGAGACTCTGCCGCCAGCCCGGAAGGCCCTGATTCGTCTTGACCATCTTGCTGTAACATTCTCAGACGGCATAATGCTGCTGACTGAGCTGGAAGTGCTGGTGTGCGATCAACCCGCCGACCTGAGCTTCACCCAGCGGCTGCGGTGGGCCGCGAGTGAGCGAGACAGGAAAATTGCCAGGTTGCTCCCAAGGCTCGAGACCCAGAGGTCCTGCCTGAATCTCATGCTGAGTGTATTGAAGTGGTGAGGCGACTTCGTTTCTTCCTTGCGGGTGGGTCGGTGATAGGAGTTCGCTGATTCGAGAACCAGTCGATCGGACATCGAGGCCTGGCAGGACCGCGACAGGCTGCAGGATACGCTAGAGCAAGTCCTCCGCCAAAACGAAAACCTCGTAGCGCGGCTGGAGACCATCGAGGCTTCAATTGCTGGCGAAGAGAGGTCAACAAGGTTTCTCGACGAGGATGCTGATTCTGTGGTCGAATCCGCTATCACCATCACTGAGACCCCAACGATAAGAAGCAACAGACCAGGCGCCAAGATACGCTTGCCAAAGATGCCGCTACCGCACGCATCTCTGTTGGCTCGACGTCACGAGTTTGAAGCCCTTCTCGAATCGTCATGGGTCTACAGGCGGGTTCGCACCGACGAGTGCGACAGGTCCATCTCGAGCTACACCTTTCGAACAGGCGCGTGGAGCATTCTCTCCGAACTGAGCCTGAACGACATCTCCATCATATCTGTCTTTCGCCTTCCTGTGACACTCGACGACGTTAACCGGGTCGGTCTGGGGTTGACGTTCAGCAACTTACTGTCTGGAAACGAGCTCCCGAGGCCATCCCTCCTGTGCACGACTGACAACACCGTTGTCGGTCAGAGTGAAGCAAAGACCGATTGTCCCGTCTTGGATCTGGGGTTCAAGGCGGGCAAAAACGAAACCCTGGTCGATACGCTATCAAGAGTGAGGACCCTACATAAATCCGAACTGCCAACGATAAAGTGAGTGAGGGTGCAGCTGGGGATGTGTTCTTTCCTCCGCTAACTGAATCCTCAGGATTGTGGTGGTCGGAGATGGATACATTGGCAAGACCAAGTTTATCCGCACTTACGTGACCCGGGGCTGTTCTGAATACAAGAGTTCTGTGACGGTACTTGAATACTACCTGTTGAAGGTTTCGTGAGTGCTCCGGGAAGCTGTCCGAATCTTGTGGCTGTAGGGTGCCCTCAACTGACTAAAGTGTGAAACGGCGCTGTAGGATCGGCCATGTTCCTCATTCCTTGCTGATTTATGATACAACCGGGCTCGAAGGTTACGAGGGCTTGAGGCCCTTCGTCTATGAATCAACAGATGTCTTCGTTGCCTGCGGGCTGATCGGGAACCCTGCGTCTTTTAGGAACTTTGAGTCCAACTGGCTGTACGCGATTCGCCGAGCAGGTCGTGATATTCCCGCCGTCTTCGTGGGCCTGAAGGACCCAGCCAACTACCCGCCTCGCCCGATCCCGGGCGAAACAAACAAGTGGGACCTCGACCAGTACAGAGAGTTTGGAGAGAGGCTGGAACGGGAAATCCCGGGCGTCCAATACATGGAGTGTAGCCTAGGAAGCTTCTCGGCAGTCGAGGCCGTGTTCGACGAGGTATGTCACGGTTCGCAGCTTGTTGTGTGCAGCTGATGCTGACCAGGCGCAGGCCGTGCTCGCAGCTCTGAGGACCGGCTGCCAAGGCAAGAGCTCAAAGAGGAGGTGGAGTTGGGGCTCGACGAGTTCATCACCGTCGGCGGATGAGCATGGTCTTCGAAAGGTAAGAGTGTGGGGAGCTGACCGGAGTGAAGGTGATGTGGCCGTTGCCTACTTGAAGGACGCAGGTCACTTTTGTCAAGATACCCCAGTTTGCATTTGATGGGAGAGCTCTTGTCTGTATTTCGTTCTCTGGGCTGGGGACCGCCAACGGCAAAAATTGCTTTGCATTGTTATCGATCGGGCTTGCACCTTCCCCAGGGAAGTACCCCGACACTGCCTTATCATGGTGCCTTCCCCCTTCGCACTCCTGGGCAGAGCTTGTTGCCTGTGGCCTTCACAATGGCTTCATACCTATCCTTCATACTTGAACCTACAGGAGTGGTAGCCATTAAACTGTGCGAGCGTAAGCCCCTCAGAGGCAATAAGCGATCGTCGTTATTTCGACCCCACCCATAAGCCCAAATGCTGACCCGTTCTCGTCGGTCGTTCTCGGATGCCCCTCCGGATCTGTAGACGGTTGCACGTTTTGATCGGCGTATTCCTCGAATGTCATTCAGCCGCACAGACAACAGACAGCAACATTCAACACAACTGCTTTTTCTTTATATTTTATTCGGAATGAAGGTCGCCTCCATTGACGCCTGTCGCTCGGTGACTTGGCTCCTGACGTCGCTTGGGATCGCTCAACTACCGGTCTGGGCTCTGGTTGAGCCTGTCGACGTGCGGGAGACCACCATCGACGGCATCCATACGGCACTCTTCACGAGGATTGCGACGTGCAGGGAGATTGTCTCGTCGTTCATCTCCCGGATCGAGGAGTTCAACCCTGTCGTTAATGCCATCATCTCGCTCAATCCGCGGGCTCTGTCCGTCGCCGATCAGATTGACCTTCGGATTGCATCAGGAAATGCGACCGGACCGTTGCTGTGCATCCCCGTTCTCTTGAAGGACAACTACGATGCCATCGGGATGGCGACGACTGGGGGTTGCCGGGCGTTGGCCAGCAATGAGCCTGCATCCAATGCCCCGACGGTGAAGGCACTGAAAGACGCCGGCGCCATCATTCTCGGGAAGGCCAACCTCCACGAACTCGCACTGGAGGGAATCTCAGTCTCATCACTCGGGGGGCAAACTGTCAACCCGTATGACTTCACCCGCACACCTGGAGGTTCTAGTGGGGGCTCCGGCGCCGCCATCGCCGCAAACTTTGCAGTGTTTGCTACAGGAACAGACACTGTCAACTCTCTCAGAAGTCCCGCGAGCGCCAATTCCCTGTTCAGCTTCCGTCCCACAAGAGGCCTGATCTCTCGCGCTGGTGTGATGCCGGTTAGCTACACACAGGACACTCTTGGCGCCATGGCACGCAACGTGAAGGACCTGGCAGTTGCCTTGACCGTCATGTCGAGTGTCGGCCACGACCCGCGGGACAATATGACGGCGGCAGTGCCCCCTGAGGCGAAAGGAATGGACTACTCTGCCTCGCTGTATGGGTCAAGTCTCAAAGGCTTACGCTTCGGAGTCCTGAGCGGATTCTTCAACCACACCCCGTCGGCCGAGACAACGCCAGTGAACAACATCATGAACCACATGCTATCCCTGCTGGCCGATTCAGGGGCTGTGGTAGTCAACATCTCGGAAAGCGTCTACAATGCCGCAGCCATTGGTGCCGCTTTGGATGTTCAGAGATACGAGTTCCGGGAGCTCTTGAACGACTACTTCGCGGGAGTCAAGGCTGGCGGCTCGATTCACCCCATGAGCTTCGACGAGCTTTACAAGAGCGGCAACTTCCTTGTGCTTCCATCACAGTACGACTTCCTCAAAGTTTGTATGGTATCGTCAACGGGCGAATCAAGATATTTCGCAACCCAGGGTGGGATCCAGAACTTGACACGGGCTTTGCAAGCCACATTTGCAGCCAACGATCTCGATGTCATTCTATACCCCGAGCAGAGGAATTTGGTGGTGAAGATCGGCTCCCCTTCACAGAGCGGGCGCAACGGGATACTCGCGGCGCTGACAGGGCATCCTGCTGTCGTTGTCCCCGCGGGGTTTTCGCCACCATCCCCAGACGCACCAGTTGGCGTCCCGGTGGGCTTGGAGATCCTGGGCCGCCCTTGGAGTGAGGGCCTGTTGTTGAGTATCGCAAATCACATCAGCGAGCTTCTGCCGGTGAGGAGGATGCCGCCTTTGGCCAACCAGACGGCTGAAACGAAGACGTACTCGACTGTGCCCGTAATCAAGCCCAACACCGAAAATATCCCAGCGGCATACCCACTTGGGATGCTTTGACCGCTCTCCAGAGAGCAAGAAGACTGGCTTGATGCAGTACAGGGTCACAGATACACTGGAAGATTAAGATAGTATTACAGCGAAGTTGGGGGAATAACGGCTACCTGCAAGGACAGTCCAACCAACCAATTACCCCAAGCCCAACGAGTCCGAAGCCGCCAACTCCACCAACGCAGAGGAACGGCGAACCGATAAACAAGACAAACAAGAGAAGGCAATACATAATATCATGGCCGCCCCGGGGGGTAGTAGCCAGGCGACATTCCGTACGGAACGGCAGCTGTGGGGGGGATCGGGTAGGTTGCAGCGGATGGGCTCGACGCAGGCTGCGGCGGCGGAGGCGCAAATCCGGCGTTCAAAGAGGCCGGCGACGGTGCCGTTGGCTGGGGGGCATAGTATTCAGCAGCTGCGCCGACGGGGGCGGCCGGGGGCGGGGCAGTATATGGCGGGGGCGGAACGGGTGTCTGCTGGCGGTAGCTCGTGTCCAGGCCGTTGGGACCAACCGTTGCGAACGGCTCGTACTTGGAAGGGACGGCCGCGGCGCCGTACCACTGGCTGCCGGGGACTGCTCCGACATTTTGAACTGAGCCACCTTCGATCTTGGTGTAGGCGCCTGATGCCGAGGTTCCATTGGGGAGGGCGGCCATGGCGGCGTCGCGGCGCTTGCGGCTGCAGCAGCAACAGCAGCATTTCACGATGGCGATGGGAATCCAGAGCCAGGTTGCGACGGTGAACGCCTTCCACCATATGCGTCCGTGTCGGAGCTTACCGCCCTTCTTCCGCTCTGCAGGGGGTGGGGGAGAGAAAGGTCAGCCGTCGTGTCGCCGTACGTTGTCGGTGTCGGGGAATGATACCTAGGTAGGGATGGAAGGGGGTGGGCTTACCTCGTTGGTACAGGACGATAAGAGAGCTGAGGAAGAGGAGCAGGCAAACGGAGGCAACGACAATCACAATAATAGCCCATAGAGGAAGAAATTTGTAGCGAGCGGCGCTGGTGATGGTAGAGGTCGTCGTTGTAGAGGAGGTGCTTGACGAGGACCCTGATTTTGTCGAAGAGGACGAGCCGGACGTGGTACCCGAACTGCTGCTGGCTGACGAACCACCGGAGGAGGATCCCCCAGCGGAACCTGGGGTGGATGGAGATGAGGAAGACGAGGACGAGTCCCCCGAGCTGCTACCACCACTGCTGCTGCTACCGCCTTTAGACCCTCCACGTCCACCACCGCCCCGGGGAGTGCGAAGCTCAAGCGGGAGGAAACTGTCGATGTTAACGTCAACCGGCATCACAGACCCCGCGCGACGATTTGTCACGGGCACGGTGCGAGGAAGTATCATGGCGATAGCGGGTTTGTTGTTGTGTCGTTTGGTCGTCTTAGGTTTCGTGAATACCTAGGCAGGTAGGTAGCGACCCAACAGCGGCGACGAGGAATCTCGACTGAAGGGCAAGCGCAGCGACAACAGCTCCCCGCCAAAAAGGGGGGAGAGCGATGCAAGAGGATATCCTCATTATTTCTATCTCTGTGACGGCATTGTGCCCCATGCTTACGGCTTCGCGCTGCTTTCCCGCACCGCGTCGAGGAGCTGGGGGTTTGTAGGGAGAGCCGAAGAGAAGCATGCGGCTGAGGACGCCATGCGGCGCTCAACCCCTCTAGTCACAGGGCGCGAGAGGCGCCACAAGCTAGGCACGAGAACCTGTAATTTCAGCGGCATCGCATTCTCGGTGTCGATTCTCTGTCTGGGGCTTCCAGGCTTGATATTGTTATCTCTATTGGTGTGGCGCAAGGGAAAGCATTGCCAAGTTGGGTTTGCAAATGCGTTGAACTGACCGCGACGAGCCACACTTGTTTTTCTGCGAAATCCGACGACTTGCCGGGTGTCGACGGCTATTGGAAGCCCGCACGCACACGGACATCAGACCACTACAAGGCATGATGAGGATTGAGGTGCACGCATATGATCGGCATGCCACCTGGCTGCAAACCTGTTTCGGCCTTGTGGCCTTGTGCGTCACAATCGGCGGCTCGTGTCATCAGGCCACAGGGGAGAGAGCAGCGCATAGTTATTATGAAGGGGGCAAGCAGCGAAACTGAATCGATTTCCAGCGGCCCCAGCTCCAGCCATTTGAGCAACACCAACATACCTACCTACTCGTAAAGTAATAGCAGAAAAGACGATAAGCCGCGAACCAAACGATCATGGCCACCGCAGACACGGTAGACTTGGGTCCGCCGCATGAGCCCAAGGAGGAGTCGATCAACGTCTTCAAAGAGATTCAGCATGAACTGAAGAAACATCTCATTCACACCAGACACCAGCACGACAGTGAGTTAGAGAAGAACCAAAAAAAAGCATTCCCCAATTTGGTATCACCTCCTGACACGGGCCCAGAGCATGAACCTGAATACTTCCAGTCTGTGAGGTAAGTTCGGGCCTGGTATTGTACGGGCAGGCAGTGCAGGCCAATAATGCAGGGGAGAGATGGCGAGCGAGGATAAACCAGTGACTGACTTTGGCCTTGGCCCCAGCCATCTGAGCGACTCGGAGCTGGCATCATTCAGCGCAGATGATTTCCGTGAGGTGAGGGTCGCTGTGACGGCTTACGGTGTCATACTCTTCGGCCGCGTCCGAATCCCAGCCATGCCCGAGGAAGGGCCTTGCTACATTCACTTCCGCGCCTTCACTACCGGCCCTGACGACGAGGCCAAGTTGCATAGCATCCACACCGAAGAGAAGGAGGAAGCAGGAGGCGGCAAAACCTTCCGAGCCATCTTCACCGCCAACGATCCCCTTGAATGGTTTGACGCTTGAGAGCTGCGGGGGGTTTAGCTGAGCCTGGCTAGAGGCTATGTGGCAGATGGTGTGGGGGTATGGCTGGGAAAGTGTTGTGGAAGCAAAACACTGAGGGTAGCCAGCGGGAACGAACTGATACAACACACCCCGTCTTTGCGGGAATCTAATTCTAGCCTCTGTTTGATGTAAATCGTTTTCATGAAAGTGTCGCTTTATAGAGCCATGCCATCCTCCTCGGCAGCCAGCATCTCGGCGTAGTCGTCTGCCGAAGCGAACATTGGCAGGCTTCTCATCTCCGACCTCGACATTCTCTTCTTCTTGCGCTCCCCTTCCAATGAAGCACCTCCGTTTTCCTCCTCCGCTTCTTCCTCCTCGCCAGAACCCGACACATCATCCTCCGAGTCGTCAAATATGCCCTCAAAGCCGCCAGAACCGTCAGAGCCCATATCCGACATCTCCCCAGCTTCATCGCCGAAGCCAATAGACTCCTCATCCGACTCATCGTAGCCCTCCATGTCCACATCCGATCCATCAGTGGCATCGTCACCCTCAACCTCGGGCCGCGAGTTGACAAGTGCCTCCCAGATCTCATCTTCCGCTTCCTCGTCCCCGGAGCCGCCCTCCTCGTTCTTGGCTCCCTTCTTAACCTTGGAGGCCTCGCCAGGCTTGCCAATCTTGGAGAAGTACTCGTGGAAAAATGTGTCCTCGGCAGACACATCTTCCGCCTTGAGATTCCAGAACGAAGCCGAGTTGACCACCTGTTTCGGTGCGCCGGCTTTGCTGGAGACGACGAGATGCGACGCGCTTCCAGAGGCAAGAATAGGCTGCATAATAGAACTTCCACGCTTGGCTTCGTGAGCCTTGGGATTGCGGTAGACAAACTTGTCCAGGAAATGCATTAGCGTGTGATTTGCCAGGTCTGGCTTGGGTAGCCCCATTTGACGGCTCAGCAGGTTTGCTGCGAAGACGCTGACAGACGGGTGGAAGTGAGAGAGGAATGGAACCTGTCGAAGCAAACTGGTTAGCATGCTGCATTTTGACACATCCTCTTGGCCGACTTACAATCTCCCAAAGGCAGCTTCGGTGAGCATTGCTGTGCTCGGGATCTCGCTTCCGCCCATCGTATTCAGTAGTACGGGCTTTCTGCGTTGTGTCCTCTCCTTGAGATGGCGCGACTGCCGGGGCTTTCTCTGTGACATCCTTATATACTTCTTCCTCGTCGCCATTGTCTTCGGGAACGTCCAAGAGCGTGTGGAGGTCAGGGAAAGTCCCCTCCAGCTCGGCGATCAGGAAGAGAATGCCGCACGCGAAGGATGGTTGGTGCAGCGACAGAACCTGAACCAAGCGTTTCACAAAAGCCTTAACACGTCGAACATCCACGTCATTCTTCAAAGCTCTGTACAATAGGTTGAGGTACAGTGCTTGTTTTGACGAGTTGATGAGCCGGGGGTCCAGAAGTGACTCGTAAAGCGTTCGGTAAAACCTCTCAACAGCCAGGTGTTTCGACGTGGCGAGTTGTTGTATTAGCATCAGCGCCTGGACGCTCGTGTTGAAGTTGGAAGAGTGAGTTATCCTGAACAAGGTGTCAAGGTGTTTTTCCAGGGTGGAGTCGTCAGTGGTAGTGAACGGGATTGCTCTGTTGACACCAGTGAGCAATGAGGAAACAAGCTTCTGCGTTGTTTCTTCCTCCTGGTCCGGTTTGGCGGAGGACTCGGGTTTTCCTCTGCCCTTGCGCTTCCGACCAACGCCATTGACAGGCTTCTTCTTATCATTGTCGCCGGCATCGAGACTTCCCAGTTGCCCGGTTTTCAGCATAGACAGGAAGATGTCAAAGTATATCCGCAGCAAAGTGTCAGCGGTTGTCGGTTCCTTTGTGCTTAGAATGGTTTGATTCAGTGTGTTGATGGCGTAGTACTTCGCACGTAGTGATTGCCCCGGCTTGAGGACCACGTCGTGCTCCACGGCCGCGATGACGACTGCCTTCATCCCCGGATGGAGATTGAGCAGCTGCAGGATAAGGTACGAGGCCCGTGATGCAATCTTGCGCTCTCGGTCTCCCAGCTTGTTGACGAGAAGGCGAAGCAAATTTGCCTCCTGCTCTGGCTTGCTGCGAAGCAAGCCATACACGAAATCCAAAGCCCGCGAACGTGAATACTCGATCTCGTCAGAGCACCACACCTCAAGGAGTTGAACGATCCGGAAAAAGGCGCCCTTCAGCCAATCTTCATAAGCCCACATCATGAGGTGAGACTCGCTGATCTTTCCTGGTAGCTGTTGCCCAGGGTTCCAGACCGCCACTTTGCTCTGAAGCAAAGTGGCCAACAAGGCTGGCTGACCCTCAAAGGGGCGAAGACGGCGATCCTCAGGAAGAATCACGCCATTCCCTAAAAGATCCACAAGCGCCCCCAAAGCTGCAACTGCTTGCCCACGGCTCTTTTTCCCCGCTAGGGTTATGAGACTCTCAAAAGCTTTGCGGTTGTGGACGGGAGATTCCTGGATTGACAGGGTCAGGGCGGAGACCTTGTCCGAGAATGTACCGGATGACATTATGGTGGACATGAACTTTTGCGTGGATCGAGATGACTGTTGAGTAGCATAGGCTGAAGCATCTTTCTCCAAGAGCTCTTCCGCGAAAGCCTTCAAGTTCGCGATCGCCGAACGTGGACCGGCACTGTCGCTTGGCACGGTCGATGGGAGACCGTTGGTCTCGATGGAGTACCAGTCAGCCCTCGGCTCAAAAACCTAACTACTATCAGCTTTTGTTTTCTCTAGGCCAGTGTACTCGGATCACTGACCAACTTCCCAGAGGATTTTGCCTGCCGGGTTTCTGCCACTGCTGTGAGTTTCTCGACCTCCTTGACTTTGGGCTTCTTTTCAGGGGTTCTCGAAGGTTCCTCCTCATCGTCTCCGGAGACATCAATATCGTCGTCTCCGTCATCCGGTCGGTGTTGTTGGAAGCCCAGCGCGGAAGCAAACTTTGCAAGCTCTTCTTGGAGTGCTAAGTCTAAGCGATTGCTAGACGGGGCCTTGGGAGCGGGAGCTTGGTCACCCTCGTCCCCGGAATCCACGTTGGCCACGAGATTGTAGTCGTCCTCGTCACCCCCCAAAGCTAGGATTTCTTTGAGAAGCAGGTTCTCGGACTCGTCGTTGTCGTCGTCGTCGGCTTGAGCTTCGTCCCCACTTCCCTGGTCTCGTTGTGGTTTTGCTCCCTTTCGAGCCTGGCGCTTCTTCGCGCCATTGTCCGCACCAGGTTCGTCGTCAGCCTCTCGGGACCTCTTCCGCTTCGCCAGGGGCGCACTATCGGGCTTGGAAGGAAGGGCGGTGTCGAGTTTTGCGGTCAACTGAGCCAAGGCATTCTGGTCGAAATTTGTCGACGCCGCCTTTTTCTTCTGCTTCGTCCGGTTGGCACCCATCTTGTGCGCTGGGCTTCCTCTTTCCAGATAAGATTATCTTTCCAAGAGGAAGAGTATGCAGCGACAACAAAGGCGATTGTGTCGGAAAGGAGATGTTTTGGCTCGCGCTGGTCAGTCGTGAAAATTCCAGACCATGCAGCAGTCGAAAACCCTGCTAGGCGAAGAGGTACCTGGGTACTTCACCACCCCACCTTCCATGCAGCAAACGGCCTGTGTCTCCGCTTCACACCAAGGTACCTGCCGCCAAGCATGCGGCGATGACCAGGGTCTTGATAAGAGACTTATCAATGTTCAAGGACGCGCTTCAAGAACCTCGAGCAAACGCGTGATCCGACCCACGTCCCTCATTAGCTACGCGCCAATTGACATGCCACTGGGCGGCAGCATATTTCCCAGGGGCGATTCCCAAGATGCCACAGCCGATGCAGCTGCTGCGGGCAGCGTCCCGCCTGTCGAGGGTGTGGACGCCGACGGGCGGCATCGCCGTGCATACCAACCATAGAATGAGTGACGGCCACGAGAAGTTGGTTCGCGCTGGTTATTTGCGCCAATCGCAAGCCGGAATCTTCCACATGCTTCCTCTGGGGTTGAGGGTGCAGAGCAAGATCGAGAAGCTTGTTGAGAAGCACATGGAGGGAGCGTTGGGTGAGTGGCCCCCCGCTCCCCCTTGAGTGTTGTCCACAAATGTCCACTTGTGCCATTGCTGACATGCTCTGCTGCGTAGGAGCCTCGAAGGTATCCCTCTCGTCCCTATCGACGGAAGCGCTCTGGGAGAAGAGTGGACGTCTTCAGAATGTCGCATCCGAGGTTAGTTTGGTCGGTGTTGCTCAACACTGCACCCGTCCCGGCAACGTCGCCGCTGATCCGTGCCGAACTAGCTTTTCAGGTTCACAGATCGCAAGGACACGCCCTACCTTCTGGCGCCCACCCATGAGGAGGAGATCACATCACTGGTCGCCAAGACGGTCAAGTCTTACAAGGAGCTCCCTTTGCGCCTCTACCAGATCACGCGCAAGTACCGAGACGAGTTCCGCCCCCGCCATGGTCTCCTTCGCGGGAGAGAATTCACCATGAAGGACCTCTATACTTTTGACGGCAGCCTGGACTCGGCACTGGAGACGTACGAGAAGGTGCGGGCTGCGTACTCGAACATCTTCGCCGAGATGAGGCTGCCCGTGTTGGCAGCCAAGGCCAGCTCGGGCGACATGGGCGGCGACCTGAGCCACGAATACCACCTCCCTGCGTCTATCGGCGACGACCGCGTCATCCACTGCGACACATGCGACTACGTGATCAATGACGAAATTGCCGAGACTACGGCGACCAGCCAAGTTCCCGCCAACACGGAGCTTGGGGTGTGGCGAGGCATCACGAAGGACAGGACCAGGCTGATCAACGTCTGGTATCCCAAGAGAGTCACACAGCCGAACGGGGGGGTGCGAGAGTATTCCGGGGTGGACATCAGCATTCCCGCAGTCAAATCTGCGATTCCTGACCTGGACAGCGCCGTGGGGGATGCAGCCCCTCTGTGGCTGTCAACTGTGGGTGGAGCTCCCGAGAAAGCCGTCGAGCTGGTCAACCTTCTCGACGGCCGGCTGCCGAAGTCGTTGGGAGACAGGTTGCGAGGGGGCTCACTGGAGGATCTGTGGCCAGCCGAGTTCCGTGAGGCACGGCCCATTGTGACGGTTACGGTCGCGGGCGGATGGGACAATGACAGCATGCCCCTCGGCCTACTTCGGGTTCATTCGGGCGACGACTGCCCAAAGTGCTCACATGGTACCTTGACTGTTGACAAAGCAATAGAGCTGGGGCACACGTTCCACCTGGGAACGCGATACTCGGACCCCCTTGGAGCACTGGTGTCGTTACCCGGTGCTCCTGGCGCTGCGAAGGGGGTTCCCATGCAAATGGGCTGCCATGGTATCGGCATCTCCCGCATCATCGCGGCTGTCGCCGAGCACTTTGCTGATGAAAAGGGGCTCAACTGGCCAGTGAGCATTGCGCCTTATTCCTGCGTGATGATTGCGAAAGAGGCCAAGGATGAAGACCTGGAGAAGGTTCACACACAGCTCGATAAGCTGGAAGAGTCGGACAAGGGCGTTCTGGATGTGGTGATAGATGACAGGCACAAATCTATGGCGTGGAAGCTGGCAGATGCCGATCTCGTTGGCTACCCCATCATTGTGGTACTTGGCAGGGAATGGTCAGATTCAGGCCGGGTGGAGGTGCAGTGTAGGAGGCTCAGGGTAAAGGAGGCTGTCTCACTGGAAGACCTGCCAAAATTTGTAAATAAGCTACATGAGAGGTTGTAAATAAAGAGGCCCAGAGCCGACCTGTTGTTGGCTCTAAGGGGGTTCTGGCTCCTGGCTAGAACACCACCGGACGGAGTCACGCGGTGGAAAGTTTCTCTTCACAGACATCCCCCCCACGGCTCCTGGCCATGTAAAAAGGCCTCGCTTTTTTTCACAGAGGACCCCGCATGCATCTTTTAAGGCATTCACTGCATCAAACAGTGCCTTGACCATATTCCAAAAGCCCTCACGGGGATGTCACAAAGGTCTGTCCGTTGAAGAAATACCTTCCACCGTGTGGGAGTGTGGTAGAAAACGGCTAGTTGGAGCCGGTCGGAGCTGGTGAGGGCTGATCGGAGCCAAATGCAGCTGATTCATCATGTCATCTGCAAGCTCGTCCCACACCGCCGCCACCACCATCACTGGCACCAGCACCAGCCGCACCAGCCCTGGTGTCACCACCACTGTGACGGCAGACACAACGAACCACAACCCCACTGCGCAAGCTTACCAAAAGGTATGCCAGACACTGCTTTGTTAAGAACTGGATTGTGGTTATATACCTGCCTGACAACCAGGGCAGGAAGACCATCTACACCTGCGCCGTCACGATAACTACCGTCATCACTGCCACCGCCACCTCCTATTATGTCCGGTGCTTACACGAGGACACCCACTTCGCTTGTACAAAGGACTTACTTATTAAAGTAAATATTAATTAACTATTATAAAGATAACACTAGTGATATTATAGTTATTAATACTTTTTCTTTTTATTACCTTATAAAAGAGAAAAAATTAACTTAAATTTTTTATATAACAGCATTAGCGATAAGCCTCTTTATTCTTTAAGGTTAACCCTTAATAACGTTATTAGTTAAATTAAGCAGGAAGGGTAGTAAGATATAAAACCTGTATTTATTTACTTCTTTATATAGTTTAAAATAAGAGGAGCTTTTAGCTTTCCTTTTCTTTCTTTGCTTTTTATACCAATTTAATACAATATTAACTTTACTAAAGCTAAGTTTTAATCCTTAAGCTTTGCTGTGATAAAACTAATATTATTAAATCCTTATTATTATTATTATTATTATTATTATTATTATTATTATTATTATTATTATTATTATTATTATTATTATTATTATTATTATTATTATTATTATTATTATTATTATTATTATTATTATTATTATTATTATTATTATTATTATTATTATTATTATTATTATTATTATTATTATTATTATTATTATTATTATTATTATTATTATTATTATTATTATATAAATTATGATAATTTACTAATTATTAATAGATCGAGTGGTATAAAGCTTTTACTACTAGTATAAAGGCTAGAATCGATAAATTAAATCAATACTTTCCACGAAAACTTATACAATAACGGCTAAAACGATTTAAGCCACATTTATTTGCTATTTTCTCGACCCCCGCTTTAAAACAACCTCTTTTCGAAGAGGAGGCTTATTATACTTTTCGGAGACTACTGAACAAGAAGTCTGTCGTAGACAGCGGAGTCACAGGACCGTAGTCACGTGACTCCAGAGCTCCGAGCCCTCCCTAAGAGGGCTGTAGGAGTCTGGCCATCGCCAGACTCCTGCAAGAACATCATCATAGCCAGTATTACATCATTCTATTCACCACTTTACAGCCATTCTAGCCTCGAGATCGTGATGACCACGCTCTAGGCTTCCACTCCACGACCTTCCAGTGCATCGTCGCCTTCCAGGCTCCCTCGCCCTCGAAGCTCTCCCAGCTTCCAGCCCTCACGGCTTCCCAGACTCCCTCGCCCTTCAGGCTCCGGAGCCTCCACTCTTCCACGACCGCATCCTACCTTCCACCGCTTCCCGAGTCAGCAGCACTTACGACAAAACCTGTAGGCTTGTAAAAGAAGAGTTTTTACAGTAAGTTATTTATTATCATTATTATTTACTATTTATTGTTATTATAATTGTTACTTTTTACTTATCATTATACTAATATTATTATTAATAGAATTCAACAAGAGTATTACTCCAGCAATGGATAATATATATGACGCTTCTGACGACGATGACGAATTTTATACACAACCTACACAAGAAGCAGAATATATAGCTTATATACGTGAACCAGTGGCTGGAAAACACGTAAGTAATATTTATTTATTAATAGTTAATAATTACTTGTCACTATTATAATACTAATTATTATTAATAGGTTGACCCTTTACAGTACTGGAGATTAAATGCTTTAAAATATCCAGTACTAAGCTTAATGGCTAGGAGGTTTTTAAAAAGAGTCGGTTAAAGTCAACCTACACCTCTCTTATCGTTTCCTTTATAAACACCCCTTAATTTAAATAAAGTTATCTTTTTAAATAAATGTTATCTCCGTTAAAGTTATGATATTATTATTAATACTAATTATTATCTTTTTCCTTATTATAATCGTTAAGGAGGTTATTTATCCAGTTATTATCCTTAGAATTAGTAATTTAAATAACTAACGTTAACTTAGTCGTTTTAACCATTATTAACTTAAAGAGGGGCTTTTATCCCATTTATTTTTTCTTTAACACTTTATATTTTTAACATAATACCTGTTTTTATCACAGTTTTAGTATTAAACTTTCCTTTTATCTTAAGGAAAAGTCTACCTTAATACCGTTAATCCTTAACCTTTTAAACCATTTTAATATTTATAAACCCTAAATATTAACTATATAAAATGCTTTTATAAATAAACTTCCTTACCTGGTTCGCCTTATATTATAGTTATTACAAGGCTTAAGGCTTTAAATACCACCTTTTCTCCTCTATTTATCGTTTAAATAACTGTAAGTTAATTTTACATGTTTTATTAACGTAATTATTGAGGTTAAAAGTATATCAGTCCAGCTTATAAAGCTCGTCCTTTACAAAGGGCTTAAGCCCTTTATAAAACCGATATTTTAAAGTAAACTCGTCTTAGTTAACTCAGTAACAGTCCTAGTTAAAGGTTAAAAGGTAAATAACAGCCGATAAAGTCTAAGTAAGCTACTTAAAGCGATCCTTAACTTTCTTCTACTTATTACGTTTGCTGTATATCTTAACAATCTCCGTTTCGAAATTAACCTATTCTTTATCTTAATTAAAAATTCTATTAATAATAAAGCACCGTTTATCTTAAACGTTATCGAAATAATTCTTTATAATACCAGTAAATTAAAGATTAAGATCTTTATTTAACTAACTAACAGTGTATAAAATCTTTGATTTAACATCGCTAATCCTTAAAAGACAAAAATCAAGTTTAAGTTAAATAAGCTATAGTAAAAGTTTTAAACTTTTTTCTGTAAAAGTAAGTGGTTTCCAGCCTTAATCTTTTAAACTGCTAATAAAACTAAGGTACTTTAAGGTTATTAACAATACTTTAACTGTATATTTTTATAAAGTCAGTAAGTTTTTATAGTAAAAGCTTATCACTATTATTATCTATATCAGTATTAGCAAAAAGGTTTCTGTTAAGAACATTTTAAAGGGATTTATCTTCATCTTTAAAGGTTCTGTTATTCCCAGTTAAAAGATTATAAAAGATACTCCCTTAACTGGAGAGTACAGTCGTAACCAGGGTTGGGAAATTATTCAGTCAGTCTTAATCACTGGCTTAACTAAGACTAAATAAGACTAATTTAGTCATAACTAATCTTGGCATTAATCAGTCAGAGGCTTAACTAAAACTAACTAGCTATTAGTCAGTGTAAACAAAGTGGTTTTATTATAACATTATACTAATATAATAGTAAAATAAGTAAATAATAATATAATAAACTATAATTAATTATAAAATATTAAACTAAATCTATAATAAAATAATAAACTAAGTAAATAAAAAGAAATTATAGTTCTTCCTCCTCCTCGCTATTATTATTACGAAAATTCTCTTCTAACTCCCTTAGCTCCTTTATTTTCCAACTCTTTAATAATACTGTTCGTTTTACAGTATCTAGATGTGAATTATTCCGGCTCTTAGTAATAACGTTATTACCAATAGAAAAGGTTCGTTCTACTGGTGCAGAGGTTGCTGGAATTGCTAAAATTAGGTAATAGGGATGTTTAAAAGGTGTAGTCTGACGGTTAACTGGTTGCAGATTTACATACCTACTGGTAATTATAATTATATTTATTACCTAACAACCTTAATTCTTAATTACGTTTCTTTTAATAACGCCCTGCCTGTGTCTTATTACGGGTTCTCTAACCTTATATCCTTAATTTACAATCAATATACTAATCGTAAATCTGTTTACAACCGTATAAATAACTTTCCATCCCGTTTATACCCTGGTTACTAACCTGTGTTTAATTAAATACAATGTTAAAGCGTGACTTTTTGGAGTTAATAACCTGTATTTTTTTAACTGTTAAGTACGTGTAGGATAAGGACAAGGGTAAGTTAACGTTTTCAGCTAACGATTGTCTAGATATCACTAAGGCCTTAAAGGCCTATATTAACGTGCGTTTCCCGGTAACGGTCCGTTTACTACCTGTTGATTTTATATAAAAGTTTGTGAAAAGTAAGTGTAGTTATCGCACTTATTATAAATTAACTAGCTTAAAAATAGCTTATAAGGTAAGTGTTTTCCTTTTGTTAATTACTTAATAGTACTCTAGTATTAACTTTAAGACTTCTTTAGGCTTAAAAGATTAAGTAGGAGTTAGTTTATAATACTTATAGGTAAGTTTTAACCACTCATTACCTAATACTAGCTTATACATATACTAATCCTAAGCTCTGTAAAGCTTAAGAACACCTCAGCTTACCTGCTTTAGAGTTTTATAATCCTGGTTACACTTATCCAGGGTTGTTAATAAGTCGACTTAAGTCAAGTCCAGGCCTGGACTTGGACTTGACTTGACTTAATGGACTTGGACTTAGCTTATTGTAAGTTAAGTCCGGGGCTGGACTTGGACTTGACTTAAATTACTTACAGTAAGTCCAAGTCCGACTCAAGTCCAGTTAATAAAAAGTAGTTAATAATTATAAATATTACTTATAATAATAATAGTAGGTAATTATCAGTATAATAATATAATAATATAATAGTATAGAAATGTAATAAAATCATAAAATAATAATATAATAAAATCATCAAATAATAAAATAAAATAGTTAAATACTAAGTAATAAAAAATAAACTAAATAAAACTATTTATTCTTCCTCCTCTTCATTTCCATTATTACGATAATTTTCCTCTAACTCCTTCAGCTCATTTATTTTCCAACTCTTTAATAATACTGTTTGTTTTACAGTATTTACATCTAACCTATTTCGGTTCTTAGTAATAACGTTACTACTAATAGAAAAGGCTCGCTTTACTGGCGCAGAGGTTGCTGGAATTGCTAAATATCTCCGAGCCATAAGGCTTAATACTGGATATTTCGAAGCGTTTAACTTCCAATACTCTAAAGGTTTAACCTATTAATAAATAATTAGTATAATAATTGACAATAATAATACTAATTAATAAGAAAATAGTGAAATAAAAATAACTTACTTGTTTTCCAGCTACTAGCTCACGTAAATAAGCCTTATACTCTTCTTCAGCAGTAAGCTGTGTATAAAATTCGTCATCGTCGTCTGAAACGTCATAAATATTTTTCATTGCAGGAATAATATTAAGCTCTTCTTAAACTCTATTAAAATTAAAAATATATAATAGTAATAAAGAATAATAATAATAATAATAATAATAATAATAATAATAATAATAATAATAATAATAATAATAATAATAATAATAATAATAATAATAATAATAATAATATAATAATAATAATAATAATAATAATAATAATAATAATAATAATAATAATAATAATAATAATAATAATAATAATAATAATAATAATAATAATAATAATAATAATAATAATAATAATAATAATCATCATTTTATTATATTACAATTATTACTAATTACTATTTATCAAGTCTGGGCCTGGACTTAGACTTGGTTAAGTCACTAAATTATAGACTGAAGTCTACTGGACTTGGACTTAACTTAAGTTCGGACTTAAAACTTAAGACTTATTTAACAACCCTGCACTTATCTAACCTTAACGTGTAAACAGTACGTTATTAAGGTTATAGCGGTTATTAAGTGGAACTATGTAAAGGAGTTTGTAAAGAAGATTTAGGAGCAGTTTAAGAATCTTATCTGTGTTTAAGCATGTAGTTAGTAATAAGGTGTTAATGTCTTGTTAGGTCTGCGGTGGCTTTAGGGGGGGTTGTGGGGAGGGTTTGCCTTGGTTCTTAGTGCAAAGGGGGTAGTAAGGTTATATTAGTAATTAAAGGTTTAAAAACAGGGATATATTAGGTTTTAACCAGGGTGTAAATATGCTGTTAACTGTAATCCCATAGCCTTTACCTTAAAATAAAATACGTGGTTTATAACCTGGCTTTTTAATGTTAAATGTAGTATAACTAAGGTACTGTTAACTTATAACAGGCCTATATATAGCCCTGCCCTGGCCTGTGGTGTTTAAATTATATAATCCGTTTCCTTTTAATACCTTAACAGCTAAGCGGTATGCTGTTAAGGTACCGCTAGGCCTGTTTTAACCCAGTTAAAGCCTGGTTTAAGCCTGTAGTTACTTTTTTAGCCGCCCCTTTTTACGTTTTAGGGGAGCTGAGGTGGTTAAGTAAAGCTCCTGTAACTCCTATAGTTAAAGGTGGTTTAAGGGTCTTAGTTTTATTAGGTTTAAGTGGTGAAAGTCTTTAATATCACTAACGTTTTTTTTATAAAAACACCGCCAGCTTTAAGTAAAGGAACGCTTATTTAACCTAGTATTGTAAAGCTTTATTTACCACCTGTAAGTTAAAGTTTTTTTCAAAGTACTATTCCTGTTTTAGCTTTAGCTTTAATTTACCCCCCTCTTTTAATTCTAAGCCGGCTGCGATACCCTAAGCCCTTTCGTCGTAAGGGGCGTAAGTTATAAAAAACAGAGAAGACCTAAAGGCCCTTTAGCAACGTTATAACTATAGCTTAAAAGTAAACCTTAATAACTGTAAAGGGGCTTAGCTATTTATTATTTAGTTTTTTAAACGGTTAACCTGTTTTAATGTTCTTTATTAATTAACTTAGACCTAATCCCCCTTTTTATACATAACACCTTCGCTCTAATAAGTGTTTACGTAATAGGCTTACCGTTCCTATACCTCAGTTATAAAGGCCTTATAGCGGTTTATTACCCGGTTAATCCGATCCGTAGTGGTTAACGCCTTAAGGAACTCCCTTCGGTCAGTTACCGTTACAGGGGTGTTCGGTTCGTGGACCGGTTCCAAACTTATCATAAGGTGCTATTTATAATTTATAAAAAAAGGTAACAGGCTAGTGGTTTTTAAAGTGTAGTTATTTACCGTAAATTCCGCCAGTAAGAGCTAGTCCACCTAGTTATTCTAATAATAAGCTATATAACAGCAGAGTTAATGTTTAATCCCGGCGTTTATAATCTCTGTTTACCTGTTTGTCTTAAGGTAATAGGTTGTAAAGGTTTATAATATGACGTTAAGCCTCTGTAAAAGCTTTAATTAAAACCTAAAGATAAAAAACGATAAAATTTAAGGTCTTGTAAAGCTTATACATATCTTTGATAAAGGTTTAACCAGGGTTATTATGCCGATATCTGGTATTAGTAAGTAGTGGTGTATCTTAATAAGCCAGTCCATAACTACTATAATATACTTATAGACGACGCTGTCCTGTTTACATTTTAGTAATAGGCCAATGTAATCCACCGAGATATCTGTTTATAACTGGAATAGGATTAAAAGGGGTTTTAAAAACCCTGTAAGGTTATTTTTCGCCCCCTTTGTTTTTATATAGAGGTGCTAGCCTTATATAAAGGTAACCACGTTGTGGGAGAGTTAAGGTTAAAAGTATTACCTTTATAAAAGGTTGTACGTTTTAAAGCGGCTAAGGTGCCCTGTTAGTATCTTAATGTAGATCTGTTATAAGACCTGTAACTGTAAATTATTAAGTAAGGGATTAAAGAGTCTGTTTTAAATAAGAATATAGCTGTTAACTACCTTATAATCAGCTATTATAACCTTAAACTTTTTCAAAACGGTTTAAGGGAATCTCTGGTATTTAAGGTCTTTAATTACGGTGATAATCAGGCTGTAAAGGGGGTTATTAACGTATGCCTTATCGATAAGGGCGTCAATCGGCTGGGACGTATCGATTACGTGGAGGTTAAATAACAGTAAGGGTTTAATTACGTTACATTACCTTAATAGTAGTAAAAGTTTATATAAATAAGCGATTAATAATTTAGTTATCTGTAGGGTTTACGTTATCTTCCGGGGCGTTTTTTAGTAGTTTGAAGAGAACGTTTGGAACTGTTACTTTTATACCTAACTTATACGTGATTTAAAACTTAAAATTAAAAAGGAATTTTAATTAACAGACCTAGCGTTAATTAAGTAGTTTTATGGTTATGAAGTGCTTAAGTCTTTTATAATCTGTTACCACCTTAACAGTGTTTTAAATGTCTTAAAGCTTTAGTTGCTACTTCTTAAACGTTTCCTTGTAATTACATTCTAAAGGGGTGTGTTTCGCTGAAAAAAAGGTTATTAGGTGCTGGGCGCCTTGTTTGTTAAACTAAAAAAGGACCTTATTAGCGGTTTAGTTAAAGGTGTTTACCTTAAGGACTAATTGCCGTTTAAGGTTGTAATATTATAAAACCGGCGCTGGAGTAAAAGCGGACTTTAAGACTTTAAAAGCGGCTGTTACCTTAGGGGTAAAAGCGTTTAACTAGCGTTCCTGGTTTATTAAGGATGTAAAAGGGTAAGTGATTTTAAAAAAATCCTTTATAAACAAACCTCTAATAAAAGTTTAAAAAGCTAATAAACTATTAAAGCTTTTTAAGCGTTTTAAGGGCTTTTTATACAGGACCGTTTTAACCTTTTTTAAGTCTATTTATATATTAGAGGTCGAAATAATTAGGCTTAAGTACTTAATCTTTTAAACTCCGAACTTGTATTTCTTAATATCTAATATAAGGCCTGTTTTAATAAGTCTCTGTATTACCTTATAAACGTGTCAGTGGTGTTTTAAGTGTGTCTTACTGTAAATAAAGATGTTGTTTAAATACGTGGTTATAAATTTATTAAGGATGTTAAATAAAATGTGGTTAGCCTGTTATACTGAAGTTAGCTATTAGGTATTTGAAAAGGCTAAAGTGTGTGATAAACGCTGTTTTCCACTTATCTCCCTTTACGATACAGATCTGGTTAAAAGCTAACACTACATTAAGCTTAATAAAATACCGGGTTTTATAAAGTGTATTAAACGTCTTTTAAATTAGGGGAATAAGGTAATGATTTTTAACTGTGACGTTATTAAAGCCCTTGTAATTAACGCAGACTTTAATACTTCTTTTTAGTTTCCTAGCGAGAAACATTAAGGCCGTTACAAGGGAGCTGTTAGTACAGATAAACCCCTTTACCAGGTGGTTATTAAGGTATTTTTATATAACTTTAAGTTCGTCCTTTAATATTAACCTAGCTTTGTAACTAAGGGGTTAGTGATTTAGTATAAGTTTGATTTTATAGTTAAACGGGCGATAAGGTGGTAATGTTTCCACTTATACTAAGAGGAAGGCTTTTTTTAAATTGTGGTATTTTTAAAAAGGGCTGTTAACACCTTAACTTTAGTTAAAAGGGGTTTTTTATTAAGGAACTTCTCGATATCCCCTTTTAAAACCGTGTAAAGCTAAGGGGCTAAGGAGATCCAGTTTTAATTAAAAGGCCTGTAGTTAAGGGCTTAACTGGTCCTTTTTTAATTTATCGGTAAAGATAACGTAAAACGTTACTATAAAGAGGCTGTTTCTTAATACTTCAGTTAAAGTTTTATTGTCCTTTCCTAGTGTATTTACTGTAATAGCGTATAGTGCTGTTAAGGAGATAGTAGTGACTTTAACCCTTAGTTACCTGGTTAGGAAGAGGAAATTATTAGCTAATAGCAAGGCTACGTTATTAGTAGGTGTAACAGGGCTGTCTTTAAGGCGACCAGTTTTTATAAGTTACTTATTAGCGGGTTATGGGGAGGTCAAGGTATGTGTTTTAGATCTCCAGTTCTGGTGTTTCTAGCGGGTTTTAACCAGCTAGCTGTTTAATACGTAAATAATCTCCCTGTTTAAGCTAAAGGTCCCTAAAGCCTAGTTAATAGTAGAGTTATAATAGGTTAACCAGGGTAACCTTAAGATAACGTCAGGTTTAACTAACAGTTAAACATATAAAATAAAGCGTTTAATTACTAAAGCTACTTTATAAATAATTATGTAACAGTCTGTAACTAATTTAGTAAAGGTGTTGTTAATTAAGTAAAAGGGGTAGTCCTTAATTAAGGGGATGGTGGGGAAGTTTTTCCAGGCGTGGAGGTTTTTGTCAATGAACTTATATAGAGAATATCTGGAGTTGATTATAGAGAGTGTACGGGTTAGCGTTAAGTCGCTAATAGAGATAACTGTTTTAATAAAAAATATAACATTTAGGTTTACGGAATATGGTCCTCCTTTAAAGGGTAGCTTAGGTGTTATTAGTACCTTTAATAGTAACTGTGGTTAAGGGTTAAGCTTTTTTTTTTAGCTGTGTTTTAATACCTTTTCCTTTTTTATTTAGGTAGTTACTGGTGTAATATTAACCTAGCTTTTTTACAGTACAGGTAAAGGTTTTCCCTCCTTTAATACGTACGTTTTGTGGCTCTTAAGGGGCCTTTAGGTGTAAAGACCTTACTAAGGTTTATAAAGTTACCTGTTAAGGCTAGTATGTGGAAGTAGGGGCTGGTGTTATAGGTTAGGTAGCTGTGGTTAAAGATGTTATTAAAAAGGTCACGGAGTATTATAACTTATCTGTTAAAGTCCTTAAACCCTGGCTGGTTTACTATTAGAACTAAGGTGTCTCTTATTAGCTTACTGACCTTTGTTTTTAGGTTATCCACCTGTTAGTAAGGGTTAATTTAGGCTAAGTTAGCCAGCTTAATAAACTGCGTGATAGAATAAGGTATAATATACCTTTTTAAAAAAGGGTAGAAAAGTCTCGGACCGTTTATAAGTACGTGTTAATAGTAATATATACTGGGTTAAGGATATTAAAGATAGCTTTATAATTATAACAGCCAGTTAGTTAGACTGTTATATTATCCAGGTTAGCCGTTATAGTGTCAATTTTTTACTAGATCCTAGTGTAGGTGTTGTTAGAGAGCTGTTAAGACGTAAAAAGGATCTGTTTTAAAGGTGTAGGGAAGGTGTTATAGTTAAGGATAAGTTTAAAATGGAGGAGTAAGTGCTAATTAGTGTATTCCTCCTAACGTTTAGTTAGATCAGACTCCTTTTTAGTAAACGCTAAGGGTTTAGCGCCTTACAGCTGGGCCTGTGCCGGGGTTTAAATCGTGACGTGGATTAAGTACTTTAAGGAGGGTTATAAGTGTCGGAGGTACTTCTGTTATTAGTGTTAGGGGTGTAAAAGTAGGTGACAGGCAGGGTTGTTAATAAGTCGACTTAAGTCAAGTCCAGGCCTGGACTTGGACTTGACTTGACTTAATAGATTTAGACTTAGCTTATTATAAGTCAAATCCAGGGCTCGACTTAGACTTGACTTAAATTACTTACAGTAAGTCCAAGTCCGACTGAAGTCCAGTTAATAAAAAGTAGTTGATAATTTATAAATATTACTTACAATAATAATAGTAGGTAATTTTATCAATATAATAATATAATAATATAATAATATAATAATATAATAATATAATAATATAATAATATAATAATATAATAATATAATAATATAATAATATAATAATATAATAATATAATAATATAATAATATAATAATATAATAATATAATAATATAATAATATAATATAATAATATAATAATATTATAAAATAAAATAGTTAAATACTAAGTAATAAAAAATAAACTAAATAAAACTATTTATTCTTCCTCCTCTTCATTTCCATTATTACGATAATTTTTCTCTAACTCCTTCAGCTCCTTTATTTTCCAACTCTTAAATAATACTGTTTGTTTTACAGTATTTACATCTAGCCTATTTCGGTTTTTAGTAATAACGTTACTACTAATAAAAAAGGAGATCAGTTAAATTTTTAACAGGTAAAAGGAGGGAAGAGGAAGGTTTTATATAGATAAAGTTATAGTAATAGTTAAAATATAATAAAAATGTATCAATAATTTTAGTAGTTAGTAATTAATATGACTTAATTCTATTCTATTTTATTCTATTTTATTCTATTTTATTCTATTTTATTCTATTCTATTCCATTTTATTATATTACAATTATTACTAGTTACTATTATAAGTCCATTAAGTAAACTTATAAGTCCAGTAAGTCGGACTTGGACTTAGCTAAGTCAAGTCCGGGCCTAGACTTAGACTTGGTTAAGTCACTAAATTATAGACTTAAGTCCACTAGACTTGGACTTAACTTAAGTTCGGACTTAAAACTTAAGACTTATTTAACAACCCTGGCTATGACCAAGACTTAACTAGCTAAGCCTTTAGTTAGTCACAGCCATAACTGTAACTAGCTTAAAAAGTCAGTCATTGGTTATGGCTAGTTAAAGTCAGTCAATAGTCATGACTTTTTGCCAACCCTAATTAATCGTAACTACTATTAACTATATAACCAGGGTTGGGAAATTATTCAGTCAGTCTTAGTCACTGGCTTGACTAAGACTGAATAAGACTAATTTAGTCATGACTAATCTTGGCATTAATCAGTCACAGGCTTGACTAAGACTAACTAAAATTAGTCTTAGTTAGTCTTAGTCTGACTATTAGTCAGTATATATAAGGTGGTTTTATTATAATAATATAATAATATAAAAATTAAATAGTAGAGTAAAACAATAAAATAAACTATAGCGATAGCGATAACCTTTTTAATAGGATATAGCGTAGGGTAAAGCGTTTTCTTTGGCTAGACTCACTGTCTGCGGATGACCTCGATAATTAATAATAAAATAATAAACTTGGTAAATAAAAAGAAATTACAGTTCTTCCTCCTCCTCGTTGCTATTACTACGAAAATTCTCTTCTAACTCCCTTACATCCTTTATTTTCTAACTCTTTAATAATACTGTTTGTTTTACAGTATTTACATCTAGCCTATTTCGGTTTTTAGTAATAACGTTACTACTAATAGAAAAGGTTCGCTCTACTGGCGCAGAGGTTGCTGGAATTGCTAAAAACCTCCTAGCCATTAAGCTTAGTACTAGATATTTCGAAGCGTTTAAGTTCCAGTACTGTAAAGGGTCAATCTATTAATAATAGTTAGTATTATAATGATAATGAATAATTATTAATTATTTATATAATATTATTTATATAATATTTTTATATTAATAATAAAACCTTTAGTCATTTTAGTCATTCTTAGTTAGTCATTAGTCTGACTAAGACTAACCTTAGTTAGTCAGGCTAGTGACTAAGACTAAATTAGTCACTTAAAGGCCTGACTAATAGTCAGTCAGTCTTAGTTAGTCAGTCAAATGACTAATGACTAAAGACTAATTTCCCAACCCTGTATATAACTATATTGAATACATTAACTAACCGCTCTACCAATCTAACACGTTAGGCTTAAGCTAAAAAAGATAAAGGTAGTATACCCCTTATACAATTAGTAAGTGAAAAGCAAACCCTTTATCATATAATATAAAATTTAACTAGTGTATGAATCATAATTAAAGTTTTAAATACATATATATTAATTTAAAAGGTGGATTAGAAAAGAGGAAGAAAGATCATTACTCTTATTATTCATTTAACCGTTTTAAAAAAAGGACGGTAAATCCTATTATAATTATATAACCTTTATAAATGTAATCTGATATATTAACGAAGACCTTAGGATATAAACTGATAATTAAATCCTTTAAGTTATTTAATTCAGCTATTAGATCTGTTAAGAAGTAATTGATAATATAACCTTGTTAAGGCACGTTACTTTATATATTATATTTAAAACTTAGATATCGAGAAGGTAGTAAAGGTAAAGAGATTGTATATTTATATTATAAAATCACTACGATATTTATCATAGTTAAAAAATGGATAAACCGTAAGTAAAAGCGGTAAAGAGGTAATTACAGTTAGAATATAATAAGTTAACGTTACAGTTAACTGTTATATAGAGAAAAAGAATATTAAAAAACCCTTATATCCCTTTAAAAGGGGATTATTTATTAATAGTTATTACTTTGTCCCTTTCCCCTTTGTCAGCTGTGATAATACTTAAAATATTAAAATGGTTAGATAAAGCAATAAATACAAGAGAAAGGAGGAGTTAGAATTTTTTACCAAATTTTACGTTAAATATAATAATATTTTAAAATTTAAAAAGTTAAGTAATAATAAAGTTATTTTTAAATATATTAATAATATTATAAGAGTAATTTTAAAAAGACAAATAACTAAGATTAAAAAATAAACATAATAATAATTAACGTTATTAATTTAAAAAACTAAAATAAAAATCTAAATAAAACTAAAGAAAAACTAAAGAAAAACATATAAAAAATTTAAAAGTTATTATAAATATAATTTTTAACCTTATGGGACTTATAATATTCTATAGAATTTATTAAATATAACAGGAACTAATAGCAGGAACTAATAGCAGGAACTAACGATTAAAATCTATAACAGGATATATATACGATCGATTACAAACAGGAAGTTATTATTATTTATTTCCCCTTTTAGATTTTTTATATTAGTAAACTTTAATCCCCGCGTTTATTTAATGAAGCTTTTACAGTAAAGTTTATGTATTATATGGCCTTTTTATCTCTTTTGTAAGCCTTTTTATACTTTGTTCCTTTATACTTTATTCTTTTTATTATAATTTTAAGATATAATAACTGAGTTTAAAAAGCCCTTTAAAATCCAACTCCTTTTAAAAGAAGACTTAATTTCAGTTAGTAATATTAAAAATAAGTGGGACTTTATCTTACTGTAAAAGGCGTATCTTTACTAAAATAGTTATACTATTTTTTAAATTTATAACTATACAAGATATTTAATACTTAGTCTTTACTTTACCTCCACTGCCTTCTTGATATCTAGGTTCTGAATATAATGTACGAACTGATATGCTTTTAACAGGGTTATATTATCTTTTACTTCTTAACAGATCTAATAGCTGAATTAAATAACTTAAAGGATCTAATTATCGGTTTCAGTGTTAAGGTCTCCGTTAATGTGACGGATTGCTTTTACAGAGGCTGTGTAGTCGTGGCAGTGTTTGCTGTCCTTTTTCGGAACGGCTGGACGGATAATAACAGTGGTTGTTTTCTTTCCTCCCTTTTAATCCACCTTCTGTATTAGTATACGTATCTTCGGGGCCTTAGCTATGGACCTGTCAGATTTTATATCACGTAATAATAAGGGGTTTGCTTCTGGCTTACCAGGCCTGGTGTGTTAGATCGACAAAGCGGTTAGCTGGTGTGATTAGTGTAGTTATGTAGTTAGTGGTGGTTACGATTAATGATATGGAATAAGAATTTAGTGCGCCGCGAAAAGGGTATTAAGCCTTACTATTATTCTGTGGGTGTAAGGGGTTATGATAAAGTTTCTGTTACGGCTGAGGGCTAGCTGGTTAAATAGAGCTTGTGGTGGTTATAATAGATAACGGTGGCGTTAAGCGGGAGTGGGTGTTAGAGTCGGATTAAGTGAGGGTTAGGGCTGATACGTGCAGTTACACACTTGTGAGGAAAGAAAACGTCTGAATTACAGGGAAAGAACGTAGAGTATTACGTCATTATGTCTTTTTTTATTTTAGAAGCTAGCTCCCTAGTATTAGATCTATAATATAATAATAATACTAGTAATAATAATTTAATAATATTATAATTTTAAATTATATAATAGTATAAATAAAGCTTGTAGATATTATTAAATATTATATTTTCTTAATTTTAATAATATTTTAAGTAAAAAAATTATTATAATAATTAAATAATAGCAAATAATTTATAAATAATTAAATAAAAGTAATAAAAATAAAATAAAAACAGTATTATTAATAAAGTATTAATTACAAATATTATTATTATTAGTCATTTTAGTTAAAGTCATAAGTATAACCAGGCTTAGCTAGTCAAAGTCACGGCCATAACTGACTTTAACTTTGACTAATAACTAATAACTTTCTTACCAACCCTGCTTTTTGTCCTCCTGTTTTTACTAATCTGCAGCCTTCCAGGTAAGATGCTTCAAACAGCTAGCCCTAATACAGCCTTAAAGGTCCTCTTTTTACTAATATTTCTTTAACTTTTAATTAATAACTTATATTATTATCCCTTACCTTATAGTTTTATAATCTACTTTATAGTAGAAAGATGTTATTTATTTAAAGATATAGGTTACTAGTTAACCTAATTTAACTGTTAGAAAGTGTTAGTATAACTCTTTACCATTAACATGATAAGGAATAATACATCTGTTAAACAATATAACTTATCTAATTAATCCCCTTATATCTTAAATAATTAGGGGAAACAAGCTGTGTTAAGTTGTCACTTAATTAAAGATGTAGCGTTAATTTATTAGGTCTTTTTTATTTATCAGCGATCTTTTTCTAGTTTTAGAAGAGATATATTAAAACAGGGGAGACTAATTCTCCCCTAGCCTTTAACTCACCTCTGTTTAGTTAATAACAGTAAGTAAGGTATAAAATATAAGTCCTTACATTACTATTTAATTAGTATCTTTAAGCTTTAAGAGGTTTTAAATATTATCAATTTTACTTACCAGTTATTAATATTAAAAAAGGCATAACTAAAGATCTTTTTTACTTATAACAGGTAGGGATTTAAAAATACCCTGTGTGACAGCACCAACCCAGGGCGGCCCCCGGCCCACCGCCGGGGCACTGCCGCGCAGCGCACGATAAATAGCCGAACCTTCTCGCATACCTTAGCTAGTCCTCCGTACAACAACAAGTCCTTCAACCCAGTTCTTACTCAGTGCCGTGACAGTTTGTTGTACCTTAACAAACAAGGACCTAGAGCTACCTTACAAATAGCTCCACCTTCTCTCCGGCCCTGAAAACGACACTAAGCCACCTGTCCCCCATCCTTAACCCACCTGCACCAGACAAACCCAACCTGCTCCTACCCAACACCACAGTATCATCAACCCCACGCCACAAACCTACCACACCCTGAAAAACCATTAACCAGACCCGTATAACATGTTAAATGCCGCACTTGTAAGAACCCAGCCCACATCTTCCACCCATAACCTAATCGATAGCTTCCCGACCTCAAGCCGCCTCTGTTCCGAAACCAACCCAACCCCTACGTACAGACACGAATTTTTTTTTCCAGCCACCCAGATCACCCAGCCCCAACCACTACTCCCCTATAGTTAGTATAAGCCTTGTAAAAAGCTCTAACGGCGGCTTAACAGCGAGCTTAATAGCTATTTAAATGCACCTTACTAACCTAACTGCTTCTTAACCCCCTTACCTTTATCAGCCACTTTCCCCCACCTAACGCCTAGCCTTAAAAAACCTACTAGCCGTATTAAACACCGCCGCCAGGACGCAGGCAGCTTAATTATAAGCCTTAACTGACAAGATAAAAACTAATATCGATTCGCTCCAGGCTTAACTTAATAACCTCACCCCCTTTCCCCTAGCTTTATCTACAACCTCTACCTCTCTAACACCTACCCTGTCACCAGGGTTGTTAAATAAGTCTTAAGTTTTAAGTCTGAACTTAAGTTAAGTTCAAGTCCAGTGGACTTAAGTCTATAATTTAGTGACTTAACCAAGTCTAAGTCGGACATGACTTAGCTAAGTCTAAGTCCGACTTACTGGACTTATAAGTTTACTTAATGGACTTATAAATAGTAATTAGTAATAATTGTAGTATAATAAAATGATTATTATTATTATTATTATTATTATTATTATTATTATTATTATTATTATTATTATTATATTATTATTATTATTATTATTATTATTATTATTATTATTATTATTATTATTATTATTATTATTATTATATTATTATTATTATTATTATTATTATTATTATTATTATTATTATTATTATTATTATTATTATTATTATTATTATTATTATTATTAGATCTAATGCTAGGGGGCTAGCTTTTTAAAAAAAAATAAACACAATAACGTAATACTCTGCGTTTTTTCCCTGTAATTTAGACGATTTCTTTCCTTACGAGTGTGTAACTGCGCGCATCAACCCTAACCCTTACTTAATCCGACCCCAACGCCCACTTACGCTCAACGCTACCTTTGTCTACAAGCTCTGTTCTAGTAATAAGGTTCGAGTATTAACTAGCCGGCCCTCGGCTGTAATAAAAACTCTATTATAACCCCTTGCACCCACAGAATAATGGCAGGGCTTGGCGCCCTCTTCGCGGCGCACTAAATTCCCATTCCTGCACATTATTAATCGTAACCACTACAAACCGCACTAACCACGCCAACCACGCCAGCTAACCACTTTGTTAATCCAACACACTAAACCTGCGAAGCTGACGCACTCTGTAAGCTACCGTCTGTTTAAAGCTCCTGCGTCCGAGGTTAATAAGACTAAGCACCATAGCTAAAAAAGCAATAAAGGTAAAAATGAAGATACCGGTACAGCAGATGAATAAGTGGAAGTAGTAGAAGGTTATCGGAGTCGCTAGTATACTAACGATTTTTTTTAAAAAAAAGACTCCTATTACCGTACTATCTGTACGACGGCTGCTAAACACATTGCAGGTATTATCACTAAGGGGCCTTAGAATAACAGAGACTGATATAAGTTAATCTGGTTTAAATATAAAGTGTGCTATCACATTAAAGGGGATTTGACCGATGAAGAGATGGCACAGTTGTGTGATAATATTAAACCCAAGATGATGTTGTGGTTAGAAAAGGTTGTAAAAATCGCCACGATATTGATCAGGATTAAGGAGGAGGATGAACAGTAGGTAGGAGCAGTAGAGGTAGTTGCAGTTAGAATTAATATAACGGGTTAACGTCACAGTCAACTCCCACTCGCACAGAAAAAAAAAAAAAAAACCTATGTCCCTTCAAAAAGGGATAAAGTATATATAGTCTGGAATTTAGGTTATATAGCGGCTTAATAAGGTATATTTAACTAAGATCAGTGTGTTAATTATTACTGGTTTATAGTACTTGAGGCGTCAAACCCTTACTATATTATAGGTTATAATATATTATTAAAGTCTACAGCCTGTTAATAAAACTATAATTTACAGGCATAACAGCCTGTAAAACCTTTATAATAAAGTAAAGTAAGTTTATTAAAGGGAGATACTTAATGCTTATTATATTACCAAAGACCTCTTAGACCTTACGGTATAAAGGGCTTAAAAGACCTTATACTGCGTTATAGATTTAATAATTAATAATTCTTTGAAAAAAAATATAACCTTGATAAAAAAAACATTTAATTGAAGGCAGGGTTGGCAAAAAGTCATGACTTTTGACTTGCCAAGCCAGTCATAAATGTGACTGTGACTTAAATGACTGGCTCCTTTTACTACTATTAACTTTCAATTATATTATGAAAGGTATTTTTATTTTATTTTCATTACTTTTTTAAAATAAAATATAATTTGTTTGTTATATTAATATTATATTAATAATTAAATATTTCCAACGTATAATAAAAGAATAATAATAATATAATATTCACAACAGTAAGAATAACAATAATAATAATAATTTTTTTAATATTTATCAAGGTTATCCACAAACAGTGAGTCTGGCAAAAAAAAAAAACGCCTAACCTGCGCTACATCCTGTTAAGAAAGTTGTTCATATCGCTGTCGCTGTCATTCACTCCCTTATACAGTTGTTTTTTACTAAGTTACTGTACCTTATTAAAGTTTTTATTTTTTTAACTATATATAACTTAAATTTTTAAATAATATAAGTAAAGCCTGTAAATATTATTAAGTATTTCATTTTCTTAATTGTGATAATATTATCAAGGACATCCACAGACAGAAAATCTGGCCAAAAAAAAGAAACGCTTTACCCTGTGCTATATCCTGTTAAAAAAGTTATCGCTATTGCTATTACTGTTAATCGCTCCCTTACCGTATATATATAATCTACTATCACGTTAACGCCTTACCGGTATCGTAAACCTTAACGGTGTTAATAACTTAGTTAAGCTGTTATAATGCAGATGTATAACATAAAGCGATAACCTTAACGGTAATTATAAACTTTTACGGTAATTGTAAATCTTAACGCTGTTAAACTAACTAAATACGTGAGTATAAAAGCAGCTGTAATAACCACTTTTATAATTACACTTATTTTATTACACCTATCGAACTGCTCTGTTAATCGCTAAACTATATACCTTAAGAAAAAGTATTATCACGTAAGATAGTAAAAGGTAAGTTTTAAGCGATTACTTAATAAAAGTTATCAACAGTCAGGGTTGTTAATAAGTCGACTTAAGTCAAGTCCAGGCCCGGACTTGGACTTGACTTGACTTAATGGACTTGGACTTAGCTTATTGTAAGTCAAGTCCGGGGCTGGACTTGAACTTGACTTAAATTACTTACAGTAAGTCCAAGTCCGACTTAAGTCCAGTTAATAAAAAGTAGTTAATAATTATAAATATTACTTATAATGATAATAGTAGGTAATTTTATCAATATAATAATATTAATATAATAATATAATAATATAAAAATGTAATAAAATCATAAAATAATAATATAATAATATCATAAAATAATAGAATAAAATAGTTAAATACTAAGTAATAAAAAATAAACTAAATAAAACTATTTATTCTTCCTTCTCTTCATTTCCATTATTACGATAATTTTCCTCTAACTCCTTCAGCTCCTTTATTTTCCAACTCTTTAATAATACTGTTTGTTTTACAGTATTTACATCTAGCCTATTTCGGTTTTTAGTATATATATAGATCAGTTAAATTTTTAACAGGTAAAAGGAGGGGAGAAGAAGGTATTATATAGACAAAGTTATAGTAATAGTTAGAATATAATAGAAATGTATTAATAATTTTAGAAGTTCGTAATTAAGAAGACTTAATCCTATTCCATTCCATTCCATTCCATTCTATTTTATTCTATTCCATTTCATTATATTACAATTATTACTAATTACTATTTATAAATCCATTAAGTAAACTTATAAGTCCAGTAAGTCGGACTTGGACTTAGCTAAGTCAAGTCCGGGCCTGGACTTAGACTTGGTTAAGTCGCTAAATTATAGACTTAAGTCCACTGGACTTGGACTTAACTTAAGTTCGGACTTAAAACTTAAGACTTATTTAACAACCCTGTCAACAGTAAATAAATATAAAGATTAAATACCACGTGTCATATTATAGCCTTAAAATTGGGGGACATTACAATTATCTTAGTAAAGATACGCTTTATACAGCGGGATAAAGTCGAAAACATCCTTAAAAATATTACTAATAAAAGTTAAGTCCTCCCTTAGGAGAAGCTAAGTAAAGTGGATCTTAAAGGGCCTTTTAAATTAGGTTATAGTATCTTAGGATTATAATAATAATATTATATTTAAAGAATTTTAAAATTATTACCATAATAAAATAATAATAAATAATTTATAATTTTGTAAATAAAAATAATTAAAATAAAATAAAAATAGTTTTAATAGTATGAAAATGTTGAAATATTATCATTTAAAGATACTTAAGTTATAGCTGTGAATTAACTTACTAAGCTTAGTTAAAATTACGGTTATGACTTTCTTGGTAAGTTATAGTTAAAGTTACAGCCCTGACTGACTTTGACTTACTAAGAAAGTTATAACTGTGACTTTAACTGGTAACTTATAACTTTCTTGCTAATCCTGATTAAAGGGAACTGATTTTAAATTAAGTTATAAAAATGTATATAGTTAAATTGAAGTGAAAGGTAAGAAAAAGTAGTAATTTTAACCTTTTGTTTATTAAGCTAAAAGGCACTTTTTTATTCCTAAAAAATTTCCTATATTAATTTACGAAAATCTCTTCACCGTTTATATTTCAAACTATATTTGAAGTACACGCTTTTAACTCCACCCCTTAAGATATATAAGTTAGTAAAGAATATAATACTATTATTAATTATAACTGCAAATTATTATAACTTATTATAACAGCTGTAAAAAGATCATATTATAAGTTAGTTTAATACTTATAGTTTAAAAGTATAGTAAGCAGGGTTGGCATAAAAGTTAATAGTTATTAGTTAAAATAATATTATTTCTAATTATTTCTTATAATTTATTATAATTTTTTTTTATTTATTATTTATTTAATTTAATTTAATTATTAGTTATTATTTATAAACATGACTGACTAAAAGCTTGGCTAGTTAAGTCAGGGCCTTAACTCTGATTAGTTATGAAAAGTTAGTTATTAGTTATGACTTTTTGCCAACCCTGATAATAATTAAGTTTATTATCGAGGTTATTTACAGACAGTGAGTCTGGTTTAAAAAAAACAACGCTTTACTCTGTGCTGTATCCTGTTAAAAAAGCTATCGCTATCGTTATAACTATTAATCGCTCTCTCGCCGTATGTAGTCTACCATCGCGTTAACGCCTTGCTGGTATCGTAAACCTTGACAGTGTTAATAGCTTAGTTGAGCCGCTGCTACAGCCCGCTTATTAGCGCTAATTAATACCGTAACTTAATTTATTACTTACTAAATAACGTAGATGAATAACGTAAAGCGATAACCTTGACGGTAATTGTAAACCTTAACGTTAAATTAACTAAGTGCGTGAGTATAAAAGTAGCTGTAATGGCTGCTTTGTAATTACACTTGTTTTATCGTACTTATCAGGTATTAATCGCTAAGCTATATACCTTAAGATGAAGCACTATCGCGTAAGACGGTAAAAGGTGAGTTTTAAGTAATTGCTAAGTAATAGTTATTAACAGGGTTGGGAAATTAGTCTTTAGTCATTAGTCATTTGACTGACTAACTAAGACCGACTGACAATTAGTCAGGCCTTTAAGTGACTAATTTAGTCTTAGTCACTAGCCTGACTAACTAAGGTTAGTCTTAGTCAGACTAATGACTAACTAAGAATGACTAAAATGACTAAAGGTATTATTATTAATATTATATAAAGAGTATTATATAAATAATATAATATTATAATTAAAATTTGTAGTTTAATTTTATTAAAGTTTATCAAATTCTATTAAATTCTATTAAATTGTATTAAATTTTACTAAATAAAATTTATTTTACTTACTATAATTATATAAACTCTTAATAGCATACTAATATTATATATAATACATTACTAATTATTTCTAATTATTTCTAATTATTTCTAATTATTCCTAATTATTTCTAATTATACATAAAACCTCTTAAAGCATTCTTTTAAATTCTATTTAATCCTATTAGATTTGTTTAAATTCTGATTTCTTTAATATAGCTAAAGATATTATTAATAACTATTTTCAAAATGTGTTACTAATAGATTAATAATATTTACCACTAATAAAGTATTAATAAACTATTAATGTATATTATTAATCTATTAGTAATTATTACTAATAAAATTTTTAAATTATGTAAAATCTTCTATTCGATTCTTTTCGATTCTATTTAATTATATCTTACTAAGTATAGCTGAATATATCATATATACTTATTATTAATACGTGTTACTAATATATTATTATTTATTATTAACTATATTGTAGAATACCCTAGAATATTCTGTTTATTTCTGATTATTAATATTACAATGTTATAATAAAACCACCTTGTTTACACTGACTAATAGTCAGACTAAGACTAACTAAGACTAATTTTAATTAGTCTTAGTCAAGCCTCTGACTGATTAATGCCAAGATTAGTCATGACTAAATTAGTCTTATTCAGTCTTAGTCAAGCCAGTGACTAAGACTGACTGAATAATTTCCCAACCCTGGTTATTAACAGTAAATAGATATAATGACTAAATACCACGTGCCTTATATAGATTTAAACTTAAAGGATGTTATAACTATTTTAGTAAAGATACGCCTTTTACAGTAATATAAAGTCTCAGTCGTTTTTAGTATCATTAACTAAAGTTAAGTCCTCCCTTAAGAGGAGTTAAGCGAAACGGACCTTATAATGCTTCTCAAACTGGGCTATTACGTCTTAGGATTGTAATAGGAGAAAAAGAGTGTGGGAAAACAGAAGATGATAAGGCTTATAAAGGAGACGAAAAGGTTATACGATAAAGACGTTACTGTGAAGGCTTAAAGTTCGCTGATGGATTGAAAGCTAGAGGGGTAAATAGATAACGATAACTTCCTGTTATAATTAATCACATATATATCCTGTTGTGGATTTTAATCGTTAGTCCTTGTTATTAGGTCCTGTAAAATGATATACGTCCTGTAGGGGTTAAGTTCATTATAAGCCCCTTTATTTATTCATAAGGCTTCCCCTTGTAAAAAGTAATTATTTTTAACAGGTTATAAATCTGGTATTGCTTTACTATATTAAATAATTTATTACTTTTTAAACGTTTATAACACTTATAACTTACTGTATTTATAACAGTTATCCCTTAAAGATTATTATAAATAATTTGTATTGATTATTAAGTTATTAAAGCTGATAATAGTTAATAATAATTATATATTTTAAATTTAATAAATTATTACTTTACTAATTTACTTTATTTAGATAAGTAAAACTAAACTTAACTTTTAATACTTATAAATTACAATGTTTATAAATAAGTTATATAGTAATATATTTGGTTTATTAAATTATAAGTTATTATAGTTTTTCATAATTTTAATATAGTGTAAAACTAAGAGCTTAACCTTTTAAATTCTTTTTACAGTTAAAAGTTTTAATTACTTCAAAAATGTAAAATTAACAGTTTTAAGTTATTAAACGTTGTATTTTGCAATTATAGCGTTCAGTAAGCTTTATAAAGCCTTGTAAATACAGGCGTAACCATTACACTTTATTAAAAATAATAAGTAAAAGATCTATCACTTTTCAAAAAGGTAAAGCCTTTTAAAACTTCAATATTATAGGGTAAAAAGAGCCCCTTATATATTAAATTACTACCTTTATTTGATTTATAAATAATAAGTTATATTAAAAAAAATATAAGCTTTACCTTAAGGTTTACTAATGTTTATTAATAAAAGTAAGAAGGTAAACCTTTTTAAATAAGAAAAGTCTTTTAAAATAATTATCCTTTTTAAGTTTAAATCACTTATAATAACTTTAAAACTTTAAAAGTTACTGATAATTAATAATGTCTTTTGAAAACTTTTAAAACTTTTTAAGCTTATTAATAGTGTTTTTTATAATCTTTTAACTCTTTCCTATAAAGTAAGCAAAAAGTTACTAAAAAATTTAAAGTTAAATTTGACTTTAATTTAACAGTAGTTTTTAGGTAAGTAAAGATTATTACAGTTAAAATTTTACCTGTATAAAAGGTCAAGACCTTTATACCCACAGATGTCGATTTTAAAAGTTTTATCGCCCCGTTTATAAAATACATACCTATAATTACATATCTTACTTCTACTTATCCTTCCTCCGCCCCTCTTTATATTTATTTCCCTTGTTAAGCTTAATAACCTCTTAGATATGTACTATAATACGCTTAATCCAGGCCTGAATTTTACGTCAGTTCTAGATCATTCTAAGCCTTTTTCCAAACTTAAACCGCCTATTTTCTATTCTTTAGAGCTCCTTTTTTATCGTCCTTCTCTTTATCTACCATTAATATAGCTTAATCATAACATACCAAATTAGCCGTTAAATCTGATAAAGATCATATACCACCTGTTAGTAACGATAAGTATAAGTTAGTGCGTTATCTTCCTAAATAAAAGTCCCTGGCTGTTTTTCCTCACACTTTTTTACAAATGGAAAAAGTAAAGGAAAAAGGATTTTCCTTTAATATTAATACTAATTAATCCCCCCTTTATTATCCTGAGAAAGTTTTCCCATCTCTTTATTTTATCTTTACTATAGCTTTCTCTTAGTTAAATCTCAAAGAAAGGTTAGTTTAAACTATTTTAAAGCTCTTACTACTTTTTTGTTAACGATTTTAACTCTGTATTTATTTATTTAATCTCTTTCTTTACAATTTCTTTCTCTTTTGACATTTCTGGTTCCCAACAGTGATATAATCCTTTTATATTGTAAGAAAAACTCCTTTAAAATATAGATCTAATACTAAAGGGCTAGCTTTTAAATAAAAAAAATAATAATGTAATATTTTACGTTCTTTCCCTGTAATTTAGACGTTTTCTTTCCTTATAAGTATGTAACTGTATGTATTAACCCTAACCCTTAATCCAACATTAACACCTACTTACGCTTAACGCTACCGTTATCTATTATAATCAGGATTGGGAAATTATTCAGTCAGTCTTAGTCACTGGCTTGACTAAGACTGAATAAGATTAATTTAGTCATGACTTATCTTGGCATTAATCAGTCACAGGTTTGACTAAGACTAACTAAAATTAGTCTTAGTTAGTCTTAGTCTGACTATTAGTCAGTATATATAAAGTAGTTTTATTATAATAACATAATAAGTAAATAGTAAAACATAAAAAATAAATTATAGATCTTCCTCCTCCTCGTTGCTATTATTACGAAAATTCTCTTCTAACTCCCTTAGCTCTTTTATTTTCCAACTCTTCAATAATACTGTTCGTTTTACAGTATCTGGATGTAAATTATTCCGGCTCTTAGTAATAACGTTATTACCAATAGAAAAGGTTCGTTCTACTAGTGCAGAGGTTTCTATAATTGATAAAAACCTCTTAGCCATTAAGCTTAGTACTGTACTGTAAAGAGTTAAACTATTAATAATAATTAGTATTATAATAATCATTATTAATTATTAATAATAAAACCTTTAGTCATTTTAATCACTCTTAGTTAGTCATTAGTCTGACTAAGACTAACCTTAGTTAGTCAGGCTGGGACTAAGACTAAATTAGTCACTTAAAGGCCTGACTAATAGTCAGTCAGTCTTAGTTAGTCAGTCAAATGACTAATGACTAAAGACTAATTTCCCAACCCTGATTATAATCATTATAAGCTTTGATTTAATAATAAGGTTTAATACCTAACCAGCCCTCAGCTATAATAGAAACTCTATTATAACCCCTTACACTTATAGAATAATGGTAGGGCTTAGCGCCCTTTTTGCAGTATATTAAATTTCTATTCCTGCATATTATTAACTGTAATTATTACAAACCACACTAACTATACTAACCATGTTAGTAAACCACTCTGTTAATCTAACATAAGCCTTATAAGCTACTATCTATCTAAAGCTTCTACGTCTGAGGTTAATAAGACTAAGTACTATGGTTAAAAAAGCGATAAAGGTGAAAATAAAGATACCAGTACGGTAGATAAATAAGTGGAAGTAATAGGAGGTTATCAGAGTTGTTAACATATTAACGATTTTTTTAAAAAAAAAAAACTCTTATTACTTTATTGAATATATTATAGGCATTATCACTAAGGGGCCTTAAAATAACAGAGACCGATATAAGTTAATTTAATTCAGATATAAAGTGTGTTATTACACTGAAGGGGATTTGACCGATAAAGAGGTGGTATAGTTATATGATAACATTAAACCTAAGATGATGTTATAGTTGAAAAATGTTGTAGAAATCGCCACGATATTAATTAGGATTAAAGAGGAGGATAAATAATAGGTAAAAGCGGTATAAATGTAGTTGTAATTAAAATCAATATAACGGGTTAACGTCTCAATATAACGGGTTAACGTCACAGTTAACTCCCACTCGAACAGAGAAAGAAAAAAACCCTACATCCCTTCAAAAAGGGGCTCCTTTAAAATATAAACTTAAAATAACCTTTCCACCACTTATAAATATAACTCTTTACTACTGTTTTATTAACTTTCCTTTAAATTTAATAACTATTACATTAAAAGTTAAGAATAATAGATATTTTATCAGTCAAAATAACTCTTTTCTAATCTTTAAACGTCTAATCTTAATAAGTTAAAACTATTAAAGTCTTTTAGCCTTTATTACTTTTATTAGTCCAGGTTTCCTTGTTAGCTTTATCTTTTAATAACCGTTCCTTTTTAGGATCCGCTAGATTGTTATTAATGAGATATCTACTTTTATCTAACTAAACTTACAAGTAAGGTCAGCACAGGATCTTTCTCAGCTGTATCGATCATGTTATACCTTCATAAGTATAGTTTTAATAGTTTTAAGGGTATGTTGAATAGGCCGACCGGGTCCAGGAGCGTCTTGAAGTTATTTATCCTCTAAAATTAGAGGGGTTTCGCTTAGATTAAATCTTCGAAAATTACACAAGCGTATATCCGCTAGACTTAATAATCGGAACATCTTACTTTTACCACGATATCGGCAGTCTTTATCCCTATAAAAGGGCTTTTTAAAGTTGTAATAAGTGTTTATGTTATGATATCAGTATTTCAAGCTATAATAGCTGTAAAGATAAAGAAAGTTAAGGTATATTTATTAATAAGATAAAGAGGGGTAAGATAGCTAAGATTATAGGCGGGGTAATAGGTGCATAGGCCTTTATTATATACTATGTAAACGGGGCGATAAAACTTTTAAAATCAATATCTGTAATATAACTATCTTTGTAAAAACAGTCTTTTCAATTAGTAAAGTTAAGGTCATAAAAAATACCTTTAAACTAATAAAACCAGTAACTTTTAAAAAGTCTTTTAAAAATAAAAGTAAAAATATTAGTTTAATAATTAAAATAAACAGAAGAAATGTTAAAATATAAATTATTTAATTTTTCTAACTTTAAAATCTTATTACCACTTAAGTCAATATTATAAGTAAAAGCTATATTACTTTAATTATTATTATTGATAAAAGTTATCAAGTTATTAAAGTTTAAAAGGATTAAGTTTAAAGCTTTATTAAAAACCTTAAAAGGTTAATTAATTACCTTATAATCAAGGTTAGAAAATTAGTTTTTAGTTATCAGTCATTTAAATAACTAAGACTGACTAACTAGTAGTTAGGCTTTTAAGTAACTAATTTAGTCTTAGTCAGACTAATAACTAACTAAAACTCACTAAAATAACTAAAGGTTTTATTTTTAATATTATATTATCAAGATTGTTTGGGGAGTTAGGCTTAAACAGGGTTGGGAAATTAGTCTTTAGTCATTAGTCATTTGACTGACTAACTAAGACTGACTGACTATTAGTCAGGCCTTTAAGTGACTAATTTAGTCTTAGTCACTAGCCTGACTAACTAAGGTTAGTCTTAGTCAGACTAATGACTAACTAAGAATGACTAAAATGACTAAAGGTTTTATTATTAATATAAAAATATTATATAAATAATATTATATAAATAATTAATAATTATTCATTATCATTATAATACTAACTATTATTAATAGATTGACCCTTTACAGTACTGGAACTTAAACGCTTCGAAATATCTAGTACTAAGCTTAATGGCTAGGAGGTTTTTAGCAATTCCAGCAACCTCTGCGCCAGTAGAGCGAACCTTTTCTATTAGTAGTAACGTTATTACTAAAAACCGAAATAGGCTAGATGTAAATACTGTAAAACAAACAGTATTATTAAAGAGTTAGAAAATAAAGGATGTAAGGGAGTTAGAAGAGAATTTTCGTAGTAATAGCAACGAGGAGGAGGAAGAACTGTAATTTCTTTTTATTTACCAAGTTTATTATTTTATTATTAATTATCGAGGTCATCCGCAGACAGTGAGTCTAGCCAAAGAAAACGCTTTACCCTACGCTATATCCTATTAAAAAGGTTATCGCTATCGCTATAGTTTATTTTATTGTTTTACTCTACTATTTAATTTTTATATTATTATATTATTATAATAAAACCACCTTATATATACTGACTAATAGTCAGACTAAGACTAACTAAGACTAATTTTAGTTAGTCTTAGTCAAGCCTGTGACTGATTAATGCCAAGATTAGTCATGACTAAATTAGTCTTATTCAGTCTTAGTCAAGCCAGTGACTAAGACTGACTGAATAATTTCCCAACCCTGGGCTTAAACGTTGTTACGTTGTAATGATTAACAAAGGTTCCCAGGCGGCACTCCGTAGAGGTGCAGAGTCCGGCTTCACCACATAATATTATATAAATAATATATGTTAACCCTTTACAGTACTAGAAATTAAAAAATATCCAGTATTAAGCTTAATGGCTAGGAGGTTTTTAGCACTTCCAGCAACCTCTGAACCAGTAATAACGTTATTACTAAGAGCCGGAACAATTTACATCCAGATACTGTAAAACGAACAGTATTATTAAAGAGTTGGAAAATAAAAGAACTAAGGAAGGTAAAAAAGAATTTTCGTAATAATAGCAACAAGGAGGAGGAAGAACTGTAATTCCTTTTAATTTATTTAGTTTATAGTTTTATTATTTATTCAGTTTACTATTTTAATATTAATTATAGCTTGTTTTATAATATTATATTATTATATTATTATAATATTAGAATAAAACCACCTTATATATACTGACTTATACTTAGACTAAGACTAACTAAAACTAGTTTTAGTTAGTCTTAGTTAAGCCTGTGACTGATTAATGCCAAGATTAGTCATGACTAAATTAGTCTTATTCAGTCTTAGTCAAGCCAGTGACTAACACTGACTGAATAATTTCCTAACACTGTATATACCTCTAGAACTCCCCTGGCACCGATCGGCGCCTATCGATACACTTTCAAATTTTCCAGAAGGCGTAAATTCCAATGGAATCGGCCCCGTTATCGTAGGCGTCGTAGATCAGAAGATATAATAAGCGTTTAAAGATCAGGGTGTTTTCAGCCCCGTTATTACAAACGTCATAAACTCCGGAATCACATGTTATATTACGTAATAGCCATTATTTTATCATGTGAAAGTAGCCCTTTGTTATCAAAGTTATCTGCGGGCTTATTATCGGCGTTTAATAACATAAGAATTATTTAGCCTTTTTGTTTTATTTATAATAAGTACAGTATTAAATATTTTAAGGTTTCGGCTTCACTTATTATATTATTAATAGTAAAATATTTTGAAAAGATCCACCCCTTTCCATTTATAGTGATTTTCAGCCTTATATAAGCTTAAAATATAAGCTTTGTGGCTTTTATCGTCTTTTAGGTTATTGTTTTACGGAGCACGGGGCCAAAGGTATCTCCACTTTTCCTTCAGTCCAGGCGCACAGTGCAATCGTTTCCGGCAGTATTCGACACTGTGAATTCAGCACACTGGATATTTCCTGCTTCAGCGCCACAAGCGCTACATGCCAGGGGAGCTCCCACTAGCGCTTAGGGGTATGCCCACCGAAGCCTCAAACTGCTGACGCACTGTACATACATACCAGGAGGAAAAGTGGCAGGGTAATTACTTTTGGCCCCGTGCTCCGTAGGTTTTGTTCTTTCTCAGGCTTAGTATTGTTATTTTACTTTCTAAAACCTTAAAGCGATTAAAGTTAATTATTTTACTATAAGTGTATTATTAAACAGTTATTAACTGATAAGTTATATAACTAGTTTTATAGCTTTTACTAGTAGTTACTTATAACAGCTATGATATTACTGGTTATATTAATTAAAATTAAAAGTTTAATAATATACCGTTAAAATTCTTTTTAATAGCTGGTGTAATAAAGTTATAGTCTTATTTGCTTATTATTATAATTTATGTAATAAATCGTTATTATTTTAAATACTGTAGTTATAAAGTTAATCTAGTAGGCTTTGTTTTTAAATAAATATTTTTATAAGTATTTAAAATATTTTATATAGCGTTATAATCTTTTTTTTAAAAGCTTTAGTTAAGTGAACTTTTAATAAAAGTGAGAAACGTAACAGCTGGGCTGTTATTAGTTATATAGTTATAATTTAGATTTTAATAACGTACAATTAAAGTTTTAACATATCGTTTAACAACTAGCGTAATTATATTGTAGTTTTAATTAGCCTGCTGTCACATTACTTACTTATATTATCACAGCTAATGTTACGGCTTAGCGCGCTTTAACACAAGGCAGCTGAGCTAATACTGGTAATATACAACGCACACCAGGGTATAAAGTCTATAGACTTAGTATTCTGGCATTCCTTTTAAAAGCTTAGCTTAGTAAAAGTATGCTCCGCTTCGCTTGCTGTTATAGCTAAGATTAAAAAGATAAAATATTATTAACTTATTTATATATATTATATCAACTTTTAGTTAAAAGGGGTCTTGTACTTAATACATACTTTTTATTTATCACTGGTTATATAAGTAAATTTTTATTACTGAAGTCTTTGCTTTAACTTTTAAAGATAACACTTGTCAACAGCTGCACCTTTCTTCACATGTTCTCTGTGATCTTTCCTACCTGGGATAATAGTAAAAAACGATATTTTTATTAGTTAGTTAAAGTAGTAAAGTTAGACTTACTAGGAGCTGGTTTAATACCCTTTTAAAAAATATAAAGGGTATTAATAAGTTCTTTAAAGGCGTCTATTAACCCTTTAAAGGTGTTTGTTAGCTTTATAAGGGAGTTTCGTGGCTCTTTGCCTGGAGGCTTTGGCGCTTTTCTCAATTAAGAAGTAGCCAAGCGGTTGCAAAAAAAAAAAACTACACTCAGTAATAAGGGGACCGTGCGCACCTAACACCCCCTACCAATTTTGCAACAGTTCCACGGCCTTCGGCTCATACTACCTTTATCACACCACTTCCACACCCCTTTTTTCTAACCTTGAAGCTAACCTTTTTCTAAAACAACAGCTAAAACAACAGAATAATAGGCCTCTATTACACTACCTTACAGAAGTGTAGACTTTTAAGCGCAAATGCTTATGTTGAAAACTACTATATTCCTTACTATAAAGTCAACCTTTTTACCGAGTTTAACATCTTTAAACGCTGAGGCTGGTAAATTCTACACGACGGCTTATATACTAAACATAATTAACAGTATCTGACGATTAAAACAAAGGGAAGGAAACTTATTATATTATTAAACGATATATTAAAAATAAAGCAAATCCCATAGCAATGTAGGTTCGCTACCTGTTAGTAAAGTTAGAAAACGCTGGTTAATAAGGCAGATATATACACTAACGATTAAACTATTTAAAAGATAATAGGGATTTTAGGTTATAAGAAGTGTATTATTATATATAAGAAAGGTTAGGTTTCCCCTATTAACGCTGCTTAAAAAGTTAAAATTGTTAAACTCACGCTCTTTTACCGTTTAAATCCTGAGAACTGGTGTAATATTTAATAGTCTGACAAATGCTATTTCTATATTCTTATAAGCAGTAAGATCTGAATTATTTAAAAGCCCGGTGAGAGATATTACCCCGATTATATCTATCACCCTCCTCCCGACGATAAAAGCGATCCTGTTATTAAACGATATTACGTTTAAGCTGCTATTAGCTATGATTTTAAGTCTGAATTATCTTTTCACAACATTTTAACTAATACGAATGGGAAAATATACCTTTAGATTTATGTGACGACCTGCGGGTCACCCTTGCGGCCGGCCCGGACTGATGTGTCCCCGCAGGAGTCACAGTGCGAAGGAACCGTGCGAGGACTATGGTTCGCACGGAGTGCTCACCCAGATTGGCGTTAGACAGGGAGAGCAACAAAGTTGCTCACCCTGCTTTTTGTGATCACCTGGAATCACAGTAATTACAGTAAGTAAAAGTATAAAGGACTTATCAGAATTAATAGTATAGATACCATTATCGTGCCTACGATAGAGTGAGGGACCTTTTAGTTCCTTATATTAATAATTACATTATTCTTAAGTACTACTTAGTGAGATCTATTTATTAGGGACCTCTACATCTGCGATCTGCTTAACAGTGTATTAAACCGTAAGAGTTACGCTAGCCTTTACTCAGTTATCTTGCCCCTTCTAACCTTGTAGTAATTGGACCTTATCTGTTACTACGATCTGTCTTTGCCTGATCTATTATTAGCATCGGGGGCGGGCTGTAACACGATTATTAACGTCTTTTATAAGATCGCTGTTTGTTAAACTTTTAAACCAAACCTCCTCCTACTATTTACCATGTCATCCCTCACTACCTTACCTTTTACCTCTTATAATCTTTTAACTGGAAATAATAACATTACTGGTGATAAAGATAAATCCCTCCCAGATGCCTCTAATAGAGATCCGCCTGTTAAGACCGACGTAGATAACGATGACCTTTCTTGAAAGGAATTAGCCGACCTTATTAAACTGTATAGTTAGAATATCTTGAAAGTGTCCCGACCCCACTAACTAATCCACCCTTACTTTAAAAGATTAAGGCTGGGAAGCCACTTATATTTACCGGTAAAGCTGCTAAACTGTCGCTATGGTTTATTTACCTGTAACTTGACTTCTACCTTTAGAAAATCACCGATATTAACTCTAAGATCTTATACGTTACAAGCTGGATAAAGGGAGACCCTGGTCTTTAATTTACCAGTATTATTAGTAACTACTTTAATAACGCCCTAGATAAGTACTAACTAGTAACTTAAAGGATCTTTAATAACGATAAAGGGTAGGTTAATTTTAAAGAGGAAATCACTAAGATATAGAGAGAGGGATAAATAGAAATAAGTAAAGGACTGCTTTAAACGCCTTACCTAAATTACGTCCACGGCCGCCTACCTTTCCGCCTTTAATTATGATCGATACTACGTTAATTAAGACAAGTTAGCACTAAAGCACCGATTTTACAAAGGACTAAAGCCTACTGTTAAGGATAAGTTTTATAAGCTAGATCGCTACACTTATAACTCTAACGCTTACGTTAATAAAACTGTTAAAATTAACGTTTAACTTTATAAATAACGTATAGAAAAAAAAGGACAGTACTAATAAACATATCCCCTCTAAAACAAACCCCGAGCTAAACCGACTAAAAAGGTTAAGGGGGTAGGATAAACCATTCCCCTAAGCACTTCGTATAGTTATTATTTTAAACTAATAGACATTAGTATAGCTAAAACCACTAGAGGAGGTAACCTGTAGAAAATAAATAAGCTACTCCTAAAGGATAAAAGTTAAAATAAATACTATAACTATAGTAAAAACAGCTACTTTACATAAAAGTGCAGGACGCTTAAGAAGAAATGATTCACTTAGTCACCTGTTAATAAACCTTTAATAATAACCTAAATAACTAGTAAAACCAAGGTTATTTAAATAATTAACTTCAAGGATAATAACTGGATAAGTAATTATAATCTAATAATGGATTATAACAGGGCTTTAAAACACTTAAAAAGGTTATACTGATAAGAACATTACAACTTTAATAGTAATAGTGTTAACCTTAATTGAAAAGGGCTTACTTTTTATAACCTATTTAAATATAAGGATAATAAAAAAAGAAGCTAAGAAAAAGTAAAGTGGTAAGGAAACTTAAAAGATACAGGTCGTTAAAAACCAACTCCTTAAAGAATCACCCACATGTAATACCCCTTTTAAAGTACAGGTTAACATTAACTAACTCAGGTAAAGGATTATAATTATAATACCTTTAAAGATAACGTAAAAAAACAATACTTAAATACTATCCTATATAGTAAAACGATAAGATTAGGAGGAGTTCTGACTAAGGAACAGCTTTACCTTAATAATAGAGAGAAAAAACATAATTAAGAATAATAAAGACACCTTTTATATATATAATCGCATATAATAAATAAACCCCTGGAAGAAATCCACCACATATTAATACAAAAAAATCTAACAGATCCGCCAGGATAACGACATGTTAATAAAAGGGCTAATATTAAAACTCCCTAACATATTAACCACCTAGAGTATATCTTATAATAACAGTTAAAAGAAGTTAAAATTGCTTTTTAATTTAACCTAAAAGATTAGATAATAATTAAAAAGACCTAATAAGTCCTATCCCTGGAAATCAGCTAAATTACAGAACCTTTACTAATTTACCTTTAATTTTTAACCCCGTTAGTGTTCTTTTACGACGAGGAATATAAGTATATCCTGTAGATCAGTTATATTTATAACTGCTGTTAAAAACCAGTATATTTAGGGTTAAAGATCTAATATAACTACTTTTTAACGGTGTAAAAACCTTAAAAAGTCCTGACAGTTTATAACTACGTAGAGCTAGAATTCTATGAGGTAAACCCTTTAACCTAGGATAATGGGGTAATTATTCTTTAAAACCCTATACTACTAAAGTGTTAAAACAGCAGGTATTTTACTTATTACCTACACTGCCTTTTATATTAAATAGAGAAAACATATTAATGGTAGGAAAAAATAGGATCGTTTAAAGGAGTTAAGGTAAGATTGTTAACATATGTAAGAATTAAGCCTTTGCATATAAGAAAAAACTAGGGAAAGATATACTTAACTACCCTAAGGAATTCCAGAACTTTAAATCATTTAACACTAATTAAAAGTTAAAGTAAGACTTTTATAATAAAAGGAATAAGTATTAACATTACCATATTTACTAGCTTCAATAAAAGGAGTTTTACGGGTAAACCTAATATTAACCCAAAAAGGACTTAGGAAACGACTTAAAGCCTTTATAAGGGCTTGTAAACCATTAAATCGATAATTGGCGTAAGCCTTAAGAAAAAGTTATAGCGATAACTATAATAGAAAACAATTACTGATATTTTGTTGTGATAGAACTGATAGTTATAAAAAGCTATTTTAAATATAAGTAGTAATTAATATTAAAAGCACTAGTAACCTTATTGATTTACGATTTATTAATATAAAAGGCTTTTTAATGAAAAACTCCCGACACCTATTAACGTTATCTTAGGAGAAGGAACGTTATATTATTATAATAGTGGAAAAATCACATATATTTTAACACTTCTAATTAAAATAGACAGAGATAAACAGGAGATTAAGTTTAAGATTACGCTAGTAAAAAGATTTAATATAATCCTTAAAGAAACTTAATTAAAGAAATATAATCTTTCAATAGATTTTAAAGGTGGCTACTTTATAATTTAGAGCCGCGATAATAAGGCCTTAAATCTATGCTTAGAATATGTAATGCAAGAATCCAAGGAAGAAAAGACCAGTGTGGAGTATATTACTTATAAGGTACCCTTTAAAGGAATTAAGTCCTAAGAGCTGACAACGTTATAGATTAAGTTCACGACCGACTATAGTGGTTAAGAGGAGAAAAAATCCTCTTAGGCTAAGGTCTAAAACTAAAAAGCTATAAAATCAAGCGACGATTTAAGTACTGATTTAAGTAACGTGTTAGAAAAGTATTAACATTTTTAATTATTTAGAAAAAAGATTAAAAGACTGTTTAAGCACAGACTATAGGACTATAAAATCAGGTTAAAAGAAGGGATGTAGTTAAAGTTCTTTAAGACCTATTATATAAACCTTAAGTAGAAAGAAGCGCTTAGAGAATATATTAACGAAAACCTTAGAAGTAGCTTTATTATGGAATCTTAATCACTAGCAGGATACTTAGTCCTGTTTGTCTTAAAAAAAGAACGGAAAACTTTATATAGTTATCGATTATTAATCACTTAATAAGGATACCATTAAAAATCGTTACCCTTTACTATTAATTTCTAAGATTAAGGAACGTCTAGTTGGAGTTAACTGGTTTACCAGCCTTGACTTCCCTATAAGGTTTAATTATATTTGTATGAAGGGGGAGGATAAATATAAAACAGCGTTTTATACGCCTTTTAGTTATTACTAATATTAAGTTATACCTTTTAGACTTATAAACGCCTTTATGTTATTTTAAAATATAATTAACTATGTGTTAAAACCCTTCCTTAACAAATTTCTATTTATTTATATTAATAATGTCTTTATTTATTCTTAAATAATTAAAAAACACTAATAATATATATAATAAATACTACTAGCCTTAAAATAAGCTAAGCTGATAATAAACCCTAAGAAGAGCAAGTTTTATGTAAAAGCTTAACTATTTGGATTTAAAATATCCTTTAGGGAGATTATAATGTAATTTAAAAAGGTTAAGGTAGTTTAAAACTAGCCTATATTGACCTTTTGAATAAAAGTGCAGTCCTTTCTTGGATTAGTTAACTTTTACAGATGTTTTATACGAAATTTCGTAAAGATTGCTAAACTGTTTTATAAGTTATACGGAATAAGAGTCCCCTTTATATAGACCTTTTGTTAATAAAAGGTATTTAACGACCTAAAACGTACCTTTTTAATAGTACTAGTTTTAATAATACCAGACTTCTTAAAACTATTTAAGGTCGAGACTGATATATTAGAGTTTGCCTTAAAAGGAGTCCTTAGCTAAAAGTAGGACGACGGAAAACACCACTTATATGCCTTTTATTTAAAATAATTAACAGACTAGTACTGTAATACCTTATCTATAATAAAGAACTAATAGTAATTATTTAATACTTTATTAAATAAGTGCTATATTTAATAGGAATAGAGGAACTAGTTAAAGTTCTCTCCAACTGTAATAATCTTAAGTACTTCTTTATAAAAAAAACTCTTGCCTTAACAGGTAAAATAAGTAAAGCTCTTAGCCCTATTTTACTTTAAAATCACTACGTTAAAGGAAAAGAAAACAGAAGGGCTGACACTTTAAGCTGAAAAGTAAACCACTACTAAGCCTATAAACACCTTAAATTATTACTGATATTTAAAGAAATAACTAACAGTACCTTTAAACATACGCTATAAACTACTAAAGATTAAATATTTAAAAACACTATACAAATCTAATAAACAGTGCTTTAAAAATACCAAATTAACTAGTAATAGGAGGGCTTCTAAGCTTAGAAGAGGGACTTTGTATAAGGGTCCTGTTTAAATAAGGGTAAAAAGGGCTTTACGATAAATGTAACGGTAAAATACCTTACTAAAATTGCTCCTACAGGTTATATAGAGATTACATATATTAATGAAACATTTAAGATATTGATAAAAAAGTTATTAAAGGATATGATAAAAATAATAAGATGTGGTATAACGATAAACCTTACATTTATAGCCTAAAGTTTTAACGTAAATATATTTAACAGATTTATAAAATAAGGATTAGCAGGTATATAGGAAAAGTTAAAACACTTATATAAGCTTAATAAAGCTATACCTTCCTAGGAATAAAAAAGCTGGTAAAAAAGGTCATTGATAACTATAATATCTGTAATAAAACTAAGGTTAAATAATATAAACCTTATAACCTGTTTAAACCTTTTTTAACACTATAAAGATTAAATTCCATAATGTTATTCAATTTTATCATAGGAATCTTAGAATTTAAAAATCCAGCGATAAGTATTAGTTACGACTTTATTTAAATAATCGTTAACCGATTAATAAAATAAATATATTTTTTACCATGTTATAAAACCATAACGGTAGAATAACTTACTTACATATTGACATAAGAAATCACCTTTTAACACCTTTAACTAAACAGTATTATCTTTAACAGAGATAAACTTTTAATCTTTAAGTTTTAGTAAGGATTAATAATAAAAATAAGTATTAATAGTAGATTTTTAACAACTTATTGCCTGTAAATTAATAAATAGATAGAATAAGTTAACTAAATTCTTAAAACGTATCTTAAAACTTACGTTAACTTTAAATAAAATAACTAACTTAGGTTACTCCTTATAATATAAATAACCTATAATATAACTGTTATTGAATTAACTAACGTCTCTTTATTCTTTACACTGTTTAGGTAAAAACTAGAACTTAGATAAGGATTATTTACTAAAACACTATAAGTAGCTGTCCGCGTAAACAGGCTTTAAAAATTACATAAGTATTTAAAGGTTAAGCTTAAATTTACACGTGATAAAATAAAGAAATATACTGATAATAAAAGATCTAGAAAAGGGAGTATATTTATCTTTTTACCTGAAACCTACGTTTAACGCAACTTAGCAAAAAACTCGATTTTAAAGAATTTAAATTATATTAAATCGTAAAAAAGATCGCTACTAAACTATAAACTTAACCTACTAGCCTTAATAAAAGTTCAAATTAAAGTCTTCTATATCTTACTCTTTAAACCAGTACTAAAAAACGTTTTATTAAAAAAAAATCTAAGGTAAAGGTAGATAAAAAGAATTTTGACATTAAGGAGGTTTTAAGTTTATAATTATAAAATAGGAAACTTTATTACTTAATTAACTAACTTAACTATAAATTAGAATTCAATTCTTGAAAGCTTATTAAGAACTTAAACTGCCTTGATAAATTCCACCGTTAGAACCCAGACCAATTAAAACTAATAACTAAAAAAAGAACTATATGGCTTAAGGTGTAACGACTGAAAACCTTATAATAGCACTATTAGCTACATAATAAAAGGATTATCTAACTATTTATAATAACTGTTATAGCTATTATAATTAACTAAAAGGGATTGTGTAAGGATCGAACTTATAACCTCCTATTTTAAAAAGTAAGTGCGTTAACTATTACATTAATGATTTATTTAATTTCTAATAAACTTACTAATTAACGTAACTACTTATATAATCACGGTTGTCTTAAAGGCCTAACCCCTTATAAGCGGGTCCTAATTAAACACGTTTGATAAAGGATTAGTTATAACCTCTAGGTTAACTTATAGTAACAGCTTTTAATAATCCTCTTCCTATATAATCTTAATTTTGTGCCTAAAAAGTTTATCAGTATAAACAGCTATAGTACACTACTAGTCCTTTAAACGAAAAAACTTAACTAATATCACTTCTCCTTATTTAATCACTTCTTCTCTTTAAATACCTTCTAAAACTCCAATAGATTATTTCTGTAAATATTATAAAAGGAAAATACCTACCCTTTAAAAATAACATAACTGCTATATAATTTACTCTTATTAACAGCCTTACACTTAAGATTAAAGCATTTATAACAAAAGTAACGAATTAATATAACGATACTAAAAAACTCACAACGACGTTCCGTGGAAGAGAGTTAAAGTTTCTTTTATCGTTTCCTAATCGTATTAGCAAATATAGTTACAATATTAAAGGAAGAAAAAGCCTACTTAGAGTTCTTTATAGAAAAAGAATAAGGAAAAGGGGGAATTATATAACGACTTCTAAATTACCTTTACAGCTAGTCCGGACCGACATATCCCTGTAGGAGTTATAATGTGAAAGAAACGTGTAAGGATTATAATTCACATGGAGTGTTTACCTAGATTAACGCTAAACAAGGAGAGTAATAAAATTACTCACCCTGCTTTTTATAATCACCTGAAATCACAGTGATTACAGTAAGCAAAAGTTTAAAGGACTTATCAGAATTAGTAATATAAATACCATTATCGTGCCTACGATAAAGTAAGGGACCTTTTGGTTCCTTACGTTAGTAAACACATTGTTTTTAAGTACCACTTAGTGAGATCCATCCGTCAGGAGCCTCTAGATCTGCGATCTGTTTAACAGTGTATTGAACCGTGAGAGTTACGTTAGCCTTCACTTAGTCATCTTGCCCCTTCTAACCTTATAGCAATTGGACCTTGTCCGCTACTACGATCTGTCTTTGCCCGATCCATCATTGGCATCGGGGGCGGGCCGTAACAATTTATCGAGATAAGATCTTAGAAAAGGTAGTTAAGCCCTGGTTTGATTGAGGCGATTAGTTTATTTTAAAGAAGATGGTGATTTTAGCCACAGAATAGGTTAGAAAAAGAATAATATTATAAAGGTCTGGAAAGAAAGCATTATCTAAAGCACTATTTTAACACCCCTGGCTCTCTAAACCTTTCGCTTATTAAGAATTGCTAGTGTGTAATCAAGTAGTATATTCGCGCGAATAGGAGCTTTACAGGGCCTGGTTTGAAGGACCTTATTCTGGCTGGTTAGAAGCGAATAAGCCAGGCGAAAATCAATGCGTTGGTGGATTCCATAGTAGTGCAAATGAAGGTGGTGTTAGTGGCCGAAGGCCAGCTGACTGGTTGGTAACGTTGTCAGACAGTACAAACAGTACCTAGGAGGCCATAGAAAATTACTGGTGTGGCAAGTACTTTGAGGTACTGAGTGTTATTTTTTATATTTTTTTTTGCAACCGCTTGGTAGCAAACCGTCAAACTAATTCTATCCACTACGTGAGAGCCTGAGTAAACTGAGATAACTCCCTGCCACGATAAAGCCCACAAACCAAGTGTCCAGTTTGTGGAGAGAGGGTGTAGAGGCTGTCTAACCGGATCGAGGGAATCTGTGTTCTTCGGGATTATTCGGTAATCAGGTCTGTGGGTCTACACAGCGGATTTACCCGCGCCTTGGCATGCTTTGCGGCACTGCCAAGATTGGTTAGTCAAGACTGTCCCTAAAACGCCACCCGCAGGCCTTTAAACATGTGCAGTCAGCCGACAAATCCAGTAATTTGTCGTCAAACTGCTCGATTGGGGAATCATCCAATTCGCCGGATCTGGGTCTCTCTCCCTCTCGCTCTCCAACAAGGATGCCCGACAGGACGTTGACGGTAGCCACGTATGCTGCTGGTGCGTCGCTCGCCGCAATTACTCTAATTTACGTCTTCGCGCCCACGTATTTCATCGACAACGCGCAATCCTCGACCTCGTCCAGCGTCTTCGGTTCCAAGAAACAGGGTGTCGTCGGCCTCAGCAACCCTGCGAACGACTGCTTCATCAACTCGGTCCTTCAAGCCCTCGCCGGGCTTCAGGACTTGCGGCTGTATTTGATCCAAGAAACCCACCGGCGCAGTCTCGACGATGGCCGCGTCTATGCACGCGTCGTGCTTGTCGGCGCAGACGGCGACGGGGCCACCGACGACTTTGCGGGCCGCAAGGACTTGCCAGAATGGAAGATTGAAGGCCTACAAGCAGGCCTCGTCAGCAAGGGTCTTAAGGAAATCCTCGACGCATTGAATGAGCGCCCTATCTTCAGAAAGACGATATCGGCGGGGCCCTTCGTCAGGACTCTGGAGATGGCATTCCGGCAGCGCATAAGCCGTCAGCAACAGGACGCGCAAGAGTTTCTTCAGGTTGTCGCCGAGAGGCTCTGTGACGAATACCACGCAGGGCGCAGAGCGCGGAGACTTGCTCGAGTGCAGGCCCTCATGGTGGATGCCGAGCAGAGCGCATCTCCTCCAGCAACATTCGGACCGCATGTCGCAGGCATCGACGTTGGCAGCGTCAGAAATGCGACAGATGCTGCCGCCTCGAGCGCTGCATCCGCTAGAAGCACCAACATAGAAGAGGAAGGAGGGTTTCCGCTAGAAGGTAGATTTGAGTCCCAGATCGAGTGTTTAACTTGCGGTTTCAAGCCACAGCCGACAGAATCCACATTCTGCACCTTGACGCTAAACGTACCCCGGACTTCGTCGACGACCCTCAACGCATGTTTTGACGGCATGTTCAAAACCGAGTTCATCGATGACTTCAAATGCGAGAAATGCCGCCTCCTCCACGCCATGGACCTGATGCGGAGAAAATCCACAACAGGCACGGCAGCTTCCCAAGAGCAGGCCCGTTCCGCCATGGCAAAGCTCCAGTTAGCCATTGAGACCAACCCCGAGAAACCTCCCGAAGATGTTTCCCTACCCGACCTTCGCGATGCGCCGAAGCGGAGGATAGCACGACACATCCGCCTCACCCATTTCCCACGCGTGTTGGCCATCCACCTCTCACGCTCTATTTACGACACCAGCAATCTGTCTCAGAAGAATTCGGCCAAGGTGTCGTTCCCAGAGCGCCTACCTCTAGGTGGCCTGCTCAACCAAAAGAAGTATAGACTCCGCGGGCTAGTCACACATAAAGGGAGTCACCACAGTGGACATTATGAGACTTTTCGGCGCCAAGACACACCTCCGCCATTTTCCAATCCAAGTACCTTCCAGCATTCCGAGGTTTTCAGCAACCCGGCCATGACGCCCTCGACCCGCCAACTCGTATCCACAGAGCAAAGGTCGGAGGTGAGCAGTCCTTTGGCATCTGTCCCAGACCTGCTCGCTTCCGAGCTAGGGACGGACTCGTCATTGACATCACTGGAGGCGCCAACTCACAGCCCTATCGAGCTTCTTAGTCCCAGTCCCAGTACAGCTCCCAAGACCGCCCCCACAACACTCCCAAGCGACTTACGAACCAACGCACCGGATGTGCGCCGCAAAGGAAAGCATGCTGTGGCCATCGAGCACAAGCGCACGAAACGCCAGCAAGAGCGGTGGTGGCGTATTAGTGACGAAAAGGTCAAGCAAGCGAGCACAAGCGACGTGCTGGGGATGCAGCGAGAGGTTTATCTTCTGTTTTATGAGCTTGACAGAGAGTATCGATAGAGTCGAATTTCTCGCGGTGTCAAAGAGACAGTCGGGATGCAGTCAAAGTTGCAACTTTGCTGGCGATGACATCGTCCCTTTGGTTCACTTTTGCTCATTCCATCCTATGGCTGCGCAACTGCGGGCAGGGAAGAAGCTATGACGATGGTCTGGGCTGGGCATTTTGGACTTGACCGCCAGAAATGAAATGGGGTCGAACTGCAACTGGCCACAGTAGGGCACATGACACCCTGTTGCCTATGCTGGAAATGTAGCAATTAAGCAAGCCGTGAATACCTTTGAAGTATAAATACAGGTTTTAAGAACGAGCAGTGCGCATAGAAAGAGGCAGGCCGTATGCAATCGCTTAGATCCCCCAGTGAGACTATCCAGGGAGCGGAGCCACACTTGAGGTGCAATGGCTCAGCTGAGCGAGTCAGGACAGCGGCTTTCGACCCAGGGCTAGATGGTTCAAAGTTGACTTCGACGTCAAGGATTCCCAATCCTATTCATCCCCGATCTGTCTACTGCCCCAAGAGCTCCTTAGCAAGTTTCGCAGTTTCATCATCGCTCAGTGGCGGGAGGCTGCGTGCTTTCTCTGCCTTTCTTTGGTCAAACCGCCACAGACCACCAGTCTTGTCCGAGTCGCCATCGGCCGCGAGTCCCACGAGTGGCCCAAGTTGGGCCAACACAGCCTCTGCACCATCAGGCGTGCTGAAATAGCGTCTTTCCCAAGTGCGGCCTTCGGCTTTCTCTTTGGCGCGCATCTCTCGCTGTGCGTTCTCAATCTTGGACTTTTCCCTGCCGACCAAGTCAAGATCGGCTTTCGCGATGGCGGCCGCCACCTTGCCCCATGCCCGCCGTGACTCGAGGGGGTGTTGTTGTTCAACAGGGGCAACGATCAGTTTACTGACAGGGAACTGTTCGGGGTCCCAAGTCTCGATGAGGGTGCTCTTGCTGTTGTGCTTGGCCGAACCCGAGTAGATCTCGAAGTTCTTGGACCACTGGCCCGTGACGTTGAAGAGAATATCTTTCTCGTTGCCACTCCGATACAGGGAAGCAGTAAAGGAGTTCTTCTTGCCTGACAACCAGCCTCTTCCGCTATAGTCGATCTTGGCCGTGAAGCCCGTTGATGAGGTGATGTACGATGCGCCGTCCAGTTCGATAAAAGGCGACCCAAAGACAAGACCTTCGATGTGGAGCGACGGCAAGGTAATCAGATACGTGTCAGGTTCTTTCGATCCAGGCGCGGGAATCGTCAAGACAGCGTGCCCAATCTGCTTGATGTTGATGGTCTTGGAAAAGGACGCTTTTTGCGCGTTGTACCCCTCAAGGTGAACACCCGTTCCGGCGTTGGTGATGGAGTAGGCCGTCGCTGGAGGGTGGTGGCTTTGAGAATGGAAAGTCAGCATTGGGAAGCGCTCACTGGGGACATCATGCCGACACACCTAACTTGCTCACTCGTCAGCTCAGTCGTCCCAGCCGCGTCCTCCCACTTCCCGAGGAAGAGCTCCCCGAGGAAGGGATTGAGCGGCTTCTTCTCGTTCCCGTATTGCTCGCTCCGGCTGGCGTACTGCTGCCTCAGGGTTGTCAAGAACCACTTGAGAACGAGAAGGGCCCTCTTCGCAGGGTCTGACTCTTTTGCGGGGGCTGCGAAGATGGCCGGGTGCTCACACCAGTACGAGCTGAATTCGGTCAGGCTGGTGGACGAAAGGATGAAGGGCGGCGCTGTGAGGCTGGCCAGATCGCCGTTGAAGGACGCGATGGACTACAAAGCCGGCAACGTCAGCAATCCGAAGTTAACATGAGGGCTTGGACTCGCAAACGAACTTTGAGGAACGAGCCCCAGCTCCCGCCGCCGTTTTGCGCCTCTGCCATGATTCTTTGCGCGGGCGTGTCGTGCGATGGGATTGGGGTCCAGAAGCTGCACTGTGCTGCTGGCGATGTGTCAAGGAGCGTTGCCGCTGAGAGTTTTGGGGAGCTGGCTAATGCAAAAACCACGGGTCTTTGGAGGCCTGGTATCGGTGACTGTGTCTAAGAGAACCTCTGTGGGCTTGTCGGAGGGTTTTGTTGAACAATGGGTCAAGTTTGGAGGTCGCGACGGTCGAATGGGCGGGGTTTAAGGAACCGGACCCTAACAAGCCCGAGCAACCTTTTCAGCGGGCTGTCGCATGCACTAGGGTTGGGATCAGCTACGTCACCCCGCGCCAAGAGAGCTATCGTCATTGGAATGAATGTTGGGACTCGCAAACTCGCAAACTCGCAAACCACAAACAGTCACTCTACTGCGTAGTTGCGCTGCGCCAAAGTTGGACAGCACGTGATTACCATCAATCAACACCCGCACGCGTCCGCTTGTCTGATATGTCGTGGCCCGACCCCCCGACTAGGCATCTCGAAGTTTCACGCCGGATGCAGAGACGGCTTCGTGCACGACTCAAATCGGCTGAGCTGGAACCTGCCGAACCCACTTCCGCTTCGACGTTTCAGAGAATATCTTGTCCTAGTTTGTCCTGGACCTCACTTTCCCACCACTTCTCCCAGTCAATCACTCTCCCACCCTTCCGGGCCTCTTCGGCGCAGAACACCATGGCGTGGCTACGGATAACTTCCTCAAGAGTGCACGCGACGAGCTCTCTCTGCGCCCTATCAGTTGCCCAGCCACAATTCTTGACCTTGTCAACGGCGAGGATAAACTGCCGTGTCAGACCGGCATCGCCTCCTCCGTGGCCAAGGCTTTCGAGACGTGGTCTGTGGGTGACTGTCTGCCCAGTTCGAAAATCGTGCACCGTGATGGTGGATGAGTCGGCGTAGATCTCGCCGTCGACCCCGTACAGATTGGTATACCGCTCGCACACCTTTCTCGTCTGCGCCACCATGTGGAAGATGGCCGTCTTTCCACCTCGTCCCTGCATTGGATCAGAAGGCAGCTTGGTGGATGCCACCACTGGCGAGGGTTGCTGGGGCAGGGGGTCCTCGTCCCATGTGATAGTGACCTGTTCGGCATCAGAACACCAGACGTTTGGCAGAGTAGGTGCCGACTCACAACTTGCTCATCGCAAACATCGTTGTCGCCCTCGTAGACACATCGCCCGAACCAGTTCCGCTGAGCCACTTCTGTGTCCGGCGTAGTCGCATCATAGTCTTTGGCGAGCTCAGACAGCAGAACCTCCTGCCCAAGCTCCGGGGTGCCATACGATTCGATGTCGGGAAGCACAATACTAACTGGCCAGCCCTTGTTTCCCGTGCCCAAACCTACGAGGTCGTTGCCAAGGTAGATACGCTTCGCTGAATACTTGCACTGCTCCTCAATGGGACACGAAAGGCAATTAGTAGCGGCCCCCGCAGCCGCAGGTTTTCGGCTCTTTTTGAAATACTGCAGAGACCCTCGACTCGACACAGTCGAAGGGATGTGCGGGGGCTCACTGCGGCCAGTCCCATCCGCCGCCGCAGAACAGGACGGCGGCGAGCAAAGTAACCACAGCAAGACGTCGATATCATGGCAGCTCTTGGTCAGCAAACTCGGGGCTGTCGTGCTTTCGCGGCGCCAGTTGCCACGGACATAGCTATGGGTAAAGTGCCACCATCCGACTGGCTCGGTATGGTTGACCGACAGCAGGTCGCCAATCACCCGATCTTCAAGCACCAGCTTGCGAAGTAGGATATTGTGCGGGCTGTAGCGGAGCACATGACCGATGGAGAAGACCATCTGCTCGCCCGCCTCGTTGCGGTTGGACCGCAGAGCGCGGTACAGGGTGACGCAGTCGTCGAGGGTAGTTGCCAGCGGCTTCTCGCACATGATGTGCAGGCCGCCGAGCTCGGTGAGCGCAACGACGACCTCTCGATGCATCTCGTCCAAGACACAGACGAATGCGGCGTCGACCCCCGCAGGGACGTGAGGGTCGCCGCCGGCAAGGATTCGGTTCCGGCGGTGTTGCTCGTAGGCGATGAATTCGCGCCAGTCGCGAAACACGGCGCCTTCGGACGGCGGCTCCCCAGCAGCTCCCCAGATCATATTGCGCCCAAACTCGGTCCGCTTGTAGTCATCCGGCTCCGCGACGGCCACGACGACGCCGTTGCTGGATGACTTGATGGCGCGGGCGTAGGCTCGGCCGCGGGAGCCCGCGCCGATGATCAGGACTCGGGGCGGGCTTTCCGACATGGGCGGTGGCGCAGGAGGCTGCACCCGGTCCCGCTCGCCGGGCCTGGACCCCACCGGCTCGAGCTTGGCGGGTGGGGGAGGTGACTTATCGGACGATGTCATGGCCTGGTTGAGCTGATGAATTTGGTTGAGGGTCTTGGTATGCTGGGTATTCCCTGCCCACGTAGTAGTAGTCCTGTTCTGTGCCGTGCTGTGTACTGTGGCGTCGTTATGAGCAGAGTGGACCTCAGTTCCCCGCAGTGATCCGTTTTGTGAGGTCTGCGCCACGTGGTGGAAGGAAGGTATTTCCTGTACTGAAAGCGAACTGGTGGCATCTACCCACAGCTGTTGCCCATGCAACAAGGCTTGTTTTTTCTCATGGATGATCTTAAGTGCATGGCAGAACGCCTTGGCTGCATCCAAAAGGCCTTTCGGGCATATAACAAGGCCTTGTGAGGATGTCTAACGCTTGTGGCAGATCAGCAGATACCTCCGCTACGCGAGTGCCAAAGAGGGTCGATTGGTCAATAAAAGGCAGGAGCCAAAAGAAAGGAAGGGTCCACCAACTCCGTGCACAACAGGTATTGATGGGATCTTTCTGTAAGGTAGCTTGACTCAAAAAAACATCAATTCAGCCCGTTGCGCCTCCTAAAGGCCTTCGTTATGTACTCGAGGAGTTTCTGCCTCTTGAAACGTACGGGAAGGCGTTGCTTATGTTTTCAAAGGCAGTGGATGTATTTTCTAAGTGAGGCTTTTTGCACTGTCCGGGTCGACCCCTCCTTCACAACCCCGAGCAGAAGGTAGGTGTTTTTGCTGGGTCATTTCCATCAATGTCACAGAGCTTTGTGGTTCCTAGCGAGCCACCAAACCAACCCCTAGCATAGCACGACGGACCCATGAGTGCTCTGCTGGGCGTCCGGACAAACACCTCAGTAGCAACAATCGCCCTCTGCCGCTGTAACTTTCTGGTTCGCTGTTCAGTCTTCCCTCCACTGCAGAGTCGACCCCTTCAGCAGCTATCCAAGTCAGCGAGCCCCTTCAACCGCCGCCACCAAGCCAGCACCAGGCACCGTTTCCTGCAGATGGCCTACACACCCGCCGCGGTCGATTCCGGCGATGCTGCCAACCCGACCAACCCTCAAGGTTCTCTGGTCTGGATTGACTGCGAGGTAACGCCGCGGTTGCTCCAACACAAGATATGAAACAACTGACCAGATGCCGACGACTAGATGACTGGTCTGGATCCCGACTCGGACGCCATCATCGAGATATTCTGTTTGATCACGAACGATCAGCTTGAGCTGGTCGATGAAGCCGGATGGGGTGCTGTTGTCCATCAACCTAAGGACCGCATGGATCTCATGGACGAATGGTGCACTCGCACACACGGCAACAGCGGTCTGACGGCCGCTGTGATCGCGTCAAAAGTCACCCCTGAGCAGGCCGCTGATGAATTGCTGGCTTACATCCGATCTCATGTACCCACCAAGCGTGCTGCGCTCCTGGCCGGAAACAGTGTGCACGCCGACCGCGCCTTCCTCCGGAAGGGGCCGTACAACAAGGTTCTCGATCACCTCCACTACCGAATTCTAGACGTCAGCAGCATCAAGGAAGCTGCGCGACGGTGGTGTCCCGACGCAGCATCGAGAGCTCCCGCCAAGAAGGGTCTTCACACGGCCAGAGAAGATATCCTTGAGAGCATTGAGGAAGCCTGGTATTACAGGTCGGCAATATTTCATCCGTCGGGGCCATGATCGAATTCTTCAAATGCAGTGGAAGCTAGCATAATTATACTGTTCATAGAGCCCAATCAAAGCACTGCCTCGCGGCTCATCTCCTCGCTCGCCGTCTATCAAGCTTTGCCACCACTGAGCTTGCTCAAGTCTTGACATCAGGCTCGTCGCGGCCCACAAACTCCTTGAACTCCAGAAGCTCGGTCGCCATCTTGATTTCAGGCGCGAGGAACTCCTGGGCGTCCAAGTCATATGTGGCAGGGTCGCTGCTGTGCTGTTCAATGTACAGCCGAATCGTCGCTCCTGACGACCCTGTGCCAGACAACCGAACAATAATCCGACTCCCTGAAGAGAAGCAGGCGTAGAGTCCTTGGTTGGACGAGACGGACCCGTCAAGGTCGGTGTATGAGAAGTTTCCGGCTGCGGTCACGGTACGTTCTGAAAGTTCCGAGAGATATCAGCAAGCAATGACGGGACGCGACATTCTGAGGATGGGGAGAGAGGATAGACCAACCTCCAACCTTGCTACCAACGAACTCAGGGTCAGCAACCAAGTCCTTCAGCACCCCAACGACCTTTCCTGCGCCCTCGGAATCGACGTCCTCGTAGTCGTAGCGGGTGAAAAAGGTTCGACCGTATTCGGCCCAGAAGTCCTTCTGGATTTGCTTGATGCTTGGGGCAATGTCAGGATGAGCAACACCCAGGCCGGCAATGATGTTCAACCATGCCACGATAGCCCAGAGGCCATCCTTTTCCCGAATGTGGTTGCTGCCCGTGCCAAAAGACTCCTCGCCGCAAATGGACAGCTTGTCGGCGTCGAAGAGTGCGCAGAAGAACTTCCACCCAGTGGGAACCTCGTAGCAGTTGAGCCCCTGCTTCTTGGCAACCAGGTCAACAGCCCCGGAGGTGGGCATGCTTCGTGCCAGGCCAAACACGCCATTCTTCTTGAAATACGGGATGAGTTTGGCGTGGTGGGCAATGATAGCGAGACTGTCACCTGGCGACACGAAGGCGCCGGCGCCATAGATCATATTGCGATCGCCATCGCCGTCCGACGCAGCTCCGAAAGGAATATTATTCTTCTCCACGACCTCGACAAGGCTGTGCGCATAAGTAAGGTTGGGGTCCGGGTGCCCGCCGTTGAAATCTGGGGACGGATCGCAGTTCTGAACAGACTCCGACCCCAGCCCCAACTCCTCTAGGAAGATGGCTTTTCCGTACGGCCCGGTGACGCCAGAGAGACCGTCAAACAGGACCTTGAAGTCAGGATGGGATGTGAAAAACTTCTTGATCAGGTCGAAATCGAAGATGTCCTTGAGCATCTCGACATAGTCGGCAGTGCTGTCGACCACCTCGACCTCAAGGCTCCCGTACGTCCTCGTGCCGAGGGTCTTGATGTCAACATCAGGAATATCGGCAATCTTGTACGAGGTGAGCGTCTTGGAAGCTTGGAAGATCTTGTTCGTGACCGACTCGGGCGCGGGTCCTCCGTTGGAAAGATTGTACTTGATGCCAAAGTCGTTCTTGGGCCCTGAAAACCAGCGTCAGTCCGGATTCAAGCCTCGAAAATACCAGCCGGGTGGATGATTGGCACTCACCACCAGGGTTGTGGCTGGCAGTCAGGAGAATACCACCCGTCGCGCCACGCTTGCGGATGACGTGGCTGGCAGCCGGTGTGGACAGGATGCCACCCTGACCGATCAGAAGCTTCTTGACCCCGTATGCCGCTCCGATCTTCGCGATTAGTTGGATGACCTCGGGGTTCCAGTAGCGGCCATCGCCGCCAATGACGAGAAATGCGCCTGCATCGAGAGTGTCAACAGTCGCGGCCTCATCTCAGGGGCGAAGATACAAACGGCCTCACCTTCAGCTCCCTCGGGAATGGAGATAAGGATGCTGGCAACAAAAGCCTCGCTGTAATGAGGCTGCTGAAAGACGGTGACCTTCTTGCGCAAGCCCGACCTAGAACGTGGGCGGCATCATGTCAGCGTACTCGACGAGCGACTTCGGTGGCAACGGATTGAGAAACCGCTCATGGTGGGGTTGAGGGGTTCTGCAGGGAGCTCAAAATAATGACGTACGTGCCGGGCTTCTGGTCAGCGAAGGCTTTGAACTCGACCGTCTTGATTTCCATGCTGATAGCAGGCTCACCGGATGCTTTCGGCGTCTGATGTGCTATGGGAACTGGAATTGGGCGCGGTGCGATATGAGGAGTTTAGGTCTCCTACGGGTGGTTGCGTTGGCGGGAATTTGAAGGTCGGGTGGTGGTGGTGGTGGAAAGGCGAGCTCCATTGCTGCTGAATATAGGTAGCTTCCGCGCCCGGCGTTCCTTGGCGGGCGGAGCTGGGCCGGGCCCAATTTACTCGTCGCTCGTCATGTCATGTCGGGAGAGCTGTATCCAATCATCGGATGTGCAACCGATGGTAGCATGTAGGCAAGCCCGCATGGTATGTATGTTTTGCGAGAAAGCCGCGAGCTGAAGCGACGCAGCGAGCTACCTACATCGCAACGCAACGCCCAATTCCAGCGAGAAATCGGCCTAGACGTCGGCCGCCGGAGACGGACTGCTTAGAGGGTTGGTAAGGCATGCTCGATCGCTCAATTCCTCGTGTCTCACGATCTACCATACATGCAAGTGGTGGGTGGTGCAGATGGAACAAAAGGAAGTGACGATTAGCGCGCCTCCCATGCAACATGCAAACTCGCACCTGGACATGGATATCCTACATACGACGGGCGACTGTCCTAGCGGGCAAGCGCTTCTGGAATGACCTACGGCGCCTCGGACAACCGAAATAAGAAGCAAAAACATTTCGCTCATCACCCGATGGGTATATCCTTCTGGTCATCATCATAATGGTCGTGAGTAAGCAAACCGGGAACAGGACATGGAAAGGAAAGAGAAGAAAAGAAAAGAGACAAGAGCACCGAACATGGAACACCATCTCATATCCAAAATACTCGATCAGGATCCAAACTGGCCCCGGGTCCCACCCTTTATCGTCATTTGGCATCGGAGGACTCGGCCGACGCAGATGCGATGGCAAAGACTTCGCGAAACCGGGCGGCACCTGTCCCGTGTCAACAGCTCGTCCGACAGACAAATCAGGACAGAAACACGCCACTGCGCGACTCACCTTCTTCGCTGACAAAATAGATCTCAAAGGCGCCAGATTTGTTTTGGCGCATGTTCTCCTGGCGGTACGTCTTGCAGAAAACGTAAAGCTGCACATCCTTGAGCCAGACACGGTGCCTTGAGCGCCGGCTCAGCCACGTAGGGGACTGGGACTGATGGGTGACTAGCCATCTCCGCGTCAGTCGGCGAGCCGACAGTTGTGTGGAAGATGGCGACCGAAGAACAAGTGCTTACCAAAAGCAGTCCAGACGGGACACTGCCGCAGTTCACCTTCCCATACCGCCGCGTGGAGGCGGATTCCATGGCTTTGGAGGTCCTCGTATACGATCAGGGAGTGTTTGAACCCGTCATCAATGATTTGTCTGCACGCAAGCCTGTTAGCAGAGACTCCGGGTTGATCGGCACCAGTTAGGAGGGGGGGAACGCACGCCTGGAAGAGCCGCTTCTCCCGCTGGAGCTTGAACTCGTTGGGGTGGACCTGGACCGTCAACATGTTGCGGGCCTTCAAGGCGACAAAGGTGCAATAAAACAGCACCATCTCTTCCCACGTGAGGAAGTACAGGGCCGCCCAGAGTTTGCTGCAGTTGCCTGAGCGGCTCCATCTCTTCAGTTGCAGGGCGCTGCCTTCGCGTTCGATGCAGAGCTCGTGGGCGCCCATCAGCGAAAACCAGGGGTTCCCCCCCTGGATCGTGCGCAGAAGAAAGTACGGGGACTGGTCGACAGAGCTCAGGAAAACGACGATGGAGATTCTATCGTTCTCAAATGGTCTATCGAGGGGGTAGGTTGTCAGTTTACAGGGCTCCGGAACCGGCCCCCGAGCTCAAATGCTAGGTTGGATTTCTGGTGCTCTTACCGCCGAAAGAGTATCTTCGAGTCCGGGGCTATGTTTAGGTGGCCCCATGGGTAGAAGGGCCCGTACGACTCCGATCTAGCAGCATGTCAGCGGTATTTGCTCGCTATGATGAGGAGGGGGTTTTTTTTTGTCTGGAAGGGTTCCTGCATACGGTCTCAGGTGCTTCAGCGCGGTGCGGGATGGCAGGGGCAGCGAGAAGATCTGCTCGGCCCAGTGCGCATTCTGAAGCAGAATCAGCAACCAGGTCATCATCCGCTGCGTGGATGGGGGTCGAGGGGACAAACGGGGTCTTGTGCCACCGTCAGGGCCATGAGGTCCTGGCGGACCAATGGTCCAACTTGGAGCGGCGGCGGGGCTGTACGTGATATGCGTCAGTCAGGCCGGGGACCGGTTGCGGAGGAGGAGGAGGAGCGCTTACGAATTCCCCGCTGCTCTCGCAACGTGAGAATACGTGTCTTCAGGCTGTCCAGCGTGTTGAGATCAAAGCTTGGGGACCTGTTGCACCGTTAGAATGGGCGGACGCGAAAAGGGGGTGGTGATGCAAAAGTTGCGTGCCCCGGCAACGGCGCCAGGGTACAACTACCTACCTCGTCAGGAGCAGTTTCAGCAAGGACAAGAAGTGGTTGTACAGGACGAAGCGCTGGGGAAGGGGCAGTCCCCCGGCCTCCTCGGTCATCTTGTGGTACATCTTGCGCCATCGGATCTCCCTCGACAAGGTCTTGTCCTCGTAGTGCGTCGTGATGTCTCTCAACGACCGACACAAGCAGGGCAGCACGACGTTGAGGTAGTTGAGGACGATGGGGATACGAGCCATGTGGACCTGCGAGCGATCGGCGAGGTCGCGGAGCAATCTGCTCGATCCTCGTATTTCCTCGGTGAGGCCGATGAGATGGCCATGGAATGCCTCTGGCAACGCTGTGCGCAGCTGGTCCAGCCCCACGGCAACAAGATCGGCCCGTTCCGCCTCACGACAGCATCCCTGGAGCAGGTGCATCTCTACCGGCACGCTGCCATCGGACCCAATGCCGGCGCCGTTGGCGTTGGTGTTGGGGTTGGGGCTGTAAGCCTCCATTGTTCTACTCCTCCCTCTGCCGCTCTCTCTCTCTCTCTCTTACCCAGTCAGTCACTCACTCAAAGGCCTGGGAGTTGCTGACGATCCCCAACAGACCACGAATATCATGATGAGGCGGAACCCCGGCCAGCGCTGCTTTGGCACTGCTCGTTCGCCCCCCTTGGCCCTATGTGGTGGTTGAACTGGTTGAAGCGCTATTCTGAGACAACTCTATCGACAGGTTCCACAGGGAGTGCCGTACCCTAAAGGTGGAGATTCGCAACTCCTGGGTCGGGATGGTGGTCGAGGCCGAGGTCAAGATCAAGGTCGTCGTCGTCGTCGTCGCTGCGCTCCGTTGGGGAATGGTATCTCCACTTCACCAGTCCGAAGACACCCGCAACCGGGACATTTCGCGTGACGGATACGAAGGGGATGGCAAAGCCAGCGGGGCGTCGTCCGCTTCGCTTCTCAGGAGGACACTGATGGGATAGACAGGCGCGGTGGTCGGCTGCACCACCACCAACCACCAAGTTGAGTTGGGTGCTGGTTGCGTGATATAATATTGTTTCCTTGGCCGCGATGTCCGCCGGGGCAGGGCGGGGCGGGGAATGAATGGAAGGGCAGCCAGCGCACACATAGCGCAGCAGCGTGCAATCTGACAATCTGTTTCCGTAGGGCATGCGGGAATTGGGCACACAGGCGTCGGAGCGCAGCGCCCTCATGATGCGAATCAACGGGACGCCTGCCGAAAAAAAAAAGGGCTTGGCTACGAATGAGCGCCGGGTTTCACGACGAGCTGCAATGCATCGGCCGCGGCAGGAGAGGCAGGCGAGGAGTAAGCGTCTGCCACGAAGCCAGCTCAGTGGCCTCCCGTGCATTAGGCCTGATCTCCTGGGAAAGCTCGGGTGGCGGCCGAGAGACGAAGACTGGGGGAGCGGAGTCGGCAGCCGCCACGTCCAATCGTGCAAAATGAAGGATATGCACAAGTCTGCAGCTGGGGGCTGCGTAGAGATGCCCACGCCACACTGGGAGCAAGCCCGATGTAACGCATTAGGTCTCTGCTCCGCCAGTAAGCAGCCGAGCGGGCAAGTGGCCGGAGGTGCGCTGAGAGCGACGGCAAGGGGACAGAGGCAGACAGGAAGGGGTGTGAGCAGTTCATGCCATTCTCATGCTCCCCAGGTCGACTGCACCGCGCGTCCCCCGCATATCGCCTCCGTGACGGTGCGGAGGCGGCGGGAGCGAACGGGCCATCGCCGGCGCCGCAATTTCGGTGTGGGGAAGGGGAGGGCGGCTGTTGTTCACACCGGTGGAGGTGGGCTGGATTGGCTTGTCATTGGCGAAACCGAAAGGCGACAGACCGGGCGCCCATGACACCCCTTGTTGCTCGAACTACTGTGGCAAGTGCCTTCCAAAAAAAAAGGCACTCCCAAAAATAAGGCACGTGCCAGCCACAGCCACTTGCGCTAACAGGGCCCCTAACAATTTTACCAGCATCACCCCACCACCCACACCGCTATTGCACTCTACCTTCAACCACCACTTTCAACCAAGCTGGTGGATTCTATGGTAGCCAGGATGGAGAAAGTGTTAGCGGCCGAGGGTCAAATGATGGTTGGTAGTGGGGTGCTGATGGGCTGATAGTACTTACTGCTACCTGCGATAGCTAGTAATTTCTATGGCGCCGCTTGTACCGTGAGGTAATGAGTGCCTTTTATTTTGGAAGGCACTTGTGTGGTAACAGAGCCTCATCTTGCATTTCGTGCATCTAGCTACCTCGGGAAGCTATCGGCAGGGGTGGGCGCAAGTGCCGTGCCTGTCGCTTCAGATTCGTCACCGCAGTGTGCACCTGAAATAGAAAATAAAATCTCTGTTGTACATGTGTCGTGGCTAAGGGACCCTTCTAGCTCTCTGCTGCCCGTATGGACTTGTCGTTATCCATACCAGGAGGGATCCTCCCTCCTGCTTCCCGTTGATCGTCGCAAAATTCATGGCTGAATAAAGAGAAGCACTAAATCCCATTCCGTGCCCCCGAGCAACACCGTCCGTTCCAAGATACAAGAGGAAAAGGAAAAGCCTCGTCGCAGCGTCTTCGTCTTGGTTGGTTGATCAGGGTTGATAGTCAAGACTGGTTGCTCGCAGGCGCATCGAGTTGGCGAGACAAGAGTTCAGTTTAAGACGACTCCTCATCGCCGTCAGCCTGTCCGAACCTGTCAACCCTGGACTTGTGCGGCGCCTGCGGGACGCGAACGCGCATCATTCGCCGTTACTTACGTTGTAAGCCTGCTTCTCGTCCTCGTAACGCTTCTTGTCGGCCGCGGCCTTGGCCTCATATGGGGTGCGTTGCTTGTCGGTGAGGGCCTTCCACCTCTCACCCAGGATCTTGCCAACCTGTCCGAAGGAAACGCCTGGGTTCTCCTCACGGACGTTGTCACGCTGCTCGTTCGCGAAGAACATGTAGGCAGAGAGACCTCTCTTGGGAGCGTTGGGGTCTGTGTACCCAGGATGGTCAGCAGGAGTCGCTACCCGAAGCCGAGCTGCATGGCAGTCCATGGACCCAACCTTGGGACGATGCTCAACGGCCTGCCCGGGCGGCGCGCGTCCCATTCGGATCGCAGCGCCAGCCGAGCAGAGACCGCTTTGAGGAAATACGCCGACTTACCCTTCTTGCCGCGGCGCTTCTCGACCTTGCCAGCGCCCTTGCTCTTAGCTGCAGCCTTAGGCATAGTGTTTGAGATTCTGATTTGCGAATTAGCGGAGTTCGATGTATGCGAAGGCTGTTTGGCCAAAAAAAATTGCAGCGAAAATGGTCCGATGCAGACACCTGGCGGGAACCGCTAGGCTTGGAATGCATGATGAGGGGTAGCTTGCGCTTTGCACCATGGCGCTGCTCGACGCGTCGACGCGACTGCGCGCATGGTTTGTTGCTGCCGAGTCGCAAAAACGCAATTGCAACCAGCTGCGCGAATAAAAAGCGATTCGAAGCTCAAAACACTTTGCAAAGCAAGCAGGTACGTACTGTGATGATCTTTGGGAAAAGGGAAAATATGTGGTGTTGGTCCGCTGGAGGTTGCGCAACTTGTCAGCGATCATGAACCCAAGAGCTGTTGAGGCGATGCTGAAATGCGTTGGTGGGCGAAGGCGGGAGAGGTTGAGGGTCCTGCAAACGGAGACGTTTGCGTGGAGACACGCACTTGGTGCTGGCTAACAGAGCAAGAGAGAGGGAAAGGACGAAGGTGGACAGAGTGCTGTGGCCCAATGGAGACGGGAAGATGGGTCCATTCCCCCAAAATGCAGAGAAAAAGAAAAAAGTACTTGGAAATTGGCGGCGGAGGGCAGGGGAGTTGAGGTACTTACAGATGATGGACTGCGCGCAGGTATTTAGGTGAGAGTTTTGTTGCGAGGCCGCGGTGCGAATGTATGGGGAGAGGGAAGAGGGAAATTGGGAGAGCGAGAGGAGGGGGACCGCCTTCTGCCCTTTTACTATGGGCAGGCCGGCTTTGCTGATTGCGAGAGGCGGGGGTCCAAAAATGGTCGCGCGCTTCCTGCCTGGCAACAAAAATTGCGGGCGCGCCCCTTCGAGGTGGTCAGTGTGTTCTATGTACTTGGTACAATGCTGCTTGTAACGGGGCTATCGTACATCTGCGTACTAAGTACCTGAGTCTGCCTCCACTGCTTTGAGCTCTGTAACTCTGCTGGAACCTCCATTCCATCCCCTGTAAAGGGCTGTTTTTCAGGGGGGTTGCTCTCGACTTTGCAGTCACTCAGCTCCCAATGCAGTTTGCGAACAGCTACCCAGCACTCCTTTTTCTCCTCGGCATCAGGGCCTTTGGCATCATCACAAGAAAGAAGCCTTTCAACACCGTGAAAGGCGTCGAAAAGACGAGCCAGGCCTCATACCCCACAAACAGTTGAGTGCCGCACCTTACTCAACAACTGAATTTCTGCTTGGTTTTCACCAGACAATCGCAAGCGAACCTGGAAGGCGTGCGTGCCCTGGAGCTAGAATGCGCCCGCGGCTCTTCAAGCTCATCAACCACCAACCTAGACTTACATCTAGCTTAGGAGGGGCGTGTTACTGAAAATGCACATCTGGTGATACCTGATGATATGCTTGAGACGGCCCAGCGGGAGGGACGTGATGGCCAAAACTGACGATGGGTGACCTCGAAGTTTCGGATGGGCCGCCTGCTCTGTGTGAGAGACACCAGTGCGCGTCGCGTCAGGCGACAACAGAGTACCTCGCCGGCATTGATGTTATCACTCGTAGGGGGGAAACAGAGGAACGGTCAGCACCGCGGTGATGGCGAAGGTAGCGCCTAGCCTGTGTTGGGGTTCGGTGGTGATGTGGTGATGAGAGGAGCTTGGAAATGGCAGAGTGTTCAACTCGATGAGTGACCCATGAGGGCGCGTGTACTTCGGCCGGCAGCCAGTCACCCAATTCTGGCGGGCCCAATGTACCGCATACAACTGGGTTGTGTTACCCCTCCCTCTTTTGCGCATCAGCACTGACCTTGGGCACACCCGCTGGAACCTGAGGCACGCCCCGCCACCCACATTTCGGTTTGGGGAGGAGGGCCGCCTCGCCCTTCGCACGGTGAGACGCGAAGCCAGCCCCAGATTGGTAGGTTGACGCTTTTTGCGCTGACGTTGAGGGCTGTCTGGTGATCTTTGACACCGGATAGCAGTTTGGATTAGAGCTAGACGGCCTCTAGGAGTTCAAAAGTTGCTCATATTCGCCCAACTGCTTCTTCGTCTGCCGAGTCAAGCACTATGCCCCTGAGGCGTTCATCCCGAACCCAGTCGATTCCACTCCCAGCAACAATCGCGCTCGCCGCACCCTTCATGAACTTCCATCTCTTTCGGCTCGATTTCATCCCTTGCTCAAGCGCTGCGATCTCGCCTGAAAATTGCTTTCCATAAGACACCTTGGCTATGGGGCTACGGTTGTATTCAGCGAGTTGCAGGAGTTCTGCGGCAACGGCGCCATTGCGACGACTGACGCGCTTGCCTTCTAGCTCAAGCTCATCAAGACTGTCGGTCGTCTCTCGCACGACGCGGTGGTGCTTGGCTTCTTCTGTGCCCGCGAGCTCACGTCGTTGCACGTGTGGCAAAAGATCTCTGGTTATTTATGCAATTATCAGCCCTGTTTAGTTCTCGATAACTCAAATATCAAGGCGGATTCAGCGCGCACCTTTCTACAGGGGAGGAATGAGTCGCGTTGTGGGCGGCTTTCAAAGTCGGCTCGATAATCAACACACTTTCCAGAACATCATTTCGAAGACCTAGAGCTGCTTTCGCATCCAAAAGGCGTGGCTGCAAGGCACCTGGCCCAAAACTGGCGGCTTTTGACGAATGGTCTAGTCATCGTTAGAGTGATATACCTCATTAACCGCCCTGTTGCGGACGATCTTACCTGGTACATATTCCTGTCGGGCTCTTAGGAGTGCAAGCTGGAGTTGGAGGTCACAAAGCTTGTCATAGAGCTCCAAAGCGCGCTGCTCTGGTGGTGAGAGGACCGGCGCCGAATGGTCCGGTTCTGTTTCTAGTGGCATCGCTTTCTTATTGACCCGGGTTGCGAACTGGTACTGTCATTTGGATTCCACGAGAAGTCTTAGAAGCGGGTTGACAATTGCCGACAGCTGCTGAAGGCAGATGCTCGCCAAACGAAAACGCGACGCGCTCCTGCGATCCAGATGTGTCTGTGTGTTTGAGACCAGGCGGGTGGAGCCAGCCACGCACAGATCAAGTGACACCAGAGGTGGAAGGGGGGGGGGGCTAGGGCGCAACTGTTCTCGTCAACTATCCCGAAGCCTACAACAGTGATACTCCAGCATTCCATGGTAACTTTTGCAACCGTGGTACGTGCCCCTAGGTTTTTTGAAGGCATCGTATGACCCTGATGAGCTATTCGATGCGTTTCGATTTGGATATGAAACCCCTCCAATAGGCGTTGCCAGAAGTCTAGATCCGTCCCTGTTGGGCCAAACGGTTGCAAAAAAATCACACTTGAGCCCAGAGCTGCCGTTTTTGACCAGATGTTGGGGTCATCAATACTGATTTCTGATTAGCTAGTCTGATCTCGGCAGCTCACCCCAGACCTTTCTTGCATACAGCTGCAGGTCCTGAATGCTAAGTACAAAATCTCTCTCTTGCGGATTGCGAAGAAAAAGAAGTCGAAATCCCAGTACTAATGGCCCCCTAGTAACATTATACGATACTGGATTTGTTGTCTCGTCGCGGGTGATGGTGATTGACTGCCGTATCACTGGGTTGAGAACACCATTCTGCTGTGACATAGCAGCAGCCCGACTCCGCATGATCGCTCCTTGTGGACTCGAGATTGCCTCCTCCCATTTCTCTAGCAAAATGTGGTGTTGCTGGTCGTCAAATTTCGCCAGAATGACAATCTTGACCTCGTGGTTTGATGCCTGAAACCACCACTGCATATCCTTGTGAAGCTCAGTTAATGTTTCGGAATGTCCAGACTCAATGACCAGCGTTGGCCAATTACCTGCTCCTTCACGTTCCGGCCATGGGCCACCTGTCGAATCGCCTTCTCCGCCATTTCCTCCAGGATGGCCTTGTTGCCGAAATGTTGCAGTACCTATATCTTTCCAACTTTCCTCCGTACCGTTCCGGACAAGCTGGTCACGATACCGCATATAAAGTCCCAGGTGAAGGGCCTCGTGTAGGTCGGTTGGGATCGTGATGATTAAGATCTGGGAATTGGCATTGTAGCGGCGAAAACGGAACTTTCGGTGTCGTTTCTCTCGCACACGCTCGATTTCGGTGAATTGATCAGGAGAGACGTCTAAATAATTAGTATATTATATAGAAATAAGAGTGTAATATCATACTTGTGATGGTAAGGAAATCCCCAGTAGTGGAATCAATGGCATTGAAGAGATCTTGCGTATTGGTAAACCGCACGGTCGGGGGATCGCTATCCTTTGTCGACGTAACTGAAGTAAGTATGGTAAACGCCGACGGAACTGCCGATGAAGCCGATACCGACGTAGATGCAGCCGATGGAGATACCGCCGGCGGCGGCCTCGATGCAATTGATGCCATGGAGGGGCAAGTGGTTGCCAAAATAAAACGCACTCACAAAGTGGCACCTGCGGTACCCCACTAACACGCCCTCTAACAATTCTTCCAGTTCCACTCCACAACAACCACAATTGCAATGGCCCTCAGTATATCAAGGCAAATTTTCGTTTAGGTTCTGACCTGAAGGCCTTGATAATTGAAGCTTGGAAGAAGGTTGTAACTATCGAGATGATAAACAAGCTGGTGGATTCTATGGTAATGCGGATGACTGAGGTGTTAGCTGGTGACGGTCAGATGACCGGGTGGTAATACAAGAATGGTACCTCTTTTTAAACCAGAATTGTATACGTAGCAAGGTACCAGCGAGGTAGTGGGTGCGTTTTATTTTGGCAACCGCTTGAGGGGTACATGGGTGTTCGAGCTTTTGAAAAGGCGGGTCCACTCCTGATGATCATATGGGCAACCCGCGTTGAACATTCCGCTTTCTCCCCCAAGCTTAATGTCCATCGTTCGACCGAGGTGAAGACGTCAGGCCGCTCGCTTGGTGGCTCGCATCCAGGCCTGCGCTCCGAAAGCTGACACCGGCTTCCTATTTTGCCTTTTGGACCTTCGGAGGCATGCGTGGAAATGGCAACGCAGGTGTTGATCGCCCACTCGGGCCAGCGCCTGCAACTAGATGCCTCTCAGTTCACATCGTGCGACCGCCCCGACTTGCCTCTCCGCTTGCGGGCGCCGACTGACTATTTCTCTAGCTTAGATGATTTTAAGAGCGCCGTAGCCCAGCAGAGCGCCATCCCCGCCCAGTGCATTATCACCCTGACACCGCAGGGCAAGCCCTTGAAGCTTCAGACAATACAGACAGAGGTCCGTCTTCGCGCAGTTCCAGCTCCGTTGCGGGAAATGGGAGGAGCTGATGTATTATTTGACTACAGAAAGAAATCTATGTTTACGACAACCGATTGACGCAGGCCTCGTCGCCCATGGCGTCGCCGCCCATCAAGCCCGAGCTGCCAGCGACGAAGCGATACAGCCTCTCGACACCGCCCAACTCGATAGACGACACACGGTCGGTGCACTCGTGGCAAGAGCTGTTCAAATCGCGACGTGCATGGACGCTGAAAGTCCTCGAAGACTGCGGGCAGATGGCCGCGGCGGCCCATGAGCGCTTTGGCGAGATGGATGTCATGTTGCGATGCCTTGACGCTGCCGTGGCAAACCTGGAGTCGGTCGTCAAAGGCCTTGAGCCAAAATACGCAGAGCTGAAGAAATGGGTACCTCCATCGCAGGCCGACTACAGCGCGCTGACAACCGGATGGGAGCAATACCTGTCTCTTGCGCGGAGCATACCGATATCCTCCGCCATGGTGCGGTTCATGACAGGCCGCGACGTCGGCGGCAGCAAGGGGCGTCCGCAAAGGCAAGCAACGCTCGAGGACCTGGTGGATCTGGAGACGGCAAAACGGGCTGGTCGTCTTGCGCCGTCGGCCTTACGCAAGTTCAACGGCCGGATCGCGGATCTGGATAAGGTGGCGACCCGCCTGTTCCAGGACGCTGATAATCTATTTCGCGAGTTCGAGAGGACGGTGGCCCGCTCAGCGCTGTCGCACGACGGGGAATCCTCGCAGCTTCTGCAGGACATCGAGGCAGTGGCGCAGAAGATAGAGACAGACTGTCAAACTGTCCTAGAGTTCTCCGGCTCGTCTCGGGACGTTCTGCAGGCCTCCAAGATTGCGGCTGGCCACACAGAACGGCTGCTCCCTTCGATCAAAAACCGTGCGCTGGAAATGGATGACATGCTTCGCTATGCCACACAGTCGAGGAACATGTTGGCGGCCGAGTCAGTGGAGATCATGCGGAACATTACCGACCTTACTGCCCTCAGCCACAGCGTCAAGTCGCAGATCAACACGGTGAACCAAGAGGACGAGCTTGCTACTTTCGACTATTTGCGACTGATCCAACAAGTCCCATATATGTACGCCTCCTTTGTAGCCGAGGCGGTTCAGCGCCGGGAGTGGTTTGAGAAGGTCCGACAGGATTCATCGACCCTGGCGAACGAAATGGCCCTTTTCCAGGACGAAGAAGTCAAGAGGCGACGGAGGTGGCACAAATCCGTCGGTGATGCCTACGGACCCGAGGCCCCCTCTGCCGAGAGCCGGGTCCCTGGCCTCGAACTCAACCTCCTCGGGGAGGAGGAGCAGTGGCCCGATATGACAAAGGCCGACCTGGAAAGCTTTTACGAGCTCCTTCGAAACCAGAAAGCCGAGCTGCAGATGATGACAGATATTAGTCGGCTGATTGCCGAGGTCAGCAGCCCCACGAGACAGCAGGCACGACGTATGAAGGCATTCAAGAATGGGAGCATCCACGAGGCTGCTCTTGGACGGAGCGGGTTGCTGATCCGCGGCGATGACGACCTTCTGCGGTCTTTGCAGGACGACAAGTCGAAGCTCGAAAGCAAACTCAAGACAGCTGAGAGTCGGGTGCGGCGGCTTGAGGACCTCCTCCACCGGCAGACCCAGGCGTCGCGACCGAGCATCGGCAACCTATTCCAGATGCCGAGCCAACAGCTGTCGGATCGCAATGGCTCGACCATCTCGGTCAAGTCGCCCAGGCCTGATGATCGCCGAGGCTCCATGGAGGGCACAGATAGCCTTCTGCACCGCGTTCAGCAGCTGGAGACTGAGCTCCAGGCTGAAAAGGAGCGTTCAGCGCTGTTTGAAAAGGACCTGAGCGCACGAACAACAGTCCAAAACGATATGAAGGGCCAGATAGAGGAAGTCAACTCAACCAAGAAGGACCTCATGGAAAACATGGAGGCGTTGAAGCGGGAGTTCATGGAGGAGCGGAAATCGCTAGAGCAGGAAATCAAGCGTCTGCAGATCCGTCTCGATGATACTGAGGATGAGATGGAGCAGTTTGGCGAGTCGAGGGAGAACGAAAAGACATCTCATACCGAAAAGATCCGCGCACTCGAACAAGAGGTCGATCGGCTCTCCAAAGAGAAACAAGACGATGCGCTGAAGGCGGATGGGCAGGTTGAGTTTTTGCGAAAAGAGGCGCGTCTTCAGCGCGAGTTGATTGAATCCCAGGAGCTGCAACTGCAAAAAGCGCAGGACGAGTCCAAGACTCTGGCCAAGAGGGTTGCGTCTCTAGCCGAGAATGCAGAAAAGCAACTCGGCGCTCTCAGGAGCCTCTGGGAGCAGTCGTCTCAGGACGACGTCCCCGACGACCTCGCGGATTTAGTGGAAGGGGTATCTGGTAGATTCGCCGACGCGTTGGCGAAGATGCGGAACCACGACGGAGATGTCGCCCTCCTACGCATGGAGCTGGACTCGGCACAGAACGCCATCAGAAATCTGCGGGGCGAGCTAACAGGGGCGAAGGAGAAGTCGTCAGAGGACGAGATGGCTTCGATGCGCATTCGCGATGCTCTGGCCGAGGAGAAGGCTAAAGTATCGGCTCTGGAAGGCGAGCTAGCCGATGGGCGGGAGCAACTCAGCCGGCTCCGCGCCAAGATTGCGGATGGAGAGACTGGTTCTGAGTCGCTGCGGAAGAGGTTGGAAGAGGACGAGAGGAAGCTCACCGCCGCGTCCGAGGAGCTGGCCTCTCGGCAGTCGCAAGTCGGACACCTCGAGGAGGAGGTTCGTCACTTCAAACAGCGTCTCGAAGAGTCGCAGGCCAAGCTCTCCGGCCTCAACGTCCTCCTCAAGTCCCGCTCGGAGCGCGCCAAGGATCTTACGCAACGGCTGCACCTGCAAAACAGAGGCCTGGCTTACCTGCTCGACCGTATTGGGTTTTCGGTGACGCGTCAGGGCGGCAGCATGGTGATCCAAAAGATTCCCCGCTCGGAGCGTTTGTCGCAAAATGCAACCGACTCGGACCCTGGCTCATCTCTCCGCCGCTCGGGAACTCTCAGCAGTTACGCTGCCACTGACACCATCGACTTGAGACCACTGGACTGGATGGACAACACCGACCCGGCGGCTGAGTTGGCCAAGTATGACGCCTACATGTCCACGCTGGGCACGTTTGATGTCGATGCCTTGTCCGACGTTGTCTACAGGCGGGTGAGGGATGTCGAGCACATGGCCCGCAAGCTACAACGCGACGCCCGTGGGTACCGCGAGAAGGCGCATATCCTGCAGAAGGAAGCCCACGACAAGATTGCCTTCAAGCACTTCAAGGAGGGTGATCTCGCCCTGTTCCTCCCTACTAGGAACCAGACGACCGGAGCATGGGCGGCGTTCAACATTGGCTTCCCCCACTACTTCTTGAGCGAACAGGAGGGCCACAGGCTACGCAGCCGAGAGTGGCTCGTGGCGCGCATTTCGCGGATTCAGGAGCGCGTCGTAGACCTCTCGAAATCCTTGCAGCACCAAGCCACCGCAGAGGGGAAGGGCGCGGCTGCAGACACCGACTCCCTGAACGACGACGAGAACGACAATCCGTTCGATCTCTCAGACGGGCTGCGATGGTATCTCATCGATGCGGTCGAAGACAAGCCCGGCGCCCCGGCCACACCAGGACTGGCCAAGACCACGGTTGCTGCCAATAATGTCGAGGCAATGGGCGACATGCATTCCCACGGACGCCTGGGTGTGAAGGGGCCCTTGGGCCGTGGAGGCGTTCCTTCTGGCATCGAGGGTGTTAGTAAGACTCTATCGAAAAGCCTCGAGAGCCGCCGTTCCAGTACGGGCTCTAGGAAAGCTCTGCCGTTCACGATTGGCGGTGCCAGGGGAAAAGATAGCGCTCTCGCCAGCGAGACGAACTCGCTCCGTGCAGCAGCCGCTGACACGCCGTCTGGAGCAAGCCCGGTGCGGCAGCACAACACCCCCCTTCATAATCAGGGGCAGATCGCCGACTCGTCGCCCGACCGGCCTGTTCAGCCATCGGTACAGCCAGCATCAGAGGTTCGCAACGACATTGATTCCCTGGTTGGGCCCTAGACCTGGCTTGCTGACAGGTTGGTATGGTTTAGGGGCCGCCCCTCAGACTCGTCCAGCGAGAACAGAGCGCCGTCTCCGAGAGCCCGTCAAGGAGGAGCGTGGTTTGGGATTCGCTTTGGAGCTTGGACACGGGGCACGACAAAATGTGTGGTAGATGATGGCGAGCAGGCCGCCAAGAAGACACTTCCAGGGGGAATAAAGCCTTGGTAACCTTCCTGGTGCTTCTATTAGACGAATAAGGGGGGACAAGATGCGCCAAGAAGCAACCAGAACCCAAGAGGCTTCGAGTTCCTTCGAACCAGGCATGTAAATTTTTTGATATACAGATTAACAATACAGCGTATGCCCGCGAAGGCACAACGTTAGCTTAGCGCTCCGTCGGAGCCGTCTACTCACTCGCCTGGGAGCACCTCGACCATCTTACGGATAGGTTCTAACGGCTCGCCATTGTTGCCGCCGGGGACCAGGTTGTTCACGGCGATTTCCACCTCCCACTACCGACAAATATTAGCCAATGCCCGTTCGTGCCCGTAGCTTAGTAGAGACTAAGGAGACCTACCCGACCAAGAGCTTTGAGTCTGTCCAAACCCTCCTCCAAGCCCAAGAATTGAATGTGCTGCGGCTCGAGCTGGAGGCGGGCCAACTCCGGCTCGTTGGAAAGAAGTTCCTTGATCTGCTGAATAATGTCGGTTGCGGATACCGAGCCAAAGATGCCGACAGGGACATTCTCCGCGGCTGTTGATGGTGCGCTCGAGCTAGCAATCAGCGGCGAGATCTTCGTTGTAGGTGGCAGGGGGGCCACTGGTATCGGTTTGCGGAAGTAAGTGAGAGTTTCAGGGATAGCCGTGGCTACCAAGTCTCGAAACACCTCGGGCTGTTGTAAGTCTAGTTGTCAGCATCGATCCCCTAGAGTCTCAAACAGAGGGCAAGGAGAGGAGGGCATAGATTACATCTACCGTGGGGGCCTTGAAAGCAGGAATCGCGGGTTCCGGCACCGTGGACTCCTTCTCTGCCACATCAAGCTCAGTGATTGGAAGAAAGCCGCGATCGCGCTCGCCAATGTCCTTCTTGGTCAGGCCGAGCTCCTTGAAGCGCTGAGCCGTCATGTACTCGGCTTTTTTGGAAGGGTACCACTCGTTCCTCATCCTGCCACGCTCCACACGGAAGATCGCATGCTCTCGGCCAAACTTTGGGATGTCTCGAAGAAGGCGCACGACGACGCCCTGGTCCTGGGCTTGCCTTGTTGTCGACTTTGCGCGGGATTGGTGGTTGAGCATCGACATGGCAATGGCCGCCGTGCTCCGCATCGTGTTGCCAATGCTAAAAGGCTGCGCCAACCGCCGGAGGCAGGCACGGCATGTTGATGAGTTGCTCAATGCCATTGCTGCAGGATCGGAAAAGCTTCGAGGCAGCTTGAAGTTGAACAATTGAGTGGCTATGAGGCTCCCCGCTCCTCTCTCCCGAAGAGAAAAAAAAAGCTCGACACAATTGAGCTTCAGTAATTGATGCTTCGGCCGCTGCAAAACGGCACGCGCGATCGGGGACGTGCCCCCCCTGACAGCCGGTACGTACCCTTCAATTCGGGTAATCATCGGACAGCAGCCTTAGAAAAGCGCGGGGCGTCAAAGGCTGTCGGGTTGGCCCATCCCTGCTCGGCCCTAACCGAAACTAGAATCCCTGCTGCCGCCCGCCAACTCACCGGCGCAATCCAGCTCACATCTCCAGATTCGCGACCCGGCCGCCCAAGCGTGTCCCTCGATTGTCTGGCACGGCGCCGTTGGGTTGTAACCGTCATGAACAGCGCATTGGGTATTTGGAGCTTCCCCCGTGCTCAGCAGACACAAGCTCCGAAAATTATGGTCCCTTTCCCTCTCGACAACTCTTCGCGCGCCTAAGAAAACAATCGAGAGCGCAGATGCATTGCTCCCCGCCACTTTCGCAGTGACCACAGAAACTCCCTGGCGGGTCCCCAACCACCACAAACACCACACCGCCGAAACTGAGCAGCGCAAAATGGAGCGCGACGCGCCCGAGAAGCTCGTTATCAACAGCGCGTCGCGACGACGGAGCCTCTTCTCGACCTCTCGGCCACGATCCGCCGACAACAACACGCCAAGCAGCTCTGGCGCCGCTCAACAACCCTCACCCCTCCCCGGTTCGAGTTCTGCCGCATCATCCGACAGCAAGCTGGCCTCTTCCGTCAACACCAGAATCCCGAGACCGGCGTCAACGCGACCATCTCAGGCCCGGCGCCCTTTCACCCTCTCGGACGCCTACCAAATGGCCAAGGAAGAGGAACAGCAGGAAGCCGCCCAGGGATCTCCAAGTCCTGCTCCTCGACTGTGGCGCTCCCGGCCTCCGTCGAGCGACGGAAAGCTGCAGAAAGCAAAGGGCCCGGGTCCCAGGAGGCGCGCCATCAAACCCGGAGAGCTGAGACGCGAAGACACGGCAAGTTCTGCCGAGAGCCCCCTCACTCCGGTCAGGAAAAGCGATGTGTCGGAAAGCGATTTCGACGAGAAGCTGCGCCAGCATGCAGCAGAGCAAGGGAGTTCAGAAGATTTATCTCAACGTGGCAGCGGCCTGTTCTCAAAGTCTAGGCTTGGAATTAAGATCTCCGAGACGGCGAAGGAGTTGGTGCGCAAGAGCAGTCGAAACAGCCTCGAGGCTGATTCTCCCTCTCGTGCTGCAAGATCGCCAAGAGATAGCTGGTTGTCGCGACGCTTGTCGGCAAGGAAAAGCGGCTCAGACCAGTCTTTACGTTACGGCTCGACAGGATCGCAGCAAGGCGCGCCAGGAGAGTCTGTTGAACAGCTCCCTGCAGCGGGAGTCTGTATCGAAAGGCCGGCTACTGTCCCACCACCTGGCCACGGCTCCCCCGAGAAGAGCTTCGCGTGGCAAGCAGATGAGGATTTCACGGCGGGCGACCTCCAGGTCTCCAACAGCCCGCCGGTCGCTATTAGGCGAAGCAACACCAAGATTGATGAGATCAGGGCTCTGGAGGCTAATTTGGAGGAAAACTTTCCAGCGAGTCCCCAACTCGCCAAGCGAAATACAAAGCTCGACGAGATACGCGCTCTAGAAAGGGAGACCGCACTAAAGTTCAACAACGAGTCTTCACGACCAAGCGAAAATGATAATGGCACCCGAGAACCTGGAGCAGAAAAGGGGGATCGGTCACCCCCAAGCTGGCAGCCAACCTCGGCAACCGCAAAACGAGACGAACTTCGCGCGCGGGAAATGGAGACACTGACCAAGAGGGCACTAGCAACCGCCAGGCTTGACGAGATTAGGGAACGCCATGCCAGCGACTCCAGGTCGCCCTCTCCGGATATTGTCCGAAAACAAAGCAAAGAGCCCCTCAAGAACGTCTCTCCGGGAAGGGACGGGAGTGCAGCAGGTGAGAGGAATGGTGACGTCGTCATTGTCACTGCTCCCAACAACAAGCCACCAATCGATGAGGCTGTCATTCTCGAAAATTCGAGCAGCGAAAAAGGCTCTCGAGAAAGGCTTGTCGAGGTTCAAAGCGAGAAGGCAAGTGGAGATCCAGCATCCGACCGCCTGGGATCGGAGGCGAAAAGAGACTCTCAGGACATCCTGCGAAGGTTGGCTCATGCAGCAACATCGAGCCCAGCGACCATCGTAGCCGGCGACAGCAACTCCAGCCGCGATCGATTAGTCAGAGAGGCAACCCGACAGAAGAAAGCCGATGCTGCTAAGGGCAGTGCCAGGCCGACCGTCGGGTTTGTAGGGATCAAGAGGGAGCCGTCGACCGATTCACTTTCTGACAAGCGATCCAGCTTTGCGCACTCCGACTCTGACCCCACGGAGAGAATAGAAGGAGAGATGCAGCTGTTTGCACCGCTGGAAAATCATTCGGAAAGGGGCTCCTTACGGGCGCCGTCGCCGTCGCCACCGCTCGAGTTGGACGACGTTGAGGAGACGCCAAGGCCTGCAAAATCAGACCCCCTTACCCAGCCGACACCTCGGGTGACAGGCGCTTTTGTCGATACGCCAGTGACAGTTAAGGTTGAAAGGCATGGCGAATTCCCGGCGGTTGCGGCCCCCTTGATCAAACTCGAACGAGAAACGGCGGTGGCTACTGGCTCGGATGCGCTCACCAGGGATGACGGAACGAACCCTCTGGTCCGTGGCAGAAAGACTGGTGGCTCGGCACACAATCTCCCTGGGTTGTCGGTGAAGGCTGGCAGCATATCCAAGCGTCCCTCGTCCGTCCCTGGTCGCCGACGCTCTAGGTCACTGCCGCGGCCGCTTCTCAATTCGGCTCGGCCGCCAACCGTCAAGGACGACCTACGGGAAATTCAGAAAGCCAACCAGTTCGACGACTCGACGCTAGACGACCTCGCCGACCTATTGGGAAAAGAGGCCAACGACGAGAATGACGCTCGCGGTGGCGACGACGCAAGCCGACGCGCGGTCAAATCTGAGTCACAGGACGGCAATCTATCAGGGACGCAGAAGCTGCAAGCCTACGAGAGGATGAGCAAGACGCTGGAAACAAGCCTCATGGGTATCCAGACCGCAAGACGGGGGATCGAACGCCTCGAAGACAAGGTTTCGCATGCCGGGCCACAAGAGCCAGAGGCCCCAAACCCCCATGCCAGCCACCCAGCCACTGAACCCCCAGGCCCCAAATGGCACGACGATCCTTCGGCCAAGGACTCCTCGTTCACGTATATCCCGCTTCCCTTCCCTCGACTCTGGTATGGACGTCCGACGTTCAGGCTCACCCTCGCTGGGCTTGTGCTCTTTCTGCTGTCGCTTTGGTACATTGCCGAATCATCAATGTGCGCCATGTACTGCAAGCCCCAGGTTTGTTATGCGGGTCAACCTTGCGACTGGTCACCAGATGACCCACGATGGGGCTACGCCATCCCCGTCAAGCTTGACCAGTGGCTCACAGGGGGCCAGGGTAGAGCCTTCGCCGCTCACGCCCGACCCGAGCTTTCTGACTGGTTAGCCGAAGTATGGGATGCTGCCACCGGCACCGATATTACCCGGGTCGATACATCTCGCTTCACCCGAGACCAGAAACGACAACACAGGAGGCGGCTGTTGAAAAGGGGGCTCGCAAAACCTATGGCTGTGCGGCCGGATGACCAGGCAAAGTTTGATGCGTGGAATGCTGCAAGAGTTGCGAGGGAGAGAGCTAGTGGCGCAAGGGAAATGGGCTATGCCGTGGAGGAAGATGAGAGCATGACAGGGGATGAGAGGATATGAAGGCATGGCCAAATGGAAGTTAGGATTTTGATGTGTTTTACAGTGGCCACCAGGGCCACGGCCTTCTCCGCTGTCCACAGGAGCGAGTAGTCGAGGTTTTCAGACTAAGGATTTGGGCTCCATTGCATGGGGTGAGCAATAGCCTGGAGTTTTTTGGGGTAGGAATACAAAAAATGCAAAAGGTGTTATTTGTAATGTCGGATTTGAATGGAAATTGATTTTGTCATCTCAACTGTCTGTCTATACGGGGTATTCTATGAAGTGACTACTGAACATCTGCTTTCCTCTTCAGGTCTTTGAGCCTCATGTGCTCGGCGAACCTCTGCTTTTGAGGGCTCTGGGCTATATTTCCGAGCCGTTCCCAGTTTTGAGCGATGAACTGACGAACAGCCTCAGCGTCGTAAATACCATCGGTGCTCCTCGCCGTGGCGGGGAGAGCAAACCCGAAACTGCAGTCATCCTCCAAGATGATTTTCTTCAGGGCGGACATGGTGGCGGCTCGGCGCTGGTTGTCCATTTCGGTTGGCACTAGAATCTTTACCAGACCCTTGACCTCCTCAACGCTGCGTTGGACGCGCCATTGATGAAGCCTTTCGTGGTACTCGGCCTGAACGAAGAACCAGGCAATGGCCTCGTCACGCAGCGCCTCTCGGAGTGTGGTTTGGTCTTGACCTTTGGAAAGGAATCGCCCTTCGGCCCGGAGACGAGGTATGTACTCGTTGATCCTGAGTTGCGTTCATGTTAGTCCCCTCCATCTTTGCCCATGTTATGTGTCTATACATTACCATTGACGGTAGACGGGCCGGCCATTCATGCGACGTCGATCGTTGGACTTGAGCTTTCGTCTTCCCTCCTCGCCGCCGACGACCCCAGCCCCGTTCTCTGCGGCTTCCTCCTCCCCGGCCTCTTTCACCCAGAACAGTCGACAGGTCGTCACATATTCAAAGAGGGCCTCGACCGAAGAAAAAGGCTCCTCCCAAAAACCTTCCACCTGCATCCCCTTCATTGTGTTAGAGTGCGTGGGTATGTAGACACCGAAAGGGGCACTGACCAAGAAATGGATGACTTTGACTGGGTCCGTGGTCAGCAGGACCTTTGCCCGTTTACGATCGAACTTCTCGATCTCCGGGATTCTCAGATAGAGGGCTTCTTCATCGACGGTGAGACCAAACGGACGAATGGAACTGCCGATCAGGTTCCACATGTCACCATGCGCATGCTTGAAAAGGCCCTAGGAAACTCGCGTCAGTTACCACAGCTCTCTAACATCACCACCGGGGTGCCTACCCATGACATCTGCTCAAAATCTTTGCAGATTCTAACGTCGACCTGCACATGCTGCTGCCTTCTGGGAGCATCCTGGCCTTCCGCATTCTCCTCTAGCTCCTCGTAAAGCTCGGCAGGCCAAGGAAGAAGCAAGTTCGCCGTCGGGCCATTCATAATGGCGTCCTCCGCACGGAGCTTGTCCTTGATGGTGACCATCAACTCGTTGTTCGTCCTTGGCGTGATTTCGTTTTCCGCTGTGGGAGGGAAAGCCACTCGTCTTTCCAAGCATACCAGAACGTCGATATCGCCATGGTCTTTTTTGGCGGGGCCTTCAATCGGAGTAGCAACGAAGACGAAGAGCTCCCGCAAGACGGCGTGGACAGAATCTCGCATGTGCCGGTATACATCATGTGGCATACGCGGCGTGAAGGTTTTGGTGCCAAAAGCCGAGCCACCCATTGTAGATGGCGTGGTGTGGAATTGATGCCGGAAAGGAAGAATGATCGTGACGGGAAGTATAGCTGTTCTGCAGCAGGGTGAGCGAGGGTGTGAAGATGCGATTGTAAAAATTTCAAGGTAGGGAGGGACGAACCTGCGGATAGATATCAGGGGGAACGCAGCGAGTGAAATATTTTTGATCAGAAATATGAAGCAATTCCGAGTAGGGTGATGAACGATTGGAGCAAGGAAGTTGAGCGGCTGAGACCGAATTGGTCGTCTCGCACTTGCGAGAGGGCAATATCTCTGAGAAGTATTCACTGCGAGGAGGCGGTTTATAAGTACGAAGACTTTGGGATGGAAGAAATATCCAAAACAAAAAAAAAATCAAATTCGCAGCAGCGGAGGCCCAACCAGTGAATGAGTCCTGGCCGAAGGTGTGTCACCGTGGTGGCTTCAAGCAACGCCCAGCGCCTCAAGGGTGTGTGTAGTCCTTGGGCCACCGGAATCATCACCCTCGTGTTGCCGCGCTACTTGCCCGGGCAGGGAAGGCACCCCAAAAAGCGCCAGGACGCCGAGCGAACTTGACGATGTTGCGCTTGGTGTTTTCGCGATGCGCCCATCAGGGTCCCGCCGTTCCCACGTCGCGTAGCAGATGTCGCATTAGCGCCGCCGCGCCGTTGGTCGGTCTTCAGCTGGGCTACTAACAGCCCTGGAAGTGGGGCAAGCCACTTTCTCGCGCCCCGATTGCAAGCTTGCGGCTGCCGCCTCCACTCCCTCGCCTGGACCTCATTGCTCCGAACACATCACATCCCCGACGCTTTGCAAACAAAAAGCAGAACAAGCCCACGCTATGGAAAACGGGACGCTTACGCAGGGTGAGGGCAAGGACCCCTCTGGGTTTTTGAGCGAGATCATCGGCAATGCCGTCACCGTCAAGCTCAACTCGGGCGTTGTCTACAAGGGTACATCTCCCTAAATCTCATTTGCACTGCGCGTGCGTGGACATCTCACTGATTTTCACCTCACCCGCGCAGGCGAGCTGCAATCCGTGGACGGATACATGAACATTGCGCTCGAGAAGACGGAGGAGTATGTGAACGGCGTCAAGCGACGGAACTATGGCGATGCTTTCGTTCGCGGGAACAACGGTGAGTCTCGTCTGCTTATCCGCAACATCTCGCACTCGCTTGCCAGAGCTAACATTCCGACACAGTCATGTACATCTCGGCTGAATAACAAGTCTACGTTCTGTTGGTCATTGTTACGGAGTTGTGAGCGGCAATCCATCATCTTGAGAAACGGACACATCGTACCCTACCTTACGTAGCCGAATGAGAAGTACGTTTCCATGGTCTCTGTTCACCTATCACTCCTTCAGTCCTTGGTATTTTGCGATCTTAGACAACACCCCTTCATCGATGCGGTTGGGATGGGGGGATGAGCTCGCCAAGGACCCGATGAGCTCCGAAGGGCCACCCTTGGTATTTATAGCCGTCCCTACGGACAGAATCGGGATTAATACTGGTCAACTCAGTGTTGTTTGAATAGCTCTCGTATTTGCTTCCTGATGATTGAGGGAGTGGACTAATGCTATCCGTTGCTAACGCCCTTCAAAAATACCTCGATGAGAGAACTCCATCGCCAACCCTTCTGGGCATTCCCGGTAACTTTCGATTCCACCAAAACAGCGCCCAAAAATGCATGCCAGGAATAACATGAAACACCAGCGCTTGCCACCAAATGCCGAGGTTCACCCAGAGGATTTCACTTCGCCTGAAACCGTTCAGTTGATCGCAATACGACGACTCTCGTGCTTCCTGGCCTTGGGCACAACAATGCTCAGCACGCCCTGCTCGAGACCAGCCTTCACGGCGTCCTGATCAACCCGCGTCGGGAAGCTGAAAGTGCGCAAAAACTCGCCAACCGACCGCTCCGAGACCCAGTACTTCTCGTTAGGCGCAGGCTTCGCCAGGTGAGCCTGAGCCGACTTCTTGACTACCTGGGTCTCGTCTTGCTCCTTGGCCTTCTCGGAATCTTCGTCCTCGACGGTGACTTTGTGGGGTGCATGGTGGCTCTCGCCCTTCTCTGTGATGGCACCAGAGGTCGATGGCGTGCCCGAAGAGTAGCTGCGCTCGACGCGGCCACGGATGACGATGGTTTGCGGGTCGGTGAACTCGATGCTGACTTGCTCGCGGTTGATTCCGGGAAGCTCACCGTAGAGCTCGTACGCGGTCTCAGTTTCGCGAATGTCAAACTTGGGGCTGAAGACACGGTTTGCCTGGCGTCTGTGGCTGCCGTCTTGCTGACCGGTGCTCTGAGACTCGCGGTTGTAAGTGTCGAAGTCATCAAGGAAACGGAAGAGGCTGGTGAAGCCCGGGTCGGCCGAGCCGTAGCCGTAGAAACCACGAGGAAGGAGGGTGGACATGTTGACAGGGGTAGAGAGTTGAGTGTTGGGCACTGGGCGCTGGGCGTTGATTGAAAGTGATGATGAGGGAGTCTTTGGCGTTTTGGTTTGTCGCGATGGCTCTAGATTGTCGATTTTGACTCTGTCTGGTGAGAGATGGATGGATGTTGATCTCAGGGAGAGTTCAGCCCGCATTTATAAGTCGAGTCCTGAGCCATGACTGCCATGGTGCGCATTTTGGAAACAAACGAGAACCATCGAGAACAATACAGTCCGCACCTTCCAGAATGATACATTGGAGTTTCTAGAGTTTTCCAATTGCGTGTAGGCAAACACAATGCAGTCATTGTTGACATCAAGGCAGAAGCCGTGGCTGCCGCAATAGGGGCAGGTGTGGGGCGCCCCCTCCCTCACTCGCTCCCGGGGCAGAATCTCCTGGAATTTTCCATCACCAGCCCGCGCTGTTGTTGATTGTCACCTCCAGCTGCGTTGCACCAACCGCAACACCGACGTAGTAATTGGCAACTGCCCACGCGGTGGATCGAGTTGCATTGTGTCCATGGATACATGACTACCCCTCTGCCGGCATAATAAATGTTAGTTCGGTACATGCCCCACCTCTTTCCTTCAGAGGCATAGCTGTTGGATAACAGGGCCTCAGGGGTCGAAACCTCCAATCATTTTACGCCTTCAAGAAACTACAGACGGTGTTCCAGACCGAGAAAAAGGCCTAATCACTGACCAGAGGTGGGAGAAGGCCTCTGAATTTATACCGAGGAAGTACTGTTCTGTGGAAAAGTGCTAGAAAGAATACATCTGAGATGTGGCGTTGATCAGCCCTGAGTGGGTCTTGTAGCCGCGCTAACATTTATTATGCCGGCGGAGGTGTACATTGCGAAGGCGATATTCAGGACCTGAGCCCCCCACAATTATGAAGGCTGGCTTGCGCAGCGTGGGAAGCGTTGCCAGAAGATTAATTAGCTTCTTCAGCTGGCTGAAGGAATGCCACAAAGGCTGGACCTCTGTATTGCAGCCGGTGGCCATACAATTAAATATTGATTTTTCCAGCCTACGGCCCCCTGTTCATTGTTGGTGTGTGGCTTTGCCCTCTTCGGAACAGTGGCTTGGCATGTACCTTACTAACCTTTCTACCTCCGGCGAAGGAGTATGAGAATTAACGTAGGTCCACGCCTTCCAAGCCACCCATGCTCTCGGACCACTAAATGGTGACATCCGAGTCAGCCACCAAATTAGCCCCCCCACAACATTTTGAGCAGGCAGGAAAGCAGGGAAAATCGTGTATTGGCTAGGCAAAAACACCTGAAACTCAGGAATTAACACTATTCGTAATTAAAATAGTCATACACAACAGGCATCTCCTTCTAAATAAGCTGGGCTAAGGTAATCTTACCGCGAAGCGCAGCCCTCTACGGTTTACTAGCTCCTTGATATTCTTCCTCTTTTACCTCTTTTACTTAACCTTTTAGAGGTCCTTAACGGTAAGGATTCTGGCCTCGCCGTAATGTTTTCGTAACTGCTTTCTTTTAGCGTTTTTTACTTTATTAACCAGTTCCTTGTTAAGCTTTTTAGTGATAACGGCTTTAGTAATTACTTAGATAAAAATACGTTTTAAAAGTAAGACCGTAAGGTAAATAAAGGTGAGGTATATAGTATTAAGCTATTATACTATATTTTTAATATCAGCTTATATTATTCATACTGTAATAAAATGGTTAATAACCTGTTAAGGTATATCTTAATGCTTAACCCTTATTAACACCTTTAAGGAATTAAGAGAAACTAATCTAGTACTTTTTTACACACTTATAATATTATAATAAATTTCCTCTTTGACGCATTAGTAAATGTAAAGGAATTAAAAGTTAGTAATACGAAACGAGTTAAAGAAGGCGCTTTTATTAACCATCACACGATATCGTTTAATAAAAGGCTTAAATACCTTAATATTAAAAGGTTATAACTAATACGTTACGTAAAGGAGTAGGTATAAGGGTATAATTTTTCGCTCCTGGTAAAACTTTATAAATTTTATTAACATATAGCTTAAATAACTATTAAAAATAAGTAGGTGATACTTTTTACATATATAACTTTAAATATATTAGTTAAAATACTCTAGCTACTTAAAGGTGATTATATAGTTCGTTTAACCTTTGAGGGAAACATATAAGATAAAGGATTTATTGATAATAGTCACGTGGCCTGGCCACCTGGCAGACCCCGTGGGAGTTGCTGGTTCCCAGAGGTGCCAGACACCAGTGGAACCACCCCACCACAGAACAAGACTAGGCCCAATCCGGAAGGAGGGGCATTGTTGACATAGATGCGATTCCAGAGCCCTGGCTCTGGATTCTCTTTCTTTTTCTCTCCATACTAGGATCGCATAATAATAGCCAGAATAACTTCGAACTTTCTGCTTATCCTCGTGACAATAATATTATTAGTTTAATCGTATTGTAATTTAATACCTTTAAATATTATAAAAGGAGGAAGAAAAAAGTTATTTATAAAAATACACTTAATAACTAAAATCTATTTATAATTACCTAATTATGTGGAGAATAACTGTTGGGTTTTCACAACCCTAACCCGGCCAGTGTGGCTGGATCCACGCAGCCGCGGAGCGGCTGGATCTGTGGATCTGCACAGCCAAGAACGCCAGTGTTACGGCCTGCTTCCGACTCCACTGAGGGGGTCGGACAAAGACAGATCGTAGTAGCGGACAAAGGCCCAATTGCTACAAGGTTGATAGAGACAAGATGACTGAATGAAGGCTAGCGCAACTCTCACGGAACAATACACTGTCAAGCAGATCGTAGATCCAGAGGTCCCTGACGAATGGATCTCACTGAGGTTCGATGCTCAAGAACAATGTAATTGCTAGCGTGAGGAACCAAGAGGTCCCTCACTCCATCGTGGGCACGATGATGGTATCTATACTACTGGGTCCTGGTGGTACCTCCGTACCTCGCTCACTCTGCTCACAGTGCTCACCTGTGATCAGGGTGAGCAGAGTGAGCACGATCACGGGCTGCTCACAGTGATCACCCGCGATAAGGGTGAGCAGGGTGAGCGCTCCGTGTGCGTCGCTTACATACACTGGGCTACATACTGTGCTTCCTGCGGGGCTATGTCGGTCCGGCCCGACCCCTCCTGCGACCATGGGTCGTGACACGATTCCCCTCTTCAATCGTTCTTTTCCCACAAAGAACTCCAAAGGTAACTTCCTTCCGCGCAACCTTTCATCATGCCTGCTAACGCAATCTCGAAACAAAAGAAACCAAGATTATCATCCTCCGAACGTCGTCGCGACACCGCCCTTTTCATCTTCACATTCGGCATCGTAATGCCCGTCCGCTGCTCCCGTTGCGCGCGCCTTAACCTTGTGTGCAAGGTGGCAAGTAAGAGCGAGTCTTGTGGAAACTGCGTGGCTTCCGGTGGCCTCAGGTTTTCCTCGTGCAACGTGCACGGCAACGACCCGGCCGAGCTTCGCAAGGTTTTTGAGGAGAAGAAGCGCCTCGACGAGGAGGAACGGGCGACGCTTGCGAAGCTGCTTCAGACACAGGCGAAACTGCTGCGTCTGAAGGATCAACAGAAATCTCTGGCCGCTCGTGCAGACGAGTTGTTCGGCCACGAGATCGAGATCATGCGGGAGGAGGAGCTCCGCGCGCCCGAGGCGCCCGTCGGTCCTTCTTCTCCCGTAGTGTCGTTGGATTGGGACGCGTTCTTGAGTGGAGATCCTGCTGAGGAGTCGCCACGGCCGGCGGTGGCCACTTAAATGGGTGGATTGCAAGGTGAGTTTCAACAAATGAGATGGTCCGTTGGCGCAGTGGTCAGCGCGCCTGCTCATGGAGCGGGAGGTCGTGAGTTCGATCCTCACACGGGCTTCTAATACTTGATTTTCCAGGGGACAATCTCGCCTGGGAAGTCGGGTATTTCTTTTGCATGGCTAACAGTGCCATCATAGGGTTTTCGGTCGTTGCACCCTGGACCGCGTGGTCTTCTTTTTGGTTGCTGGTTTTGGTCGATCTGGATTTTGACGGTGGAATTCCTCAAGCTTGTCTGGGCAGTCCAAGTTTTCGATTGGTTCCCATGAGTTGTGTTCCGGTCCGTAATCGAGCCAGCTGATTAGATAATGGAGTTTTCCGTTGCGCACTTGGGAGTCCAGGACTTCTTCGACGTCGAAGTCTTCCTCGTCTGCTTCCACCTCGAGCTTTTTTTCGAGTGGGACGTTCTTTGGCGCTGGTTCGAGGAGTGAGATGTGAAAAACCTTGGTTCGGACCTTCATCGTAGCTGGTAGGTCAAGCTCGTAGTTTGAGGTGGCGACCTTCTTTGCGATTCGGAACGGTCCGAATTTTTTGAAGTCGAGTTTTCTGCTAGGTCGTTTTGAGTGCAGATTCCGCGCGAAGAGGTAGACGTGCTCTCCCTCTTGTAGATCTGGTCCCTCAGATCTCTTGTTGTCGGCGTATTTCTTCATTCTTTCGCGGGTGAATTCGAGTTCGGCTATTAGGTGCTCATGGAGCTCTTGGAGTCTGTCCGCGCGGACTGCCGCTCGTGGTGTCTTGGTCGGAGGCCCTCGCCTCAACTCCGGCTCTCGTCCGAACATCGCGAAGAATGGGGAGATGTTGGTTGATTCGACAACGGTGGTGTTGTAGGCTATTTGTGCTGTTGGGAGTAGCTCAAGCCAGTTGTCTTGTTCGAAGTTGACGTATGCTCTGAGGTAGGTTTCGAGGATTTGGTTGAGTCGTTCTGTTTGGCCGTCGGTTTGTGGGTGGTGAGCTGTCGAGAGTTTGCTGCTGACACCCATCCTCGTCATTAATCCTTGCCAGAACTTGGAGACCAAGAGTTTGTCTCTGTCGGAGATAATGCTGTCTGGCCAAAGGTGTTGTGACACGATTTCTCTTTCGAACATGTAGGCGAGTTGTTCTGCCGTTGTTGTTTTGCGGCACGGCAAGAAGTATGCCCATTTTGTCAGTCGATCGACGACTACCCAAATGGAGTCGTAGCTGACGTCTGTCGCGGGGTCCTTGGAATCTGGGATTCCGGTGATGAAGTCCATTGAGATCGAACTCCATGGTGCTGTTGGCGTTGGGAGAGGTTCGAGCAATCCGTATGGTTTGTGTCGTTTGACTTTGGTTCTGTTGCAAATGTCGCAATTGTCGACCACTTCCTTCACCAATTCCTTTATTCCTGGGAAGGCGTAGCCCTGCTGGGCTTGTGCAAGTGTTTTTGCCCTCCCCATGTGTCCACCGATTCTTGCCTCGTGGATTTGTTGGATGTACCGGTGTCGTTTTTCACGGCCGTGGATATATGGCTTGTCGTTGTACCACAAGGTGTCGTTTTGGTCGTCTCCTCCTGTGACCTTTTTGTCGACCTGCCAGACACTGTTGTGGTGCTGGCATCTTGAAGGGATGCTGTCGTGTGAGCAATCTTGGCAGGGGCGTCTTTCTTTCTTTCCACACTGGTCGCATGCCCCCTTTGTTCCTTCGTTTGGACAAGGCCCTCGAGTGAGGTCTTTTCGCCGGGCCTGGAAGTCCTCCTGTTGCCAGTTGACTTGGTACTCTTGGAGTGTTGTTTGTCGGATTCGGACGGTGTCTTCTGGCATCCAGTCTTCTGTTGTTTGTGGTGTGTGTTCGAGAGTTCCGGTGGTTGTTTCTTCGAACATTGGGAGTGGCTCGGGGTGTTCATGGGCTTGGTAGTGGTCTGCTCTTCTGCTTAAAGCGTCGGCCCTTCCGTTTTCTTTTCCTTTGACGTGGTGGATTTTGAAGTGAAACGGGGCCAAGAGTTCTGCCCATCTTGCTTGTCGGGGGGAGAGTTTTTTCGTAAGGAAGTATCTGAGGTTGTTGTGGTCGGAGAGAACTTCGACTGGTTCTTCTGTGCCCGTCAGATACGGTGCCCATTCGGCGAAGCATTGGATGATTGCCATCAGCTCTTTGTCGTGGATCGGGTATCGAAGTGCCGGTCCGCTGATTGCTTTGGACAGGAAGGCACACGGGTGATGTTTTCCGTCATCTTGTTTTTGGCTGAGGACTCCTCCTAAGGCGAATTCGGATGCGTCGGTTTCGACCCTGAAGGGTTTGGAGAAGTCTGGCATCATGAGGACTGGCGCTGTTGTGAAGGCTCGTTTTAGGTCGTCGAGTGCTTTTTGATGTCGTGTTGTCCATGTGAAGGGAACTCCCATTCCACACAGCTCGTGTAGTGGTTTGGCGATTTTTGCGAAGTTTCGTACGAAGCATCGGTAGAAGTTTGCCAGTCCAAGGAAAGACTGCACTTCTACTTGCGAGGTCGGTGTAGGCCAGTCTTCCACTGCCTTGACCTTTTCTGGTTGCATTGTGATTTCTCCGGGGGATATTCTGAATCCCAAGTAGTCAAGTTCTTGTACGTGGAACTTGCTCTTCTCCGGGTTCACCGTCAGCTTGGCTTGTTCCAAGGCTGTCAGTACTTGTCGTACATGTCGTCGATGTTCTTCGATCGTTCGAGAATAGATAAGGACGTCGTCGACGTAAACAAACACAAATTTGTCGAGGAAGGGTCTCAGTACGTGGTCGATCATGCTCTGGAACGACGCAGGAGCGTTGGTGAGTCCAAACGGCATGACTCGGTACTGATAGTGACCAAGGGGCGTACGGAACGCGGTTTTATGTTCGTCCTCCTCTTTCATGCGAATGTGGTTGAACCCCATAGGGAAGTCGAGGCTGGTGAACCAGTTGGCTCCCACTAGACGTTCCCTGATCTCGGAGATCAGTGGCAAGGGGTAACGATTCTTGATCGTATCCTCGTTGAGCGATCGGTAGTCGACGACCATGCGAAGTTTTCCGTCCTTCTTTGGGACGAACAGAACTGGGTATCCTGCTGGTGACTGGGATTCCACGATGAAGCCGTTTCGGAGGTTTTCGTTGATGTACTCTCTGAGGGCTTCTTTTTGTTTCGGGTTCATGTGGTAGGTCTTGAAGAACTTCAGCTGCGTTCCTTCTTTCAGCCTGATCTCGTGGTCCCAAGGTCCGTGTTCAGGTAGATCCTCGATCTTCTTTTTGAACAACTGGAAATGTCGATATTCCTCTGGCACGTTATTCAAGTCGGTGCCTGGTCTCGGAGAAGATTCTTCCTTCTCTCGACCGTCGTAGTCGTTGGTGAATCTGATCCATAGCATCGTCGGCTCTCGGGACTCAGTTCCTTCAGGGGGTACCCCGTGGGCAGCGTGCTCCACACCGGTCCGTTCTTCCCTGGTTTGTCGTAGTGCGCATTCTGGGCATGGGCTTGAGGCCTCGTCGTCGCGGTTCCGAATCGAGAGGTGGCCACCCTCAAAGTCCATCCATGGATTGTATTTCTTCAGCCAGGTTTCTCCGAGGATTATGTCGAATCCTTCTACCGGCGCAATCCTAAATTCGATCTCTTGCTCGTCTCCGTCCACCTTGATCAGAAGTGTCGAGACGTGCGTGATCTTGCCGTCGTTGTATAGGTATGGTGTTCCTTCTCCTGAGGAGACGGGGATTGGTTCTGGCAATTCTTCGTTGGGAAGTCTCTTTTTGTTGATGAAACGGGGATTGATGAGGTTTCCTGTGCTTCCCGTATCAATCACTGCTCGGGCTCGGAATGGTTTTCCGTAGCCGTCGGTTCCGTCGACGTTGATGACGAAATGTCGGCGGTTATTTTCCATTGTGGTCATCGCTATGACTTCTTCTTGAGGTCTTTTTGTGCGCATCCTCTGAGTGCCTCTTCTTCTTCTCAGTGCTCGCGCGAATCGTCGGTTCAAAGGTCTGCGGGCCCTCCGAAGGGCCTTGAGCCGTTTCCCAAGTCTCTTCTAGGTCGCCGCAAGTTTCGCCCGCAGAGCTCCCTCCACCAGGGTTGGCTGAGGTTGTATTGCCAGTGGCGGTGCCTGCGGTCTCGGAAATCTCGCCTTGAGTTCCAGCGGACCTCGAATGGTTCGAAATCTTGGAACTCCTTGAGGTGGCTCAGCATGACTTCTTCTTCGTGGTTGAGCGGGGTCTTTTTTGCCCTTCTCCTGCGTGCTCGGTTGCGGCTTCTTTCTTCGTGGTTTCGCCACAACTCTTCCTGGCGATGCCATCTTTCTTGCCACTGGTGTGCCTTCTCGGTTTGGTGTAAGAGACAGTGTTTCTCTGGGCAGTGGGCGATGTATCGGCCATTCCAACATTCTGGTGGCGTGGGGTTTTGAAGGGTGATCATTCCGTCGTCAGGCAGCGAGTCGACTTCGTAGAACTCTGGCTCCACGTGGTCGTAGACCGTCAGGACTTCTCTTGGTCCTTGGACTGCTGGGTATTGGACCGTTGGGAAGTGGTTGTACAGGATTTTCATTCCCCAATGTGACGGTTTTCGACAACAGTCGTGGACGCAACTAATCCACAGGATGTGTTCGTGTTCTTCGTCATGGAGAAACGCCGGCGGAGTAGTGTCTGGTAGGTGGAGGGGCAGCGGTTCTGTGGCTCGACCGATTTCTGGAGTCCACACCCGCCGAGTTTCTTCAATCATCGTCCAGTCTTCGGGGTTGATCCAGGAGGCGGTTACGACTCTGTCCCCTTTCTGTCGTAGGATATGCTCCGAATGGTTGACTTGTCGGTTGAGGAGTCTTAACAGCATGCCGTTTTCTTGCGGTTCTTGTTGGACTTGCTGAATCCTCTGTACGAGCAGGTGGTGGATTTCCTTCAGTGGTCTGGTCATCAAGGAGCGTTTGTCTTGTTCGTGTTCTTCCGCTCCCATTGTTGAGACGATGCTGTTCCTCAGCTCGTATTCTTCAGCTTCTTGTTGTTCGACCAGTTGTGATCTCATCTGGGCGTTGTCCTCCTGCTCAATCCTTGAAGGCGTTGTGATCGCAAGCCTCTGCCTGAGTCGGTCAAGGTCGACCTGCACCTCAGGGGGGGCATCACGCGTGGGCGATTCCTCAAGGAGTCGGTCTTCGTCGACCTGCACCTCCTGGGCCTCCCCACCGCCTTCGCTCGCAGTTTCCCAGTTGTCACCGTCGTGATCGAACGGGTTGTAGGGGGTGAGTCCCCTCCGGTCTCTTTGGTCGGGATTGATGTCGTCGCCGTCCGAGTCGTAGTGTTCTTGTCGGTATGACTCATCCTGGTACTCATCGTTGTCGTCATAGTCTTCCGTCGGGTCGTGGTCGTTCATCCAGTCATTATCTTCCGAGTTGACCATGCGGACGACTTCGGTTTCGGTGGTCATTCTGGTTGTTGCTTTGGGTTCAGTGACTGGTGACCAGGTGACTTGCTTCTTCTTTGGTGATCTGCATTCTCGCGCGAAGTGGCCGTTCTTGCCGCAATTGTAACATTTGCTCTGACTCTTGTCCTTAGCAGGCGGTCTGTTTGACTTCTGAGAATCGCTCCGTCCGTTAGCCCTAGCCATCCCGATGTCCATGGGTCCGGGGTGTTGCCCGTAAGAGGTACTCGGTGGGATGACTCGTCCTGATCCTTTGACCTTCTCCGTTGGCTTGGGTCGTGGCTTGTTTTGGAAGGGATGCGTGTGTCGATACCGTCCTTTCTCCTCCATGTACCGTTCGAAAAGTCGGGCGTCAATCTTGACGGCTTCGTTCGCGTAGTTGTCGAAATCGTAGCTGTAGCGGTCCAGCTTGCAGAGCTCGTCCTTGACTGAGGACTTGAGTCCTCTGTAGAATCGGTGCTTCAGGGCCGCTTCGTCCCAATTGACGCGGTACCGGTCCCGATTGAAGGCGGAGAGGTAGGCGGCTGCTGACGTGGTCTGAACGAGCCTTTCGAGGCGATCTTCGGCTTGCTTCTGCTCGTCCCTCTCTCCGTACATCTTGGTGATTTCTTCTTCGAAATTGACCCATCCTTCGTCGGCGTCGAAGATTTTTTGCGTCACGGGTCGGCGCTCGTCCGGGGCGTGGTCGAAGTAGTCGCTGACAATGCCGGTAAACCACAGTCCGGGGTCTCCTTCCATCCAGCTTGCCGCGTACAGGATCTGGGAGCTGATGTCGGAGATCCTCAAGAGGCGGAAATCGAGTTGTAGGCGAGTCAGCCATGGTGACAACTCCGCGGGTTTGCCATTGAACATAGGCGGCTTCCCCGCCTTGATCTTCGGTGGGGGAGGAGGCACCGCTGGAGGAGGAGAGGGAGGTTTGGCGCCTTTCTTGAAGGCTTCGGCGACATTCTGGCTGTACTGCTTGATGAGGTTGGCCAGTTCCTTCCGACTGGGGTTATCGTCTTCGTCGTCCGTCTCGGCCGAAGGGTTGGGGGCGTCCGGAAGGGAGGTGTCTCCATCGTTGGCGTTATTTCCGGTCGAGGGGTTGCGAGAGGTGGTTGCCACGGCGCGTGCCTGGGCAGAAGATGGAGCGGTGGGGCGTGCCGCAGCGGTGAGTGGGGCGGTAGGGGTCGACATGGTGGGGTAGGTCTGAGAGTTCAACAAACAGCGATCTTGTTCAAGACGCTAGCAATCGTGTTACGGCCTGCTTCCGACTCCACTGAGGGGGTCGGACAAAGACAGATCGTAGTAGCGGACAAAGGCCCAATTGCTACAAGGTTGATAGAGACAAGATGACTGAATGAAGGCTAGCGCAACTCTCACGGAACAATACACTGTCAAGCAGATCGTAGATCCAGAGGTCCCTGACGAATGGATCTCACTGAGGTTCGATGCTCAAGAACAATGTAATTGCTAGCGTGAGGAACCAAGAGGTCCCTCACTCCATCGTGGGCACGATGATGGTATCTATACTACTGGGTCCTGGTGGTACCTCCGTACCTCGCTCACTCTGCTCACAGTGCTCACCTGTGATCAGGGTGAGCAGAGTGAGCACGATCACGGGCTGCTCACAGTGATCACCCGCGATAAGGGTGAGCAGGGTGAGCGCTCCGTGTGCGTCGCTTACATACACTGGGCTACATACTGTGCTTCCTGCGGGGCTATGTCGGTCCGGCCCGACCCCTCCTGCGACCATGGGTCGTGACAGCCAGACTTTACTGCCAACCTCGCTTTGCAGAAGCGAGCGTGGCCAATGCACTCCGTGCACTTGCCACCCTCACGGCTATAATAACACGGCTTCCACTCTCAAAGATAGAAATAATTCATCACCTTTAACCAACACTTCTTTCTAATGCTTCCACCCCTTTTGCATCTCAACAATAACTATAATTCCTTACATGGAACGATAACATAAGATTTCTTACTAATCTTTTTATATAACCTTTTTTATCTATATTATAAGTGTCGTTATTAATAATATTATAAACTAACTGTATAATATCAAAAAGATTAAATTAATACTTAATAATCTTTTTGTTAAAGGTATTACAGCCTAACTAGTTTATAGCCTTGCTGTAGTAAGCTTTAAGCTTTAAATACTAGTAAAAAAAAGCTAAATATTAGTTTTTACTATGGAGATTATTATTACCTTTATTAATTAACTTAGTAAGGTTATTAATTAACTTAGTAAGGTTATTAATGTCACGAGAATAGGCAGAAAGTTCGAAGTTATCTCGACTACTATTGTGCGATCCTAGTATGAAGAGAAAAAGGAAGAGAATCCAAAGCCAGAGCCCTGGCTCTGGAATCGTATGTCAACAATGCCCCTCTTTCCGGATTGGGCCTAGCCGCTCCATGGTGGGGTTGTTCCGTTGGTGCCTGGCACCTCAAGGAACCGCAACTCCCACGGGGTCTGCCAGCTGCCACTGGTCTGCCAGGTGGCCAGGTGGCCAGGCTACGTGACTATTAATAATAAACACTGTTATAGATCAGCTTTAAGTATCTAATTAATACGTTATATTAATAATTATCAGCTCTTTTTCTAGTGACAGCTTTTATATAAAGATTTTTAAATCCTTTAAAGGATAAACCCTAATAATTTTAATTATTAAAGTAATATAAAGGACATAGTATAGCTTTACAGTAACTTAAATTAATTAGGTACTGTTAATATAAAAAGCTGTTATAACACGTGTAAGTCCGTCTTTCTTAAGTGGATCTATAAGCTATAAGTTACGTTTTAAAAGGCCTTAATAACGCTTAAGAGCCACAGTAACGTGCTGTGCAAAGGCTGTATAAAGAAGATTGATAATAGGTTACGTAAGGGCCTGTATCGCGTGAATTTAACTAATAGTGATGTGGATAGTGGTAGGGATGATCTTAGATATGTAAGGTTTTGGAATTACGTAAATCTTAACGACTTAACGGTATTGCAGCAGGAAAAAAAAAGTACTATTCAATTACTTTGTTTCTAACAGTTTAAATAAAGTGCGAGATGAAGGGGAGGAAATTTTGGTGTTGTTGTTGTTTTGTTGCCATGGTTGACTTTTCTTTTTTCCATGAAGCCACAGTGGGGATGCTATTCCAAATGCGGTCCGAATGCATGGGTGGCCTGGAAGGCGTGGACCTACGTTAGGGACAGGTCGCGTCGTGTCACAGGGCGTCTCTCAATCTAAGGTACCTAGGTACAAGAGCCTTTACACAGCCTCTTCGGATGTTGGACGACCTAGAAATGCAATCCAATGTCCGCGAAACTGTTTTCATGCCTTCTTGGCTGGAGGAGACTCACTCCTTCACCATGTGCAGTTCCAAGATTCCAGGCTCCATTGTCACAATCATTATGGTAGTCACCACCTGGGCATGATCAAGACGCTGTTATTGCGCAACGTTCCTCAAATCCCAAGCAACTGAAAACACCGGGTTGGCTGCGATGTTCTCAAACGCTACGTCATATTGAAATGAGGTCAATGATATGCATGTCTTTTGCAGTTATACTCTATTCCCGGCCGCAGCAGGTAGGCACCCAGGCACAGATGTGACACTGCCTACACTCGGCCTTTCTAGTGAGGGAGGGTAGGTAGGTAGTGCGCTGGTGACTGGCCAGACGATTATGGGTAAACGTAAGGAACCCCCGAAACCATCGATGGGACAAGGCCTGGGACAACGTGGACGCCCAAAGCAGGGCTCTGCGCGCGGTTGAAGAGCCCGATCAGCCTCCTGCCGACTGACGGCTCAAGCTCCGTACCGTCCCGCGCAATCTTGACCTCACGATTGGAGTTCCACGGGTTTCGTAGCCCCCGAGTGCGGTAGAAGGGCAGGCGCGCCGTCGAGAGCCACTCGAGCCGGAAGGGCTTGCCCCACGCCTTGGGCTCGCCACCGCCACCCGCGCCTTCCTGTTCGTGCCCGCTCTTGACGCTGCCCGTGTCTCCTCCACTGACCGACCCTCCGCCAGAGCCATCCTCGTCGCCCGTTGTCGCCTGGTCGTCGCGTTCCGCCTCCCAAAATATGGTGCCCCGTGCCGAGTCGTCAATGATGCGGCCCTTGGGCGCAAACTCGGTCGCGTCGGTGGGAATCGCCCGTGGCAGGTCCACGTCGCTCGTTGGCTGCACTTTGGGAGCGAACTCAATCGCCGCGTCTGGATCGTCGATAATTGGCGACACCATCCGCGCGTAGCCAAAATACTCGCCCGACTTGTTCGCCGAGAATATAAGGTAGACGTTGTCCGCACTCTGCAAACCCGGGGTCAGCTTGCGCAAATCACTCACTCGTACGACGTCGGGGGATTGTAGCCGATCATAGCCGCCACCAGGCATGTACGCACCTTAAATGCCTTGTTCAGCGTCTCCTCGTTGTGCGACTGCGTCGCCCATATGCCCGTCCGCGCGCTCAGTTCGATGTCCTCAATGGTCAAGCTCTTAAGGATGAAAAACCTGTCCTTCGAAGCGGGGGTGCCATCTGCTGCTGGCAAGCTCGTTGTTGCGGGCTCCCCATGCCCCGATGCTGTTGTCACGGTATCACGATTCCTGGCGCCGTCCTCCTCCGGCTCCGCTTCTCCCGTGCTGACCACCGTCTCCGAGGGAGCGTCCGGCTGCGCGGTCGATGCCGCTGGCCCGGTCGGCGCCGTAACACCCGCTGGACCCTCAACCGTGCTCTTTCGCAGTCGGCTGACCAGTCGGACGGTCTGGAATTTCGAGTCGTGGAGCTTCCGTTGAGCAGCTATACTGGCCGGCTCGTCTTTGAAGTTGGCAAAGGCGCAGTTGCTCTTGGAGATGAGGAATAGCGATTCCAGCCCGTCCGCTTCCTTGCAGACATGGTGCACCAGGCTCATCAAATCAGTCTGAGGCGGCAGGTTTCCAATCCATATCGCATGCCCTGTCGACGCCAGGTTTCTCAGCCGCACGTCCTGCTACGAGTTGCACCATCGAGAAAGGGGAAGGGGAAAGGGGAAAGGGGGAAGCATCTTACCGCTCTGCCGTGGTTTGCGCGGGGGTCCACGGACAACACTGGGACGGCCCTCGCTCTCCGGCCGACCGGGATCTGCTGGTGAAGCACCGCCACCCGTCTGGCCGCCGGCCTGGAGCGGTGCTGGATGGCCCTGCTGTCTCAAATCTATCTGTTGCTGGGGGCTGGGAGCTGCTGCATAATGCGTCATCATCGGCTGTGTCGGCCCCTGGCTGGGGTAGTGAAGCGACTGCGGATAGTAATACTGCGCCGCGCCGTGCGGCTGCTGGTTGACCATCACGGCATTCTGGTAGTATGCTAGATCGGCCCTGGGAGAGAGGTTTGCTGAAGGTTGTTGAGGGGGCATCGGCGTTGGGTAAAAATGACCCATGTGGCCATGCTGCTGCGCAAGGTAGTACTGCTGGCCGGGCACCGGGGCGATTGTCGGCTGGTAGGGGGAGACAGGGGACGACATGGCGATCGCGTTGTAACGCGCCTGACCTTGACCCTGGCCGTACGGCCCCGGTCTGTTGTAGCCAGCCGGAGGAGCTTGCGGCAGAGCGTTCGCCATGGCGTTCATGTCGAACGGCTGCCCTCGGGTCATGTTGAGCTGCGAGGAGAAAGCAGCAGCATGCTGGGGGCTGCCTGGATGATGGAGGTAGGCCGGCTGGAAGGGGGATTGGCCCTCGACCATCACCTCGCCCAGTGCTACCGTTGAAGATGCCTCAAACGCACCGGCGGGGATGCCCTGTTGGCCAAACTCTGTTGGGGCGCCGGGTGGGTGCGGCGTATCTCCCATCGGAAAGAGCAGCGTCGTGGAGGAGCGCCTCCAGTGGAAGTTTGCGGCCGAGCCGTGCCTGCTATCCGTGTTGAGCCTCGAATCTCGTTACCGAGCTGCTGGGACAGAGCGGTGGTGCCTAGATCTCGTCGCTTCGTCGGGTCTACCAGACGAGAAAAGGGCTTGCACGGGGAGCGTTGGACGCAAGCTCGCAGGGTCCGCTGGTCGTGTGTGCAGTGCGTCAGGCTAGAAGAAAGGGGAAAATCCCAGCTACCTTACCCGAAAGACAACCGCAAGTCTGCTCGGCCAGAAGGGACTGCGGAGCAAGATGATGTCTGGAGGAAGGAAGCTTTGGGGCCCTCGATAGCCTTTTTTTTTTCTTCTCGCCTTGGGTCGATCTCCCCCATGGTTAGGCGTCCAATGTAGCTACAGGAAGGAGCCCGACAAGCTACTGTGCAGGGGCTGTGGCCACCCGCGACCCTTCAAGGCGCCGTCCCAGAGTCGCCCCCCTCTGCGCGGCTCCCGTCGAGCGGGATGGGGCTCCCGGGACAACCTGGAGGCGAAGCGGTGCGTCAACTGTGCGGAGAAGCCATGTGCCTCGCTGAAACAAACGTGGAGGAGGCGAATTTGTGCCGAAGTGGTTCCCTGCGGCCCATCGTTGATGGACTGAGCCGACGAACCACAACCTCTAACCACACATCGCGCAGAGCTAGCTTAGAGAAGAGGTTGTCTGCAAGATGAGCATGGAGGTACAGTCGACCGAGGGGGTACCTCACGTCCCGGGCCGGCCTGGGACACGGGCGAGGGGCATGGCGCGGGTGGTGTGGATGGAGAATGGAATGGAGCCGGCCATCGGCTGGCCCAACTACCCCGGCCTCACTGCCCTGGCTTACATATCCTCTTCCCCCTCAGGCCCCCTCTGTCATTTTTCTCTGCCGCCCATGAGTATACCAGTGGCCTACCAACAAGCGGCAGGTGGTGGACGACAGATGAGTGGGGGGAACGACGCTGGCCAGAGATCTGCACGGGCTCCGGACGGTTGGCTGAACCCTTGTAGGGCTCGGCACTCGTGTGCCTGCCTCCCAGCAAGCGGAATCTTCTGTGGTGCCTCGAGCGTGCCTCCACCATGCAGGGCGAAAAGTCGCCGTGGCGTGCGTGGGTAGTGGTTGTGCAATCGTACCATGGGTATACAGTACGACAACTAACACCCGGGGCGCCGCCTCGATTTCCTTTGCATGCCTGTTCCCTCGGTATAATTCTGGTACCTTGACGAGGAGGTGTGAAATTTCAGCTTGGAAAAGGCGACGCCATGCCTCAGGGGGTGGTGACGGACCACCACACTATTGGCTAATCTGCATAGCTGGACGCTCTCCTGGGTTGTCTTTTCCAGGGAACGTTCATTATGACGGTGATTTGGTACCCGCAAATGAGTTTTGATCATCAAAGAGGTGAAGCGCTGTGTCGGGGGAACGAGGAGATCTGGGGAATGAGATTTCATTGCCTCAGCCGCGTCCACTCGAGAGGCGAGCCGAGCATACTGAGCAGTACGAGAGAGGACCCCCCCCCCCCCCCCAACAAGTTTTGGCCATCAGGCAGGACTCGGGAAAAGGTATCACAGCGGCGAAGTCTGAAAGCGGAGAAGTGGTGATGGAATAGGTAGCGATGAACACTCTGTTTCGCCACCACATCATGAATTGGCGGTCCCGCAACAACGCACTCGCAGAGTGCAAGATCCTTGCCGCAGGGACTTCGAGTACCGTGTACAAAATGATACGCGTCAGTGAATCTTGTTGTGATTGTGGAGATTCTGCCATGTTGAATGCATACTGTTGACGATCTGGGCCCCCTTCTTGGGCAGGCGACGCAGGGCACCTGCCGAATTGAGCACCACCTTCGCATTGCTACTCCTCCGGAGCCGAAGCAGAGCCCATCTGGAAGCCAGAGTTGCATGGCTAGCCGCAGCGCAGCTGTGTCTTGATAGGTCAATTTGGTCATTCAGAGGCAACTTCAAGGGTCTGTTGTTGCCAAAGGGGAGCCGTCAAGGGCCTGGAAGCGTCTAGGGCTCGTGTTCCTATTCTCAATGGCGCCTTGGTGGAATGTAGTGGGCTTGAGATGCTGAGAACGAGCCCATTGGGCCGTCCGGATTCTGCTGCCATTGGCGGGAAGCGGAGGATGTCGCGGCTCCCCGACGGCTTAGGTAAAGGCAGCCACCCAAAACTGGGGGGTTTTTTTTCCTTTCCCACAGAGGTCTCACCCCCTCCTGCTCTCCGCTCCGTCTCTCTGTCTTTTCTGGAGCGCCTATGTCATCAGTGGGTTGGCCGAATTGCATGAAACTGAAAGCAAGGGCGGTTGGCAAAGGGAGGGAGAGTTCAGCGTTGAGGTAAAGATTGGCCGGCAGTGATGTCATGGGGTGGGTGATCATCGGGAAGAGGGTGATGCAATCTTAGCAGCAAGCGCTTGCTCTGTTATTGGTATTGTACTCCTCCGCCGGGGGTACATTTGTTAGCCTGGTACGTGGCGCACTGGCCACACTGAGGGCATCGTAGGCACCAAAACAGCTATTTCTCTCAACATTGCAAAACATTCTCGAAGGTTTTGCCATATCGAACGCAGATCCCTTTTACTCCCCAACACAGCAAAATAGCCCAGATCTGATAACCAGAAGCTTTACCCCCTGGCTATGACCCCCGGTCAAAAAACCGAGCTAACATTTGTAACCCCGGAAGAGGAGTAGGTTAGTCCAGGGTCTTGAAGAGGAGTTGGTATTTTGTTTGGCCACCCACTTAAGTTGGAAAGAAACATACCAACTACTGTATGTCGGCTGTCAACTTAGCTCCATGTACTGTGGTAGGAGTTGGTGGAAGCTGCCGAGAACCACCCCACACAGTTACCAGATAGCGATGACGCCACACCCATATCATGCATTCGACCACTCATGCGACAGGGGTATATGTAGAATTATTTGAACGGGGTAATTTCTTGTTCTTTAACGCCGGACCTTTTCTTCCGGTGTAATATGTAGACACTTGTGGTAACTATTCAATCCCATTACGCTTTGATGCATCGAGATACTCCATAGTCCTCGACATGTTGATTTTGCTCACTGTTCAACCCACTGTTCAACCCACCCTCACAAGCTTTTTGAACAAGGCGTGCCACTTGGGCTCCTCGCACATCATGCTTTCACCAGGTTCATGTTTACCTAGCTAAGAGTACAAATCCGTGGCTCCTCGCCACTATCGCTTGGGAGCAGATCAGCCCAGGTAAAATCTATTGACCTCGGGTGAGTCTCAACCTGAACCTTCACAAACTTCTAGTTGTACATGTTTCGACAGGCACTTCACTCAGTCTCTCTTGAGAGGTAGAGTGACCTCCTGGATTCCATCCTTTGTGATGATCATCATCTGCAGGCCGTCTCCAACTTCGATATGGCGCTCCACGGCACCGTCGAATGCGTCCTTGACAAGCGTCTCGACCTCGTTCCGGGACAAAGGCTTGCGTTCGCGCTCTTGGAGAGCGTGGCCCTCGCCGCTGCCAGGGATGTACTGGTTCTTGAAGTTGACCTGGTTGTCGAGGAAAGGCATTATCAAGCTTGCTGCCGCACCGCCCGCGCGACACTGCTCCCGCTCGTAGCTTCCAACCGGATCGTATGAGTAGACCGCACCCTTGCCCTCCTCGTCGAGGCCACCGAGAATCGCATAGGCGTAATACGGGAAGAAGCGCTTCTGGTACAGAACGGTCGATAGTCGTTGCGCGCAAGCCTTGACGCTCATGGGCTTGCCATGGCGGTATTGATACATCTTGCAGATAGCGTCGAGCCGCTCCTTCAAAGCCTCTCCATCCGCCGCGAAGCCCACCACGGAGAGGGCGATAGTAGCGTCGCTCTGGTCTGCTGTGGTGCCGCCGATCTTGAAAACCTTGGGGTGGTAACGGGAGTTGATGCTGTAGCCTGATGTCAAACGGGTGTCGCCTGCCATGATCGTGAAGTCGGCACCTGCGATGGCGAGCGTCGAGCCGCCGTTGTCGGTGTAGCTGTACAGGACCGCGTTAGCTGTGAGACGGACACGTGTGCAAATCCACCATGCGCATGCTGGCGGTGGAAGCTAGAGGTGGCTCGCTCTTACGGATCGAAGCGGTGTTCTCGGGCGCCCTCAGGTGCTGCGGCCCGAGGAGTGTCGCTGAACGAGTAGTTGGGCCCGTTCATCGTCGGGTTTTGGCTGAACATGGCCATGATGCGCCGGTTGATCCGTCAGCACTCTAGTTGAGAATAGGTGCGTTTGGTATTCTTTGGATGGGAAGGGCGACGATTAGAATTGGTTGAGATAGTGAGATGGTCGCGGGTGCAGTTGTCGGCGCCGTGATGGGTGAGGTCGGAAGGCTGAGATGCGCGCGTTCAGCTGCAGCCTGGTCTGGGAGCTTCCGGGGGGAGCAGTTGCCAGCTGCTTTGCACCTCGAGTTGGAGCTTCGGCAGCTGGAGCTCTCCCGACAGATTGGATGACTCAGCAAAGACACAAGGGTTCGAAGCGGGTCCCCCGTCAGAGCTGTGCATTTGCCGGCCGGGCTCTTTTTTGAGACTGGGCATTGCGATGGAGAACGCGACTGCGTCGTTGGGTATTCTGTCGTTCCTCAGCACCACCGCTCCCACGGCGGTCGTCAGGAGATGACCCCTCTCTTCTCACATAATTTGCAAAACATTCAGGCGCTCCATCTGTGACACTTCCAGAGAAACCGCCCAACTCGCGCCACAGAGCAGCTCCACGTCCCGCGTGTCCCACGGGTCAACAAATCCACCGTAGAGAACCTTGGAAGCTGGCTTTCTTGCACTCGCGCCTGTCGCGTTCCCGTGACAATATGGCTCGCGATATTAGAAGCCGCGCGCTGGAGCGCATTGCCGCTCTTTCTGCCGCCAATTCGTCAACGCCGTTTGACAGGTCGGACCTCAGCAAGCTGTGTCGAGCGGCCCCAGGCCATGCGCGGTCCAACTCGGCCCTCAACGGCCACCAAGCGCCGCCTCCCAAGCCCGACGTCGGCCGCGTCCCCATGGTGAGAATATCCCGGCGGACGGCGTTGCTCCCGGAATCGAATCCGGCCCGCTAACTATACATGACGACAGACAATCCGAGAGTACGAGGTTCTCCTGGCTCTCTGCAAAGCGGCGCCCGTTCTTCGATCATCCCAGAGCGCCCAGAAGCTGGCCCGACACCTGGTCCCGTACCTTCAAGATGCCCACATCCAGGCCTTTGCGCCATCGCCGTTTTTCCGAAAGGTCGAGCCGTCCCCCACCGAGTCTCTGAGCTACCACGTCACCGCAGCTTTGCTATCCCTAGGCGTCCATCACGCCGACGTGCAGCAGACCATCTCTCACAACATCACCACGTTTCTGAATACTTGCACCCATGCAACCGAGAGCGTTTCCCAGGCCGACGAGGACGACCCCTCAGCGCTAGAAGATGCGGTGCGCACGGCAACCATAACCACGGCTCTCCTCGGCTTTCTCGATGCGGCGTGCGCACAGCCTGAGTTCTGGAGGACAGGCGGTCGTCTGGCCCTCGTGTCTCGACTTCGAGACCTGCTCTCCCAGCCCTTCTTGGTTGCCGTGGAGTCCGCTTTCTCTACGATCCGAAACTCTCACTCCCACGACCGGCGCGTTCGGGAGTGGAAGCGCTGGTTGCGCCATTACGAAGACATTGGCCGCCCTCTGGGAGCCATGCTGCTTCAAAGGAGCTTCATGTGGCTTCTTGTCGCTGTAACATCTCTCCTGGTTGCCGAAGAAGACGCTTTGCGAGACTCGCATGTTCTCGACGTCCTGATGTCCGGTGTAGGCTTGCGCCGCCCTCTGACCGCGAAGAGCGGAGAGGCAGACTTTCGCTCTGTTGAGATCTACGCAACGGTTGCTATTGATCAGATGAACTACCTTGAGTCGAGCGCTGATTTTGACAGCCTCTCCCCAGCGAAGCAGAAGCTCGCATTTGCCGTGAAGGCCTGCGTCTTGATCAGCTACCTCAATGCCTCCACCCTGAACGAGGATGCGGCGGACAGCGATGTTCTCATGACTTGGCTCGAGGACACCCTGGGGGACCCGTCCAGCATGGCCGACGAAGAGCTGGCATGTGTCGTGCTGAAGTCCATGGCGTTGCTCTGTCGGGTATCTGCGTCGTACGCAATCAATGTCAGCCGCCTCCTGCCTGCTTTTATTCTCCGCAGCGGGGCCAAGAGCCACATTGTCTTGGTGGCCTCAAAGTGTCTGGCATACGTTTTGCAGATGCTCTCCAAGGACGTTGTCATTACGATCTTGTACACCCTCGGCAATGTCCTGAGCCCAGGGAACCAGCGTCCTGCTACCAACGGCGTCGAGGGCGACTCGCGGCATGCGCCGCAAGACCTCTCCAATGTTGCGGGAAGACTGTCGAATGGCAGTTCTCTGTCTTTGCAAGGATCGGGTGAAGAAGATCTGTCCGTGGTTCAGGGGAATGTGGTTCAGGCGATCTGCGAAATCGCCAGCACCTGCAAGGACGACAAGATCACCGGTCTCGCCCAATCGATGCTCGCGCAGAAGATTGTCAAGTTTACCAGCCCCATTGACGCCCGACTTGTGATCGGAGCTGCGGCCCTGGCTCTGAGCGGCGGTCCTGCAGAGTTCCGGTACCTTCTCCGAGGTTTGGCTGCTGTCGCGCATGACGCCGTAGTCGAGAACAGGGAGGCTGTCCTGAACGCGGTGTGTTTTGCTCCTCATCATGAACCCGAGAACCGAATAACTGACATAGCGATAGGTTATGAAAGCCCGAAACCACATCTCGGCCAACATCCGAAGAGACTCTCCATTGTACGACATCTACTTGGAGCATCTCCTTGATGGCATTATCTCCCAGGGAGATGCCCACAGCCATTCGTCTCACCAAGCCAAGGAATCGGATGTTGAGCTGGCTGCGCGCGAGATTGCTCAGCTTCTCCAGCCGCTGGCTGTTTTCATGTCGACAAACGATATCGCCTTCGACGATGCCACTGATGATGACACACATTCGATGCTCCGTGACGCCTGGTTCAACATTGTTGTGCACGGGTTCAACCTCACCACGGAGCGTGGAACCCAATACGTGGACGAATTGAGAATCATGGCCATCCACTCGCCGCCGCTGGTATTGGAGAACCGGGGAGAGCAAGACGAGAGCGACATTGAATTGAACCCCATACTGCGAAGAGGGGAAAGTAACGATCGCGAGGCTCTGCGAAAGAGGCAGCTCGCGGATCAGATACCGCAACGAAGCAGCGAGATCAAGGGCCTGAGCTACCGTAAGATTATCTTTTTGCAGGCAGCACATCTTGTGGAGAGTCTGAGAGCGGATTCTGGCGATTGCACCAAGGCGCTGTCGTACTTCCTTGAGCCCAGCATGCGAAGAGGCGATGTTAGCCGTACCATGGATGGCATCATGAACGTCGTGATGGATAGGTACCTGAAGAAGACACTCAGCGCATCAAATCCCACCTTCTCAGCCCAGTACGCAGCGAGCCAGCTCGCCAAGATATTCTGTGGATGCTGCCACCGGATAGAGCGAGTTCAGCAGGCAGCATATGGATGCGCCGACCGCTTGATCAGGGAGATACCGTCAGCTTTGTGTCAACGGTCCTCCCTGTTTGCTCTCCTGGAGCTTCTCTCATTGATGTGGTCCAGCTGCCTCGAGGCTGAAACAGATCGCTACGAGCCCAGGACCCGGTTCGAATCTGCTCGAGGGGACGTTGTCGTTGAGCTCTCGGACGACTATCAGTTCAGGCTTCAGACTCTTGAGGCATTGCACGCCAAGGCGAAGGACTGGTTGACAAGTGCCATCGACATCGCCCCCGCGGACGTCAAGGGGCTCTTGCAGACGTACCTCTCCGACTATGACGATGAGAGTGCCTTCGGCCACATGTCCCTTGGGAGGTCCTTCGCTGTTGATATTGGCTCCATCATCCCCTCGACGGACCAGAGGCTCTCGTCTCTAGATATCCTTGGGCAATGCTCCATAAACACCGCTTCCGACTTCATGGCGCAGTACACGAAGCGACAGGAATACCGATACTCGGAGGCATTGCCAGACCAGAGCTTGGAATGGCTGAGCTTCATGCGTCTAGATCGCAGGTCGTCTTTTCTTCCGGCGTCTGACAATGAGAGCTCTGATGCTCTGACTGCTCTGGCGCATATCGAACGACGTATCCTCAGCCGGAAGGCCACAACGCTTGCGGATGTGCGGGATATCCTTCGGCGCGCTGCAGCTCTCCTCTGTCGCAGCGAACACGACGAGTGCTCCATCGTGCACTATCTCGTCAGCATCCCCTTCGCCATGTTCACAAAGCAGTCCATTAAGCTGGGCGTCTCCCTGTGGCTCGGGGTCATGAACGAGAACCCGAGAATGGAGTCGCGCATCTTGGCCGAAATTGCCCAGCAGTGGGAGCTCAGTGTCCAGAGGAGACGGGGACTCTTCAGCCCCACCATCACCAGTCCTGACCCCTTCTTTCTCAGGGAGGAGTTTGCCCCGAGCGACAACGCCGCCCTCGCAAAGAAAAGGCAGCATGTCCATGATGTGCTGGCCCCCCATACGTGGCTTTTGCAGTTTTTGAGCAGTCATTACAATGCCACTCGTCTCGGGAACCCCGACACGCATCACGTCTTCCTCCGCATCATGGATGTGACCCTCGATGCCCTCAAGCGCTCGACCCCACACCCTATGGCGAGGGACATCCGCTTCCAGACCATCCTCCTCGGGTTGAGGGTGCTCAAGACGAGCACGACGATTGGCGCTATTGCTCAGTGGCGGCTGAAGGACCTGCTTCTCTCTGCCGGGCTCAGCTGGTTCAACTCTGCACCCCGCTGGTCGTTCGGCAGCAATATCCTCCAGCTCAGGACCGAGATTCGGCTCATTTCGGATGTCATGATGGCTTTGAAGCCAGTGGCGCAGATTGGTTCCCAGACTGTGGGCAGCATCAAGTCTCTTGTCTCAAAGGAGAAGCTATTCCAGCTCCTGCTGGAGAACGAACAGTCCAGACTGATAGTTTGGGCACACCCTCTGGGTGAACCCCCACATGCTCACCTGCCATCATCTGCCGTGCACATCAACAAGTCGACCCTTGAGGTATGTCCCCTCCTCTTGACGTGAGACCCCCGAAATGTGTTAACTGGTGACACCCGCAGGCTGCTATTCAGCCGCTGGTTCGGACTGCGTGGGCAGAGAATCCCTCATTGGCCGTGCACCTAACCAGCCGATTCCAGTATCCGCGAATCCATAAGGAAGTTCGGTGGCTTCTACTGAATTTCACTGCAAAGGCCGTGACAGAGCCCGAGGCCCTTGCTGTTCTCGTCGACGGCTCGCTGCCCGCAGATGTCAGCTTCCAGCTGAAGGTTAGCAAACAAACTCCAAGCTTATCCGCGCTTTTTACTGATGCTAGTACCAAGTACCTTCTTTTCTGGGCGCCCGTCAATCCTATCACTGCGGTGACATTCTTCTTGCCAACGTATCGGAACCACCCATACTTGATCCAGTACGCCATGCGAGCACTTGAGAGCCACTCCATCGACGTGACATTCTTTTACGTGCCACAAATCGTCCAAACTCTCCGGTACGACGCTCTTGGCTATGTCGAGCGCTACATTCTCGAGACAGCGCAGTTCTCCCAGCTATTTGCCCATCAGATCATCTGGAACATGAAAGCAAACGCGTACAAAGACGACGACTCTCAAATTGTAAGCTTCGTCCAACCATAGGCCCCCCCCCCCTGCCATTCCCGTTTTCATCGATGCTGACACAGATGCCCAGCCTGATGCCATCAAGCCAACCCTGGACAAGGTCATGGGCCACATGATCGACAGCTTCTCGGTCACTGATCGGGAATTCTTCGAGCGAGAATTTGCATTCTTTGACGAGGTGACGGGCATCTCGGGAAAACTCAAGCCATTGATCAAGAAGTCGAAACCGGAAAAGAAGCAAAAGATCGAGGAAGAGCTTCGTAAGATCAAGGTTGAGGTTGGCGTGTACTTGCCCAGTAACCCGGACGGCGTCGTCATCGGCATCGATCGAAAATCCGGCAAGCCGTTGCAAAGTCACGCCAAGGCCCCCTTCATGGCCACCTTTCGCATCAAAAAGACGAAGGGCGGAGCGGAAGAGACGGAAGATGCGCTTCCCGAGGTTGAAGGTAAAGCCAGGGCGGCTGCCCAGGAGAGCACAGTCGAGGTCTGGCAGTCCGCCATCTTCAAAGTTGGCGATGACTGTCGGCAGGACATGCTGGCACTGCAAATGGTTGCGGCTTTCCGGGGTATCTTCCACAGCGTTGGACTTGACGTCTTTGTCTTCCCCTACCGCGTCACTGCTACGGCCCCTGGCTGCGGCGTGATCGATGTCCTGCCGAACTCCATCTCCCGCGACATGCTTGGTCGGGAGGCCGTCAACGGGCTCTACGACTACTTCATCTCAAAGTACGGCAACGAAGACTCGCTCCGCTTCCAGCAGGCACGGAACAACTTCGTCAAGAGCATGGCTGCCTACTCGGTTATTTCGTTCCTTCTCCAGTTCAAGGACCGCCACAACGGCAACATCATGATTGACGACGCCGGGCACATCCTCCATATCGATTTCGGCTTCTGCTTTGACATCGCCCCTGGTGGAATCAAGTTTGAGCGTGCGCCCTTCAAGCTCACAACGGAGATGCTCGCTGTCATGGGCGGCAGTCCCGAACACCAATCCTTCAAGTGGTTCGAAGAGCTCTGCATCAAGGCATTCCTGGCTTCACGGCAATACACCGACAAGCTGTCGCAGATTGTGCTGCTGATGATGGACAGCGGTCTGCCGTGTTTCAAGCCGGAGAGCGTGAAGCACTTCAGGGAGCGGTTCGTGCCGGAGAAGAATGAGCGCGAGGCCGCTGACTTCATGAAGGATTTGATCAAGAAAAGTCATGCCAGCTACTCAACTGGTTTTTATGACCAGTATCAGCTGTTGACCAACGGGATTCCATTCTGAGTGGGGGAGTGTATTGTAATATAGCTCAACGCAGGTCAGTCGTGCCGATCTTTTGACCTGGCGGAGCCAAGATGGCGAAGAGGGATTTACAAAAGAAATATTTAATTCGGGAGTGATGCTCTAAACTTTGACATCTCTCGGAGGTGCTCTGCGCTAGTAATAATCCAATGGTTCAGGTGACCGATTGTCCTCATGCGTTGCTAAAGACGCCTGAGGGTAATTGCTTCCTCTGAGTGCAGCCCTAAACTAGGGTACTACATGAAAATCCCGTCTACTGATTACTGACATGCATTACACACTTCTATAGTCTACTAATCGCTACAGATCACCACTCAACTAACAGTTTGAAGTTGACTTTTATGATTGTTGTTGCTGTGCCAGATATCCGTCAGTTATTTCTCTTCGAGGTTATTTTCAGGCAACGCAATGTTTCAGGCGCGCTCACACCTCGCCTGAGACATCTAACGAAGCCAGGAATAGCCACAACAGGGGAGAAATGGCGGCAGGGAGACTTACCAGGTGCGTCGGCAAGTTGTAGCTGGCGTAGTCCACGTGTACAAAGGCCCTGTCAACAATAGGGACTGATTCCAGGACGTATTGCAAGCTCTCGCTTTGTGTGGGTTTGATGTCAGCATCGCCCAACGCCCAGAAAAGGGGGGATTGATGCAAATTTGCGTTCGTACCTCAAATCATGACTATCCCTGAGCGTCGTGCTAGCGTCAAGGACAATGTCAACCTCTACATTTAGCTTGTCACCGGCGTGATAGGCCTGCAATCCTTGGATTTGCTTGATTGTTTTGGCAAAGCGCATTGTGAGGTACAGCACTGTCACTCAGAGTCAGTCAGGCAGTCGCGTACAGGACGCAAGGGGAGGGGGGGGGCTGCAACTCACATATGTTTCGCTGGTCTGCTGTAGCCGAGAAGCCGGAAAGATGTCTGATGTGTTCGTACGATGTCTGGGACCAGTTGAAAATGACGATGATGGAGAGCAACAGGCCGCCCAGAGCATCGAGCCACCAGAGGCGGGCGTAGAAGCCAATGATGGGGAAGGCGATGGACCCTGCGTTGAATATCACATCTGTACTGGCGTCGGAGGCTCTGAAGGGGGAAAGTTAGTCAATCTTTGGACTGAATCCCACATATACAAGGCTGGAGGAGGGACTGACAAGGCCTGAACACTCGAGTTGTTTACCAGGCGGCACCAGAGCCAACACATGCCCTTGATAACAATAGTGCTCAACATGATAGCGATGGCGGGAATTCCGCTGCAAGGGGTTGGGATGTTTAGCCTTCCACGTCACGTGCAAACAGGGGAGGGGAAAACGGGGAGGGAGACGTACAGTTCAATGATCTCGTGATTAGGGGAGCCAAGGCGGGCGAGAGCCTCGATAGCAACCTGGACAAAGGAGGTGATCATGATGACGGAAAAGACGAGCACGCCCAGCGGCTCAAGACGGCGACGGCCGACGGGGTAGAGGTATTGATTCTGTCTGCTGATGAGGACGGTGGTGATCCATACGATGACGGTCGAGAGGAAGTCGAGCATGGCGTCGACCAAGCTCGCCAGGACAGACACGGAAGGGACCGAGGCAACAACGGCGATCTTTCCGGCCAGCAGAATGACGTTGGCAGCGAAGTTCACATAGATGGCAAGCGTGACGATAGGAGCATCGCTGTCGACCTGGTCATCTTCCAACCAGGGAATCTCAGGTCGGGGCGCACCGTCGTTGTCGTCGTCGGCGGCGGCGTGCACGTTGTTGTTGTCGTCGTCGTCCCCATCGGCAGGGTGGTGACAGATAAGCGGTGTTGTCTCGGTAGGTCGGTAGATGTCTTTGGGGGTCCGCTTGACCTTGGAGCCGGTGCCGGGCGAGCGCGAGTAGGCGTCTTCAGAGATGGTGGCAGGGATCTCGACGCCGCGGAAGGCCGAGACGGGCATGTGGTTGTATTCGTTCAGCAGGTCGTGGGGCAACGACGAGTCCAACAGGCGGTCGATGTACAGATACTGCTGGACCAGGTAGTTGACGCGCTCGTAGTACTCGCGCACATCCTTCTTCATGGTGGCCAGCTCGTCCTCGGTCTTCCAGTACCGCTCCCACCGGTACCTGGGGTTGCTGTTGCCAATCAATCGCATGCTACGCATGTGCGGCGCGTTGAGGATCGCGCTCATGCGGCGCTCGCTGCGACGCGCCTCGTCGCCCCCGCCCCCGCTGACCACATCATCGCCCACGGCCTCCTCGTCGTCGCGCAGCGATGGCGTCGGGCCCAGCGAGCGGCCCCGGATCAGCGATGCGAGCGCGCCATGGCCCTTTGGCGCAAGAGGCGGGTCGTCTTGCAGCAGAAGAAAAGACCCGCGGTGAAAGGGGGACCGTGAATATGTCGGAGGCGAGCTCATCGTGGCGCAATTAATATTGATTGGAAAGCGAGCGCTGTCGTCGACAGCGACGGTGGTGATAGTACGATGGCAGTGCGCAAAATGGCGCGCCGTGCAATGTACAAGTATGCTCCCCAGAAAATAAAAAGGATAAGGTAAAGAAAAGAAACCGAACCATCCACCAATTTTTTTGCTATCAGGCTGGAGACACACAACGGCGAGAGCCCCGTTTAGAGCGCCGAGGCAAAGACAAGAGAATGGTGGTCGTTGCGGTTCTGGCCCATCGGAGATGCCAGCGGCTCAATTATCGAGTCAAGGTCATGTTGATTGCGGCGACAACGCTGAGTCGAAACTCCCGCCTTTTTGCCCATCTTTTCCAAACGTCTGTCTACTAGCCATCACCAGCCCATAAGGTAGCCCATAAGGTAAGCTTCAGAGTCAGGTTGCTTGGTCTCCAGAAGAATGGAAGCTACACCCAGTATGGCGGAAATTGCGCGCAACCCCGAGATTTCGGCCCACCGCGCTGGGGCTAATCAGTAGTTGCACCTCCTCCCTGCGAGCGAGCCCGCATCGAAAACGCAACCCCACCATTTCGGCGCCGGCTCCGAGAGTCACCTAGTGATGTCATGCCGTGCCGGGCGGGACGGTTTGTGATCCGCCAAGCCATGCCCGAAACCCGGAACTGGTTCTCGTTTCTCGTTTCTCCGAAACATTTTTCTGCCGTGCCGAGCGCGGACTGGGACACAAGCCCACCTCATTGAGAGCAGAGGGAGCCTCATCGTTCCCAACCATTGTCTTCATCCTTCTCATGCGGTCGCAACTCGCAATACCATGGCCCCGTGGGTTTTCTGTTCGTGACTCGTGTCTCCCTCACCCATGTACATACCTTACACCAAATGTTGTTTGGGGTATCCGTTGGCCCACGCCAGGTCAATCAGCATCACAACAATGAGGTCTCAAGGTGGTTCTGCATGCTGGCCGCGTTGTGTTTCGTCCCGTCGGGCACTCCCTTTTTTGTTGTTATTTCAGCTGCAAGGTGAATTGGCTGGCTGCGAATACTGTTATGTCTCAGTGGACACCACACGCCACGGTCCTTGGCATCGGGGTCCTTGACCAACCGCTCTCGGCGCCGCGTCCTCTCAAAAGCTCGGGCTGTGAGACAAGCACGAAGAAAGACAAGAGAATCGCGCACTTCGTAGTCCACAATGTGTGAAGGTCGCCGCCAGAATCAGCCTGGCTGCTGTTGTGCGGAAGCAACCACCTTCAACGAGACCAGAAGGTTGGCCAAATGGTCGATTTCGAGGCTGCTGTGGTCAATATTTCGACACTCCACCTTAACGCCATCGAAGATCGGCAAAATTGCCCCATGCGGCTTTTCTTGGTCTTCGTGCTCCGTGCTTAGCGAAAAAAAATAAAGGCTTCGCAGTTGTAATTTGTGCCTCCCAATTTCGTTCGGGGTTTCCCACGGAGCGAGATGAACAGCTGCGGCGTACTTGGCCACCTGTGTTCACTCATGACTGATTCCAGCAGCAGCAGCTTCTTCTTGTTCCTCTGGCCTTTTTTTTTTTTTCCTTCTCTCTCTTTTCGTTCTTGCCCCGATGTCGCAGCCGTATCTGTCTGTGCCTTGGGGTTTGCAGCCAGCCAGCCAGACCTTTTTTTTGCTGGTGTTGGGTGAGCGAATGCCAATGTCACAACGCCAAAGCACGCGTGTTCCAGACGTGGATATGAAGACAGGGGTGATGGGGCCCGGACATCCCGGTGATCGATCACCAGCCGCCCCAGAGGTTCAACGCTGTCCATTTGCCCCTGGCGGCTGGGCTTGCCGCGCTCTGTTCGCCCGCTCGAAGCGTGCTGGCTTCCTGTGTTGCTGGCCTTTGGTGGCCGTCGTCTCGGAGATTTGCAAGCCTTGCGACCGCGCGTAGCCCAACACGGACGACGTGTGCATTCCTTCGAGCCAACCACGCATTCGCAGGCTTCCTCGTGCTGCGACATCACGGGAGGGGCAAGGCGTAGCCCGGTCGACGCAGAGAGTTCCAGTGTCGTCTTTTGTTGGCCGGAAATCGCCTGTTGCGCTGCTGCTGCTGCAGTGCCGCCCGCAGCTGTCGTGGATCTAATGGATGGGCCCTTCCAAGGATCCCGCTCGCTGCATCTCAGCTCGGTCGAGTCCCCGAGCCAGGGGGAGAAGTGGCATTTGTCCAACGGGAAGCCGCTGTTCTCGCCAGTATCAGTAGCGCCTTCGACACCTCTCCACTTCCGTAATGCTGGCGTGCCGAGACTTGGAACCTGGGCGGGCATGGATGGGAAGTGGCTCGAGAAAATAGAAATAATTATCTGCCAACAACTGCCGCGCTCCTACCTACTTTTTTCTTGATTATCCTCCCTACCTGCGAGGTCGTGTTGCTGCTGCTCTGTACGAGGCTCGTCTCCGCCCTCAAACACATTGCTCGTTCCGGCTTCCAGTTCGGGTCTTCCGCCTGGGTCTTGCGGTGCATTCGTTTCCGGGCTGTGCTTCTCCATTCCTTGGCTATTTTTTCCCCCCCTTCCTGCCTGGTCCTTTTTTTTTTTTTACGCCGCGCGCCCCCTCCCCCTGATCCACCCGACCGACTGCAAACCCCCCCGGATCTGAGTATTGTGCCCATAATAACTGGTACCATACCTGACTGTTCTCCTACGCCGCCTGCGTCGTTCGTTGTTTCGTGGCCTCCCGTTCCTCTCTTTTTCACAACTGCCATCGGTAGCACAACACACACCCCCTAGCCCTTGCCCGCCGCCTTCGCTCTGCGTCGATTTATAAGAAGCTGGAGAGACATCTAGTCTGTCGTCCACACTGAGGAAGTCGCCCAAAAGTTTGTGCTCCTCTTGGCTACTTCCTGGCCCCGTAAGTGTGAACCTTCTGCCTCTGTCCAATCCCGTCCTTTTGCCTAGGCCTGTTCCCGTTCTGCAGTTGTCGGCTGGCAGGTGGCGGAGGAAACACCTCCCCGGGTAGGTATTCAGGGGCAAACAAAGCCTTCAACGCTATTCTCTCAAGACGGCCCTGTTGTTCAAGTTCTTTATTTATGTTTTTTTCCCACCCACCCCTCGGTCTCCGAAAATGGGCCGGCCTGATTGGACCGACAGCCGACCCCATGAACACCACAGCCTCCAGCATCCTTGCAGGCAGACTTGCTGACCCTTCTGTTCCCACCATGCAGCCGACCGACATATTACACTCCTATTGAGAACACCGGGCGAAGCACACATCGACCGACCGTCGAGTCCGTCTCCGTCAACAGTACCCATCTTTGATATTGGACCGCCACATTTTACCCACCCCAGAGTCATTGATAGGACTCCTGACTCGAAGCCGGTGCAGCAGCTTGCTTCGGCGGCATCAAACCCCTAACCACACGACACGGTTCCCGACCACGACAGCTACATGCCTAGATTCTCAGTTGCGTTTGGTAGGCGGAAGTCGGGCGCTGACAACTTTGACAATGCCTCCCCGGTAGCAGAGCCTTCCTTCCGCGTCCTAGAGCGCTCCGAGGTCTCGACTGGAGGTTCTTTTGATGGTGGCTTGAAGCTCGCAGCGAAGACACATCCACCATCAGGGAGGAGCGGCTCGGTGGATGTCGCCATGGACGACAACATTTTCTCCGATCTTAAACCGAATCGGTACGTGTAAGCGTTCTCTCCTTTTCATCCCAATTGCTATTTTACCCTTCGAAAGGTTTTTTTTCCCCGTCCCATCAACGCAGTATTGCTCCTAGGCGCACCAGCTCCGGTTGCTGACCTGCCAGCAGCGGAAGTGGAAGCGCTTCTTCAAACACCACCAAGACTGCTTCGACCGATAATTCCTCCCGCCATAGTAATTCCTCTACAACTCCCTCCTCGGCCGATTTGGGAAACCAAGACGAATGGCGAAACACGAATCGAAGGATAGGTGCGGATATCCCGGTGCCTCCGATCCCCAAATCCTCCTCCACGGGATTTTTGAAGGCTGCCGGTCGTACGTTTTCGTTTGGCGGACAAAAAAAACACATACCTTCTATGCCCTCGACTGAGGAAGACCATCCTGCAACATTTAACGAGCCCGAGCTTTTCCAGGCCCCCCCATATGGCCGATCGAGGGCTACTACCTCATCGACCGCCACCACGGTGACAGCACCCAGGGTTGATGATGTTGATCTCGATTTGGGAGGTGATTTTAGTAAGATCCTGTTGGGAAACGACAAGCGGGCGAGCGTGGCTACAGTAAAAGAGGATCAGCATAGGAGGCCAGGCCTGGCTCCTCGCGCGCTAACAGGTTCTCGTGCAAATCAGCCTGCACCCATACAAATTGACAACGGTACGAAAGTCGAAGCGCCCCCTCATTCCTGGAGCAGTAACCACTCGAACGACCAGCTCCTCAACTCGACGAGCCCCTCCTTACCACCACCTGGAAACGAGGACACGCCGCCCCCAGTTCCTCACCATACTTCCCCTCTTCATGGCAATTCGGTTCGATCTGCCGCGGCATCCGGAAAGACTGGCTCCCGGAGGCCATCTATTGTCCAAGCGTACAGCAACGAGCAGGCAGAAGGCGAGGATGAGGAGGAAAGGCTTCTGAGGGACTCGCTTTCCACCGTGACGAGGTTTATGAGTGGAAAACAGCACGGTGCTGCGACTTCATCGACCTCTAGATATCGGAGGAACGAAGATCCGGCCAATGACGACGAGGACAGTCTTTTCGACACGAGTCATGCATATTCGGCCAGGTCCGGAAGCCGTTTTGGCTCGCCGAGGTCGAGCCCGCAGCAGGGTCACAAAGTGATGACCCCCGCCGAGTTCGAGATGTACAGGAAGGACAAGGAACGTCAAGACAAGGAGCGGCGGCAGGATAGCTTTACCCATAGGCCAAAGGCGGACGACGATGATGACGACAACGACAACTACGAGGAGGACGAAGACGACCTGGAAAAGGCGAAACAGCAAGCAAAGCAGAGGCGGAAGCAGGAAGCGCATTTGTCCGTTTACCGACAACAAATGATGAAGGTGACCGGCGAATCAGCAAACGGGCCTCGCCCTGGCCTCCAGATTTCTTTCAGCACGCCGAATTTGCCAAACCTGCCGAGCCTAAACCCCGGGCCTAGCCCAGAAGCCAACACTGCAGACAACTCCGACGAAGACGAAGAAGTTCCACTGGCAATCTTGGCAGCCCATGGCTTCCCGAGCAAGAACCGAGCCCCGACTCGTCTGAGCACTATGATGTCGAACCCCAATCTCCGCGCTGCTCAGCAACCGAGTTACCAACGGCCATCATCAGCTATGGGCGAGGGTCCCGGCCCGTCGAACCCAAGACTTCCAGCCTTCGCGAGAAACCTTCCCCAGGACCCATTTCTTGGCGCTGGCCTCGTTCGTAACAGCGTCCGCGAGAGTTTTGCCATGGGTGGAGGCTCGGGGCAGCCCGGCGCCGCAGTCCCTCCTGGTGGTCTGATTGGCGTCATTGCAAACGAGGAGCGCTCTCGTGCTCTGAGACGTGGAAGCCCTCATATCGACGGTCAGAATCCTGTCCCAAGCGCCATCCCCTTCGACCCCATCAGCGGCATTCCTTCCAACATGATGTACCAGAACAACGTCGGTCCTTCGCTCACGCCAGGCGACCAGGCTCAAATACAAATGACGCAGCAGATGCAGCAATTCATGCAAATGCAAATGCAGTTCATGCAGATGATGGCCGGGCAAAACGGTGCCGCCCCTCCTGTCGGAGCCGGCCACATGGCTGCACAGTCGATGGGCAACCTCAGCGCCATGAATGGCATGGGGGGTATGGGCGGTCTGGGTGGCATGGGCGGCATGCCCATGAGAACATCGACACTTGGTGTACCAGGCGCAGGCGGTCCTGAGATGATGCGCCATTCTTTTGTTGCAAACGACTCGATGCTGGACTTGCCGCGGGGAGACGCACACATGCGCACGATGAGCATGGTTCAGCCAAGCTCTGCCTCGTGGGTTCAGTTGCCGCAGAATCCCAACCCCGGCTTCGCCCCCTCGATTCGAATTCAGGGCGGCGGCTATGCGCCTTCCATTGCTCCGTCTGAGCGCAGTAACATCGGTTTGCCAGGACGTTACCGGCCTGTCTCTCACGTCCCACCTCCCAACCCAGGACACCTGCGGAAATCGTCGACTATGTCAGGGGCTATCCCCCCCATCTCGGTGACAAAGTCCGGAAGCGCTTCCGACGATGACGACGAGGAAGGTTGGGAGGCCATGAAGGCCAAGCGTGACAAGAAGAAGACTCTTTGGAAGACAAAGAAGACCATTGGAAGTGATGTTGGAGCTTTCATTCGATGAAGTGCCATTGCTCACGCATTAATTCAATCGAGGGATTTGATCTAGGATCTGGTTGGCAAAAGCAGCGGCTGGTCATTTGCATACTCTCATCAGGCGGGGTCGGCGTCAAATGGTCGAGGCACTTGCAAAGTTGGCTGTGAAACGATTTACGATAGACATAGTACCTAGCCAACACATTAATCTAGTAATAAAGTGGATGTCCAATAGCATCACTGATCAGAACGATGCTCCTGCTCTCTGTTGTTTTTCTACCCCTATTCATCATCGTCCCGTTTGCTTGTTCCCATGGCCCCTTCGACCTTCAATTGATCTCCCCGGCGGCCCATGCCCTCCGCTTCACTGCCATTTCGACCGCGGCGAGACCCCAGTCATCGCCGTGGTTGTGGCTCCCAGGGCGCAACCCGGCCCTCGCCTGCGCCTGCTCGTCGTTCAGCACCGTCAGGACGCCAAATATGACAGGCACCCCAGTGTCCAGGGACACTCGCATCAAGCCTTGCGACACACTATCGGATATGTACTCGAAATGCATCGTCTCGCCCTTAATGAGGACGCCAATGGCAATGATAGCATCGAAGGGTCCAGTTGACGATGCGGTGGCGGAGGATGGGAGTGAGGCAAGGTCCGTGGTTGAGCTGCCGAGCAGGTCGCCTGCTGCGCCGCCGCCGCTGGATGAGGAGGACTGGACTTGTGAAGCTGAGTAGAGTCTGGAATGGAGCATGTCAGCGCCGAAGGGGAAGGGGGCACAGGTGAGGAGGGGGGGTGAAGGAAGGGAGGAGCAACACGCACCGCTGGACTGCGATTGGCAGCTCCCAGGAGCCGGGAACTGTTTGCACTACAATGTTGGACTCGGCGACCCCGCATTCGAGCAGTTTGGACTTGGTGCCATCGAGGAGAGCATCTATGATGGTGTCGTTCCAACGGGCGTGGACGATGCCGATGCGCAAACCGGTGCCGTCGTGACGGACTGGGGCGGGGCCTTTGTTATGCATGACTGCCCTGGGAAGAGAGAGCTGAGGGTGGTGAAGGTGCTGGGGGTTGTGATAAGTGACGAATTGAAAGCAAGGAGCTTAGCAGGAGCTGTGTTCGTTGTACAATCTTGAGCGCGCCGAGATGTGTTTGTGGTAGTCTGTATTGTGAGGGGTGGCTCGGTGAGGGACACGGAGGGGTTGCCTGAGCATGGGTAGTGGGGTGCTGAGTCAGGGGTGACTCGGGATGAGAGCTCTCCTTAGCCCACAAAATACAGCATGGATGACATCAATTCCAAATCCAGGGAGGTTTTGGGCTCTCAATTGGGCTTCTGCGTCCGAATAGGTACTGCAGATTATCAGTTCGAAAATCAAGGCAATGACCTCTGAGGTACAAGCTGCTTGAGGATTGGAAGCGTCTATACCCCCCCTTCGTCTCTCCGCACAGCACTTCGTTCCACTGACTACATTGCACTCACACACGATACCGAGACTTGAACCTGATCGATGTTGGTGATGCCAAAAGAAAATATACCAGTGACGGTCCACAATGCCCGACTTCTCCCTCGTTTGGAGATTCTGGGGTGGGGGGATCATTGCTCGTGAACGGAAGGCGGGGCTGCACTGGCGACCGTCTTGCGGTGTTCCCAACAGCTCCTTCCTCCAGTGAAGAGATTGATGAACTAGCCGGGGCAGTTCGTACTTTCCCTGGGATCTCGATCGGTGCCATGAAAATACGTGAACAGACTGCTTTCGACATCAGAAACTCCATCTGGCATCCTACCACCGAGCTAACTACCTCCGACCAGCCCGGAACCCCCCCTCTCCTCCTCATTCTCATCTGTATATGGTTACTATTGACGCCAAGGACCTACTAATGTATCACTCATAAGGTAGTTTAAGACTCGATCTGTTGCTTACCATGGTAATCTCGCCCTTGTCCGAAGATGACACTCGCAAACTGGGAGCCACCCTGGCCATCGCCACCCCTGTTATTCTTATCAAAGAGTTGTTCGAAAATGCACTCGACTCCGGGGCAACGACTGTAGTTGTCCTCATCTCACCCAATACAGTAGATCGGATTGAAGTCCGGGACAACGGCCACGGAATCGATCCGAGCGATTTTGACGCCCTGGGACGCTCAGGATATACCAGCAAGCTCAAGTCGTTGCATGAGCTCGCTACAGTCGGGGCCAGGAGTCTCGGCTTTCGCGGAGTGGCTTTGGCCAGCATCAATACCCTTGCGGAAGTCACAATCACCACTAGAACGTCTAGCCAGCCTGTCGCAGAAGTCCTCCGCCTTGTCGATGGTGGAGGCATTGTGAAGGAGGGACGGGCGGGTAATCCTGTCGGTACTGCCGTCTGCGCCAACAACTTATTCGCCAATTTCCCTGTAAGACAACGCTCAGTCATCAAAGAAGCCCACAAGAACCTCGCCAAGATCAAGGAACTTCTGCAGGCCTACACATTCGCTAGATCCGGGACGAAAGTAGCGTTCAGGGTGTTCGGGAAGCCAGAGTCGACATGGTGCTACACAGCACAGACTGGGGGCGGTGTCAAGGAGGCAGCCAGACAGCTCTTTGGTCATGATGTCGCATCCCGTTGCAGTCTTAAGACATATTCCGCCGATATCAAGGAGCCAAGAGAACAAGAGAAAACAGGGGCTGGGAAGTCTCTATCTTTTGAGGGTTTTTTGCCACACGCAGGAGCAGACCCTCAGAAAATCGCCGGTGCCTTCTTTTCAGTGGACTCGCGTCCACTATCGCCAATCCGAGGCACAGGGAAGAAACTGCTCTCCGTCTTTCGAGCGCACTACAACCAGTTCCCTCCTGGGACAAAAGAGGAAAAAGCAACAAAAGGCATCCTGATAAGGCTGAACATTGTGTGCCCCCCCGGCAGCTACGACGTGAATGTTGAGCCGGCGAAAGACGACGTTATCTTCGTGGACGAGGAGTGGGTGATCGGCCATTTCAAACAGTATCTTCTTTCGGTCTATCCTAGGAAGGAGGATGATTACGAGAATGAGGGTGGCCGAGGGTACACCACGGCTGGCCTGGAAACTCCTCCGGCAAGCAGCTCAGGCCCCAAAGATACGTGCAAGCCGATTCAGGTGAGTTTCCTTCAGTCGTATCTGAGCGTGCCCTGACTGGTCAAGGATTTGCATCAAGGATGGACTGTGGATATGTCTAGACTTGTTGACAGCGCCAGCGAGGACGAAGACAGCAACAGTGGCGACGAGTATTCAACAGTCGTCACCCATCATCCCGAGAGTCGGCACAAGATTTCCGAGGGCGTCAATGAGGAGTCACCACTGGAAGGGCTGAATCCATGGTCAATCGCCGCATTAGCAGCTTCGCGGCGTCCACGAATACCGCGTACTCCAAGACCAACTTCCTATCAGCATCGTGTTTACTCGCTGTCACCAAACAGTTCTGCCGACATGTCCGATGATGAACAGGACTGGGAGGAAGGGAGACCACCGCGCAGAACTTTGCTCCCGGGACATCAGCAACGCCGTGTTCCCGTTGGGCAACCCCTAAGCCAACCAACGGCGAATCTACCTGGAGTTCCATACCGACGGCCGTTGCCAGTGGCAGGTGCTTCTTCGGGCCGAAAGCCACGCACGGCCGGATCGAGCGGCCGGGCTCACCCGCAAGCGCGATGGGACACCTCTCAATCTCTTCCAAGCAGACCCAGGCAACGCCAGGCGGGACCTGAGCTTGTGCAAACCCGGCTCACATTTGGCGACCAGGAGATTTCACAGCGTCGGAAGTTCGGAGGCGGCCAGTATACTCAGCCGAGCGCCTCCTTCGGTCCACCTCTAGACGCTTCTCGATATGATCACCATGGCGCCACTGAGCGAAGCAGAAATAGGGATGCCTACGACGAACACGTTGAGGAGAGCCACGCAAGACCACATCCTCGAGCGGAGTTTCTCCAGAGCGGTATCCCGGATATTCCACGACCCCAGACACCTCCTGTCAGCGGTACACTGGAAGCAGCAGTTGCCCTAGTCGATGTTGAGGACGAGGAGTCGGCGCAGACGGCCTTGGCAGCCGAGGATAGAAGGGCCTACCTGATCAGGAGACAACGTTCCGTCGCTAGAAATCCTAAGAAGCGACACAGACGCCTCTTGACAGAGCTTCTGCCGCTGGAGGTGATACCCCTTGGGTCTGAGACGCAGTCACTTGTTCTGACACTTGATATCGACACTTGCCGACTCTCGACAGCCATTTTGGCGAGGGAGACTCCGATGGAGGCTGGTTTGGGGAAGGGCGATTTGAAGAGTGAATTGGAAGACGGGCGGCTGGCTTTTGGACGTCAAATCAGTGCTCTCCTGTCCAGCATTGGGATCAGGGGCTCCGACCTCGAACTCCAGCCCCTGGGCCTTGACGAGTTGCCATCGCGGTAATCTGACAAACAATATATTTTTTTTGAAACGTACCCGATCGTATGTATCTACATATACGAAAACAATGGAGGAAAAATGGGCAAGAGAGGGAAGAAGCTGTAGTTATCTTGGAGGTGAACTTAATTCAGACAAGCGAAGCCATACTGGCATGCCACAACGTCAGTCGAATGTAACGCAGTGGTGAGGCTGGCTTCCTACTTGTAGGGCCTGTGCCAAGTTTCTTCAGGACCATTCAACAAGAAATGCGGCGCAATGGCGATACGAGGCTCGCAGGGGGTTCGGTGAACTGGGTCCTACCAAGTAGGAGCCCATCTACTGGTAGGTACTGTGTAGGTATCTAGGTACTATAGTTGCGGTGGAAAGACTGGAACCAGCTTCGGGAAAGCAGTCCGGAAAGCGTCGTCGGCATCCCGCGATGTCTTGCTGGTCCGTTTGTTGTCTGGCTTTGAAATATACTGTGGCGATGGAGAGTTTGCCTCCCGTATGGCGGGCGGGAGATGCCCGTGTATGCACACCATGGCGGCTAGTGCGTGCTTGGTTGACCCTAATTAGAAGCGCAATGCAACCTAACCGCCATGCCGTTTCTCCCGACAGGGAACCATGCCCCACCCGCGTCATGGCAAATCAGATCCCCCGGCGAAATAAGCATGGGTGGCACTGCCTCGTTCGCAGGGCTGTTTTGACTTGATGGAGAGCGCTTTCCAATGAACGATGTCTGGCTCCCTATTTGGACCGCTGTCGCTTCATCGCTCGACGGGCTCTTCCAACCCGACCACGAAGCGTTGCGATTGACAGATAACGCCCACGACCCAAATCATTCCAGCTATCTCGCTGCAAGCAACGGCGCGCGCTCGACCAGTTGCGCAGCATGTAGGGCGGGTGGGCCTGGCGATCACCACCTTCGTTTCGTTTGGGCATCTTGACCAACGGCGAGTGCGAATTGCGCATGCCATCACGAATCCCGTCCAGCGTCGGAACCATGGGGCGGCGGGCTGAGCCAAACCCAAACCCACAACGAGCCACCCACGCACCGCCGTCCGAACTCGTGCTCGACGACGGGTCTCGCCACGATGATGTGAGGGCCACCTCCACCAGTTCGTCCCGGGTCGACACCATGAGCGGTGCCGGGCTGCGTCGAGGGTTGTGCCTGGTCGACGTCCTCTCGCCAGCCTCGGGCGGGAAATGGCCGCTTCTCCTCGGAATGCTGGTCCACGTTTCGGTGGCGGTGCTGGTCCCCTTCGACAACTGCTTGGCCGAGTCGTACAAATCCAACAACCCATTGCCGCTGCAGTGGAAGCCTCTCGAAGTCGAGGCCTCGTTCGACACGACAGACCCCCGACACACGCTCCGGGTAACGATGCGGGGCAATGTGACGGGCTCCTTGACGAACGTTACGCTACCGCCCCCCGGGAGTCCCCACTGGCGCGACGAGACCAAGACGGACGGCAAGATCCTCGACGAGCCGGACCCGGGCGCCCCGAACCCCAAGCTCACCACGCTGCACCGGAAAATTGAGGTGCTGACGTACGAGCCGTGGAGCAACAATACAAACTTCTGCCAGGACCTCACCAACGGCTCGTGCCCCCTCGCGCCCGTCTTTGACAACGCGACTGCGCTCCCGTCGGTGACGCTGAGCCACGACTTTACCTCGTCCTACGCCTTCACATCCTTCTCGGCCACCTTTTTGATAATCTACGGCGATGCCAGGGGCACGAATATCGGCTGCGTCTCTGCCACGGTGACGCCCGACCTGGGGAACCTGGCCTGGATGCTCAAGTTCTTGCCATTGATCGTGCTGATCTTCGTTGCGGCGGCTACCGTCTTTGCCGCCATCTACAGCCCCTGGGGCTCGGCCGACGTGTTCCACTGGACTTCCAACTTTGGGCGCGATGCCGATCTGCTTCGCCTTGTCACGCCTGGCTTCGGGGACTGTCTTCAGTACATCCAGTTCGTCGCCCTCACTGGTAGCTTGACGCTCAACTATCCCGGCTTCTACCAGCCGATCGTCAGCCAGGCCTCTTGGTCCGTTCTCTTGTTCAACCAGAGCTTCGTCAGCAAAGACCCAGGCTGGAGCAGCATCCAGGACGGCATCTACGTGACCCGGGGGCCCTATGGCCTGCAGCACTTTGCGCAGCTGGTTGGGCTGGGCAGGGTGGAAGACATTTGGGCAGGCATGATGATTTACGTGCTGGTCATCATTGCCGCCATGTTTGTGCTCGTGCAGGGGGGCTTCCTCGTGCAGTGGGTGTACCGAGCCATCCAAAAGGTGCCCGAGGAGGACCTGCGTGCCAAGAACATCCCTTTTACGCTTGGCAACGTGGTCCGCATCGTCTTGAACTTTTTCCTCTTCCCCATCGTCGCCCTGTCGACCTTCCAGCTGGTGGTGGCCAGCGACTCACCGGCCTTCACTGTGGCCCTGGCCGTCGTGACGTTGATTCTCATCATGGTGTTTGCGGCTTGGCTGCTCTATCTGATCGCGACGACGAAGCCTAGAGCGTTCCTCTTCGACGACTTGCCCACGGTTCTTCTCTACGGCCCGCTGTACAACACGTACTCTGACGAAGCGGCCGCTTTTGCCTTGATACCCGTGTTGCTGATGTTCCTGCGCGGAATCGCGGTCGGCGCCGTCCAGCCTGCTGGTGTTGCCCAGCTGGTCATTCTCGCCATCTGCGAGGTGATCCACATCCTGACGCTCCACGGCTTCCGCCCGTTCCACACGCCCACGTCGATGAACGCCTACCACACCATGTTTTCGGCGCTCCGGCTCGTGACGGTGCTCCTCATGGTTGCGTTCATCCCCTCGCTGGGCGTCATAGAAGGCACCAGGGGCTGGATCGGCTACGCGATACTGCTCATCCACGCTGGCGTCTTGGTTCTAGGATTCTTCCTCAACGCGGTGCAGACCATCGTCGAGGTGGCGGCCCGCATTTTCGGGGCGGGCGGCGACGATGTGCAGGGCCTGGCGCGCGGCGGCCTGTCCAAGATCTTTGGGATGCGGCAGCTTTCCAAGCGCAACGTTCGCCGGGAGCGAGAAGCCGGGCCCTCGAGGTCTAGCCAGCTGTCGAGCTCTGCGATGCTGGACGCCGCCGCCGAGGCGTCGAAGGCGGGCTACGTCATGCCGAGCGGGCGGCTCAGGAGCGAGTCGGCAGCGAGCATCGGGATCATGCAGCGGCGGGACCACACCGCGCTGGAAAGCATTCATGTTGATTCCCCCGCGCGCAACGGAGACAACGGGGCGAGCGCCTTCACACCGACCACGCCAGGGGATTCTAGCACCTTCTCGTTTTCGCCATCACCTGGCATCCAGGTGCGGCCGCCCCCGGCCGGTTTGGGGATCCAGGGCGATCCGTACTATCGCCCACCTCGCCCGCGCCGGCAGACCCTCGATGTCCCGTCGTCGCCGGCCCCTAACACTGGTCTGCCGGCTCCAAAGTGCACCAGCGTCGTAGGCGTCAGCCCGCTGACGACTCCGTTTGAGGTCGATGGCCAGCCCCCGCCGCGGAGGGAAACCCCAAATCCTTACGCGCAGGGCGGCGGCATGCCTCTTACCCCCCGGACGGACTACTCAACTCGCGAGGTGGACTTTTATTATGGCGTCAGGGGTGAACGGTTGAACTCGGACGGGCCAAGCCGTAAGCTTGGGACTGGCCCAGCTGACCCGACCGGGCCGATGGCTTCAGCGGCAGGATGGCTGCGCACCATGTTCGGCGCGAAGGGGAAGGACAAGGGCAAGGGCTTCGAGGTCGTTCGAAGCGCGCGGATGCCACCGTCGGCAGGCGGGCAGTACGAAGAGGGAGCCCCACCCCAAGGCATCCCGGTTGCGATGGGCATCATTCGCAACGGCCCGATCGACTCGGACGACGACGATGAGGATGATGTTCGCCAAGCGAGGCCACCTCGTTCAACGGCCGCTGCGGCGCCCGACACCAGGCTGCTGGACGACGACCAAGGCATGAGCGAAGACGCCGCGCTTGGCGAATCGGAACCTTCAAGGCTCCCTAGGGTTCGGGGCATGTCTCGCACAGGCGCCCCGGCATCAATCCCGGCTGTCCCGCGCAAGAGCTCGAAGCGGACACCCGACCACTCTCGTGCGCCGTCTGCAGATGTCCGGCTGTCTCGGGCGTCGTCTAACATACCCCTATCCGCCACATCATCCTGACTCCCCTTTGAGCGCTCCCCATCACAAAGGAGGCTCTCGGGCGCTTCCAGTGCCCGGGTAGATCCGCAGGATGCCTCTGCTCCCCACAAGGAACGATCAACCTCGTATGGCGTTGTCCATCAAGGGAGCATCAACAGAGTCGATCGTGATGTTGACCTGTTGGGAAGCTCCGCGGAGGTGGTGGACGAAAGGAGGCGGTTAAGACTTCAATTTTTTTTCTCTTTTTCGGTCTGCTATCACAATGAGCGACTGGCTTCACGCAATTTTGCGGATTTTGGTTTTCGGCAAGACTCAGCATGGCGTAAAAAACGGCATGGGTGGCAATGTTATTTGCCTGGGTATAGCTTTTTGCTGGCAGCATAACTGTCTCAACTGTATTTTCCAACGGGTATCAGACTTGGTGACGGTCTTTATATAGCGAGAACCGGTCAGAAAGGGGGACCTAGCGAGTACATAGACGGGGGGTTGGATCATGATTGAATCGGCAGGCAAGAAGGCCTTATGTTATGATTGTAGACACGAACTCAGACATTCAAAGTATCATTGCTGGATTTATGATGGTTCTCCCTGAAAACCCAAGCGATATAAATGTCGTTCTATTCGAGCGTTCAAAGACGTTGCTCGCTGATATTGCGAGGTAGAAAGAAAGAGCCATCATTAGGTCGTTGACATCGTTACGTTGGATATACAATAGGAATCGCTCACTGGTAATCTCATGGGAACTGCCAAACGCCGCCACCTTGTCCCCCAAAGCCAAAGTAGCCGGATCCACTCAGTTGCCGCCTCATACCAAACCGAGCCCCGCAATGCCAGCTGCGATGGCGATGCATGCCAACGTTGGCCTGGCCACGTTTGCGCCTCCTGTCCCAACCCAGAACCCAGCGTTGCTTGTGCCGGCTGCAGCGCTGCGCAGATGGGTCAGCTGGGCTCTTTTGTGTGTATCTGTTTGAGGGTAGGGTGAAAGTAAAGGGGAGGGGGGCGCATACCACATTGATGGTTGAAGACTCCGGCACGCTACAATTGACAAGCTGCTGCCTGGAAACGTTTAGCACGGCACTACGAAGAGGAGGAGTTTGTCGATAAGAAACTTACATATACTTGTTGCGCTGGCGGTAGGGTATGTGACACCCCCGTTTCCAACGAGAGTGGTCCCGGGTATGCCGCCTGCCCCAGGAACGGCGATAGTGACTTGATATGAACCGCCAAGCTCGCCTTGCCCTTCGAGTTGCGCTGTACATGCGTTGTAGTTGGCGTTGCACTGACTTGCTGCTTGGGAGCATGCTCCAGGACCGTTGAAGGACGTAGCGATAAACGGGAACGAGAAGTAAGGGTTCGGGACGAAGGCGACTGTCGGTGTTGGCGCGACAAACTCGGTTGGAGCGGTACCCGTGCAGACGGCGCTGACGCAATTGTGTTAGTGACCTATAGGTTCATCATGCTCTTGAGTGTCAACTGATCGGGCTTACTTGACCGGACAGCAGGCTGGCTGGTTGTTCGCATCAAGGCGACCTAGGAGAGCAATAGACGGTTAAGAGGGTTCGACGTGGCGCGGGAGCTTGGATAAGCGGCTCACATCGTTGCCCGTTTGCGCAACATACGCCGTTGAAGGCAGCGCCTTGGTCTGCGCAACTGTAGAAGTTCGCGATACAATCCTGTCTCCGGACGGCTTTTGCCTGAGCTGGCGGGGTTTGCACTGGGAAGAAGGGTTGCTGGCCAGCCGAGACCGACGACGTCAAGGCGGCAGCTAAAAAGACGCTACCCAGCTGTTTGCTCCTCATTCTTCGCTGGCGTAGTAGAGCGTTCGATGCTTCCCGTCTGCCAGTGTTTCTCCTCTTGCGCTAAAAGAGATGGCCGCCCGCCCCGATGGGCAACGGTCGCACGCGAGTCGAGCAAGCAATTAGGACGAATTTGGAGCGCGAAATTGCTCAAATGCGCATTGATAAGGTCTGTGTATTTGGTTAGTATATACAGAGCCAAACCGGTCGGACAGTTCTGGTCGTCAGCACAGGACTATCAGAGATAGCAATCGTCCGCGAAGGCGAGCGCTGGGCCACAGCGGAAATTTGGTGGGTGGTTGGTGGTTGAGGTGGTTGGTGACAGGGCTGGAATACAGCCAACCAGAGATTGAGGATGATGTCATCCGCCACCAGATTGGGCTGCTACAGCAACGAACTCCCAGCAGCGGGGTTGGCGAGCTGGGCCGATGCCCCGCACGACGATGCAACCTCTTTGGATTCGACACGTGACCTGCATTGAGCGCCTGATACCCCTGACTTGTCACGGCTGCTGCTTGCTGGCTGTAAGAGGACTGCCTGCCTGACCGATTAAGACCTCGGTTTGTTTATGGAGAGTCTTCGCCTCGAAGATGGCCAAGGATTGCCCTCAGCCGCAGGAGAGCGGTCGGCTGTGGCGGTTTCTCGCTGGCCTCGACGTCCTTGAGACTCTGCACTTCGGCCCGGGCTTGGTTGAGGAGTGGCTCGAGATCGCCCCAGACCTCGTCATTGTAATCCGTCAGCACACGCGACCACTGTCCAATCCATGCCTGCCAGGCTTCGTCCCTGTCGGCCGTTCCCAGGTGTGTCGACAGCTCCAGCGCCACAGGCTCGTGGAAGTAATGGGGGATGAAATTAAGGACATTATCCCACGCCAGAGACGAAGATGCGCTGCTGGTTTCTCCTTCGCCAAAAAGAGCTGTGCGAAGTCTGGACAAGTCGCTCCTCGAGCTCAGCTCCTCAAACCCATAGTCGGGTTCGGGTTCAACCTCCGCGGAGAGGAGGGCGACAACATCCGCGCCGTCCCTCTGTTCCTGTTCAACCACAGAGGCTGGAGGTTCTTCGCGACCTGTTTGTAGTCTGGCCAGAGGTGTGCTCGGCTGCCACGCCTTCTCCGACTCCACTGGCACCAAAACTTGCGCATCCGTGCTGTCCAAGAAGGCCGCAAATGCCGCCTCTTCCTTCGCGACGTGCTCTTGCGTCTGCCCGGACTTCATGGCCACGCCGGCCAAGTTGGCTGGGCTGCTGACCAAAGCCGGAGCTGAGCTCTCACCCACCCTGCTGGGGGCTCCCCGGTGCCGTGAGCTGCCACCTTTCCCGTCGGCGCCCAGTTGGGGGACCTCATCAACTCCTACGCCGCTACTGAACAACGCGGCGGGCAAGGAGGTAGCCGATTGAGCGATGCGAGCGAACGTTGACTTGCCGCCACCTCGCTGGCTTTCGGCTCCGTTGGGCTCGTTTTGATGATCATCGAGGGCCTTTCCTTTCCCTTTCCCCTTTCCTTCGCCTCGCCCTCCATCAGGGGAAGCACCCCCGTCCATAGCGAACGAAGCTGTACGCACCGAGAGCACTGGCTCCTTGGGCAGCTTTAAATCAAAAGCCGGCGAGTAGGTAGGTGTCAAGTGGATCCACAAATAAACTGGCCCGACAGATATTGCCAGATACCCAACGGGGAGGATCCACGCTGCGTTGGCAGATGATGCGCATGTGATGTGGCAGACGACGAAGGTTGAGGATTGCGAGCTGGCGTGCGTATTGCGTCGAGCAGCCTGTTTGTTGCATGAATCGAGACACTCCACACAGATATTGGTCGACCAGAGCTTCTCCCGGGTTTGCAGGCTGTAAGCAGTGGTTATTTGAATGCGCAGACGGACCTCGGGCTGTTTAAAAGGACTGCCATGGGCAAAGGTTAGGCGCGGTTGGTCGTTTGGCGCGAAGTATTTCCAAGTCACTCGAGATAGGCACCACCGCCCTACTCTAGCGGTGAGCAAACAGCGCAACTGCCGCGCGACTTGCGCGCAAAGTGTCCGGAGACCCAAGCTCAGTGATGAGGCGGCAAGGCCGCAGGGCCGCACACACACTGTGGGCTCCTCTGCGTCTGGGCCCATTCGTCGATCAACCACCATTCACCAAAATCGCTTGCGCCAACACCAGGGCACCGACTCCCCATCATTCAAGCTTAGCCGACCTGATTTCCAACATCACCAAAGCTTCCAGCAGTCCACCACGCCCGCGTGCGACCTTGATACCCCACACTCGTCCGCATCGCAAGGACGCCTACTCAAAGGACAAAACCGGTCTTTTCTGAGCTCTTTCTCTTTTTTTTTGCCTGACGCAGCGTTGTTCGTCCCCTCCCCCGCGGCAAACCAACGCCTCCGCGTCCCATCCCCTCGTACCTACTACCTCAGCGACAAAACCGACCCCCCCAAGGCCCGCCCGTGCCAGCTCCACATCACGGCCTAGCTTTCATCGAAGCCACCTGGGTGCTTCGTGTATTGTACCTCGAATTCTCGCCAGCTCCGTGTGGCATCTGGACTTCTAGGATTGCTTGCCGATCAGCCCTGCCCTGTTCGTCCGTCTACTGCTGTTGCTGCCGCCCACCACCCCGCCTCCCGACCCCGGCCCCGCGTGTCGAGCCGCGAAAGTCCTCCGCTGCGACTATTCGCCGCCATTTCTGCAGTAGCACACTGCGCATTCTTCCCACAGACTTTGGCAGCGTAGGGGAGGTTTCCACCTGCGTTTCCAGATCCTGAAGATGGTGGACACAGAACCGAATTCGACGACCTGGAAGTTCACCCAGTAAGCCCGCTCCCTGCCCTCCTGGTGCTGTCGCGAGATGGTCGGGGCCTACTAGGCTCCCACCCCAGCCGCATGTGTAGTATGTGTGTATGCTGAACTTTGGCTGCAGATGCTTTGGTGACAAGGGTGACGTCGAGGACATTACCGAAGGTACGTTGCGGCCCTCAACCCCGGACGCGGACTCGCCGGCGCGCGATTCTGGGATCCGGCCCCTTTTGTCTCGTAACTCACGATTCTACCTCTTGCTTTTCGCGTCGCATTTCACTAACAACTCTTGACCAGCCGACATCATCTCCACCGTAGAGTTCGACCACACGGGAAACTACCTAGCGACTGGCGATAAGGGTGGACGAGTCGTCCTTTTTGAGCGGAACGAGACGGTCAGTTCACATACACACACACACACACACACAAAAAAAAAAAAACAAAAAAAAAAAGAAGCCTCCTTCTACCAAAGGCCGTTTCACTTACTTTTGAATAGAAAAAAACCTGCGAGTACAAGTTCCATACGGAGTTCCAGTCCCACGAACCCGAGTTCGACTACCTGAAGTCCCTTGAGATCGAGGAGAAAATCAACAAGATTAAGTGGTGTCGGCGACAGAATGCCTCTCATTACCTTCTCTCAACCAACGACAAGACTATTAAGTTGTGGAAGGTTTTTGAGAAGTCACTCAAGGTGGTAGCGGAGAACAACCTCTCCCACGACCTCACGCCAGCAAACGTTGCCGGTGGTGGAGGGGCTCCGCGTGCCGCGCCGCATCACTTCCAGAATGCTAGTGACCTGAAGCTGCCCAGGCTTACCCATCACGATACTGTGGTTGCTGCCGTGCCGCGCCGGACATATGCCAATGCCCATGCCTACCATATCAACAGTATCTCGGTCAACAGCGATGGGGAGACCTTCATCAGCAGTGATGACCTCCGCATAAACCTCTGGAACTTGAACATCCAGGACCAGAGCTTCAACATCGTTGACATTAAGCCGGCGAACATGGAAGAGCTTACAGAGGTCATTACGGCTGCCGAATTCCACCCAATGAGCTGCAACTGGTTCATGTATGCCAGCTCCAAGGGCACCATCAAGCTTGCTGACATGCGCGAGAGTGCGCTCTGTGATCAGCACGCAAAGCGTAAGTCTGGCGTTTTCCATACAGCCTCGATGTCTGGGTTGAGCTGCTAACACTCGGGCGCAGTATTCGAGCAGGAAGAGGATCCATCGTCCCGTTCTTTCTTCTCCGAGATCATTTCGTCCATCTCTGACGTCCGCTTTTCCTACGATGGCCGTTATATTCTTTCGCGTGACTACCTGACGGTCAAGATCTGGGATGTCAACATGGAGAGACAGCCCGTGAAGACGATCCCGATCCACGAGCACCTGAGGCCGAGACTATGCGACACGTATGAGAACGACAGCATTTTTGACAAATTCGAGGTAGTCTTCTCAGGGGATGCAAAGAACGTAATGACGGGAAGCTACAACAACAACTTCATGATCTACCCCTCGGATCCTGACAAGGAGGTGGAAGTCGTGCTGCAAGCCGACAAGTCAGCGTTCAAGGCGAAGAAGGTGGGCGTGCCAACGCCCATCAACTCTTCGACGAGCCCTACAGCGAACGGCGGCAAGAAGGGCGGTTCGAGGGCAGGAAGCCCGGCAGCAGCAGGTCAGGGTCAGCGGATGCGCAAGGAGACGGACGCCGACCAGATCGACTTCAACAAAAAGATTTTGCATATGAGCTGGCACCCCTTCGAAGACAGCATTGCGATTGCGGCAACTAATAATGTAAGTGCGCCCCTGACTGAACCTAGTTGAGCAGACCACTGACACGCCCGGTCCAGCTCTTTGTTTTTTCGGCTTTGTAGACACATCTTCGTGCGCCAGACAAAGCGCCGCGGCTGAGAGTGGCTCTTGATCCCAAGGCAGAGGGTCCCAGGGCCCGAGGCTGGCACACTCTGGATCGGTCATCGGGCTTCCGCAATGCAGCTTGCTTGGAGACTGGCGCAACTTACGGATGGAGTCCTGTGTTCGCGTGGTTGCTCGATGACGGCAAGACAAGTATAGATGTGGGTTGCCCATGATGGACAAAGTTGATTGTTGGGTCGGGCAAGACATATACCACAGCATTTGCTTGCCGACCGGGGACTGGTCTTCTTGTTGCGGATGCAGGTGCTGGGGGGGCGGCGTATGGGGCGGCCCTTTGGGTCTTGGTTTTGCGGGACAAAGTAGCTGTAGACGGGCGGATGCAAGGAGATGGAGACATACAGTTGCTGCGTGCCCGCACGGGTTACCGCATTACAGATGCGAAGAAGAGGTCATTGGGCGGCGCGGTCGCTCAGATTGACTGCATGGAATTTACGATTTGACTGTTACCTGCTCGGCGACAACAGTGCGCCCATTGTCTTTACCGATTCTTCTAGTGCATGGACCTTTGTTGTGGAAGAACAGAGGTACTTCGTGACAAGGGGTCAACTTCGCCAACAAGACACTGTTTATGACCTGGTTATTTATGCTGCTGCTTTCCTTTTCATTCCGGGCCCTTTTCGCGTGAATTTCAGCATCACTTTATCTCTGCAGTTATTCATCAAACACAAGCCCGAGCTTCGGGAGCTTTGCGCCGACCCAGTCCTGCCGCTCGTGGTGTGGAGTTGCAGGCGCGAAGTTGAGCCGCACAGGGGTCCCGCCTGCACTTTTAACCTTCAACATCAATCACAGAGGGCGGAATGGGAAAGTGGGCGAACACATCCTTTTCTGCGCCCGCCATCCTCGACCTGCGTTTCCTTTCTTTGACAACCACTCTCGAACACCCACGCTAGATCGCGCCAACTTTCCACCATCACAACCAAACTCGGTTCATTTACTTAACCCCGCTGATCAGCACTTCGATACAGCGTCTACAATAACGATCACCGCTTTCCACCATGTCTGATCAGAACCACGCACCAACATCGCGGTCAAAGCCGCCCCCGCCTGGCGAAGAGGAAGCTGGAGCGACGCTCAAACTTGGCGAGTTCGAGGACGTCGAAAGTCTCACGTTGTCGGAAGCTTCCCTCGTCATCAACGCCTTGATGACGAAGCGTAAGAAGGATCGCAAGGACCGTAACGAGACCGAGGTCCTCAATAAGACACTGGACTATCTCGACGCGTTTGCACGTTTCAAGCAGAAGGAGAATGTCGAGGCTGTGGAACGTCTGCTGAGCGGCCGGAAAGAGCTGACAAAGTTTGAGAGGGCGCAGATTGGTAAGTACCTGCAGCCGAAGAACCGGAAGGTTGCCCCGAGGATAACCTGATCGCTGACGCTCTTTTTTTTTTCTCCTCTAGGCAGTCTATGCTGCGACACTGCCGATGAGTGCAAGACGCTGATACCCTCGCTCGCCGACAAGATCAGCGACTATGACCTGCAAGAGCTTTTGGATGAAATGGCGAAGCTCATGAGCAACTAGGAGGAAATATGCGGAAGAGCCGCATCCAATGCCAGAGCACTGTTGAGGCGGAAAGCTGAGGCTCAAGCTGCAGAGAAATTTGCCGAAGAGGCTCTGGCCGAAACCAAAGCTGCTGCGGCAAATGCTGCGGCGGAATTGGATGACGCTCGGCTTGCAGCAATCAAGGCGTCCATAAGGGTCGATACATTCATAAAGTTGGTGGAAGACTTTACAAGTGGGCTTGCTGAATTGGCGACGACGAAACTCATAATCGGACGCGGCTGAGGATGTCGCTGATCATTCCGCTGAGGACCCCGCTGAGGATGCTGCTGTATGGGGTAGTTCACAATCATCCCCCTCCCCTCCCTTTTTTTTCCTGTTCTCTTCCCCTTCGGAGCATCGTAGGTCTGGGTTTTCTGGTTCTGGGCAGCGCAAATATTGAGGAATGGCGGGTTGAGACTAAACAAAACAGGTTGGGCATGTTAATGGCGTTGGCGGCGGTGGCTGGTGTTACGTTGGCTTTCATTTTTATTTGAGCACCTGGATGAACAGCGTGTTGACTCTATAGCGTTGTCTATTAACTCTTCGGAACTGTCTGCGGTCTACATATTATACAGTTCCTGTGATCATATTGCACCAAGTTTGTTGTCGTATATAACTCCTGGGTATTCTGCGGAGGCACGCCCTCCTCGGCCTCTCCAGGAAACTATCACTACAAATCAGCAACCTCCCTTTCCAGCAATATTCTCAGGAGCCTCCGTACTTTGGCCACCTGTTTGGGTAAACATTGAGGTCTGTATCATGCCCTGCGGAGTTCCTTGCTGCTTCATTGTATCCCAGCTCTGCGCACTGTTCCCCGGTGGCACCAGCCATTCTCTCCAGCTCTAATGCACGTGTACGTGCAGCCGCGATGGGGTCTATTTCGCGATGGACAGGAACCGAATCCAGTTCAGAGAGAGCTGGAGACGTGTGTGGAGGTGGGAATGCAGGAGACATCGACGGTGGAGGTGGAGACACGGACTGGAGGGCCGGAGAAGTGGAAGGGAGAGTCGGTGAGATAGGTTGGGCCGACATAATACTAACCCCGCGGTATTCGAACATGTTCCCCTGACTATTTGGCTCGCGGGGGGCCCAGCCTGGTTCGCTCTCTCTATCAACTACCGCACAGGTCAGTTGGCTTCAAAAGGACTTAGCAGACGGACAGCATACCATCTTGGTGGCCATGGATCAGGTCTGGAGCTTGCGCTTGAGGGCTGATAGCAGACAGTGGCCCATCTTTCTTGTGACGCTTGCGCCATCTCTGCCACGCCAACGTCATGCTGCCGAGAACAATGACACCAGAAACGACAACGAGTGCTATGAGGGCTCCAAGAGGAATGAGTATCCCATGCCTGTCGTTTCCACTAGCCGTGGGTGAAAGAGTTGGTAGAGGAACGGTTGAGCTTGTTGGTGTCACCGATGTTTCTGGAGAGCTGACGTAGATGAAGAGTGTGTGGTCCTCGTGCTGCTCGAACTTGTCGCGCTCGTGTGTGTGGATGGCCGAGCGGACAAAGGACACCCAACAGGAGTTTGCTTGCAAGCATCAACGCTGCAGCAACCGGCGAAGTCCTCGAGGGAGTGTCAGATATTGTTCTCGCAGTCGTGGAAGCTCTGATCAACACTCACGTTCCCGCCAAAGCTGCATGTCCACCACAGATATCTCAGCGGGCATGAGCTCGCCATTTCTAGGCCACGTTGTTCAAAGAGTCGACCGAAGTTGCAGTTTGCTGGCAGCTGGTGTTTTATTGTCGGATGGAGACGCAAAGTTGAAGGGAAAGAACAAGCTGATGGAGATTGCGGGTATGTGATAATATTAGATAGACGCAACGACCGATGAGTTGATGAGTTGCTACTGTGTGCCATGCTGTGTACGGCTCTGCGCAACCCCTGCGTGAAATGACATTCAGCTAGTTGCGTACGGGATCCCGCAGAGGCATGTTGGTTGGGAATTGATACGAGTCTGGGATGCAGGGTTGCTCTTTCATCCAAACCAACATTATCTACTGTGCTGGCAGGAGCCGTGCGGTCCCTGCTTCCAATACTGCCTTCCTACCCTTGCGAACTGTTTACACAGCTATGCAGCTTGCCGTGAGATAGTTAGGCAGCCAAATACTTGGGGGGTTCTCATGAGCGAGATGGTTTGATATATCATCGTTGGACGCACGCATACAGCTTCATGAGATGACACCTCGTATTTAGGAAGTGACAACTACAATACAGAGATTCCCAATTTACCATTCGCGCTGCCAATCAAGCGCAATTACTCGCTCAGTTTCTCCAACAGAAGCTTTGTGCCCTGGTTCCCGTTCGACTTTGGCTGAGCCGGCTTGGAGTCGCTTGCGCTGCCCTTCGACTTCTTTTTCGATGAAGCGCCATCCTTCTTGGTCTTCTCCTTCTCTTTCTCGTCAGTAGCCTCGCCCTTCGCCGCCTTCTCGAGAGCCTTCTTGTTTGCACGGAGCGACTTCAAAAGCTCCTTCTTTGACGAAAAGTCGGGTGCCTCCAAAAGCCCCAACACAGTAAAAGGACTAGGACCAACTGCCCATTGCAGGATATGATCCTTGATCACGGGGTAAAGAATGTCGGCGAAGTTGAGCGGCGGCTCAATTCTCTTGACGGCACCTTCCTTCCGGTCAAACCGCCCACCAGCAAGGAGTGTTTTGAGCATCTTGCCTCCGTGGGGAGTGAGGGATATGTGTGGTGGCGGTGGAGGATACATCTCTTCAGACTCTGCGGGGCTGGGATCGCCGCGAGCAGTTGATGCAATGGCTTCCAGGGCACTCGTCTTGTCGCCAACGGCAGAGAGCAAGACATCGGTGATGAACTGGCAACCAAAAGAAGTATAAGCGAGGTCGTTTGGCGATGCCGCAACCGCGGCGAGTAGCTGTGGAGACATGGCCGCCACTAACTCCTTTCGCCGAATCTCAGGATCCTTCTTGCTTGTAGTCTTCCGTATCTCGTGGATTTCGGCAAGAATTGCCAAGTCGTTTGCATGGCTAGCAGGGAAGAGGGACCTCGACTGCCCCTCAAAGAGATATCGGGCAGTAATCCGGGCGTTGAGGTCGTTGGCCAAGAAGATGATGTTTTCAAGGTCCTTCTCCTCGTTCTTTCCTAGGATCTCAGGGAAGATAGACTTTGACGTCAATACAGTATCGTCAATAAGATCATAAGCAGCCAGAATGATCATATGAGCATGCGTATCTCCGCACATCAACTGGAAGGTGTCCTTGAAAGTTTTCAGAATCTGCTTGCGGTCCTTCGCCGTTCCGTAGGCGAGGATCAAGCACGCAAGCCGGGCGCCTGATTTGGTGAAGGCCATGTTCTTGAGGAGGTCCCCGTTCTCATCCTGCTTGACGATTTCGACAAACTCCTTGAGCTCCTCGCTCTGCGGTTTGAGATTCAGGAAATACTGCAACATGGCATCATGAAGCATTGTAAACCCGGTCAGCTTCTTCTGGATAAGGCCGTTGATCATGTCGAAGAGATACTTCATCGAAGTGGCCCTCTTGCTTGGTTCATTGGCCAAAATCTCCTTCAAGTCTGCAGTCCCGCCTTGCCTGAAGAGAGCAAACTCAGGGCCATACCACTCGCGCAGAAGGTTGGCCTTCTGTTCCTTGGTAGCGACGCCTCGGTAGACGTCATCCAGAATCCAGGATGCTTCCGCATGGTGAATGAGCTTCCGCACTTTGCCGTAAAACTCGGGGACGATCAAATCCCGGATCTCATCATCGTTCTGGACAAGCAGTTTCCCGATCAAGAATTTGGCATATCTGCTTTCCGCGAGCTGAGCATAGGTTCCCGTAAGTTCCTTGGCGATTTGCTTCCGCTGCGCAGGGGTCGAGTATTTGATGGCGGTCTGGACGGCGCGTACGGCATCATGCTTGAGAACGAAGTCCTTCACCTTCCCGGTGATAATGCCATATAGCTCATCAACCAATTGCTGGCGCTCCTCCTTAGGCACATGTGACTTCCGGCGCAGTTTCTCCCAGAGCTTCTTCGTTCGCTGCACTTCGTCTGCCAAAGGTTTCGCGGCCTTCCGTTCCTGTGCAAGTTGCTTTTGTTTGGCATGAGACTCCCTCGAGCTTTGTGCTACAACGCATGTCAGAGTGGTTCTTGTAGGGCCTGGCGACAAAACAAACCCTTATCGGTCGAGTCCCTTGCTCCAGCGTTGTTTGCTCCCACCTGTCCTTGGGTAGCCCTGGCGTTCTTGGGCCTCGAGGTCAGCTCAACGCCACCCTCTCCGTCGTCTGAGGACGCATCGCCAGTGCTGTCGGACGCAGCTTCCTCTTCGAATGGGCGACGCTTCGGGGTCGAGGTAATCCTTGGCTTCTTCGTTCGGCTGTCGCCGTTGCTTTTGTCGCCCGAGGAGGCCTTCCTCTTCCCCTCTGAGGTTGTGGAAAACGATTTTGGCGCCATCGCAAGCAATACTGTGCACGATTGTCAGGAGAGGGTGTTTTGTGGTGTCGAATAGAGAGGTGCGCCTCCAAACTCTGAAAGAATCTGCTGAAAGATCCTCGCCAACTGATTTTTTTAGCGGGTCCCAAGCTCTTGGGTCAGAGTTCTGCCGGCGGTGAGCAAAGGCTGCAGGGGTGTGGTGGGGGGCGCGATTACCCCACATGTCTGGCTTGCCCCTCCAGCCTGATGAATGTTTTAGACAGAGGTAGCGTCAGAATTGCCATCGCGACAGCCCCAATATCAGCATCATTGCGCCTTCGAGATGGGGCGGGAAGACCAAATTGAGGAGCGAGAGGTTCTCGACTCCATCTTTCCTGATGAAATCACAGGCACGATCACCACGCACACGACCCTGGCCGCGGCCCATAGGCGCAATTGCCAAACTGACAAAGCCCGATGCAGATATCTCTGAGACCGAGTACAGGATATCGATCACCCTGGATATCCCCGACGATGAAGAAGAGCCACCAGTCATGCTCCTGACCGTGCGGTATCCCGAGGAGTATCCCGACAAGGCGCCGCTCCTAGAGATCTCCACCCCGCAGAATGCGGCGCCCCATGAATATTTGAACTTAGCCGACGACAAGGCTGAACTACTCCAGGGGCTGGAAGCTACAATTGAAGAGAGTCTCGGGATGGCCATGGTGTTTACACTGGTCTCGGCTCTGAAGGACGCCGCAGAGCAACTCGTTCTGGACCGGAAGCAGGCGGCTGTGAAGGCGCACGAGGAAGCAGTCTTGGCAGCCGAACGAGAGGAAAACAAGAAGTTTCACGGGACACCAGTTACACCCGAGACGTTCATTGCGTGGAGGGCGTCATTCCTGAAGGAAATGGAGGAGATTCGTATCAAGGAAGAGGAAGATAGGCTCGCAGAGTTGAAGAAGGCCAGGGTGAAGGAGCCTGTCAAGTTGACTGGCAGGCAACTATGGGAGCGCGGTCTCGCGGGAGGCGTTGTCGAAGAGGAGGGCGATGATGACGGGATCTCAATCGAGGATATTCGCAAACTCAAACTCGAGGAGAGTTGATTCAAGGTTTGGTCAAGAATACATCACCAGAAGTTTGGAGCAAGACCGTGCCCATTCACGCAAGCCTTCTATGCTCTTCTCAACATGGCCATCCCATTTTCCCTTCCCGGACTCCATAATATGCTGCATGCAACTAATGAACCGCGAAGTCAACCAGTGCCAGACAATCCTGCATGAGAAAAGGCTTATCATTGCATCTCCTCGTCGCTATCATCGTCGTCGTCTTCGTCGTCAGTATCTTCCCAGATCTCGTCATCGTCCTCTGCGAGCTCTCCGAGCTCATCCTTGATTGACCCAAGCAGCTCTTTCGTGTGCTCCTGGAGCCTCTCATCTTCATATTCCTCAAGATCATAGATCCGCAAACATTGTGCGAGCCACTTCCGCGACGACCGCCAAATCTTCTGCCAGCTTTGTGCATCTGCCGGCTGTGATTTCTCCCTCAGCTTGCCACCCAACATGTATTTTCCATAACCCCCAAGATACCAAGCCTCCACGCTTTGGTCGTCCTCGTCGACTAGACGTTCGGCGACATCGATGGCGCTTTCCTCCATACCGACTTCAATGAGCAACCGAACGAGGCTGACGCGCGACGGAAAGGGCGGGATTGTCGGGTCCTCAGGCGGGAGATCGACCCACAAACTCAAACTCCTCTTCAAGGCTTCTTGGGCTTCCTCTGTCCGTGTCTGCGAGATTCGTACGTTGGCGACAGTTTGCCATGTCTCAGCCACCTCAGGGGCCAGCATCGTCGCCTCGGTAATCAGCGCCTCGCATCGTTGTTCTGCGTCCTCCTCCCAACTCAAGTCCGTCATATACACTTCTGCGACGGCGCAGAGGGTTTCTGCAAGCTTGCGTCTCTTTTCGTTGATAACCGCCTTTTGCTCGTCTCGCGTCCGCGGGAGCGAGCCGAGCTTGTCGCTGAGGGTTTGGATTTCGGCACGTAAGGCGGCGGCGCCCCGTTCGAACCACGTCACACTATCCCGACCGCCTTCTTCACTGAGTTGTGCGAGCCAAAGAAACTTTTCCGGTCCCCCACCCACGTCCTCGGGAAGTAAGCCGTCTTCGTCCACACGCACAGCGGCGGCAAAAAAGCTGCGGGCTGCGTCGATGTCCCCAAGCTCGACGTGGATCTGGCCGAGAACAGACAGGGCGGCGCCGGCTTGTCGCCCCTTCTCGCCGATGCTTTCGTATGCGATGTGAGCAGCTTTTGCAGCGCTCTCGGCATCGCCAGCTTCGAGGAGAGCCGTTGCTCTGGCGAGCAGTTCCCTTGCGTTTACTGTCGAGCTTTGCGTCGGGCCGTTCTTGGCTCGAAGCCGTTCTTTTGCGCGGTCTTTCTGGTTCTTGTTTTTTGGTTTGGTTGGTGCCATTTTCGCTGTGGTACGCAAGAGCCGTGATCGGGATGTGTGTTGTTTCGACCGGAACACACGCTGATCGGCTTCACTTGGCGGGGTCGTCCAGTTATTTTTTTGCTGTGTTGGCTTATCGCGATCTTATCGCCTCCACGCATCAAGCTCCACTCTTCTGCCCAGAAAACCGTCAAGTGCCGTCACCATCCTTGCTCAACAACTCAATTTTCACTAACGCATGGGACTTTTCTGATGATGTCTTTGCCCGACACTTCCCTGCGATGACGCCGCAGACCCCTTGAGTGAGTCGCACCAATCTCGGCCGAGGGCCGCGAATTCAGCATTCGTGTGTACCAGCACGCCAGATCAGCGTAGCAGCTCAATATATCGGCGTCGCCCAAGTTCCATCACCAGTTGACGTCCCAAAGAAGGGCGTTGACGTGTGATGGCGCTCAAGCTACGCGCTGCCTGTCGAGCGAGCGGAGGCGGTCCAAATTCAGATACTGCAAGGCTGACCCCGGGCGACGCTGTGTAGCACACGGCTGTCCCCTTGCAAGCACATGAAGATCGCTTCGATTGATTGGCTCTTTACGAATCCGTATGCATAACGAAATTAGCAGGAGAAGCGTGGGCAAGCAGACGGCTGAAATGGCGCGTTTCAAGCCATTGACATCGACTGCCCCCCGGTTCATCCGAACACTCAGCCCTGCTTCTCAAGAGGCCGCGCCCCGGACGACCCCGCGGCAGGCTTTCAACCTCTTTCCCCCCCCCTGACCCCTTTCCTATGGTCCGTGAACTGCAATCCAGCTCCGCATCTGAGGCTCTGGTTCCCTTCCTCAAGCAACGCACAATCGAACGGAAGAGTAGAGCAGCCGCTGTCAAGAGCGTCGCGACGATTGACGATGGTTCATCCGAACTGAACTTCTGAACGCCCCGGTTTGCCGACAATGCTCCACCAACGACTTGTCCTCGCAGGTGCGGCGGCGATACTCGCCCTGACGCGTCAGGCCAATGCGGCATCCTCCCTCGCACTGTCGGAATGCGTCGAGGCCTGCGTGGCCAGTTCTGGCTGCGAGTCCAAAGACACCAAATGTGTCTGCAAAGCTGCCAAGGACGGTTTCCTCGAGACGGTCGTGACGTGTTTGTACTACCATTGCAAAGACGATCTTCGAAATGTCGACAGCCTCTTCCTCAACCCAGTCAAGAGCGGATGCGAGGCGGACAAGAAAGCCATCCCAAAGAAGGAAATTGACGAGGCCAAGAAAGTAGCAAGCAGCCTCGTTGCAAAGCTTCCCAAGACGACCACCACAGTCAGCCGTCCACTGCCTGTGCCTACGCAAACAAAACCAACGGTGACAACCACCAAGGGAACCAAACCTGCCTCCTCAAGCAGCAGCACCTTCACCAGTTCATCGGAACCTACAACATCCTCAGCGGCGTTCATCCCGCCCCCACCGACAACGGTTACCCCTGTTCCAGAATCATCTACGACAACCGCTCAGGGCGGACCTCAAGGGGTTCCCACGGATTCGTCTCCCTTCGCTACCATCGACTCACCTGGTTCCCGCCCCAACGTGCCGTGGCTGATGCAGTCCCTGCTATTCCTCGCCCCGTTGGCCTTTAGGTGACGGTGGCGGCACGAATCACGGTCAACATGGCACTATCATCCGCTAGAGAAATATCGAGTCTCTCACGCTTTGAGCCGCGCCCTGCGGAACGACAGACTTTTCCCCATCGACCAATGCCATCATCGATATGGGTCAAGATTGATGGGTTCGAGCTAGGGGGGTCGTTGGAATTGGTGACTCTCAGATGAGATTCCACCTCAATGGGAGGTGGATGAGCATGACGAGCATGACGGATGATTGATGTGACGTCTGTCAAACTATTCTTAATCATTAGTATATATACCCCATGAGAAACAACGTAATTTGGACTACAGAAAATCTATCGCATCGTTTGCGTGATATGGGCCGATCATGGACCAAGATCAAGCTCTTCTCCTATTTCATCGTCCTCGTCCTCCTGGTAAACCAATTCCTCCAACTTTTCCCTCAAGGAGCCATCCACGCTGGCTTTCGGTCCCAGGATTGCCATATCCAAGAACCGTTGCGTCCTTGCCCTCGCCAGCCCTACATTTCGTTCCTCCATCAAACCCCCACACACCACTCCGAGGTCCTCATGTCCCTCCTGAAACAGAATCAAATCCTCGGCCCTCTCAATAATTTCGACATCGACCCCGTTCTTGGCCGCGCATGAGGATGCCAAGCTCGACTCGCCTCGGCCTGGGAGGAGTTTGAACAGATATGTAATCTCATCTTCCATTTCTTCAGCTTCCTCGTTGAGGCGAACATCCATGTGCGCAAGATCCACTCCCTCTTGCGATTCAAGAAGCCCGTTTTCGAAAATATCGTGGAAATGCGTTCCGACAAGTACTTTCGGCCGTTCCGAGCCGAGGTCGAGGAAATGGGCGAGATAGGCTGTAAAAAGAGCAGAGCCTGTCTCTGTCGATGTGCCCTTGCCGAACTCGTCCGCCAAGACCAGGCTGCGTCGGGTCGCAAAGTTGACTGTGAAAGCAGCTTGCTTGATATCGACCAGGAACGCACTTTCGTCGTCAACTACGGTTTCTCGTGTTGCGATACGGGTCAGGATTCGATCAGTGATTCCAATGATGGCACTCTTGGCTGGCACGTAGCTACCGATATGGGCCAAATACACGATGACGGCGATCTGTTTCATGTAGACGCTCTTCCCTGAGTTGTTTGGGCCTGTGAGGATCAGCATCGACGACCCTTCGCCTCGTTCATCGCCATCTGTGCTGCCTCCTTCAGTACCGCCCTCTCCGGATGTCTCGCCTTGCTGTGCACTGTGGTGTATCTCTCCATGTTCACTCGTGCCACATCCACTTCCTACACAGCTCCGATCCTCTGGTTCGTCGCAGCCAGATCCTCCCGCAAGAAAGCAGTCATTTGGGATGAAAGATGGAACCAGCAGTTCTTGCAGAGGATGCCGACCCCCTGTGATGTCAATGACATTGGAGTCCGTCATCTGGGGAGCTGACCATCCGTATTTTGCTGCAGCCAATGCAAGTGCTAGAATGCTGTCAAGCTCTCCGAAGAGCTCTGAGACAGTGATCAAGTGCTCTTCCTTCGCCAGAATCTCTGCAGTCAGGTTCAGCATGACGTTAATTTCCTCATCTGCCAAAGTTAGCCGATCTATATTCACTCCCGGGAAACGGCAAATGTTGATTCACCTGATATTTCAGTAGGTAAATGTCCATAATGAGAATCCAGGTCCACCATCTTGTTATTCTTGTAGTATGCAATTCCTTCGTGGACAAAACCGAGTTGCCAGTTATCGCCGACGGCATCATTCCCGTTGTAGATGCCTTCTCCTGATTCTCCATCCAGAGTTATTGCGGTGAAGAAGCCCAACTGCGGAATGATGGCGCAGTATTGTATATGGCAAGCAAAATGAGCGGGAACACCTTTCCTCAAAGCGTCCTCCACGCCGGGAAGCATTTTACATATTCGAGAAAATGTACGCCTCAGTTCGTCCAATATTTCACTGGCTCCTGTCCGAATTTCAGTACGGCCGTTTTCTTTGGATAGTTTGAAATCAATCGTCTTGAAGATCGTTTCGCCGACAGAGGTAAACATGCGAGGATCAATAGAGTCAAACACCTATCGAAGTCAGCGATACTGCGTGCCCAGCAAAAGGATAAGTTTGATGGATTATTCGCATTGTGCACTCACCCTCGCTAATATCTCCACGCTAGAATACCCCGATAACAACTTGATGGCCTCCCGAAGCTGAATAGAGATCATTGTAAATCGAAGCAATGCTCTCCATTCCTCGGTCCTGACGGATAGCTGACCCCGCACCCGATCAACACCCATCCTGACATAATGAAGAAGGGATTTAGTATTCTTGACCTTTCTCAACAGCTTTCGAATTGCCGTAGCCATCTCCTGGTTTTCTGGGTGGAGGAAAACGGCAATGGCTTGCTGTCGCCTTTCGATGGTGTCGATCTCGGTCGTCGGACGAAACAGCATCTGACGGAGCCTCAGTTTCCCCTGCGCTGTGCATGCCAGAGCCTGAAGCAAGCCACACACCGAGAGACTTTCTTTCGCCTTCGATTCTGAGTTGCTGGAGTACTGGAGCTGGGGATTGGGATGGAGCTCAGATTGGATGACTTGAAGGGAAATCAAAGCGTCCGCACTAATCAGCATCGTATCCTCTGGCGTGTTCATCCTGATAGATACCACTTGAAACGGGGAATGTTCTTCAGGGTCGAGGCACGATGCTTCGGCGGCTCTGCGACGGTCAATGTCGCCCAGAACGGCTCCAGCGCACCCAATGGATAGGTGGCTGTCCAAACTGATGCGTCGGGCGAGCCGTACAAGTTTCTGGTGGTCAGAAGAGTGAAACAGATTCATTGAATCATCGCCAGCTGGGAGGACTTCAATGGGATCTGGTGTGGCTTGTTCGAGGTCCAAGTTCGCCAAGACATCTCTTCCATTTTCGTAGTCGAACTCTGCAGACGCAAGATGTCGAAGAATATGCGATCCCTTTTCAGGATTTGATGCGTCATCATCCAGTCGTTGAGAGTCTCTCTCCAGCAGCTCGACAAGGTTTCCGGGTGCCCGATTCGGAACTATGACGGTGGTAGGTTGCACTCGAAGAAGGAGTGTATCGACAAGTTCGAGGCCACCCAAGGCAATATCCTCTTCGATATGGAGAGCCTCATCAATCGCGACGTAGTATGCGCAGCCAACCTTGCCATCCTTGTCGATGTCCACAGCCATGATAACCTCACTGTAGACGTCGTGGTCGACACTGTGCCCCCGGGCGCCAATCGTGGGGCCAGACCTTGTTGATAGATGATTGCCTGATTCCGCCAGCCCCCATTGTTCAGACGGTATAGAAGATACATCCTGCCGTTCGGGCGTGCGTGGAAATCGGAGGGCTGGGAATTTTCGGATCTCGCGCGTAGATGACGACGGCGCATAGAGGGGACTTGAACTCTCAATCGGGGTGGAACTGCTACTTTGAGGTCGAAGGGGGGCGAACGGAGTAGCTGGCCGCCTAGCAAGTCTTGGTGGTCGTGATGAATGCGATGAAGAGGACGTATACTTCCATGGCGAACGGGAAGATGAGTCACGTCTTCGCGACGAGCGGGAACCACCAGACGGACGGTTGCGCGGCGAACGGGACGAGCGTGATGAGCGGGGGAAAGAGGACGAGTGACCTCCGGATGACTGGCGGGATAAAACGGCAGTGGGCGATCCGCCATCCGTCGACGAGTCTCGATCGATACTTGTCGGGGATAACAAGTGAGATGCACTAGAGTACACACTTCGGGGGTTGCTATGGGAGTACATATCGAATACTCAATGAAGCTGGTGTCCAAGTTCATGAATTGTTGTTGACTGTCGCAGACTCAAGGACACCCGTGGAAAACGAAATGATTCAGCGGATGGGCAGGTTGCGCCTGCCCTTCCAAGATTCAAACGTGGTGAAGAAGATCCAGGGGAGTAGAGGAAGGAGCGACTCAACCAGGAGCATCGTTAGACGTCGCAACACGAATTATCGCCTACAAACACCCACCGACAACAGCTCGGAGAGATGGGGAGAGACAACCCGTTAATTTCATTTTTGGGTCATCAAGATGGTCGATATATTTAACCATCACTTGGCTTCTGACCTTCCCCCGCTCTTCACCCAGTTGGCGAACTCCTTTCTCTGTTTCCGGATATCGATGAAGCCAGGCCGAGTTTCGAGTGAGCGAAACGGATTGCCCACATAATCCCTATTCATCTCCCCGTCGTTGCCCATGAAGCCCTCAACTCCCTCCCGTTCCAGCTTGCCGGCCCAGACACGCCATTGAATCGGTCGCAAAGGGCGCGTCCCAGTAACAAGACCAAGGACAATAATGAATGTGGCGACAACTGTCTCGATTGCGATATCGATCGGGAGTGAAGCAGCGGCGGGCGTTGACGATGCTAATGTTGCGGCTGTAGCTCTGAATGACTGCAGGGAAGAGTGCTCCTGGGCGGAGTAGCAGCTAAGATTGATAGGTGGTCAGCTACGTTCTCTTCGCCGGCAAGACATATCCAGAAAGCTTACGCATGGGCAAGCAAAAGCCCACCAAGAGCAGTTATTGTCTTGGAGATCCAGGTCATTTTTGACAGGTTGGCAGGTTTGCGATATTGTGAACGCGCCTGAAGCTTCCAGAGGTGATGTCGATTGCGACGGATGCGGCTCCAAAGTGATCTGCGGCCCACTTCATTTATTCGCCCAATTAGAACCCCTGAATCTTCCAGGTTGCCCACAACCTCCCCTGCCGCAGGAGGAATCAACAACTCCTCCATGACCTTGTGAGTTTCGGTCATTGACGCCAGTTCGTTGAGGTACCTGTAGTCACCCAAATCTTTGGCTACTATTGTTCTTCTTTATTACTGGAGTCATTGAGCGCCGACCCCAAATTACCTAACATTCCCCCCTGGAATTTTGACGTCAGCCAGTCCACGTGCACCAAACAAGGGAGAGGGCAAGCGGTAGAAACCTGGAACCGGGGTCTAGGGCGTTGTTTGTCCTTTCCCAATGCCATCCGCAGCCTCAGATACTGCCAGACACATGGTGGCACCTGCCATTCTAAACGGTTGCCATTCTTATCTTAACGGCTGCCTGCATATTGAAACCTGCCCATGAATGCCAACAACCTGCGGCAACTTCAAGATCTCACAATCGCTTTGTTGCGTCTCGATTCTCCCCCAAATCCAAGACTGAACGCGCCGTTGTGACGGCCAAGAATAAAATATGAGAAAGCTATCGACGTCTAAAGGTCAATAAATACAAATCAATTCCGGTCTATTCCAAGGCATGGTAGGTCGCGCGAGCCGACCTACCGCCGCGGCATCCAAACTCCTTGCGCCCGCCCCCCAGTCTCTGTATGTGACCATGCCCGTCATTACGTGTTTGTCCGCTGACTACCTAGGTATGATATCACTTCCTAGCCACCTTCCATCTCAGGGCGCCTCTGCCCTCGCCGCGGATATATCACCCCAAATCTGCGGCTCATCTCCGCCGTCTTCAATGTGCCAATCGCCGGCATGTTGAAGGTACTGCGCCCGCTGCTCCACTGACAGACTTGGCTCAACTGATAGAGTCTCTTGCAATCCGGCCGCCTGCATGCCCATGCTGAAAGCGTCGGAAAACTGGCCGCCCTCGCCGTCTTCACCAATGGCGTGCTGACCATGCTGCCACGCCTGCTGGGCCCCAGAAGTCGGGCTGTCATAGTAAGCGGCCAGGTTATTCGTGTCATATGATGGCAGCGTCGGGTCGATGGGCTGCTCGAATCGTTGCGATGGTTGTTGATGCAACTGTTGACGCATCGGCTGGTGATGCATTTGCAGCAGCTGAGTGTCGTCGTACCGCGACGAATGCGGTAGTCGAAGCGGATCGGCTGCCGGTGGCGGGGTCTGGTTCTGATACTGGCTGGGGCTGTATTGTGAAAGCCCAAGGTGCTGCTGGTATGCGAAGTTTGGAGATGGCGTCTTTCGCATGATGAGGTCCTCGGTGAGGTTTCCATGCATGTTTCTTTGGTTGTGGATCTGCGTCTCATAATACATGCTTGACAGCTCGCGTTGGTCGTACGGTGCCGGCATCGGCTTTCCAGGGTTTGAGAAGTCGTACGCGGATCGGTTCGACTGTGGCGGCGCCATCCCTTGTTGGCCTCGATACTGGTACGAGGCATAACCGGAACGGGGCGGGATATAGTCGGCATCTGGGTCATAGTTGGGCGTTTTGGTCGCCGAGCGGCCACGGGAGTCGCGAGGAGTGTTCCATTGGTATCCTTCAAGGTCCGACTCCTCGCTATCATCAAACTTCTCCTCGGCGAACTTCTGTTTTTGGGGCTTCGCGGGCGTGAACTTATAGTCTGGGTGCGCTTTCTGGTGGTTGTCCCGCTCCAGGTCGGCCCATTGCTTGAACTGGGTTCGGATGTTGTCGGGCTCCATAGGCCAGCTCGAGCCGCAAACACGGGAGACGACCTGGTGGTTGTGCTGAGACGCCCACTCTTTCGCTCGCTGCTGGTACGCCTTCCTGTAGAGCATGAAGGCGTTCATGGGTCTCTTGATGCGGCCGGGGTTCTTGCCAGTCTCAACCTCAGCACGGCGTATCTCGGACGAGCGGTTCACGTACGACGCGATGTCGGCAACGGGGATTTGGGACTCCTTCGTCAACTCGCTCATTGGGCGGTCGAGGGTCGGCAGGTTCTTAACCGCCTTGCTTCGATCCTTTTTCTTCTTCTTCGACGGGGTCGACTTCCCAATCTTGGTGCTCTTGGGCCCCAGGGCTCTCGAGGCGGTTCGACTACCGCTTCGGGTGCTCAAGACGTCGGAAGCGCGCGATGGAGTGGGAGGCGATGTTGCCGGTGTGCTGTACGGTTGCGATGCCTTGGCAAGCTGTGTCAGACGGCTGGTCATTCTTTGGGGTGTTGGGAACTCACTTCGGGAACTGGACCATAGGGACTGCTCTCGTGTGAGTACACAGAGTGGTGATAGCCCTGCTGGAGTTTTTGTCAGCGGACCGAGCCTTACTGCTCCGGGACAGCACAGTGGCACTCACCGGATGACCTCCTCCACCTCGTTGGTACGGGAATGTCGTATCGTAACCCTGGGATTGGAACGATTGCGGGACTGGCGTTGCGTATCTCGACGTTGGCTGCGATTGCGCGTGGGCGTGTCCCATGGCAACAGACTCCTGGGGATGGGAGCCGTTTGGGTTCAGCTGCAACAATGTGTGGAGGTCTTGTACCATGGATTCTGTCCTCGACGGCGCCGGCGATGGAGGCGTGCTGTGTTCCATTTTCTGAAGGACTTTGGCGGGATCGGTTGCGTCCCGAAAGGGTCTCAATGGGGGGGGTTGTCGTGGACGACGCGCTATACAGCGCTCTGGCAACCAGATGGCCCTTGAGGCGATGTGTCGAAAGCTGAGGCGTTGTGGTCCTTCAAATAGCTCCCTGAATCAAGTTCAGGCTGATGCTTTGGCTACAAGGCAGCCCGGCAGGGAGGATGCGAGTTGGTATATGACGACTTCTGCGACAGCCGAAGCGCCAAGCTGAGCAGGTTTGCTGCTATCACGAGACGGACACAGTCAAGCTAGGGGCTCTGTGAACGTGAGGCGGGCTCCCAGTGGAAGCTGCTCACCGCAACCCTTCAGTGAGGCGACCGGCGAGTGAAGTTGGATTTGCGGCAGGCGTGCTGTGCATGTGTGAGGCGACTCAGGCCTGGGACGCTGCAGGAGGCGGTGTCAGGGGAGGAGGGGGGTGCGTGGTGTCTCTTGTCGGCTGTAGCTCTGCAACAGTCGGTGATGGTGCTCAAGCCACACTTCTTTGCGAAAGGAAAGATGCCTCGCATATGCCAGCAAGGATGCTGTGTTGTCGTCGCAGCCCAAGACGAGGTGTTGGGGGTTGAGTCGTCCGGCCGGGCAGACTCTTACAGGTTGCCACGAGTGGGCGCTTGGAATAGCTCAGGCTGCTGCCCTAGGAGTGTGAGGTGGTTTCCTGACCTCCTGGTCCCTTTGTTCGAGGCCCTGCAACGGCGGGGAGGGAAAGGGCACGGTTGGGCGGCGGGCGGTGATGGGCTCTGCCCTCTGTGAATGAGATACGACAGGTAGATCTTTGTCTAAGACAGGATCTGGAAGGCTCGTGGGAAAAAAGAAGAGAGAGCATATGTATTTGAAGGTTCTTTATTCGCCCGTCCCGGCCCAGGCTGCCCGCGGCGATGCTTCCACGGTCAGAGGACCCGCCGTTTTCGGAAGCGGGTGAGGTGCGGGCGTGCCGGGAGCATCTTCTCTGCCAGAAGACGTCGTGGGATGGGCTCTCCAGGAGGAGTACCCTGGCTTGGCTCGGCTCGGGCTCGGAGAGCCACAGGGAGAGGAAAACACACCTCCCTCGTGTCCCCTGACGCCTTTGCCCCTTACGGTTCGGGGCAAGAGCATACCTTCGCTGGGTCTGGTGGGAGAGCAAACCGCGACGGGGACGCCCAACTCCGGGCATTCGGCAGCGGTGGGATGCCGGTGGGTACATGGGTACTGCCAGGCGCTGCACGCATCCGGACGCGCGCCCTGGCAGGTTTTGCAAAAGACGTACCACACTTCCACACTTCCACTTCCACGCCTCCACATGTTCGCGCAGACACCCGAGCCCTACGGTTGAGCCGCCGTCTTCTCGAACAGGAGCCATAAGCGAGGACTCGTCCAAGCTTCCGTGTAATTATTATGACATCCTTGGTATGGGGTGCTGGGGTGGTGGTGATGGTGGTGGTGGTACCCGAGAAGCGCTGGAATGTGGTCGGTTGCTCCCGGAAACAGTCTCGCACACTGGCATGAGCAACGGCCCACGAGGCGATGGGGACTTGCCCTCGCGTTCCTCTGAATCAATGAAACCAGATCCGGGCTTTCGGTACCTGTTGTTGTTGTCGTCGTCGTCGTACTGTCTTCCCACATGAGCCCTCTCTCTCCCTTTCGTTTTTTTCCCCCTTCCTGCCGCCCCTTCGCCCACCGGCGCGCATGTCGATGCGCACACATACACGCACACATATGGCTGTGAGCAGGCAAACTCACTCAGGCAGCCTGAGCAGCCTGCCCACTTCGCGGCAGGAAGGAGAATCTGCCAAATCTGACCTGGGGTTGGCTTGGGCGGTGGTCGTGGTGGGTCCCTTGGCTGCAAGCCGCAACGGATGGCTGCATTAGCTCGCGACTGTTTGAACGTCTGTCGCACAACGACATCGTCTAGAGCGAGCGAATCCGCGAACCCCAAGAGGGCATTCTGCACCTGGAGCTGTCTCGTCGGTTGCTTGCCCCTACTGGCTTTATACCTCTTCACGCACAAGACAGCAGATGTAAGGCACCGACCGCCTGGGAAAAGAAGAGCGATGAATGGATTCAGGGGCTGAAAGAGACCCTTCTTGTTCGGTAGATAAGGTAGGATGAAGGACAACACTCTACTTTGTTGAGTCTCCCCACTGCAATTTCCATTGAGAAGTGCGTGGTGGTTGTGCGTGTGCCTCACCAGAGGGTGAGCAATTCACCGACACAACTAACACCTCATGCAGCCGCCCATCGATACCAAACTTGCAACGCCTGACTTCTCCGCCCCCGTAATCTTGTTCAATGCGATCCTGCATCTCTCTAGCTTCTTGACTGGGTTGTCTCAAGCTTAGGCCAGTGGTTCGTGCCAGCTGTTTGGACAAGCAGGTGATATCTCACTTTTCAGGTTCGGGCGTGACTCTTGTTTTTCTGTGAGTGCGAGGTCCACGCCGCCATTTCGGTTGTCTCCGCGGTGTGTGTTAGCTCTAGGTGAGCGAGATTGGGGGGATGGGCAGGCAAGTTCTTGGCTGACAAGTCAAGTCTGCTTGGGCCGACCTGATATCGCAGAGAGCGGTGTTTCGCCATGACCCCCCTCCACAAACAGACGAAATGGAGATGATCTCGCTGAAAATTGGGTTATCTAAACACATCTATTTCCACTGGTCAACCTCCCACTGTGCGTGTGTGTGCTACATTGAACGCCAAACCGTTGAGGGGTTCCTCCCTTCCCGACAGTGTGGGGTTCACCATACCTCAGTTCCCCTCCAAACCAGGGGCAGCAAACAAAGCCATAGGCCCGAATGTAAAATACTCCCCCTAAAAACACTACAATCAAATACCTCGCACGCTCGGCGAATGATATCTCCAATGGTTAGCCATGTAATACCAGAGCAACCCAAGGCAAAAAGAAACCATCGAGGTTATGCCTTCTCCAAAGACACTGCTCTAGGAGGCTCAGCAGACTTGACGGGTGGTGTCAAGATTTGTTGATGCGGCGAGGGAGACAGGGCTGCCGGCGGGAAGATTGCCGAAAAGCTGCTCGCTGCTGATGGGGTCGTAAAGCTGCCCGTATTGCCCTTGCCTTGAGGTTGTGGCGTCGGAGGCTGTTGCTTTGTTGGCGATAAACCCGCGTGAGGAGGCAGAAGTGGTGAACCATTACCCCTGCCCTCCGAAGAGCTGGGATGGGCCGGAGTCAGGTGTGGCAGGGATGCTGGAGCAGAACTTCCCGCTTCTGCCGCCTCGGGCTCGGTGTTCTTTGTCGATGGCGGCGAGGCCACCCGTGTGGGCTGCTTGGATGGCGAAATGCCATTTCCGTTTCCGGCGAGCTCAGACGAAGCGGGGCCATTACTTATAGTATTATAGCTCCTCGACTTATCGAACGATATCGGAGGAGACAGTGTTGGGTGCGGCGACGAGAACGGATGCTTATCAATCCTGTTTGGCGAAAACTTGGTGGAAACGACGTCGACGGCAAGCCGGCCAGCTCCGTTTGCCTGATGGATTGACTCGGCTGACTCAGCCTTGAGGCCGTCCTGGGAACCGTTGGGAGTTTGGTTGACGGTAGTGGAAGGTCGGATGGGACTCGAAGGCGCGACGAGGGGGGGTAACGCCTCGGTGGTGCGTTGGACAGGCGGGCTTGAGCTCCCGGCTTGTGGTGATGAGTCTGTTTTGTTGACTTTGATCTTGATGATGCGAGGTCGTTGTTCCTTCATTTCCTGTTCGCGCGTGCGACACGGAGTACAGACGAAGTGGAAGTCGTCTTTCTCAGCCTCGTCTTCCCCGATGCCCAAGCACTTGCTATGCTGCCAGACGTTGCACTTCTCACACGCCACGCTATGGGTTCCGTCGTCAACTTGCCCATAGAACCCACAGACGCAATCGAAAATCCAGTCGTCCTCCTCCTCTTCAATCTCTTTCAGAGCCTGTTTGGCCTTCTCGATCTCGACAAGTCGCCTGCGTTCTGACATGCGACCCGGGCCGGTGCTGGTCGACTTGCTGTCCTCGGACAGTTGGGCCAACTCTTCTTCGTGTTGAAGACGCCGCGTTTCTCGTTCCCGTAACCGCTGCTCCCTGGACATCAGCCGCTTGTCCCTCTCGCGCTCCATTTTCAGGCGTTGGGCTTCCTCCTTCCGTCTCGCTGCCTCTTCCTCTTGCCGCTTGCGTTCTTCTTCGCGAGCCTGCTCCTGGGCCCTCTGCTGCTCGGCCTTCCCCGCAAGTCGGCTGGATCTTTTGGCGTGTGCTAGTTTCTCTAGATTGAGCAATTCCTTCTCCCGTTGAAGTTGTTTCTTCTTTCTTGACTCCTCCTGCTTTTCCAGAATCGGGACAAGGTGATCCAAGAGCTGAGTTTTCAACACCCCCTCGTTGCTGCCCTTGGAATTTTTGAGGCCAGATACAAATTGCTGCACCTCATCAAGGGTGACGGCAATGCACTCCCACTTCATTCCGCCGAGCCCATCATCTTCAGGCTCGGGTACAGCGCCATGTTCGGACTCCTCGTCACCTGCGTCTTCAGCATCGCTGGATACCGCGGCGGATACGCGCCGTCTCTTGCTCGACCGCTGCGCAGCTTTCGCCTTCTTGGTATTTTTCTTGGGCTTGGGCGCCGGAGGGGGCGCTTCGGTCAGACGGTAAATTCGGTTGTCATCGAGAACGAAATATGTGCGATCAACCTCATCCCATCCGTATGGTTCAATTCTCTGCAGGCCGTCAGCATATGTGTTCGGTTGAGCTTCAAAGGCGCCAAGTGCAGACTGACCCAGTTTGTTTGGTCTTGATCCTTTTGCTCCTCGGTTTTCTCCCTTAGCCGCTCGGGGTTCATCATAATGATCTGCGTCATTGCCTGCAGTACGCGAATCTAGTAACCAGAAAGTGGCTTAGTTGATTGTTCTCGTGCTGTACTCAATGCAGGAATAGCTGCCCACCTTGGTAAACACGTCGAAATCGGCGAATTTGAGGGGCGCTTCTTCGGTTCCAAACGGATTTTTCTCCGGTGCCTTTGCCAAAAACTGCCTTCTCGTGTATTCGTCAAAGAGATCATGCCTAGTCCAGGTCAGCTGGGGATTGTAACCGGGAGCCGGAGCGCACGCACGTCAAGCCTCGGTGCGATGAGATGAACTTGAGGAAACAAAGGCCAATATCCTGCAAAGCAGGGGCCCCCGGCTTTAGGCATTCCGCCTCGAGATCCTGCGATGAATAAAGCGTAAGAATATTGCTACGAAAAGATAGCGCGGCGCATGGAGCCGCTGCGATGTAGCATACCTCGATGTCGAGATCGTCGTCCATCTTGAGCGCCTTCCCAAACAAGAGGATAAACTGGAAGAGATTGGCAAACTGCCACATATTCCTGATTCGGTGAAGCATCGATGGCGGTGCTGGCGACTCGACTTTCTCCGTTTCGACCTCCCGCAGGGAGCGTTTGCGCGCCGCCGGCATCTTGCCCGACTCTGTGCAAGTGTGTCTCGTGGTGTGGTGCAACGGTGCGCGGTAACGCTTAGACGCTTTTGAGATTCGCAAGGCCTGAAAATTAGCTCATAGCAAGATATTGTGGTGCACGGTGGGTTAAAGCGAAAGAGAAAGCAATGTTGCAAAGGAGGGTGAAGTTGGGAACGCGGCGATTGACGTGATATTCTTTGGAAAGTTTGCGCGCGATGACAGCTTAGTTTTGGCGCGGCGAGACGCGACAATCGACGCCGCCCTATGGGCGCCCCACTTCAGACAAGGGTCCCCGCCCAGCTCCACCATTTTGAGCCTCCCAATCAGACTACAACAATGCAGACGCAGGCCTTATGAAGGCTTAGTTCATTGTTGTCACGCCTCGGGGTTTCCCTCATATCACTTCATAATAATTAAGACTTGGAAACATCTGACAATGTCTTTTGGACTTTATTGCGACTCGAGTAACGCCCAGCAGTTCTTAGGCCTGGTTATCCATCTGCCTCTGCCCTTTCACTTCCAGATTGCCCACCTAAAGGTCGCAGGATGTGTGTGCCTCGCGGCTCATGTCTTGTCCACTCATGCCGTACTTCGCTACTCAGCATCGATTCTTGGGGACTTGTTATACCAAGGTATTCCAGTCATCTGAGTGTACCAAATACCTCCTTCCCCACGCTCTGAGACAGACGGGATGCATCATCGTCAGCGAGCTGTTCTTCCCGTTTCACTCATGACGCTGGTGAGGTTGAGTGCTCTCTTATCAACTGCAACGGAACTCCTCCTAGTCAATTGCTTGGCAGCGCTGGATCTAAAGTTGACGTTTCAGATTGGGTGTGAGGCTGGAATGAGGATATCCATGTGGGCGTCGTGGATTGGGGGTGACTGGACAGCATGAAGAATCAAGTTCAGCCTCTGCATTGTTGTTAGCGTTCAAGTAAGCCCATGTTACCATGGTGGCTTTCAACTGCTAGCCGTGCCGGCTGATGACTCTGGGCTTCAATATCGGCCTGCTGGCTGACCTTGGAGGTGCTGCCTTTAGATACCCCTGAATAGAACGCCAAGACATTAGCGGCACCGTTGTTACAGGCTAACCCAGCGGAGTCAGCACGGTTTGCGTCCAATCAAACAGCTAGATGGTTCTCGCACTGTCCCGTTGAAAGCGCCTGGTGTGGACAGCAACCAAAATTGACATCGCGTCGAGACCCACAGTGCATCACGACACTGTAGAGATGCCCGTTGTTCTCCTGGGCTGGTGGGGGCTGAGCTGAACGAAGTCAACATCTCTCCCCCTTCTAAGCCCGAAAGACCAACCAGCTCTTGAGTTTGCGGCACAGTCAATCTGATCATTCGACCCTTACCGGCACCCGAAGAAGCCAGTGTCGCAATCGAGCCGCCCCGTATTGTCACCACAACGGCCATATTGTTGCGTCTGACTGGGGCCACCCCAAGACGGAATACTACACTGGAGAGTAAGCGATTCGATCGCGCGTTTCAATCGACGGTCCAGCAAGCAATTACCGCCCTGCTCGCGACCAAATCTTCGATCGGATCTTCCGAGAAACACGACAACCTTCTTATAATGCCTATGTCTCGAAACTGCAAACGAATGCGCTAAGCGCGCCGCGCGCAATCTTTCTTCAGTGCCCAGCAGCAGCACTGGCTTGATTTGACAACATGAGCGGCCACATGCCGCCCGATCCCCGTCGAGTCTCGAACCCCTCCGCCTCCACGCCGCAGTCGATACCGCTACGCGATCTCCAGCGCTCATCCGACGGGTTTGAGCCATCGTATGGGGGACATTCGGCGGGAAGCGGAGCGGTCGCAGGCTCGTCGCAGCAACATCACGATGGGCAACACGGCAGCAGAGGGCGGGAGCCCTCGCCAGCACCATTGCCCATGTCCTCCAACCTCCCCGGGCTTTCGACGTACTGGGAACACCCGTATCCTATGCCCCCCGACGACATCAGCGGAAACACCTCCCCAATAGACCACATGGCTCTACAGTTTGCGCTTCCTCCCGACATCCATTCCAGCGAACCGTACCAAACACCTAAACCCTACTACGAGGAGCGAGCCGATACTGATTCTGTCGAGTCGGATAGGGCGCCTTTGAAACCTTTGGCGCAGGCAATGGGTGGCCTGGAGCCCCCTGACGCGGAAGCAGCACCGCGGGATAGTTTCCAGACCGTGTCCGATATGGGAAACAGCCCTGCCCGGGGAGGGAGGAACACACAGATGCTGGGATTTGACTTGGAGCCAGGATTTGGGTCAACTCGGCCCCGCAGCTTTGGTGACACTCTAGCGCCCGGGGACAGCAACCGCAGGTCTCGGTCTCCCTCGACTAGCGGCGCCTTGTCCAGGGCTGGCTCTATCATGAGGGCTATGTCCCAACGAGTGGTCATGATCAGCGGCGAGACTGATTTGGTCGAACAGCAAGCACGGAGGGAGCGCTCACGTTCGCCAAGCGCTGACGGTGGCCGACCAGGTCACGTATCGGCACCCATGCTTGTTGATACGGAGTACCCATCTCAACTCTTCCGCATGCCTTCGGAGAAAGACGAGGCACGCGAAGCGGTGCGGCCGGCTGAGCCGTTTACATTTACACCACGACCCCACATCCCGCAACCGAACCCCCTGAAGGGAAACTCTTTAGGCATCTTCTCGCCGGAAAATGACCTACGAAAACGACTCTGTGATTTACTAGTCAGTCCGTGGGTGGAGCCGCTCATCTTGATCCTGATCATATTGCAAGCGGTTCTTCTCGCCGTGGAGGCCGCACCAGATGTCTTCAAAGCAGGCAACGCCCGTCCAGAGCGCTGGGGTGGCACCCCCATCGAATGGGCCATCTTTGGCCTCTTCATCGTCTTCACCCTGGAGTTGGTAGCCAGGATCATCGTCTCAGGACTTATAATCAACGCTCCCGAGTATGCCCCTGCCAAGAGCAAGCGCCGCATCAGGGAAAGAATCGCAGAGCAGTACCGCGTTATTTTCCAACCCCAGCGTCACAGATCGGTTCGTCAACCTCGCCCAGATCACTTCGCGCCGACGACGTTCGCGAGATCATTCACCATGAAACCGGGCCAAAATGCCATGGGCACGTTGGAAGAGCAGCTGCGGCTTCACCTGGCCCGCAGGGCGTTCTTGAGGCACGGTTTCAACAGACTCGACTTTGTAGCTGTGGTTTCATTTTGGATCTCTTTCGGGCTCAGCATTACCGGCCTGGAGAGCAAACACCACATATATGTGTTTCGGATGCTGAGTTGTTTGCGCATTGTTCGGCTCCTCGCTCTCACCAAGGGCAATCTTGTCAGTTTCTGCTCTCAACCTTGAACTCAACGCGTCCTGACTGACCGGGCGTATAGATTATTCTCCGAAGTCTCAAGAAAGCCGCACCACTCTTAGTCAGGGTTTCGTTCTTGATGGGCTTTTTCTGGCTCATATTTGCGATTGTTGGTGTGCAAAGCTTCAAATCGAGCTTGGGCCGGCAGTGCACCTGGATCGATCCCGAGGACCCGTCAAATTTCAGTGCCTCGTTTTCACCCAGTTTCTCATTCTGCGGAGGATATCTCAATGCAACTACGGGCGAGACCAAACCGTGGGTCTTGGCCCCGAGCGGTAACCTGTCTGAGCTGGAGCCCGGAGCCCGGACAGCAAAAGGCTTCATTTGCCCGAAAGGATCGATATGCCTTCAGCAGGAAAACCCGTACAATGGAACGGTAAACTTCGATGACATTGGACACTCTCTGGAGCTGGTCTTCGTCATCATGAGCGCCAACACCTTCTCCGATCTGATGTACTACACGGTCAGCTCGGACTTCCTGCCAGCCGCTCTCTTCTTCGGCGCCGGCATCATCATCATGATGCTCTGGATGACCAACTTGCTCATTGCCGTCATCACGGCGTCGTTCCAAGTTATCAGGGAAGAGTCGAAAGCGAGCGCATTCGCTGCGGACGAACCAGCGTACGCGCCAGCCCATAAGGAAGAGAGTCTACGACGACTGTCCGCGCTTCAGCGCGTCTACAACAAGGTTTACTGGATCTGGGTTCTCGCCATCACGTATGATCTCCTCGTCATGGCTTTTCGGAGCTCCAGGATGCCAGCAAGCCGCGAAGCTTTTATCAACACATCAGAAGTAGTCGTGACAATTTTCCTGGACGTCGAGATAGCCATTAGACTTGCTGCAGACCCCAAGGGCTTCCACCGCAAAGGGCGCAATCTATTCGACCTCGGACTCGCTGTCGTCACCACCATCATCCTCATCCCGGTCATTCGCAACTCGGGCCAACCCTACGAATGGCTTACCGTCTTCCAGATCCTCCGCGCTTACCGCGTCGTCCTGGCCATCCCGATGACTAGGAAGCTGATTCAGTTGGTACTGGGCAACGTGACAGGTATTGGCAACTTGATGTTGTTTGTCTTCCTCATCACGTTTTTGATGGCGATATTTGCCACCCAGCTGTTCCGCGGGCAGATTCCGGCCCAGGATGCAGAGGGGGAAGACATCAGGATCCCTTTCAACACCATATACAACTCCTTTCTGGGCATGTATCAGATCCTCTCGAGCGAGGACTGGACATCCATCCTCTACACCGTCACGTCTTTCACCACCGCAGTCAGCACGGCATGGATCGGCGCCGTGTTCTTGATCGGCTGGTTCATTCTCTCATACTTTATTTTGATCAACATGTTCATTGCCGTCATTCAGGAGAACTTTGATGTCGGAGAGGATATGAAGCGGCTCGAGCAGGTCAAAGCCTTCCTCCAGCGCAAGGAACTGGGCACTTCTGGAAATCTTGCGCTGTCCAAAGTTTTCAACTTTGGAAAGTCGAAGGGGCGACAAGACCCCTTGGACTACGGGCCGGCGATGGCAGAGATGCTGCTGAAGGAGGCAGTTGTCCGCGAGTTTTTGGACGAGTCTATGGATCCCCTCCAAGAATCGCCCAACGGCAGCCAGTCACCGCCCCAAATGGGCGGAGGTGGGATCTCAGAGGTCAAGCTTGGGCTGCTCTCGTCGGCGTGGGGAAAGATCATTGCGGCTGTCACTAGTCGGGAGCCCAACCCCTTTTACTCCAACGTTCGATTCGATGGGCCTGGCGATACTCTAGATCCTCGGCAGATGGCCCGGCAAGCTGTTCACGCCACATCGGCGCGCCGCAAAGCTCAGCGAGAGTACCTCATTCGACATCCCAACTACAACACTTCGCTGTTCATATTCAAGCCTCGAAACCCCATTAGGAGGCTTTGCCAGCAGATCGTTGGCCCCGCTCGTGGCTCGGAGCGATTCGATGGTGTGCAGCCGAACAAATACGCTTGGTACACCTTCTCGGCGGTCATCTACGCCGCCATCGTAGCCATGGTGATCCTCGCCTGCATCACCACCCCGTTATACCAAAAGGAATACTTCCAAACTCACACCTTCAGCATAATGAACTGGTTCGTCTGGACCGACACAGCCTTCGCAATGGTCTTCACGTTCGAAGCTCTCATCAAGATCATTGCAGATGGCTTCTTCTGGGCTCCGAACGCGTACTTCCGGAGCACCTGGGGTGTCATCGACGCCATTGTTCTCATCACACTGTGGATCAATGTTGTCACCCTCTTCACCCGAGACGGGGCCGTGTCCCGAGCTGTGGGCGCCTTCAAGGCACTCAGGGCCTTGCGCCTGCTCAACGTCAGCGACAGCGCCAGAGAGACGTTTCACTCCCTTTTGATTGTAGGGGGTTGGAAGATTCTCAGTGTGAGTGGCTGCTATCATTCCATATCTATTTCTAGGCGAGGCTTGCTAACATGCCATCCCTGCAGGCTGCCTTTGTCTCAATGTCGCTGCTCATCCCTTTCGCGCTGTACGCCCTGAATCTATTCAACGGCAAGCTTGCCGCTTGCAATGACGCGTCAGGCGTCATTTTGCGCCTCGAGGACTGCACTGGCGAATACAACAGCACTCCCTTCAACGGCAATTGGGAGGTGCTGGCTCCGAGGACCGCGGCTAACCCGTTCTTCAACTTTGACGACTTCGGCTCTTCTCTCTTCATCCTCTTCCAAATCGTGAGCCAAGAGGCGTGGGTGGATGTGTCGTTCGCGGTCCAGGCCATCACCGGCCAGGGTCTACAGCCCCAGCCAGGCCCCCCTTTTCAGAACCAAGGAAACGCTCTGTTCTTCGTCATCTTCAACCTCATGGCAACCGTCTTTGTCCTTACGCTCTTCATTTCGGTGTTCATGAGAAACTACACGGAACAGACCGGCGTTGCCTTCTTGACTGCCGAGCAACGCTCGTGGCTCGAGCTCCGAAAGCTGCTTCGCCAGATTTCGCCGTCAAAGAGCGCGTACGATGATAAAAAGCACAAGTGGAAAATGTGGTGCCATAAGCGCGCGATTGAGAAGCGCGGCAAATGGTACATGGCGATCACCACGGTCCTTGTCTTCCATCTGATCCTTCTTCTCGCCGAGTTCTACGGCGAACCCGTTTGGTGGACGCGTGCCAGGGACGTCTTGTTTCTGGTCTTTACGCTGATCTACATTGCTAACATTGTCGTTCGCATTGTCGGCCTTGGGTGGACACGCTTTCGGAAGAGCTCCTGGGACTTGTTCTCTCTGGTTGCCGTCGTGGGCGCCTTTGCCACGTCGGTGCTCTTCCTCACGGACCAGATGCAGGACACGTACATCCAACTACATAAGTTCTTCTTGGTGGCGCTCGTCCTCCTCTTGATTCCGCGGAACGATGCCCTCGATCAGCTATTCAAGACGGCGGCAGCCAGTCTTAGGACCATTGGAAGCCTGCTTGCCACCTGGCTCGTGTTCTTCTTGGTCTTCGCCATCGCCCTGACGCAAACGTTCAGTCTCACGAGATTTGGAGGCGAAGAGGACGCCAACATCAACTTCCGCACCGTGCCACAGGCCCTTATCCTCCTCTTTAGGTTCAGCTGCGGAGAAGGCTGGAATGAGGTCATGGAAGACTTTGCCCAGATCAAGCCGCCGTTCTGCGTTGAAGGGGACTTCTTCGACAGCGACTGCGGCAGCACCGCGTGGGCCAGAGTCCTGTTCGTCGCGTGGAACATCATCAGCATGTACCTCTTTGTCAGCTTGTTTGTCTCTCTGATATACGAGAGCTTCTCGTACGTGTACCAGCGGACCAGTGGTCTGGCCGTGGTCGATCGAGACGAAATCCGACGGTTCAAGGAGGCATGGCGCAGCGTTGATCCATCGGGAACAGGGTTCATCAGCAAGGAGGCATTCCCGCGGCTGCTGGGCGAGCTGTCTGGCGTGTTTGAAATGCGCATCTACGATGCCAACGATTCGGTGCACTCCATTCTTGATGATGTTCGCGGTGGAGGCGACGGGGCCAGCATCAGGCATCAGTCGATGATGAGCACCAGCCAGTATTCGACTGGCATCGACCTAAAAAAACTGAACGAGCGACTGGCAAAGATCGATGTCGCCCAGGTGCGAGAGCGGCGGCGCCGGTTCAACATCTTCTTTGAGGAAGTCATGGTCTCGGCTGATCCGGAAAGGGGCATCTCCTTCACTACGGTGCTGATGATTTTGGCGCACTACAACATCATCAGCGATAGCAAGAGTCTACGGTATGTTTACTATCTTTGGCGGCATCCCCCCCTCCCCCCAAGTCAATGCTGACATTGCACCCCAGTCTCGAAGAGTTCCTACGCCGCCGCGCGCGGCTCCAGCGCGTCGAAGAGGAAGTGCGTCGCCGCATTGTGCTAGGCTTCTTCGACATGCTCTACTATTCGCGCATCTTCAAGCGGCGCATGGAACACAAGAACTCGGCGCGCATGACAGCCATCCCGCAGCTGGACGTCCCCGAGATTCTTGTGGACAACGAGGAAGAAAGGGCCGATCGCCAGGCAGGAAAGAGCAGCAGCGCAGCGCCCCCTAGCCCTGGAGGGGCCGGCGACTTTCTCTCAGCCAACGATGCCCACACCCACCATCGCAGTTGGTCAGGGGTGAGCGCTGACCTCTCGTCGTTTGATACGTCGTACGGCCATCCGCTTGCGAGCCCGGCCACGGGGGCGGGCTCGCCGGGCCATCGGAACCAGCCCAGCGCGTTCAGTTTTGAGGTACACGAGCCTACGGATGATCCTCCGGAAGGCAGCCAGGGGTCGAGAGACGACCACCGCGGCAGTTCGGTCAGCCCGGCGCAAGTCCGAGAAATGCTGGATGACTCGGTTTGGATGGCCAGCATTAGAAGGAGCGCAACGATGAAGAGAAACAACTGGGGAGGCGGCGCAGGGAGTTTCTGATTACAATTGGGGGCAAAATGTTGGTCTTGTTAGTCCGGCGGCAGCAATCTGTAATCTGTCATTGGCTTATTGGTGATTGGTTTGGTCAGTTGGTTGGTTGAGCGGGCGTTTAGTATATGGGGGCGGCGTTTTGGGTTGCAAGTCACAAAGGTTTGGATTGATCCAAATCAGCTACATGAGTGATGATGAATATGGAGGGAGTTACATAGCACAAGCACTGGGGTTGGCGTGAGAGCGGGCGGTAATACCAGATCTAGACTTTATTTTCCTCGCTCAAGGCGTATTCCCTTTTTCAGTCTGTACTATGCTAGGTACTCGGCAGCACATAGGTGTACTACACACGGCTCGAGAACAATACAGGCAACGCCATTGTCAACTCAAACACCCACCCCTCTTTCGATCTCGGGGTCTTCCTTCTGGAGAGATAGCGCACTACACTGAAACGCGATCGTCTGATATTTTTGGTGTCAAGACCGTGAAGGGGACACTGCCACTGTGATAACCACTGGGTCGCACTCGCTATGGTCTGCTGCCGCATGATGTGATCGCCTGCAGATGCCGTCCCCAGCCGGGTACGAAGGACTGCGGTGATAAAGCATTGCGAACTGATCTGAAGGCGGGTTTATGCTGGAGAATGCAGCTTCTCCGGCAGCAGTGGTCGGCTCTTGTTGCCTTGAGCTTTGCACCCCCTTGCGGTGCCATGATGAAGGCGAGGAGTTGTGACAACGACCCTGATGCATGCTCGGCTAGTTACACCCGACCTTTGGTCTCGCCCTTTTCATGTTCGGCCTCTTTTCACAGCTCATCCCCAAGGATCTCTCAGAAGAGAATTATGCCACTGTGGATTGTTGTTGGTCGAGCAGATTCCAGAAAGCTTCCATGAGAGTTTGAGCATGAATATTGACAATTCTTGATCCACTGACGAGCTCGACTCGGTCACAAGACTGTCTTTGTTATATTGGCGGGGTTAGGGCATTGATGTGAAACACGCAACCCTTCCATCACAACCCGCACCCCCCTTCACCAAGCTCGGGAATGGTATTGACTGTGCACTAACAGCCTACCAACTAAAACACGCGGCCAAGTGGTAGTGCGACGAGAAGTGACTCGTCCCAACTGGAAGGCGATCACACATCGCGAGCAGGGCCCGAGCCACCCCTTTTGTCTGGAAGTTCGAGGTCCCCATGGCCGGCCCCAGCCGATGCAGGCACAGCAGGGCCCGATCGCTTGGTGAAGGGTGCCGGTCAACCAAGCTGGCCGCCCACAGTTCGATGGAACAGCTCCAAAATCTCCTCCAGCTCGACTCTGGCACCATTTTGACAGACCATCCATCGGATCATCGGCGAAGAAGAGAGTCCAAGTGCCATTGTCTTTGTTGAGTCGTCCGAATTTTTCTTGTCACAGTCGGCTGAGAGAAACCGAGGCGTTGTTTCAACGGAGACGGGGAAGCAACGCACGTTTCACCACTCCTTCCACTTCCCCCGGCAAGCTCCACCTTCAAAACGAAAAACCCCCAACCCTCGCCCAAAGCAGAAACAGCACGTCAGTGCCCGCGCAGCTCGCTGCGCAGCAGCCCCGTCCAAGGCGACATCTTGATACGCACTCGAGGGGCGCACCCTTGGCGAGGGTCCTAATGGACCCTGCGAAAGGCATGAGAATGGGAGAAGCTCCCTGCACATCACCTCCCCTGTTGCCTCCCCTGCGCATACCAAAGGCTCGTTAAGGGAACCCCCTTCCGTTCCGTCGTCAGGATTCTTGCATGAGCGATGTCTAGCGGGGGCCCTTGGCTGGCTGTGCGAGCGAATCCGTGTTTTTCTTTCGCAGGTGTTCCCTTTTCAAATCCAGCTACTCCCTGTCTGAGAGCGAGCAGTGCTATTCCTGCACTCCTTGTTTCTACCTCCGTAGGAAAGGCTCCCTGCCGTGTGTTGAACCCCCCCCCTTCCCCTGGCTGCCCCTCCGTCTCGCCGCCGCTCCCGTCTTGCGGACAACAGGCATTACTTAAGGCATCATCCTGCCCATACATGATCGCCGACCGTCTTCTTGTCCCTTTCAGCCCGCGCTCCGCCTTCAGTTTTTACACGGCGTTGTTACCGTCTGCGTTGTTGTTGCTGCTGCGAGCATCTCTGTATCTCGACCTTCCCCAGGCCAGATCGTCCAATCTTTCTACAGATATCTACCAAAGAACCAACCTTCGTTATCATCTACGGACCGTCGTTCGCTGGCCACGGGAAAGACTTTGCTTTGCTAGGCTGGACCTCCCACATTCACTTCAACACAAAACACACATTTTTAAACCAAAAACCACCACCACCGCCACCAACATGCAGCCCTCCCGATTCCACAGCATCGCCGCGCGCTTCTCGCCGCATAACATCCGAACCTCGTTCCGGAGGTCGTCCTCGGCGTCGTCCCGAGCAAGCACGAGCACAGATCGGGACTCGTTCATCTCGACGGCCAGCTCGCCCGTCAGCACCATCAACAGCATCATCTTCCGGCAAAAGTCGATGATGAACCTGGACGACGAGGAGGAGCGCCGAGAGCTGAACATCCTCGAGCCAAGACCAGAGCTGTCCTTCTGCAGCCTGGAAGAGCGCATGGGGTCGTTCTAAGCTGTGCCATGCACGCATGCATGGTCGATGGCATCAGAGTGGTGATGATGGTTCCGATCCACCCAAGTGGTGGTTCGTGGGATCGCTTCTTTTCTTCGCCCGGGACGGCATCACATCGCTGCGGTCCCGGAGCAACACTTTACACTACTTCCCGTTTCACCGGGCCGGAAAGAGACTACGGAGTATGACACGACGCGCAACGAGCTAATAATGCGGACGCAACAAGCGCACACACAACATGGGACGGTTGGACTGGGTTATGCTTACAACTATTTGACTTGGGGCGGGACAAACGGCGTTCAACTGGGCCACCATGGCAAACTTGGGGAGTTTATGTGGCACAATCGCTTTAGTATTTAGAGGGGTAGTATGTAGGGGGAGTGTCTATTGCTGTCAAGTATTGATGGCATAGGCGAGAGGAGAAAAATGCAAAGTGAACCTTTTTTTGTCATCGTCGTTTGGCAATTTGCAATCACCACCTGGGCATGAAAGGTGGGTGGCCGTCTCAGCTCTGTTTCAGGACGCTCATTGGCTGAGCTCAGGCAGTCCAAATAACCGTAGCACAACCCCGGACCGGGCCGTCAGTGCACCGGGCCGTCAGTGCCCCACTCGGAGGTTAGGCCGACCAACAACTCCGGACCCCGGGCTTGGCTCGCCAACACATCACAACCTGACCTCTGAGAAGCGAGCGACATGTGGCAGCTGTTGAACACCACTCATATGGTCTAAAATGAAAATGAGTGTCGGTAAGGCGCTTTACCAGCGCTCACTTGGGCTCCAGGCATGGCCGGCGCGCTGGCAAGATCTGTCAGCTGCCAACCTGACGTTACCAGGTACCAAGTGACAGTTCATCGGGCAGCGAACTAACCTTTGTTGTCACGGACACTGCCCCTTTCAGGGACCAACATAGAGTTCAAAGTTTAAAAACCACTTTGTTATTCCCCCACTCTACTCAACCGTTATGCTCCGCAGAACTTACAGAGTGTCGAAAATGACACGAATCTGGTACATTTTCCGATCGTCAAGAGGATGGAGGAGATATAACATTGCGTCGCCGTCGAGGAGAGACTCAGGCGCATGTCCAAGGTGAGTGAGTGAGCGACTGTTGCCCACTTGCGCAAAATCACAATTTCTCTTCATCCCACTTCTGAATAGAGTTGCTCCCGGCCGACTTAGGTGAGGGGTTCACATTCAATAAACTCGCCCCAAGCTTTGTTCATATTGTACCTAAGGTACCTTCCACGTGTAGCGCCACCATTGCAAGCTCCACCAGGAACACCAGGAAACTTTCTTCTCTCCCGTCTTCTTCAACTTTATCCTCCGACTGACAGCCCAAGCCACTCTCCAGAAGTCCGAGGCGAGAAGATGCCATACCACCGCAGCTCCCCGGGTGCGGAAACCCCTCCGCGCCGCGGCGCCGCCTTCCGGACCACCCTCAGCGACTCTGAATCGCCTCAATGCCAGCCTCTCTATGGCGAAAACGAAGATGACGATGAT